>CAMGYJ010000006.1:66881815-68271848 GCA_946122785.1 Linum tenue
AGTACTTTTTATTTTTTCTTAGTTTTATTATAGTTTTTAGCAGCATAGAGTTAGTGGGATTAATTGACAACTATTTCCAATAACTGACAACTGGCAAAAAGAAGTCGAGGATACATAATTTCTAAATAAATTGCAGCTCTTGAGCTTGCTCGGTTGTTCCGTGGTAGTAGTTTGGATTATTGATGTAGGAAAACAGACAAAGCAATCCAGGGGATGCAATACAAAATAGATAGGGCAACGCCTGCAAGATAAAAGCCTTTTATCCAACCTTTTAGAGGATTAATATCCTTTAATCATCATACGCTGAAATCACTTGCTTCTTGCCTTCATATTAGGTTGTGTAGTTGCAATAAATTTGCAACTTCACCTATGTCACCTTGTTGTGATACATGAGAAGCTATCTCTGATATCTCAATGCCACAACGAATATATTGGGAGGAGCTGTCTTTTGTAGAGGGGTAGTCATTTCCTGAGACAGATAAGGCAAAAAGAATCAACAGCAACATAGGTCAAAGGCAAAGACATAGAAGCATCGAAATTGTAGTATCGTGATAGATCCAACAAACCTCCATCATTCCCTAGCATGGGACCGGCCCGTTGGCCGGGGGAGGTTAGACCGAGAACATGATATATAATAATGCATATGTTAGATGCTCATATATGCATGTAACGTTTGTGTATGCATAATAAGAAAAAGAGAATATGATCTAAGAATAATTATTCGATGAAACGGAATACATATAATTAATTGTCTTTCATTACTTAAATAGACCATATAATTGAATATTAGAGGTGCTTCTTATAATAAATATGTAGTCGCAAATATGATCGGCAACAATGTAATAATTTCCATGCAACAAATACTTTTTTGATGAAATAAAAAAAATTATGAATATAATATTGCATTGAAGGTAGGTCTATGCGACGAATGAAGATTTGCAAACCTCTTACTATGGAAGAAGGGGATAATCGAAATGAAGTTAACCGGTTAGGTCTACAATTGAAGAAATGTTAGTATGTTGTTTGGCAATTTTGTATGAGTCCTCTTTAATAGTGTTTTTCATTTCGCTCAGTCTGACATAAGCAATGACATATATCAAAGTTATATACATATGGTTTAGGCTAGCATACGCCTTACTGTATGACTATCGAGTTTTGTTATTTAGACCATTATTTAACTGGAATTTGGGACATGATACTATGACCTAACCTCTAATGGGTGAATCCAAGTCCCCAATTTTTCTAACCCAAAACATAAGATTCATTTTATCTTAAAATGAAAATCAACGATTCTGATTCGCCGAATTCACCAAAGTACAATAATAAGTGTGAACGCAAGCGTATAGCGTATGTCAGACATACGCTAGCTTTTGTCATATATATACACACACAGACACATACACACACTACCAATTTAGTAAAGGGAGCGACTATAAAGGATGATTCAATTTGAATTATATTTAGATGTTAGCGATGCATCAAAGTAATACTTTCCTAGGAATGATAAAGCAATTTAGTAATAGGATTATGCTAATTGTAAGTGGGAATGGGAATATAATTGTGCAATAGTAAACAAAATTTCAGAAATGACATGCTTCTTGTTTGTTCCACATATATTGAAGTAGGTACACAAACCACAATTGATTGAGGTTCATTGTGTATTACAACTTCAAATTCATAAATTAAGGAGTATTTTAGTACCATAACGATCAAATGTCCCCTAATGTGTAGAAAGTGAATTGGACATAACATCTAAAACATTAAAGAAGACTTCAAATGACATTAGTAGTGAAAAACTAACTCTAATAGTTTTAGGTGTACATTTTTCGCCATTTCATGGAAAGTTGCCTAAATGAGTATCTGGAAGTGCAAGAAGATAGATCTGATCAAGAACCCAACAATCTAGTGTAGGAAACCATCTGAGTGGGCGGATTTCAAAATAACTGTCGACGATACATGTCTGTCGGGTCGGGGAACATGCTTTGGCGTGGTGATCAGGGAAAGAAGTAGAAGATTCCGAGCCACGACGGTCAGGAGAACACGCTGGCAATGGGAACCCCCTGTCTTGTGGCAGAGGCTTTCGCAGTGTAGGTCGGTATGGAAATGGTTGAACGATTTCAGATCTAGTCGGTAGAGATACATACGGACTGCCAGGTGGTGGCAAAGCGCATCACAGGCCGAACGACCTCAACTATGGAATTGGGCAAAAACTGCAAAGAAATTAAGGACTCGGCCCATTCTTTTGGTTGGATTGGCTAGAGTTATGTGGGACGAAGTGCAAATAAATCTGCTCAGTGTGCGGCCCATAATAATTGTAATTGGGAGGAAGATGAGCATTGGGTGGATAGACCACCAATTTTCTTAGTCTTTCTTCTTAGAGATAAGGACCAAATGTTGATTTCACATCATTAAGAATATAATCAGAGGTACTATTAAAAGATTACATGACATGGTTTGTATTTAATTAATGAATTGAAAGAAGAAACGAAGGTCGCATAAAGGTTAAAGGGACCTAGTTCCAAATATGAGCTCTAGTATGCTTTTGGTTACCACGTCAATTAGGATTTTTTCTTCTGGTTGTTAGTATTGTAAAACACTATCTATCATTCAATTTAAAAATATATCATTAGTTAGTTTTTTCATTTTCTTTATCTAACCGCAATTACATATTCTGCATGCCCTTAATGCTCAAATTTCGTACTTACCCCTAATATTCATATGCCAAAGACAGGAATACCTTCCGGAGATGATGAACTATCGTCATGGTAAGAACAAATAAAATTCAAATTAATTTCCTTAGTCTCCAAACATATGACCAAAACTCATGAACCTCAATATGCTGAAGTTGTGTGTTAAAAGTATCAATCCCTCTACATTCAAAGATTATTCATCTCAACTTAAATAAATTAAAAATCAACAAATTTAAGTAGATTAGTGTACGAAACATTAGACTAAGAAGTACTTTGGTTAAGGTGGTCCCTTTCAATATCAATTTGATGTTTGAACGGTGCTTAGTCTGCATGAAAATGGCTCTCATCAACCCCGAGGAAGAACATAAGCATAAGTATAAAGAAATTAACAAATTGCGCCCGTTGTGCAAGTACGTTGGTCCCTTAAGGGTCGAACACAAAGACTAATTGTTATAGAGGATGAGAGCCTGATAGTAGATTGATTATGAACCACAGAATAGTAGATTGATTATGAACCACATAACCAACACGGCATAGGTAGGGGTGGGCATTCGGTCGGTTTGGTTCAAACCGAACCGAACATATGGATACCGGGGGCCTAATTCCCAATGTTGTCAGAACCAAACCGGAGTATCAACCGATATAATGAACGGTTCGCATTTTAATGGTTTTATCGCTATTAAACCGTTAAAATCCGTTAATGAACCGGTACTTAATAATAAAAACATTATAATTACTACACACTTCTTAAGTATAATAAACCACACGTGCATTACTATTAGTTAACAAATTTAAAACATCTACAAAGAAACACCCACTTTTGAAAGTTGCTCCATTGTATACATGAAATCCATAATTCAAAATTCTACTTATAAACCATTTCATATGTTTTTTTTGGGTAAACCATTTCATATGTTCAATCAAAGTGTAGATGAACATTTGACCGAAATAAAAGAAATTAGTTCTCAAATATAATATGCCAATTTAGTTTATTAGAATAAACAAAAGTGAAAAAATCTAAAAAAGTCACCTAATTAATAGAAACCGCATTTCTTAAATTGTTTCCAAATCCCAAGACTAAAATCGGCTTCCAACAAAGAAAATCGAAAAAGAAAATTTGTTTTTGATCTTTCTTCTGTTTTCGGAGGAAACAAAAAGGCAAAATCATAAATGATATTCCAATTCCCAAAGACCCAGCGAATAATCCGACGCGTATCTCCAGTTTCTTCTGAATGGGCTGTTAGAGGGATTCAAACCGGCTGCCCGGTTTTAACGCTTCGAATGGTTAAGCGTTCAAACCGTTAACCGGCCGGTCAGTTCAACCGAAGCGTTTTTATAGCTGTTCCGAGCCGGATTGGTAGTCGGGTCCCGGTTTTGCCGGCTCGACCGGTTCGGCTCGGTTTTAACAACACTGCTAATTCCAGCTATAACCCAAACAATCCCGAACCGAATCATAACTCGGTTCGGTTCTTTCTCCAAACCCGAAGATGGAAGCTGTTTGCGTTTTGGCCACTTGACTCCTGCGTTTTGTGGACACCTATTTGGAAAAAACGACAACTCTCTAGGCCTATCTTCTTATTTCTCCCCTTGACTCCTCAGATGCACTCACTCTCTCTCTCTCTCTCTCTCCAACCAACAAACGATGTAGCGACGGCGAGCACAAGGTAGAGCTTGAAGCAGAGCACAACAGAGCTGCACGACGACGGATGGTAGAGATCTCTCCTCCTTCTCCGGTCTCGAAGCGGCGTAGATCATTAAGGGTTCAAAAAGGAAGAAAGTAAATCGGCGGACGACGGCAGTTGGCAACGGCGATTGAAGACAGCGTTGGTAACAACTTCGGTGGACGACGATGAAGGTTCGTATAGCTTTAGATCTAAACATGCATGTCATTTTTTTGCATACTTTATATCTTTCGAGGCTCCAGCTTCAAATCTTCAATAGCATCGTCTTAGTCTCTGTTTCTGTTTTCAATTCAGGACTTCAGGTGGAGAAGAGGGCGCTGCGGCGGGGAAGAGAAAGCGGCGAAGAAAGGTCGATACCGGCGGACGGCGGCGAAGGACGGCGGTGAAAGGTTGATGCTGTCGATCGTTCGAATTGCAAGGATGATGGATAGCTGGTGTGTGGTGGCTGCCCGCTGCGCTGCCTGTGAGAGATGAGAAGAGAGCTGCAGCTGCTGCCTCTCTCGTTCAATTCATTAGGTTTAGGGTTGGGATTTGGACTTCATTTGGGATTTGGGGTGAGTTGAGTGTTTGGATTTTATTTGGGCTGGGGTGAGTTGAGTTTATTTGGGCTTTGAGTTAAAACGCAAAGCAACATTTAAATGAGATGGAATTGTCAGAATTACCCTTCCGTGAAGCTCTCTATGGGCAGCAAATTCAAAATGCTGCAATTTGGAGTGGTGAATCTGCTTCATAAATTATATAGATACACCCAAGGGAAAAACGGGAGCCACATTTCAAATTTCCTGCAACGAGAGTGAAAGTAGGAAGGACATTTTGGTCTTCACAATTACTTTTTTTTATTCATTAAAAAGACACGTACTGGGATTCGAACCATGACCATTTTAAAGAAAAGCAAAGATCATAACCAATCACACTAAGCACATTTGTTGTATCTTTTTAAATTAAAAATGTATAATAGCAGGGAAGAAAAAACTCTTCCCCCATTTCAAATTCTCTGCTCTATGAGCGTTTGTAGGAAGGGTAGAATATGGAGTGTCAATTTTTTTCTCTTTCCTCTGTGGAACGAGCCAACTTACCGTACACATGCGGATTTAAACGGGTCCAGGAGTGTCAATTTTTTTCTTTAAGACCTTTTATTTCTCCCTGGTGATAAAATATATATGAAAAGGCAAAAACAATACTCCTTTATATTGCTAAAAATAAAAAATTTAACAATAAACTAATGCATGGTATCTAATGGGCTAACCGCTAACCATAAAATAAAAGAGTTGAATGAGTCTGACCTACACGGGATTTGACCATCAAGTAAAACAAATTAACATCATTGGTTTGCCATTCTAAAACAAGCTATTTTCTCATAATATATATTATGCTATTATTTTATATCTTAGTGGCGAAAATATTATATATTTTAAAGTTATTCAATGGTTCAACCTCGACCAACCCAATTAGTCCAATTTTTATCATTTCAAATATATATTATATAATTATTTGATATCATAATGATCAAATTATAGTGTATTTTATAGGGAATCGTTTGGTATTTGTTAGTAAAAAACTAAACAGAACGATCTATTTGGTTATTTTAAACATTAAAACGATCCTAAACATTTTCAGTTCCTTTTCAATTTTTATGGTTTTATTCTCGAATAAGTGATGTGCAAATGGCGAATTGCAGTCATCTCTTTTCTTTCACTATTTTTTATTTTCAAATAGAAAGTTTAAAAGTAAAGAATAATTAGAATTTGGCATGGGTCGGTCAAACATGCTGAATTTCAAGTTTTGTCCCGTTTGATCAAGTCTAATTTATAATCACATGGTTCCCTAATACCCGTTAAAAATCTCAATCCAAACCAGTTTTGCAGGTGAGTCTGTGTTTACCACCATTTTCTAGGGATACGACAACGACGGTTCCTATCCCAAATCGTGTTGTTCGTTCTTGATTTTCTTAGATTTTATCATGGCCTAACAAAAACCAGAAAGCACAATGACGACAAGATGAAAGTTTTATAAAGCAAATTAATCGACCAACGGGCCGAGTAAAAGCTAGCAACGATTGTGAGATGCTCATTTCCGAAAACCGACGGGATAGGCGATTTTTTATTCGATTCTGGAATTCGGTTTCTATAAAACTTACTCCACCTCATCATATTACCAGAAACAATATTGTTTCACAAGGTAACATGTACTTGATTTTGGTACATAAGGCCGATTTTTTATTCAATGCATCATTCATGTCTCTTTCCTGCTAAAATTCACTATTTTTATCATGAATTTCCAAAAAAAAACAAACTATACAACAATAAGCTATACACCCCATTAAATTATCAAATTTCCTATCTCATCTTCCTCCGGCCAACTGGCTGGGGCCACACTAGTTTGGTTAGGAGAGTCGGATCTGGCTTATTTGATCTTCATTCTTACAATTATTGGCATGCCGTTTGGGTAGCTGTAGTGTTATTTTAAGTCCATGGACTTTTGTAATCTTATTGTAGTGGGTTGGATCCATGCTCGTGGGCTGGATTTGTATTTGGAGGCTCCGTTCTGTTGTGGTTCTGGTTTGTTGTACTAGTTTAGGTGTATTGTTATTGTTAATTAATGTTTATGTCTTCAATGAAATCAATATGTATTGTGGTTTAGTTAGCCACCAATACTTCTTTCGGATTCACTAATCCTTTTTCTTCTCCGAAACCAACTATGAAACCAACTCTCCTCCTATTCATATACACACGCACGCGTTGCTATGATGTGATGAGAACTACTTCTCCTTGCTCTTCTTCTAACTTCTGATCGACATGGCTTCTTCTTCCTCCATTCGACAAACCGATAACACGGTTCCGCTTTCCCCTGCAAATAATAAACATGGTAAGTTTAAGTTTCATGTTTGCTTTCCTCGCCTCACTAAACATGGTGTAGAATCGAACTTAGGTTTTTTTCTTTTTTCCTTTTGAAATATCTTGGGAATGTGGTTGAGCTAGCAACTCACATTATACCAGCAGTTACCATACGAAGCTAGCGATCATAACGTATTTTCTTGGTAACTTGAGTTCTCGTTCTGTGTTTCAATGAGGCTAGGTTTTCATTCGTTCTTGAAATATCTCCGTAACGTGGTTGAACTACCAACCCACGGTATACCATTACCAGCAATTAATATACTACTATAATTGTGATGTTTGATGTTTACAACAATATTATACGTGTATCCTATTTATTGACCTATTGTTATACCATACCACTATATATCTTTTGTTCTATTAACCATGCACTATTCTTCAATTCTTATGGAATTTCGTCCTCCTCAATCAGCCAAATTAATATAAATTTTTTTTTTGTGTTACCAGGAAACTCACGATTTGCATATACATTTGCGGGTAAGTACTGCAATCCAATGATTTCCCTATATTTTTTCCTCCACTTTATTTGCTTTCTACTTAATTTCTGTCCACTAATATATAACAAGCTAAGTGTGTTCAGTGTTTGGTGGAGATGAAGATATACACCCAGAAATTGTTTCGGCTCTGTTTTTGGCACCTTGGCTGATTCTGGGGGTGCTTGGGGACACATGGTCCGTTATTGCACTTATGAGAACGATCAATCTCGAGTCGAAGCTGGGAACCGGTGCTTGTTATGCGATTGCTCTTGCAGTTGAACTCGTCAGTCTTTTTTCATTCATACCTTGGTGTTTCCCACATGAGCTGCCTCGCCTGGGATCTGCTCGGAAAATCATCCTGGAGATGCTTGTTCTACAAGCTGCAATGCTTGCTAAGCATTTCCCTCAGCCTCATCAAGACCATTCTTTGGTGTATCAGCTATTGGTAGCACTGACGATATTGGTCTGCGTTCGAACAAAACACGGATTCGTTTTCATGGATGTCTATTTCGGAGATGTCTTCTGGGCGATCGTGGCGGAGAGTTTGATTTATTGGACACCGCTTTGGGGCTCGGTTCTCTTCTATCTGTGTTTTGTCGGCTACATATTCTGGACTTCCGGCGAGAATAATACAACCGGCGGTAACGACCAATCGTCTGCTGATCAAGTACCTATTCCTAAAGCAATTGAAGAAAATCTGGCAACAGAACAAGTCTCTTCAAAACAGAAGGAGGAGGAGGATGTTCAACTAGTGCAACAAAAGGAATCCGAACAAATTACCGTAACAATAGTGACACCAAATAGTTAGGCTAGCGACAATTTAGATTATATAGAAAGATGATTGACATTATATTTATTTTTCATAAAATAATGTACTCTTTAGATATCTATTGATTTTATCTATACTTATTACTTACATTTACATATGCAAGGGTTAATAGCATTTTGTACCCCTATACTTTGGTAAATTAACAAATGTACCTCTCAACTATATTTTTGCATAAACATACCTTTCTAATATTAAATCGTAATAAGTTTACCCCTCCATCTAATTACCCGTTAAGTGACCATTAAATAGACTGAGAAATGACCCAATTGACCCTCATTTAATCCTAATTTCAATTTTAATTATTTTATTACTTATTTCTAAGAGAGAAATTAATTAGAAAAAACAAAACCCTAAACTAACTCTCCCCTGACGCCTGCTTCCTCCGCCGCCAAACCCCCATCCACCTCCCTTCTTTCCAATCCTCTTCCCCTTTCCAAACCCTACGCCTCAACCCCTCTTCCTCCCCTGTTTCCTTCCGCAATCTCACGAATTGACAATCTCTTGCTGTTTGTTCCTTCTGTCTTGCTCGGCAGTGACGACGACGGCGGAATCAAACGATAACCTGCCTCCGGCGGCGGTGGGGGATGAGAGGACGACGGAAGGGTGGAGGTGCCCTCTGACGGGGACAATGCAGGGGACAAGAACATGGTAGAGGCGATGATGGTGCTGGCGGAGGCGTGGAGGTTGCTGGAGAGCTTGTCGAAGAACCTGGCGGTGGCGATCCAGGACGTGAGGATTTCGAGGTCGGTGGTTTCAAGGTTTTTGGAGCTGGAGAAGTTGGTATGATGCGGTGGCTGCTTCAGTAGGTGCGTTCAAGGAGAGGTTGCTAGTAGATGATTTGTTATTGGCGGCGGAGGAGCAGAGGAAGCAGGCGGCGAGGAAGCAGGCGCCAGAGGAGATTTAGGATTTTGTTTTTCTAATTAATTGATCTCTTGGACATATATAATAAAATATAAAATAGTTAAAACTGAAACCATGACTAAATGAGGGGCAATTGGGTAATTACTCGGTCTATTTAACGATCACTTAATGGATAATTAGATGGAGGGGTAAATTTGTTACAATTTAATATTAGAAGGGTATGTTCGTGCACAAATTTAGTAGAGGGTACGTTTATTAATATATCAAGGTAGAGGGGTACGAAATGCTATTAACCTTATATGCAATGACGGAGCCACTTGGCAAGCCAAGGGAGGTCCTCTGCAGCACTTTGGCTCCAAAATGTAGTAGTAACCCATAAATATATAGTAATAACATTTTTACACAATTGTGGGTTGAACACAAGTTCTTCCTATTAGTGTAAATAATTTTACAGAAAATAATATTTTGTGATCTCTACTTAAAACTCAAAACTTAGTGGTGTCTATTGCTACGCGCTGTTGTCATATCAAGTGTTGAAAAAGCCGTTAATGCAGTGAACAACATGACACTTCAAAATCATATAAGTGATGAAATTATTAATCATTTATCGGTGTAATTTGAAAATGACATTCACTCATAATTTGTAAGATGAGCCTACTTTAGAATGTTTTTAGAATATGAAACCACCTTCTAAAACTTCACGTAGACCTATCTTAAATGAATTTCTGATTAAGCCACTGTATATATGAATGGGCTAGGTGGCATGCGGTTTGGGTAGCTGTAGTGTTATTTTACTGGATGGCTAAACGTCGCCCTAGTTTTACTATCATCACCCTAATTTTAAAGTTAAAATTACTAAATTATCCTTTATTATTCAAATCAAATAAGTAAACAACCCAATAACTACGCTCGACACCGTATGACTAAAGCCCTAAATCACTACTTGATTTTTCCTTCTTTATTCCTCTTCCATCAATGGAGTTCAGACGGCGAGAATTAACTGGCGGAGGAGACGAGAAGATTCATAGCAAAGGAGGAGAGTTACTCCGGTTCGGTACCTGAAGCCCAAGACATGAAGCCGGAGGCCGATCGGGAGAAGTTAGGTTGAGAGCAAAGATCGAAACTCCGGAATTCAACCTGATCTCGCTTTGATTGGTGGATGCTGATGTTTGGCGAAGGAATTCAGTAGGGTTTTGATGAGGAAGCATAGGGCGAGGTAGGAGGCGGAGATGAATCTGCTGAGGATGGAGAAATAGGCGACTTATGTTTTGGGGACTGGAAATGGGACAAGAGTATGCAGAGATACATGAAAAATTAGTCTCCATACAAGCCAATCAAAAGATCACTGCCTGCTGGAAAGCTCTCAGCCTGCAACGGGACTCCATCATTTGGTATTTGTTCTGGAACGGGAAATGGAGAGGTGAGAGAGAAGACTTGCAACGTCAAACTGGCGGATGAGTTTTGTTTGTTAAAATAATTTATTTTTTAACAATAAATAAAAAAAAGATAAAGTTGTAATTTTCAAGTTAGGGCGATTATAATTAGGGCGATAATTAGCAATCCTTAAGTCCATGGACTTTTGTAATCTTATTGTAGTGGATTAGATCTATGCTCGTGGGCTGGATTTGTATTTGGAGGCTCTATTCTGTTGTGGTTCTGGTTAGGGCTAGCTATTTGGACCGGGACCGGATGAAAAACCGGAAACCGGACCGTATAACCCGGACCGGGACCGTATAGTAAACAATCCAATCCAATCTTTGGGCTTAGATTTGAGGTAAAAAACCGGATAAAGACCGGATAAGAGAGCTCAACACCCAAAACTTAAGGGTGATTTGCATAAACGGTCACAAACCTTTACACTTAGTACAAAACTTTACCAACTCCTCACCCTTTTAGGCCTTAGGCCACTCAAATTCCCACAATCTCAATATAAAATCAAGACCGAATTGGGACCGGATCGGGTCAAGACCGGACCGGATCAAGACCGGACTGTATCCAATCCAATCTTCGGTCCTTATATTTTCAAAAAAAACCGGACTGGACCGGATCAATTTGGGCCAATTTAACCGGACCGGACCGTATAGCCACCCCTAGTTCTGGTTTGTAAGGGTGGAAGGCGGTGCGGTTGTGGTTAACCGCACCGTATTTTGTGGTTAACCACAACCATAAAACACTGATAACACTAACCACTGCGGTGCAGTGCGGTTTAATTGCGGTTAATCATAAAAATTCATTTTTGAATATACTAAACAAAACCATTGTTGCCTTCTATTAATCAGTTCATCTTTTTAACCGGAATATACAAAAGAAAAGTCATGATTACATTATAATATTTTTTCATAAACTAGTTCCAAAAGAAAGTTAGTAACATTATAAGCTGCATTCTATTCTATCTTATTTACTTTGAGTACTTGAAATTTTTATAAATTAAAATAATAAAATAATTTATAGACATGAGTGAGAATGAGGATGGGCTCATGGGCATACATGCTCATTTTTCTTTGAACATGGCCTGTGAGAATTGCTGGGCTTGGTAAGTTGTGAATTAAATGTTTATGAGATAGTGTGGTTATTTGTGGTTTTTGCGGTTTAACCGCTGAACCACTAACCACAAAAATCATCACTTTGCTAACCACAACTAAACCACTAACCATAAATTGCGGTTAGTGGTTAACCAAATCATGTGCGGTTCGGTGTGGTTTGCGGATTAACCGCAAACCACAAACCAAACTTCCACCCCTAATGGTAAGTGGAGAAATTAATTTCTTACTAATTACTCTATCTAAAGACATTTACAAATATTACATGTAATTTTACCTATATTTATAACTACTACCACTAACGTGGCTCCGACACTGCATGTTATGTTTCTTAATTAAAAGTATAATTTAATTATTTATATTGAAAAAAAATACTATCTCTATAATTTTTTTGTCTAATGGTATAGTCTACAATTACAAACCATTCATACAATGGTTGTGATAAATTTATCCAACTAATGATCCTTATAGCTAAATGATTTAGATATACATAATGTTTTTAGTAAGATGAATGGAAACTACATAGGTAAAGAATTCCCAACATCTAGCAACAGTTGGCTCTTGCTACTAGATCTGACAATTGGGCCGGTTGGGTAATTTCGGGTCAAATATTGACCCAATTCATCAAGTTTTGGGTTGCGTTACAGGTCGTTTCGGGTTATGAGCTCCAGGACTGTTAATGAGTCGAGCTATTCACGAACGACTCGATCTCCAATTCCAGAAAAGCTCGTTCGATTCAATAAAAGCTCTAGCCTTGTTCAGCTCGCGAGGCTCGTGAACTAGCTCGATTAGGTGACTTGTTGAGTTCGACTCATGAACTACCTCAATTTGAGCGCATGAGATGTCTCAACAGTTTAACTAGCGAGCCAACTTTGTTGCAACTTATGAGAAAATCAATCTATATCTCATGGGTTGGTTTGTTAATGATGCATATATTTATTAAATTGTATATTTCACCTCATGTGATGTTTAATAATTTAAGTATGTGAACAAATATGTCTCATATATGACATGAAGATCAATTAATCACATGTATCATATGTGACATATAAGTATTAGGGTATTTAATTCATAAATTATCTTAGGGTTGAGCTCGAGCCAAAATTTTGATCTTAATGATGAGCCAAGATTCAATAATTGAGCTGACTCGTATTTAGCCCGACTCAACTCGTTCTAAACGAGTCGAGCTCGAGTTCGGCTTATTTATAAATGAACCAAATCTGAAAAAGCAAAGCTCGGTTCGGCTCGGCTCATTAACATCCTTATTGAGCTCTCTCATAAACAATATCAAACATGCTTAATATGTTGTTAAAGAACACAAATATTTACATATGCATGACAACAGTTTACCTAAAGGCTAAAACATGTCAATTAACATATTCTCAAATCTTTTCATGCTAATGAAATGAAATATAATTGCACAAGACAAATTGTCAGAAAACAATCACAAGACTAATACTACTACAAGAAACACATGATATTTGATTATCCTTAATTCCAAGCATGTCTTTCAAATCATTGTGAATTTTTATAAATATCTCACCAATTTATAAGTGATTTTATCATTCTTGGAGTGACATATGAAATGGAACGAGTCTAACGGGTCAACCCGCTAACCCACTCAACCGACCCAAAAATCACGAGTTAATTGGGTTCGGGTCATTCGGATATCGACTTATGAAGCTTTCTATTTTTTGGACGGATCAGATTGGGTCAACGGATCGAATCATAATTAAAATTTATGTAAAATAAATAATTGTAATTTGACGGTTTACCCATACATAAACATCCCTATGTATTAACACTAAGCCACTAACTTCTATAAATATTTGGAGCACCATAAATAAACTAATTAAAACAAATTAAAAATAGCATATAATTGAAACTTTGAGACCATGATTCTGCTTGATATTCTTTTCATGGAACAATGGCAAAAAAAAGTACAAAGAATACAAAGTGAAGAGAAGTAACGGCAACTGGCAATAAAAAAATAAAGAAAACAAAAAACTAAAGAGAACCGGCAATCACCTATTATTTATGGACAGCAGCAAGGGTACGGTATAGTAGAATTCTTGCTTCAATGAAATCAATATGTATTGTGGTTTAGTTAGCCACCAATACTTGTTTCGGATTCACTAATCCTTTTTCTTCTCCGAAACCAACTCTCCTCCTATTCATATACACACACGCACGCACGCGTTGGTATGATGTGATGAGAACTATTTCTCCTTGCTCTTCTTCTAACTTCTGATCGACATGGCTTCTTCTTCCTCCATTCGACAAACCGATAACACGGTTCCGCTTTCCCCTCCAAACAATAAACATGGTAAGTTTAAGTTTCATGTTTGCTTTCCTCGCCTCACTAAACATGGTGTTGAATCGAACTTAGGTTTTTTCTTTTTTCCTTTTGAAACATCTTGGTAATGTGGTTGAGCTAGCAAGTCACGTTATACCAGCAGTTACTATACAAAGCTAGCGATCATAACGTATTTTCTTGGTAACTTGAGTTCCCGTTGTGTGTTTCATTGAGGAGGGCAGGCTAGGTTTTCATCCGTTCTTGAAATATCTCCTTAATGTGGTTGAACTACCCAACAACATGATACCAACAATTACTATACATATGACTCTAAACTAGTGATCATATGATGAATAGTTTCCCACTGCTCGAGGGTTTTGCTTGTAACTCACAAGCGAGAGAACGACGTTGAGTGTCAAATGACTTTTAGGTTTATTATTTGATTGATAAATCGGACTAATGCCGTGATTACAATATATAAGTGACTAAACCTAATACGTAACCCTAGCTAACCCCGAACCCTACTACTACTCTAGCCAACTCGGCCGCAACTAGAACAAGACTCCTAATCGGCTATTAACCACAAAGCCCGCACACTTATAACCCAAAACAAATAACCCAACTTCATAGGTAACCCATACTAACTACTAATATGCTAGACCCACTAAATCCCAACCCATACAACGTAACCCGACGACTAACCCAACACATTTGGTCTCATCATCATAATAGTGTCTTTTCTTATTAACATGGGGTCTCTTCGTGTATTTCATTGAGGCTATATTTTCTTCCCTTTTTGAGATATCTTAGTAACCGTGATAGCCACGGTTTACCAGCAACTACTATACGACTATAATTCTGATGTTAGATGTTTACAACAATATTATACGTGTAAACTATTTATTGAACTATTGTTATACCACTATATATCTTTTGTTCTACTAACCATGCACCATTCTTCAATTCTTATGGAATTTCGTCCTCCTCAATCAGCCAAATTAATATTTTTTTTTTTTGTGTTACCAGGAAACTCACGATTTGCATATACATTTGCGGGTAAGCACTGCAATCCAATGATTTCCCTATATTTTTCTCCACTTTATTTGCTTTCTACATGTATGCCTCACTTAATTTCTGTCAACTAATATATAACAAGCTAAGTGTGTTCAGTGTTTGGTGGAGATGAAGATATACACCCAGAAATTGTTTCGGCTCTGTTTTTGGCACCTTGGCTGATTCTGGGGGTGCTTGGGGACACATGGTCCGTTATTGCACTTATGAGAACGATCAATCTCGAGTCGAAGCTGGGAACCGGTGCTTGTTATGCGATTGCTCTTGCAGTTGAACTCGTCAGTCTTTTTTCATTCATACCTTGGTGTTTCCCACATGAGCTGCCTCGCCTGGGATCTGCTCGGAAAATCATCCTGGAGATGCTTGTTCTACAAGCTGCAATGCTTGCTAAGCATTTCCCTCAGCCTCATCAAGACCATTCTTTGGTGTATCAGCTATTGGTAGCACTGACGATATTGGTCTGCGTTCGAACAAAACACGGATTCGTTTTCATGGATGTCTATTTGAGAGATGTCTTCTGGGCGATCGTGACGGAGAGTTTGATTTACTGGACACCGCTTTGGGGCTCGGTTCTCTTCTATCTGTGTTTTGTCGGCTACATATTCTGGACTTCCGGCGAGAATAATACAACCGGCGGTGACGGTCAATCGTCTGCTGATCAAGTACCTATTCCTAAAGCAATTGAAGAAAATCTGGCAACAGAACAAGTCTCGTCAAAACAGAAGAAGGAGGAGGATGTTCAACTAGTGCAACAAAAGGAATCCGAACAAATTACCGTAAAGATAGTGACAATAGATAGTTAGGCTAGCGACAATTTAGATTATATGGAAAGATGATTGACATTATATTTATTTTTCATAAAATAATGTACTCTTTAGATATCTATTGATTTTATTTATACTTATTACTTATATATGCAGTGGTGAAGCCACTTGGCGAGCCAAGGGAGGTCATCTGCAACACTTTGGCTACAAAATGTAGTAGTAACTCATAAATATAGTAATAAAATTTGCTACAAAATGTAGTAGTAACTCATAAATATAGTAATAAATTTTTTTACGTAATTGTGGATTGAACATAAGTTCTTCCTATTATTGTAAATAATTTTACAAAAATTAATATTTTGTGATCTCTACTTAAAACTCAAAACTTAGTGGTGTCTATTGCTACGAGCTGTTGTCATATCAAGTGTTGAAAGAGCCCGTAATGCAATGATCAACTTGATACCTCGGAATCATATGAGTGGTGAAATTATAAATCATTTATCGGTGTACTTTGAAAATGATATTCCCTCATAATTTGTAAGATGAGCGTACTTTAGAATGTTTTTAGAATATGAAACCACCTCCTAAAACTTCACGTAGGACCTACCTTAGATGAGTTTCTGGCTACGCCACTGTATATATGAATGAGGAAGGAAGATTATTATGATTCTTGCATGCACATTTTCTATTGATAATACCTATATTTATTATTTATCTTTATGCGCGTAGTCAATAGATTACTTAATGGTGGAGTTTTATAGCTTTTTCATCATTAAAAAATCGGAGCTTTCCACTTAATTTCGGTCAGGGGTAATTTGGTCCATTAAGTCCCTTATTTTTTCCCACTTTCCACGTACAGCTTCAGCCTTCAGCTCCAAAACTTGGCGGTTCCAGCCCTCAACAGTCAACATCAGACTTTTTATTAGGCCCACAGGCCACAGATAAAGCCCAGTTGACTTTCATGGGAAAGGGGATCATGCCCGATATTCTAATTTTAAGCGCGGAAAGTCCTTACAATATCAATGCAGCAATCAATTAATTAGGGTCACGGTGACTTACACTTTCCGGTCAACCTCAGTTAGGATTAGGTCGACCTCATTTAGAATTCGGTCGACCTCATATAGGATCCGGTCGACCTCATTTAGGATTCGGTCGACTTCATATAGGATCAGGTCGACCTAATCTGTTGTTTCAGTGTAAAAACAGTTCATGGTGTCTACTTTGGATATTCATATCATACAATTGGCTAGATGGAAATTAAAGACTAATGACTTGTTTTGAAGCTGGAGTGTCCCTCTACATATTGAAGTGATTGAGAGCTCGATAGGAAGTCTAGAAGACCATTTTTGAACCTCATCAAAAGGCTATGCCAAAACTGGGAAACTGCCTGGAAATGGCTAAGTCTGGAAGCGTGTTTGTGAAGCCTATTTTGGAGCTCAATTCGAGAGGCATGAATGCGAGTCGAGTCCAGGAGCCTCTACCACGTTAAATTAGGTATGTTTTTATACAAATTCAAGGCATTGGATGAAAGATTGGATATCTGTAAGGCTTCAAACAAAAGGGTCGAAGTTGCTAAGAAGGCTGTTTTTCTGGCAGACTTCGAGCACAAGTAAGCTGCCAGAAAAACAGCCTTCGTAGCAACTTCGAGCCTTTTGTTTGAAGCCTTAAAGATATTCAATATTTCATCCAATGCCTTGTCTTTGTATAAAAAAAATACGTATTTTAACGTGGTAGAGGCCCCTAGACTTGAATCGCATTCATGCTTCTCAAATTGAGCTCCAAAGTAGGCTTGACAAATACGTTGCCAGACTTAGCCATTTTCAGGCAGTGTCCCAGTTTTGGCATAGCCTTTTGGTCAGGTTCAAAAATGGTCTTCTGGACTTTCTATTGAGCTCCCAAGTACTTTAATGTGTAGAGGAACACTTCAGCTTCAAAACAAGCCTTTAATCTCCAATTTCCATCTAGCCAATTGTAAGATATGAATCTCCAAAGTAGGCACCATGAAACTGTTTTTACATTGAAACAACAGATTAGGTCGACCTGATCCTATATGAGGTCGACCGAAAAGTGCATGTCACCGTGACATGCATGTCACCGTAGCAAAGTCCGTCATTTTAATAGTGTCACTCTGTATATTTTGCAACTGTCTAACTCTACTTTACTTTTTTGGATACGCAAAATAACGGTAACAATTAAGCTAATATAATTAATTGGGTAAATACAATATATATTACCCACAACTATTATGAAACGGGGAATTATAGACACAACTATGAAAATTCAAATTATTAGCTATAATTATTGTTCCGAGTCAAGATATGGCTAACTGTCCATTACATTTATTGAATTTTTAACGGAGAAGGTCACGTCGTCGGCCACAGCAACAACCACGTCGTACTGCTTTTAATTTATAACTTTAAAACATAAAAGTTTAGCCAGTATTACTAATGAAATTGTTAACAAATAGTTAACGTTTGACAAATAATTTGAATTTCCATAGTTATGGCTATAATTTCCCACTTTATGATAATTGTGGCTAATATATTGTATTTACCCTAATTAATTTGAAACACAGTTCCAATTCCCAAAGGGTCAAACCCATTAGCGAATAGTGATCAATTGCTTTTCGGTACCAATTTTGAACCTGATATTTTTTTTTAATTATTCAGGCCACTAATTAAACAAACAGAAACACCATATTTTTAGTCTTTACAACAATAGAATAGTGTTTGAGAAACCATATCCTACTGGTGGGTCAGATCGGAAATATTAGATACCGAACCCAAAATAGTAGCCGGTTTTAATAATAGAAAGAAATGGTTGAATCACGGTTAAATCAAAATTTTAGTACATAATTAATAAAATTTAGACTGATTTAGTTTGATAATTACAATACTAATTATTTGAACACGCCTACAGCTAGCTCATCCAAAAACCAGTGTCATTTTCACGTCGGTATATGTTCTCAAGTCGTATGGTAAATTTCAAATTCTTTATTGAATATTTTGTATACATGTGTCGTGCCTGTACGTGGGCACCGGGCCGTGCCGCCCACGGGCTAGCACGGCACGGCACGGTTAGAGCACGGCACGAGCACAAGCACGAAATAAATGGGCCAGCCCGGCACGAGCACGAATAATTTATGGGCCGTGCCGGGCCTAAACTTCATGGGCACGGGCACGAGCACGGGCACGGCACGGTATATAAGTGGGCCTTGTCGGGCATAATATTTTCGAGACTTTATTGAGTATAAGAACGGACATGGCACGAAAATAATATTTATTTGATAGAAAATAAGTATAAAAAGAATTATAGGTTCAAATATTACAAAACACAAGTAGAAAAATAATTATTTGTTGTTGTTAGAAGTGTCATACAGATATATACGTAATTACTAACATAAGTAAAAATGGACAAGGAATTAAACAAAGCCAAATCACACTCGCTATACTTTTAATTTTCTTTTCCCCCCTATTTGTTACTTTTCTCAAACATTATCGGTTTATACTATCTTCCCCCGTCCAATTTTCACCTTCTTTTTCATTCTCTCTTTTGTATTCGTCCTTTTCATTAAACACGAATACGAGCATGGCACGAGCACGAATAGGCACGGCACGATTCGAACTGTGCCCGGGCCTGGGCCGGGCCTAGCAAAGTTGACAAATGGGCTTGCATGGCACGACACGAAAACTGACGGGCCGTGCCAAGCACGACACAAAATAAATGGGCCCGAAGCGTGCCCGTACCGTGCCGGCCCAAGCACGGCCCAGCGTCCATGTATAGTCGTGCCACAAATATTAAGATAATAATTTGTACCATTTTTACAGAGGAATATTATGTGGAAGATGAGATGCAAGTAAAATGTTTTTTAACTTGCATTCTCCCGACTTACACCGCCTACTAAATCATTGAGTATGCCCTTGAAATAAAATTACCCACTGAACCAGGGCAGGAGATCCATTACAAAGAAGAAATTGCGATCCTTTTTCTCTCTGGCTACTTCAATTATGGCAGATGAGTTTTAGGGTTTTAGCCTTTGAGGATTTTGCAGGCTTGGAATGGAACTCTTCTTTTAAGGCTGACTACTAGATGCTCTTCAATAACTGTGCTTGTCGCCGATGAAGATGCCCACTTTGACATCGCCACACCAGGCTGGAAGCCGCTGCGACGTTGGAAACCAATTCAAGATGAGAGGAAATTGTTGTGAGGAATGCCGGCAGCGGGAGTCGTTCTGGTACCCAGCGCCGTCGTTCCTTTCAGGTCTATCGGAACCCTAATTCGTTTTTGAGCGAGCAGAAGACGGAAAAAGTACGACGGGTAAAGGACTTTGTATGGTATTAAAGAAGAAAAAAAAAATAATTTTACAATCCTAATGATTTTATATTTTAATTATTTTTTGGCGTGTCGTCTACGTGTAACATTATACTGATTTGTTGCTGATGTGGGCGATGATTTGGATCCTACTCAGCATCCCGTGACAGAAATTGACGGTATCTCTAACGCTGTTAAAGTTTCGGACAAAAATGGCTAGATTTGTCACACTACCATGTGAATTCCTGGACATTTTGTGTATTCGAAAGTTATGATCATATTTGTTACAAACGTGAAAGTTGTGACTATTAAAGTGTATTTTGCCTACAAAATATAAATTCCCCTTTTTTATGCGAAGACATTTTTTCCCCAATGTGGTCTTATGTTGTTCATGACTGAAATTACATTTGGTTGTCGAGATTTTGGAGAAATTTTAGTAACAACTTTTTCTATGGGCGCCTACTAAAAATTAAGTTTCAATAGGAAAAACATATTGTTTGACTGTTCGCAAAATTGTAGTTAGATTCGAAAGACAACTCTAAATGGTTAAATTATGATGATCGAAACATGCATGAATATGTTATGTGATGAATGGTCAATATATATAAATTCTTATTGAAGTTATGAGTTTTCGACGAGTTTAATTTAGACGATGTAATAATTTCTCAACAGCACAAAATTTTAAGGCAATATATATAGCCAAAATTTTCACGGTTGTGTCAATAATAGCCAAATTTTGAGAAATATCACTTGTAGCTAATTCCATCACATTCTTTAACGGTGTTAGCGTAAAGTCTGACTGGACAAACGGTGATGCTTTGTGGTGAACTCTTATTTCCCAATTCCTCTGTAATTATCCACATGGATAATGATTAATTTAAGTAAAAAATAACCAGATGAAATTTCAAAACCCCTCATTTGACCTTTCGTATCTACCCTTATCTTTTCTTTCTTCAAACCCCCCAACCCTTCGCCTGCGGAGGAAGACAAGGCGACGAAGAACGATCGTCCAACACCGACGGACGATCTGTCTCCGACGACCATCGATCTACCCTCCTCCTCCATCCATCATCGATCTATCCCCCTCCTATAGTTCCGAGTCACCTCCCGTCATCGATCTACCCTTCTCACCCCCTTCCTCGACGATGACCCACATGCATCCGGTGACTTGACCAACCCGCGACGAGCTTTGGCCGACTCCTCCCAAGCTTCCTTTCCGCTGACGACCTCGCAATCGAACCACACGAAACGCGAGTCTGCTTCTTCGAAGAAACGCTAATCGCGCAGAAACGGGGGGGAAAGCTTCTTCGTCTGTAGCCACTGGTGAGAAAAGCTTTTGAACTTCGTACTTGTGGGTGTTGATTTTGGCTGGAAAGTTCTTATAAAAGTGTCTTCCTCTTTTTGGTTGGTAGCGAGGTGTAAAGACAACAAAAGCGACACGACAGAAGAACAAGGGGACCACTGGATCGAATCCAACACCGAGTTTGCCCCCAAATCTGACGGGAGTGGCTCAATCTTCTGGGTAGAATTGTCATTACCTTTGGTTGCAAAAACCCTAGAATTGAATAATGTAAATCGTTGCTGTTTTCGATTTGTTTGTTAGTTAGTGATTAAAAATTGTTAACTTAAGCTAATGATGGGGATAGTGGTGATTAAAAAACTGATTAAATGTCTTTATAGATGGTTGATTCATGGGACGAGCCTTTTGAAGATCATGATCCACATGCTGTTCAGGAGAATCCAGATGCTTCCTTTGTAAGGAAAATCATTTCCTAACTTATGTAGGTCATCAATTTATAAATATACTATATTGTTATTTACTTAGATGGGCTAAATTAAGTGATCACTTTTACGTGACCCATGACTACTCAAGCCCAATATGGGTCCAATGGGTGGAAACCCACATACATATCCACCATGGATTTTATGGGAGCCCATGATAAACTTGTACATAAAGTTGCTTGAGATTGTGGTCTCCAATACACCAAGATCAAACACTCTCTTCTTCTCCGCATCAGGAAGATGAGAGAATCCTGTAATGGAACTGAGGAGACTTGGTTGAGGAAGGTCACATAACCTCCTGGATCGTGCTTTAGGAGTATCGTACAGTTCCAGATCGTCTTCCAGATTCCGCATCTAGCTTTTGGCGATCAACAACATGGTTCCAGGTATTTCTACACAACCTTTGATATCTAAAAAGATGAATTTTCAGAGAATTACATATGTTAAAGTAATTCTAACATCCTTGGCTGCAGAAGATGGGGTCGATGCCTCTGTTGCTCGAGATATATACCATGTTTACGACTCAGAAGATGCAGACACATCTGACGACGAGTACCATGAAACAATGACAAATCTGCGAGCTTATGGGGTGTTAGAAATCGAACAGGAAAAATTAGGTTACCGATTTGGCTGAGTCGCGGACTAGGTTGCTCTCTTTAAGATGTTCGCGACACTGCCTCGTTATTCGCACAACAGACTATCAGCCGGTTGCCTCCAGGATAAAACAACCACTCTTTTGATTTTCTCAGCGATTTTGTGCGAAAAATCGGAGCTCTTTGAATCTCACTCTCTCTCGTGTTTCTGCTCTCTGAGGTGTCTTTGAGGGTCTAGGAGTCTGCTATTTATAAGAGCAGAAAACCTAGAATATTCCCCCTTTCTTTGGGAATAAGCGACATTTTTATTAGAAAATAATTACTCCCATAATTAAAAACATTATATTAAGATAATTAATCCTAATTATCTCCATAATATTTCTTTTTATTAATTATCCTTCTTATTTTCGTATCTAGAAAGAATATTGGATAATTAATTCAATATAGCTTGCAAAGCTATTCATTCCCAACAATCCCCCACTTGAATAGTTTTGAAACTATCTCTGAGCATAAACAAATCCATAAGATCGGGCATAAGCTAAGGTATCGCGAAGATTTGAACCTTAGCGTAGTGGTTACACTTACGATTTCATAAGGGTGACTCGTAGTCTTGAACCCTATCTCAGACAATGTAGCACACCAGATCTTTTCATTGAGTGATATTCTCTCATAGGCCGTGCGTTTATGGCCATGCACGTTATCCCGGTTTAGTGAACGCTCTAGCAACTTTGTGCCTCCAAAGTTCCATAGAAAGCGGCCCCACTCCCACATTCACATAGGTGAGTTTATCAGAAGTACCCCCAAAGTAAAGTACTTCACTCCACATAGAGTATAAATCTCATTAAGAGTTTAACTCAACCTCCAAGGCTTTGGGATTCATGCTTCACTATGCATGAACTTTTCTCAATATTACTCATGACTTGTTATTACCCATTGGACCCGTTTCTTGGGGTCTCCAGTCTATCGGGTCGGGTTACCATCACTTGTAATCCATGGTTCGGTAGGCATAAGTCTCATACCCTTGGCGGTATTCTAGACTTTCTATCTAGGTAATCCTTTCGTCAAAGGATTAGCTAGATTCTGTTCAGATCTTATATGATCCACCCTCACTGATCCTATCGTTAGGAGTTCTCTTACAGTACTGTGCTTATGACGAATTTGTCGTCTCTTTTTGTTCTAGAACCGGTTCCCTTCTTTTACAATAGATGCGATGCTATCACAATGAATCAACTACCAGAGGGATCAGTATTTCCCATAAGGGAATCTATAGTAATGACCCTCTCAATCAACTTTCCTCTTTACTAGCCATTGCTAGTTTCATCATTTCTGATTCGTTAGTTGATTGAGCCATGATCGTTTACTTCTTAGACTTTCAAGACACAACTCTTCCAGCAATGTTCAAAACATGCCCACTGGATGCCTTGGAGTCCTCTATAGGGTATTCTCGTCCGCACCAATATACCATACCTATACAGCAAGAACCGTTGATAACTTGTATCAAGGTCTATTGTTCTGTTAAGGCATATCATGACCCCCTTTAAATACCATTTCAATGCTTCATACTAGGACAATCAGTAAACATGCCAAGTACCCCCACTATGTCGGGTCTCATGTTTATCAGCTGCCTCTCGCAGACTGTCGATGCTAGTATGTTCTTACTTTCTTACAACGTCTTTGGTGCTCTTTTAATAATTGTAATAGCATCTTCAAACATTTAAGCAAGTGTACAACTTGTATTTCTTATAGATCTTAACCAAGTAGTTAGATTGATCTATAAGAAATCTCTTTCACTGTCCTAGTCATTTGGATCTCTAAGCGAAACACTTGGATCCTTCTCATCAAGGTTCTCACTCAACATGGTTTTTCACATTTATTCGTGTCATGAGTCTTTGCAACAAAGATCAACATGCCTTTTATAGTGCAAGTGTCGTTTGTAACAAATGCACTTGTCACTTTCATTAAAAACCATGAGAGAGAGAACCATCCATGCATGCCATGATCTTTAAAGTCTATTTCAAATCATACCATGATTTGTCTCACCATAGACTTTAAAGATATGTTCAGGAATAACAACCGTTTAGGTTGTCCCATGTAGATTTCTTTATCTCAACCACCATTCATGAAATAATTTTAACAACCCATGTGATGCGCAATACTAGCAATCATACATGGATGTTATTCTAGATGATGTGAATAGATATCAAAGAAATCCTCAATTTTTCCTTCTTCGCCTAAAGTTTTAGCTAGTAGGCGATACTTATACTCATAAACTAAACCATCAGGTTTTAGTTTTTCATTAAGAATTCATTTGTTACCCATGGCTTCATTGCCAGGAGGTAACTCTTAAAGATGCCAAATCTTGTTCCATTCCATCGAATTATTACCCAAGGCTTTACAACCAAGAGGTAATTCTACAAGATTCTAAGTCTTACTCGACTCCAATGATTCCATTTCGTGAATAATGGATTCTCCCGCAAATCTGCATTTTTAAGGAAGTTTAACTTCTAACAGACTTGTAGGATCTTTCTTAGGGTGTAATTAACAAATTTATAACCAAAATCCATTCGCGATTTATGGTTCGTTTGCTTCTTCTGAGTTCATACTCAGATTCATCACCCCCACTAGTTCCATTATCTCTAATAGTAGGTAGGATACAACCCCCACTATTTCTTTATTTGAAATGGAAGTCTATTGGCATCAATGGATTATACAACATAATGAGTGTTTCAATCATAGGCTTATGTGTTTTACAATAACTTACACACTCATATGCTCTTCTAGTTATCATGTTACACTGATTCTCTAACGCTACCATATGCATGCTACATATCGAATAATGAGTGCAATCATAATGCCATTAGGCATTTCAAACCATTTCGAAATAAATCGGATACAAGGGTTCTGATTCTCTAATCATATAGTTATTGGACTTTTAGTTTGTCTATGTAAATCATATATTTATCACAAACAATTATGAGAATGTGACTCTATCTTTCAATTCTTCATGATATACGTCAAAGACGTGCATGCAAGACCCATAACAATTCAACACTTTAACATTATCATCATATGCATACTCTCATGACCATTATCAATAGTGGAGTGAGCAATACTCAACAACACTTTCTTAATAGCATATCCCTTAATATGCTTATCAGTATTTAGCCACCATTCATCAGATTTACCAGCAAGGTTAATCTCTACTCTTTTCACAATCATCACATCCACCAATCCTTCTCTTCAATCAAGTTAACACTAGAACCAGTGTTATACTTGTTCATACATTTTCGTGTCATATGGCCTAATTTCTCGCAACTATAGCAGAGAAATAACGTGTCATTCTTAGAGGATTGAGCGATGATCTTTTGGTTACCACAAATGATATCATTCTAAATTTCTAATTGGTGTGGCTCTGGTTTGACATACTATTCTAATTCTTGAACCTTTAGGGTTCAGAATCCCATGAATAGTTCACTTAGTACTAACATACAATACTTCTTTTAAAATAAATATGGGTATACAACCCATTCTACTAGCATATTTACCACACAATATAATTTTAGATATGCTTCAGAGTATGCATTCAAAATTACCCCTCACAGTATGTACACTAAGTTGTACTCTATATTATTGAGGAAAACACATCTCAATGTCAACCTTATCATGCATCAACTCTATTTTTATCTTTCTAGCATGCACAATAATTTTCAATTCCATACAAAAAACCATATGAAATAGATTTTAATTGGGTTATAGGTATAATATGCCCCTCTACTATGACGTTTTATCAAACATGCCCCTCTACTATTTTTTACATCAAACATGCCCCGTACTTTGAAAAAATTATCAAACATGCCCTTCTGTTAAGATTTTCATTGATAAAATCGTCAATCATGGTTGAACTGAGATTTAGACGACCCGGTATCGGCAAATGGGAGCGAAAATGTCAGTTTTGTCTCCCGTTTTATTTCTCTGGTCTCTTCAAAGTGAAATTATTTGAATTATTTGGCTATACAAAAGACAAAAAAAATTCTAAAGTGAAATTATTAGGGATATTTTAGACATTTGTGCCGCCCAAACCAAAGTTCGACATTGATTAACGGTTTTTGGATGAAAATTTAAACAAAAGGGCATGTTTGATCATTGTTACAAAGTACAGGGGCATGTTTGATGCAAAAATTAGTATAAGGGCATGTTTGATAAAACGTCATAATAGAGGGGCATATTATACCTATAACCCATTCTAATTATCATTTATTACGAACAAGGGCTTGGTCTAGTGGTAGTACCACTAGCCTAGAACCTGGAAGTTTCAGGTTCGAATCCCTTAAGTAGTACCTTAATCACAAAAAAAACCCTATATCACCCTTATCAAAAAAATTTATCATTTATTAATGACCGATAAGAGGTTCAAGTTCTTACCTCTTTTCGAGAAAACATCGCTTATGACTTTGTAATGAATAGCTAGTGTTGGGCCATAAGGGATGACTAAGCGGGCCCAGGCCCAGTGTACCGTTCTCCGAAAGCCCAATAACTCAGAGCTGGCCCAACGGGTAGGGAAAAGGCCCGAAAGAGAAGCCCGAGAGGGTGAACGGAAAACACCACGGAAAGCGGGGACAAGCCCGCAAGCGTACATAGGGAAGGTAAACTCGACAAGACCGTAGTAGCAGTAATCATAGCTACTCTGACAACATTAAATGCAGCCGTAGGCGTAAGTACGAAAAGAGCATGTCAGATACACGCCCAACAGAGCATTAATTGCCCATACCGACCCTCACAGACTATAAATACAAGTCCAACCACATCATTTAATGGTAACTCATCTACCCCAATTCTCTCTCTACTTTCTCTCTCTATTTAAACTGACTTAAGAGTCGGAGAGTATCCGAGGCCCCCGCCTCCGGATCCTTTTTGCAGATAAGGAGCACGCTTGCATCAGAGGAAAGACAAGGATTCCTACAGAGCAGCCTCAATCACGCTTTGGAACATTCTAGGCTTAAACAATTTGGCGCCCACCGTGTGGCCGTTTCTGAAGGGATCACAGTACTTTCCTCTCGATGGCAGGGAACTCCACCACCCCCATGAAAGAAGTCGTGGAATCGCGCACGCTCCGCGGCCTCTCCCCAGAAGTTGAAGAAGCAGTGGAGCTCGAAGATCAAGTCAAGGACCACGAGAAGCAGATATCGGAGATGCAGAACAACATAAGCCAGATCCTCACTATGATTAAGGAGGGGATGAGAGAACAGGATAATCCTCCGGAGGCGTCAGGAGTGCAACGGCATAAGGGAAATAAGAAAATGGTCGTGATCAACGAGCCAGAAGAGGAGGCCGAAGACGAAGAGCCTGAGGCTGACCTCAGCTTCCTAGAGGAGCACCTACAGTCCAGCTTCGGAAAGCATAGCACGAAGGGTAAGGGGCCGAGCGTCCTGCACAACCCGCTAGCCAAAAGACTCTTCAAAAACCCGGTGCCTCCCAACTTCTCGTCGCTGGGCCTCTCAACCTACGACGGAAGCACGGACCCGGGGGACCATCTAAGTGCGTTCACCAGCTAATCAATGCCACGGACGCGGACATGTGCAAGGCATTCCAGATAATGTTTGGAGGAAGGTGTCGCTCCTGGTACACCTCGCTGCCAGAAGGAATCATTGATAACTTCGAGCAGTTTGACACGTTGTTCTCGTCTAAATTTGCATCCCAGATCCGCCGTAGGCTGACGATCTCAGCGCTTATCAACTGCACGCAAGGAGAAGGAGAGGCGTTGGTGGATTTCTATGACAGATGGAACACCATCACATGCGAAGTACAGGGCATCACGCCCAATGTAGCTGCGGGCAACCTAAGGATGTCGACGCAAAGCCAGGAGCTCCAAAGAGCCTTAATCTAAAGAGAACAAGAGTTGAACACATGGCCGGACTTGGATAATCTAGTCCGACGCGCGATAATTCTGGAAGAAGCTCTAAATCCGCCGACGCGGATAACGTCGACCGACAATCAGGAAAAACATCGAGGAAAGGAGGTGAAGAGGGGAAACCAGACCCCTCCGAGGAAGGTAAGATCGCCCGAGCAGTATGGTTACAAGGCGAAGGCGTGAGGGGGAGAAAACAAAAGAGAAATCTATGCGGCAGACCGTGAAAAAGGTGGGGCGAATTCCAATTAGAGGCGCAGTGATAAGGCCCGGGCCGAGGACCCCAGGCAGCCCGAAGCCCCAGTCTTCAGAAGATGGTGTGATTGGCACCAAAAAGAAACGCACAGCACGGCAGACTGCCGCGACTTCCAAATGAGCCTAGCTAATTTAGCGCCCGGAGATTTACGCAACCGACTCGAGGCAAAGAAGCAGGAAAGAGGAAGATCGCAATCGCCTCGACGAAGACAAAGCAGGTCTCCAAGGAGATACCACTCCAGGACCCCCAGAAGGAGTCGGTCCAGGTCACCAAGGAATAGGTCAAGGTCTCGCTCCCGCGAAAGGAGGAGAGAAAGACTACCCTCCCCGCCCAGAGCTCCGCCTCCGAGGAGGCAGCCGCGCCTCGTCGAAGACGATTTCGAGGTAATCACGATATCAGGGGGAAGGAAAAAGAGACCAAGGACGGCGGATGACGCGCAATGCATGGCGGTAACAGCATCTACGTCTGCCGAGGTAATCTTCAACGCCTCATAATTGGCAAGTCCGGAAGCAACAGAGGATCCTCTGGTCATATCCTTCCGCACAGGGAAGTACAAAATTACCAAGACCCTAATCGATAATGGGAGCTCCTCCGACACCCTCTTCTTTTCCACGGTGAAGAGTATGAAAAAAGGGGTGGAAGACCTTAAACCATCAACAACGTAGCTGGTGGGCTTCTCCGGATCAAAAATCAAAGTGTTGGGCGTAATCACGTTGCGCGTGACCATAGGAAAAGGAACGTCACGAAGACCAAACCCATGGAGTTCCATGTAGCGGAATGTCCTTCCGCGTACAATGCCATTTTGGGGCGAGGTTTTCTCTACCTCTTTCGAGGCAGTGCCATCCACCTGCCACCAGAGGTTAAAGTTTCCAGTCGGCATTGGAGTGGGATGCGAAAGAGGAAATTCCCAACTGGCGAGAGAGTGCTATCAGGCCACCATCAAACACCTAGATGTGGACCTCGTGGACACGCGAGGAAACGCTCCAACACCAGAGGCTCTAGAAGGAGTTGAAGTCGCCCTGGACGAGGGAGAGCCCCACAAGAATGTCCGAGTTCCGGCGCACCTCGCGTCCGAACAGGTAAAAAACATGATCGAAATGCTACGAGAATTCGCAGACCTGTTCGCGTGGGGCCCGGAAGACATGCCGGGCGTGCCGAGAGAGCTGGCGGAACACTGCCTGGCGGTCAAACCAAACACGCGTCCGGTCCAGCAAAAGAGGCAAAACATGTCAATCGAGAAGCAGATGGCCCTGGATGAAGAGATACAGAAATTGCTGAAAGCGGGCTTTATAAGGGAAGTGCGGTACCCCACATGGCTACCGAATTCGGTGTTTGTCAGGAAAAGCTCGGGCCTCTAGAGGATGTGCATAGATTTCACAAGCCTCAACAACGCTTGCCCAAAAGATCCATACCCGCTCCCCAGAATCGACCAACTCATTGACGCCACGGCCAACCATGCCATGCTAAGTTTTCTCGACATGTTCTCGGGATACCACCAGATCTTTCTCTCCGAAGAAGATCAGGAGAAAACGACCTTCATGACGCCCACGGGAAATTACTGTTGGATGGTGATGCCGTTTGGCCTAAAAAATGCAGAGGCGACATACTCACCGTCATCGCAGCTTCAACATTACTAATCCTAATCACGGTGACAATCTTCATCCTCCGGAAGCGCAAGATCCGTCAATCACTGGCATGGAAGCTCACCACATTCCAACTCCTCGATTTCAAAGCAGAGGACGTCCTCGAGTGCTTGAAAGAAGAGAACATCATCGGAAAAGGCGGCGCCGGGATCGTCTACCGCGGCTCCATGCCGGACGGCGTCGACGTGGCGATCAAGCGCATCGTCGGCCGCGGAACCGGCCGAAGCGACCACGGATTCTCTGCCGAGATTCAGACCCTGGGCAGGATCCGGCACCGATACATCGTTCGATTGCTCGGCTACGTGTCGAACAAGGACACGAACTTGCTTCTCTACGAGTACATGCCAAACAGGAGCTTGGGCGAGCTGCTCCATGGATCCAAAGGTGGGCATTTACAGTGGCAGACCAGGTACAGAATCGTCGTCGAGGCTGCCAAGGGGCTTTGCTACCTTCACCACGATTGTTCTCCATTGATCATCCATCGAGACGTGAAGTCAAACAACATATTGCTGGATTCCGATTTCGAAGCTCACGTCGCCGATTTCGGACTCGCCAAGGTCTTGCAAGAAGCCGGTGCTTCCGAGTGTATGTCCTCCGTCGCCGGCTCCTACGACTACATCGCACCAGGTAAATCCCTAATTGGGCCGCTTCTTGTAAAAGCCCATTGTTTTATTGGGCCTTGTCTAACTCTTCTTTGTTGGAAACAGAGTATGCATATACCTTGAAGGTGGATGAGAAGAGTGATGTGTATGTATAGCTTTGGTGTTGTGCTATTGGAGCTAATAGCCGGGAGGAAGCCGGTGGGGGAATTCAGCGATGGCGTCGACATAGTGAGGTGGGTGAGGAAGACGACGTCCGAGCTTGCTCAGCCGTCGGATGCAGCCTCGGTGTTGGCGGTGATCGATCCTAGGTTGACCGGGTATCCATTGTTGGGTGTGGTTCATCTGTTTAAGATAGCTATGATGTGCGTGGAGGATGAGAGCTCGGCCAAGCCGACGATGAGGGAAGTCGTTCACATGGTCACTAATCCGCCGCAATCCTCCCCGGACTTGGTTATGCTGTGAAGTTATATTATGGTTTGGAGACTATGGTGTTTGTAGAGTGGATGTAGTAATAAAGCCTTTTTTTTGTGTTATGGATTTGTGGGTCAGGCTTAAAAAAAGGGTGTTTGTGTGTTAGCTTTTGGTTAGTAGGATGTGTTTTGGTGTGCCCGGTTGTAAATAAAGGTTTCCTTCATTTTAGCTTGGTGAAACATCTGCATTTTATTCCCAACGAGGAAGAAATACAATAACCGAGAAAAGAGAGAAAGGTAAGAATCGCAAAAATGAATGGGCTTGGTTTCTCTAATGTGGCACTAGCTTTTTTTATAGAAAACTGCTTCCAATTAATTAATCAAGGTTTTCATCCTTCTAAGTAGAGGTACAATAAAATGAGGTGGGTTAGCAACCCACACTTCCTCACTATCCCAATCACAATCACAATTAGTATGGGCCATGTAATGGGCCGGTCTGTTGCCTTTTCGGCCCACAAAACACCAAGACACACCACCCATCTGCTGGGCTTTGGCCCGGATTTCTGCACAGACTAACCCAATCTCCGTTTCCCTTTCTTCCTCCCTTCGCAGCTGCTGAATCACCCCCTGACAGTCCGATTTTATCTCCATTTCCCCTAAGCCAAACCTTATCGCCAACTCCAAACCAAAATCGACTGCCATGGCTTCTGCTTCCTCCGGGTTCCATTGGATCCGCGACCTTCGAACTCCCGCAAACCGGAAGCCCCCCTTCATCGTCTCTGCACACCACTCCCCATCCCGTTCCCCGTCCTTCCATGCACGCCGCATCCACATTAATCTTCACTAGGGATGGCAATGGGTAGGGTCGGGTGCGGGTCTACCCTATACCAACTCCTAACCGCCGGGTAGAGCCTTCTAAAATACCTGACCAAATAACCACCGGGTATGAAAATTATATAACCATACCCTACCCACCGGGTAACCACGGATATTCGGGTAACCATGGGTACGAATTCTAAACTATGAACTTATACACATATATGCCCCTACATACTGTTGTCCATTAGAAATTCTTAATACTTGTAACTGTTCTAGTTTCAACAATCCACACAAATAAAAACAGCAAACACATAATAATTGTTCTTGCTTCTACAATCCACACAAACATAATAATCGTCTACATCTTCATCATCAATAATGGTAGCTAAACTAAATTTCTCAAGGGAAATTGACCCTTTGGTTAGCGGGGCGGGTATAACGGGGCGGATATTATCGATTACCATACCCGTACCCTACCCTTTATTTTGAAACCGGGTATTACCTGTACCCGCCTCTTAACCCGTCAAAGCGGGTAATTATCCTCGTTGGCCGGTTACGGTCGGGTAGGGTACCCATGGTTACGGGTTGGATTGACATCCCTAATCTTCACCGGCCTCGTTCGCGGTGGTTGCCACCGCTGATCCTCCGCTCGCTCCGCCGGATGAGACTTCGTCTGCTTATCCAGGTAATCTTCCAGCCAATCGCTTGCTCTAGGCAAAAATTTCCACTCCTCTAACTTCTTCTTATTCCACAAGTGACAGTTTCACTGGTCCCAGATGTACCAAAGAGCAACCAAGAACGAGCCAAGCTTCTCATCGGATTCGGTTTCTTGAAGGTCGCAGAACCACTCTTCCTAGGTAAGTTCTTCCCCTTTATCTATGTATGGATTCATCGGGCTATACCTCCAAACCCTTTGAACCTACACACACTTCCTGAAAATGTGTTCTTGCATTTCCCTGAGATCGCAAAAAGGGCATCCAACACTGCCTTTCTGCGTTCGATCTAGGATTCTAGCACCTGTAGGGATTATGTGTCGCAACCATCTCCAAGCGAAGACTTTCACTTTTGGAGGAATCTTAAGATTCTAGAATCGTTTCTAATTCAATGGTGTATAGATTTCATCTTCCTCTTCTACATTCCTGTCTTCCCAGAGTCTATAAGCAGACTTAACAGAGTACTCCCCAGACTTTTCCTTTGCCCAGATTCTCTTATCCTCCATAGGTTGGCTTGGAATAGGAATTTTTAGGATGTTGATTCGATCCGTGGGGTTGAAGTATGACTGCAGCAGGTTTGTTCGCCAACTCCTATTCTCAATATCAATCAGCTCAGACACAGAGGTAGTGTTACTCCAATGAGCTGTTGGAGTGGTTACTCTGAGATTGGCATTGGAAGGTATCCACCTATCAAGCCAAATGTCAATCTTATTACCATTCCCCACTCTCCACCTCATACCTCGTTTTACCAAATCTTTTGCAGCCATTAGGCCACGCCAAACCCAACTAGGATTCCTACCCACTTCAACTTCAAGAAGATCACGATCCTCAAAGTACTTTGCCTTCATCACCTGTGCAACGAGAGTATCAGGGTATTGTACTAGGCGCCATAGCTGCTTTCCAAGTAAAGCAAGATTGAAACTCTGGATGTTTTTGAACCCCATCCCTCCCAGCTTTTTCGATTAGCAGAGCTCTTTCCAGTTCAACCAGTGTGTTCTCCCTTCGTCCTGTTGTTGTCCCCACCAGAACTGAGCAATAGCTCGTTTATTTTCCTTAGGGGTGCTTATAGGAATCTGAAAAACTGACATTACATACGTCAGTTGGGCCTGCGCAACAGATTTGATTAGAACCTCCTTACCTCCCACAGAAAGTAGCTTCTCTTTCCAGGTTTTCACCTACGATCTAACTCTGTCCACCAGGTAACCAAATAGATGTTTCTTTGAACGACCTATGATTATAGGTAGGCCTAGATACTTCTGGTGATGCTCCACAATCCTCATATTCAGATAGCAACCAGCTCCCTCTTCCTTCTCTGTCGAACGTTAGGGCTAAACGACAGTTCAAATTTCTGTAGGTTGACTTTTTGGCCCGACTCAGCTTCATATAAGCCGATGATAGATCTCAACCTTTCACATTCAGTCTAGTTAGCCCTTGTGAACAGTATATTATCATCAGCAAATAGAAGGTGAGAGATCTGAAGTGCTTTCTTTTCTACTCTGATTCCTTCTATTTGCTTGTCCCTCTCGGCCTTGGTAATTAATGCTGAAAGACCTTCTAGCACAAATAAGAAAAGATAGGGGGATATGGGGTCTCCCTATCTAAGACCCCTACTAGGGTAGAAAGTTTCAGTTTGATGGCCATTTACTAGAGTTGAGAATGACACAGTAGTGATGCAAGCCATAATCATTTGCACCCATCGAGAGTCAAAACCCAATTTCAACATGATAGCCTTCAAAAATTCCCACTCCACCCTATCATAGGCTTTAGTTATATCGAGTTTAGCCGCCATAAAGCCCTTATTTCCTTATATCCGCGCCTTCATTGAGTGAAAACTCAAAGGCAATCATCACATTATCCGTTATCAGCCTACCGGGCACAAATGCACTCTAATTTGGAACAATAACCCTGTTCAACACCCATTTTAGTCTATTAGCGAGCACTTTAGAGAAGATCTTATAAAGTACTTTGCATAAGCTAATGGGACGAAAGTCCACATGGTTTGGGGATTTTTCTTTTTCGGTATAAGGGCTATAATGGTATGATTCTGCCAGTGTGGGAAACTTCCCACTTCAAAATAACCCTGCAATTCTGCAGTAATCACATCCCCCATAATATCCCAATTCTTTTGAAAGAAAAGGGCAAGCATACCGTCAGCTCCTGGAGCTTTTAATGGCCCCATTGACTTGAGAGTGGCACAGATATCTTCTCTTGTCAGGGGCTGTAACAGCTCCTCATTCATGGCTGTTGTGACCTTCTGTGGTACAGCATCAATCACCATATTAGACCCTGTTTGTACTCCAAAAGTATACAACTTCTTGTAGAAATGTACTATAAAACGAGCCACTTCATCTTGGCCTACACAGACCCTTCCATCCTCGTCCTTGATCTTCCTTATCATATTTTTTGCTCTTCTATCCGAAGCTCTTCGATGGAAGAACTTTGTGTTCTTATCACCATACTTCCGCCACTCATTTCTGGAACGTTGCTTCCAGATCACCTCCTCCTGTAAAAGAATATCCTCCAGCTCATTCTCAAGCACTCTTCTTTGAGCCAGAATGGCCTCAGTCTTGGTCATTCTATCGATTTTTGCAAGAGCCTTCTCAGTTTTGATTCGTCGTGATTTCAGGCTTCCGAAAGTTTGTTTACTCCAGCTTATGAGTCGTTCCTCACAAGTTTTAATCCTTCCTGTTATCGATTCAAGCCCACCAGTTTCCCAACCCTCCTTAATCACCTGTTTGCACTTCTCATGTTCCTGCCAGAAGGCTTCAAATTTGAAATATCGACCCCACTTCACATCCTCCACCAGGACATTTGTTTTCAGGAGAATAGGATTGTGATCCGAGCCACAACGTCTGAGATGGTAAACTCCAGCTTCAGGGTAGAGTTTCCTCCACGAGTCTGTTGCCACCATCCTATCAAGCCTTTCCTCCAAATATGTGTCATCCTTGTGGTTATTATCCCAGGTGTATGGTTTACCATAAAAACCTAGATCTTCTAACTGGCAATCAGCCAGGGCTCTATTGAATCCATCCATCTCATAGACGTTTGCAGGTTGTTTACCATTATTTTCTGCATAGTGTTGAATAAGATTGAAATCCACAGCACATCCAGGGCATGTATGTTAAGTTTTTTAAAGACCTGAGAAGATCTCAGGTCAAGTGTTTTTTTGCTCTTCTCTGGCCAACCATAGATACCCGTTAGCCGCCACACATTGCCCTCATCCTCAATCTTCATATCTATGTAGTTCTCTGCATATCCCTTCACTTCCAGGTTAATGTCCTCTTGCCATAATACCATCAGGCCTCCCGCTCTTCTCGTGGAACCCACACCAAAACCTTTATACCCTTGAAACTTCTGAACAACTGTTTCCCATTCTTTTTCCTGTTTTTTGGTCTCCATAACAAAGACCACTATGGGATTTTCCTTTTGGATCAGCCGATCCAGCTTTCTAATTGCCAGGGGACTCCCAAAACCACGACAATCATAGCTTAGGTAACTCATTGAGTTGGGCGGACCTGCTCCTTTGCAGGCTCCGCCACACCGCCATCCAGTTTGTTGTTTGGGATCTGAGTCAATTGATTCTCTTGTTCAGGGAAATTGAGCATTCTAGCTTTCTTGCTCACATCTTCCTTTGTGTTTTCTGCAGGTTCCCTTTCCTGAAGTGAATTGGCTTGCCGTTCTGTGGAGTCAGTTGCACCCCCTTGGTTGACTTTTCCCGGCCCTGTTCTTGTCTTCTCCACACTGTACCAGTATTTTTGCCAGGTACCTGTCCTTCCACCCCACCCATCACAAACTTCTGTAAGGCCCCATTTTGTTGTTCTCCCTTACTCTCCTGCTGTTTCATTGATTGAGGGGGTGGGTATCTTCGCTCTGAAAGCTCCTTTGGCTTTTCAGCTGCTGGGGGCTTCTGAACGTGTTTTTCACCTTCTGCCCTCTGTGGGGGCATAGTTTTTTTCTCTGGCTGCCTAGTTTCCTCCTATTCAAGAGCCATATCATGATCAGAGTTTGATCCAACACTTTCCATCTCGAATTTTTGTCGAAGGGTAGCCCACACTTCAGCATCTTCTTTTTTAGCAGTGTAGGAAAGCTAATTTTTTTACCCTAGGGCTGCCACCCTTAATTCATATCCATAAGGATCCACCTCTGGCTTCGGCTCCATCTTACACTTGAGCTTAGGGTGCCCAATTCTACCACAAGAATAGCAGAACATAGGTAGCTTCTCGTACTCTGGGTACTCCACCAACTTCCCCGCGATGTTCAGTTTTAGTTTCTTCTTCAGGGGGTTATTGATTGATAGATATACCCTCAGCCTCATATAGTCATCCCACATTGTTGATGAACCATTGTCAAACCAGTCTAGTCCCCCAAACCTTGAAGCAATATTCTCTGCCATCTTCTGTGCACGCAGCTCGGCAGGGAAACCCATCACGCGTATCCATAATTCAATCATATGTAGATCCTCTGGTTTTGGTTTCTGTATTATTGTGCTCACTTTGAACACAATGAGAGAGTTATCATAATGCCAAGGTCCACCAAAACAGACCTTGTTCCTGTCATCCATATCTAAAAATTGAAAAGCAAACAACATATCCCCTAACATTGTTATTTGGAAACCTTTCATAGTTTCCAAGCTTTTGCTAGAGCTATTTTCATTGACTTAATATTTGGTTCTTTTTCAGAGACGAGGCGACCAATCAGCCCCAGCCTACGAACCGCCTCCATTCGAAGCACGTCGACATCAGCATCTTCAACCTCCAAAGGTTCATCTTCCTCTTCCTTCAGAGTGATGTGGTGTAACTGCGTTTCCAGCTCCACTGTTTCTTGGTTCTCTTTACTTTTCGCAGTACCTTCACAACCTCTTCTGTCATCGTATTGTGATTGCACAACTCTCGCTCTTCTCACCACACAAAGCTCCCACCGGACAAAGATTGTGCTCAGAAAACCTAATGGTTTCTTGAGCTAGGGTTTTCGTGATGTAAGATAAAAAAGCCTCAAAACTGAATTGCACACAAAAGTGCTAAAGCTTTCCACGATATAAATAGACAACTCCACCAAACTCAGCCCAGAACCTTGCTCTACAGGGACTCCTTTTCCTTATAGAAAACGAAAAACGATTCGAGAAAACAGTAAGGTAACTCACGTTAAAACTCAGAAAAAACCTAGGGTTTCAGCCGCTTCCAAGTTCTCGCTAAACGAGAGAAAAAATCCTCCATCGTTAAAAATATGTTAGAGAACCGGTACCTTAGAAAGAATAATATCAGAAGTAGAAGACACATAGGATAGTAATTAAATAATTTAATAACGAAAATGAAATTTACTTTACAGGTACCCCTTAGTAATTTTATGTATATTTATAATAATTCAGAAACCCTACCATAACCATCATCTGCAGGCGGCCACCTCATCTTTTCTCTCTTCTTCTTCTTTCTTCCTTCTTTCTTTTCTTCTTCCCTTCAAGTTTGGACAGAGAGGGCGCCGGCAGTGGAGTCTCTCCTTCGAAGCGGCTGAACTTTCAGAGTCGTTGGTGCTGCCAGTAGAGTCTCTTCTTTCTCTCTCAGAGTCCCATTCTCCATTCCCCGTCGGCTGGGTTCCGCCGATAGCAATTTTGATTCTTCTTCACAGAGGGCGGCCAAGAGTTGAAAATCAGTAAGACGAGTCGAGCGGTTAACCGCTTCGGCCTCTTACCGACCGTCCATTCTGGCCACTACGGCTTTTTGACTTTGTCGAGCCAAGTTGGTGGCCGAGTGTCGGTTTTACCGGTCTGGCTGTTCGACTCGGCTCGGTTTTAATAACACTGGATAAGAGTTTACTGTACATTTTACATCCTGTTTTACAAGAGACCTTTTGGATAAGGTTGCCAGATTACTCTCGTCTTGATTTGAAGATTTACAGAGGGATTTGGAAATGTAGCTATGGTCTTCTTCTGAGAATAAGGTGTGAATCATGTCAAGATTCCATGAGGAGTTATCCTTGTTAATTTGAGCTAGGGATGACAACAAAACCCGAACCACGGGTACCCTACCCGACCCAACCCGATCAAAATGGGTAAAACCCGTGTTGACGGTTTGGGGTCGGGTTCGGGTTTAAACCCTTACACTTTTATCGGGTTGGGTTGGATTTGGGTAGAGATGACAATGAGTCGGGCCGGGGGCGGATAGTGCATATCCGTTAACCTACCCAAAGTAGTTCGGGTTTTACCCATACCCACATGTGAAACAGATAGATAATCAAATCCATGCTCATACCCGTTCGGGTTTCGGGTATCCACGGTTATCCATGGGTAATAATTTTTCTGCATAAATCCAACCAATATGTTAACATTCATGTATTCTTACATTACGTAAGAGGAAAAGTACGACAATAATTCACTAGAATGAGGAAAATTAAAACAACACAATTTCATGAAAATATTTTATATATATGCTAAATATAAAATATGAGAGAAAAATAATGATTATTTCTAGAAAAAATACATATGCATGTGTATAATAGGGCAGGTTCGGGTTGGATAGTGAGAAACCCATGTCCACCCATTAAACGCAATATTCGGGTTCATGTTTTACCAGTACCCACTAAATGTACTTCGGGTTCGGGTTTTACCCTACCCTATTAGGCCGAATTCGGACGGATATCCACGGTTACGGATATTTTTGCCATCCCTAGGTTTGGGTTTAGAGATACCCGATCGAGCCATGGATACCCGCCCACACTTATTCTGCCGCCTACTCTCTACAAACCCTACCCTAATTCTATTTTCCCCCAATCTAATTTACAATTTGTATGGATAATTTGTGATTTGTTTGGAATTTCTAGATTGGTGTTTTATGTATAGATAATTTGTATGGAGAAATTGATGTTTGACTTATATTTTGATAGGAACTTGTTATTGTAAATTTTTTATCATAAAAACCAATGGGTACCCATGAACCCGCGGATACCCAGAGGCTTGGGTTGGATTTGAGTTTTCCAAACCCATTGGATTTTACCCCAGATTTTTTTACGGATAAACCCATGGGTTTGGCAAAACCAAACCTAACCCAACCCATTGTCATCCCTAATTAGAACTTAAACACACATTTATGTACAAGTTCAGGTTGTACCATAAAAGAATTTTTACATCTATTTTATGGTACAAGAATCCATGGAAATGTACAACTTCAGGTTGTACCATAATATAAATGTACAAATTTCCTTATTTGATGCTTAAGTGACAACCGTCAAACAACTATATCCCCTAGGTATGCTATCAAAGTAGATATTATGAGGGCTTGAGAATTTCTTCTTGCCACTATGACTGCAAAGGGATTCCCAGAAAACTTTGTGAAGTGGGTGGGAAGCTGTCTATCTAGTGCTCGTTTCCAGGTATGTTTTAATGGAGGTTTAAGTGGGAACTTCTAAGCAAAGAAAGGACTTAGGCAAGGGGACCCTATTGTCCCCTTACCTCTTTACCATTGCTATGAATTGCCTTATCCTGTATGCTAAATCGTGTTGTAGTAGTTAAAACTCTTCTTTATCACCCTCAATGTCAAAGGATTGCGTTAACTCACCCGACTTTTGCTGATAACTTGGTTATATTCACTAAGAGATCTGTTATGGGGGTGAAGTCGGTTGCGGGAATACTAGCAGATTTCTATAAGATTTCTAGTTTAAAATGTAGCCCAGTCAAGAGTGAGATTTTATGCACAAGGGTGAGTGAAATGGAGCAACAAGATACTATAGCTAGCTCTGGTTTTCAGTTGGGTAGGTACCCTGTAAGGTGTCTTGGCATACCTTTGATTGCAGACAAGCTTAATCCAAGGATTGCAAAGCTTTAGTTGAAAAAATGACAAAGAGAATTCGGGACTAGAGATCTAAGATGCTCTCTTATGTTGGGAAGATTCAATTAATTATCTCTGTTTTAGCTAGCACCACTCAATACTGGATGTCCATTTTCCTACTGCCAAGCACTATATTGAAAACAATGGAACAATTATGCTCTGAGTTCCTTTGGACTTCTGGTAATTAAAAGGGGAAAAAAGCAAAGGTTTCTTGGGATGTAATCTCTTTGTCAAAGAGGGTGGACTTGGTTTTAAGGATTTGAAGAGTTGGATCAGGCTTGTGTTACTCGTCATATTTGGGCTAGTCTAGCAGATCATTCCTCTCTCTGGACTGCTTGGGTAAAGGAATACAGATTATGTAATCTTTACTTTTGGCAGGTTAGTACCTCTGATTCCTAGGCTTGGACAGAGTACTCAAGACTAGACTTCTTGTTGAGCATTATTTCCATCAAACTGAGGAGTGTGTTCACTGGAATGGTGCGCTTATGCATAAGTTTTCAGTAAATAAAGTGTGGGAGGTGCTTCGGTATCGCAGAGCTAAGGTTCCTTGATTTCAGCTGGTATGGAAGCACTTCTCTATCCCTAAGAACTCCTTTCTCTCTTGGTTGGTCCAGATTAATAGAATTCAAACATTAGATAAAGTTGCTAGATGGAAGCCAGATGTGGTTGTTACTTGTCCGACGTGCCTGTCACTACCAGAATCACGAGACCGCCTCTTTTTCTCTTGTAATTTCACTTAGTAGATCTTGCACACTATGTTCCCAGCTTCATGGGGATATTCCCCTGTAGAAGGATGGTATGATGGAAGCAACGATATGCTTCAAAACGTGTAAAGTAGGTAGATTAGTTTGGAACATACTAGTAACTGAAATCTGGAGAGAAAGATGCAGGAGACTGTTTGATAATAAGGTTCTTACGGTGACTCCTCTTGTGGAGAAAATGTAGCAGATACTGATATGGAAAACCACGAGAAACACTAAAATAGGTGCTGTAGTACTCCAAAGGAAGCTATGGTTCCAGTGATGTTAGTGTATGGAGAGATGCTATGTTTTTGTATATTGGTTTCTTAGTTATTCTTGTTTGGTTGGTTGTATAGCATCTGGTGGGCTATGATGTAATGGGGTATTCATGTTGTATTGCTCACTTGTGAGCGTTTATTTATGCAATAAAAGATTGTTTTTCATAAAACAATATTTCTATCATACCAATATTATATAGAGGTTCCTGTTAGAATATCTTTCATTTACAATTTCCAGCGCTATGAGAAATTGTAGGAAGGATAATTTTGTCATATTAAAAGTAAAAAAAATTGATGAATAAATGTAAGACAAAAAATCCGCCAGCATCCCCTAATCCTAACATAAATAAAACTCCGTCGAGATTAGTTTATGTTTCTAGGAATGACAATGACACTTCTTACATTTTAATATTATTAATTAACGGAATGACAGTGGACAACACAAGCCCAAACCCGGTTCAAACCCTTGAACATGCCCACCCCTAGAAGGCTAGAACCCTAGACCAGCAGCCCAAACACAAAATAGGTGGTTGCCGAAAGTTTCCTCCACCACCAAAACACCGTCTTCAGCAACCTAGATGCCACTTGGTCCTTCGGCAGGGAAATTATGCGGAGCCAGAGAAACGACTTCTACCACCAGTAGCGCCACCTGAAGGACTCATCTTCAAGAAGCAGAAAAACAAACGCGCATGTGAGAACCGAAACCCCCCCCCCCCCCCCCCCTCAAACACCTACCAAGTCATCCACACAAATATGAAAAAATCAATTGGTGGAAAGCAAAAGTATCTCCGACTGGAGACAAGAACAACATCAGCCCAAAGGTGCAAGAAAAACTGAATGGGAGAAAAAATAGAGAAAAGCGAAAAGCAAAAAGAAGCAAAACGGTGCACAATGAGATCCATAAACAAAAAGCACAAAAAAAGGAAAATGTGGACTACAGCCGGTCCCAAAAAGATGTCGACGACGGACCTATCAAAATTTAGATTTGAAACTTTTAGATAAAAGAGGAGAAAATTAAAGGAAGAGATAGAAAACATTTTTTTTTCAATGTGCAGAAAATAATATTTTTTATGAATTGTTGCAGTCCTCTACATTATTCTGAATTAATTTTAATTCATTTTTCAAAAACCAAGAGTTATATTAATTTATTTGGTACCAATTAGAGCTTACTGGATCTCTTTTTTTTTGTTTCCTAATTTTTTCTCAGCCCGATATTCATAACTCCAGTCTAAGTTTCTACATTTATTAAAATGGTTTTCTTATACGTCTATAAATGGAAGAATGGTTTATGGCCTGAAAATTCACTCTGCTCCGCTGCACTTCTCTTCTCCTACTATGCTTTACATCTCTTCATAGTAGTATTCTCTCTTTAAAACAGACTGAAAAAATAATGAATAATCAAGCTACTGCTCACCCGCGTTTTGTAGCTCCTCGCACAATCATGTTATCCCCCCATTCTTCCTATCACAGGCTCCCTGTTCCTCTATCTTTCTCTTTGTTTTTTTGGCTATTCATTCGGGTCCTCGACACCTCAATTCTAATATTTATTACCATTAGTTTCTTTATCATCCATCTCATTACTTTTATTAGAACAAGTTCTTCTAGAAAAGAGTTTATGGTTTGTGGGTGTTTTTTATCGCTACTGTCTTTGTCTTTATCATCATTTTTTTATGTTGTGCTTATTGATTTAGGAAGAAAAACAGATGTCAACGCAAATATGATACATTTGGCAAACTTCTTGGTCTTGGGGGGGAGGGGGGGTAGTGGCTTGTAGTGCCTCAGCATTGCCGGTTTGCGTTTCTATTTGTAGTCTAGAAGTTTTACGCGGATGAAGAAGTATTGAGGAAAGCGGAGGAAGATTTTTCACTGCCACCATGGACACGATTTGACAATGCTTGTGCCGGCTGGTTAGCCACTAAAACATCTTTTGGAAGAAAAACTGAATGAGAGAAAAAAAAATAGAGAAAGCAAAGCCAAAGGCAAGAAGAAAAGCAACAAAAAATGGAGGGGGAGGGTCCAAAGAGGAAGAAGAAGCAAATCGGTGCACAATGAGATCAATAAACAAAAAGTAAAAGAAAAAGGAAAATGTGGGCTACAGCCGGTCCCAAAAATATGTTTTCGACGGACCTATCAAAATTTAGATTTGAAACTTTTAGAGAAAAAGAGAGAAAGGTAAAGGAAGAGATAGAAAACATTTTTTTCCAATGTGCAGAAATTAATTTTTTTTATGAATTGTTACAATCCTCTACTGTATTCTGAATTAATTTTAATTAATTTTACAAAAACCAAGAGTTATATTAATTTTTTTTATACGAATTAAAGCTTATTGGATCTCTCTTTTTTTGTTTCCTAATTTTTTCCGAGCCCGATATTCGTAACTCAAGTCTAAGTTTCTACATTTATTAAAATGGTTTTCTTTTTTGTCAATAAATGGAAGAATGGTTTATGGCCTGAAAATTCACCCTGCTCCGCTGCACTTCTCTTCTCCTACTATGCTTTACATCTCTTCATAGTAGTATTCTCCCTCTAAAACAGACTGAAAAAATAATGAATAATCAAGTTACTGCTCACCCGCGTTTTGTAGCTCCTCGCACAATCATGTTGTCCCCTCATTCTTCCTATCACAGGCTCCCTGTTCCTCCATCTTTCTCTTTGTTTTGTTGGCTATTTATTCGGGTTCTCGACACCTCAATTCTAATGTTTATTACCATTAGTTTCTTTATCATCCATCTTATTAATTTTATTTGAACAAGTCCTTCTAGAAAAGATTTTATGGTTTGTGGGTATTTTTTATCGCTACTGTCTTTGTCTTTATCATCATCTTTTTATGTTGTGCTTATTGATTTAGGAAGAAAAACAAATGTCAACGCAAATATGATACATTTGGCAAACTTCTTGGTCTTTTGGGGGGGGTAGTGGCTTGTAGTGCCTCTTACATTTGGTTGGGAGAGTCAGATATTAGCTATTTGGTCTTCATTATGACACTTATTGGCATGTTCACAACCTGCATTTTGGCCATTTCTTCAACCCCCAACTTCAACTTGATGAATAAATAATTTATCTCTCTTCTCACGTACATCATTCGAGTCCTTTACCACGACAGAATTTCAAGTGTTGGTATTGGTTCATCACCATCAGCTGTTGTCTCTGACCCTACACCTTTGCTTGCTGTAGCACCATCATGTGTTGATGTTCTCCTCAGCTAGCTCATTTCCCTATACCCTAGGCTGCTAATGGTTGGTTGCTTCAGCATTGGGGGTTTGCGTTTCTATTTGTAGTCTAAGAGTTTTACGCGGATGAAGAAGGATTGAGGAAAGCGGAGGAAGATTTTTCACTGCCACCATGGACACAATTTGACAATGTTTGTGCCGGCTGGTTAGCCACTAATACATCTTTTGAAAGAAAAACTGAATGAGAGAAAAAAATAGAGAAAGCAAAGCCAAAGGCAAGAAGAAAAGCAACAAAAAATGGAGGGGGATGGTCCAAAGAGGAAGAAGAAGCAAACCGGTGCACAATTAGATCCATAAACAAAAAGTAAAAGAAAAAGGAAAATGTGGGCTACAACCGGTCCCAAAAAGATGTTGACGACGGACCTATCAAAATTTAGATTTGAAACTTTGAGAGAGAAGGGGAGAAAGGTAAAGGAAGAGATAGAAAACATTTTTTTCCAATGTGCAGAAAATAATATTTTTTTTTATGAATTGTTACAGTCCTCTACTGTATTCTGAATTAATTTTAAATTATTTTTCAAAAACCAAGAGTTATCTTAATTTCTTTGGTACCAATTAGAGCTTATTGGATCTCTCTTTTTTTGTTTCCTAATTTTTTCCCAACCCGATATTCATAACTCAAATCTAAGTTTCTACATTTATTAAAATGGTTTTCTTATTTGTCTATAAATGGAAGAATGGTTTATGGCCTGAAAATTCACCCTGCTCCGCTGCACTTCTCTTCTCCTACTATGCTTTACATCTATTCATAGTAGTATTCTCCCTCTAAAACAGACTGAAAAAATAATGAATAATCAAGTTACTGCTCACCCGCGTTTTGTAGCTCCTCGCACAATCATGTTGTCCCCTCATTCTTCCTATCACAGGCTCCCTGTTCCTCCATCTTTCTCTTTGTTTTGTTGGCTATTTATTCGGGTTCTCGACACTTCAATTCTAATGTTTATTACCATTAGTTTCTTTATCATCCATCTTATTACTTTTATTTGAACAAGTCCTTCTAGAAAAGATTTTATGGTTTGTGGGTATTTTTTATCGCTACTGTCTTTGTCTATATCATCATCTTTTTATGTTGTGCTTATTGATTTAGAAAGAAAAACAAATGTCAGCGCAAATATGATACATTTGGCAAACTTCTTGGTCTTTGGGGGAGTAGTGGCTTGTAGTGCCTCTTACATTTGGTTGGGAGAGTCAGATATTAGCTATTTGGTCTTCATTCTGACACTTATTGGCATGTTCACAACCTGCATTTTGGCCATTTCTTCAACCCCCAACTTCAACTTGGTGAATAAATAATTTATCTCTCTTCTCACGTACATCATTCGAGTCCTTTACCACGACAGAATTTCAGGTGTTGGTATTGGTTCATCACCATCAACTGTTGTCTCTGACCCTACACCTTTGCTTGCTGTAGCACCATCATGTGTTGATGTTCCCCTCAGCTAGCCCATTTCCCTATACCCTAGGCAGCTAATGGTTGGTTGCTTCAGCATTGGCGGTTTGCGTTTCTATTTGTAGTCTAAGAGTTTTACGCGGATGAAGAAGGATTGAGGAAAGCGGAGGAAGATTTTTCACTGCCACCATGGACACGATTTGACAATGTTTGTGCCGGCTGGTTAGCCACTAATACATCTTTTGAAAGAAAAACTGAATGAGAGAAAAAAATAGAGAAAGCAAAGCCAAAGGCAAGAAGAAAAGCAACAAAAAATGGAGGGGGAGGGTCCAAAGAGGAAGAAGAAGCAAACCGGTGCACAATGAGATCCATAAACAAAAAGTAAAAGAAAAAGGAAAATGTGGGCTACAGCCGGTCCCAAAAATATGTTTTCGACGGACCTATCAAAATTTAGATTTGAAACTTTTAGAGAAAAAGAGAGAAAGGTAAAGGAAGAGATAGAAAACATTTTTTTCCAATGTGCAGAAATTAATTTTTTTTTTATGAATTGTTACAATCCTCTACTGTATTCTGAATTAATTTTAATTAATTTTTCAAAAACCAAGAGTTATATTAATTTTTTTTATACGAATTAGAGCTTATTGGATCTCTCTTTTTTTGTTTCCTAATTTTTCCCAGCCCGATATTCGTAACTCAAGTCTAAGTTTCTACATTTATTAAAATGGTTTTCTTATTTGTCAATAAATGGAAGAATGGTTTATGGCTTGAAAATTCACCCCTGCTCCGATGCACTTCTCTTCTCCTACTATGCTTTACATCTCTTCATAGTAGTATTCTCCCTCTAAAACAGACTGAAAAAATAATGAATAATCAAGTTACTGCTCACCCGCGTTTTGTAGCTCCTCGCACAATCATGTTGTCCCCTCATTCTTCCTATCACAGGCTCCCTGTTCCTCCATCTTTCTCTTTGTTTTGTTGGCTATTTATTCGGGTTCTCGACACCTCAATTCTAATGTTTATTACCATTAGTTTCTTTATCATCCATCTTATTAATTTTATTTGAACAAGTCCTTCTAGAAAAGATTTTATGGTTTGTGGGTATTTTTTATCGCTACTGTCTTTGTCTTTATCATCATCTTTTTATGTTGTGCTTATTGATTTAGGAAGAAAAACAAATGTCAGCGCAAATATGATACATTTGGCAAACTTCTTGGTCTTTTGGGGGGGGGGGGGTAGTGGCTTGTAGTGCCTCTTACATTTGGTTGGGAGAGTCAGATATTAGCTATTTGGTCTTCATTCTGACACTTATTGGCATGTTCACAGCCTGCATTTTGGCCATTTCTTCAACCACCAACTTCAACTTGGTGAATAAATAATTTATCTCTCTTCTCACGTACATCATTCGAGTCCTTTACCACGACAGAATTTCAGGTGTTGGTATTGGTTCATCACCATCAGCTGTTGTCTCTGACCCTACACCTTTGCTTGCTGTAGCACCATCATGTGTTGATGTTCTCCTCAGCTAGCTCATTTCACTATACCCTAGGCTGCTAATGGTTGGTTGCTTCAGCATTGGCGGTTTGCGTTTCTATTTGTAGTCTAAGAGTTTTACGCGGATGAAGAAGGATTGAGGAAAGCGGAGGAAGATTTTTCACTGCCACCATGGACACGATTTGACAATGTTTGTGCCGGCTGGTTAGCCACTAATACATCTTTTGAAAGAAAAACTGAATGAGAGAAAAAAATAGAGAAAGCAAAGCCAAAGGCAAGAAGAAAAGCAACAAAAAATGGAGGGGGAGGGTCCAAAGAGGAAGAAGAAGCAAACCGGTGCACAATTAGATCCATAAACAAAAAGTAAAAGAAAAAAGAAAATGTGGGCTACAGCCGGTCCCAAAAAGATGTTGACGACGGACCTATCAAAATTTAGATTTGAAACTTTGAGAGAGAAGGGGAGAAAGGTAAAGGAAGAGATAGAAAACATTTTTTTCCAATGTGCAGAAAATAATATTTTTTTTATGAATTGTTACAGTCCTCTACTGTATTCTAAATTAATTTTAAATTATTTTTCAAAAACCAAGAGTTATCTTAATTTCTTTGGTACCAATTAGAGCTTATTGGATCTCTCTTTTTTTGTTTCCTAATTTTTTCCCAACCCGATATTCATAACTCAAATCTAAGTTTCTACATTTATTAAAATGGTTTTCTTATTTGTCAATAAATGGAAGAATGGTTTATGGCTTGAAAATTCACCCCTGCTCCGATGCACTTCTCTTCTCCTACTATGCTTTACATCTCTTCATAGTAGTATTCTCCCTCTAAAACAGACTGAAAAAATAATGAATAATCAAGTTACTGCTCACCCGCGTTTTGTAGCTCCTCGCACAATCATGTTGTCCCCTCATTCTTCCTATCACAGGCTCCCTGTTCCTCCATCTTTCTCTTTGTTTTGTTGGCTATTTATTCGGGTTCTCGACACCTCAATTCTAATGTTTATTACCATTAGTTTCTTTATCATCCATCTTATTAATTTTATTTGAACAAGTCCTTCTAGAAAAGATTTTATGGTTTGTGGGTATTTTTTATCGCTACTGTCTTTGTCTTTATCATCATCTTTTTATGTTGTGCTTATTGATTTAGGAAGAAAAACAAATGTCAGCGCAAATATGATACATTTGGCAAACTTCTTGGTCTTTTGGGGGGGGGGGGTAGTGGCTTGTAGTGCCTCTTACATTTGGTTGGGAGAGTCAGATATTAGCTATTTGGTCTTCATTCTGACACTTATTGGCATGTTCACAGCCTGCATTTTGGCCATTTCTTCAACCACCAACTTCAACTTGGTGAATAAATAATTTATCTCTCTTCTCACGTACATCATTCGAGTCCTTTACCACGACAGAATTTCAGGTGTTGGTATTGGTTCATCACCATCAGCTGTTGTCTCTGACCCTACACCTTTGCTTGCTGTAGCACCATCATGTGTTGATGTTCTCCTCAGCTAGCTCATTTCCCTATACCCTAGGCTGCTAATGGTTGGTTGCTTCAGCATTGGCGGTTTGCGTTTCTATTTGTAGTCTAAGAGTTTTACGCGGATGAAGAAGGATTGAGGAAAGCGGAGGAAGATTTTTCACTGCCACCATGGACACGATTTGACAATGTTTGTGCCGGCTGGTTAGCCACTAATACATCTTTTGAAAGAAAAACTGAATGAGAGAAAAAAATAGAGAAAGCAAAGCCAAAGGCAAGAAGAAAAGCAACAAAAAATGGAGGGGGAGGGTCCAAAGAGGAAGAAGAAGCAAACCGGTGCACAATTAGATCCATAAACAAAAAGTAAAAGAAAAAAGAAAATGTGGGCTACAGCCGGTCCCAAAAAGATGTTGACGACGGACCTATCAAAATTTAGATTTGAAACTTTGAGAGAGAAGGGGAGAAAGGTAAAGGAAGAGATAGAAAACATTTTTTTCCAATGTGCAGAAAATAATATTTTTTTTATGAATTGTTACAGTCCTCTACTGTATTCTGAATTAATTTTAAATTATTTTTCAAAAACCAAGAGTTATCTTAATTTCTTTGGTACCAATTAGAGCTTATTGGATCTCTCTTTTTTTGTTTCCTAATTTTTTCCCAACCCGATATTCATAACTCAAATCTAAGTTTCTACATTTATTAAAATGGTTTTCTTATTTGTCTATAAATGGAAGAATGGTTTATGGCCTGAAAATTCACCCTGCTCCGCTGCACTTCTCTTCTCCTACTATGCTTTACATCTCTTCATAGTAGTATTCTCCCTCTAAAACAGACTGAAAAAATAATGAATAAATCAAGTTACTGCTCTCCCGCGTTTTGTAGCTCCTCGCACGATCATGTTGTCCCCTCATTCTTCCTATCACAGGCTCCCTGCTCCTCCATCTTTCTCTTTGTTTTGTTGGCTATTTATTCGGGTCCTCGACACCTCAATTCTAATGTTTATTACCATTAGTTTCTTTATCATCCATCTCGTTACTTTTATTTGAACAAGTCCTTCTAGAAAAGATTTTATGGTTTGTGGGTATTTTTTATCGCTACTGTCTTTGTCTTTATCATCATCTTTTTATGTTGTGCTTATTGATTTAGGAAGAAAAACAAATGTCAGCGCAAATATGATACATTTGGCAAACTTCTTGGTCTTTTGGGGGGGTAGTGGCTTGTAGTGCCTCTTACATTTGGTTGGGAGAGTCAGATATTAGCTATTTGGTCTTCATTCTGACACTTATTGGCATGTTCACAACCTGCATTTTGTCCATTTCTTCAACCCGCAACTTCAACTTGGTGAATAAATAATTTATCTCTCTTCTCACGTACATCATTCGAGTCCTTTACCACGACAGAATTTCAGGTGTTGGTATTGGTTCATCACCATCAGCTGTTGTCTCTGACCCTACACCTTTGCTTGCTGTAGCACCATCATGTGTTGATGTTCTCCTCAGCTAGCCCATTTCCCTATATCCTAGGCTCCTAATGGTTGGTTACTTCAGCATTGGCGGTTTGCGTTTCTATTTGTAGTCTAGGAGTTTTACGCGGATGAAGAAGGATTGAGGAAAGCGGAGGAAGATTTTTCACTGCCACCATGAACACGATTTGACAATGCTTATCCGGCTGGTTAGCCACTAATACATCTTTTGAAAGAAAAACTGAATGAGAGAAAAAAAACAGAGAAAGCAAAGCCAAAGGCAAGAAGAAAAGCAACAAAAAATGGAGGGGGAGGGTCCAAAGAGGAAGAAGAAGCAAACCGGTGCACAATGAGATCCATAAACAAAAAGTAAAAGAAAAAGGAAAATGAGGGCTACAGCCGGTCCCAAAAAGATGTTGACGACGGACCTATCAAAATTTAGATTTGAAACTTTGAGAGACAAGGGGAGAAAGGTAAAGGAAGAGATAGAAAACATTTTTTTCCAATGTGCAGAAAATAATATTTTTTTATGAATTGTTACAGTCCTCTACTGTATTCTGAATTAATTTTAAATAATTTTTCAAAAACCAAGAGTTATCTTAATTTCTTTGGTACCAATTAGAGATTATTGGATCTCTCTTTTTTTGTTTCCTAATTTTTTCCCAACCCGATATTCATAACTCAAATCTAAGTTTCTACATTTATTAAAATGGTTTTCTTATTTGTTTATAAATGGAAGAATGGTTTATGGCCTGAAAATTCACCCTGCTCCGCTACACTTCTCTTCTCCTACTATGCTTTACATCTCTTCATAGTAGTATTCTATCTCTAAAACATACTGAAAAAATAATGAATAATCAAGTTACTGCTCACCCGCGTTTTGTAGCTCCTCGCACAATCATGTTGTCCCCCCATTCTTTCTATCATAGGCTCCCTGTTCCTTCATCTTTCTCTTTGTTTTTTTGGCTATTCATTCGGGTCCTCGACACCTCAATTCTAATGTTTATTATCATTAGTTTCTTTATCATCCATCTCATTACTTTTAGGGTTAATACCTTATTTTGGCCCGAACTATGACCATATAATCAACTTTGGCCCGTGGTTTCAGAAATTAACATCATGGCCTCAACTATGCAGCATATAGACTCAATTGGCCCGACACATAGTTTGACCGTCAATTTGGACGGTCAACTCCGTTGACCGTTAGTCAACACGCCATGTCATTGCCTAATCAGCCTAAAAATCATTAAAAAAATTATTTATTATCCAATTAACCAAAAATTAATTATAAAAAACATAAAATAAAATATATTTTTTGGATAATTTGAAAATGATGAATTTTATAAATTAACAAAAAATTATCAAATTATTTTATATTTTCAAAACATCCCACAAAAATATATTTTATATCATAATTTTTAAATTTATAAAATTTAATTTGATAATTTTGGTTAATTTATAAAATTATCATTTTCAAATATCCCAAAAAAAATTATTTTATATTTTCAAAATTTTATTTTTTGGTACATTGGAAAATGATAAATAATAGAAATTAGGAAAATAATTTGAATTTGAATTTTTTTAATGATTTTTATGCTGACTAGGCAATGACATGGCATGTTGACTAACGGTCAACCGAGTTGACCGTCCAAATTGACGGTCAAACTATGTGGCGGGCCAATTGAGTCTATATGCTGCATAGTTGAGGCCAGGATGTTAATTTCTGAAACCACGGGCCAAAGTTGATTATATGGTCATAGTTCGGGCCAAAATAAGGTATTAACCCTTACTTTTATTAGAACAAGTTCTTCTAGAAAAGATTTTATGGTTTGTGGGTGTTTTTTATCGCTACTGTCTTTGTTTTTATTATCATCTTTTTATGTTGTGCTTATTGATTTAGGAAGAAAAACAGATGTCAGCACAAATATGATACATTTGGCAAACTTCTTGGTCTTTGGGGGAGGGGGGGTGGGGGGGGCGGAGGTAATGGCTTGTAGTGTCTCTTACATTTGATTGGGAGAGTCCGATATTAGCTATTTGTTCTTCATTCTGACACTTATTGGCATGTTCACAACCTGCATTTTTGCCATTTCTCCATCCCCCAACTTCAACTTTGTGAATAAATAGTTTATCTATCTTCTCACGTACATCATTCGAGTCTTTTACCACGACAGAATTTCAGGTGTTGGTATTGGTTCATCACCATCAGCTGTTGTCTCTGACCCTATACCTTTGCTTGCTGTAGCACCATCATGTGTTGATGTTCTCCTCAGCTAGCCCATTTCCCTATACCCTAGGCTGTTAATGGTTGGTTGCTTCAGCATTGGCGGTTTGCGTTTCTATTTGTAGTCTAGGAGTTTTACGCGGATGAAGAAGGATCGAGGAAAGCGGAGGAAGATTTTTCACTGCCACCATGGACATGATTTGACAATACTTGTGCCGGCTGGTTAGCCACTAATACATCTTTTGGATTCTCAATATACAACAAAAAACAAAAATAAAAATAAAAAATACCATCTTTTTTAAAAAAGAATTCATTCTTATCACCAATTCACACAAAACGCAGCACCCGCTGGTGGATAAAACACGTCCAACCTTTGTCCGTCTTCCATAAAAAATGGGCCAAAATTTGTACTATCAAGAGGGTTTTTATGTTGATGACTATTAAGCGATACATACCCATTCTTTTTTTTCTCGTTCTTATAATTCTTGTTCATTAATCTATATATTAATTCATTTCTTTCATTTTTATGCTATTGTAGGCTGGGGCAGACATAGATATACATGATCAAAGATATTATCTTGATCAAGGACCTCATAATACAAGTGTTCTGTAGGACCATCCTAACCATCGTTCAGGATGTTTGGAATAATTTGCCAGTACGTATAATTTTTCAACTTTTGTCATATTTTATTTTGTTAACGTACTTAGTGGTTTATACAATGATTTGGGCTAATACCATGTGACACTTAAATAGACTCTTCATAAAGAGATGCATGCCTAAAGAAGTGAGGTCTTAAGCTATCATCATGATCCTCCCATTTATTAGGAAAATCAGGTTTTAAGCGATCCTCGAATATCCCCTTTTTCTATAAAAAAAAACTTTGTGTTTCTAAGGAGATTTATAACTCTCCTAAGAGTCTAACCAGTTCACTTGTATTGGTTTAATTCATTGAAAATAACCAATACGATTTACAAAATATTATAATAGATTTATGTCTGTATCTATCTAAAAATCTATGGTATTTATATATTTAATTACATTTGTTTGGTATAATGGATTTATGTGTATATCTTTCAAATGTTATTTAGTTTAGTCAATTGAATCTGTTTGTGATAATGAATTTATGTGTATATCTTGCAAATGGTAATCATTTTGTTAATTTCAATTGTTTGTTATAATGACTTTATGTGTTTATAAATTATAAACTTATGATTTGAATTTATTTGCAAGAGTGCACATCATATTATACGCTATAGGGGTACGAGCAATGTGCTCCCATATAACAACGCTATCTTGCTCTATCTCAAAAAAGGTTGGTTAGAGTCAATGAGGCACTTTGTTGGCTTCAAGATCGACAATCAACTCATCACATCATTGGTGGAGAGATGGTGCAAGGAGACACACAACTTCAACTTTCGTGAAGGAGAGTGTACCATCACATTGAAGGACATCGCCATCCTAACGCATTTGCCCATCGATGGAGATGTGATAATTGTGAACGATTATCCACCACCTTCATATGATGAGAATCTGAACCGTTGGCAATATTTTCTCTAGAGTGCTTTGGGGTTGTTCGTGCCAAACCACTCAGAGGGTGGCGTTGTAGAGGATGGGAAGCCACCCTTGAGAAAGAATCAAGTATCAATTACTTGGTTAACAGAGGAGATTGAGAGGAAGCATAACCCTAAGGAGCATGACAACCCCCTCACCAAGGAAAGTGATGAGAGCGATAATGAAATTTATGTGTGTGTCTACATCATCGACAATGATAGGAGGAGTGTTCATCCCTAAAAAGTCAAAAAAACTTAATTAGTTGCATATGGCTGAAGATCCTCCTTGGTCCTTGGGAGGATATGATGACCTTGAGTTGGGCATCCGCTTTTGTAGCTCATCTCTACAACTCTCTTTGTAATGCTACCGAGAAAGAGGTAAAGGAGATTGGAGGGGAGATGTTTCATTGTCCAATTTTGGGCTTGAGAGTATCTTCTTTACCTAATGACCTATGTTTTCCCAAGACACAAATGGGCACCCGACCATCCACTAAGACAAGAAGCTTATGGTTCTAGGTAAACTTCTCAAACCCACACATACCAATTGCTTTTGTTTTTGCACTTCATGAATTGATAGGTAGTATAACATTTGATGATTGTCCTTATGAATAAGGTGGATTGGAGCCACAACATGCGACAACCAGCCCGCTCCTTGCAAGAGTATTGGAAGAGGTTGTAGACTTTGGAAAGCAGAGTTAACCATCATAATACATCTTCTTCCTTTTCTATTTCCATGGGTGTAATCTAGATTTTGTAGTACTTATTTAAGGTCATCTCTTTTGTAGGTTTTATTCGATCCGTGCTCTTCCAACGTGGTGGAGTGGCACGTGAGACAATTCCCGACTTGTCCCCAACAATGGTGTATGAGGGTCCCTCTCATTTGTCTCCATCTTGTGGAGTGGCACATGCCCGATCAATGCTTATGACAATATAGTCGTGAGCAATGCTTACCCTTAGACCCCCCCCGACAACTAGAAGCCTTCCACATAAGAGATGGTCGCCAAGGCACTTGTGAGTCATGATTGGCCCATGCATAGGGCCCCATACATCGAGATGTGGACAATTGACAAGATGGAGACATTATCACTCCTGCTACGATGGATCCAGTGAGGTATCATGACCCATACATGGACTAATACCGTGCATAATCGGTTAGGTACATGACTCCGGAATGTACCACAGATGGTGCATTGGTAAGTCATTTTTTGTTTTTTAATTCAATTTCCTTACTTTTATTGACATATAAATTGCGATTCGTTTCAATGCTTTTAATTGTCTAACTTGGTAAATTGGTGAGGTTTAGGTTGATGGCGTCAAACATGTACAAGCTCTAGCCCGCAGTGGGAAGACTATGGGAAGGAGAGAGGTTTCACTCTTGAGGAAGATCATGAATAGTCTCCTCGACTGTGTTAGAGCGCGTGGGCGGGATAGCCATAGATACTTGCCAATGAGCGCACTGACTATACCGAGGGTCTCTACTGATGTCCCTAACCCTCCATTGTCGTACCAAAGGAGGCCTAATATCTATACAAGGGAAAGGCCACATGTGCCCAAGGTGCGGCTGATTGAGGCGTGACGCGTGCCTTCCCCTTTGGATTTGCACAATGATCCTCGCTCGAGTACTAGCCATGACGCCACATCCTCCAGTACTTGGAACAACGCCACATCCTTGAGTACCCACCAAGACTTCATGACGTATCACAAATGGCAAGTGTCTTTTAATTGCACTTCGACCCAATGGTCTACTACTCCGACCCGTTCAAGCATGGATGTCCCCCACCCGATCATAGAAGAGCCACCTAGCAAGGATAGGTGACGCCATATCACGAATCAGTGCCCACCGTGGTACCTCGATCTCATCCACCACTTTCATCCTTTGTTACACCAATCGGCCATCGAATGAAGAAGAACTAAACGGGAACCACGTGGCGAGCGAGGAGTTGAAGCCGAGCGAGGAGATGGAGGAGAAGTTGCATGAGGATCCCTCAAGTTTGTAGTTGGTGTTTATTTTCATTTGGTGTTTAAGTTGGACTTTGTTGTGTGGTGAATTTATTTTCATTTGTTGTTTAGGTTGAACTTTATTGTGTGGGGCGTTTATTTTCATTTGATGTTTAGGTTGGACTTTATTTGTGGTGTGTTTATTTTTATTCGATGTTTAAGTTGGACTTTGATGATAAAACCAACAATGTGGTGTGTTTATTTCCATTTGATGTTAAGTTGGACTTTCTTGAGCAAACCAACATAGCGAATAACATAACTTGAGGAAACCAACATAGTCGAAGAACATAACTAGATCAAACACACAAATTCGAACAACATAACTTGAGAATCTCAACAAAGAGCAAACCAACTAAAAATAAATTATCAACCAATTTATACGCCATCATCTGAATTTGCAACATTAGACCCTAGATTTTGAGGCTCAATTGGTCTGGGACAAATTCGTTTATCATGTCCTGGTACTTTGCATATGGAACAACACCTTGGCCCTCGCGATGGTCTTCCAGATTGATCCATCTCATTGTGAATCCTTTTTACCCTGGTCGACCCGGTTCATGCCTCTGTCTGAATGGTGGGGTGATCACCTTTCCTTCATACATTGGCCAGTAAGCTTCTTCCGGCAATGCACGAAAACACTTTCCATAAGAGCTCTTGAGTGAGTTGATATTGAAGAAATGACTCACGAAGTGAAGGGGATCTTTGCTCCTAGCCTTGATTACGGACATGATATGAGAACAGTGCAATCCTCTCCCCTGATACTTCTGGCAGGAGCACTCCTTTTTTTTTTCTTCTTCTGATGTTCACCTTGACTTCATGGCGATGCCCCCCACGTCTGCTATCCTTCCAATGCCTGTCTCAACTGAATACTCATCAACATCTCGATTCTTGATGGTGACCCTATGTCGGCTGCTCTTGTGTTTTTATATGACCATTAAGTCAACTGCTCAATCAGGTGCTTGATAGCCGCGACAACCACTCTCGAAGTCAACTGCCAATGACCTTGGGATGTTACAGATGACACACATGTGTGAGTGTTCACCGCACGAGTGATGACCCAACTCCCGACTCTCTTTCTCCTGATGGCCTAAACCCTAGCCTTGCATCCCTCATGTTGATTCTGTCAACTAACTATGAGTCTCCTCATGTCAGAATGTGGTGTGTGTCATTCAAATCCCCGATTCATTGCTTCAGTGTCAACAACATGTCGAACCTCTTTCTTCATACCAAATTATTGATCCTTCTTAAACCCAGTGGTTGGACCACATATTGGCACCTCTGGCGGCTCCATGTCAGCATGAACATAACAATTTTCATTTGAAATGTCCATGTAGTATGGAATAGGCACACAGTCACAGGACACCTCTTCATCATCAGAGTCTGAATCTGGGCGTGAATCATCTTCACCTTCAAGACGGTCGATGCTGTTTGCACTGACGTTGCTTTCCTCTTCTTCATCTTCATGGTCATTGACTGGAGCTGGCAGTGCATCTTCCATCTAATTTAGATCATGAAAGACACCATCATCAGCTTTGTAATGGTAGTTGTGATAACTACTGCTACCTCCATGGAAGTTGTACTCGGGTTGGTAATCTTCGCCTTCTTGTTGGTTGTCATGGTACCATTGGATTCTTGTTCATATGATGTGAAGGGTTGATGATGATAGCCTCCACCCCCTTGTTGGTACTCATGGTACCGTTGGGCTTCTTCTTCATATGATGAGAAGGGTTGATAATTATGACCTCCACCTCTTTATTGGTACTCATGGTAGGACTGATGATCATGGTAGCTTTGGTAGGGATGATCTTCATATACTCCAACCCCACCATGGATACCAGATATATGGCCATCTCCAAGATGGCCTCCATTGCCTTCAACCTCCTCGGTGTAAACAAACATCCCTGGTTTGGAAATGTTATTGCCATTCAGAAATTCGAGCATGATATCAACTTCCTCCTGAGTGGTTATGAGCAATTCCTCATACCACAATGACTCGCCTTCTCTGTTTGGATACCGATACACCATACGATCAACTCTCCTCATGATCTCCATGCAAGTAACTGTAGTACACATTTGACGGAGCTCTTCAAGGTTCGGTATCTTAGCAACATTCACTTTATGAAAATCACCACCTACATAATGTATCCCATTTCCAGTCTCTTCCGTGTAACCATTCCACCGTAACCCAAGCGTGAATTTTTGGAAGGACATCTGCAAATACCGTAACTAAATTAACACCATAAATTTTGTGAAAGTCATAAACATGAATATTTTTTAATGAGACACATTTAAAAATTACAAATTATAATAAAAATGAATGTAAATCAAATTTACGAAGTAAGGTTAATTGCAAAAACTCGAAAAAGTAAGGAGCAGAACAGAATATAGAAGGAGAGAGAGTAGTGAAGAGTTGGGGTATCCGGGGCTGCCTTATAAAGGTAAAATTCATGTAAAACCGCCACCCCCTAGCGGTCCATCTCAAACCACTGGGGTGTGACGGTTTTCACCCAACATGCAACCCCACGCTCACCCTCCCTGCATGTCGACAATAGGAAAACCCCACTTCATCAACATTATTAATAAACAAATCTCATTAATATCTAAAATCCACTTTGATTCAAACTGATCAAATATTGAAACAACCCAGACAAGGGACTGTCGATTCCCGCACAAGACCAGCAAATCAAACCAGAGAGGGAAAGGTTGAGCTGCAGGGGTCTGGGATCTGTCGCATATATTCTCCTTTGCATCCCGTCGTCGATCTTGCACCAGACCTGTAAACTTGAAAGGTCCATATAGGGAGCGTTGATGGAGGAAGAGACGGAGACGCTACAATATTTGAACTCCCTTGTCAGCGCCCCAACGAACTCTTTATTTCTTTCCGCTACTCCGATTACCCCCATATCCAGATCCACCATCCAACTACTCTTTTGTTACTCTCTCATCTTTGTTCCAGTTAGTTTTGCTCATCGATAATTGAGGAGCATAAACATAGCAGCTAGCCCAAATTAATTTAATCAAACACAACAAAGAAAGAGTACTACTCTAGAAACATAGTAAAGTAACCCCATTGGAGTCTAGCTACCTACTTCTGAACATCGACCATGGTGGGGGTTTAAATCGTCTAGGTGATGAGGTCCTCCGCCAGTGGAGCTGAGGGCGAGGAGCATATGGGGAGCATATTCTAATTTCTGATCCATTCTCCCGCCCCTCTGCTTTGCATCTCCTCGAGTGCACCTCCCTATGGTGGAAGCGGATTCAGGTTGGCGGTGGCCGTGTTAGTGTGTGGTATATGATACCCGATTGAACCTCTCCCAACAACTCGAGTTATTGAGACCAATTGGTTCCTGACATAGTATCAGAGCCTTATGACTGAAAGGTCTTGTGTTCGAATCCCGATGATCCCATTTGTCAACCATATGTATTCTCGTATTCAAGACATGTGCAAACGAAAGCACTTATGAGTTGTCTGGCTTTGGTTTGAGGGGGCGTGTTAGTGAGTGGTATATGATACACGATTGAACCTCTCCCAACAACTCGAGTTATTGAGACCAACTGGTTCCTGACATAGTATCAGAGCCATATGACCGAAAGGTCTTGTGTTCGAATCCCGGTGACCCCATTTGTCAACCATATGTATTCTCGTATTCAAGACATGTGCAAACGAAAGCACTTATGAGTTGTCTGGCTTTGGTTTGAGGGGGCGTGTTAGTGACTAGTGAGTGGTATAAGATATACGATTGAACATCTCCCAACAACTCGAGTTATTGGGATCAACTGGTTCATGACATGGTATTATAGCCTTCTATGACCGAAAAGTCTCTTGTTCGAATCCCGCTAACCCCCATCTGTACATGTTAAACACATGGTGTCCGGACCTGTGTCTCTACAAGCTCCAAGCCTATCCGAGTGGCTTGATTTTAGGGGGGGGGGGGTGTTATATGATCCACTATCAGAGCTTTCGTGACCGAGAGGTCTTGTGTTCAATTCTCGCCGACCCCCATTTGTTAAGCACATGATATTCAGATCTGTGCAAATTTCAAGCATTTGTGAGTGGCTTTCGTTTGAGGGGGCGTGTCAGTGTGTAGTACATGATCCACGATTGAACCTCTCTCAACAACTCTAGTTATTGGGACCAATTGGTTCTTGATAGGCCGAAGGTGGAGGTTCCACAACGACGGACTGCGACGGTGGTTAAATCATTGATGATGAAGATGGAGAAGTCTAACAGAAGTGACCATTTCGTTCAAATTCAAATTTTTGTTATCATTTTGTTACAAATTTTGATGTTTGTAACCGTTTTGTACAAAGTGTAAAGCTTAACCCTTTATGATAACATTGGAACTAGGGATGGCAACAAAATCCGAACCCACGGTTACCCACCCGACCCAACCCGGTCAATGCGGGTAAAATCCGTGTTGACGGGTTTTGGGCCGGGTTTGGGTTTAAACCCGTTCACTATTCACAGGTTGGATTGGGTTTGTGTTTAGCTAAACCCGACCAATGGATACCCGCCCACACCTATATAGTTAATTTTCTCGGTATATTTAATATTCTAAACAACTAATCTTATTTATGTTTGTGGAAACATGTCTAATTTTTTCTTTCAAATTGTGTAGAATGAAGTTGATGTTATCGAGTGGAGAGTGAAGAGACTTAATTGAAAGGAAGAAGCTTTCAATTAATCATGTTATTTATGGATAATTTGTGATTTGCTTCAATTTTCTTGAGTTTTCTAGATTGGTGTTGAACAATTTGTATATTTAATTTGTGATTTGCTTGAATTTTCTAGAATGATGTTTTATATATGGATAATTTGTATTGAGAGATTGATATTTGACTTTAATTTTGATCAGTGTCCATGAAACCGTACCGTACTGACGGTTCAACCACGAAATACCAGTATCGGAGGCTAAGCCGATAGGCGGTTTTTACCGGTATAACGGTTGAACTACGGTTAAACCACGGTTTTACCATAAAATACCCTACCGCTGACTTTTCCGATACGATCTACGGTACGGTTTCATGGACCATGATTTTGATAGGAACATGTTATTGTAAATTTTTTACGACAAAAACCCGTGGGTTGGGTTGGGTTTGAGTTTTTCAAACCCAGTGGGTTTTACCCCGGGTTTTTCTCACGAATAAACCCATGGGTTTGGGTTTGGCAAAACCCGACCCAACCCGACCCATTGTCTTCCCTAATTGGCAAGGTTGTCAACCCGCGGGTTGACCCACGGGTCGACCCAATTTGACCCTGACCCGGTGAGAAAAACGGACGCACGCACCCGCCGGGCCGACCGCTATTAGGTACAGGGTTGGATGTCAAATTGTGTCATTTTTTTCTTTAGTTTGCGAAATGCGCCTATTTTCCAATTTTTCTTTTCGCCTAACTCAATTTTTGGAATACTAAGTTGAACATTTGAATATTTATGTTATATAAGCGTGTGTGAATTTTCACTATATGTTGGATCTAAGTACGATATGTTATTTTGGTTTAATATTATATGTTATAACTCATATGTTAGATAAGATTTTATATAATTTATGAGGATAAGTGCAATATAATGACTCTTTCTATATTTTCGGGCCAAACCAGACTAAAACGATTGACCCATTTACCCTTGACCGACTAGCTCGACCGGGTCCGGGTCAACCCGCGGATTGACAACGTTGCTAATTGGAACCTCAAATTTTTGCTCAAAGAAAAAAAAAATGCTAAAAAAAAAAAAACATTGGAACCTCAAATTTGAAATACAGAACGTCGCGCGATAAATTCCCTCTTGCTTGGTTTCACCGTTTCAGTCGCTTCTCCTCCATCTCCCTTTCTTCCATTTCCTTAGCTTGGCTTTCAATTGCGCGCTCAAATGGCGAAACTGAGCGAGAGGTTGGGGGAACGGAGCCAAATGGACTCTATCACTTCACCTCCACCATGTTTAAACACCGTCAGCGTCCGCCGGAATCCTCCCCGGCGGGGTAGGGCAACGCCGATGAAAGCTCCAGTTCCTATTCAACTGGAAGAATTCCAGTCGACCACCATACCGGATCCGCCAACTTACCCCGTTGCTTCTCAAGCTCCGCCATCCGAGAGTCTCAAGGTTTTCCTCAGAATCAAGCCGGTTGTGCTCGCCACAGCGGCGTCGGCGTCCAAGCTACTCGTAAAAGCCACCAGGTCGAGGGCTAAGAATGCCTGGCCTCAAAACCCTACAGCCAAGAAGAATTCCGCCAAGGAGCAGCAGCCAGCGAAGAAGAGCGAAAGTCAAATATGCATATCTGTGATCAACTCCCGCTCAGTGACGATATCTCCGCCGCCGTCGCTGATCGATTCGAAGACGATAAAATCAGAGGTTTACGAACGGTTCTCTCACGTCTTCGCTCCAGATTTCTTGCAGGTATCCATCCTCAGAGTTCGATTGTCGCACTCTGCAATTCTAATTCTGTGTAGAGCTTTGGTAGCTGAAAATCTGTTTGCTTGTTTGTTTGGAAGTGAGGTGTATGAGAAGATGGTGAAGCCCATAGTGGACGATTTTCTCAAGGAAGAAATGGAATGCTGCCCGCTTTAGGGTCTAGCGGTTCAGGCAAAACTCATACTGTCTTCGGGACTCCAAGAGAGCCTGGAATTGTTCCGCTTGCACTTGAGCACATTTTCAAGCAATCTAAGGCCATGGGTCATAAGTTTTCGAGGTAATTTAAGCTTGGTGAACTTATAATTCAGGCTTTCTAAGTAACCCCATTGAAGTGATTAGTGGAGTTATGCATTTTCTTTCCTCCAATAGTTCTTTCAACTTGGTTGTGTTATCTTTGTAGGTCATTTCATCTATCAATCTTTGAAATATATTCTGAAAGAGGTAAAGGCGAAAAAAAGTGTGACATGATTCCAGAAAGAGTAGAATCCGGGTTACATTCTACTACCAAAGGGGTTCAGGAGGCAAGATTTACTGTCCATGCTGTATGATAAATATTGAATGATTTGGTTCCTTCTATTCGTGCAGCATGCTAAGGGCTTATTTTGGTCTGTTCATGAACAGGTCGTAGTTTCTAATGCGTCTGAGGCTGAATCATTGATTGCTTGTGCAATGTTGAAGCGTGCAACAGTCATGGCCAACACAAACAGTCAATCTAGGTGCAAGTTTTGTTTGTGAAGTAAGTTGAACTTTAGTTGGTGTGGATGGTGTTTTCAGCAGTAAGTTCTTTGGTATTTTGATTGATGATCAACATTTTTGCTGCCGATCTCAATGCATCATTAACGTACACATGTAACGAGGTGAAGTGAGAAATCAAACGGATGATGCTGTGCTAAGTGCTAACTATTGTTGACCTTGCTGGAACTGAGAAAGAGAGAGAAGAGAACAGGGAATCAGGTTTGATAAGTGTTACCTTTTGATTTGTCTAGTTGATTCGAGTCCATTAGATATTGGGTCGTAAAGAAGTCTGATAGTCGGTGGCATTTAAAGTCCATGTATAGTAAGTTACAGTATGAATGTTCTTCAGCGAAGATTCACTATTGATGAGCCAACATAACCAACTTTTCTGCTTAATGCTAAGAAAGGGAGCTATATTTTGTGATGATGTGCACTTACTTGGTAACCTCAGCTTCACAAATGGTATTGGGAGAATTTGTCCATGCTTATTGTTACTTTATGTTTCCTTTTAGGGTCATATTGTAGTCTTGAGTTGTGTGCTGCACTGCAAAGATTAAGTCACTTTAATCTGTCATTGTGGTGATTGGATTTGTGTGACTCGGATTCAGTGTTACTGCTTGCTATGACGATCATATTTAAATCCTTTGGCCTCAGACCTCAGATTTTGGTGGTGATCTTGCAGGGGGCGAAATTGCTGGAAAGCAGTTTCATCAACAACACGTCTATGGTCTTCGGCTTATGCCTCAAGAGTATGTAATCTTTATTGAGTTTTTTGGATTACCTGGAACTAGAGGAATATTCGGTACCGTCATCTGTTCTGAATTGCTGAGTTATATACTCATTTGCTGTAGGCATTACTGGAGCACCAGAAGAATCCCAAGAAACCGTTACAGAAGCATTTTCAGAACTCTTTGGTAATACTGCAACATGAGGCTTCCTTAATTTTGCCTTGCTCTTTATAGTGCTTCTGCTATTATGTAAGAGAGTATCTAGAAGGCAAGAAGCGGATGAGTTTGGTACTAAGCTTAGTTACTAGATCCCATTAAATCTGCTCAATCATTCTTTTGATTATCAATAAGTTATCTCATTTTTTCATTAATTCATATATCCATTTACTTACTGCAGATATTAACAGTGAAGCCAGGGGAAGAGGACTATCTAGACATAGCCTGCCTACTCAGACAGGATTCTCCTTACATGAAAATAAAGCAAGTCCCTAACCTTTACTGATTCCATTGAGTTTTTATCAATTTTATTGAATTGGTATCTTGTATTAACCTCTAGCCCTTTAAACTTTCAGATTCAACAATACTGAGGATCCAAGTGGTTTTGTTTCCAACAAAAGACCCACCCAAAGTTTGTCCAGGATTGGATAACAGAAAAGAATGAAGCCCAGTGTTGTTGATGGTAAGGTATCCCTGAACAGTTACTGCTTGTGGTTAGATATATGTGTTCTTAGTGTCCCTAATCTGACAGAAGGTGACCCTTCTCATTTCTAATAGACTGAATAGCCGAAAACCAATGGAGATGAGAATCTACGTTTGCAGGAAGCTCACACCAAAGGTAAGGAAGTTGAAACACCCTTGCAATGTCTTAGTTTATCTTCACGTCTGAGGACATCATATTCGTCTCCTCTTCATTTCATCCCAGTCCCAGAGGCATCAATTATGGACAAATCAGACTCTGAGTCATTCACAAGGGAGAGAAACGACATCATAGTGCAGAACTTTGCTAAAGAGTTGAAGCAATACAAAGAAAAGCTTCTGGTAAACTCATTTAGATACTCTGAAATCAACTGCTCCCTTTAGCCAAGTTTTTCGTCTGGGATCGCGTCTTGTTTATCAAAGACCTCAGAAATGAAATGGAAGTTGAAAGTGTTGGTGAAAGCCTCAGAAATGAAAGGGCTAGACGCTTTGAGCTAGAAAAGGAACTTGAGCATTTGAAGCTACGATGTACTTGCTCCAAGGAACAGACAGCGGAAGCCACCTTAAGAAAAGTTGACGGGGTAAGCGGTAAGCCTATCCTGGTTCTATTATCTATTGATAGTAAAATTTTAGACCATTATAACTAACTGTTACCTGCTATTCCAGACAGAACGTGTCTCTGTATCCAGGACTTGTCATTCTCCAAAGAGTGCTAAATCTTATTCAAAACAGATATGTTCTGTCTCGGAACCCATGCCTTGTGATTCTCCCCAGATTACTGAGTCTATATCAAAACAGATCTGTTCTGTCCCGGAACCCATGCCTCGTGATTCTTCAAAGAGTACGGAATCTATTTCAGAACAGATTCAACAAGATTCTGAACAACTTGCTCCAGTAAGTTTTCGATTCATGTCTCTTTCCTGTCATAGAATCTAACTTGTCTGAGTAACTTGGTGTGAGAAGTTAGTTGAGCTTTCTTGTTCTTTCCAGACGAATGCAGCCAATTGTTCTCAAAGCAGTAGCAGCCCTCAAGAATCAGGCATCAATGAAGTACATGACCAGGAAGTATGTTCTCCTATAAACTTTCATTCTAAATAAAAACAAAGCTCAATTCCTATCCTAGAAGAATACCATGCATTTACATACCCAGATTCAGAATCAACCAGTCTAGGAAGCCTTTTTCGTTTAGTTTATAACCCTCGATCATTACATGCTTACCCGAGTCATGCTTCGTTTCATCAACCAGCCTAGTCCTTGGGACGTGCCATTCTTGTGTAATAATGAACTCGGAATAAGGAAGTAGTTGATATGCCGTACTGACATATGATATACTTCATTATGAGCTGTTAGGCAACAGAAGACCAAACGGCGAGTACTTCTGGGGACCTTCGAGACGAAAAGGCCGAATGTCTTGATCTTGAGCTGGACCTCGTTAAGGCTCAGCCAGCAGTTGTTCAGAGGAAACTTCGAATCTATCAACTTCTGTTGCAGTAGATGCTGAAGTCGAAGACACGGTACGTTTGGAAATGCAAAAAACCTGGCAGCTCTAAGCCAGTAATTAACTAATCCTCTTCTTCCCCTAATTTAATTTCCATTTTCTATGTTCAACCCTCTTTTCCTGCAAACCTCATTAATAATGTGACCAAGAAAGTGAGTTTAACATACCAACCTGCCTTGACAATGAGTCTACACACTTCATTATATGACTGGTTGCCATTGAATCCCAAGCATTGAAAAGCCTTGATGCGTCTTACTTTTGACACTTGAGGTTCTCATGATGACAAAGTCATGAAAATGATCGAGTTGCTTCAGTACTAAGCATGCAAAAGCTTGGACCTCAAGCTTTGAATTAATTTTGCCTACCCACCACCACAACTTCACGTCCAATCCAGGCAAGCTTCCAGCTCCGAAGATGAAGCGGGATTGGTCAGACGTGGCAAGCCAACCAAGCCAGCAAAACCGAAGAGGTCATTTTCCAACCTCCCCTCATTTTTTTCCAATCCTTATCTGATGCGGAGTTCTCAAGTTTTTTTTGGCCCCTTATATCAGGAGACTATTGCCTGCCTCGTCTCCGTTACTAAGGGATATGAATGCCTTGGCCATAGTCCATAGACGACGAAGTAAGTTTGGCTCTAGTTGAAATATCTAACTTAGGTATTATTACCTCAAATGCAGGGAATCAGAGGTGGGAAGAAATTGACTGTAGATGAAACAAAAAGAAGAACTCAGGGCAGTATTGCTCTCCTACGTTTGCTACAGAATAACCTTCGAGTCTAAATTATAGTCACCTGCTTGCTAATCATCCCAACGATTTCTTAAACAGTGCCTAACCCTTAATTGTCCAGAATTACTCTACCAATAGCTATTCGAGAGGTCTACCTTTTTTTGCACAAATGCCTCTTTACTCTGGTGCTAAGCCTTACCACATGTAGTACTTACGATATTTTTCGCTCGTATCATATATAATGTCTGAGAATACTTAACATGATCATGTGATGTTGGGGCAATTCGGCTTTGTTATGGGATGAGTGGACATGTTCAAATTTGTGGGTTGGGAAGTAGTGCTTTTTTGTTGGGTCAAAATTGACTTTAAAGTGAAGAAAGAATAGAATGGACATATTTTGAAGGGTTTTGCTAGAAGCTTAGAGTGGTGATCAAGCTATCCTCATAGTGGAATATTAAAAAAAAAAAAAAAAAAGGGCAAAACACCTAAAATACCATGGCCCGCTTTGCCTCTCATCATTACCATTATTATGTCATTTTTGTTTGGGTGTTGCCTACAAACGCCAAAAGATCCAATTGCTTAATGCTTATCTTCTATTCTTAGGATGAACAAGGGCGAGAAGATAAACCTAACCTTGTTTTACACGTCCTCCTTTGTCAATCATTTTTTCAGACCTTTGTTTACATCTTTCTCTATTGCTTGATTATTGTAATTTAGTTCAAGTCGGATATGATTTAGTACCAGATCAAGTTGGTACAAAGTGTTTAAGATATTAGAATCGATGATAAATTATATTCAATTTGATTCAATACGATTTGGTACAAAATCAGATAAGTAGATATGAGAATTGCATTTAAAGTTAATGTCATATGCAATTCAATTCACCAAAAGCTATAAGTTCAAGATCAACCTTTTTAAGGATCCTGGTAGAATTCCCTCACAGATTAAGTTACAAATATGGCGGGATTATGTTTATTAACTGTGGTTTTGTACAGTAACAGCGATTATTTACAGGATTATCATTATTCGATTGCTTACACTCTTTCACTCACTCAGCTCAGTTTCCCCTTTTATCTCTCGGGCAAAACAACAAACACCTCGCGGGCTTCAACGAAATCTATCCATTCCATCCCCAATTCTCTCTCACCACGCGCCGAGCGCCGCCGGCGGCGGCGGAGGAGGTGCTACCTGCGGATGATTCTGTTGGTGGTGGTGGTGGTGGTGAGGTAGCCTGAACCGAACCTGAGACGCCGGCGACCGGACCGCCACTCCGTGCCAGCAAATGCCGCCCTTGCAAATTTCGCCTTCCCCCGCCGCCGCGGTCGTCGCTGCCCTGTCGTGGCCCTCGCAGGAGATTGCGTACGTGGCCTTCCGCGATACGTCCCACGTCAGCGTGGCGACGAGGATTAATGCCACCACCGTGGTGGACGCGATGAGGACGAACCCGGCGCCGAAACACCGGCCGCGCACTATCCCGTACGCCTTAATCCCGGCGATCACCGCCACGTAGATCGTCGTCAGGTTCCCCGTCACCTTATCCGATAGCGCCATCTCCTCCACCACCAAAAAAAAAATTCTCCTTGGAATTCGCGATTCGGCGGGGTTTCTCTTTCCCCGCAATTCGCCGGAATTGAATCGATCGGCGGGAAGAGAACGAAAGGGTTTAGTGCGGCGGATTTGTGGAGGACGTGGTCGGAGGGAGGGTTTTCTTATGGCTCGCGAATTGGGGAGGAGAGGCGAAAGAAAACAAAGAAGGAAAACGGAGAAAAGGAATTTGGGGATCAAAGTTTTTGGGAAGGCCACAGTCCATATGTAGAGTTAGTACAAACAAAGCGCTTATATCATCAACATAACATATCAAACATCCCGCGAGCCAATTATCCAAGCGGATAGGCACACGTGGCAATTTTCTTGAAGTTTTCTTTTAAATTATTGAATTTGCTTTTGCTGTTGCTTGCAGCGCGATTCGGAAGTTCTACCGGCTATTTACTTAATTTTTTGGTGTTAATTCTTAATTGATGATTAAGCTAAGCAAAAAAGCAATGATAGTACCTAATGCACTAAAGGACTATGGAATACAAATGACATACATATTTTTTTTTATATAATGAGATAATGCTTGTATGATGATCCTTTCCTTTATTTATTGTATATAGTTTATTGTGATTTCTCCAGTGCATTTATAAAAATAAGTTTATACAATACACTTAATTCTAAAAGTAACATTAAGAGATTAATTTTTGGAATTGGTCGCATTAGTGTGATATGATGATGAAACACAAGATCACAATTAAACAGTCTATTACCCTAACCCCCTAAACTTTCAGTTATGTACACTAACCCTGAACTCCTAATTATAAATCCTAATCCTAAATTTCTAAACTTTAAGACCTTCAAATCAAAGTAAATCTTAAATGGTTTTTGTACAAAATCATGTGTTTTCTTCTCGAAAGTGAATGTTGAAATTGTTTCGACATGATTCACCTGCCCAAAATAACGACTATCAGGTGATCGAGTACATATATAGCATGCACACAGAAAAGTGAATGCACTGAAAACAAAACCATAATTTCATAGAATCTAAAATAGGCGTGTTACTTATATTTCTAATGTATTTTTATAATATACAAGTTCTTAATATACACTACTTTAATCGATGCATTCATGTAATACACCACTGTAGGAATCAAGTATCCAAACCACCCGTAAAGAATGAAGTGTAAACCTCCAAATTAGAGGTAGAACATCCAATTAATACGTATCTAAAGTACACCATGGAACTTTACTGAGAAGTTCTAAGGTCCTGTTTAGCATAATTTTCTCTCATTGGGGCCTTGGAAAAATTGAAAAGAGTACTAGAGAGGGAAAATGGCTAAATTACACGTTTGGTCACTCAAATTATACAAATCTTTCACGTTTGCCACTCGAATTACTTTTCTTTCTTATTCGCCACTAACTTTACGAATCGTTTCACGGTTGGTCACCGGCCGTTACACTCCGTTAAGTTTGTCCTACGTGGCAGTCAACTATAAAGTTTGACCGTTAATTAGATGACGTGGAAATTAAAAAAAAAAATTTTTCTTTCCACCTCATCATTGCACTTATTTTGTCCAGGGCCAATTGCAGCAGTTGTTCCACCTCCCTCGTCGTCGGCCTCTCCGCCGCGAATCACGGCAAGGGGAACGGAAGCAACAACCCCCTCCCCTGTTCTCCGATCGTTCTGGTTCTCGAATCTGGCAGCGAGAGAAGCTCTCGTGAAATCGAAACCAATAACAACACCCTCGGAATGACTAATTCCATCGTCAGCGCTTGTTCGCTAGTGGGGTACCAAGGGGACAACGAATCGGGCTCCTGTCACGTCGAAGTTACGCCGACGGAGGCGGAAACCGGATCTGGGTCGGGGAGACGGCAACCGGACCCGGAGACGGCAACGAGCGGCGCACATCGAATCCTTCCGGTAGCCAAACTTCCTAGTCGCTCTCGGCCCTCCCCAGTGCCCACCTCCCACACGAACGTCGACATGCTCCCTTTCTGATTCCTTTTCCTTGTTGTTGTTGCAGAGAGATAGGGGACCAATGTGCCAAGCTCATCTCCCGATAAAGGCTCTGTAGTAATCGTCTCTGTTGGCGATAACTTTTTAGTTTCGACTCCCTGACCGATTTCACCAATTCCCGAATCCCACTTCCCCCATCCTTCCTCGCTTACTCCGGCAGCTGCTTCCAGGCCAACGAAATTTCTTCGGGTTTCGAGGAGACCCTTCTGTGAGGCTCGTGAAATCCGGGTCGTCTCGCTGGCGGAGATTGAGAAGAAGTCGGTGACATGGAAGACTAGTCTGGGGATTCCGAATCTGCTTGTGGAGTCGATGGACCAGAGGATGGCAATCCGGTCAGGAAGCTTCGAGAAGGTCTCGAGGGCCACTCATTTGGGGATTCCGACTTCTTCCTTGTGGATTATTCTTCTGCACTAATATTAATTTGTGATTCAAAATTTAATCCCAACTTGGGCAGATTCGTGAAGAGTTTGAGAAGACAACCCTTGAAGAAGCCGATGCCGTGGAAGACAGTCGTTCGTGCTAGTCACGGCGTCCGGGCCGGGCGAGAGTCAGGAAGTGATGGAATCTAAGGTCTTTTTGTTTTATTATTTTTTAATATTTATAGTTTTATTTTATTGGCTGCTTTTATATGGTGGGCCTATTCCTTTGCCTGATTTTTGTCTAATTGTTTTTTTAATTTTTTAAAATTGACATGTCATTAAGTTAACGGTCCAGTCAGCAGTTTGGTTTGCCACGTCATCAGAAAACTAACGGAGTTAACGGAGACTAACGGCTGGTGACTAACGGTGAAACGATTCGTAAAGTTAGTGGCGAATCAGAAAGAAAAGTAATTCGAGTGGCAAACGTGAAAGATTTATGTAATTTGAGTGACCAAATGTGTAATTTAGCCGAGGGAAAATAACTAAATCCTCCCAATTGCAGACTACTGAGACTAGGTTTCTGGCCTTGGAGCTTGGTTTGTCGCGCCGGTGCCTGTCGCTTGTCTGTGTCGTCCCTTCACCATCTGATATGAAATGAATGATTCTCCTCCAGTCGTCCAATCATCGATTATTCGCTCCTTTAGGGTGACCAACCATTCGTATTAGAGCTATAGAATGATATTTTCGAGTTTCTTAGTTGAGCTTCGAGCTATTGGTGTAAGCCCTGATCATATGGATTTGCTATATTGGTATGGATTGTGGGTGTGAACTCAAGCAACGAGGGAAGATGGGGATATGGTTAAGTTGTTGGATGCTCCTATAAGAAAGGTGGAAATAGGGTAGAGAGCTCTCCCCCGCCTCTAAATGATAATCTTATCCTGGAATGTGAGAGGGTTCGATAAACCCTTTAAATGTAAAGACTTTTTTGATTATTGAGGAGTAGATGTGGTGGCTGGTTTGGAAACTTGGTTGCACAAGGCTAAATTTGTTGGGACGATAGCGAGCTTCTTCGCTAAATTGGGTGAAACATCTGAACTATGTGGACAGTGGTCTAGGAAGGGTGTAGCTTTTCTGGATCCTATGTGGAACTAAATATTTTGGTTCCAAGCAAGAATTTTGTGCATTGTCTAGCTAAAGCTCCAGATGGGGAGATTTGTTCTCAAAATGAACATGTCGCATAAAAAATAAAGAGTGAAAAAATGAGGCAAATGCATGATATTTAAGCTAGTACTACAAATTTCGAATCGCTTGGTCATTGTGAAATTAGTAATGATCGTTGATAAAGATTTGCTATCTAAGTCGGACATCGATCGAACTGATTGGATTTATCGTCCGATTTTTTCTTATGAATGAGTTGGTTGTATATATCATTGAAAACTTTAGTCACTATGACAACATCACTGCCACATAAGCTAGCAATCCAATACAAGAAACTACTAGTCTTTTTAATAAACCCAGTGACCCAATTTTAGTCACTCTCCGTTAGTCTCCGTTAAATTTATCTGATGTGGCAGTCAAATATGATAGTTAACTGTTAAATGAGTGAGGTGGCTATTAAAAATAACAAAAATAATAAAACTTTTAGGGGTCGTTTGGATGGATCAATCTAGAAATGAGTCAATTTGATTACTTGTCTCGTTTTATAAACGAGGCAATTAAAACGAGTCAATTCGAATTACCTGCCCCCACCCTAGGTAATTGAAATTGACTCAAAACGGATCAATTCAAAATACCTCAGGTAGATTGATCCATCCAAATTTTTTACTGGCAAACGAAACAATTTGGTACAATTGCCTCAAAACGAGACAATTGTGTCAAATTAATCCGTTACAATTCCTCATCCAAATGACCCCTTAACCATTTACAATTTCCACATCATTTTTACAACTATTAAAAAAATTCCTATTTTCTACAAAGTATAAACGCCTAAATCTAGCATTTCTCCTCCTCCATCACCTCGGCGCCGGAAGCAGAATTGCTGAAAACTAATTCCCTGTGGCGACGGCTTTGTTGGAAGACTAGGAGTACGAAACGCAAGCAGAACGGTGGCGGTGGTGGGTCGATTGAAACCACCCGCTCCTTCTTTTTGAGATAAAAAGGGGTTCTGGAAAGCCAGTGTGTTCATCATCGTTTTCACATCGGCGACGGAGCCGAACTCCAACGTTGATAACACTGTGCGATCTCGGGTCCAAACTCGACTTGTGATCGCACTGCCCATCGCAACGTCATCGTCAACCGGCTAAGAGGCGGGACTGGGATCGATGTGGATCTTATTTTGTGGACTACAAAAATCTGGATCTGGGTTTATCAACAACAAAGTTGTGGATCTGCCGCCCCTTCCTCGGCCGTTTTCCGGAGAGCTCTAGCTCTCGAACCCTCTTGGTTTGGATCTAGATGCTTCTCTTTTTGCATTCAGCCTCGGAGCACTTGGTGACATCGGCAACGTCGCAAACCGCCATAGAGGGTTCTTGACGAGCACCTCATTCTCCGCCATCGCATCCAGAGGGAATTAAAGGGGAAGTAATTCCTTTGGCGAGATGTACAGTTTGGGATTTTGGACAACCGCGGGTTGCTAGTGCGAGGGAATTTCGATGGGCATTGGCGGCGGTGGTACTAGTGGACAAAAACAAATAAGAGTTTGGCATTTTTTTAGGCATATTTACAGCCTGTTTGGATAGACACAAAACTCAGGAATTGGAATTCCATTTTCAATTTCAGTTCCATATTTTATGTTTGGAAGGATAAGAAGGTTGAGAAATGAATTCCATTTGGGCTAAGTTTTGGGAATTACAGTTCCTATCAAAAGTGATAGGAATAGTGTTTATGAAGATGGAATTAGTGGGTCTCATCACTATTTATTATTATTTTATTAACCAACTATCACACTACTCTCTTTCTCTATCATTCATATTTCATTTCCCAAGATAAAATAAATATATTATATTATTAATTATTGTTAAAAGTGCAATTCATTTCTTTAGTTGGAGGAATTATACCAAACACTAAAATTGGAAATGGAATTCTATAAAAATAGGAATTGGAAATAGAATTCCATTTCCATTTCTTCTTGAATTGTATCCAAACAGGCTTACGGATTAGGTGAAATTAGGATTTATTAATTTTTAATAATGATGATAATGAGGTGGAATATTTAGAAGATTATATTTTATTATTTTAATAATTTTTTTAATATCCACGTCACTCATTTAACGGTCAACTATCAGAGTTGACTGCCACGTCAGATAAATTTAACGGAGACTAACAGAGAGTGACCAAACGTGAACGGTTAAATTTATTTTAGTGACCATCATTGAAATTAAATATTTTTCAGTGACCAAATGTGAAGGTTTTCAGTAATTTCAGTGACTAATGTTGCAATTTACCCCTTAAGTATACAATAAGTGTTAATGTCTTCCTCACACATTTAATTATTAACAACGCAAGTTTGGTTTACTGTTCCATACGATTAAATAGCTAAACAGACCGGTTTTAGTGGAAACATCTACCATTTACCCAAAATAATTACGAGGGTTACTGTTCACAACATTGGAGGTTTAATTATGCGGTCCGGTCTATGATAAACCCGCCCTTGGTAGACAAAGGAGAAAGGCACGGATGATAAGTAATGAGTTGATTGACAGAACGCATATATATGTAACTTAATTTTTGGCCTTGAAGAGGATCCTCCACACTCCTTAGCACGAGATTTTGTGTAACTTAATTTTTTTATAATTAAAAAAAATATTAACAATATAATCAATTTGCATTGCACAAAGGTTCTATAGTATCCATTTAACTCTTAGTCTTTCACACAATAGTATAATCAAATGTGATAATTTTGATAACTTCATTTTATTATCACACCACGATTATGAAGCACTTCTGTAACATCATTCTATAACAATTACATAAATTAAAAATACATTAAGTAGACCTTTATTTCTTATTTATCAATTCAATAAATGCATTATGCAAGTTTTCCATAATGATAAAGACACTGCACAAAGTTTATGCATAGATCACAATGCATAGATATTTATTTCTGATGTATCAATTAAACATGCGTATTAAATAAGTCCTGTGTAACGAATAAGACACTACCTAAAGATTATGGAGATAAAACTATTTCTTATACATCAATTAAACAAATATTTTGTAATATTCCGTAATGATGAGACACTATATAAAGTTTAAAAAGGTATCTTACCAGAACGATTTTGTGAATTATTTAATTTCAACTAAATATTTAAATGAGTTAATAAAATTTAAATATAATTAGTTTATACCGCTACGAAGCGCGGGTCAAAAAACTAGTAAGACTTTAATTTTCACCCTATCCTTCACCTTCTCCACTAGCCGGCTCCGGTCAACCCCTTTTACTTTTACAGACCCTTCACGGACAAAGGAACAACTTCTAGGAGATTGAGTATTACAGTGACTGAGTAGACATTTTGTCTCTGGTTTGTATTGGATTCCACACAATCATCCACGCCACCAACCCATTCTACGAGGTACCATAACCCTTCCAAGCAAGTTTATACCATCACGAACTCCTAACCCCATATTAAGTCATCTGCAAAAAAACAAGTAAGTTAATATCCCCCGGCCCCTTCCTTTACACATTAGATGATAAGGCAGCCCTCTTAGAAGCATCATCTAAATCCCAAACTTGACATAGGAGTGGTGAAGCACATCATAACCCAGTCAACAAAACGGGCAGGAAACCTCATATCATTCGATACTTTTAGAGATAAAATCACAATCCCACATAATCAAAAGGTTTCACCGACCCATTTTTCAATGCACATCTTGATGATATGTTATTCCTAGAGTACTTATGGACTAACTCATGAGAAAGCAATATATTGCCAATAGGGCTGTTAATGAACCAAGCCGCTCATGAACGGCTCGGTGTGCAACTCGAAAAAAACTCGTTCGACACTCGATTCGTTTTAATCGAGCCGGCTCGCGAACAAGTTCGTTAACTAAACGAGCCGAACTCGAGCCATACCATGTTCAGCTCGCGAACAAGCTCATTTAATGGTTTGACATAAAAAAAAGGATTAGAATTCATGGATTTTATGTATTAAAATTGGGATAAATATTGTGTTTTACTTTGCTAGACTTTGTTACAGGTTAGAATGTAATTTTGTGCGCAGTTCTAGGTCAATCTTGAGCTATTATGAACACTTTATGAGTTGAACTCGAATTTGGGGTCGTTAAGCTTATTTGACGAGTCGAGCTCGAGTCGAGCTCGAGCTTTCATTTTCATAAACGAGCCGAGCTCGAACTTGCATATTAAAGCTCGTGACGAACACGAGCCGAGCTCGAGCCTGGAAATATATTAACGAGCCGAGCCCGAACTATGGCAAAGCTCGGCTCGATTCGGTTCATTAACAGCCCTAATTGCCAACTATATCTGCCTACCTTTAACAAAGTCCATTTGATTTTCACTAATCATCAAACGCAACGGTTCACGAAGTCTGACAACTAGGATCCTCACTCTACATTAATATATAGTGTTGCAACAAGAAATCGGCTTGAAATAAAATCTTTATCTCCTTCGGTTCGGAACTTTAGGAACAAGTGCAAGCATGATAGGATTTACCTATCTTGGCAGTGACTTTGTCTTGGCTCTTCCCAAGCATTTAAAAGGGATGGAGGAGAGTGATGAATGTTTAGTGGTGTGAGCGGTCGCAATATGGTGATGATGGGAGCGTAAAGCAAAATGTGATGCAAATGGAAATTTGTTAAGTATTGGAAGGCAAAAAGGGGCACAAGTCATAAATTTATGGTCTAGATTGGGTAGAAGGTAGACACAGATAAAAATAGAGGCTCGGAAAACCCGACCCAGGAGTTGAAGGTCTGGTTGGAAATGGGCGCCCTCCTTGCCAAACTCGCCCCCATTTTGGGTGGCTAGGTTGGTTCTGATTTGGGTCATGATTTTTTGTTGCCAAATTGTTGCATGTCCTCCTTGGAAAATTATAGTATTTTCTTCATGTCATCACTAAGCATCCGGAACTGAGTACTGAGTAGGATATGATGGTTGTGGCTAGCGGTGGAAATCGGTACGGTATCGATATCCCAGTATCAAATATCAAAATCTCGAATATCAAATAGTTTTGTAAACTCAATCCCAATTCCCAAAAAAGTTCGTTATCCCAATCCCTAAAATATTGTTCAGTATAATATACCAAATATCACATTAATTTCCTTCAAAATTACAAATCAAATATACAAACAAAAATACTAGCTCCAAAAACCATTCTCAAAATTGATAAAAACAAACAATGGTGGCAACACTCATGAAAAAATGGAGAAAACTGTAATAACAACAAACTAAAAGCATGTAGTGCCTAAGAAGCGAATTAAGAAATTAAAGCAACAAACTAAAACAGGTAAACACTAAACAACCCATAAACATACTACAATTATCAAATTGAGTTTGATATGAGTAGTCAAATAGTGAGAGAATGAGTTATGCATAATTAAGTGATCATCATGGTGGTTGAAAGTCTGGTAGTAGTGAGTGAGAGAGTCTAGTTGAGAGGGATAAAATATACACTAGCTTATATTTATGTATTGATAGGTATTTAGTGTATTAGTGATATCAATCCCTTGATACCTAATACAAAATAACACTCATTCTCAATCCCATAAAAAATGAATGTATTCGACAATACCAAATATCGATAAGTTTAATATGGTATTCGGTACTAGTATCAAACTTCCAACCCTAATTGTGGTTGGCACGTTGTGAATTGGCCAAGAATTTGAGCAGCATGATGTGGTTGAATTGCTTGAAGAATTATTGATACTGCTATTGGAAGATGTTTTAGTCGGCTTGAGTGATCATCATAGGAGTATGACCCCAAGGACCACAACCTTAAGAGAGAGAAATATATTTATATTATTATATACATCATTTGTCAAGCTCAATCCATCAATATGATATTTTGAAACTTTCATTAGCTTTCAAAAAATGATTGAACTAATTTGAGTTTACACAAAACTCTTGAAAATTATTGATCTAATTTAATCTCTAACAAATTTTTTAATTAAACCCCAATTAACCCCTAAAATCTTAAAAAGAAAAAAAAAGGCCACGTGGCGGGCTTTGGGAAGTCTCTATATTTAGAGGAATCCCCATTTCCACCCCCAAATTTGGAGATCCTTTTGCAGATCTCCCTCAAATATAGAGACTCCTCCATTTGTAGAGTCTCAATTGGAGCCAATTTTTTCCTAAATATAGAGACTCCCCCATTTATAAAGAAGGCTCCATTAAAATTAGTCTAATTCATTATTAATCAAAATGCACAAGGCCCTCACCTTTTCCCCTAGTCAATTAAACATGTGATTTCAATCTACCCCAAGCTTACATCGACGGCTTGGGTCGCAATTCACAAGCGCTGGGGAATCTCACAATCCGGGTTAGAAACAGAGATGGATGGCCACTGATGGCTGGAGCGGCGAGGATGGAAGCAACCGACAAGTTGGCAAAGGGCGAGATCTACGCTGGATTGATCCCATCTCTGCGCAACCCTAACCCAGGCCCTTCCTACTGCACACTCCACAATAAGAGAGATATGTTTTGAATTTAAAAAAAAAAAAAAAAATTAGCCACACCTCGTTGTCCTTCCCCTGCCCACTGTTTAACTTTTCGAGAACGGGGAGAGGGTATACCGTTTTCTCAGCTGTGCGGCATCCCTTTGTATTGTATTTGTATGGATGGTGATATCCTTTCCCAAAGTCACATCTATCTTTTCCCTTTTAGCTACTCTTCCACTAAAACTTTTTCCCCAAATGGTTCTCTCTATCTCTGTTTTTCTTTCCCCTGGCCGCTCCGTCTCCGATTCCCCTATCTTTCCAGCTCCGATTTCGAGAGCATCTCCAGCTACCCGTCAGGGAGCCATCAATAATCCAACTGCCGGAGTCTGCATAGAGACATTAGCATTAATCGAAGACCTCAGAGAGATTAAGTGCAAGATTTGGAGCATTGATGATCCAAATAACCCGATTGGACTCGCCACCAATGAGGAGCCCCCTCCCAATACAGAAGCAGCCGGAGAAGATATTACTCCACCGCCCAAGCCACCTGAACGGACATCAATCAAAGGAGCGCAGACGAGATCTAGGGGCAGAATCGGAGGAAGTAAATGCTCTGAAGCTTGGAAAGATGTGGAAGCAACATCTAATGCTACTCCTCCCTGCAGACCCGCTTTACGCAGAGAGACACAAGGAATATGCTGGCACAAATCACCTGAGATAGAGACAAGGGAAGGCTGCCGCTCAATCATGAAAGCTCAGAAACATAAATGCTCAGAGAGAAAGGAAGACAGGTTTAATTGCGCAGGGCTCAACTATCCGCCGAACTCTACACGCAAAGGGCTATCAAGAAGGGGAGATATCATAGGAGGAGTTGGAAAGCCTGAGGGAGTCCACCATAAATGTCATGAATCGGGGGGTAAGACAGGCATAGTTACTGCAGAGAGAACAATCATCTGGCATTTAATGCGCTGCAGGTTCAGCAAGCCCCATAAGCTTACCAGGAGGCTTACAGAGAGGATCTTCGCCTATTTAAGGGTGGAGAAAACGAGTCATCAATCATCCATTTTCAGCCCAAACAAGACCACCAGAAGTACTATCACCAGAGAGAGATCCATCCCAAAATACTATCAGCCCCCAACTTCATCAAAAACTACGAGCCACCCAAAGATGGAAACCCAACAAAATAGCCTGAGAGGGGAGAGGAGCCACCTCGTCCTCAACGTGAGACCCACAGTAGTGGGTGCTCGAGGTAGTGGGATGGCGATGCTCCTAGGGAAGTGGATAACCGACACCAGCATCAACCTACCAAAAGCACGAAATGCGGCGATGAACAAATGGAGGGCATATGGAGAGGTGCAAGCAACAAAGGAGGCCGAGAACCTCTTCGTCTATTCCTTCCAGTCGACTCAACAGAGGGACGCTGTATGGGAGGCCAGACCATGGAACCTGAGCAACACAGTTATAGCGCTGAAGAAATGGGATGGAGAACAGAAAGCGGAGCCTGCAGATATAACAACAGTCACCCTATGGGTCCAAATGCATGATTTGCCACAATCCCTCAAGGATGAAGATGCTGTCCAGGCAATAGCGAGCTTCATATTCCCCCAATTCCATGGGGTAGACCAGTCCAACTTCGATTTTAGAGGCTGGCTAAAATTCATCAGGGTTAAGGTGGAAGTAAGCATCGACGAGCCACTACCAATCGGATTCGAGTACCCCATTGGGGACAACTCCATCTGGATCAGCTTCAAATATGAAAGGATTATGGACCTATGTTACTTTTGCGGGAGACTGGGCCATCTAATCCACAACTGCCATGAAAGAGAAGAAAACAGAAGAATGGGACTCAGCACCGACCCATCGGAAGTATACACTGATGCACTAAGGGCGGGACATGATTCACCGGCGAACACTCCACCGGCGTCTTTCAGGGAGAAACAAGCGAGAGCCAGGAGGCCGGCACTTCCCTCACCGGTGATGCAACAAGGGTGCGGCAACCGAGGAGAACCCTCAAGGATAACCTTAGTGGGACTCCCAATCCTGGGACCTTTTGTTACCCCGCCAGGGTACAACAGCCTGACAGCCAGTGGCAGAGAACCAGACTGGGTGCACAGAGGAGAGGCCAGCAATCAGACCCCTGTCATACAGACTGCACTGCTTGAGATGGAGATGGAGAAGACGACGAGAGCAATGCAACGCAGTCTGGACCTAGGGGAGAAGGAGACCAACAGAGAGAAGTGGGCGGGTTTGTTTGAGATGGGCCAGTCCCTGACTTTGGGCGGCCCAAATCAGACTAGAATTGAAGCTCCGAGAGGCCCTGATATGCCGGCCCATCCCAGCCAAGTCACCACCAGCCCAGTGCATGTCTACCAAGCCCATCCCAGCCAAGTCACCACCAGCCCAGTGAATGTCTATCAAGCCCACCCAAGTGATCTGCCTACTGATCCATATGGGGCCCCATCGGAGGTGGAACAACTCAGGCCAGAGAAGAAGAGGAAGCCTGAACAGAGGACCAGTCCCTCGGCCTCAACACCACAAGAGGCCCCTTCTAACATATCCTTTAGTTCCATGTCTTTTGTTCCAGGGGAAAGCAAGAGGACTTATCAGAGAAGGAGAAGCTTAGTCAGGAGGAAGACTTTGGCGGAGCTCACGGCGGAAGGATGCCAGTCCGGAGAAGGGGAGTCTACCACTCCGAGGGCGGCGGCGGCAAGCCTCAAGCCGCCTCATCTCGAATGAGGATTCTAAGCTGGAATTGTAGGGGGTTCGGCCAACCCCTTACAAGAAGTTATTGCGGCAGGCTGTGTCGTTAATTTGGCCCTTCGATCCTCTTTCTCATGGAAACAAAGAAGGAGGAATCGTTTATGGAAGCAAGAAGGAATAGGATGAAGTTCGAGCATTCGAAGTATGTTAGTCCAGAGGTTGAAGGAAGTGGACTCACCCTTTGGTGGAAGGATGATGTTAATGTGAATGTGTTAGACTCTGGTAAGTTTTTCATCGATACCAGCATTAGCAAGGCTGGAGTTAGTTTTTTCTGCACTTTTGTTCACGCTCCTACCACGGCGGTAGAGAGACGACTCTTTTGGGATCGACTCACGGCACTAAGAGAGAATCAAGAAGATAGATGGTTGATTGTTGGGGACTTGAATGTCGCCGTTTTTCCTTTCGAGAAGCAGGGGAGATGCCCCCTTCGAAATGAGAATGTATCTCCCTTCAAGTACTTCATGTCTCGAAATGCTTTACTTGATCTCGGTTTCTCAGGCCAAGTGTTTACGTGGAGCAATAAGCAACAAGGAGATGATTTAATCCGAGAAAGGCTTGATCGTGCCATATGCTCGACTTCATGGAGGACCCTGTTTGAGTCTGCCATGGTGTACCACGAGGACTTCGTGGAATCTGACCATTGCCCAATCCGGGTTGATCTCCATCCAGCTGCTAGGAATCACTGTACACCTTCCAGATTCGATAAAAGATGGAGGGAAAGCGAAGAATGTGGCAAAATTATTACTGACAGATGGACGAGAGGGGGCAAGTTGGATTCAATGCTTTTGGATTGCCAGAAGGAATTACAGAATTGGTCCAAGTTGGACAGGAGAGCTAAACAGAAACGAGAAGGGGATATCCGGACCAAGCTTCAGCTTTTACAAGGAAGTAGAACGTGCCCTGATTTGGCTGGAGAAGAGAGAAAGCTTCTTCAAGAGCTCGAGAACATTTGGACTATGGAAGAAAGTTTCTGGCTGCAAAGATCGAGGATCAGCTGGCTTCAAGAAGGGGATCAAAACTCCGGGTTTTTCCACGCTTCTACTATCAGAAGGAAAAACAGAAACCGAATAGGAAAGTTAAGAAATGAGGAAGGTGTGTGGATTGATAATGCTCAGGAACTGAGGGACCATGCAAGTGACTTCTACATCAACCTCTTCACTTCCAATAACAGAATGTATGATCCGAGTATTATGGATGGTTTTCCAAAGATGGTGAACGATGAGACTAACTGTCTTTTGATTTCACCGGTGAGTAAAGAGGACATACGCAAGGCGGTTTTTCAGTTGGGGGCTTCAAAGGCGCCGGGACCTGATGGTTTCCAGGGCCTCTTCTTCAGAAAGTATTGGAACATTGTGGGGGACTCTTTGTGTGACGAGATTTCCAACTTCTTTCTCTCAAGGGTAATGCCGGAGAATTGGAATAAGACTTTCATCACAATTATCCCTAAAGTGGATAACCCTGAAGTGATTAGCCAGTTCAGGCCAATGTGCTGCTGCAATTTCCGATACAAAGTCATCACCAAAATTATGACTAATAGACTTCAGCCCTTGTTGCCTGAACTGGTTAACGAGCTCCAGTCTGCCTTCACAGGGGGAAGACAGATTCAAGACAACATCATTATAGTACATGAAGTACTCAACCATTTCAAGAAACACAAAACGGGTAGGAAGAGGGAGATGATGATGAAACTCGACATGAAAAAAGCTTATGATATGGTTGAATGGGATCTCTTACTATCACTTCTGAAAGCCTATGGGTTTAACGAGGTGTGGTGTAATTGGGTATCTTCCTGTATCAAAACAGTTACATTCAGCCTTCTACTGAATGGTGAGTCGTCGAGGGAGTTCACCCCAACCAGAGGAATTCGACAAGGGGACCCCCTGTCTCCACTTCTATTTATCCTTATGTCGAATGCTTTATCTTTCCTGATCGAGAAAGCAGTTGGGAACAATGGATTACAGGGGATTAAGCTAAACAGAAACTGCCCTGTTCTCTCCCACTGTTTATTCGCAGATGATACAGTGATTTTCGGGGAGGCTTCCTGTGAAGAAGCGGATAAAATCTTGAACATCCTCAACCAGTATGGAGCAGTCACTGGACAGGAGGTCAACAGGAACAAATCATCGTTCTTCTTCAGCTGCAATGTCCCAAGTGATGAGCAGGCCAGGATTGTGTCCAGCTCGGGGTTTGCTGCTACCCCCTGTCACTCCAACTATCTGGGAGTCCCTACTGAATGGGGACGATCAAAGAAGGAAACTTTCCACTTCCTCTTGAAACGAATGGAATCCAAAGGTGAAGCCTGGAAGAGTCTCCTCCTGTCCCCAGGAGGCAAAGAAGTGTTACTGAAAGCAGTTTTCCAAGCGGTCCCATCATATATAATGAGTTTATTCCTTCTGCCTAAGAGTAGCACAAAGAGAATGGATTCCATGCTAAAGTCTTTCTTTTGGGGAGGATCGATGACAAAGAGAACGATCCATTGGAGAGCAGGGCACGTGTTGTATGCTCCTAAGGAAGAAGGGGGGCTTGGCTTCCGCCCTTTCCACATCTTCAACCTTGCACTTCTGGCCAAGCAAGCCTGGAGAATTATCACCAACAAGGAGGCCTTATGGGTTAAGGTTTTGAAGAGCATTTACTTCCCTAACACTGATTTCCTTAATGCAAAAAAAGGCGGCAAAGCATCATGGATCTGGGCCAGTCTGTGGGAAGCGAAAAAATGGATGGCTAAGGGTCTCATCAGGGTGATTGGTAATGGAAAAACCACCAGGTTGTTTCACGACCCATGGAGGTTTGACAGACCAGGGCCTCTCCTCCAGTTTGAGTGGAATGCTAATGATACTGCCCATACTTGGATCGATGAAATCACAAGGGAATGGAAGTTTGACCTACTGTCAAGCTTCCTTAGTCAGCAGGACGTGATCCAGGTGGCAGCTATCCCCATTGGACCGGAATCGATGGAGGACTTCTGGGCGTGGAGGTTCACTGACCGAGGTAACTTCACAGTGAAGTCTGCCTTCACTCATTTTCATATGCAGGATCGACAAGTTGGAGGGTGGGCTGAGGATATTCCGGTGGCAAGCAGAGATCGGTGGAAGTGGCTATGGAGTTTGTCATTACCCCCTAAGCTCAAATTCTTCGTGTGGAGGGTTACCAGAGGGGCACTGGCGTGTAAAGAAAATCTATTTGAGAGAAAATGTCCCACCTCAAAGGATTGCCCGTTGTGTGGATGCTCCTCAGAATCAATCCATCACTGTTTATTTGTGTGCCACCACGCGGCGGAGGTCTGGAAGCAACAGTGGCCCTCCCTTCCCCGACCTTCACCGATGTCCTCTTTCCTTGAATGGCTTGATTCCCTCCACCGTTTCTACCCAGCTGAGGCGATTCAGAAAGTTATCTTCCTTAGCTGGCAGATCTGGAAATCCAGAAATGAAAAAATTTTCAGGGATAAGCAGCCGTGGCCACCATCTATTATTTTGTCAGCCGATGCAGCTCACACTCAGTGGTCCACCTGCCCAAGGAAAGCTCCGGAATGTCCCCTTCCAACTCAGCCCACCCCACCCCAGCAACAATCTGAACCACCGCCAGGTACTCAGCTCTTTGAAGTACACTGCGACGGCTCGTTTTTTGACGAGCCCCAGAAGGCGGCGTATGGCGTCGTGATAACGAACAGCCATGGTCAAGTTTGTGATGGCAGGGCTGAGCCCATGCATTGTTTCTCCCCTCTTGAAGCAGAAGCCACAGCCTTACTGGAAGGCTCTCGTCTCGCTGCATCCCTTCGATCCCCATGTGTACTAAAGTCTGATAGCTTGCTACTAGTTAAGGCAGTCCACAGTGACTCTAATTCTTGGCCCTGGAGAGCGGCTGCAAGACTGGGATGCATCAAGAGACTTCTGGCAGAGAACCCTCTCATCAATTTGCAGCATTTCAACCGCAAGAAGAATTCTAAGGCTAATTGGGTAGCTAGATCTTGTGCTAGAAATCAATTACCATCGCAATGGTTAAATATTCTTGATGTTGTTGCTCCTTTGATGGGTTAACTGGCTTGTGCCGCAAGGAATGGAAATTCAGTGTCCTTTTGTAAAAAAAAAAAAGCTACTCTTCCACTTCATCCGTGAGACTGTGAGTCTATGACAAGACAACAAATTCCTCTCTTTGTGACTCCATAGCACACGTATATATATACGTTTAAGAGAGAGAGAATATCGAAGCAAACAATGAAGTAGAATAAAGCCTTGGTTTTATGGTTTAGACCGTTGCGGTTGTGTGAGAGCCTTTGGATATTTGTGTTCGATGCAAAAAACGAACCCCTGGTTGATGGTCGATCAATCGTATGCATGGTGGTCATGCAGGTGGCATGTCACCCGGTTGAACCTGGTTCAACTTGTGCCGGTCATGAAATCGGTATGCCACCACCGATATGATCGGTATGATCGACTTACGCATTCTAAGTAAAATGACATCATTTTAGTGAATTCACGGAATAAAAAAAATTAATTAATTTTTCATTTTATGAATGTAATAGTTAAAAGTTGATGATATTTGTTAGATTGTATCTAAATTGTCCACAAATATATTTTATATATGATTAAATACATTGGATATTAATTGTTTTCACATTTTTTTTGAACCGGCATGAACCGGCACAAACTGGTTATACCACTGGTCGTACCATTCCACTTCCCAAACCGGCACAACGATATAAACCGGTTTGACAACCTTGATAGTATGTATTTCATTCATTCATATTTTCACTTTCCGGCATGGGATGTCCCTCCAGTCGTTCACAAAAATCAATCAAAGTGCACACATATAAGTATATTTATTCGAATGCTTTGGATAAACATAACATATTCTTAGAACATATGGATCGGATGAACTTGTTTAGTGGTAGATCATTTTTTGACTCGACCCAGCGATTTAATTATCATGTTAATTTCATGAGCAAGACGCAAAGGCAAACAAAAGAATAGTTTATGAATAATATTAAAATGATCCCGAAGAGCATAAGACAAATTAAACTTTCTTGCCAATCCTATCCTTTTGGTATGAGTCATGAGTCATGACTATTGATAAAAGACTAAAAAACAAAGAGATCCTCCAGAACTAGGGCAGAAGGCAAAATAAATCAAAAACCGAAATTAAAATGAAAAGCCTCACAACTAATGCATATATAGTCCAAAAGGACAACATCTGCTGCAAGCCAAATCATCAGATATCCCTGCTGCAATAAAACAAATTAAGAATACATAAACAAAATGAAAAAAAAAACATAAAACAAAGGAAAGGTACCGAGGACAAAAAGTTACATAGGGGTAGGAATTAGAACGAACAACAGAGCCTCGCTTGCACAAATTTTGGTGGAAGTTATTTGAATTATTTGACCATGTATTAGTTCCCATATTATTGAACGACATCATAAATATCAACATCAGTGTAAGGTACTTTATATTTTTTTTTTCTAGACCATCATGAAAATCAAAATTATCAGATTAAATAGTTCAAGGTTTGATGGTCGGATTGGCGTCAACAAGTCCAAGTAAGTTTTAATGATATATGTGACAAAATCCTTAATATTGAGTAGATTATGCATATATTTGATATATTTTTAAAAAAATCTGACTAATGTACATTCATATATTATTATGGTTTTGACTTTTCCCCCGAGTCGTCCAAATGGAATGTGTTCCAACTGTTTAGATGAGCAGTTCTGGTGGGATTTGGCTGAACCGGCTGGCCAGATACAAGTTTGACAACCGTGATAAAAATTGAGTTGAGACTATTGATTAGCAGAGCGTTCATTATGCATATAATTAGAATTTCGTTATATCAGCTTGATTATAAGGTTCAAATCTTGCATGTATGGGAATAGTTATTATTTTCATTTTGGCAAAAAACTCTCTCGTTTAGCGAGAGCTGAGAGGCGGCGGAAACCCTAGGGTTTTTCCGAGGTTTTTAGGTTTTGAGGTGACTTTCGAGGTTTTCTTCCTCGTGTGTCGAGAAATTCGAGTCTGAGAAGGAGTGGAATTACGTTTGGCGGTGATAGAGACCTATTTAATACTTCGTAAACACAAAGAATACAATCAGAAGCAGAAACGTGCTGAAGGAAGTTTCGAGTTTCTCCTGGAAAACCCTAGCTCAAGGCAACTACGAGCGCTTTGTCAAGGGGTGATCTCGGAGAGGGTAGATCTTGTACTTGGAGAGATCGATTACAACCTTTTGAGCTTTCACAAAATGGAAGCAAGAGAGGAAGCGATGAAGGACACAGCAACAAGTAAAGAGCGAACAGAACCACTAGAACTGGAGGCGCAACTCAACAATATAACACAGGAGGAGGATGATGAAGAACCCTTAGAGGTCGAAGACTCGGATGTCGATGTTCTTCGAATGGAAGCGGTACGCCGTCTGGGACTGATTGGGCGTCTGGTCTCTGAAAAGGAACCAAATATCAAGTCAATGAAGATTGCCCTAGCGAAAGCTTGGAAACTACGTAAGGGGTTTCAGATCACAGAGCTGGGAGACATGCTTTTTGCGTTTCAATTCCTCGATATGGATGACAGAAACAAAGTCTGTTTTGGAGGGCCTTGGCACTATGAAAACTCTCTCATAGTGTTCAAGATCAGTTCAACAATTCAAAAACCTAACCCTGAGGATCTACATATGATAGATCTATGGATCAGAATCCTAGGGTTCCCTGCCGAGCTAAGAACACAGCAGATGGCAGAGAAGATTGCTCAGAGATTTGGAGGTCTTAACTGGTTTGATAATGGCTCTAGCACTATGTGGGATGATTACATGCGACTCAGGGTGAACATCTCAATAAACAATCCACTAAATAAGAAACTGAAGCTCAACATTGCAGGCAAGCTCGTGGAGTTCCAAGTAAAATATGAGAAATTGCCTATGTTTTGCTACTCTTGTGGCAGGATAGGGCACCCAAAACTGAAATGCAAGGTTCAACCTAAGCCTGAAGTCGACCCCTATGGCTACGATCTAAGGGTTGCAGCTCCAGGGCCTAGGAATTGGCTATCTTACACTGCTAAGAAGGAAGATGCTGAAGTTTGGGCGGCATTGAAACAAAAATTTGAAATGGAAAGTATTGGTTCTAACTCAGACCATGATATGGCATTGGAGCAGGAGGAAAATAGAGTGCAGGAGGGAACTAAACAACTGACACAACAAAGGGAGGAAAGCAAAAACCTCCACAAGCAGATCATACCAGACGAACCAATGACACAGGGCCAGGACAAGCAGAACATGCAGGTCAACACAGTGCAAAACCAAGAGAAAAAAGAGAGGAAGCAGGTGGGGGCATTGCAGAAGTTTGTGATGGGAAGCGTGGAGGGGAAGGTACCTGGGAGGAATACTGGAAGGGTATGGCGTAGACAGGAAGCTGGACCAAGGCAACCTGGGACTGGAGTTCACCTTACTCCACAAAAGCGCCATGTTGCTGCAACGCAAACAGAGTTACCTGCAGAACACGCAAAGGAGGAAGGAAATAAGAAAGCCAGGAAAATACAATTTCAGGGACAAGAGCAAGTGGAACACCAACAAAACAATATGTATGTGGATGGCGGAGTAGCGGAGTCTGCACAAGAGCAGACCCGCCCAGCCCAATGAGTTACCTAAGCTACAATTGCCGGGGTTTGGGGAGCCCCCTGGCAATTAAGAAGCTGGATCGACTGATCCAGAGAGAATACCCCAAGGTGGTCTTCATTATGGAGACCAGAAAGCAGGACAAGGAATGGGAGGAAGTGATCCAAAGATTCAAGGGCTATAAAGGCTTTGGAGTGGGCTCTCAGAGAAGGGCAGGAGTTATTAGCTCTATGGCAGGAGGAAATGCATGTGGAAGTAAAAGGGTTCGATGAGAACCATATAGATTTGAAGATTGAGGAGGAAGGAAACCTATGGAGACTCACAGGAGTCTATGGATGGCCAGAGAGGGGAAACAAGCATAAGACATGGGAGCTGCTCAGATACTTGAAGTCCCTCACAAACCTTCCCTGGTTGTGTTGTGGGGACTTCAATCTAATTCAACATTATGCAGAAAAGAAAGGGAAACAGCCTGCAAATGGATATGAGATGGAGGGTTTCAATAAAGCCCTAGCAGATTGCCAATTGGAGGACTTAGGTTTCTATGGGAGACCTTACACTTGGGATAACAATCACAAAGATGACTCTTTCTTAGAAGAACGACTGGATAGAATGGTGGCTACTGAAGAGTGGAGGAGATTATTCCCTGAAGCGGGAGTTTATCACTTAAGGAGGTGTGGCTCGGACCACAACCCTGTTTTGTTAAAAACTAATGTGCTAGTGGAAGATGTGAAATGGGGCAACTACTTCAAGTTTGAAGCATTCTGGCAGGAGCATGAGGAATGCAAGCAAGTTATTCAAGGGGGATGGGAGTCGAGTGGAATGAACTCAATCATGGGGAAGATTAAAGTCTGTGAAGAGAAACTAAGAAGCTGGAGCAAACAAACATTTGGCAATCTGAAATCGAGAAGAATCAAGGCAGAAAAGGCTCTGGAGAAGATTGATCGAATGGTGAAGACAGAGGCCATGCTGGCCCAACGAAGAGCACTTGAAAATGAGTTGGAGGACATACTCATTCAGGAAGAATTAATCTGGAAACAGAGATCTAGAAATGAATGGCTGAAACATGGAGACAAAAATACTAAATATTTCCATCGTCGAGCCTCGGAGAGAAGAGCAAAAAACATTATAAGAAGGCTAAAAGATGAGAATGGAAGAATCTGTGTGGGGCAAGAAGAGGTTTCTAGCTGCATAGTCAACTTTTTTAAAAAGTTGTACACTGCTGGGCCAAGAACAACCTCTAATACAGTGCTAGAAGCAGTGACTACAAAGGTCACCACTGAGATGAATGCAGAGCTCCTAAAACCTCTAATGAGAGAAGAAATATGGGCTGCCCTGAAGAGTATGGGACCTTTGAAGGCCCCTGGGGCAGATGGAATGCCAGCTCTCTTTTTTCAGAGAAACTGGGACATAATGGGAGACCAAATCACTACTGAGCTTCAAGGTTTCTTTGAAGCTGGAAATTTCCCAGAGGAGCTAAATCACACTCTGATAGCTCTCATTCCTAAGAAGAAGAACCCTCAGTCCCCTGTGGACTTTCGTCCCATCAGTTTGTGCAAAGTGCTCTACAAAATCTTCTCAAAAGTACTATCAAACAGACTTAAAGGGATCCTAAATGAGGTAATTGTTCAAAACCAAAGCGCTTTTGTACCAGGAAGGTTGATTACAGACAACGTGATGATTGCATTTGAATGTTTCCACTCAATGAATGCAAGGAAATCAGGCAGGAAAGGCTTTATGGCAGCAAAACTAGATATTGCTAAAGCCTAATGATAGGGTGGAGTAGGAGTTTCTCGAAGCTATAATGTTGAAAATGGGTTTTGACAGTAAGTGGGTGCATATGGTGATGTGGTGTGTTAAAACAGTGTCCTTTTCCACTCTGGTGAATGAACATCAAACTGAAACCTTCTGCCCCAGCAGGGGACTCAGGCAAGGGGACCCAATCTCCCCATATTTGTTCCTATTCGTGGTGGAAGGACTGTCTGCTTTGCTTACTAAAGCAGAACATGAAAGGAAGGTGGAAGGAATTCGAGTGAAGAGGGATGCTCCCCAAATCACTCATTTACTGTTTGCTGATGACAGCATAATGTTCACTAGGGCCACTAGAGAACAATGTGAACAGCTAAAATCCATTCTTCAGAGTTATGAAGAAGAGTCTGGACAACAGGTCAACCTAAACAAGTCTGAGTTGTCTTTTAGCCCCAATGTCAGACAAGGTTTGAGGAGGGAACTAGCTGGGAAACTGAATATGAGAGTGGTGGACTATCACCAAAAATACTTGGGACTGCCCACCAACATAGGCAGGTCAAAAAAAAGGCATTTGGCTATCTGGTGGATAAAGTTAGAGCTAAAGTGAAAACATGGAAAGAGAGACTCCTTTCAGTGGCAGGGAAGGAAGTTATGATCAAATCAGTGGCTCAATCCCAACTGACATATGCTATGTCAGTTTTCAAGATTCCAACCAACATTCTAAAGGAAACAAAACGAGCCATTGCTCAATTCTGGTGGGGACAGCAACAGGAAGAAGGCAGAACTCACTGGTTAAGCTGGAAAGAATTGTGTAAATCAAAGAAACAAGGGGGTATGGGATTCAAAGACTTACAAAGTTTCAACCTTGCCCTCCTGGGCAAACAACTATGGAGATTAGTCCAATTTCCTAATTCTCTAGTGGCACGAGTGATGAGGGCTAAATACTTCGAGAGAGGTGACCCTCTGGAGGCTGAAGTAGGGAGGAATCCTAGTTGGATATGGAGAGGCTTGATGGCCTCAAAGACCCTAGTACGGAAAGGAGTGAGATGGAGAGTAGGTGATGGAACAAAAATCGACATATGGCTGGATAAGTGGCTACCTTCAAGTGAGAATTTTAAAGTGACCTCCCCTACAGTCAATTGGGGTACGTCTACTTCAGTAGCAGAACTGATCGATCCTGAGACTAGAAGCTGGCGGACAGATTTCATTCAAACTCATTTTAACTCCCTGGACTGTTCAAACATTCTTAAAACCCCCATCTCAAGACAACCAACTGAGGACAGAAGGATTTGGGGATATGAAAGAACAGGGGAGTACACCGTGAAATCGGCATACAAGCTATGGGAAGAAAGAAATGCTAATGAGGAGGGAGAACCCTATATACCAGTCAATTGGAAGAAGGTTTGGAGCCTACAGATCCCCCCTAAAGTCAAGGTGTTTGCGTGGAGATGGTTACGGAACATTTTACCAACAAGATCTCGAATACTAAAACGAACTCAGCAAGGCAGTGATGACTGCCCTTTCTGTGGTTTAGAAGAGACCCAAGAACATGTCCTTCGGGACTGTGCATGGGCTCGCAGGGTGTGGAGATACAGCACAATGGATCAACTAGTGAGTCGGGGGGAAAATCTTACCTCTGAAGAGTGGTTTTGCGAGTTGTAGGAGACGGAGACTGAAGATCAACTGGGATCCTTCATGGTGGCACTCTGGTTCATCTGGGATCAGCGAAACTGCCATTTATGGAACAAAAAGAAATTAGAAGAGTGGGAGATCCTACCCAGAGCGAGTGAGTGGCTAAAAGACTACCTGGAGAAGCAACTGAGATCGCAGGCGGAACCGAAGGAGGAGGACCAGCGGTGGAAACCCCCGGCGGCGGGGATGGTGAAGATTAATGTGGATGCGGCTTGTTTTGAGGGGCAGGGAACGGGATGGGGAGCGGTGGCTAGGGATCAGAACGGGCATTTCCTGTTTGGGGCAGTGAAGCGATCTCGGATTCAGTGGAACCCAGAGGAGGCAGAGGTGTTGGCGATGGATTTTGGTCTGGAAATGGCGAGGAGGAGAGGAATGGGGGAAGTGGAAATGGAATCTGATTGCCAGGGTGTTGTTCAGCATCTCCGCCGAGAAGAGAGAAGGGAAACAGAGATCGGGCTGATGTGCGAGGAGGTGCGGATCAAAGCTCAGGTACTGGGCTCGGTTCAATGGTCTTGGGTGGGCCGAAGCAAAAACAAAATGGCCCATAAGGTAGCCCATCTGGATTGCAACTGGGATAGTGAGAAGGCTTGGGATGATAATCCACCTCAGGAAATTGTACCTCTCATTAGAGAGGAAACCTTTGAAAACTATGCTTTGTTTGATTAATATATGAATACAGTTTTCCTTCAAAAAAAAAAAAAATCTTGCATGTATGATTATTGTAGTGAAGATTTTTTTTTTTGGTAGCGAAGATTTGAATTGCTTATAATTGATGAATAATCAATCTCCATACACAAAAACACACAACGGTTTCCCCTTTACCTTTTGATCCTCCCCTGCTTGCTGCTTTAGTGCTTTTTTGTTATCTTATTTTCTCTCTCTCACTCTCTCTCTCCTTCCTCCGTTCAATTTACACAACAATTCCATCTCTTCTCTTCCATGGAATAAGATCTTAATCACCACTATTATTAATCCACGTTCAAAACTTTCTTCCTGCTCGAATTATGGCTTCTTCTTCATCATTTTCTATACTTAACATCATATATATGTTCTAAACCATGATTTCTTATCTAGGAATTTCTGGTTTTTCGTAATAGTCGATAAGTATTATGGAATGGTGCCATTTATGATAATATTGGCACATTTTTCTATCCAAGTGACATAATTTGCTAAAATCGTGCACAAAATTAAGAGACTCGTAAAAATGGATCAATCCGTTCAAAAATCCATACTCTTAACCCCACAACCAAACATGATTTGCTGAAAACAACCACAACATTTCGCGACATGATTAATGGTCGACCTACCCGAAGGTCCCTCGACACTCTGTATGATGTTTTCGGTTATATCAGGGCAGCACATGCTTAGCATTGTCCACTACTGAATCTTCACAGTTTTTTACACAACCCTTTTTGTTTGTCCCTCGTCCTGGCTTGGAATCATGGTGGCCATTTGGAATACAATTTACGATTCATAATGTAAAAAAAAAGTCATAGGTAACTATAGCGGGTTTTTAGCTTTATTCATTAATCAATGTTTTAGTTGCTTTGTTGTTTGGTGGATTGACATAGGAGGAATGGCAATGAATGGTGAATTTGAAGTATGTGGGGGAAAAGAAGAAATAAATATAATTGGGAAATGATACAAGAATTAGATTTAAGAGCCGAGTTTTATGGGGTTTGGTGTTTGGTGTTTGGTGTTTGGAGTTTGGAGATGAGATGAAGGAAAGGTAATAGAAGAAATTAGGGATATGTTTTTCTAATCACACGTTAAGAATAATTTCCAGAAATTGAATAAGTTGAATGACAGACGGGGACCGAGCCCGCCATAACGGCTGTTTTTTGGTGAAAAATTAAGATACTTTGTATAGAGAGTTTTGACTTTTCCTTTTCCCAAGTGTGCTCTGGTTTTGTATTTGTATTGAGTGGTGACTGATGATCTCTTTTTCAGAAAATCACATCCAATCTTTTCCCTTTTAGCTTCTATTCTTCTCCTCTTCCTTTTCCTATGTGACCACTGACGAGACAACAAACACTATTTGAATTTGGAAACAAATCAACAATAAAGTGGAAATTTCTTGGTTTGTGCTTCTTCCATTGTTGTGGTTGCCTGAGAGCTTTTTGATATTTGTGTTTTGAGGCAAGAAATGAACCCTTTTGGTTGGGATTCGATCATATATATTTTGTTGGTTCAGGTTTTATCTTTCCAGCGTAGAACACAATACTACCTCCAAGACCCAAGTGCACTAAAAATCAGCAAAGATGCAAAATAATATCTCACGATTCCATGCAAATGGATCTATTTATTCGTGTGAAACTAAATGCAACATCTTTAACATAAACGTTTTAGGAAAAGTTGTCAACCCGGTTTAGTCCGCTGGAATAAGTGTATTGAGAGTTAACGGTCCGATCGCTTTATCTCGATTTAGCTTGGATATATATATGAAAAAATTATTATATTGTTAATATATATTATAAATTATATACAATCTCATATAACATATGAGTAATAACATATAATATTACACCAAAGTAATAGGTCGTACTTGAATTCAACATATAGTGAAAATTCACACACACTTATATAACATCAATGATCAAATGTTCAACTTAGAATTTCAAATATACGGTTAGGCAAAGAGGAAAATCGAAAAAGAGGCACATTTCACAAACCAAATGAAAAACGATGCCGTTTGACATGTAACCCGATAACCTTGCAGAGGGTCAGCCCGCGGATGTGTGGCTCGTTTTTCTCACCGGATCAGGGTTAAAACCGATCGACTAATAGGTTGATAACCTTACTTCATATTAACATAATATATTGTTAGAAAAAATATCGAACAAACTTATTTAGTGGTAGATTATTTTATGGTCTAGGTTATATCTTCAACTCTAGCCTGTAAAACCACACAAAACCAAATCGTATCATCATATCAAGAAGTTTTGTATCCTAGCCGCTCTCTTTTTATTACCCGATCAATCAGTTTAATTAATATAATGTACTTTATCATGTTTAATTGCATGATCATGACGCAAGCATAAATTTAGTTGTTTAATTAATACAAAGACAAACATAATTCAAACAAAATACGATCAAATCCCAAGCAAATAAAAGAATATTATATGAATATAAAACTTTCTTGCTCGTTTCAGTGGCGGATCCAGGGGGTGGCCACCCCGGGCCCCGGCCCAGCCCTCCCCTGGATCCGGAACTAGTATAGTCCTTATGAGTTTATCGATTTAACCATTTGGCCCAGTGTTATTTTATAATAAAATTGTGTGTAATTAGGAAAATGGGTAAAATGAACATATTCAAATCAAAACTCTAAATTTAGCCTGAAAATTCTAGCTCCAATAATTCTCATATAAAGAAAAGCAAACAATGAAACCTCAAATTCTAAAACGTAAAAGACTAAAAGAACTATGAGGTTTATTCTCTTCAGAAATTACTTGAGCAGCTGTTGAAAATAGGAATTGATTAGTCGATTGTGTTGACATTTGCGCAACAAAATGAACGATGAATTTCTCTCCAATTAGTTAACTATTTTATCTTAAAGAGAGTATGCTATTGATGTGGATGTAAACTCTATTATTGATGAATTCACTATATTAAAATTTAAAAGATTGACGTGTACAATTGATATTGTAAAAAAAACTCTGATTTTTTTACGATATCTAATTTCCTAATGAAATGCGGCCCAGTACTACGCTGTGTCCTGGATCCGCCGCTGGCTCGTTTGTTATGGCAATTGAGAAATGTTAAAATAAAGGTAACAAACAAAGTGATCACCGCCAAAAGTAGGACAGAAGGCAAAATCACAAAAGAAAACTGAAAACTAAAATGAAAATTCTGACCGCTGATGCCTATACTAACCCAACAGAACGAAATCTGCTACAAATACAGCCAAATTGACATATATCACTGCTGCAACAAATTAAGGATACAAAAACAAAACGAAATGAAAGAATAAAAACCTATAAAACAACAAATAAAGAGTAGGCGTACGCTACTTCGTCACTCTTCCTACACAAAAAAAAAAAAGTAAGGAGCAGAGGACACAAAGTGACAAAACAATTACAAATGGGCAGAAGCAACAATGTTTGCTTGCGCAATTTTTGTTTTTTTTTTTCTAGAAAGCTTGCACAAATTTTGGTGGAACAGATTTGAATTGTTTAATCATGTTTAGTTCTCATTTTATTGAATGACATAAAAAAATACTTGCTATTCGTCGTCCTAAATATTACTAAAAGACGTCCTAAGTTTAATGCATATTTACCTTTCTGTCCATTTAAGATTTTTAAATCAAAATAAAAAACAAACCTACCCATCCAATATCCCTTCTCCCGCCCAGCTGTATTTTGTCGCTGGCAGAACTCCTTCCCACATCCTCCGCCAACGAAACCCTCCAAAGCTGGCGGAAGTTCGACTGCGCCGCTTCTTGCCGGAGAAGATGACTGGGAAAGGTAAGCTCTCGATCCATCCGTTCTTCTCATGACCTGAAAATCCCTCTGTACAAAACCTGAAAACAGCTGATCTGTTCTCCACTGGTCGGAGGGTCGAGAGATAGAGAAGTTGTTCTTTATCCGTTGGTCGGAACGCAGCAACGTGGTTGTTCGCCCTCTGGTCAGAAAGCAGCCCCGCGCGGGTTTATCCATTGGTCGAACGCAGCGAAGCTTTCGTTTACCCTATGGTCAAAAATTGAATTTGGACTAATTGGTAAATTGCATATTAAAATTAGGACGTCAAATAGTAAATTTAGGACCTCAAATGAAATAGGCATTTCAGTAAAAAAAGGTCAGGTTGCCGAGCTGTATTCCTCTTCTCATCTCCCCTATAAAGGCTGGAAACCCTTCGTCGCCTTCAACCACCAAAAAGAGAAGAAGCAGAGCAATGTCGAAAACCCCATCCTCCTCCGCCCCTCCTTCCCCTCTCCATCTCACCGCCGCAGCCAACTCTTCCTCCCCGCAGCCGACGCCGGGGCCCGTCTCCTCCTCCCCATGTCCGTGCTCCCATCTCCTTGTCATCAGCCGTCGTCGGCAGTTCTTCCACCCCACACCGGAGTTCTTCCCAGGCAACGATGCTGATGAGGTCGATGTCATCCCCCCTCCGGCCGAAAGCTCTGTTGAGATCGGATCCACAACATCCTCTACTCACTCTACAATCTGGTCATCGCACTCCATGCCCACAGCAGGATGAACCTTCTGCCCCGTCATCCGCCGCAGCCAAATCTTCCTCCCCGCAGCCGACGCCAGGCCCAGTCTCCTCCTTCGCTGTTCCTCCTCCCCATGTCCGTGCTCCCATCTCCTCGTCGTCAGCCATCGTCGGCAGTTCTTCCACCCCACACCGGAGTTCTTCCCAGGCAACGATGCTGATGAGGTCGATGTCATCCCCCTTCCGGCCAAAAGCTCTGTGGAGATCGGATCCACAACATCCTCCACTCACTCTACAATCTGGTCCTCGCACTCCATGCCCACAGCAGGATGAACCTTCTGCCCCGTCATCAGCCGCAACCAACTCTTCCTCCCCGCAGCCGACGCCGGGCCCAGTCTCCTCCTTCGCTGTTCCTCATCCCCATGTCCGTGCTCCCATCTCCTCGTCGTCAGCCGTCGTCGGCAGTTCTTCCACCCCACACCGGAGTTCTTCCCAGGCAACGATGCTGATGAGGTCGATGTCATCCCCCTTCCGGCCAAAAGCTCTGTTGAGATCGGATCAACAATATCCTCAACTCACTCTACAATCTGGTCCTCGCACTCCATGCCCACAGCAGGATGAACCTTCTGCCCCGTCATCCGCCGCAGCCAACTCTTCCTCCCCGCAGCCGACGCCATGCCCAGTCTCCTCCTTCACTGTTCCTCCTCCCCATTTCCGTGCTCCCATCTCCTCCTCGTCAGCCGTCGTCGGCAGTTCTTCCACCCCACACTGGAGTTCTTCCCAGGCAACGATGCTGATGAGGTCGATGTCATCCCCCTTCCGGCCAAAAGCTCTGTGGAGATCGGATCCACAACATCCTCAACTCACTCTACAATCTGGTCCTCGCACTCCATGCCCACAGCAGGATGAACCTTCTGCCCCGTCATCCGCTGCAGCCAACTCTTCCTGCCCGCAGCCGAAGCCGGGCCCAGTCTCCTCCTTCGCTGTTCCTCCTCCCCATGTCCGTGCTCCCATCTCCTCGTCGTCAGCCATGGTCGGCAGTTCTTCCACCCCACACCGGAGTTCTTCCCAGGCAACGATGCTGATGAGGTCGATGTCATCCCCCTTCCGGCCAAAAGCTCTGTGGAGATCGGATCCACAACATCCTCAACTCACTCTACAATCTGGTCCTCGCACTCCATGCCCACAGCAGGATGAACCTTCTGCCCCGTCATCCGCTGCAGCCAAGTCTTCCTCCCCGCAGCCGACGCTGGGCCCAGTCTCCTCCTTCACTGTTCCTCCTCCCCATTTCCGTGCTCCCATCTCCTCGTCGTCAATCGTCGTCGGCAGTTCTTCCACCCCACACTGGAGTTCTTCCCAGGCAACGATGCTGATGAGGTCGATGTCATCCCCCTTCCGGCCAAAAGCTCTGTGGAGATCGGATCCACAACATCCTCCACTCACTCTACAATCTGGTCCTCGCACTTCATGCCCACTGCAGGATGAACCTTCTGCCCCGTCATCCGCCGCAGCCAACTCTTCCTCCCCGCAGCCGACGCTGGGCCCAGTCTCCTCCTTCGCTGTTCCTCCTCCCCATGTCCGTGCTCCCATCTCCTCGTCGTCAGCCGTCGTCGGCAGTTCTTCCACCCCACACCAGAGTTCTTCCCAGGCAACGATGCTGATGAGGTCGATGTCATCCCCCTTCCGGCCAAAAGCTCTTTGGAGATCGGATCCACAACATCCTCCACTCACTCTACAATCTGGTCCTCGCACTCCATGCCCGCAGCAGGATGAACCTTCTGCCCCATCATCCACCGCAGCCAAGTCTTCCTCCCCGCAGCCGACGCCGAGCCCAGTCTCCTCCTTCGCTGTTCCTCCTCCCCATGTCCGTGCTCCCATCTCCTCGTCGTCAGGCGTCGTCGGCAGTTCTTCCACCCCACACCAGAGTTCTTCCCAGGCAACGATGCTGATGAGGTCGATGTCATCCCCCTTCCGGTCAAAAGCTCTGTGGAGATCGGATCCACAACATCCTCCACTCACTCTACAATCTGGTCCTCGCACTCCATGCCCACAGCAGGATGAACCTTCTGCCCCGTCATCCGCTGCAGCCAACTCTTCCTGCCCGCAGCCGACGCCGGGCCCAGTCTCCTCCTTCGCTGTTCCTCCTCCCCATGTCCGTGCTCCCATCTCCTCGTCGTCAGCCATCGTCGGCAGTTCTTCCACCCCACACCGGAGTTCTTCCCAGGCAACGATGCTGATGAGGTCGATGTCATCCCCCTTCCGGCCAAAAGCTCTGTGGAGATCGGATCCTCAACATCCTCAACTCACTCTACAATCTGGTCCTCGCACTCCATGCCCACAGCAGGATGAACCTTCTGCCCCGTCATCCGCTGCAGCCAAGTCTTCCTCCCCGCAGCCGACGCTGGGCCCAGTCTCCTCCTTCACTGTTCCTCCTCCCCATTTCCGTGCTCCCATCTCCTGGTCGTCAATCATCGTCGGCAGTTCTTCCACCCCACACTGGAGTTCTTCCCAGGCAACGATGCTAATGAGGTCGATGTCATCCCCCTTCCGGCCAAAAGCTCTGTGGAGATCGGATCCACAACATCCTCCACTCACTCTACAATCTGGTCCTCGCACTCCATGCCCACTGCAGGATGAACCTTCTACCCCGTCATCCGCCGCAGCCAACTCTTCCTCCCCGCAGCCGACGCCGGGCCCAGTCTCCTCCTTCGCTGTTCATCCTCCCCATGTCCGTGCTCCCATCTCCTCGTCGTCAGCCGTCGTCGTCAGTTCTTCCACCCCACACCAGAGTTCTTCCCAGGCAACGATGCTGATGAGGTCGATGTCATCCCCCTTCCGGCCAAAAGCTCTTTGGAGATCGGATCCACAACATCCTCCACTCACTCTACAATCTGGTCCTCGCACTCCATGCCCACAGCAGGATGAACCTTCTGCCCCATCATCCACCGCAGCCAAGTCTTCCTCCCCGCAGCCGACGCCGAGCCCAGTCTCCTCCTTCGCTGTTCCTCCTCCCCATGTCCGTGCTCCCATCTCCTCGTCGTCAGGCGTCGTCGGCAGTTCTTGCACCCCACACCAGAGTTCTTCCCAGGCAACGATGCTGATGAGGTCGATGTCATCCCCCTTCCGGTCAAAAGCTCTGTGGAGATCGGATCCACAACATCCTCCACTCACTCTACAATCTGGTCCTCGCACTCCATGCCCACAGTAGGATGAACCTTCTGCCCCGTCATCCGCCGCAGCTATCTCTTCCTCCCCGCAGCCGACGCCGGGCTCAGTCTCCTCCTTCGTTGTTCCTCCTCCCCATGTCCGTGCTCCCATCTCCTCGTCGTCAGCCGTCGTCGGCTGTTCTTCCACCCCACACCGGAGTTCTTCCCAGGCAACGATGCTGATGAGGTCGATGTCATCCCCCTTCCGGCCAAAAGCTCTGTGGAGATCGAATCCACAACATCCTCAACTCACTCTACAATCTGGTCCTCGCACTCCATGCCCACAGCAGGATGAACCTTCTGCCCCGTCATCCGCCGCAGCCAACTCTTCCTCCGCGCAGCCGACGCCGGGCCCAGTCTCCTACTTCGCTGTTCCTCCTCCCCATGTCCGTGCTCCCATCTCCTCGTCGTTAGCCGTCGTCGGCTGTTCTTCCACCCCACACCGGAGTTCTTCCCAGGTAACGATGCTGATGAGGTCGATGTCATCCCCCTTCCGGCCAAAAGCTCTGTGGAGATCGGATCCACAACATCCTCAACTCACTCTACAATCTGGTCCTCGCACTCCATGCCCGCAGCAGGATGAACCTTCTGCCCCGTCATCCGCCGCAGCCAACTCTTCCTCCGCGCAGCCGACGCCGGGCCCAGTCTCCTCCTTCGCTGTTCCTCCTCCCCATGTCCGTGCTCCCATCTCCTCGTCCTCAGCCGTCGTCGACAGTTCTTCCACCCCACACCGGAGTTCTTCCCAGGCAACGATGCTGATGAGGTCGATTTCATCCCCCCTCCGGCCGAAAGCTCTGTTGAGATCGGATCCACAACATCCTCCACTCACTCTATAATCTGGTCCTCGCACTCCATGCCCACAGCAGGATGAACCTTCTGCCCCGTCATCCGCCACAGCCAAATCTTCCTCCCCGCAGCCGACGCTAGGCCCAGTCTCCTCCTTCGCTGTTCCTCCTCCCCATGTCCGTGCTCCCAGCTCCTCGTCGTCAGCCGTCGTCGGCAGTTCTTCCATCCCACACCGGAGTTCTTCCCTGGCAACGATGCTGATGAGGTCGATGTCATCCCCCTTCCGGCCAAAAGCTCTGTGGAGATCGGATCCACAACATCCTCAACTCGCTCTACAATCTGGACCTCGCACTCCATGCCCACAGCAGGATGAACCTTCCGCCCCGTCATCCGCCGCAGCCAACTCTTCCTCCCCGCAGCCGACGCCGGGCTCAGTCTCCTCCTTCGCTGTTCCTCCTCCCCATGTCCGTGCTCCCATCTCCTCGTCGTTAGCCGTCGTCGGCTGTTCTTCCACCCCACACCGGAGTTCTTCCCAGGTAACGATGCTGATGAGGTCGATGTCATCCCCCTTCCGGCCAAAAGCTCTGTGGAGATCGGATCCACAACATCCTCAACTCAATCTACAATCTGGTCCTCGCACTCCATGCCCACAGCAGGATGAACCTTCTGCCCCGTCATCCGCCGCAGCCAACTCTTCCTCCCCGCAGCCGACGCCGGGCCTAGTCTCCTCCTTCGATGTTCCTCCTCCCCATGTCCGTGCTCCCATCTCCTCGTCGTCAGCCATCGTCGGTAGTTCTTCCACCCCACACCGGAGTTCTTCCCAGGCAACGATGCTGATGAGGTCGATGTCATCCCCCTTCCGGCCAAAAGCTCTGTGGAGATCGGATCCACAACATCCTCAACTCACTCTACAATCTGGTCCTCGCACTCCATGCCCACAGCAGGATGAACATTCTGCCCCGTCATCCGCCGCAGCCAACTCTTCCTCCCCGCAGCCGACGCCGGGCTTAGTCTCCTCCTTCGCTGTTCCTACTCCCCATGTCCGTGCTCCCATCTCCTCGTCGTCAGCCATCGTCGGCAGTTCTTCCACCCCACTCCGGAGATCTTCCCAGGCAACGATGCTGATGAGGTCGATGTCATCCCCCTTCCGGCCAAAAGCTCTGTGGAGATCGGATCCACAACATCCTCAACTCACTCTACAATCTGGTCCTCGCACTCCATGCCCACAGCAGGATGAACCTTCTGCCCCGTCATCCGCTGCAGCCAAATCTTCCTCCCTGCAGCCGACGCTAGGCCCAGTCTCCTCCTTCGCTGTTCCTCCTCCCCATGTCCATGCTCCCAGCTCCTCCTCGTCAGCCGTCGTCTGCAGTTCTTCCACCCCACACTGGAGTTCTTCCCAGGCAACGATGCTGATGAGGTCGATGTCATCCCCCTTCCGGCCAAAAGCTCTGTGGAGATCGGATCCACAACATCCTCAACTCACTCTACAATCTGGTCCTCGCACTCCATGCCCACAGCAGGATGAACCTTCTGCCCCGTCATCCGCCGCAGCCAACTCTTCCTCCCCGCAGCCGACGCCGGGCCCAGTCTCCTCCTTCGCTGTTCCACCTCCCCATGTCCGTGCTCCCATCTCCTCGTCGTCAGCCGTCGTCGGCAGTTCTTCCACCCCACACCAGAGTTCTTCCCAGGCAACGATGCTGATGAGGTCGATGTCATCCCCCTTCCGGCCAAAAGCTCTTTGGAGATCGGATCGACAACATCCTCCACTCACTCTACAATCTGGTCCTCGCACTCCATGCCCACAGCAGGATGAACATTCTGCCCCGTCATCCGCCACAGCCAACTCTTCCTCCCCGCAGCCGACGCCGGGCTTAGTCTCCTCCTTCGCTGTTCCTCCTCCCCATGTCCGTGCTCCCATCTCCTCGTCGTCAGCCATCGTCGGCAGTTCTTCCACCCCACTCCGGAGATCTTCCCAGGCAACGATGCTGATGAGGTCGATGTCATCCCCCTTCCGGTCAAAAGCTCTGTGGAGATCGGATCCACAACATCCTCTACTCACTCTACAATCTGGTCCTCGCACTCCATGCCCACAGCAGGATGAACCTTCTGCCCCATCATCCACCGCAGCCAACTCTTCCTCCCCGCAGCCGACGCCGAGCCCAGTCTCCTCCTTCGCTGTTCCTCCTCCCCATGCCCGTGCTCCCATCTCCTCGTCGTCAGGCGTCGTCGGCATTTCTTCCACCCCACACCAGAGTTCTTCCCAGGCAACGATGCTGATGAGGTCTATGTCATCCCCCTTCTGGTCAAAAGCTCTGTGGAGATCGGATCCACAACATCCTCCACTCACTCTACAATCTGGTCCTCGCACTCCATGCCCACAGCAGGATGAACCTTCTGCCCCGTCATCCGCCGCAGCCAACTCTTCCTCCCCGCAGCCGATGCCGGGCTCAGTCTCCTCCTTCGCTGTTCCTCCTCCCCATGTCCGTGCTCCCATCTCCTCGTCGTCAGCCGTCGTCGGCTGTTCTTCCACCCCACACCGGAGTTCTTCCCTGGCAACGATGCTGATGAGGTCGATGTCATCCCCCTTCCGGCCAAAAGCTCTGTGGAGATCGAATCCACAACATCCTCAACTCCCTCTACAATCTGGTCCTCGCACTCCATGACCACAGCAGGATGAACCTTCTGCCCCGTCATCCGCCGCAGCCAACTCTTCCTCCGCGCAGCCGACGCCGGGCCCAGTCTCCTACTTCGCTGTTCCTCCTCCCCATGTCCGTGCTCCCATCTCCTCGTCGTCAGCCGTCTTCGACAGTTCTTCCACCCCACACCGGAGTTCTTCCCAGGCAACGATGCTGATGATGTCGATGTCATCCCCCTTCCGGTCAAAAGCTCTGTGGAGATCGGATCCACAACATCCTCTACTCACTCTACAATCTGGTCCTCGCACTCCATGCCCACAGCAGGATGAACCTTCTGCCCCATCATCCACCGCAGCCAACTCTTCCTCCCCGCAGCCGACGCCGAGCCCAGTCTCCTCCTTCGCTGTTCCTCCTCCCCATGCCCGTGCTCCCATCTCCTCGTCGTCAGGCGTCGTCGGCATTTCTTCCACCCCACACCAGAGTTCTTCCCAGGCAACGATGCTGATGAGGTCGATGTCATCCCCCTTCTGGTCAAAAGCTCTGTGGAGATCGGATCCACAACATCCTCCACTCACTCTACAATCTGGTCCTCGCACTCCATGCCCACAGCAGGATGAACCTTCTGCCCCGTCATCCGCCGCAGCCAACTCTTCCTCCCCGCAGCCGATGCCGGGCTCAGTCTCCTCCTTCGCTGTTCCTCCTCCCCATGTCCGTGCTCCCATCTCCTCGTCGTCAGCCGTCGTCGGCTGTTCTTCCACCCCATACCGGAGTTCTTCCCAGGCAACGATGCTGATGAGGTCGATGTCATCCCCCTTCCGGCCAAAAGCTCTGTGGAGATCGAATCCACAACATCCTCAACTCCCTCTACAATCTGGTCCTCGCACTCCATGACCACAGCAGGATGAACCTTCTGCCCCGTCATCCGCCGCAGCCAACTCTTCCTCCGCGCAGCCGACGCCGGGCCCAGTCTCCTACTTCGCTGTTCCTCCTCCCCATGTCCGTGCTCCCATCTCCTCGTCGTCAGCCATCGTCGGCAGTTCTTCCACCCCACACCGGAGTTCTTCCCAGGCAACGATGCTGATGAGGTCGATGTCATCCCCCTTCCGGCCAAAAGCTCTGTGGAGATCGGATCCACAACATCCTCAACTCACTCTACAATCTGGTCCTCGCACTCCATGCCCACAGCAGGATGAACATTCTGCCCCGTCATCCGCCGCAGCCAACTCTTCCTCCCCGCAGCCGACGCCGGGCTTAGTCTCCTCCTTCGCTGTTCCTCCTCCCCATGTCCGTGCTCCCATCTCCTCGTCGTCAGCCATCGTCGGCAGGTCTTCCACCCCACTCCGGAGATCTTCCCAGGCAACGATGCTGATGAGGTCGATGTCATCCCCCTTCCGGCCAAAAGCTCTGTGGAGATCGGATCCACAACATCCTCAACTCACTCTACAATCTGGTCCTCGCACTCCATGCCCACAGCAGGATGAACCTTCTGCCCCGTCATCCGCTGCAGCCAAATCTTCCTCCCTGCAGCCGACGCTAGGCCCAGTCTCCTCCTTCGCTGTTCCTCCTCCCCATGTCCATGCTCCCAGCTCCTCCTCGTCAGCCGTCGTCTGCAGTTCTTCCACCCCACACTGGAGTTCTTCCCAGGCAACGATGCTGATGAGGTCGATGTCATCCCCCTTCCGGCCAAAAGCTCTGTGGAGATCGGATCCACAACATCCTCAACTCACTCTACAATCTGGTCCTCGCACTCCATGCCCACAGCAGGATGAACCTTCTGCCCCGTCATCCGCCGCAGCCAACTCTTCCTCCCCGCAGCCGACGCCGGGCCCAGTCTCCTCCTTCGCTGTTCCACCTCCCCATGTCCGTGCTCCCATCTCCTCGTCGTCAGCCGTCGTCGGCAGTTCTTCCACCCCACACCAGAGTTCTTCCGAGGCAACGATGCTGATGAGGTCGATGTCATCCCCCTTCCGGCCAAAAGCTCTTTGGAGATCGGATCGACAACATCCTCCACTCACTCTACAATCTGGTCCTCGCACTCCATGCCCACAGCAGGATGAACATTCTGCCCCGTCATCCGCCGCAGCCAACTCTTCCTCCCCGCAGCCGACGCCGGGCTTAGTCTCCTCCTTCGCTGTTCCTCCTCCCCATGTCCGTGCTCCCATCTCCTCGTCGTCAGCCATCGTCGGGAGTTCTTCCACCCCACTCCGGAGATCTTCCCAGGCAACGATGCTGATGAGGTCGATGTCATCCCCCTTCCGGTCAAAAGCTCTGTGGAGATCGGATCCACAACATCCTCTACTCACTCTACAATCTGGTCCTCGCACTCCATGCCCACAGCAGGATGAACCTTCTGCCCCATCATCCACCGCAGCCAACTCTTCCTCCCCGCAGCCGACGCCGAGCCCAGTCTCCTCCTTCGCTGTTCCTCCTCCCCATGCCCGTGCTCCCATCTCCTCGTCGTCAGGCGTCGTCGGCATTTCTTCCACCCCACACCAGAGTTCTTCCCAGGCAACGATGCTGATGAGGTCGATGTCATCCCCCTTCTGGTCAAAAGCTCTGTGGAGATCGGATCCACAACATCCTCCACTCACTCTACAATCTGGTCCTCGCACTCCATGCCCACAGCAGGATGAACCTTCTGCCCCGTCATCCGCCGCAGCCAACTCTTCCTCCCCGCAGCCGATGCCGGGCTCAGTCTCCTCCTTCGCTGTTCCTCCTCCCCATGTCCGTGCTCCCATCTCCTCGTCGTCAGCCGTCGTCGGCTGTTCTTCCACCCCACACCGGAGTTCTTCCCAGGCAACGATGCTGATGAGGTCGATGTCATCCCCCTTCTGGTCAAAAGCTCTGTGGAGATCGGATCCACAACATCCTCAACTCACTCTACAATCTGGTCCTCGCACTCCATGCCCACAGCAGGATGAACCTTCTGCCCCGTCATCCGCCGCAGCCAACTCTTCCTCCCCGCAGCCGACGCCGGGCCCAGTCTCCTCCTTCGCTGTTCCTCCTCCCCATGCCCGTGCTCCCATCTCCTCGTCGTCAGGCGTCGTCGGCAGTTCTTCCACCCCACACCAGAGTTCTTCCCAGGCAACGATGCTGATGAGGTCGATGTCATCCCCCTTCTGGTCAAAAGCTCTGTGGAGATCGGATCCACAACATCCTCCACTCACTCTACAATCTGGTCCTCGCACTCCATGCCCACAGCAGGATGAACCTTCTGCCCCGTCATCCGCCGCAGCCAACTCTTCCTCCCCGCAGCCGACGCCGGGCTCAGTCTCCTCCTTCGCTGTTCCTCCTCCCCATGTCCGTGCTCCCATCTCCTCGTCGTCAGCCGTCGTCGGCTGTTCTTCCACCCCACACCGGAGTTCTTCCCAGGCAACGATGATGATGAGGTCGATGTCATCCCCCTTCCGGCCAAAAGCTCTGTGGAGATCGAATCCACAACATCCTCAACTCCCTCTACAATCTGGTCCTCGCACTCCATGCCCACAGCAGGATGAACCTTCTGCCCCGTCATCCGCCGCAGCCAACTCTTCCTCCGCGCAGCCGACGCCGGGCCCAGTCTCCTACTTCGCTGTTCCTCCTCCCCATGTCCGTGCTCCCATCTCCTCGTCGTCAGCCGTCTTCGACAGTTCTTCCACCCCACACCGGAGTTCTTCCCAGGCAACGATGCTGATGATGTCGATGTCATCCCCCTTCCGGCCAAAAGCTCTGTGGAGATCAGATCCACAACATCCTCCACTCACTCTACAATCTGGTCCTCGCACTCCATGCCCACAGCAGGATGAACATTCTGCCCCGTCATCCGCCGCAGCCAACTCTTCCTCCCCGCAGCCGACGCCGGGCTTAGTCTCCTCCTTCGCTGTTCCTCCTCCCCATGTCCGTGCTTCCATCTCCTTGTCATCAGCCGTCGTCGGGAGTTCTTCCACCCCACACCGGAGTTCTTCCCAGGTAACGATGCTGATGAGGTCGATTTCATCCCCCCTCCGGCCGAAAGCTCTGTTGAGATCGGATCCACAACATCCTCAACTCCCTCTACAATCTGGTCCTCGCACTCCATGCCCACAGCAGGATGAACCTTCTGCCCCGTCATCCGCCGCAGCCAACTCTTCCTCCCCGCAGCCGACGCCGGGCTTAGTCTCCTCCTTCGCTGTTCCTCCTCCCCATGTCCGTGCTCCCATCTCCTTGTCATCAGCCGTCGTCGGGAGTTTTTCCACCCCACACCGGAGTTCTTCCCAGGTAACGATGCTGATGAGGTCGATTTCATCCCCCCTCCGGCCGAAAGCTCTGTTGAGATCGGATCCACAACATCCTCCACTCACTCTATAATCTGGTCCTCGCACTCCATGCCCACAGCAGGATGAACCTTCTGCCCCGTCATCCGCCGCAGCCAAATCTTCCACCCCGCAGCCGACGCTAGGCCCAGTCTCCTCCTTCGATGTTCCTCCTCCCCATGTCCGTGCTCCCAGCTCCTCGTCGTCAGCCGTCGTCGGTAGTTCTTCCATCCCACACCGGAGTTCTTCCCTGGCAACGATGCTGATGAGGTCGATGTCATCCCCCTTCCGGCCAAAAGCTCTGTGGAGATCGAATCCACAACATCCTCAACTCACTCTACAATCTGGTCCTCGCACTCCATGCCCACAGCAGGATGAACCTTCTGCCCCGTCATCCGCCGCAGCCAACTCTTCCTCCCCGCAGCCGACGCCGGGCTCAGTCTCCTCCTTCGCTGTTCCTCCTCCCCATGTCCGTGCTCCCATCTCCTCGTCGTTAGCTGTCGTCGGCTGTTCTTCCACCCCACACCGGAGTTCTTCCCAGGCAACGATGCTGATGAGGTCGATGTCATCCCCCTTCCGGCCAAAAGCTCTGTGGAGATCGGATCCACAACATCCTCAACTCACTCTACAATCTGGTCCTCGCACTCCATGCCCGCAGCAGGATGAACCTTCTGCCCCGTCATCCGCCGCAGCCAACTCTTCCTCCGCGCAGCCGACGCCGGGCCCAGTCTCCTCCTTCGCTGTTCCTCCTCCCCATGTCCGTGCTCCCATCTCCTCGTCGTCAGCCGTCATCGACAGTTCTTCCACCCCACACCGGAGTTCTTCCCAGGCAACGATGTTGATGATGTCGAAGTCATCCCCCATCCGGCCAAAAGCTCTGTGGAGATCGGATCCACAACATCCTCCACACACTCTACAATCTGGTCCTCGCACTCCATGCCCACAGCAGGATGAACCTTCTGCCCCGTCATCCGCCGCAGCCAACTCTTCCTCCCCGCAGCCGACGCCAGGCCTAGTCTCCTCCTTCGATGTTCCTCCTCCCCATGTCCGTGCTCCCATCTCCTTGTCATCAGCCGTCGTCGGGAGTTCTTCCGCCCCACACCAGAGTTCTTCCCAGGTAACGATGCTGATGAGGTCGATGTCATCCCCCTTCCGGTCAAAAGCTCTGTGGAGATCGGATCCACAACATTCTCCACTCACTCTACAATCTGGTCCTCGCACGCCATGCCCACAGCAAGATGAACCTTCTGCCCCGTCATCCGCCGCAGCCAACTCTTCCTCCCCGCAGCCGACGCCGGGCTCAGTCTCCTCCTTCGCTGTTCCTCCTCCCCATGTCCGTGCTCCCATCTCCTCGTCGTCGGCTGTTCTTCCACCCCACACCGGAGTTCTTCCCAGGCAACGATGCTGATGAGGTCGATTTCATCCCCCTTCCGGCCAAAAGCTCTGTGGAGATCGAATCCACAACATCCTCAACTCACTCTACAATCTGGTCCTCGCACTCCATGCCCACAGCAGGATGAACCTTCTGCCCCGTCATCCGCCGCAGCCAACTCTTCCTCCGCGCAGCCGACGCCGGGCCCAGTCTCCTACTTCGCTGTTCCTCCTCCCCATGTCCGTGCTCCCATCTCCTCGTCGTCAGCCGTCTTCGACAGTTCTTCCACCCCACACCGGAGTTCTTCCCAGGCAACGATGCTGATGATGTCGATGTCATCCCCCTTCCGGCCAAAAGCTCTGTGGAGATCAGATCCACAACATCCTCCACTCACTCTACAATCTGGTCCTCGCACTCCATGCCCACAGCAGGATGAACATTCTGCCCCGTCATCCGCCGCAGCCAACTCTTCCTCCCCGCAGCCGACGCCGGGCTTAGTCTCCTCCTTCGCTGTTCCTCCTCCCCATGTCCGTGCTCTCATCTCCTTGTCATCAGCCGTCGTCGGGAGTTCTTCCACCCCACACCGGAGTTCTTCCCAGGTAACGATGCTGATGAGGTCGATTTCATCCCCCCTCCGGCCGAAAGCTCTGTTGAGATCGGATCCACAACATCCTCCACTCACTCTATAATCTGGTCCTCGCACTCCATGCCCACAGCAGGATGAACCTTCTGCCCCGTCATCCGCCGCAGCCAAATCTTCCTCCCCGCAGCCGACGCTAGGCCCAGTCTCCTCCTTCGCTATTCCTCCTCCCCATGTCCGTGCTCCCAGCTCCTCGTCGTCAGCCGTCGTCGGCAGTTCTTCCATCCCACACCGGAGTTCTTCCCTGGCAACGATGCTGCTGAGGTCGATGTCATCCCCCTTCCGGCCAAAAGCTCTGTGGAGATCGGATCCACAACATCCTCAACTCACTCTACAATCTGGTCCTCGCACTCCATGCCCACAGCAGGATGAACCTTCTGCCCCGTCATCCGCCGCAGCCAACTCTTCCTCCCCGCAGCCGACGCCGGGCTCAGTCTCCTCCTTCGCTGTTCCTCCTCCCCATGTCCGTGCTCCCATCTCCTCGTCGTTAGCCGTCGTCTGCTGTTCTTCCACCCCACACCGGAGTTCTTCCCAGGCAACGATGCTGATGAGGTCGATGTCATCCCCCTTCCGGCCAAAAGCTCTGTGGAGATCGGATCCACAACATCCTCAACTCACTCTACAATCTGGTCCTCGCACTCCATGCCCGCAGCAGGATGAACCTTCTTCCCCGTCATCCGCCGCAGCCAACTCTTCCTCCGCGCAGCCGACGCCGGGCCCAGTCTCCTCCTTCGCTGTTCCTCCTCCCCATGTCCGTGCTCCCACCTCCTCGTCGTCAGCCGTCGTCGACAGTTCTTCCACCCCACACCGGAGTTCTTCCCAGGCAACGATGTTGATGATGTCGATGTCATCCCCCATCCGGCCAAAAGCTCTGTGGAGATCGGATCCACAACATCCTCCACTCACTCTACAATCTGGTCCTCGCACTCCATGCCCACAGCAGGATGAACCTTCTGCCCCGTCATCCGCCGCAGCCAACTCTTCCTCCCCGCAGCCGACGCCGGGCCTAGTCTCCTCCTTCGATGTTCCTCCTCCCCATGTCCGTGCTCCCATCTCCTTGTCATCAGCCGTCGTCGGGAGTTCTTCCGCCCCACACCGGAGTTCTTCCCAGGTAACGATGCTGATGAGGTCGATGTCATCCCCCCTTCGGCCGAAAGCTCTGTTGAGATCGGATCCACAACATCCTCCACTCACTCTACAATCTGGTCCTCGCACTCCATGCCCACAGCAGGATGAACCTTCTGCCCCGTCATCCGCCGCAGCCGACGCCAGGCCCAGTCTCCTCCTTCGCTGTTCCTCCTCCCCATGTCCGTGCTCCCATCTCCTCGTCGTCAGCCGTCGTCGGCAGTTCTTCCACCCCACACCGGAGTTCTTCCCTGGCAACGATGCTGATGAGGTCGATGTCATCCCCCTTCCGGCCAAAAGCTCTATGGAGATCGGATCCACAACATCCTCCACTCACTCTACAATCTGGTCCTCGCACTCCATGCCCACAGCAGGATGAACCTTCTGCCCCGTCATCTGCCGCAACCAACTCTTCCTCCCCGCAGCCGACGCCGGGCCCAGTCTCCTCCTTCGCTGTTCCTCATCCCCATGTCCGTGCTCCCATCTCCTCGTCGTCAGCCGTCGTCGGCAGTTCTTCCACCCCACACCGGAGTTCTTCCCAGGCAACGATGCTGATGAGAGCACGGATCCACAACATCCTCAACTCACTCTACAATCTGGTCCTCGCACTCCATGCCCACAGCAGGATGAACCTTCTGCCCCGTCATCCGCTGCAGCCAACTCTTCCTCCCCGCAGCCGACGCCGGGCCCAGTCTCCTCCTTCACTGTTCCTCCTCCCCATTTCCGTGCTCCCATCTCCTCGTCGTCAGTCGTCGTCGGCAGTTCTTCCACCCCACACTGGAGTTCTTCCCAGGCAACGATGCTGATGAGGTCGATGTCATCCCCCTTCCGGCCAAAAGCTCTGTGGAGATCGGATCCACAACATTCTCCACTCACTCCACAATCTGGTCCTCGCACTCCATGCCCACAGCAGGATGAACCTTCTGTCCCGATCCCTCGGTCTCAGCGGACAGAAACCGTCAAAATGGCATCCTGGAGGTTGTTTCCTATGACTCTTCCAAAGGAGTTAGGTGAACCCACCTCTCGGTCGCTTTTCATTGAGATTTTTAAAAGACTTCCAGACACATTTGTGTGGTTTCTGCTATCCATTGTGTGCTTCGCTATACACCTATGGACGTTCCACTACACTAGCCTGTCCAGAAAATTCCATCCCAAAGGCTTCTGGATCCCTACTGCGGTTGTGCTAGGCAGTGTCATCTTTCTATACTTCTGGACTGTTTCTAGGTTTAGGACGGCTGAAATATTTCGTAGGAGGTACGGTTACATAGCCAGAACAGTGGGGTTTTGTGGGGGAGTATTAATCATCGCTTCTTACCTTCTGTTAGGGGAATCCGCATTTAACTATTGTATCTTCCTCCTGACGCTCATCGTCATTTTTGCCTTGGCCTTCTTGGCGCTTAGGCTATCCACCGACTTTAATGTCGTAAATGGGCTATTTGCGTCATTGATTACTTACACCCTTCGGCTTATAAAGAGTCAAATTGCTTGCCATCCTAATTGCGGTCATGAGCTGAAGAGATTCGATCTGGAAACTCCTTATCCGTACATAATCCTCTTTGCTACTATCTTCACTGTGCTCTTCCGCCACTACTTCGATAGTAGGGCTTTGGAGGCCGACGAGGTGGGGGCCGAGAGAGGCGGCGATGCTGTGAATGAGAGGGCCCCGGGTTTCGGAGAATGGATCAACGATGTATGGCTATGTGTCATTCATATTTGGAATACTTATATCTGAATTTCGTTTCTCATGTTGTCTTTTTTATGTAAGAAAGAGAGGTTATTTGGAATACTTAGTTTGAATCAAATTGAATCTCTCTTGAATTAACATTAGCTTTCTCATTGATTTTGTTTCATTGTTAAATTATATACATCTATAGATGTGCAAGGGTATGAGGTGTCTTGAAAATAAACTGTGAATGATGATCTGTTGAGTCACTTGTTTATGGTCCATACAAACAACCAGCTTACTCTTGTTTGATTCAAATGTGCACAAGTATATGTGATGCAGTAATGCTTTGAAGCCATAGAGCTGACTATTGAGTACTTGGTACGAAAGATATTGGAATTATAACTAAAACTAGGGTTGTATGAAGAATGGATTTTGAAAACCTTTATCGATAATAATAATCTCATTCATAGTATATAGAGGAATAGTAGAGATAAATAAGTGGTTTGGATGGATTAATTCTTAGTATAATATTTCTAGAGTTAAATAACTAATTAATTGTTCATGACTTAATCTCCACCCTAACAAACCACATAAGACTGATTAGCTGATGAACCCAGAATTACATCATCTACCATTGCATACACGTGCATGTGAAAGAAGAAAGCACAATTATATTACACTCCTAGTACACCCTAAGTACACATGGCATATGACGTGGGGTAGTTATGGGTAGGTTTTGGTTCCTTGACCCTCAAAGCAGCAATCACCCTTTACCCATTACCTATTAACCCACACGTGGAAAGAAAGAAAAGTGTGTAAATGGGTAGGGGTGAACAAACACACCCGCAAACTGATTCATCCGTCCAATCCGACCCAAACCACCCGTATTTATCGCTAAAACAAAGGTTTTGGGTTTGGGGAGGGTTTTCTTTTGTACAACCCGCCTCTTTTGGGTTGGGTTTGGATTTTGGATTACACAACCCATAGAACCCGACCCAACCCCTGTTCCAACTATTAGTATGAGTTTGAATCTAAAAAATATTTATGCAGTATATAGTCATATACTTATGAGAAAATTAAGATATTTCGCCATGTTTTTCTCTCATGGTCTCCCTAATCTAATGCATTCTTCGACTTAAAGTTTATACATAAATTGAATATAGTTATGATTCACGTAATTCTTTTTCTTGTATACAATTTAATAGAATAACATATGATGGATGCGTTTGTTTATAACATTTTTAGTCTAATTCAACAAATATCGTGAAAAAACAAGACATGTTGAAGTAAATTACATTATATTAAAATTTAAACAACATTTGTGAATTTTCATACCTTTCACCTTGGTTCATTCGTTTGAAATTTTAATTAGTTTTAAAAAAAATTATGATGTAGAATAATTATATATTTTATGTTGGGTTGGGTTTTTACTTAAAAATATCGCCAACCCGACCCAACCCAATTAGAAACAAAACGTAGGGTTTAAAATTTTTTGAGTGGATTTGAGTTTGATATTTCCAAAACCGGGTGATTAAAATGACTAAACTCGAACCACCCGACCCATGTACACCCCTATAAATGGGTGCTTGAATAAAGCTTCCCCTACCATTCCGCGTGGCTCAAAAGGAGAAGGTAAATATTTTTACTCACATTTTGTTCTCTATGACATCATACACTTACACGTGGAAAGGGAGGTGTAAATACTAATTATTGGTTTCGAGGGAGAAAGACCAAAGGCTAGCATTGGTCATTTCTCCAACCAATCACCATTCAACTCTTCCTTTTTACCATAATCAACTAGGGTGGGAAATGTAGACCAAACGGTATAGAGAATTGAGGTCTATATACTTAGTATGCACCGTGAGATTATAACTATGGTTTGGTTTGGTTTACGATCTTCTTCTTTAGTGTGGTCTAAAGTGGTCAGGACCGATGTGGGAACCCCGACCCTTGGTTAGGGAGAGAGGGCCAGCTCGGCAAAGAGGGGGGGGGGGGGGGAAGAGTGGCAAACTTGTGATTTATGTTATTTTCGGTTTACTGCTACTGAAGGATACAACTCATTAGTTTTGGGAATTAAGCAATAATAATCATAAATTCTCAATCCCTTATTCCTCTTCTCTCTATATTGTTCTTCCCCAATTATCCAAATCCCTAAATTCTTCTCTTCTCAATCCCTAAATTCCCAATTGGGATTTCTTGTGTCTTACATCTGGTATCAGAGCCTGCGATCGTCGATGAGTTCTTCCCAACTCTCGGATCTGTCGTGGGCAGAATTGCGGGACAGGGCCCGCCGCATCGGCCGCCGTTGGCTGCCCGCCGAGCCGGCGGTCGAGCCTTCCGTTGCCGCCCCAATCGCGCGCCCCCCTTCGCCGGCCGAGGCCGCCCCGCACGCTGGAGGAGAGTGGGCCGAGTAGTGCCCCGTGGTGGTCGAGGCCGTGCCACGCGCTGGAGAGGAGCGGGCCGAGCGGCCCCCTGCGGTGACCGCCGCGATCGAAGCCGGCTCGCCCCGCCCGACTGAGCCGAGCCTCTCGCTGCACTCGGTGGCGGGATGGTCTTCGCCGGGTACTCTTCATTTTAGGGCTCGATTCGAGGAGCGCGTGGCCATCACCCTGGTCGACAGCGGAGCTTCCTTGAATTTTGTGGGAGAGGAGTTTGCCAAGCACCTGCAGCAGGTGCCGACGGCCGCCGATCCCATGGTAGTAAAGGTGGCGAATGGTGCCCCCTTGCAATGTGAATGGGATTTTCGAGGTATTTCTATAGAAATTCAAGGTCTGAGCATAACCACTGATCTGTATGTGCTGCCAATCAGGGGATTCGACATCATTCTGGGAGTTCCATGGAATTAGATCTTAATCACCAGTATTATTAATCCACGTTCAAAACTTTCTTCCTGCTCGAATTATGGCTTCTTCTTCATCATTTTCTATACTTAACATCATATATATGTTCTAAACCATGATTTCTTATCTAGGAATTTCTGGTTTTTCGTAATAGTCGATAAGTATTATGGAATGGTGCCATTTATGATAATATCGGCACATTTTTCTATCCAAGTGACATAATTTGCTAAAATCGTGCACAAAATTAAGAGACTCGTAAAAATGGATCAATCCGCTCAAAAATCCATACGCTTAACCCCACAACCAAACATGATTTGCTGAAAACAACCACAACATTTCGCGACATGATTAATGGTCGACCTACCCGAAGGTCCCTCGACACTCTGTATGATGTTTTCGGTTATATCAGGGCAGCACATGCTTAGCATTGTCCACTACTGAATCTTCACAGTTTTTTACACAACCCTTTTTGTTTGTCCCTCGTCCTGGCTTGGAATCATGGTGGCCATTTGGAATACAATTTACGATTCATAATGTAAAAAAAAAGTCATAGGTAACTATAGCGGGTTTTTAGCTTTATTCATTAATCAATGTTTTAGTTGCTTTGTTGTTTGGTGGATTGACATAGGAGGAATGGCAATGAATGGTGAATTTGAAGTATGTGGGGGAAAAGAAGAAATAAATATAATTGGGAAATGATACAAGAATTAGATTTAAGAGCCGAGTTTTATGGGGTTTGGTGTTTGGTGTTTGGAGATGAGATGAAGGAAAGGTAATAGAAGAAATTAGGGATATGTTTTTCTAATCACACGTTAAGAATAATTTCCAGAAATTGAATAAGTTGAATGACAGACGGGGACCGAGCCCGCCATAACGGCTGCTTTTTGGTGAAAAATTAAGATACTTTGTATAGAGAGTTTTGACTTTTCCTTTTCCCAAGTGTGCTCTGGTTTTGTATTTGTATTGAGTGGTGACTGATGATCTCTTTTTCAGAAAATCACATCCAATCTTTTCCCTTTTAGCTTCTATTCTTCTCCTCTTCCTTTTCCTATGTGACCACTGACGAGACAACAAACACTATTTGAATTTGGAAACAAATCAACAATAAAGTGGAAATTTCTTGGTTTGTGCTTCTTCCATTGTTGTGGTTGCCTGAGAGCTTTTTGATATTTGTGTTTTGAGGCAAGAAATGAACCCTTTTGGTTGGGATTCGATCATATATATTTTGTTGGTTCAGGTTTTATCTTTCCAGCGTAGAACACAATACTACCTCCAAGACCCAAGTGCACTAAAAATCAGCAAAGATGCAAAATAATATCTCACGATTCCATGCAAATGGATCTATTTATTCGTGTGAAACTAAATGCAACATCTTTAACATAAACGTTTTAGGAAAAGTTGTCAACCCGGTTTAGTCCGCTGGAATAAGTGTATTGAGAGTTAACGGTCCGATCGCTTTATCTCGATTTAGCTTGGATATATATATGAAAAAATTATTATATTGTTAATATATATTATAAATTATATACAATCTCATATAACATATGAGTAATAACATATAATATTACACCAAAGTAATAGGTCGTACTTGAATTCAACATATAGTGAAAATTCACACACACTTATATAACATCAATGATCAAATGTTCAACTTAGAATTTCAAATATACGGTTAGGCAAAGAGGAAAATCGAAAAAGAGGCACATTTCACAAACCAAATGAAAAACGACGCCGTTTGACATGTAACCCGATAACCTTGCAGAGGGTCAGCCCGCAGATGTGTGGCTCGTTTTTCTCACCGGATCAGGGTTAAAACCGATCGACTGGTAGGTTGATAACCTTACTTCATATTAACATAATATATTGTTAGAAAAAATATCGAACAAACTTATTTAGTGGTAGATTATTTTATGGTCTAGGTTATATTTTCAACTCTAGCCTGTAAAACCACACAAAACCAAATCGTATCATCATATCAAGAAGTTTTGTATCCTAGCCGCTCTCTTTTTATTACCCGATCAATCAGTTTAATTAATATAATGTACTTTATCATGTTTAATTGCATGATCATGACGCAAGCATAAATTTAGTTGTTTAATTAATACAAAGACAAACATAATTCAAACAAAATACGATCAAATCCCAAGCAAATAAAAGAATATTATATGAATATAAAACTTTCTTGCTCGTTTGTTATGGCAATTGAGAAATGTTAAAATAAAGGTAACAAACAAAGTGATCACCGCCAAAAGTAGGACAGAAGGCAAAATCACAAAAGAAAACTGAAAACTAAAATGAAAATTCTGACCGCTGATGCCTATACTAACCCAACAGAACGAAATCTGCTACAAATACAGCCAAATTGACATATATCACTGCTGCAACAAATTAAGGATACAAAAATAAAACGAAATGAAAGAATAAAAACCTATAAAACAACAAATAAAGAGTAGGCGTACGCTACTTCGTCACTCTTCCTACACACAAAAAAAGTAAGGAGCAGAGGACACAAAGTGACAAAACAATTACAAATGGGCAGAAGCAACAATGTTTGCTTGCGCAATTTATGTTTTTTTTTTTCTAGAAAGCTTGCACAAATTTTGGTGGAACAGATTTGAATTGTTTAATCATGTTTAGTTCTCATTTTATTGAATGACATAAAAAAAGACTTGCTATTCGTCGTCCTAAATATTACTAAAAGACGTCCTAAGTTTAATGCATATTTACCTTTTTGTCCATTTAAGATTTTTAAATCAAAATAAAAAACAAACCTACCCATCCAATATCCCTTCTCCCGCCCAGCTGTATTTTGTCGCTGGCAGAACTCCTTCCCACATCCTCCGCCAACGAAACCCTTTAAAGCTGGCGGAAGTTCGACTGCGCCGCTTCTTGCCGGAGAAGATGACTGGAAAAGGTAAGCTCTCGATCCATCCGTTCTTCTCTTGACCTGAAAATCCCTCTGTACAAAACCTGAAAACAGCTGATCTGTTCTCCACTGGTCGGAGGGTCGAGAGATAGAGAGTTGGTCTTTATCCGTTGGTCGGAACGCAGCAACGTGGTTGTTCGCCCTCTGGTCAGAAAGCAGCCCCGCGCGGGTTTATCCATTGGTCGAACGCAGCGAAGCTTTCGTTTACCCTATGGTCAAAAATTGAATTTGGACTAATTGGTAAATTGCATATTAAAATTAGGACGTCAAATAGTAAATTTAGGACCTCAAATGAAATAGGCATTTCAGTAAAAAAAGGTCAGGTTGCCAGCTGTATTCCTCTTCTCATCTCCCCTATAAAGGCTGGAAACCCTTCGTCGCCTTCAACCACCAAAAAGAGAAGAAGCAGAGCAATGTCGAAAACCCCATCCTCCTCCGCCCCTCCTTCCCCTCTCCATCTCACCGCCGCAGCCAACTCTTCCTCCCCGCAGCCGACGCCGGGGCCCGTCTCCTCCTCCCCATGTCCGTGCTCCCATCTCCTTGTCATCAGCCGTCGTCGGCAGTTCTTCCACCCCACGCCGGAGTTCTTCCCAGGCAATGATGCTGATGAGGTCAATGTCATCCCCCTTCCGGCCAAAAGCTCTGTGGAGATCGGATCCACAACATCCTCCACTCACTCTACAATCTAGTCCTCGCACTCCATGCCCACAGCAGGATGAACCTTCTGCCCCGTCATCCGCCGCAGGCAACTCTTCCTCCCGGCAGCCGACGTCGGGCCCAGTCTCCTCCTTCGCTGTTCCTCCTCCCCATGTCCGTGCTCCCATCTCCTCGTCGTCAGCCGTCGTCGGCAGTTCTTCCACCCCACACCGGAGTTCTTCCCAGGCAACGATGCTGATGAGGTCGATGTCATCCCCCTTCCGGCCAAAAGCTCTGTGGAGATCGGATCCACAACATCCTCCACTCACTCTACAATCTGGTCCTCGCACTCCATGCCCACAGCAGGATGAACCTTCTGCCCCATCATCCACCGCAGCCAACTCTTCCTCCCCGCAGCCGACGCCGAGCCCAGTCTCCTCCTTCGCTGTTCCTCCTCCCCATGTCCGTGCTCCCATCTCCTCGTCGTCAGGCGTCGTCGGCAGTTGTTCCACCTCACACCAGAGTTCTTCCCAGGCAACGATGCTGATGAGGTCGATGTCATCCCCCTTCCGGCCAAAAGCTCTGTGGAGATCGGATCCACAACATCCTCAACTCACTCTACAATCTGGTCCTCGCACTCCATGCCCACAGCAGGATGAACCTTCTGCCCCGTCATCCGCCGCAGGCAACTCTTCCTCCCGGCAGCCGACGTCGGGCCCAGTCTCCTCCTTCGCTGTTCCTCCTCCCCATGTCCGTGCTCCCATCTCCTCGTCGTCAGCCGTCGTCGGCAGTTCTTCCACCCCACACCGGAGTTCTTCCCAGGCAAAGATGCTGATGAGGTCGATGTCATCCCCCTTCCGGTCAAAAGCTCTATGGAGATCGGATCCACAACATCCTCCACTCACTCTACAATCTGGTCCTCGCACTCCATGCCCACAGCAGGATGAACCTTCTGCCCCGTCATCCGCCGCAGCCAACTCTTCCTCCCCGCAGCCGACGCCGGGCTCAGTCTCCTCCTTCGCTGTTCCTCCTCCCCATGTCCGTGCTCCCATCTCCTCGTCGTCAGCCGTCGTCGGCTGTTCTTCCACCCCACACCGGAGTTCTTCCCAGGCAACGATGTTGATGAGGTCGATGTCATCCCCCTTCCGGCCAAAAGCTCTGTGGAGATCGGATCCACAACATCCTCAACTCACTCTACAATCTGGTCCTCGCACTCCATGCCCACAGCAGGATGAACCTTCTGCCCCGTCATCCGCCGCAGCCAACTCTTCCTCCGCGCAGCCGACGTCGGGCCCAGTCTCCTCCTTCGCTGTTCCTCCTTCCCATGTCCGTGCTCCCATCTCCTCGTCGTCAGCCGTCGTCGACAGTTCTTCCACCCCACACCGGAGTTCTTCCCAGGAAACGATGCTCATGATGTCGATGTCATCCCCCTTTCGGCCAAAAGCTCTGTGGAGATCGGATCCACAACATCCTCAACTCACTCTACAATCTGGTCCTCGCACTCCATGCCCAAAGCAGGATGAACCTTCTGCCCCGTCATCCGCCGCAGCCAACTCTTCCTCCCCGCAGCCGACGCCGGGCCTAGTCTCCTCCTTCGCTGTTCCTCCTCCCCATGTCCGTGCTCCCATCTCCTTGTCATCAGCCGTCGTCGGGAGTTCTTCACCCCACACCGGAGTTCTTCCCAGGTAACGATGCTGATGAGGTCGATGTCATCCCCCCTCCGGCCGAAAGCTCTGTTGAGATCGGATCCACAACATCCTCCACTCACTCTACAATCTGGTCATCGCACTCCATGCCCACAGCAGGATGAACCTTCTGCCCCGTCATCCGCCGCAGCCAAATCTTCCTCCCCGCAGCCGACGCCAGGCCCAGTCTCCTCCTTCGCTGTTCCTCCTCCCCATGTCCGTGCTCCCATCTCCTCGTCGTCAGCCGTCGTCGGCAGTTCTTCCACCCCACACCGGAGTTCTTCCCAGGCAACGATGCTGATGAGGTCGATGTCATCCCCCTTCCGGCCAAAAGCTCTGTGGAGATCGGATCCACAACATCCTCCACTCACTCTACAATCTGGTCCTCGCACTCCATGCCCACAGCAGGATGAACCTTCTGCCCCGTCATCCGCCGCAACCAACTCTTCCTCCCCGCAGCCGACGCCGGGCCCTGTCTCCTCCTTCGCTGTTCCTCATCCCCATGTCCGTGCTCCCATCTCCTCGTCGTCAGCCGTCGTCGGCAGTTCTTCCACCCCACACCGGAGTTCTTCCCAGGCAACGATGCTGATGAGGTCGATGTCATCCCCCTTTCGGCCAAAAGCTCTGTTGAGATCGGATCCACAACATCCTCAACTCACTCTACAATCTGGTCCTCGCACTCCATGCCCACAGCAGGATGAACCTTCTGCCCCGTCATCCGCCGCAGCCAACTCTTCATCCCCGCAGCCGACGTCAGGCCCAGTCTCCTCCTTCACTGTTCCTCCTCACCATTTCCGTGCTCCCATCTCCTCCTCGTCAGCCGTCGTCGGCAGTTCTTCCACCCCACACTGGAGTTCTTCCCAGGCAACGATGCTGATGAGGTCGATGTCATCCCCCTTCCGGCCAAAAGCTCTGTGGAGATCGGATCCACAACATCCTCCACTCACTCTACAATCTGGTCCTCGCACTCCATGCCCACAGCAGGATGAACCTTCGTTCCCGTCATCCGTCGCAGCCAACTCTTCCTCCCCGCAGCCGACGCCGGGCCCAGTCTCCTCCTTCGCTGTTCTTCCGCCCCATGTCCGTGCTCCCATCTCTTCGTCATCAGCCGTTGTCGGCAGTTCTTCCACCCCACACTGGAGTTCTTCCCAGGCAACGATGCTGATGAGGTCGATGTCATCCCCCCTCCAGCCGAAAGCTCCGTGGAGCTCGGATCCACAACATCCTCCACTCACTCCACAATCTGGTCCTCGCACTCCATGCCCACAGCAGGATGAACCTTCTGTCCCGATCCCTCGGTCTCAGCGGACAGAAACCGTCAAAATGGCATCCTGGAGGTTGTTTCGTATGACTCTTCCAAAGGAGTTAGGTAAACCCACCTCTCGGTCACTTTTCATTGAGATTTTTAAAAGACTTCCAGACACATTTGTGTGGTTTCTGCTATCCATTGTGTGCTTCTCTATACACCTATGGACGTTCCACTACACTAGCCTGTCCAGAAAATTCCATCCCAAAGGCTTCTGGATCCCTACTGCGGTTGTGCTAGGCAGTGTCATCTTTCTATACTTCTGGACTGTTTCTAGGTTTAGGACGGCTGAAATATTTCGTAGGAGGTACGGTTACATAGCCAGAACAGTGGGGTTTTTTGGGGGAGTATTAATCAGCGCTTCTTACCTTCTGTTAGGGGAATCTGCATTTAACTATTGTATCTTCCTCCTGACGCTCATCGTCATTTTTGCCTTGGCCTTCTTGGCGCTTAGGCTATCCACCGACTTTAATGTCGTAAATGGGCTATTTGCGTCATTGATTACTTACACCCTTCGGCTTATAAAAAGTCAAATTGCTTGCCATCCTAATTGCGGTCATGAGCTGAAGAGATTCGATCTGGAAACTCCTTATCCGTACATAATCCTCTTTGCTACTATCTTCACTGTGCTCTTCCGCCACTACTTCGATAGTAGGGCTTTGGAGGCCGACGAGGAGGGGGCCGAGAGAGGCGGCGATGCTGTGAATGAGAGGGCCCCGGGTTTCGGAGAATGGATCAACGATGTATGGCTATGTGTCATTCATATTTGGAATACTTATATCTGAATTTCGTTTCTCATGTTGTCTTTTTTATGTAAGAAAGAGAGGTTATTTGGAATACTTAGTTTGAATCAAATTGAATCTCTCTTGAATTAACAGTAGCTTTCTCATTGATTTTGTTTCATTGTTAAATTCTATACATCTATAGATGTGCAAGGGTATGAGGTGTCTTGAAAATAAACTGTGAATGATGATCTGTTGAGTCACTTGTTTATGGTCCATACAAACAACCAGCTTACTCTTGTTTGATTCAAATGTGCACAAGTATATGTGATGTAGTAATGCTTTGAAGCCATAGAGCTGACTATTGAGTACTTGGTACGAAAGATATTGGAATTATAACTAAAACTAGGGTTGTATGAAGAATGGATTTTGAAAACCTTTATCGATAATAATAATCTCATTCATAGTATATAGGGGAATAGTAGAGATAAATAAGTGGTTTGGATGGATTAATTCTTAGTATAATATTTCTAGAGTTAAGTAACTAATTAATTGTTCATGACTTAATCTCCACCCTAACAAACCACATAAGACTGATTAGCTGATGAACCCAGAATTACATCATCTACCATTGCATACACGTGCATGTGAAAGAAGAAAGCACAATTATATTACACTCCTAGTACACCCTAAGTACACATGGCATATGACGTGGGGTAGTTATGGGTAGGTTTTGGTTCCTTGACCCTCAAAGCAGCAATCACCCTTTACCCATTACCTATTAACCCACACGTGGAAAGAAAGAAAAGTGTGTAAATGGGTAGGGGTGAACAAACACACCCGCAAACTGATCCATCCGTCCAATCCGACCCAACCCACCCGTATTTATCGCTAAAACAAAGGTTTTGGGTTTGGGGGAGGGTTTTCTTTTGTACAACCCGCCTCTTTTGGGTTGGGTTTGGATTTTGGATTACACAACCCATAGAACCCGACCCAACCCCTGTTCCAACTATTAGTATGAGTTTGAATCTAAAAAATATTTATGTAGTATATAGTCATATACTTATGAGAAAATTAAGATATTTCGCCATGTTTTTCTCTCATGGTCTCCCTAATCTAATGCATTCTTCGACTTAAAGTTTATACATAAATTGAATATAGTTATGATTCACGTTATAATTCCAGAAATTGAATAAGTTGAATGACAGACGGGGACCGAGCCCGCCATAACGGCTGCTTTTTGGTGAAAAATTAAGATACTTTGTATAGAGAGTTTTGACTTTTCCTTTTCCAAAGTGTGCTCTGGTTTTGTATTTGTATTGAGTGGGGACTGATGATCTCTTTTTCAGAAAGTCACATCCAATCTTTTCCCTTTTAGCTTCTATTCTTCTCCTTTTCCTTTTCCTATGTGACCACTGACGAGACAACAAACACTATTTGAATTTGGAAACAAATCAACAATAAAGTGGAAATTTCTTGGTTTGTGCTTCTTCCATTGTTGTGGTTGCCTGAGAGCTTTTTGATATTTGTGTTTTGAGGCAAGAAATGAACCCATTTGGTTGGGAGTCGATCATATATATTTTGTTGGTTCAGGTTTTATCTTTCCAGCGTAGAACACAATACTACCTCCAAGACCCAAGTGCACTAAAAATCAGCAAAGATGCAAAATAATATCTCACGATTCCATGCAAATGGATCTATTTATTCGTGTGAAACTAAATGCAACATCTTTAACATAAACGTTTTAGGAAAAGTTGTCAACCCGGTTTAGTCCGCTGGAATAAGTGTATTGAGAGTTAACGGTCCGATCGCTTTATCTCGATTTAGCTTGGATATATATATGAAAAAATTATTATATTGTTAATATATATTATAAATTATATACAATCTCATATAACATATGAGTAATAACATATAATATTACACAAAAGTAATAGGTCGTACTTGAATTCAACATATAGTGAAAATTCACACACACTTATATAACATCAATGATCAAATGTTCAACTTAGAATTTCAAATATACGGTTAGGCAAAGAGGAAAATCGAAAAAGAGGCACATTTCACAAACCAAATGAAAAACGACGCCGTTTGACATGTAACCCGATAACCTTGCAGAGGGTCAGCCCGCGGATGTGTGGCTCGTTTTTCTCACCGGATCAGGGTTAAAACCGATCGACTGGTAGGTTGATAACCTTACTTCATATTAACATAATATATTGTTAGAAAAAATATTGAACAAACTTATTTTGTGGTAGATTATTTTATGGTCTAGGTTATATTTTCAACTCTAGCCTGTAAAACCACACAAAACCAAATCGTATCATCATATCAAGAAGTTTTGTATCCTAGCCGCTCTCTTTTTATTACCCGATCAATCAGTTTAATTAATATAATGTACTTTATCATGTTTAATTGCATGATCATGACGCAAGCATAAATTTAGTTGTTTAATTGATACAAAGACAAACATAATTCAAACAAAATACGATCAAATCCCAAGCAAATAAAAGAATATTATATGAATATAAAACTTTCTTGCTCGTTTGTTATGACAATTGAGAAATGTTAAAATAAAGGTAACAAACAAAGTGATCACCGCCAAAAGTAGGACAGAAGGCAAAATCACAAAAGAAAACTGAAAACTAAAATGAAAATTCTGACCGCTGATGCCTATACTAACCCAACAGAACGAAATCTGCTACAAATACAGCCAAATTGACATATATCACTGCTGCAACAAATTAAGGATACAAAAACAAAACGAAATGAAAGAATAAAAACCTATAAAACAACAAATAAAGAGTAGGCGTACGCTACTTCGTCACTCTTCCTACACAAAAAAAAAGTAAGGAGCAGAGGACACAAAGTGACAAAACAATTACAAATGGGCAGAAGCAACAATGTTTGCTTGCGCAATTTTTGTTTTTTTTTTCTAGAAAGCTTGCACAAATTTTGGTGGAACAGATTTGAATTGTTTAATCATGTTTAGTTCTCATTTTATTGAATGACATAAAAAAAGACTTGCTATTCGTCGTCCTAAATATTACTAAAAGACGTCCTAAGTTTAATGCATATTTACCTTTTTGTCCATTTAAGATTTTTAAATCAAAATAAAAAACAAACCTACCCATCCAATATCCCTTCTCCCGCCCAGCTGTATTTTGTCGCTGGCAGAACTCCTTCCCACATCCTCCGCCAACGAAACCCTCCAAAGCTGGCGGAAGGTCGACTGCGCCGCTTCTTGCCGGAGAAGATGATTGGAAAAGGTAAGCTCTCGATCCATCCGTTCTTCTCATGACCTGAAAATCCCTCTGTACAAAACCTGAAAACAGCTGATCTGTTCTCCACTGGTCGGAGGGTGGAGAGATAGAGAAGTTGTTCTTTATCCGTTGGTCGGAACGCAGCAACGTGGTTGTTCGCCCTCTGGTCAGAAAGCAGCCCCGCGCGGGTTTATCCATTGGTCGAACGCAGCGAAGCTTTAGTTTACCCTATGGTCAAAAATTGAATTTGGACTAATTGGTAAATTGCATATTAAAATTAGGACGTCAAATAGTAAATTTAGGACCTCAAATGAAATAGGCATTTCAGTAAAAAAAGGTCAGGTTGCCGAGCTGTATTCCTCTTCTCATCTCTCCTATAAAGGCTGGAAACCCTTCGTCGCCTTCAACCACCAAAAAGAGAAGAAGCAGAGCAATGTCGAAAACCCCATCCTCCTCCGCCCCTCCTTCCCCTCTCCATCTCACCGCCGCAGCCAACTCTTCCTCCCCGCAGCCGACGCCGGGGCCCGTCTCCTCCTCCCCATGTTCGTGCTCCCATCTCCTTGTCATCAGCCATCGTCGGCAGTTCTTCCACCCCACGCCGGAGTTCTTCCCAGGCAACGATGCTGATGAGGTCAATGTCATCCCCCTTCCAGCCAAAAGCTCTGTGGAGATCGGATCCACAACATCCTCCACTCACTCTACAATCTGGTCCTCGCACTCCATGCCCACAGCAGGATGAACCTTCTGCCCCGTCATCCGCCGCAGGCAACTCTCCCTCCCGGCAGCCGACGTCGGGCCCAGTCTCCTCCTTCGCTGTTCCTCCTCCCCATGTCCGTGCTCCCATCTCCTCGTCGTCAGCCGTCGTCGGCAGTTCTTCCACCCCACACCAGAGTTCTTCCCAGGTAACGATGCTGATGAGGTCGATGTCATCCCCCTTCCGGTCAAAAGCTCTGTGGAGATCGGATCCACAACATCCTCCACTCACTCTACAATCTGGTCCTCGCACTCCATGCCCACAGCAGGATGAACCTTTTGCCCCGTCATCCGCCGCAGCCAACTCTTCCTCCCCGCAGCCGACGCCGGGCTCAGTCTCCTCCTTCGCTGTTCCTCCTCCCCATGTCTGTGCTCCCATCTCCTCGTCGTCAGCCGTCGTCGGCTGTTCTTCCACCCCACACCGGAGTTTTTCCCAGGCAACGATGCTGATGATGTGGATGTCATCCCCCTTCCGGCCAAAAGCTCTGTGGAGATCGGATCCACAACATCCTCCACTCACTCTACAATCTGGTCCTCGCACTCCATGCCCACAGCAGGATGAACTTTCTGCCCCGTCATCCGCCGCAGCCAACTCTTCCTCCCCGCAGCCGACGCCGGGCCTAGTCTCCTCCTTCGCTGTTCCTCCTCCCCATGTCCGTGCTCCAATCTCCTTGTCATCAGCCGTCGTCGGGAGATCTTCCACCCCACACCGGAGTTCTTCCCAGGTAACGATGCTGATGAGGTCGATGTCATCCCCCCTCCGGCCGAAAGCACTGTTGAGTTCGGATCCACAACATCCTCCACTCACTCTACAATCTGGTCCTCGCACTCCATGCCCACAACAGGATGAACCTTCTGCCCCATCATCCGCCGCAGCCAAATCTTCCTCCCCGCAGCCGACGCCAGGCCCAGTCTCCTCCTTCGCTGTTCCTCCTCCCCATGTCCGTGCTCCCATCTCCTCGTCGTCAGCCGTCGTCGGCAGTTCTTCCACCCCACACCGGAGTTCTTCCCTGGCAACGATGCTGATGAGGTCGATGTCATCCCCCTTCCGGCCAAAAGCTCTGTGGAGATCGGATCCACAACATCCTCCACTCACTCTACAATCTGGTCCTCGCACTCCATGCCCACAGCAGGATGAACCTTCTGCCCCGTCATCCGCCACAACCAACTCTTACTCCCCGCAGCCGACGCCGGGCCCAGTCTCCTCCTTCGCTGTTCCTCATCCCCATGTCCGTGCTCCCATCTCCTCGTCGTCGGCAGTTCTTCCGCCCCACACCAGAGTTCTTCCCAGGCAACGATGCTGATGAGGTCGATGTCATCCCCCTTCCGGTCAAAAGCTCTGTGGAGATCGGATCCACAACATCCTCCACTCACTCTACAATCTGGTCCTCGCACTCCATGCCCACAGCAGGATGAACCTTCTGCCCCGTCATCCGCCGCAGCCAACTCTTCCTCCCCGCAGCCGACGCCGGGCTCAGTCTCTTCATTCGCTGTTCCTCCTCCCCATGTCCGTGCTCCCAACTCCTCGTCGTCAGCCGTCGTCGGCTGTTCTTCCACCCCACACCGGAGTTCTTCCCAGGCAACGATGCTGATGAGGTCGATGTCATCCCCCTTCCGGCCAAAAGCTCTGTGCAGATCGGATCCACAACATCCTCAACTCACTCTACAATCTGGTCCTCGCACTCCATGCCCACAGCAGGATGAACCTTCTGCCCCGTCATCCGCCGCAGCCAACTCTTCCTCCGCGCAGCCGACGCCGGGCCTAGTCTCCTCCTTCGCTGTTCCTCCTCCCCATGTCCGTGCTCCCATCTCCTCGTCGTCAGCCGTCGTCGACAGTTCTTCCACTCCACACCGGAGTTCTTCCCAGGCAACGATGCTGATGATGTCAATGTCATCCCCCTTCCGGCCAAAAGCTCTGTGGAGATCGGATCCACAACATCCTCCACTCACTCTACAATCTGGTCCTCGCACTCCATGCCCACAGCAGGATGAACCTTCTGCCCCGTCATCCGCCGCAGCCAACTCTTCCTCCTCGCAGCCGACGCCGTGCCTAGTCTCCTCCTTCGCTGTTCCTCCTCCCCATGTCCTTGCTCCCATCTCCTTGTCATCAGCCGTCGTCGGGAGTTCTTCCACCCCACACCGGAGTTCTTCCCAGGTAACGATGCTGATGAGGTCGATGTCATCCCCCCTCCGGCCGAAAGCTCTGTTGAGATCGGATCCACAACATCCTCCACTCACTCTACAATCTGGTCATCGCACTCCATGCCCACAGCAGGATGAACCTTCTGCCCCGTCATCCGCCGCAGCCAAATCTTCCTCCCCGCAGCCGACGCCAGGCCCAGTCTCCTCCTTCGCTGTTCCTCCTCCCCATGTCCGTGCTCCCATCTCCTCGTCGTCAGCCGTCGTCGGCAGTTCTTCCACCCCACACCGGAGTTCTTCCCAGGCAACGATGCTGATGAGGTCGATGTCATCCCCCTTCCGGCCAAAAGCTCTGTGGAGATCGGATCCACAACATCCTCCACTCACTCTACAATCTGGTCCTCGCACTCCATGCCCACAGCAGGATGAACCTTCTGCCCCGTCATCCGCCGCAACCAACTCTTCCTCCCCGCAGCCGACGCCGGGCCCAGTCTCCTCCTTCGCTGTTCCTCATCCCCATGTCCGTGCTCCCATCTCCTCGTCGTCAGCCGTCGTCGGCAGTTCTTCCACCCCACACCGGAGTTCTTCCCAGGCAACGATGCTGATGAGGTCGATGTCATCCCCCTTTCGGCCAAAAGCTCTGTGGAGATCGGATCCACAACATCCTCAACTCACTCTACAATCTGGTCCTCGCACTCCATTCCCACAGCAGGATGAACCTTCTGCCCCGTCATCCGCCGCAGCCAACTCTTCCTCCCCGCAGCCGACGCCGGGCCCAGTCTCCTACTTCACTGTTCCTCCTCCCCATTTCCGTGCTCCCATCTCCTCCTCGTCAGCCGTCGTCGGCAGTTCTTCCACCCCACACTGGAGTTCTTCCCAGGCAACGATGCTGATGAGGTCGATGTCATCCTCCTTCCGGCCAAAAGCTCTGTGGAGATCGGATCCACAACATCCTCCACTCACTCTACAATCTGGTCCTCGCACTCCATGCCCACAGCAGGATGAACCTTCGGCCCCGTCATCCGCCGCAGCCAACTCTTCCTCCCCGCAGCCGACGCCGGGCCCAGTCTCCTCCTTCGCTGTTCCTCCTCCCCATGTCCGTGCTCCCATCTCTTCGTCATCAGCCTTTGTCGGCAGTTCTTCCACCCCACACTGGAGTTCTTCCCAGGCAACGATGCTGATGAGGTCGATGTCATCCCCCCTCCAGCCGAAAGCTCCGTGGAGCTCGGATCCACAACATCCTCCACTCACTCCACAATCTGGTCCTCGCACTTCATGCCCACAGCAGGATGAACCTTCTGTCCCGATTCCTCGGTCTCAGCGGACAGAAACCGTCAAAATGGCATCCTGGAGGTTGTTTCCTATGACTCTTCCATAGGAGTTAGGTAAACCCACCTCTCGGTCGCTTTTCATTGAGATTTTTAAAAGACTTCCAGACACATTTGTGTGGTTTCTGCTATCCATTGTGTGCTTCGCTATACACCTATGGACGTTCCACTACACTAGCCTGTCCAGAAAATTCCATCCCAAAGGCTTCTTGATCCCTACTGCGGTTGTGCTAGGCAGTGTCATCTTTCTATACTTCTGGACTGTTTCTAGGTTTAGGACGGCTGAAATATTTCGTAGGAGGTACGGTTACATAGCCAGAACAGTGGGGTTTTGTGGGGGAGTATTAATCAGCGCTTCTTACCTTCTGTTAGGGGAATCTGCATTTAACTATTGTATCTTCCTCCTGACGCTCATCGTCATTTTTGCCTTGGCCTTCTTGGCGCTTAGGCTATCCACCGACTTTAATGTCGTAAATGGGCTATTTGCGTCATTGATTACTTACACCCTTCGGCTTATAAAGAGTCAAATTGCTTGCCATCCTAATTGCGGTCATGAGCTGAAGAGATTCGATCTGGAAACTCCTTATCCGTACATAATCCTCTTTGCTACTATCTTCACTGTGCTCTTCCGCCACTACTTCGATAGTAGGGCTTTGGAGGCCGACGAGGAGGGGGCCGAGAGAGGCGGCGATGCTGTGAATGAGAGGGCGCCGGGTTTCGGAGAATGGATCAACGATGTATGGCTATGTGTCATTCATATTTGGAATACTTATATCTGAATTTCGTTTCTCATGTTGTCTTTTTTATGTAAGAAAGAGAGGTTATTTGGAATACTTAGTTTGAATCAAATTGAATCTCTCTTGAATTAACAGTAGCTTTCTCATTGATTTTGTTTCATTGTTAAATTCTATACATCTATAGATGTGCAAGGGTATGAGGTGTCTTGAAAATAAACTGTGAATGATGATCTGTTGAGTCACTTGTTTATGGTCCATACAAACAACCAGCTTACTCTTGTTTGATTCAAATGTGCACAAGTATATGTGATGCAGTAATGCTTTGAAGCCATAGAGCTGACTATTGAGTACTTGGTACGAAAGATATTGGAATTATAACTAAAACTAGGGTTGTATGAAGAATGGATTTTGAAAACCTTTATCGATAATAATAATCTCATTCATAGAATATAGGGGAATAGTAGAGATAAATAAGTGGTTTGGATGGATTAATTCTTAGTATAATATTTCTAGAGTTAAATAACTAATTAATTGTTCATGACTTAATCTCCACCCTAACAAACCACATAAGACTGATTAGCTGATGAACCCAAAATTACATCATCTACCATTGCATACACGTGCATGTGAAAGAAGAAAGCACAATTATATTACACTCCTAGTACACCCTAAGTACACATGGCATATGACGTGGGGTAGTTATGGGTAGGTTTTGGTTCCTTGACCCTCAAAGCAGCAATCACCCTTTACCCATTACCTATTAACCCACACGTGGAAAGAAAGAAAAGTGTGTAAATGGGTAGGGGTGAACAAACACACCCGCAAACCGATCCATCCGTCCAATCCGACCCAACCCACCCGTATTTATCGCTAAAACAAAGGTTTTGGGTTTGGGGGAGGGTTTTCTTTTGTACAACCCGCCTCTTTTGGGTTGGGTTTGGATTTTGGATTACACAACCCATAGAACCCGACCCAACCCCTGTTCCAACTATTAGTATGAGTTTGAATCTAAAAAATATTTATGTAGTATATAGTCATATACTTATGAGAAAATTAAGATATTTCGCCATGTTTTTCTCTCATGGTCTCCCTAATCTAATGCATTCTTCGACTTAAAGTTTATACATAAATTGAATATAGTTATGATTCACGTAATCCTTTTTCTTGTATACAATTTTAATAGAATAACATATGATGGATGCGTTTGTTTATAACATTTTTAGTCTAATTCAACAAATATCGTGAAAAAACAAGACATGTTGAAGTAAATTAAATTATATTAAAATTTAAACAACATTTGTGAATTTTCATACCTTTCACCTTGGTTCATTCGTTTGAAATTTTAATTAGTTTAAAAAAAAATTATGATGTAGAATAATTATATATTTTATGTTGGGTTGGGTTTTTACTTAAAAATATCGCCAACCCGACCCAACCCAATTAGAAACAAAACGTAGTGTTTAAAATTTTTTGAGTGGATTTGAGTTTGATATTTCCAAAACCGGGTGATTAAAATGACTAAACTCGAACCACCCGACCCATGTACACCCCTATAAATGGGTGCTTGAATAAAGCTTCCCCTACCATTCCGCGTGGCTCAAAAGGAGAAGGTAAATATTTTTACTCACATTTTGTTCTCTAAGACATCATACACTTACACGTGGAAAGGGAGGTGTAAATACTAATTATTGGTTTCGAGGGAGAAAGACCAAAGGCTAGCATTGGTCATTTCTCCAACCAATCACCATTCAACTCTTCCTTTTTACCATAATCAACTAGGGTGGGAAATGTAGACCAAACGGTATAGAGAATTGAGGTCTAGATACTTAGTATGCACCGTGAGATTATAACTATGGTTTGGTTTGGTTTACGATCTTCTTCTTTAGTGTGGTCTAAAGTGGTCAGGACCGATGTGGGAACCCCGACCCTTGGTTAGGGAGAGAGGGCCAGCTCGGCAAAGAGGGGGGGGGGGAAGAGTGGCAAACTTGTGATTTATGTTATTTTCGGTTTACTGCTACTGAAGGATACAACTCATTAGTTTTGGGAATTAAGCAATAATAATCAGAAATTCTCAATCCCTAATTCCTCTTCTCTCTCTCTTGTTCTTCCCCAATTATCCAAATCCCTAAACTCTTCTCTTCTCAATCCCTAAATTCCCAATTGGGATTTCTTGTGTCTTACATCTGGTATCAGAGCCTGCGATCGTCGATGAGTTCTTCCCAACTCTCGGATCTGTCGTGGGCAGATTTGCGGGACAGGGCCCGCCGCATCGGCCGCCGTTGGCTGCCCGCCGAGCCGGCGATCGAGCCTTCCGTCGCCACCCCAATCGAGCGCCCCCTTCGTCGGCCGAGGCCGCCCCGCACGCTGGAGGAGAGCGGGCCGAGTAGTGCCCCGTGGTGGTCGAGGCCGCGCCACGCGCTGGAGAGGAGCGGGCCGAGCGGCCCCCTGCGGTGACCGCCGCGATCGAAGCCGGCTCGCCCCGCCCGACTGAGCCGAGCCTCTCGCTGCACTCGGTGGCGGGATGGTCTTCGCCGGGTACTCTTCATTTTAGGGCTCGAGTCGAGGAGCGCGTGGCCATCACCCTGGTCGACAGCGGAGCTTCCTTGAATTTTGTGGGAGAGGAGTTTGCCAAGCACCTGCAGCAGGTGCCGACGGCCGCCGATCCCATGGTAGTGAAGGTGGAGAATGGTGCCCCCTTGCAATGTGAATGGGATTTTCGAGGTATTTCTATGGAAATTCAAGGTCTGAGCATAACCACTGATCTGTATGTGCTGCCAATCAGGGGATTCGACATCATTCTGGGAGTTCCGTGGCTGTATAGTCTGGGACCCGTGACCAGTGATTGACAGTGGTTGACCATGCGTTTCAAATGGAGGGATAAGGAGTGGATTTTGCAGGGCCTGGCCACTGTTGTCGGCTCCATCTCGTTCAAGGACTGCGGCCCGGATGGCAAGGTCGAGTTGGCCATTCTGTGCTGGCCGATCGAGGGAGGGACGCGGCAGGTGCTCCACCCGGAGCTGCAGGAGTTGCTGGGCACTATTCGGATTTGTTCGACACTCCCGCTGCCTTACCTCCCCATAGACTGGTTGATCACCAGATTCAGCTCAAGGAGGGAGTGGAGGCGGTGAATGTGAGACCGTACATGTATGGACATTCGCAGAAGGAGGAAATCGAGAGACAGGTCTCCGAGATGCTGACCACGGGCCTGATCCGACCGAGCACTAGCCCGTTCTCGTCGGGGATTTTGCTGGTGAGGAAGAAGGATGGGACGTGGCGATTCTGCACTGATTATCGGGCGCTTAATGAGGCCACAGTGAAGGATCGCTTCTCCATTCCGACAGTGGACGATATGCTCGGCGAGCTTCATGGGTCCTGTTATTTCTCTAAGTTGGATTTGAGAGCGGGGTAACATCAGATCCGGATGCAGGAGGCGGACGTCCATAAAATAGCGTTTCGCACTCATAACGAGCACTATGAGTACCTAGTGATGCCCTTTGGGTTGTGTAATGCGCCCTCCACTATGAGTACCTAGTGATATCCTGATTTACAGCCCGTCATGGGCAGATCACTTGAGACATTTGCAGGAGGTGTTCTAGATATTGAGAAAGAACCAGTACTATATCAAGGCCTCTAAGTGCGAGTTCGGGGTACAGGAGGTGGAGTATCTGGGTCATATGGTGACTCCACAGGGTGTGAAGGTGAACCAGTCCAAGATTCAGGCGATGGTGGACTGGCCGGTTCTCGCGATGGTGACTAAGTTGCGGGGATTTTTGGGGATGACAGGTTATTATCGGAAGTTTGTGCAGGGTTATAGCATGATCGCCAGACCACTGATGGATCTACTGAAGAAAGGTGGGTTTTCCCGGTCACCAGCGGCGGAGGACGCATTCCAGCGGCTCAAACAGGCGATGACTACCACCTCGACACTAGCATTGCCGGATTTTTCCAAGCCATTTGTTATTGAAGCGGATGCTTCGGGCAGAGGAATCGGGGCGGTGTTATCTCAGGACCGCCATCCCATCGCCTTTATGAGTAAGACACTGGCGCCGTCTAAGGAGGCGTGGTCGACATACAAGAAGGAAATGCAGGCGATCATTACTGCAGCACAGACATGGCGGCCGTATCTCCCGGGGCAGAAATTTCACATATACACCGACCACCAGAGTTTGAAACACCTTTTAGAGCAGAGGGTGTCTACACCAGATCAGCATAAGTGGGTGTCGAAGCTGCTAGACTACGACTATGAGATCCATTACCGACTAGGGCCTACTAATGTGGTGGCAGATGGCCTATCTACGAAACCGGGTAGCGAGATCCTCGCCGCAGTGACAGGGCCAGTTTCGCAGTTTTGGGATGAGTTGCGGGCATCCATGAAGACCAGTCAGTATTTACAGGATTGCTAGGAAATCGCCTTGAGCGACAACCCGGGGCATTATATGTTTCGACAGGGACTGGTGACCTTCAAGGGTCGGGTGGTCCTTCCTCTAGGTTCAAATTTGGTCACTTCAGTACTGCAGGAGTTCCATGATTCTCCATTGGTCGTTCATTTAGGCGCCGAGAGGACACTCCGCCGAATTAGAGGCCATTTTTACTGGCCCCGGATGGCGCAGGCGGTGAAGGCCTATGTGGAGTCATGTGATACGTGCCAGAGGGTGAAGCTGTCTCACCTGCGGCCGGCCGGACTCCTTCAGCCGATGCCGGTGCCGGAGCGGGTATGGGAGGACATTAGCATGGATTTCATCGTGGGATTACCTCCCTCGGGTGGAAAGACGGTGGTGTTCGTGGTAGTGGATCGGCTCACTAAGTATGCCCATTTTATGCCATTGGCGCATCAGTACACTGCTAAGTCTGTGGTCGAGCAGTTCGTATTGGGAGTGGTGAGGCATCATTGGTTTCCCAGGTCGATCGTCAGTGATCGTGACCCGGTTTTCTTGAGCAGGTTTTGGCAGGAGGTCTTTGCAATGGCACAGACGGTTTTACGCATGAGCTCGGCCTATCATCCCCAGACCGATGGCCAGATGGAGATCGTTAACAAGCACCTCGAGCAGTATTTGAGGTGCTTCGCTCACCAGCAGCCGAAGCAATGGCTGGCCATGCTCCCTTGGGCAGAATTGTGGTATAACACCACATATCATCAGGCCATCAAAATGACCCCGTTCGAGGCTCTATACGGGCGGCCACCCCCGACGTTGGTGCAGTACAGGGGCGGATCGAGTTCGGTTGACGCGGTGGACAGGTGCCTGGGCGCGCGAGACGAGGCTTTGGAGCAGTTACAAACCAATTTGGCGGCAGCAAACAACCGGATGAAGCAGGCTGAAGATGCAGGGCGGCGGGATGAGGAGTTTGAGGTGGGTGATTGGGTACTGTTGAGGTTGCATCCCTACCGGCAGTCTTCGGTCTTCCGTCGGGCATACCAGAAGCTTGCGGCTCGATTCTTTGGGCCGTATGAAATCACCCACAAGGTCAACCCTGTTGCTTATCGGCTGCAGCTACCTGCAGGTTCCCGCATACACCCGGTGTTCCACATTTCCTTGCTAAAAAGGTACCGGGGCCCGGCGTACAGAGTGACTTCGACGGCTCCTCCGGCGATAGCCGATGGTGACTTGGAGCTGGTTCCTCTCAAGGTGTTGGAGACACGGTGGACGAAGAAAGGAGGGCGGCTGGTGGAAGAGATTTTGGTGCAGTGGAAGCACGTGGAGCCGGAAGATGCCAGCTGGAAGAGTCAGAGATGCTCCAACAGAGGTTTCCGGATTTCGACATCGAGGCAGATGTCGATTCTGAAGGAGGAGGGGATGTGGGAAACCCGACCCTTGGTTAGGGAGAGAGGGCCGGCTCGGCCAAGAGGGGGGGGGGAAAGAGTGGCAAACTTATGATTTATGTTATTTTCAGTTTACTGCTACTAAAGGCTACCACTCATTAGTTTTGGGAATTAAGCAATAATAATCAGAAATTCTCAATCCCTAATCCCTCTTCTCTCTCTCTTGTTCTTCCCCAATTCTCCAAATCCCTAAATTCTTCTCTTCTCAATCCTTAAATTCCCAATTGGGATTTCTTGTGTCTTACAACCGTGGTCTACCTCAGTAAACCGCGACAGACAGTGACACACTACCTACTAACTTAGACCAAAATAACACTAAATTAAACCTCCCATTTATGTATTAGAGAATAGAATTAGTTGATTATTAATCTAGTTGAGATCCAAAAGATTGTCCAAATGATCTCTTATGCGTGATCTCCTTATCAAAGAACCACACAAACATAGGATAGATAGCTTGAGTTATCTCCTTGTAAAAAAATGACACAAACATAAGGTAGATTCATAAATAATATATCACTGACAATGTCTAGACTATGGACTCGATAAAGCAGAAAGACTAAAAAAAATTCATTCAACTTGATGAGATAAGAAAAATTATTGAGAGATAAGCGACCATCTTGGTGGTTCAAAACGACCTCGACGTCATCAAGACGTTGCTCCATTGCAAGAACCTTTTGGATCACCCGAGAGAGGGAGAGAACAGAACACATGTTCTTTTCCTCCGGCTGCGTACTATGAGATTGTCCTCCGACAACGTACTTCTGGACTTGGCAAGTCCCCAACGATAGACAACACAGGTTCTTTTTGGCGACCGCTGTGGATTGGCTTCAGATGAATCTTGACGAGGCTAACAGGCGACAACTTGGGCATTGAGTGGGGACTCTCTTCAGCATTGACGCTTGGTTGATTTGGAAGAATAGAAATGACATATGCTTCAAGGGGGTTTCCTACACTCTCACTCTACCTTCCTAGGCTCATTCCATCATTGCCAAAGCTAGAATCTTGAGTGAAGCCTGGCGTGCTCTCTCTATGCTGCCGAACTTGAGGAAGGTACCGACAACTCGGATCGTGGCAGCCATCGCTTGGACTCCCCCTACTGGGGAATGGGTAAATCTCAATATTGACAATGCCTCAAACAGGAATCCAGGTCTGGCCAGTGCGGGAGGTGTTCTAAGAGATGGGACAAGATTTTGGATTAGCGGCTTCATGGCATAGATTGGTTAAGCCTCTGCGGCGTTGGTGGAGCTGTGGGCGTTCTATTATGGCTTGGATTTAGCTTGGAAATCCGGTCATCTAGTGGTAGAGTCGGACTCGCAGCTCACCATCTGGTTACTTAATGGCAGACATGATCCAGTTCATCCTTATGCCACTTTGTTGTCGTCTTCCATTCGCGGGAGAGTTAGTCGTGATTGGCTGGTGCACATTGTTCATGTATACCGAGAAGGGAATAGAGTAGCGGAGTGGCTTTTGAAGCACAATCTCGTTTATCCCTACTGTATGCATGAACTTGTGCACTCGACATCAGCGTCCTTTTTTCGGGACGATATGCAGGGAGTGTCTTTTGAGCGGCATGTTGTTTCCTGCCAGTATAACTCTCCTCCCCCATGTAATCATTTCTTTTTCTTGGCTTCTTGCCTCTAATAATGCAAAAATGTGGTGCAATTACTAAATAGACCTTGCTTGAATAGTTCTCGGACTACGAAATTTGGAATTGAAGTGTCGATTTTACTTTTCAAGTATTATAATTAGTGTAGATGTAGATAGATAGATGTAGACAAGTCATGTTATGACTCTCTAATGTTTTTGAAGAAATAAGTAACACTACAAGAACAACTGGATTCGCAATAAAAAAAATTAGTCTTTGAAAGCAGGACACGGGTTACTAACAATTTCTTGTGACCAAAATATTTTGGTAGCAGAAATGATCGCTATAGACGCGTTACTAATTCCTAGCGCAACCAAAATGCAGATTGGTAATGAAAAAGAGTGCTATCGCAACCAATTTTGCTAATGATAAAGTCTTGATTTTTCGTGACAATTTGTATTTGGTTGTTACAATTCAAAATATTGGTTGAGAATTCTAGGCTATTGGTCGCCACTAATACTGATGACAACAAATTCATGTGATTTTTAGTAACCAATTATTTTTGGATGCAAAATAAAATTTATTAAAGTGTTAAAAGTGGCCATCCAATTTGGTTGGGAAAATGACTGACAATATTGGTTATCATATTTTAACACAATTATGAAATTTGGTTGTGAATAATACATATTCCAACCAATTATATCATTTTAGACAACTATTTGTTTTTGTTATAAAAGTTTAACACAACAATGTAATTTGGTCGTGAAAAACACGTACCACGACCAATTAAATCAATTTTAGAAACTAATTATTTTAGTTACACAAGGTTAACACCACCATAAAGTTTGATCGTGATAAATAAATATGCCGACTGATAATCGGTTTTAATATATCGGATTCTTGAACTTTATGTGACTATACCATGATATATTAAAGCCAATTGGTGCTATTTTAGGGCTCGCTAAGGAATGGTTGAAAAACCATTACTGCCTAGTGCCATGAGTTTGATATGTTACAGGTGGAGAAAGCACGAAAAAAAAAACGAGTGCACAAGCAATCAATGGGGCTCGAATCACTTGGTGGAATACTCACTTGGGCTAGGAGGAGCAGTGGGCCTAAATGGGCCGGAAGTGGTATTGTGGGGGGATGCTGGAGGATTTGGGCGGAGGAATTGTTGGGCAGAAGGCCCAACTGAATTGGACACAAGGCTGGCGGCCTTGAGGAAAAAGAGAGGACGCAAGGATTTTTGAGGCCAGAGATTATTAGAGGAGGGGGCTGGGAATTATAGGGGGACTATTATTTGGTGGCTCTTTTTTTGGACGGGAAAAAAATTCTCTGGAGGCAAAATTCTGGGAGGCAAGAGAATTTCTTTTGGGGAAGAAAAAGGCAGAGGGCGCATCGGAAGTTTGGGGACGCGCGGAGCAAGCAACAGGCGATTGAAGCGGGAAGGAATTGGTACGAGGATTACGATCGAGAATCTCAGTATTTTTCCTTTAGCTTTAATTGATACGATGATGATTATAAACATAATTGTGTGCTTTACTTTCGTCATGAACTAAACCCCAATTTCTGGGGGAAACACCATAGGATGTAGCTATTTCTATATTTGATGGATTGATTCATATATCTTTTCTTCCAATCTCTATTGCATGAAATTACTTATTATGCTTTGTGTTGACTGGCCACCAATACATTGATTTGTTGTTAATTAGGTTATTAGCGACAGTAAAACCCTAATAACTAAACATAGTTCATGTGACATAGTAACTTATCGAAGCGACAATGGATTAAATAAGGTGCTATGCGGTTTTAAATAGGATATCGATCTTCAGGCTAAATAATTAAGTCATTGAGTTACGACAGTAGGATTTGATTTAATTGTTTAGTACGTAGTAATTCCCGACAGGAGTAGCTAGCACAGTAGTGATATCCTGGCTGTAGAGAATTGGATTAAATTGATTGGAATATGTGAATTAATCTGGATAGGATAGGTAGTGAGTCCCGGTGTTTCTCCCAGAACTTTCTCCTTTGAATTTCGCCCGACAGTTTTCATTTAGTTAATTTGTTTATTTTATTTTGCTTTTAGAAATTAGTCTCATTAAACTATTTTCACTTATAGTTTGCTCATAAATTTGATAGAATATAAGGTTGTACCAGTCCCTGAGAGACGATACCCGGACTTTCCGGTTTACTACGAGATGGGAAATTGGCATATACGCTTTTGCCCTATCAAGTTTTTGGTGCCGTTGCCGGGGAATGCCATACCTTATTTTTATTGATTTTTGTGAGTGAACTATTTTGATCTGGGTGTTAGTGTGCAGGAGAATTTTCAGGTTTATCCTCCTTGTGCAAGCATAGGAGGACGACCGGCGATTTACTGCCACTAGATCCGGAGATCGAGAAGACCTGCCGACAGAATAGGAAGCAGGTCAAGTTAGGGAAGCATCCAACCACAACTCCTAGGAATTCCCTAACCCATAATCGTCAACAGAGAGGGCAGGCTTCATCACCTGTCATCCCTACACCACCGACACCACCACCGCGCGACATCGATCTTGTCACCATGGCAGACCAGGATCGTTCGATCAGGGCTCGCTTGAATCGAAGGACTGGAGCCCGAGCTTCATGTGTTGTCATTCCGGCTGGGGATGCAACCATGGAGATTACCCCAGCATTCATCAATATGATCACCAATTGGTATACTTTCTCAGGCGCTAGCACTGAGGATCCTCACGAGCATCTTCGCCGGTTTGCGAGCATATGTGATACGATGAAAAGCCCCACAGTATCTGATGATGCAATTCGCCTTTGTATGTTCTCATTCTCTTTTTTAGGGAATGCATCACACTGGTTTCAGAACATAACACCTCGATCGATCACGACATGGGCTCAGCTTGAGAAGGTCTTTCTAGATAAGTACTTCCCACCTACCTTGGCAATGAAGAGGCAAGAGAAAATTGTTACTTTTAAGGAGGCTGATGATGAGAGTCTAACTGAGGCATGGGAGCGCTATAAGGGGCTATTGATGAGATGCCCAAGCCATGGTCTTGAAGATTGGAACGTGATCATTATTTTCTTCAATGGAATCAGAAGGGAGTTCCGAGATGCCTTGAATAATGCTTCTCGAAATGGTTTCACAAGCATGGAGGCACCAGCAGCATATGATATGGTAGAGAAGATCTGTTCAGAAGCCACTGAATGGGGTAGTGAGACCAGTATTCGAAGAAGAGGAGGCTTGCATGAGATAAACAGAGTTGCGAGTCTAGAAGCCAAGATAGATGCCAAGCTGGATTCTAAGTTTGATGCACTCGAACGAAGATTGGCCAAGATTGCTCTTGGTAGACAAGAGGAGGTTACTTTATGTGAACTTTGCGAGGGTCCTCATCATAGGGATATGTGTCCACTGAGAGCTGCTCAGTTGGAAGATGTCCAATATATCAATAATCCGCGAAGTCAAGGCTAGGGTGGTATGTATTCAAATACATACAACCCTCAATGGAGACATCACCCCAATATGTCATGGTCAAACAATAATCCAGCTGGTGTTCGAAACATCCCACCTCCCCATTTCCAGCAACATCAACCTCAACCAGAGAAGAAGCCCCAGTTAGAGGAGTTGATTTTGCCTCATATGCAGAAAACAGACAATAATTTCAAGGGTCTAGATCAATTTGTCACTCAACAGCTAGCCATCAACAACAATATGCAATCATCTATGCTAGCTATGGAGAGGCAAATAGGCCAGATGGCTCAGACTTTGGCAGATATTCAAGGTAGGATTCCTGGGACTTTACCGCCAAATACCGAGAGGAATCCGAAGGACGCCATGGTTGTAGCTGTCACATTGAGGAGTGGGAAGGAGTTGGAGGATCCAAAGAGCAAGAAAAATCCAGTAGAAAAGGAGGGCAAAGGAGCTGCAGAGGAAGAAAGTGCAAAAGCTGAAAAATCTAACTTGCACAAGCAAACTGCATGCAATCTGCCTGTGCATGAGCATTCTGCCTGTGCACCTCCAAAGGTGGAAAAATTGAAGAATGAAGAGGTAAAGCCTTGCGAACCTCCCGCACCATTCCCTCAAAGGTTAATGAAACCCATGGAAGACCCAAACTTCAAGAAATTTGTGAATATCTTCAAGCAACTTCATATCAACATACCGTTGGCGGAGGCACTTGAACAGATGCCTACATATGCTAAATTCTTAAGGGAGTTGCTGACAAAGAAGCGCCAATGAGCTGATCTGGAGAAGGTAACCCTTACTTCTAAATGTAGTGTTGTGATTCAGAATAAATTACTAGTAAAGAGGGATGATCCGGGCAGTTTTACCATTCCATGTGTCATTGAAGGTACAGAGTTCGATAAATCACTTTGTGATCTTGGAGCAGGAATTAATTTGATGCCATACTCAGTCTACAAGAAATTGGGATTGGGAGATGTTCTTAAGCCTACTCGGATCACTCTCCAATTGGCCGATCGATCAGTAAAAATTCCAAGGGGAGTGGTGGAGAATGTATTGGTGAAGGTGGGGAAGTTTATTCTCCCAACAGATTTTGTGATTCTGGAGATGGAAGAAGATCGGGGAGTGCCTCTCATTCTTGGTAGACCTTTTCTAGCAACTGGAGATGCACTCATCGATGTTGGGAGAGGCAAACTGACATTCCGAGTAGGTAAGGAGGAGGAAATTTTTAATGTCATTCAAGTTTATCATAATCACGATGCATTTGATGACTTTGAAAGTGGAGCTCGAGAAAGGAAAAATCCCTTCTCCTGTGATAGTGGAAAACCTAAACAACTATCACATGTCCTATCTGCTTAGATTCTGAAATCAAAGCAAGGATTTATCTGCTCAGATTCTGAAATCAAAGCAAGGACAGAAATCCTTGGAAAAAATCCCAAAGTACACTAGTTTTTAAAAAAAATTCCCAAAATACATAAGTTATAAAAAAAATTCCCAAAGTACACATGTTTGAGCATCACCGTTTTAGACAAAAACGGTGATGGTCATCACCGCTTTTGACCAAGACGGTGAATACTTCACCGTTTCAAACTAAAACGGTGAAGGGTTCACCGCATTTGTTAAGAACGGTGAATACTTCACCGTTTTAAACAAAAACGGTGAAGTCTTCATTTGAATTCCAAGTATTTTGATAACTCTAAATGGTTCTCCTCGTCGATACGATCGCGCTGCCGAAAACGGCTCGTTATTTCGACCTCAAACGAATAAGATACGCGCGTTTTAGTTTTTAGTACGCAAAAGTTACTTTAACGACATGTGCAGCTTTGAACTCACTTATCTCACTAGTTTGGACTCGGAATTGAGATCTGTAAAATTCTATGTGATCGTGGTTGATTTTCCCAACTTTTTTGTGTTGAGGGAAGATAATGATTCTTGATAAAATGATCCAGAATATTCATTCGACAACTTAAGTGCGTAGGATAGTTTTTAGACCATGCAAACTCAAATAACAACACCTAAAAATCACAAAAACAACATTGATAGTTCACTACAATGATAAAACGAGAAATTCACTCATTTGCTTCATTTTGGCCCCCATCTCCACCTCTTCCTCCTCGTCCTCCACGAGTTTGTTGTTGCGGATGTTGGAATTGAGAGAACCATATGTAACAACATCATGGGTTCTCTCAATTCCAACATCCGCAACAACAAACTCCGAACCCCCCGATCATTCGTCAAGCTACCGGTCCAACTCAGCCACCACCACCACCATATGTAACCCCAGTTGGGGCTCGGGTCAAGAGAAATCCGCGACCAGCCGTTGAGCGAGCCCGCCAAGAAGCAGTGGCGGAGGGGGGAAGAAGGGGTCGAGGACGTCGTGGAGGACGAGGAGGAAGAGGTGGAGATAGGGGCCAAAATGAAGCAAATGAGTGAATTTATCATTTTATCATTGTAGTGAACTATCAATGTTGTTTTTGTGATTTTTAGGTGTTGTTATTTGAGTTTGCATTGTCTAAAAACTATCCTACGCACTTAAGTTGTCGAATGAATATTCTGGATCATTTTATCAGGAATCATTATCTTCCCTCAACACAAAAAGGTTGGGAAAATCAACCACGATCACATAGAATTTTACAGATCTCAATTCCGAGTCCAAACGAGTGAGATAAGTGAGTTCAAAGCTGCACATGTCGTTAAAGTAACTTTTGCGTACTAAAAACTAAAACGCGCGTATCTTATTCGTTTGAGGTCGAAATGACGAGCCGTTTTCGGCAGCGCGATCGTATCGACGAGGAGAACCATTTAGAGTTATCAAAATACTTGGAATTCAAATGAAGGCTTCACCGTTTTTGTTTAAAACGGTGAAGTATTCACCGTTCTTAACAAACGCGGTGAACCCTTCACCGTTTTAGTTTGAAACGGTGAAGTATTCACCGTCTTGGTCAAAAGCGGTGATGACCATCACCGTTTTTGTCTAAAACGGTGATGCTCAAACATGTGTACTTTTGGAATTTTTTTTATAACTTATGTATTTTGGGAAATTTTTTTAAAAACTAGTGTACTTTGGGATTTTTTCCGAAATCCTTGCCAGATCACCTCAAGTATAGATATTTGGGTAAGGATTTCAATCTTCCTGTTATTATTCCTTCTTCACTGACATTGAAACAAGAAGAGTACTTGCTTGAGGCGCTTCAGTACCACCTACGCCTCACTAAAGGATCCAATATGCCAACTAAGAAGGTCCCACCAAATTTTCACACACCTGGCCCTGCAGAGGTGACTCATTTGTTGGATGGAGGTTATGCGTTCTATCATTGCTCGGGAGGGTATTCTGGATACCTTTACATACCCATTGGTTGAAAGCTCCATGAACGTTAGGCTGATGACGTTAAACAAGCGCTTCTTGGGAGGCAACCCAAGGTAAGTTTTCTTTTCTTTATTTTTCTTTTTAGTTGTGTCAAACCCGTGCATGTTTAGATTAGGAGTTGAACATTAGGAACATTGTTCCATCCTGAGTGTGGGGTGGTGAGTCTTAGTGTTTGTTTGTTCCTATTGCATGTGGTAAAAAAATCCAAAAAAAATTTTGTTATTTGGGCTATGCACAGTCAAACTGCATGCAGTCTACCTGTGCTAGTGCAGTCTGCATGTGATAACCTAATGGCTAAAAAAAACACCTAAAAATGAGAAAAATTAAAAACAAAACCTTGTACTCTTGTGATAACATGATGTAAATGACTGTGATGCGTGTGAAATGAGTTTGTGCTTGAAGGAAATCATCAAAATCGCCCAACTAGTGTTGAATTGCAAAGTTCTTCACAATGAGCTTAATGTTTTGACTGACTTGATGTGCTTTGAATGAGCAAACTATTTTATCAACATTCTCTTTTGGGAGGATAGTGTAATGACTTATGGTGAAGTGGTTAGGTGGAGAACATTGACCATTCGACATGTTTGGATACCGTGCTTATTTGCATCAATTGTGAGTTTTTTATTTTGCAATGAGTCTCTCTGTTTTGATTATTTTATGATGGGGTGAACTGTATCTTTATAAAAAAAAATCCTACCTGACAAGTATAATATAAGAAAGTTGCCATAACAATTAAAGTGTGGGTAAAATGCCAAAATCGTGTGAGGCAATCACTCATTGCACAGGGGGATTAGGAAAGGTTCAACTGAGCATCGGTTCGCGACCGTACGATGTTGCTTATCAAGTACGATCCCCCGTTGAGTGAAGTGTCATTTGAGGATGTGCAGTGACCCTCCACACGGACCGAGGAAAAGGAGTTGAAAGAAGCCCTTATGCGAGTGCTAAGAAGCAGAAATTGCTCTTGCTCGGTCACCGGTAGTAAGAAACAAATCCCACTTGTACTAAGTACAACTACTCGGCAAGCAAAATCAGAAAGAGAGAAAGCATCTCCTTGTCATAAAAGGTAGTGATGTGCTTAAAGTTAAAATCATGTTTGCGAAAGGCTTCCTCCATTAGTTTTTTGAGACTCATGCTTTGTTAATTGCTTATGATTGGTGTGAGTAAGCCAGATTGTCCTCACGAGATATGCACCTCACTGATGTGGTTAGATTCTCCTAATAACTGTTGCACCATAAGTTGTTAATCCCCCACTACCGACGATCGAATTGAGTGTGGCTATTTGAGTTTTTGGTGGATTTGAGTCAGTCAATGGTTAAAGGGTTGCAAGACCTTGAGTGTGGGGTGAAAGGTATGATCATTAAAGCACAACCTTGTCCGTTGAGAAAGAAACTACTGATTACAACAAGATTACAAGGAAAATTTTGTTTTGTTTTGAGTGTTTGATTGTTGAGTCTGTGGTGTGTCATTGTTATGGATGGTTATATGTTTGTGTCTTTTGAGTCGTTGCTTAGGGACAAGCAACAATTGAGTGTGAGGTTGTGATAATCGACTTTAATATATCGGATTCTTGAACTTTATGTGACAATCCCATGATATATTAAAGCCAATTGGTGCTATTTTAGGGCTCGCTAACCCGGGAATGGTTGAAAAACCATTACTGCCTAGTGCCATGAGTTTGATATGTCACAGGTGGAGAAAGCACGAAAAAGAAGCGAGTGCACAAGCAATCAATCGGGCTCGAATCACTAGTGGAATACTCACTTGGACTATGAGGAGCAGTGGGCCTAAATGGGCCGGAAATGGTATTGTGGGAGGATGATGGAGGATTTGGGCGGAGGAATTGTTGGGCGGAAGGCCCAACTGAATTGGACACAAGGCTGGCGACCTTGAGGAAAAAGAGAGGACGCAAGGATTTTTGGGTGCCAGAGATTATTAGTGGAGGCGGCTGGGAATTATAGGGGGGACTATTATTTGGTGGCTCTTTTTAGGATGGGAAAAAATTCTCTGGAGGCGAAATTCTGGGAGGCAAGAGAATTTCTTTTGGGGAAGAAAAAGGTAGAGGGCGCAACGGAAGTTTGGGGACGCGCGGAGCAAGCAACAGGCGATTGAAGCGAGAAGGAATTGGTACCAGGATTACGTTCGAGAATCTCAGTATTTTTCCTTTAATTTTAATTGATACGATGATGATTATAAACATAATTGTGTGCTTTACTTTCGTCATAAACTAAACTCCAATTTCTGGGGGAAACACCATAGGATGTAGCTATTTCTGTATTTGATGGATTGATTCATATATCTTTTCTTCCAATCTCTATTGCATGAAATTACTTATTATGCTTTGTGTTGACTGGCCACCAATACATTGATTTGTTGTTAATTAGGTTATTAGCGACAGTGAAACCCTAATAACTGAACATAGTTCATGTGACATAGTAACTTATCGAAGCGACAGTGGATTAAATAAGGTGCTATGCGGTCTTAAATAGGATATCGATCTTCAGGCTAAATAATTAAGTCATTGAGCTACGACAGTAGGATTTGATTTAATTGTTTAGTACGTAGTAATTCCCGAGAGGGATAGCTAGCACATTCGTGATATCCTGGTTGTAGAGATATTGATTAAACTGATTGGAATATGTGAATTAATTTGGATATGATAGGTAGTGAATTCCGGTGTTTATTCCAGAGCTTTCTCCGTTGATTTCTCCCGACAGTTTTAATTTAGTTACTTTGTTTATTTTATTTTGCTTTTAGAAATTAGTCTCATTAAATTATTTTCACCTATAGTTTGCTTTATAAAATTGATAGAATATAAAGTTGTATCAGTCCCTGAGAGACGATACCCAAACTTTTCGATTTACTACGAGATAGGATTAAGGCATATACGCTTTTGCCCTATCACCGACCAATCATATCCTTCACTGCTAATTCTTTTGATTTTCACAAAATTTGGTTGTGCAAGACGCATAAACCGACCAAATAAAATATTTCATATCACCAATTTTGTACACGAAATTTTGGTCATTAAAAGTACACCCCGATCAACTTACTTGAAAAATAAAATATAGTAAATAATTGTTTCATTTGGGTACTGGTATCACAAAATTATTTAGTAACCAAAATTATCATAATGTCATCCCTAAGAATAGCTTACTGTTTCATACAATTACATATCTAAATATCCAAGTAACCACTCTCAAAGAACTACACGGTCTATTGGCTCGTATGATCTCTAGCTTCCTTGAGCAAATGGTAGACCAGAAGAACTTTTGGTTAAGGAACCGTGTCCCTATTCTCAAGAGCTGTAAACATCATTGCTTCATCAGACCATGGTTGATTAGCATCCTATCAACTGCTTCATCTAATTTGATAGAACAAAAATGCACAACATTTAATCTGTAAAGTAAGAAGTTTTATGCATCAGAAATAACAAATTGCATTTAATTTCTGGGTCTATTCCCTAATCTCTTGCCTTTTTATAGTTAACAAATTGCATAACAATCCACAAGCGACACAACAAGAGTTTACTAGTCTGTTAGCTCACCTCCATATGCTAAGATGTTGCTGCAGATAAATGAAATACCTTCAGACATCTATTACCATATCACTGATCGTTCCCGGAGGAAAATTCGTGCATAACGAAGAAATTGACTTAAATAGATGCATGTCAAAGTTTTTCCATAAAATATTGGTATTTCTGCAGGAAAACCTGCAGATACATTTCAAAAGGCAAGGATCATGAGCCTAGTTGGTACTTGGTATGCTGAATTAGGGATTTCATGAAAACTCACAATCTAGTTAGATTTCTCAGAGATCCAAATGAACTAGGAAGGTCTCGAGTGGAATTATTGTATGATGATCCCTGTTACACAAAGAAGAAACGAAGTTAATACTCCTTTGATTCAGTCACTACCAATTTCTGAAATTAAGAGAGACCAAATTCATACATATCTTTCAGTCTTTGCGGACCAGCAAACACATTCCCAATGGGACCTGACAACATGTTGTGGCTTAGATTCCTGCAGCATGACAAACAAAAATAGCTTATTACATACACACACTAACAGAAGGAGAACATAATCTGAAAAGATAAAAAAAATAACAAGTGAAGAAACTTTTGATGATAGGAAAGTTGCAGATTTCTGAGGAGTCTAAGATTTTGGTGAAATATAATTATTTGACAAGTTAACCATCTAGACTGCCAGCCTGCTACTTGATTTCCGACTAGTTTAATATTGGGCAAAGATTGAGGTATATTCTGCTAAGTTGTTGCATGCTAAGTTTCTGCATAAGCCATAAAGTAAAACATCAAAAGGAGTCTCAAGCACGCAAACATGTACTAATTCGAATCCAGAGGATACGAGAAATGAAAAACTCACAAGTGGGTGACAATAATGGGTAGGCTGTAAGGAATTTCACTAGGGATGTTATTGGAGCTAAGATCCCTAAGAATAGAAGGATGACCAGAGTGCAGAAAAGATCAATGAGAGGTAGTTCCATAATCTGAACTCAAGTTAAGAAGAGTTAACTCACAGTTTTCTCAACTCATGGAGCAAATGTAACAGGCTCCCCATGTATCCACTCAAGTTCAAACCCTGAAGCTTACTGCAATAGTGAATATATATATAGCAAGAACAGCAAGAAACAGACGCTGCTCTAAAATGTGAACAAATGTATTTGAAGTCAATTAGAAAAGGGCAATGAGAAGGGGAATTACAGGAGGATAACAGTAGATCCATAACATGAGATGCCCATCCATGACTCAATTGGGCCGGGTTATTCAAAGCCATGTATTGATCTTCAGGGGCTAGTGACCAGACCATCATCAGAACAAGTGACCAAACTCAATTGACTATCAAATTCCTTACAAGCAGTCCTCTCTCCTCTATCCAGTAAGCATACAAGGTTATCCTCCGTGAAGACCCTGCAGAAGCAGTAAGCACAATGGGTTTAAGACCCTAATAGAAACCCGATTCTTCGTGATCTATCATATTATCATTTATAGTATTTCTTAGGATTTTATTAGATATGGTTAGAAGTATTTGAGTCACATTAGGATAGTCTATTAGGTTTTCCGGTCTTTAGTTATAAATATGTATTTTGCGTTTTATTAAGAATCAATCAAGAAGAATATTAAGAAAAACTCTCCTAAGCCCTAATCTCCCAATCCTCTCAATTCTCGATCTCAACTCTCTAAAGGCTTAAGCTGATGCTCTATCTTTCTCTTCTCAAATCTCTAATTTTGTTCTTCAATCCCGAAATCCCAATTCCACAACCCGACCGATAGATTCTTAGCAACAGGTTCTATCAGACCCTGCATTATAGAAGTATACTGAAAGTTGAGATAACTTAGCAGCCAGTTCACAAGACCATCCATCAACAAGTTCATTCCTGAAACAAATTCCATCTATATGAAAAGAGCACATCACCTGCCAAAGAAAGTAAAGCCTCTCTGACCTCGTGCATGATGACATTGATCTATCTGCAGTTCCATGAAAAAGAATGATGGGCGACAAATGAGATACAACAGCTTAGGCACTTGGATCCTTTAGTCTAACTTCAGGCGATAATTTATGCAATGATTCCTCACACTTCATTATGTTGTATCCACACGTTAGATGAACTGGATAAGGTGACAGATATGTGCAAACACTTAACTGAAATAGAACAACAAAAATTTACGAGTTGGAATTGTTAGTTTCCTGGGAAGTTACCTTGAGAAAATTGAGTGATACGGACCATGGTTGTGGAGCTGGTCAACCAACTTCAATAGTTTGTACCTGAAATATGGGAGGTCATAAGTAGTGTTGATGCTTCATCATGTTCGAAACTCAAAGGCCAGATTCAAGGAAAAGTAAAAAGGCTATGCACTCACCGGTAAGTCTAGCAAAATAAAAGAGAAAATTATCAATGTCGCTCCAGTCTGCATCTCCTCCCACAAAATGAAACAGAAAATCATTAGTAGTCCACATCAATAAATAAAAGAGACAGGTAACATGAAGAACTGTTAACAAAATTTCCCGTAGGTATGCTTCAATCACCGCTGGAAAACAAGATAGAAAGCGCATTTGTAGGAGGCAGCTTCTGACCCTGCTCCACGATTCAAACTAGGAGCCAATGCCAGGATTAGGCTACCGAAATTGAACACAGTTCATGTAGAAAGGGATGAAGGCTATGTCAGTTGATGCAATACTAATCGAAATGACAAAACATGCTCAGCAATACACAGCTGTAGCTATCCTTAAATCTGCCTCGTTTCTATAGTAGTTGTTCTAAGTAGTTTAGCTACCAACCAAACGACCAACCATTTGCAGTCTTTGCAGACTTTATGGCTAGATATTCCTACTTAATCTCTTTGTGACTCAACGTTCGCTCTCTTTGGCTAAAACAATCTCATATTGGATTAAGGACTTGGACTCCATGACAGAAAACTTTCATATTACAATTATGAAATCCTGACTGAGAATAAGAGAGTCTAAACTAGTACGAATTCTTTTAGAAATGTGTTGATGATCACGATCAACAATAAACATATTCGTCTAAAAAAACAAAAAACATATTCATAAATTATCAGGGCGTAGCCAAAATTGATGACCAACTCAGAGAGGTGTTGTGAATCACTAAATATTGGGAATGTAAACTCTCCCGTTTGAGTAGAACCACTCAGCTCCTCTATGGGGTGCATTTCTTCCCCATGAACACCAACCTCAACATAACTTGTATTAAATTTCTTCCCCATGAACACCAACCTCAACATAACTTGTATTAATGATGAGAATAAGAGAGCCTAAACTAGTACGAATTTTTTGAGAAATGTGTTGATGATCACGATCAACAATAAACATATTCTTCTAAAAAAACAAAAAACATATTCATAAATTATCAGGGCGTAGCCAGAATTTCAGGACCGGGTGGATCGGAAAAGAAAATTTATAATTAGTTTAAAAGTATTCGTTAAGTTAATACATATTTAGGGTATATAACTATTTTAAAGTTCAAATAGTTGGGATTTGATCCCAAATCCTCAAATATAAAAGCCAAATTTGCTTACCATCAGACTACAATGACATCTTATGGTATTGTGTCTGGTCGATTCTTACTTAAATATTTTACTAAATATTCTTAAAATCTCATGGCCGAGACCATTTTGAGGGGCCAGGGCCCACCTCAGATATAAGGTAGGTCCACCCCTATAAATCATATTCAATTAAGTAGGGTTAATTGCATGGTTGGTCATTGAGATTACGAAAAACGTTCATGTTTGCTCACTGAACATATTTAAATCCAATTTTGGTCACTCAAATTAGTTAAATGGTTCAAGTTTGGTCACTCTCCGTCTATTTCCGTTAACTCTAACTTACGTGGCAGTCAACTTTCATAGTTGACCGTTAAATACATGACATGCATGGTTGTCATGCCAGTGGTATGTCGGCCGGTTGAACCAGGTCCAACCGGTACCGGTCATGAAACCGGCTGGAATACCACCGGCACAACCCTCCAGTCAATACCGGTCAAAACCGGTCAAACCCGGTCAAAACCGGGAATTCCGGTGGTTCGACCGGTTTGGGAGATGCCGGCCAAATGGCAAAAACGATGGCGTTTAAAAAAAAAAAAAAAAATTAGGGTTCAGGTTCACACTTCACAGCGCGCAGCCGAGCTCCCCAGAGACGCCATTCTTCTCCATTTCGCCGCTCATCCCTCCATTCTTCTCCACTTCGCAGCCGAGCTCCCCGGACGCCGCCAAGACGCCCACCACCACCAGTCACGATCTCCTTCCGCCGCAGCCTCCTTCCGCCGCGACCTCCTTTCTCGATTCGACAGCAGCCCGGCGCGTCTCGATTCGACAGCAGCCCGGCGAGGCAGGAAACGCGGCAGCCGGCAGCCCTTCTTCTTCCCTGTGCGCGGCGATCAGAGTGGCACCAACAGGCCACCTTCCTCAATTCACCTCCAGGTAACAACTCTGACTGGAAAGCTTCGCAGAACATGGCTCAAGAGATTTGATCAGCTTCCTATGAATGTCGGGGACGAAAATTATGACCCCCTTGTTGTTCAATTTTGTTGTTCAATTTTGTAAGAGTCCATGTTTGTTGTTCAATTTGTTGTTCAATTTTGTAAAACCGGCACAAACCGGCATAACCGGCATGAAACTGGTTCTACCACGGTAGAACCATTTCACTTGTAAAACCGGCGTACCGGCATAAACCGGTTTGACAACCTTGATGACATGACAATTAAAAATTATTAAAAAAATAAAAATAAAAACTTTTATAATTTCCACCTCATTATTACATTCCTAAAAAAAAACCTAATATTTTTTCTACACACCCCATACCCGACCCAACCTCACTACCACCAGAACGGCAAGAACACAACCTCCAGCCCGCGGGAGAGGAGAGGAAAGACTGCGGAGATGGAAATCAGTACCGAGAGCTTCCCGTAACTCTCAGCCGCAACCGCACCAAAAACGAAAACCACAAATCAGTGAGCTCCGAGTTCCGCCTATATCCTCCTAAAACCCTAGAATTCAAGACGGTGAATCGGAACGGTTCTCCCCCGTCCTCTCACTCGATCGAAGAAGAAAATGACGGGGAAAAGGAATACGGAGGAGAAGCCGAATCGAAGCCCAGAGCCGGTGCCGCAAGAGGAAGTAACTAGGAGAGGAGCCAAGGTTGGCGGCGTCAGCGCCATCGCTGACCTTTCTGTTCTCTCACTCGTTAGAACAAACAAGGAGAGTAAGTGTTTGTTTGGGCTTTCTATCGACTGGAGCTTGTTAACGGGATGCATATATTAATTTGGATCTTCTTTTCTCCCGTTTTTCTCTACAGACACTTGCTTCTGCCGGGTGGACACAAGCTAAGCAACCAGAACACAACCTCCCCCTAACCTTAGCTCGATCAACAGATCCGACATCGGATTAAACGTAGATCCGAAGCAGACATAGATCGCCGAACGGTTATCCATCAAATTGAGCCAATCGATGATTGAAGAATCTTCTCCTCCGCTTCCGCCTCTGTCTAATTGGCCGCCGCTGGCTAGCTAGGGAAACGGGGCCGACGCACCAGATTTCCCCGTTCCCTCCTTCCCCTTTCTTCAACTCCTCAGTCCTCACCCGAAACTCGATCCGGATGACGGCTGGCTTCTTAGAGGTTGCCCTCGATATGAGTTGTTGCCGTAGAGAGGGAGTCGCCGAAGCTTATAATTGATTAGAAGTATCTAGATGTGGCGGCGGTTGAAATAGTAGCCGGACGCCGGAGAGGAGGATCGCTTGCTGCGGGCGAACGGAAGTAATGCCGCCGCCGGAGGTTGTGTTCTGGTGGTGGTGAGGTTGGGTCGGGTAGGGTATTGGAGTGTGTAGAAAAGAAATTACGTTTTTTATTTATTTATTTATTTTTTAATTTTTATTTTTAATTTTTAATGAATGTAATAATGAGGTGAAAATTATAAAAAAAAATATTTTTTTAATAATTTTTTAATTGATATGTCACTTATTTAACGGTCAACTATGAAAGTTGACTGCCACGTAAGCTAGAGTTAACGGATTTGGACAGAGAGTGACCAAACTTGAACCACAAAAATAATAGTCCTAAGTTTTATTTGAGGTCGAAGGAAGTATGTCATTGTGGTTTGCTGATGTAGTAGCCAAAGCAGTTCAATCATTGTCTTGTGGTATGTCTATCATAACGGCTAGGGATGGCAACAAAACCCGAACCCACGGGTACCCATCCGACCCAACCCGATCAACGCGGGTAAAATCCGTGTTGACGGGTTTCGGGCCGGGTTTGGGTTTAAACCCGTTCACTATTCACCGGGTTGGGTTGGGTTTGGGTTTAGGTAAACCCGGCCCGTGGGTACCCGCCCACTCATATAATTTATTTTTTCGGTATATTTAATATTCTAAACAACTAATCTTATTTATGTTTGTGGAGACATGTCTAATTTTTCTTTTTAATTGTGTAAAATGAAGTTGATGTTATGGAGTGGAGAGTAAAGAAACTTAATTGAAAGGAAGAAGCTTTCAATTAAACATGTTATTTATGGATAATTTGTGATTTGCTTCAATTTTCTTGAGTAATCTAGATTGGTGTTGAACAATTTGTATAGTTAATTTGTGATTTGCTTGAATTTTCTAGAATGGTGTTTTATATATGGATAAGTTGTATTGAGATATTGATATTTGACTTTAATTTTGATAAGAACTTGTAATTGTAAATTTCTTACGAAAAAACCCGTGGGTACCCATGAACCCGCGGATACCCAACGGGTTGGGTTGGGTTTGAGTTTTTCAAACCCAGTGGGTTTTACCCCGGGTTTTTTTCAAAGATAAACCCATGGGTTTGGGTTTGAGTTTGGCAAAACCCGACCCAACCCGACCCATTGCCATCCCTAATAACGGCAAGCAGTTCTGATTCCCAACGGCGGATCCATGACATAAGAGAATACTGGGCCGTATTTGAATAGAATATTAGATACCATAAACAAAAATATATAATAATGTAGTTTTCATTACAACGCCAATTGTACAAGAAGGTCTTTTAATTTAGCAAATTCATCAATAATATAATCTCCATCCATACTGATAATATACTCTTTTTCAAAGAAAATAGCTAAGTAATCAACGAGAAATTCATCGCTCATTTTGTTGCACAAATCAATGTTCATGTTCCATTGCTGAAAATATTCTCTTCATGGTAGTTGTTGAAACGGCTAGGTCAACATTAGACAAATCAACCGACAAATCAATTTGTATTATGTGTCCATCCCTATTTCCTCCAGCTTCTCTAATAATTTTGCAAGAGAAAGAAACTTCATCTTCCTCACATGAGTAGTGCATTCTTTGGAGAATGCATCTCATAGCCTTCAAAGTCTCGATGCTAAACTCTTGAGCAAGTTTGAAAATATTTTCTTCATCAAAACACCAGAAAGAACGGTTAGAATATAGTGCCCCACTTAATTGAGGCAATCTAAATGATAACTCAGCAAGTTTGTAAATATTTTCTTAATCAAAAGAATGGAAAGAAAATCAGCTTGACGGGCTGACAGAGAAATCCATTTTGGGTCTGCTCGTCTCCTCGTTCTTGTTTTGTTTTGGGGGGATTGGGAAATTTTTTGAATTTTGCAAGGAAGGGTGTGCTTTAGTTTATAGTTTTTTTATTTTACTTTAATGAAACTTTACACTTCTAGGTTTTCATGTCATTCCTGGAAAAAAAAATCATTGGGGCTATAGAAAATTTAGTATAAATTTAGAGTAATGGTTTGGATATGTTCATCTGAACCATTTTCCTAGTTACACAAAATCCTATTATCAAATAAAACTAGACAGAATTTTAAATAGAACTGGGCCAAATACCTAAATCGAAAATTTTTGTAAGCACTAAACTAACTCTGGATCCGGAAGAGGGCTGGGCCGGGGCCTGGGTTGGCCCAGCCCTGGATCCGCCACTGCTGATTCCTTCTTCTGGAGTTGGGTTTCCATATCTTGCGGGGGAGTGACTCCAGCAGTGATAACTTTTTCTGTCGCTTCATGAAACAATATTTTTCTTTTGGAGCCGCTTGTCCAGAACTTGTAGCCAACAAAGCATACGTAGAAGGCAATGGATCCCCAATAGGGTGTCCTATAAATCAAACTCTGTATTGTCACCGTCGTGAAGACATCTCTCAAATTTACGCCACGAATATAGAGAGGAACTGAATACAACCTCGTGCAAGTATAAAATTCTACCGTCAAACATACCAATAATTGGAACACCTTGGTATCTAAATCAGGCGAAAAATGCTTAGCCAACATTGCTGCTTGTAGAGCAATCATCTGCACTATAATCTTTCGAGTAGACCTCAAGCGAGACAATTCATCTCTAGATGACCAAGGTACGACCATGGAGGAACAATGTATGCAGCCGAAGATAAGAGAGATTGAAAAAGAAAACATTGAATCCCAACTTTTTGTCAAACTTTGTGAGTTCAAGAATTGCAATATGGCCATACTACTTCCAAGTGCACTCAATAAAACCCATGGTATGAACCGGATAATGGTTTCATTGTCTGAATATGTTTGCTCGCCACCTACAACAAAAAAAAAAAGGAACAATATTTTTAACAACAAATACTAAAAAAAACATGATTATTTATCTTAAAAAACAAACGATATAAAAAGAATTCATAACTAGGAAAATTATCTTAATAAACAACAAAAAGAAGTATTATCTCTATTAAAAATAACTTTTGGGATGTGGGTTCTTCTTGTGTGCAGAATAGCAGGTGAAGTGAAAGTAAGATACTAGTTGAGATCAAAACGTACTATTGAATCCGGTAAAATTATTAACAATAGTAGACAATTCTAATATGTCTAGTCTCAAATAAGTCATGCAATACACGGTCCGTTTAACTCAATCTGACCCATTCATAATATCAAAAAAAGAAAAAGGAGAATAATAAGGTAAATAGATAGAATGGTTTAATTATGCAAATGCGTTTTTTTTCTTAGTATAACCAATCAAATAATCCCTCTACTTCAACCTCTAATCAGCTAAAAACAAACCTAGAAACTTGGGCCCGTTTAGTATTGTTTCTTGTTTTTGTTTCTGTTGTGTTTTAAGAAATTTGGAAAACCAATAAAAAAAATAGTGTTTAGTTGGGTTTTTATTTTTTGTTGTGAATCAGAGTTGCACAACAAGGCCCAAATATGAGAAACAACAATTTATAGCTTTGGATCCGATTCTTAAATATGTTGCACACGGAATTCCTACTGGTTGGGCACTTTATTTCATTAAAACAGACCAGTTTTCGAATCCCCACAGAAGCAATTTTTTTTAACACATACCACCCCAAACCCTACTTACTTTCAGCCGCCCCCAACCCCTCCATTTTCTCTCGAACGAGAGGCAGCACTCCCCAGCCATAAACGCCGGCGCCGCTCTCCCCACTCTATTCCCGTCGGCGGCCGCCTCCGCCCTCTCGACCCTCCGCGCCGTGCGAGACCAAGCCCTGCCTGCCCAGTCGTCGCCGCCTGTCTTCTTCGTCCAGCCACCACCACTCCGACTCCCCTCCATAGAAGCCTCACTCCGACTCCCCGCAGCAGGTATATTCTTGGATCTTTAAAGTATTATGTTAATCTATAATTTTGTGAATATGTTTATGAATTTGGCATGTGTGTAGTGATTGCTAGATTAGTTATTTGTGAATCTGGATTGATTGATATGTTCTTCGTTTTGTGTTTACCTCAGTTGAGGACATATCTCTTTTTTCTGGTTTTTAGTTCTTCTAGTAGTGACTATACGCGTTTTTGTTTCTTGTTGTCGGTTTTCATGATTTTTCAGATTTATCAACTAAACAGGTTTGTGTTTTATGTTTTTTTCCTGTTGTGGTTGTACATCTGTTTACACAACACCGCTGCAACCACAACAGCAACAAAATGATACTAACCGGGGGAGCTTAATCTCCAACCTAACAAACCAAATAAAACTTAAAACTCCTACCACACTAATCACTCGCACAAAACCAACGTCTAATGACCCACCAACATTAATTCCAAACTAAATTCCAAATTTCCAATAGTTCACACGACGTGGATAGAGATACAAGAAAGAGCAAATAGTTGGAAGAAAAATCGATTAGACATGGAGCAGGCAGGCCGCATCTCTCCCAAGGGAATTAATCGCAATCAAAGCTATCTGTTTTTAATTAGAGCGAGATTATTATTACAGTTTGCAGAAAGGAACGGAAGAAGAAGAACAGAGGAGCTGGGTTTGTTTGAATATGGTGGAGGCTTAAGGAGCTCATGCAACAAAGTCGTTTTATTCAGAAGCAATTGAAGAGCTGATTCTAGACGTCGTCGTCTCATTTAAGCGCTCCATCCCTTCCATTTTTACTGTAGTTGTACAGATGTCTCTTTCCCATTTGTAGTTAGTTTGATTTACCGTTTGTTATCATTAAAGACAAACATTAAGCTTGTACAGATGTTTAAGCTTTGGTATATATATATATATACGCCCTTGAGGCACCAAAATTTCTTGCGGGTTTTCACCAAAATCAGCTCTAATACCTAATTTCACATGGTATCAGAGTCTGGTTGGCTCATCTAGGGTTTCATCACCCATTTCAATCCCGCATTCTTGATTCTGAGTAGCAAATACCAACAATGGCTACTTCCCCAAATTCTTCTTCTTCTGTGAGCTCTAGCTCATCTTCTGTCCCTTCTTCTGGCACAGTCACAAACCCATTATATATTAACCCTAATGAATCTTTGGTCTTTCCTACCAAGCTTTCTGGAACAGCAAACTACAACCTCTGGAGCAGGACTGTGCGAGTAGCTCTCAAGAGTAAAAACAAATTTGGGTTTATCACTGGAGCCATTCCAGCACCAGCACCCACAGATGAAGGCTACGCAGCTTGGGAGCAAAGTAGTACAGCTGTGTATTTCATGATTTTGGGATCACTGGACCCAAGTTTGGTACATAGTGTGTCCTCTCAGGACAATGCAAGGCTGCTTTGGGAAGATCTTAGGCAGCGTTTTGGACACGCAGCCAACATTAGGGTTACAGATCTGCAAACATCTCTCTACACTGTGAAGCAAGGTAATAGATATGTAAACCAGTTCTATTCAGATCTGAAAGGTTTTTGTGAAGAACTAGTTCAGTTTTTGCCTATTCCTGAATGTGCTTGTGGGGGAGAAAATAGAAACCCTACCATACCTTGCATCACTGAAACCACAGTGAAGAAGTATAGAGAAAATGAGTTTGTTACTCGTTTTATTACTGGTCTGAATGATGCCTACAGTGGAGTTAAGACAAATATACTTATGATGCAACCTCTTCCTTCACTGGAAACTACTTTCCATTATGCTATACAGCATGAGAGGCAGGTTGCCAAACCTAGCCCTGAGGCACAAGTAGACTCAATTGCTTTACTTGCAGCAAACCAGTCTAGAGGAAAGGAGAATACCAATAGCAAAGGAGGTCTTTTCTGCAGATATTGCAAGAAAGACAATCATGTTATTGCTGATTGTTACAAGTTAACGAGGAAAAACAAAGAACAAGGAGGAAGTTCTGGGTTTGCTGGGCAAGTTCAAGGGGCTGACAGTTCTGGATATGAGATTTTTTCTAGGCCGGAAACAAGGACTGCATCAGAGAGTGGTGACAACTTCACCAATATCAGGCTGTCTCATGATGATCTCAGTCGTTTGCATAAACTTCTTCACCAGTTTAGCCCTCCAGCATCTCCCACGTCACTTGTGTCTCTAGGAACAGCACCTAACATCATCAATCAGCAGCAGACTCCAATGGTGAACTCTGTTAGCAGGCACTTGTCAGTAAATCCTAATTCATCAGGTTAATACACTTTATCAACATACTTTCTAAAGCACCCAATGGAGTTTGCCAGTGTTTGGTTTTTAGATACAGGGGCAACAGATCAAGTAACATGTTCATTGTCCAACTTTGTTAAACATGTTCCTATCCAGAACGTTTTCATAACCTTACCAAATGGATCTAAAACACCAGCAACTCATTCTGGTAGTGTTAAGTTTGATTCTGGATTAGTCATTCATGAGGTGCTATTTGTTCCTACCTTTTCTTTCAACCTTATTTCAGTTAGCAAGTTAACCAAGTCAATACCAGTGTCACTTACCTTTGAATCCAGCCTTTGTCATATTTAGGACCTTCAATCCATGAAGAGGATTGGTTTTGCCCGAGAGACTAGAGGCCTATACCAACTGTCCATTCTTACAGGAGATCATACCACCCATGTTAATTCCATCAAAATACAGAATTTTACACCACAGTCCTTTGATTTATGGCACTGGAGGCTTGGTCATCCTTCAAATTTTTGAGCTAAAGAGCTACAGAAGACCTGTCCAAACATAGTTATAGAAGCTTTTTCACATTGTGAAGTTTGTCACCTTTCCAAACATAAACATTTACCTTTTTCTTCAAGCCAGTTTGTGGCAAAGAGAATTTTTGGGCTCATTCATGTAGACATTTGGGGCCCTTTGGCCATTTCTAGCTACAATGGATTTCAGTACTTTCTCGCCATTGTTGATGACAAGTCAAGGTGTGTTTGGGTTTATCTTATGAAACATAAGAGTGAAGCTAGAAACCTACTGCAGGATTACTGTATTATGGTTGAGGCTCAGTATGGAAAACAAGTCCAGGTTGTTAGATCAGACCAGGGAGCAGAGTTCCATGTCCCTCAGTTTTACTCTCAACATGGCATCATACACTAGATGTCATGTGTTGAAACACCACAACAAAATGCCAGAGTTGAGAGAAAACATCAACATATTCTTAATGTAGCTAGGTCCTTGAAATACCAATCTAGATTGCCCCTTAAATTCTGGTATGATTTTGTACTCCATGCTGTCTTTCTCATTAACAGACTACCTACAGTGGCCTTGGATAACAAAACACCTTATGAACTCCTCTATGGTTCACCACCAGACTTGTCAGACCTTAGAGTTTTTGGATGCCTTGGTTATGCCAGTACTTTGATGCACAACAGAACAAAGTTTTCACCTAGGTCTAAACCTTGTGTGTTTCTTGGTTATTCACTAGGCATCAAGGGTTACAAATTATATGACCTTACAGACCAGAAGGTTGTAGTTTCCAGACATGTTGTGTTCCATGAACACATTATACCTTGTCTACAAAACCAACATGTTTCAGTTCCTCCCTCTTCTTCTTCTCCTGAACCAACTCCTATCCCATCAACTTCTGGTTCTCCCTTTTTCCCACCATCAAACCATACAATTACTCCTATACCTTTTCAACTACCACCTGACCAGGAGCCTTTGGAGCATTCTTCTCCACTACCTTCTACTCCTTCTCCTACACCTTTGGAGACTTCTTCTCCACTTCCTTCTCCAGGTGAGAACACAGATGCCACCTCTCTTGTAACCAATTCCACACCTTCCTCTTCCCCACCTCCAAATCTGAATCCCTCTCCCTCACATACTCTTCCTATAGCCCTCAGAAAGCAACCAAGACATGTTTCCCAGCCAGTCAAATATGATGATTATGTTCTTAATTTGAAAACTAACACTGGTAAACACATCTATCCATTGGTTGCTTGTCTTTCCTATGATCAACTGTCATTGGGATATAGAAAGTATGTTTTTGTTGTGGATTCACATTGGATTCCAGGATCTTTTGAGGAAGCAATGCAAGACAGCAGATGGAGGGATGCCATGATTCTGGAAATTAAAGCCTTGTTGGCTAACAACACATGGGATGTTGTTCCATGTCCTTAAGGGAAAACACCAATTGGGAATAAATGGGTGTTCACTATCAAGTTCAACCCTGATGGATCAGTAGAAAGGTATAAGGCACGCTTGGCGGCAAAAGGTTACGCACAAATATATGGTATTGACTTCTTAGATACCTATTCTCCTGTTGCTAAGCTGAATACTGTCAAAACTCTTCTTGCCATTGCCTCTGCTAAGAATTGGAACATGTCCAAGTTATATGTTAGTAATGCATTTTTGCATGGAGATCTCGAAGAAGAGGTTTACATGGATTTGCCACCTGGTTTCACTCAACCAGGTCATTTCTGCAAGCTTAAGAAGTCTTTATATGGTTTAAAACAGGCCTCTCGTCAATGATTTTCTTAGTTGACATCAGCTCTGATCACTTTTGGTTATTCTCAGTCCACTAGTGATTATTCTCTCTTTACACATCATGGACAAGATGGTACCTCAGCTTTACTGGTCTATGTTGATGATATCATCATAGCAGGAGATGATGTTAAGGGCATGGAAGCTTTGAAAGCATTTTTCAAGACTCAATTCAAAATTTGTGATTTAGGCAACCTCCACTACTTTCTGGGTTTAGAGATTTCTAGATCAAGGGAGGGTTTACATCTATGTCAACGCAAGTACTGCATTGATTTGCTACAGGACACTGGTTTTGCTGATTGCAAGCCAGTGGTTACTCCAATTGACATGAAGACATATATGTATGCAGATGATGGACCCCTTCTTGATGATCCTAGCTTGTACAGGAAGATCATTGGTAGATTACACTACCTTACCATCACTCGTCCTGAGATCACTTTTGTTGTTCAACAACTTTGTCAACACCAGAATGCTCGTACATCATCTCATCTACAACTTGCATACATGATTCTTAAGTACTTAAAGAATGCACCAGGTCAGGGCTTACTCTATCCAACACAATCTGATCTTCTTCTTAGAGGGTATTGTGACTGTGATTGGGCATGATGCCCAGATACTAAAAGGCCCACCACTGGTTAATGCATTTCGATTGGAAAATCTCTAATTATCTGGAAATCTAAGAAGCAGGGAACTGTTTCTCGTTCTTCTTCTGAGGCTGAGTACAGAGCTCTTGCTCAACTCATTTGTGAAGTTGTTTGGGTTAAGAGACTGTTACAGGAACTTTCCAATGTTCATCCACAACTTGTACAGCTCTATTGTGACAATCGATCTGCTATATACATAGCCGAGAATCATGTGTTCCACGAAAGGACAAAGCACATAGAGATCGATTGTCATGTGGTTTGAAAATTCTTACAATCCAAGCTCATCAGTCTAAGTCACCTTGACACTGAAAACCAAGTTGCAGATCTATTCACGAAGGGACTTAGCAGGTATAGACTTCAGTTCCTACTATCCAAGCTGAACATATACAACATGTATCTGTCAGCTTGAGGGAGGGTATTACAGTTTGCAGAAAGGAACTGAAGAAGAAGAACGGAGGAGCTGGGTTTGTTTGAATATGGTGGAGGCTTAACGAGCTCATGGAACGAAGTCGTTTTATTCAGAAGCAATTGAAGAGCTGATTCAAGACGTCGTCGTCTCATTTAAGCGCTCCATCCCTTCCGTTTTTACTGTAGTTGTACATATGTCTTTTTCCCATTTATAGTTAGTTTGATTTACCGTTTGTTACCGTTAAAGACAAACATTAAGCTTGTACAGAGTGTTTAAGCTTTGGTATATATATACGCCCTTGAGGCACCAAAATCCCTTGCGGGTTTTCACCAAAATCAGCTCTAATACCTAATTTCACAATTATTACCTTGTGTAGCTTTGGGCAAAGTAGATGCCTCGTTTTGCTGGGTGCTGGAGGAAGGGGAAGCCATGTTTAGATTGCACTTGAATCCATGAATCCAATCCACCAATCCTTTTGAACCAATCCATAAATCCAATCCACCATAACATAAAAGTATATATTTAATTTGTACCATACAAGATGTTGTATCACTCAACTGTAAGAGAAGATTCGACCATTTTATATTTCTTCATTACGTGAAATATTAAATATGATAAAAAAAGAGACGACACTAAAATATTGCAAGAGTGAATTAATAAACTCATTTAGTACATTTACGAGGTACTAAACAAACTTCTACTAACTACAAGTAACAAAATATGTCGGATCTACATAAGCAAGTGTCAATAAATTGATATAGTGAAAACGATTGACTATTGTATTGCCGGCCAACTAAAGGAATTGGTCAAAATCTTTCCATTATCTACTTTCTCTTTGTTTCATTTTTCACTCGCCTTCCATAGCCCTTTCTTTATTTCTTTCTTTGCCTTCTTCGTCTAAGCCTAATTAGTATACTATTTTTATGTATTCTAATTACATGTATGAACGGGTCCATACACGACTCTCCAATAGTCTAGAGAATTAATAATTGAACCATGAACCACTAACTTTTTCAGCTCAATGTTGAGTCCAATTAAAAATAAATATATATGATTATTACTTATTAGAAACTCGTCATTTTCCACAATAGAATTTGAAAGTGTGAAATTTTAATCGAGTTCCAGTTTGTATTCATTTTGCTTCTCTCTAGAGTTTTTCTTTTTCACTCATGATAGAATTTTCAACAATTATACATGGAATGTTTGGCTAGGTATCTACACATATCAAATCAATAGTTCCCATTTTTCTATAAAAAAGGTAAATAATTAGCATCTTAAATACATTACCATAAAAGAAATTAAGTCACAACTATGCAAATTACAGTTCGGTATCTAAACTTGAAAGATCTTTACATTTATAACTTAAATTTATTTTTTTAACATATAAGTCCTCAAAATATTGATGGAACATTACATTTAGTACCTAAATTTTTTGTGTATAACATTTTGGTACCTTAACCTTTTAAGTTCTACAAATAGGTCTAATTTTATATGTGTAATTAAAACACCCTCGAATAAATGAGTATCCATACCCAACTCACACATTTAGATTATGGAGGTAAATATCCATACGCTACCCAAACCCATCTACAAACTTTCTAACCCATATATACGTCACCCATACCTACCCCATAAACAATGAGTTTACTTGGGTTGAGATAAATATCATTTATTAGCCAAAAATTTAAATATTTTTTAAATTGGATTCTGGTCATATATCTCTTCTCAGTCAATATCATATTGTCAAAGTCAATGTTACTAATAAAATTACTAACAAAAAATTAATTTTAGACTAATAATACTAACAAAACACCATAGCGGGCCACATAATACATGCTCATAGCCATCTCCGCCCGCGACAAGGCGCGACATCGCTACCTAGTATATATATATATATATATGCAAGAGACTGCAATCCTGTGTCAAAGTAGGAGAGGAGTTGTTATCCGACTAAGATTGGGATTATTGTTGGATTAATGTCTCATAATTACTGCTACGATTATGGACTTTTTACTCAAAGCTTATGTTTATTTTGGGCCTTCTTATCTTTTTTTTAAAAAAAAATTATCTCACCTGTGCTATGTCCATGGGCTTCGAGACCTTACCATGTCATCACATTCATGGCCCATGCGTACCACGTTAGACAAACTCAAGCCAGCTCCCTCCACGTCAAACACAGAACAAATCTCCAATAAAATCACGCCACGTTTTCACCTCAGATGTCACGTCATCCGTTCGATCCTCCACTGTGGCAATCTCATTCACGGTTACCAGCGACTCGGGTTTTCTTGAAGTCTCCCATGGGCCCGCCCACACAGCTCAGTTTCTCCACGTCAAGCCGCGGCGCATCGGCCATTAACATCCCGCCACGTGGGATCTCTGCAACCCTCGTCCGTCCGATCTTCCACGCTGTCATAATAAAGATTTTAACCCAATCCAAGCGGAGGCAAAAATTATAAAAAAAGCAATGACCCTGGAGATCTGAAAAATGCTAAAAAACCTCCATTGTTTCTCCTTAAAACCACTCTCATCAGTCTCGACTGAAGATTTTCATTTTCTGGTTCGAAGATTCTAGAGAGGGAAACAAAACAAAACCAGTAGCATCGGGTAGATCTCTCACGACGATGGGGAAGTGGACCGTCCCTTCCGCCTTGATTCTCCTCTGCCTCCTCTGCTTAATCTCAGATCAAGGTCAGCTGTTGTATCTTCTCGCTGTTTGATTCAGTATTCTCTGTTTCTGTTTGAGTTTTTTCTGATCGGCGATCTGTGTGGTTTCTGTGTTCTATCCTTAAATTCAGGAAGGAACTTGAGAGCGAATGCCGAAGGCGATTCGCAGAGTCCGGCTGATCCTCCCAAGGTCGAGGAGAAGCTCGGCGCCGTTCCTCATGGTTCCACCACGGATTCCGACGTCGTGAAGAGGTACGTTTGATTTGCGTTTCTGGTAATTTGATGGCGATTTTGAATCTGCCTGAGTTCTGAACGATTGTTTGTGCGGTGTTTGGTAGGGAGTCGGAGTCGATGAAGAAAACGCTGCGCAGTAGTGCGGAGAAGTTCGAGTTCCAGGCTGAGGTTTCTCGGCTTATGGATATTATCATCAACTCTCTGTATAGCAACAAGGACATCTTCCTCAGGGAGTTGATCTCCAACGCTTCCGATGTGAGCTCCCTATCTAGTTTGCACTTTTAGCAAAGTACATTTGAATGTTTTTTTTTTTCCAGATAGTAGTATATTTGTAGAGACTGAGCTTCTGTGATTTGAATTGGAATCTGGCTTGAATTGTAGGCGTTGGACAAGATTAGATTCCTATCTCTTACGGACAAAGAGGTTTTGGGTGAAGGAGATACTGCCAAGCTTGAGATTCAGGTTAGTGTTTAGTTAAGCTGCCTACTTCAATGTGAACATAATTTTGAGAATAGAATGCTGAATTTATTTGGTACATTATAGATCAAATTGGACAAGGACAAAAAGATTCTTGCTATTCGTGATAAAGGTATTGGTATGACGAAGGAGGATTTGATCAAGAACTTGGGAACTATAGCCAAGTCTGGAACTTCAGGTAACTTTGGTTGTCCAAATGTTATGAACTTGGTTTCTCCCACATACCCTATTTGAGTCTGATAATTTTTGGATGTAAATTGTTGGCCACTGTAGCATTTGTGGAGAAAATGCAAACTAGCGGGGACTTGAACCTCATTGGGCAATTCGGAGTTGGTTTCTACTCTGTGTACCTTGTTGCTGACTATGTTGAAGTCATTAGCAAACATAATGATGATAAACAGTGAGTACATTTTCTTGATTAGTTGTCAAACACCACATTTTGTTTCCGCCAGAAGGTTAATATAATGATCCAATGTGTCAGGTATGTGTGGGAGTCAAAGGCTGATGGAGCTTTTGCCATTTCTGAGGATACATGGAACGAACCATTGGGCCGTGGCACTGAGATTAGACTGCATCTCAGGGAGGAAGCCGGGGAATACTTGGAAGAGAGCAAACTGAAAGTAAGCATAGCTTACTGGAGTGGATACTTTACTAACTTTCCTATTTCGAGTAACATATTATTAACTGGAATGTTACTGTTTTTTATTTTATTTTATCACTGTAGGATCTTGTGAAGAGATACTCCGAGTTTATCAACTTCCCTATCAATCTGTGGGCAACTAAGGAGATTGATGTGGAGGTCCCTGCTGACGAGGATGACTCAACTGAGGAAGAAGACAAACGTATGTATCCGTTGAACTTTCTGTCATTGATTAACTTGTAATTGTGTACGGCCTAGTTTACATTCATCTCATGTTTGTTGTACTGTTTAATAGCTGAAGAAGAGGATACCGAGAAGGGAGATGATGAAGAATCAGAAGACAAGCCTAAGACAAAGACAGTCAAGGAAACCACTCAGGAGTGGGAACTCTTGAACGATGTTAAAGCTATCTGGCTGAGGAGTCCAAAAGATGTCACTGATGAAGAGTACACAAAGTTCTATCACTCTCTCTCCAAGGTAATTCACATGAATCAATCAATGGAGAGAGACCCTTCTAAATTTTGACTCCTATCAACTGTGTTCACTCATACTTCGTTTTGGGGGTTTTTTTTTACTTTATAGGATTTCGGTGACGATAAGCCTATGTCATGGAGTCATTTCACCGCAGAAGGTGACGTTGAATTCAAAGCCGTCCTCTTTGTTCCCCCGAAGGCTCCTCATGATCTCTACGAGAGCTATTACAACAACAATAAGTCCAACCTGAAGTTGTATGTCAGACGTGTCTTCATCTCGGATGAATTCGACGAACTTCTGCCTAAGTACTTGAACTTCCTGAAGGTAGATACTTAAAGGATATTTCTTAGTATCTTCATCTGCTCTGCAAAGTTGACTCTTTGAAAGTACTGATGCTTGGCTTAATACTTTCGGCAGGGTCTGGTTGATTCCGACACTTTGCCCCTCAATGTTTCACGAGAAATGCTTCAACAACATAGCAGCTTGAAAACCATAAAGAAGAAACTCATCCGCAAGGCTCTCGATATGATCCGTAAACTATATGAGGAAGATCCAGATGAGTCAACTGACAAGGACAAGAAAGGTAATTACTGTCATCAACTTCTGCTAGCTAGAAAACCATCAATGATTACCATTTTGGTCCTTGTACCATATTGTTTTAACGAACACGTCCTTGTGCTATGATCTTTGACCTTGTTAGGGTGAGGACATACATAGGCTTAGTGAAACATGTCATGAATTAGTCGCATGCCATGCCATGTATAGACAACTATTGTTAAATGTATAATCATTTCGGACATAAAGAGGGCGCAGTTTAACATAGGAGTTAGAAACTGATAAACTACATACGAGATACGTGCTAAATTTTCCATTGATCCTTGAATGACTTGACACGCGCAACACTAATCCTAATGCCATACAGATATCGAGGAATCCGGTGAAAACGAGAAGAAAGGTCAGTACGCAAGGTTCTGGAATGAATTTGGCAAATCTATCAAGCTCGGCATTATCGAGGATGCTGCCAACAGGAATCGCTTGGCCAAGCTTCTTCGAGTCGAAACGTAAGTCTCTCTTCACCGCTCCTAACTTCATCAACAAGTTACTTTCTTTGCTCATTTAACTGTAACTGACTACAAAACCCAACTCCTACACAGCACGAAGTCTGATGGGAAGCTCACCTCACTCGACCAGTACATCTCGAGAATGAAGTCTGGCCAAAAGGACATCTTCTACATAACTGGATCAGACAAAGAGCAGCTCGCGAAGTCCCCGTTCCTCGAGAGGCTGATCAAGAAGGGCTACGAGGTGATCTACTTCACCGACCCTGTCGACGAGTACCTGATGCAGTACTTGATGGACTACGAGGACAAGAAGTTCCAGAACGTGTCCAAGGAAGGAGTGAAGATCGCCGATTCTGGGGTCAAAGAATTGAAGGAAGCGTTCAAGGACCTGACCAAGTGGTGGAAATCTGCCTTGGCGAGCTGGAACGTTGACGACGTGAAGGTCAGCAACCGTCTGGCTGACACTCCTTGTGTTGTGGTGACGAACAAGTACGGGTGGAGTGGGAACATGGAGAGGATTATGCACTCTCAGACGCTGTCGGACGCCAACAAGCAAGCGTACATGAGAGGGAAGAGGGTGCTTGAGGTCAACCCTAGACACCCGATCGTTAAAGAGCTTCGTGAGAGAGTTGCCAAGGACCCTGAGGTAATGTGTGAGATATGAAATAAGCAACATAGGTCTGTTTGAGGGATATAAAATACTGATGTTTTCCTGTTTTTTCCGGACAGGATGAGGGTGTGAAGGCGACTGCTCAGCTGATGTACCAGACAGCACTAATGGAGAGCGGGTTCATGCTGAGCGATCCTAAGGATTTTGCGTCGAGGATCTACAGCTCGGTGAAGACGAGCTTGAGCATTAGTCCAGATGCTGTGGTGGAAGAGGAGGAAGAGGTGGAGGAAGGTGAGGCGAAGGAGGACGATGCTGCTGGTGCCGCGAAAGGTGATGCTGTTGAAGCAGAGGCATCTGAGGTGAAGGATGAGTTGTAGGCTGGTTTTTGAGCAGTAGTTCTTAAACCCGTTTTAAATTCCAGTTTTGGAGATGTGTAATGCCGTTGTGTAAGTGAAAAGGCTTTGGTCTTTCCTCGTTAGTTGTGAGGCTTAGGAAAGGAGCAAGAATGGACTGCAAGTTTTTATGGTAGAACGTTGTTTGGACATTTTTAGGTCACAATGTATCACGTAGCGGGATTAAACATCATCGAGTTTCATTCAATGGATCTATGGTTGGTGTTTTAGTCGTAAGAAACCTTAATGCGTCTTGTCACCAGATGGAGATGATTAGGGGATAGTATCTATTTTTTCAACCGCTAATTATCCCAGTTCAGCAACTCTTCCTAACAGCGGTTATTGCTTCGTGGATTTTGATAATTGATTTGGTACCCAAAGTCAATTCATTATGGATTCAAGGGAAATCCATCGTTTGTTTGTATATTTTTTAGGGACCAAATTTGTAGTACTCACGTATTTTACATATCATTCGTGAACTTAATTATTGATGTGGGATTTGTAACCATGATGAAATTTGACTCATATATCTTCTAAGCATCAAGGATATACATAAGCATCAAGGATATACAAATCCCAAATCAATATGTGAAATTTCCAACTCCTTGGGGTCCACGGATTTGGTTTCAAAATTTCCAAGACCAAATCCGTGGACCCCACGGATTTAGCATCAACAAACAATGGACTTGTATAAAAATCCATCAAGCTTGGGATTTGGGTACCAAAGCCATGAACAAATCCAACAAGCAAATAACCCCTAAATATTCCAAGATTACCCTCACCTTTAGCTATTGTACATTATAATTAATCAATTAATTCACAACAAAAAATAATAGGGTTAATTGCACGGTTGGTCACTGAAATTACAAAAACCGTTCAAGTTTGGTCACTCAAAATATTTAAATCCATTGGTGGTCCTTCAGTTTACTCAAACCGTTCATGTTTGGTCACTCTCCGTCCAACTCCGTTAACTTTGGCTGATGTGGCAGTCAACTCTCAAAGTTGACCGTTAACTTAGTGACGTGGCAACTAAAAAATTATTAAAAATTAAAAAATTAAAATTTTATATTTTCCACCTCATTATTACATTCATTAAAAAATAAAAATAAAAAAAAATCAAATATTCCCAATCCTTCCTTTGAGTCACCAGACATGGCTGGTTGCCTCGCTTCTTTTCTTGACCCAATCAACAGTACACGATTAATACGAACGAACTCCAAAGTAGTAGAAGAAGAATACGAGTATCTTTCCCCGAACTTCCCCAAATCCCTAATCCTGATTCATTCCCCCAATTTACTACCTCTCCGCCTCTACTCTCTTCTACTCAGTCCTCACACGACAAGAAACTGAAAAAACCCAATCCCAATCCCCTTCTTTCTTCACCATTTCCAGATTATGATTTCTGACCCAAATCCTCCCCTTTCCGCCTGAATCTCTCGACCCATAAACCATGTCGATTAACCCAGAAACCCTCAGATCCCGGCCCAGATCCCGATGAAGAAGCCTCGCAGATCCTCCCCCACCGCAACTTCCTCAGGTTCTGCGGCTGCTCCGCCGCCATCATCCTCATGGCCGCCATGCTCTTCCTCATCCTCCTCTTCACCGCCTTCCGAATCAAGGTCCCACACGTCGCCGTCGCCAGGGTCACCAGCGCCGGGCCTCAGACCCTCAACCGCCTCCGCAACGGGACCGCCACGGTTCTCGCCGACGTCAAGGTGAGGAACCCGAATGCGGCGGCGTTCAGGTTCGGCGGCGGTGAGGCGACGATTTACTACGGGGAGACGGTGGTGGGGGAGGCGGCAACACCGCCGGGGAGGGCGAAGGCGAGGGGGACGGTCCATATGAGCGTGGCGGTGGAGATTTTGGGTAGAAGTTATCCGGTGTGTCGCGGCTCACGGAGGACGTTAAATCCGGGTCGTTGATGATGAGTTGCGTTACGTGGGTGAGGGGAACAACTGAACAAGAAAGGATTGGGAATATTTGATTTTTTATTTTTTTTATTTTTTAATGAATGTAATAATGAGGTGGAAAATATAAAATTTAATTTTTTAATTTTTAATTGCCACGTCATTAAGTTAACGGTCAACTTTGAGAATTGACTGCCACATCAGCCAAAGTTAACGGAGTTGGACGGAGAGTGACCAAACATGAACGGTTTGAGTAAACTGAAGGACCACCAATGGATTTAAATATTTTGAGTGACCAAACTTGAACGTTTTTTGTAATTTCAGTGACCAACCGTGCAATTAACCCAAAAATAATAATATAATTTCAATTAATGTGCAAACATGAGTTGGATTTTCCATGTTCTTTCTTGGGTTATAGTTTCCTTTAACCTTTTCATGGAATGTGATTCTTTGTTCTCCCTGTTTTAATATATGTTGTGTTAAAATTCAACGAAATTTTCTTGTTTATTATTATTGTCCTTGTGACAACATTATACTTTTAGACTTTGCTATGACATGCACTTTCCAGTCGACCTCATATAGGATTAGATCGACCTAATCTGTTGTTTTAGTGTAAAAACAGTTTCATGGTGTCTACTTTGGAGATTCATATCTTACAATTGGCTAGATAAAAATTGAAGATTAATGGCTTGTTTTGAATCTGAAGTGTCCCTCTACACATTAAAGTACTTGGGAGCTCGATAGAAAGTCTAGAAGACCATTTTTTAACCTGATCAAAAAACTATGCCAAAACTAGGAAACTGCCTGAAAATGACCAAGTCGGGGAACGTGTTTGTGAAGCCTACTTTGGAGCTCAATTTGAGGAGTATGGTTGCGATTCGAGTCCAGGGGCCTCTACCACGTTAAATTAGGTATGTTTGTCTACAAAGGAAAGGCATTGGATAAAAGATTGGATATCTTTAAGGCTTCAAACAAAAGGCTCAAAGTTGCTACAAAGGCTGGTTTTTTGGCAACTTCCTTGTGCTCGAAGTCTACCAGAAAAACAGCCTTTGTAGCAACTTCGAGCCTTTTGTTTGAAGCCTTACAGATATCCAATCTTTCATCCAATGCCTTGAAGTTGTATAAAAACATACCTAATTTAACGTGGTAGAGGCCCCCGGACTCGACTCGCATTCATGCTTCTCGAATTGAGCTTCAAAGTAGGCTTCACAAACACGTTTCCAGACAGAGCAATTTTCAGGCAGTTTCCTAGTTTTGGCATAGCCTTTTGATCAGGTTCAAAAATGGTCTTTTGGACTTCCTATCGAGCTCTCAATCACTTCAATATGTAGAGGGACACTCCAGCTTCAAAACAAGCCATTAATCTTCAATTTCCATTTAGCCAATTTTATGATATGAATCTCCAAAGTAGGCACCATGAAACTGTTTTTACACTGAAACAACAGATTAGGTCGACCTGATCCTAAATGAGGTCTACCTGATCCTAAGTGAGGTCGACCTGATCCTAACTGAGGTCGACCGAAAAGTGCAAGTCACCGTGACATACATGTCACCATAGGCGCACCCTATACTTTTTAGAATGCATTGTCCTTGTTTGTATACATATCATAAATATGACAAATAATAAGAAAAGGATAGTAAGGTAATTTTGCCTTTAAGTTCTAAATCTCAAACTCTTAAATCCATTATCAAAACATCTCAGCAAACAAAGAATTGTTTCAAATCTATAATGCCTCAAATCCTTGATAAATCCTTAGGTTTTTAAATCACAAACCCCTCATTTTTAAATCAATAAAGCAAACGACCCGTGAAAGATGACAACCAAAAACATAAACATGTTTAGTTACTTCTTTAGGCCCCGTTGTGACTAACCAAATATAGGAAAATAATGGAAGCATGGTGTGACATGATGAGTTAAGAAATATTGGAGAAAAATATATGAAAATAATAGTGAGAATAAGATTTCAGGAATGAGTTTTGCAAAAATGGAGAGGGAAAATATGTAGAAAGTTAGTCTAATGAGATATGATCATAGACTCACTTGAACGAAATTATTCCAACAACCACTAACATATCACAAGAAACAATTTTTGGTAACAATAGATGAAAACAAAACTAAACATATTACCGTTTCTGTTTTTGCCTTTGAAAGAAAGAAAAAAATAGAAACAAGAAATTATACGAAACATGGCTTGTGGTTTGCATAATTATTACTCTATTCAAATTCATATATAAATTTTCTTACATAGAAAAATTATATTAATTATACTCCACAAATAATATCCACTTTAATTAAATTGCCACGATATACCATGGTAAAACATGGTGATACATATATTATCGTGGTAGGTAAGACTAGAAGGTTAGTAATAACCTTTGGAACATACCAAATATCATACATAGTTTATCACTTTTTGGTAGGCGACTTCTAATTAGTGTATCATGGATGGTTGTAAATGATTTTGGTTTTACCGTAAGTGTTAGGAGCCTTGTATTAAGCTCAAAAAATTTCAAATTTGAGGGCTCCAAGCACCCTCGTTGCTTAAATGGTATCCCCCTTCTTTGAAGCGTTACTTCTTGATTGTTTGTGTTCAAGATGATGAAGAGAGCGTTGTACCACGGATAAAGCAACTTAAGGGTGATTGAGGACTAATGAGGTAGATTGTATTTGTGCGTACCACTTGGACTCGTAGGTTTTGTAGGATGAAAGTAGCTCAATTCTAATGTCTTTCTGACAACCATCTTATAAAAACTCAAAGTGGGTTGTAGCCAAGTTTCGTGTGAGGCTACTTATTAACATGGTTAATGATAAGGCCATGCGTAAGTTCCCCAACTCAGGCATGCTACGTAGTTGGTCGAAGTTCGGGTAACACGTACACATGGTCCTTCTCGAGGGGTGTTGTGCACAATGTAACACTTTCAGGTACGATTCGAAGTCGGCCAAAGGTCAAACCTTGTGCACCCACCCTTCTTAACTGGAAGGTCATGTTTGAGCCTTGAGGGTGATTTGCATAGTAGCCCAACTAAGGTACGGTTCGATATTTTCTAAAGGTCGGTAAACCCCTATATATTGCCACTAGACGGCCTGTAGTATATGTGGGTGAAGAAAAGACAATGTATAGAAATCCCCACTTGGTCGGATTTTTTCTTGCTACAACCCCTTAAACATTGAGTGTTGTTGAGAAGAGACATAGAAAATCATGAGAGCGGTCGGTCCACCTTTCTAGGTTCTAGAGCAAGTGGTCACCTTGAGTTTAGCATGTCCTCACTTGAGTGCAATGCACTTGTAACTTTCCAGTGAGATTAAACATACCAAATAAAGAGTTTTTGTATCGTAAGTTGCTAATGACAAACTCCTCACAAGTCATTTTGAATATGAGGGGAACGAAGTTGTCTAATTGAGAATATATCTTTGCTTGGAGACAATAAAATCTTTACATGTGGGGAGATATGATACATTCATAATCTTTATGTTTGAGTCATCCACCTTATAAACTTCCTTCTCTTTGGCATTTTCATGATATGTTGTGCTTCTTTCTCATATATCATGTCCTAATATGTAAAGGAACGCTGTTAGAATTTTTTTTTGGAATATATGGAGACACTTGGAGCTTAGATAAGGCCACCCGAGTCCTTCTTACTGCCTGGCATAAAATTCTCAGTCGTGAGAATTCATGGAGCAGGCGAGGGAGACCAAGAGTGTCATAGTTTGGTATATCAGGACCTCATTTCAAATTCTCACGACCATGAGATCGAGGCCGTGCGAATTGTCTTGTTTGCAGTACAAATTGAAAAACCATGTTTTTGACAAATATGACTATTAGGGTGAGAAACACACATTTTTGGGATCAAGAGAGAGTTTGAGCTTGGGTGGGAGAGTTCTCCATCAAATCCAAGCCAAAGGAGCATATCAAACTAGGGAGTGGAGATTTAAGAGTATATGATGATCATTTTATTCTTGTTAGCTTAACTTCCCTATCTATGAGCTAAATACTCTTAATCACTTGAGTATGAGAAACCCTCGTTAGATATAGTTAGATGGATGATTATATGAGAATCTAAACTTTCATAACTAGTATTTTTTGCTGATTAGAGGTTGAAGGCATTACTGGAGGGGTAATTTGATTGATTATACTAAAAAAAGCATGTTTCAACTTGAATCAAATCATTCGATCTATTTATCTTATTATTCTGGTTTTCTTTTTTGCTTAACAATGGACCCCAATTGAATTAAAGATGTCTAGTTACATACCCTAGATGTTAGTCATTGATAATAATTTAATCGAATATGAAACACAAATCAATGAGAAAAGCACTGATTTAAGAGGGAGATTAATTTAATTCAAACTTAGAACATCTATGTCTCATAGTTGTACCCCAAATACAAACAACAATACCAAGTCTTACATTAACAATGAAACTAAATAATTACCAATCTACCTAGCTCATCCCATCCCAAGATGTCTTGTTACATATCATTGATTATACTAAGAAAATTTTTTGTTTCTAATTTCTATCTGAATTAAATCATTCTATCTATTTATCTTATTATTCTATTTTTCTTTTTTGCCGAACAATGGACCCCATTGAATTAAAGATGTCATGTTACATATCCTTGATGCTAGCCATTGATAATAATTTAACCGGATATGAAGCACAAATTAATGAGAAACCGCTAATTTAAGAGAGAGATTAATTTAATTCAAACTTAGTCGGATGACATCTCTGTCTCATAACTGTATTCAAATATAAACAATAATAACAAGTCTTGCATTAAGAATGAAACTAAAAAATGATCAATCTACCTAGCTCATCCCATCCCAAGATGTCTTGTTACATATCATTGATTATACTAAGAAAAATTTTTGTTTCTAATTTCTATATGAATTAAATCATTCTATCTATTTATCTTATTATTGTATTTTTCTTTTTTTCCGAACAATGGACCCCATTGAATTAAAGATGTCATGTTACATATCCTTGATGCTAGCCATTGATAATAATTTAACCGGATATGAAGCACAAATTAATGAGAAAACCGCTAATTTCAGAGAGAGATTAATTTAATTCAAACTTAGTCGGATGACCTCTCTGTCTCATAGTTGTATTCAAATATAAACAATAATACCAAATCTTGCAAAAAATTATCAAACTATCTAGCTCATCCCAATTATGCTATTTGGGACACCAATCAAACAACATTCTCCAACTTCCTTCGTTGATCAACTCCCTTTCAACAATGAAGGAGCTCATCCCAAACACTCTTCATCCATTGTCCACAACCTGACACATTTTCATTCACAGTTGTCCCATCTCTCTCAGCCCCTTCTTCATCCAACTCCAACATTCTACTATCAAAATAGTGTCGAAGAAGTATCATGATGGCAGAGGCACCAAGAATGGTATATGAGTAGGGAGTCCTAGGATTGAACTTTTTCAACTCAAAGAGAAGAATAAGAATGGTAGGTCATTTGGTTATTAATGAGGCGGACCATATAGGTTATCAGTGAAGCGTTCAGACAATTGACCACATTAAAATCAGTTGATGGTCGAAGGGCCTATAAGGCCACTGCTAGGATAATAATGGGTAAAAGCAGAAAGATACAATAGTTGAAGATAGATTCATCCAACAAAATATAGGAAAAACTAATTATTACTCCCACAAAAACCCTACAGACCAATGCATCCATATCTTATCCTAAACAAGTTTGTTCTCCTAAATCTTGGAACCCTGTAGAAAAATGACCAATGACAGCGGCTACCACAACAACAATAGGAATTCAGAACACATAATAATGAAATTGTTTGAAAATCCTAGAGTGACTGAATATCCAAAATGGCATACAAAGCCGAGCATAGATATCGAAAACCATAAAGACGTGTATGAAAATTAAGCAATCCCTCCGGCTAATCAAAAATCAAATCAGCTGCAATCCCCATTGTGATCATGACTTGGCACAGTTCAATTCAAGAAATGCCTATCCATACATCATACTTGGTGGCTCCGCCATCACCGCGCTCCTCCGGCACTACTTTGATAGTAGGGCACTGGAGGCCGACGAGGAGGGATCTGAGAGAGACGAGGCTGCTGCGAATGAGAGGACAGCCAACGAGGAGGGGAGAGGTGTGTCGGAAGGGATTTAATTGGCCGGTCAGATAACGTTGTTAGGATCTGCTATGTAGTTTGGTTATTTTGAACTTCATTTCTTAATGTTGTGTTTTTATGTAAGAGATGTTATGACACTTAGTTTGTATTAAATTAACTTCATTTCTATATGAATTAAATCATTCTATCTATTTATCTTATTATTCTTTTTTTTTTTTTGCCGAACAATGGACTCCATTGAATTAAAGATGTCATGTTACATATCCTTGATGCTAGCCATTGATAATAATTTAACCGGATATGAAGCACAAATTAATGAGAAACCGCTAATTTAAGAGAGAGATTAATTTAATTCAAACTTAGTCGGATGACATCTCTGTCTCATAACTGTATTCAAATATAAACAATAATACCAAGTCTTGCATTAAGAATGAAACTAAAAAATTATCAATCTACCTAGCTCATCCCATCCCAAGATGTCTTGTTACATATCATTGATTATACTAAGAAAAATTTTTGTTTCTAATTTCTATATGAATTAAATCATTCTATCTATTTATCTTATTATTTTATTTTTCTTTTTTGCCGAACAATGAACCCCATTGAATTAAAGATGTCATGTTACATATCCTTGATGCTAGCCATTGATAATAATTTAACCGGATATGAAGCACAAATTAATGAGAAAACCGCTAATTTAAGAGAGAGATTAATTTAATTCAAACTTAGTCGGATGACATCTCTGTCTCATAGTTGTATTCAAATATAAACAATAATACCAAATCTTGCATTAAGAATGAAACTAAAAAATTATCAAACTATCTAGCTCATCCCAATTATGCTAATATGGGACACCAATCAAACAACATTCTTCAACTTCCTTCGTTGATCAACTCCCTTTCAACAATGAAGGAGCTCATCTCAAACACTCTTCATCCATTGTCCACAACCTGACACATTTTCATTCACAGTTGTCCCATCTCTCTCAGCCCCTTCTTCATCCAACTCCAACATTCTACTATCAAAATAGTGTCGAAGAAGTATCATGATGGCAGAGGCACCAAGAATGGTATATGAGTAGGGAGTCCTAGGATTGAACTTTTTCAACTCAAAGAGAAGAATGAGAATGGTACGTCATTTGGTTATTGATGAGGCGGACCATATAGGTTATCAGTGAAGCGTTCATACAATTGACCACATTAAAATCAGTTGAAGGTCGAAAGACCTATAAGGCCACTGCTAGGATAATAATGGGTAGAAGCAGAAAGATACAATAGTTGAAGGTAGATTCATCCAACAAAATATAGGAAAAACTAATTATTACTCCCACAAAAACCCTACAGACCAATGCATCCATATCTTATCCTAAACAAGTTTGTTCTCCTAAATCTTGGAACCCTGTAGAAAAATGACCAATGACAGCGGCTACCACAACAACAATAGGAATTCAGAACACATAATAATGAAATTGTTTGAAAATCCTAGAGTGACTGAATATCCAAAATGGCCTACAAAGCCGAGCATAGATATCGAAAACCATAAAGACGTGTATGAAAATTATGCAATCCCTCCGGCTAATCAAAAATCAAATCAGCTGCAATCCCCATTGTGATCATGACTTGGCACGGTTCAACTCAAGAAATGCCTATCCAGTATCCATACATCATACTTGGTGGCTCCGCCATCACTACGCTCCTCCGGCACTACTTTGATAGTAGGGCACTGGAGGCCGATGAGGAGGGAGCTGAGAGAGACGAGGCTGCTGCGAATGAGAGGACAGCCAACGAGGAGGGGAGAGGCGTGCCGGAAGGTGTTTAATTGGCCGGTCAGATAACATTGTTAGGATCTGCTATGTAGTTTGGTTATTTTGAACTTCATTTCCTAATATTGTTTTTTTATGTAAGAGATGTTATGACACTTAGTTTGTATTAAATTAACTTCATTTCTATATGAATTAAATCTTTCTATCTATTTATCTTATTATTCTATTTTTATTTTTTTGCCGAATAATGGACCCCATTGAATTAAAGATGTCATGTTACATATCCTTGATGATAGCCATTGATAATAATTTAACCGGATATGAAGCACAAATTAATGAGAAACCGCTAATTTAAGAGAGAGATTAATTTAATTCAAACTTAGTCGGATGACATCTCTGTCTCATAACTGTATTCAAATATAAACAATAATACCAAGTCTTGCATTAAGAATGAAATTAAAAAATTATCAATCTACCTAGCTCATCCCATCCCAAGATGTCTTGTTACATATCATTGATTATACTAAGAAAAATTTTTGTTTCTAATTTCTATATGAATTAAATCATTCTATCTATTTATCTTATTATTTTATTTTTCTTTTTTGCCGAACAATGGACCCCATTGAATTAAAGATGTCATGTTACATATCCTTGATGCTAGCCATTGATAATAATTTAACCGGATAAGAAGCACAAATTAATGAGAAAACCGCTAATTTAAGAGAGAGATTAATTTAATTCAAACTTAAACGGATGACATCTCTGTCTCATAGTTGTATTCAAATATAAACAATAATACCAAATCTTGCATTAAGAATGAAACTAAAAAATTATCAAACTATCTAGATCGTCCCAATTATGCTATATGGGACACCAATCAAACAACATTCTCCAACTTCCTTCGTTGATCAACTCCCTTTTAACAATGAAGGAGCTTATCCCAAACACTCTTCATCCATTGTCCACAACCTGACACATTTTCATTCACAGTTGTCCCATCTCTCTCGGCCCCTTCTTCATCCAACTCCAATATTCTACTATCAAAATAGTGTCGAAGAAGTATCATGATGGCAGAGGCACCGAGAATGTATTATGAGTAGGGAGTCCTAGGATTGAACTTTTTCAACTCAAAGAGAAGAATGAGAATGGTAGGTCATTTGGTTATTGATGAGGCGGACCATATAGGTTATCAGTGAAGCGTTCAGACAATTGACCACATTAAAATCAGTTGATGGTCGAAGGGCCTATAAGGCCACGGCTAGGATAATAATGGGTAGAAACAGAAAGATACAATAGTTGAAGGTAGATTCATCCAACAAAATATAAGAAAAACTAATTATTACTCCCACAAAACCCTACAGACCAATGCATCCATATCTTACCCTAAACAAGTTTGTTCTCCTAAATCTTGGAACCCTGTAGAAAAATGACCAATGACAGCGGCTACCACAACAACAATAGGAATTCAGAACACATAATAATAAAATTGTTTGAAAATCCTAGAGTGACTGAATATCCAAAATGGCCTACAAAGTCGAGCATAGATATCGAAAACCATAAAGACGTGTATGAAAATTAAGCAATCCCTCCGGCTAATCAAAAATCAAATCAGCTGCAATCCCCATTGTGATCATGACTTGGCATGGTTCAATTCAAGAAATGTCTATCCATACATCATACTTGGTGGCTCCGCCATCACCGCGCTCCTTCGGCACTACTTTGATAGTAGGGCACTGGAGGCCGACGAGGAGGGAGCTGAGAGAGACGAGGCTGCTGCGAATGAGAGGACATCCAACGAGGAGGGGAGAGGCGTGCCGGAAGGTGTTTAATTGGCCGGTCAGATAACATTGTTAAGATCTGCTATGTAGTTTGGTTATTTTGAACTTCATTTCTTAATGTTGTGTTTTTATGTAAGAGATGTTATGACACTTAGTTTGTATTAAATTAATTTCATTTCTTAACCTTCTTGCATTTTTCCAAGTAAGCGATTGTTGATGTGAATAAGTTAATTCGTTGAAGCCACCAAGCTAACGAATGAGTACTTGGTACTAGGGGTGGACAACGATTTGATTCTCATCAGACCGAATCAACTCTCGCACCGAATCGAATCGAACTGTTCATCTTTCGATTCGACTTTGATTTTTGGATTTGAGAAATTTTCGGTTTTGGTACGGCCCGAAATCAAACCGTGAAATCAAACTAATGACCGGACCGAATCGTTATTAAATTAATTACCTATTATATTATGCTCCAAGAAGGCAAGTCAATTACTTGGAGTTGGAAACCCTATTACCCTACACCTACACGACTTAACTACTTATAAATAGGATTCATTCTCCTCTTGATTTAGACGCGCTGCACCTACGCTAGCAGAGTCCCTTATTTGCACCCAAAATTGGCATCGTTCTGATGCAGAGCCAACTTCTGGGAAGAAGGTACATATGAGCTTGAAAAAATGGAAGCGGGTAAGTATTTGAGAAACTTAATTTGCATCCTCTTACTCGTGCCCATTCCTTAGCAAGCACCACATTCAATTTATAATTTTATATTGTGTTTCTTTTCCTTGTTAATGTTTCAGTAATGGAGAAGATTCAAATAAATGACACACCAAGAGGCTTCTACCAAGTCCGACAAACCCACTACAAATTAGCAAGATTAAGAATCATTTATTTTATTTCACTAGTTTTTGAAGTAAGTGCCACTTTGTTAAATACCTTTCTAATGTCTTGTATCTTGTGATTGCAGAAGTGGCTTTCTAATGTACAGTGGGGAATTTGGAGATTAGGTGGTCTAGGGTGCATTGAAAATGAAGATGGAAGATGGAAGATGGAAGATTGGAGAGACAATTAGTTAGACTATATTGGAGATTGAATAAAAGACTATCTTTGATTTTTAGACAGTATCTCGTTCTCAATTGAGTTTTTGTTGAATGTTTTGGAACATGTGGTTTTTGTGAATTGTGAAGTATTTAAATTGGAATAATTTGATGACTTTGCTTCGTAGTTATTTTTATTTAGTATTTTGTGTTGTTCTTTAAGAGTAATTTTATTAGATTTGTACAATTAGGTGGTCTGGGGTGCACTGAAAATGAAGATGGAAGATGGAAGATTGGAGAGACAATTAGTTAGACTATATTGGAGATTGAATAAAAGACTATCTTTGATTTTTAGACAGTATCTCGTTCTCAATTGAGTTTTTGTTGAATGTTTTGGAACATGTGGTTTTTATGAATTGTGAAGTATTTAAATTGTGATAATTTGATGACTTTGCTTCATAGTTATTTTTATTTAGTATTTTGTGTTGTTCTTTAAGAGTAATTTTATTAGATTTGTACAATTAGTTGGTCTGATGGGATGGTCCATACCGAATCAAACCATCCATGGTCTGATCCAGATCGAATCCGAGAAATAACGATTCAAATTTGGTCCTTGATTTAGAAGAAATTTTGGTCCTGCCCGAGAATATTTTGGTCCGGTCTTGGACCGGATCGACCGATGCTCACCCCTAGCACCGGCTCATCTTCTCCTCCTATAGTTGGTACAGCAGGTGGAATACTTGATAAATAAGACGCCACCAAATAATTAATAAATATTTTTTATACCCAATTTGTCCTTAATAATCATGGTGACTACTATTTTATTTTAATCACTATAAGCGCTTCCTATGAATGAAAGAAGTGGCAATTAAGGAAAACAAACCTCATTTTCTTAAAATAATATACTAGTCTGCAGTCTCTGCATATTTAATAATTTATAGTCTACTAGTGATGTGTTGTGCGTCATTTACGCGTAAAGCCCGTCAAAGTAATTTTTTTATCGGATGAATTTTTTTTATTGTTTCTTTTCATTAACGGTGTACTTCTCCGTTTAACTACTTAGTGGGTATCATTATCTTTTCTAAGCCACATCAAACTATCATATTAAATTGCAAAGTAGCATGACAATAGAAATGCAATTGTAGTTTTAATTGCATCGATGGAAGTGTGCAATTTCATTTGCAATACCCATGCAGGCTTTCATCACTTTTATTGGGGTTCTTTATTAAAAAAATAAGTTGGATTAACATATGAAATTGTAAACTATGCGTTGATTTAGATGAATGAAAATAGTGTGAGTTGGATGACAAAAAATGTTGAGTTGGCAATAAAGAGCACAAATGCAATTACACAAACACTTGCATTGATGTGGATGATTTAATTACTTAAAAAAGAAATTTATTTTTTCGTTTTCTACTTCTTTATTTTTGTTTAGTCCTCTTTCTCTTCCATCTTCCTTACTCTCTTTCTCCCATGAGAACAGTTCTTCTTCCATCACCGTCCCTTTCGTTGTTTCTTCACTAGAGAGAAGGCAGAACTCTCGTGTTAAAGAGAGAAAGCAACATTGCTAGAGAGATCCAGAGAGAGGAAACTCTAGATTGACATCATCGTCAGAGTGAGATACGGTGATTGGAGCGATAGATAAATCTATTGATCGATGGAGGTCCTAAATTTTTCTACGAAATTCTTTTCTCCACCACTTATTTGCTTGTTTGTTTCCCCTTCTTTTAATAGTTTCTTATCTCTGCTTCTTCGAATTTCTTTCCGTCTCAGATCTATGATTGCTTCCTATCCCTTTCTTTGTTTCATTAGATGACAACCAATTCACGGAGGTCGGGTCGCAGTAAATCCCTCTTGCAATGCGACTATCTGAACCCCCAGTGGCACTAAAGAAACGTGCATTTAGGCCTCTTCGTGCAAGGAAACTGAGATTGGAAACATAGGAATCCCTCTCCAATTTTCCCAGAATACTTTATATCCAAATCATCCAAGGGTACTCGATTCCTCCAATCCTCTCGTCAACTGCTTTAATTTCATTGACGTTTTCCCAGTACAATCATCAGAAACCCCTCCATCGATGTCTCCTTTGTTGATAAACGTACAATACAACTCTCAATTCTTTAAACAAACTCAGTTTCTGATCCTCCAACTTTCATGCCTTGTCGGCACCCTCATATTCCAATGCTCTGCCTCTTTAATCTGCTCCTCCGACGAATTTTTGTTGGGAATGAAAGAAAAGGAAATGGGAAGGAGCAGAAATGACAACAATGGTGGCAAACTTGCAATAACAATATTTTATGTGGGGATAATTTTGGTAGTTTGGACACGTGTCGATATCCTATCTTATCTCAGCTCAAAAACATTGATTCTATGAAATATATAAAGCATATTAATGCATTGACATTACGGGATTTTGAATTTGCTTCTATAGGAGTGTTTCACATAAGGGTAATCCCGTATTTTCACTCCTATTAAATTGAACTCTGCATTTTGTTTGGTTTTGGAATGGTGGGACCAGCAATGATGATGATTGTGAATGATATAGTCAGAGAAAGGAATTGGGCCCTTTCATGCATGTGTCCGTCAAGCTTTTAATTTTCCATCTAATATCCCCACCCAATAAAAATCAATAAAATTTTAGATTTTAGTTCTTTCACTACCATCTTCAATCGGAATCGTCATTTCTTCCTTATCGTCTCTTTCCCACCCTTGTCCTGGGGTTACCACTTCCTCAATTCCAAACAATCCATTCTACATCTCTCATGTCTGATTAGTAAATCATAGATGCTGTGAACCATTGTTATGGTTTGTAGAAGCCCACAATTAATTATATGTTATCCTTACTTCCTTACGCTTCATTAATTAGTTAGTGGCATTAAGCGAAAACACGTATTAGCTAGCCAAATCCCTATCGCAAGAGGCACATACACGGATAAGGAATGGTCTGACCTTAGTGAAAGTGATAGGGGATCTTAATGGATGAGGTATAATGGCATATTATTAATGAGATTGTATGCATGACAATCTAAAAAACACATTCCTAAACAATCGTTTTTACTTGCTTTCTCGCGTTTGCTTTCATTACTGGCTTGCGTCATTTCTTTCTTGTTTAGTAGACTAGTAGCAGGAATCAAGGACACCTCAACTCACTTTCATTTACTTTAAGTTACATCATTCGAATACATTAGAATATGTTTGAGTAGTTTCTATCAAAAGACCTCTTAGAATATGACCTTAGGATTTCCTATGATTTTATCACTTGTTTCTACATTAGTCAACTGTTAGTTAGATAGTTTATGACGGTTTTGTGTTTGCAAAAAAGAACAAAAAGAAAAAGACGGAAGAATGCAGCATTTGGTTTTGTTGTTCCGATGCCACTTTCACCCATTATAATGGAGAGTGAGAAAAGATAAGTACAAATGCATAACCAAATACGAAAAAAGAGATTGATTTCAACACAACAAAAAATACGCTTTAGAATAGTAACCTATATTAGAAGATTTCTCTGTCATTTTCCTATTTGATCTCGATCGAGAGAGAAATTACTACAGATTTCAAACTAAATACGAAAAATAGATTGATTTTAGCACCACGACAAAAAAAATACACATACTGCCGGAATGTTAATATTATAATATTTATATTTATATTATAATATTTATATTTATATTTTTATATTATGTTTAAGTCTATTAATTTGTTTAAGTTTATTGAAAATCATTCAATCGAGAAGCTATATAAAGAATGAATATATAAGTCGAACATTCAGGGAAATACCCTCCTCATTTAAGAATATAAAAAAATGTATCATTAATCTCATTTTCATAATGATAATCGAGCCCCATTAAAATAATAATGGTTAATAGATTGGCCAGAAATATATAATATAAAAGCACATTGGAATTCACACACGATCCATAGATAGTTTGAAACTGAAATGAAACCTCACAATCCCACATAAATGGTTCAAAGCTCTTCTCTATGAATAACATGCCACTAATAAAAAAGAAATGGATTTATAAAAAAAACAAAAATGAAGAGTTGTTGATTCAAGTAAATCATATGCTAACAACTCAACTAAAAGGAGACCATCAAAACTTGAGAGCAAATGACAAAATTAGAATTACATCCAATATACTAATAGACTCAATCAAAGAAATGAGGCACAAAATTAGACACTCCTTATCTACAGGTTCCAGTAGTTTGAATAGTGAATCGACCTTAACTTTAGTAAATCAATCAATGATTCCTCGTTTTAACTTAAACATAAGTTGTGGTAGTTGCAACAACCATAACATCTAAAGATCCAATAGTTTTCACTCTCCGTTGTACAACCAACTTTTTATCCCCTCCATCTTCAATCTCTCGACGTATATGTTTTAAACCAAAATTAAATTTCTAATCCTCCTTCTGCAACTCCATTTATGCTACTTTGATGGACCTTCTCTCCATGAACCTGAATTTCTCTTTCAATTGAGTTTCTTGTAAGCTTGATCTCCAACTCCTCAATCCTCTTTCTTGTATTTGGCCAACTCATCTTCCTCGGGGCAGTTTTAATAAGCTCGTCAAACCAACACTAATCTTCAATTCCGTCAATATGCGCTTCTCCTCCTTCTCTGCCTTCACCTGATCCAGTTCACTTCCATGCCCTTCAATACCCTCTCCATTTTTATTAATATCCTGATCATCTACCACTTCTCTCTCTTCAACTGCTTCGATTTTGCTTCTATGTCTTTCAATACCCTCCTTGGTTCAATCACTACCCTGACCAACTACCTCTTCACTGCCTTCACTTGCTGCAAACTACTTCCATGTCTTTTTATACACCTTCCTCAATCCATGGCCTTGGATCAGTTTTAAACTCTCTATGAACATCTCAATACCACAAAGTCTAAATCTAAATATTCTTTCAGTTAATCGTGAACTTGAGTTTATCAAAATCTAATCCACTCCTTCTAAGTTGGAATTCTCATCCCCCAAGCTCATTTTTGGTTCATTTGATCCCACATAACCATGATATTAGAGCATCCACAACGCATTTCATTTTCCTCTTTCGTTATGACATGGCATGCAGGTTTGGCTATTTCATGGTTGTAGGAGGCATTTCAACAAATGGAAGATTTCATTTATTAATGGAATTGTAAAATGGAAGATTTCATTTATTAATGGAATTGTAAATGAAATAGCAAGTGGGATTGGGAGTGGGCCCCTTCCCCACGTTGGCTCGTTTCTTTTTTTTTCCCTCATTTTTATATTATTTATTTATAGTATATAGTTGCATTAAAAAGTAAGTTGGACCCACCATATGAAATAGATTGTGTATTTCATTGATGTAGAGGAAATGAAAGTTGTATATAGTGGAATGGAAAAAGTTGTTGATGTGGCAGTAGGGACCACATATGAAATAGATTGCTATTTCATGGATGTGGATGGTCTTATACCTCTAACTAAAATAAATCAAAGCATTTTACGGAAAAAAAAAAACCGAACCATGAACTTTACTTGCTACCAAATCCAAACACAATCTCTTCCTCTCACCACTTCCCTTCCCAAACCCAATATCAATTTTTACTCCAAGTTCACACCCCCAACTCCTAGTGTGTTGCGTGAAAGCTTAATTTTAGCAATCATTATGCTTGCAATTAGATTAATGGACACCAGCAAGCACCAAAATTCCACCAGACGATGAGTTGTCTTCACTTTGAGTTTTGTCATTAAACAACTTGCCCTATATGTTTATCAGTTTGGAGGCCATATGATGAGCAATACCGAATCACTTGCAGCGAAGTTACCGGTCACAGTAATGACAATATGAAACATGTGTTAATAAACACGAATATGAGTTACTTTTATGGATTGACATTAGAATGATGGGATTGGACAATGAGATCGTCCTTAGTTAAGCGACATGTAAATTGGTTCATTTGGTATGGAGGACACAAACCATTAAAATTCTAAATGATTTGGGTGAGTTTGTATTTAGTGTTTTCAAAATCGTGTTATATGAGTTAGGTATTAAAATATCTAACCCAACCGAACCGACCCACGTGCACCCCAAGGAAGATTTTCAAAACTTAGTATTTAACCGGACTAAAATGTTCAGAGAACCAGTCCCCTATAGTTTGCACAAAGATATGATTGCTTCACTATAGTTCTGGAAATTAATGGTAATTTAAGAATTCTATATCGCTTCTACATATTCAATATTATAATTCGATATGAAATATTCGAACCAACAATATTTTGGTTGCAAATTTATGGTTATCGTCTATTTATAAGATAGATAAAATTTCAAATTAAGTATTAAACTATAATTAAAATAAAAATATCAAAATACCAAATAAGTACTTACGGAATATTTATTGGGCTAGCTAACTGTTGAAAAGTTTTGTGATTTCATATTTTAGCTTCGTATATATTTTTAATTTAAAAAAATACAACAAATCTACATAGACTGATTGATTTTAAATCTTCATTTTGTTTGAAGTGATCATGGTTCAAATCTCAATAGGTCTATCTTTTTCTGTAAATAAATAAAAAATACAGATAATTGTGAAGACAAAAATGTCTTTCCTAATTTCCCTTTCATTGTAGGAAATTGGAAAAGTGAGATTAAGTTTCAAATAATTAAATCATATACCCTAAATCTATAGAACTTAAACCCTAATATCACATATACAGAATATAATCAATGATTCTGATTCCCCAAGATGTATACAATGTACCATATGCACTATATTAGGATTTAGATAATTATGATATAGGGTTTAGTTACGTGATTAATCTATGATCTAGATAATGTTATTTAACTAAGAAGATGCAATAACTCTCAATCCATCGAGCGTACCAGAGAATTTCCAATGTATATACACTACCATTGTTTGTTAAATTTAGCCAATGATAATTGGCTCATTTGTCAATGGTATTTAGTCTTTCAATTCTATGCTTATAATTGTCAACAATTAGGGAAATTGTTAGCCAATGATTTTTGGTCATTCACTTATAGCATTGAAAATATCTCGTTACAAAACTATAGATCACAAATGTCAAATTTTATGTTTTGAAATAAAATTTTGTATAGCACTTCTGTAAACAATCCTTGTATTCCTACAAACTACAAATTCATGTAACCTAATAAATGAAAATTTGTAAGAAATACAATCATACATAAACTCAAAATGTACTATTTGATTCTTGGTGAAGAATTGTGTGATTAGAGGAACTCACTTAGTTGATTCATAAAGCTAGGTATATCATGGTGATTCACTTTGTAAATAATTACATATATTAATTAATTCGATGATTGATTATTGCGGTGGATAGTCCTATGATTTTGAGATATTTTAGTACTTTCTCTCTTTATTTCAAAAAATGCATAAACATTGTTGTAGTTCAGATGGTTAGGGATATTGATTATCAATCTAAAGGACTCGAGTTCAAGTCTTTGTAATGACATTTTTCTTCTCGTAAGAAGATATTTAAGTTCTAAGTTGAACTTACAAATTTACCTCTAGCTACAATTAAGGAGAGTGCAAAGAATTTGAAATGCTCAAAATTTCCTTATGTACCTCTATATATTATTACGTTATAGTTATTACTTCTTAATGAATAATAAATTCTAAATTATTTTTTTATATAAGAATATTTCCATATTCAATTTATGTCATATTATGTTTTTCCTAGTGGTTAATTTTGGGTGATTAAGTTTTTGAGCTGGTCAGGAGTGGATGAATGATTGCATAAAAATAAGTAGTAGTTTTTTTTTTTGGCAAAAGATATTTCATTAAATATGAAGATCGAACAAAAGTTACACTCTGGATTCCACCCAGGCCTGGAAATCAAATAAGCGACATGTAGTCGGGTACAGACTAAGGGCTTTTCGAGCCACCGAGTGGGCTACCCTATTATTACTCCGTCCTACAAATCGAACACTAAGCCCAGAATGAAGAGAGAAAATCCTGATAAGCTCATCCAGAACAGGCCCCACCCTACTATCTCGCGCATCCCGCCGATTGATTTTATCAATTAACACCTGGGCATCCCCTTGGAAACACGTCGAGAGAAACCCTAGCCCCTGGCACCAACTGACTGCCTCCCGGAGGACCAACAGTTCCACCACCAAAGGATCATCGGTATCCGGAAGGTGAAGACCACGGGCCATACGGATTGCCCCCGTGGTATCCTTTAGTATCAAATAAGTAGTAGTTTAATTCACTTCGCATAAGGTGAAAACCCTTGAGAAGGAATGTAGGTTGTTCGAGCATTGGTTGGTCTAAATTATTTTTTTATATAAGAATATTTCCATATTCAATTTATGTCATATCATGTTTTTCCTAGTGGTTAATTTTGGGTGATTAAGTTTTTGAGCTGGTCAGGAGTGGATGAATGATTGCATAAAAATAAGTAGTAGTTTAATGGGTTAATACCCTCGTTTGGCACGAAGTATAGCGTTAGTGACATTTCTGGCCCAAGTTTTCAAATAAGACATCTCTGGCCCACTTTTCAAATTATCGGACGAATTTGGCCTATGGGACGGGTTGACTGTCAGATTTGACGGTCAACAATGTTCTCCATTGCTGACTCAGCATTGGACTCTGACGTGGCTTGTCCACTTCATTTATTTTTATTTCCCTTTTTATGAACATTTCAAGTCAGTAAGTTAAAAAAAAATAATAAAAAAAAACAAACCTAAAAGGGAAAGGTGGAGACCAGGTCCACCACACACTACCCATCTCTTTCATTCCCCCTTCTTCCTCCTGTGAACCCAACCCCCTCGTATCCCCTTCCCCGAACAACTCCGCCGCCCATCAATCAATCATCTTCCCGGACCGGATCCAATCCGTGAGGTGGTCCACAAACCCATTCAAACCTTTCCCTCCGCATCCATCGGCCGCTCCACCTTTTCACCTCCACCGTCGTCACCTCGATCCCGACCCGATCCAGCCGGCTCTTGATCGCCGAAAGCAGCTTGAAATTGTCCTGCGAATTGGTCGCCAGAGCCTTCTTCACCAACAGCTCTCTGTCCGTCTTTTTCAATTTATGCAAATCGATGGTCTCGGTCCTCCTCAGCACCGCGTACCTGTCCCGCTTCTCCGACGGAAGCCTGGCGATTGCTTCCAGAATCAGCTCGTCTTCGTCGTCCCTCGCCGCCGACGAGGTTTCCGCCCCGCTCCCGGCGAACGAGTCGATTTCCAGCTCGATGAAATAACAAATCTGCGTTGTGGTTAATTGATTGGGGGTATGGCAGTTCAAGGGATCGGGCGGAGTTGTTCGGGGAAGGGATAAGAGGGGGTTGGTTTCACAGGAGGAAGAAGGGGGCTGGTCTCCACCTTTCCCTTTTAGTTTTGTTTATTTTTTTTTATTTTTTTTAAAAATAAATGACGTGGACAAGCCACGTCAGAGTCCAATGCTGAGTCAGCAACGGAGAATATTGTTGACCGTCAAATCTGACAGTCAACCCGTCCCATAGGCCAAATTCGTCCGATAATTTGAAAAGTGGGCCAGAGATGTCTTATTTGAAAACTTGAGCCAGAAATGTCACTGACGCTATACTTTGTGCCAAACGAGGGTATTAACCCTAGTTTAATTCACTTCGCATAAGGTGAAAACCCTTGAGAAGGAATGTAGGTTGTTCGAGCATTGGTTGGTTGGTTTAGTTACGTTGAAGATAAATCTCTCTATAATCGTGAGTTCCCCGCATTGTGGCGGAAAATTGTTAGGCGTTAGGGTTTCATCATCTATCACACAATTTGACTATTAACTAGCTAGGCAGTTTCATCCCAAGTAAGTTTCCTCACCTGAGAAACCGATAATTATTTAGTTTACCTTAGCTAATCGCTTTAATGTGTTTAATGTTGTTTAATAATTGCAAACCGATATTAAGTATATAAAAATGAATTTGAGTAATAGTACATTTAGAGAAACATGTGAAATACAACCTTGACCCTACACTATGAGGTACTATTGGTGCATTTTCCAAAAGTACCATGTAATTTGACATATCATCTATTTCGATAATTCCATGTATATCAAGTATTAGACTACATATTCAGAGTTGACTAGAGACTTCATGTTAAAAATCGTCTTTGATGTTACCTGTCCTTCAAAACCCTCATTGACAAATCATACCCATGAAAATTGTCATCCAGACCCAAACTCAAAATCACCATTAATCTTTAACACTGGCATAGTCAAATACCGATCATTTGGGCAAACCAAAATAGCAAGAATGGTTTATTTATCCGCAATCAATATGTTTGCTTCTCTAGTAGATACAGAAAAAATTTGGCTTTACAATGTGGAAGCTTAAAGTGAGGGGAAAGAACTTAGAATGAAGAAAAGAGCAAATAAGCTGAAGCAATCATGAATGGCCATGTCCAAGAAGAGGATGAAGGAATGGGAGAAGAAGAGCTTCCAGTCACGAAATTTGGCAACCATGATGTGTTGATTCCCAAAGGCCCATCTCCTGATTCTGTTGGGCCGTTATCGGAACCTGTCGTCGCCGATATCGACAAAGGCCCAACATTTGCAGACTTTTGACTGTATAAATAAAGAAAACAAATAAATAAATAAATAAATAAATATAATAATAAGTTCCTTTAACCACCAGAAGCTAAAGCGATGAGAAAATGTTCTACTTGTACACTTGTATTTGGCTTTTTGGCAACGCAAAAGCAGGCCATGCCAACGAAGCAGATAAAAAGTAGAAGAATCTTCACCCTCAGATATCAGAATCTTACAACACTATCATTCACCTTTTCTTGCATGCCCTTGTCTTACTACATAAGTCTAATTTCATTTGCGTACCTCGATTTCGGACAATGCTCGATTTAACCACTCTACAATTCAAAATTGCACCCTATCTCATATTCATGAACTCCTTAAAGTCCTTCATATTATCTATGGACTCCATTTAGTTTAACCAAAACCTAGTTTATCGGGCACTTAACAAGAAATGGCCTAATCTTTCTGTTTTCCTAATTTACGTTGTCAGATTACATTGTTCTTTTTATGAACCATATCACAATGTCCATACCAAACAATACAACACGGTTCGACTACCCTAAACTCCACGTGGTTTTGATTTCTATCAAGGACTAGATTGTAAGGCTCCAAAAATACGATGATCATATCGTAAACTTCATGGAACTTAGGGACCAACTTCATTCAATTCTTAATTACCTCGTGGAAGAAGGGCAGAATGTAATCATATAATCGGCTCCGCTACAAGTGAAAGTACTCGACGCGTCATCGTAAGCGTAGCTATACGCCCGGGGGCAAGCCGACTTGAACATCTCCGAATAACGCGACGGCTTACACGTGTCAGGCGACCCGAACTCCCCGCTGCAGCAGTACTCAGGGGTCCCGAACGCCTCGCAGGCGCTATTGCAGGCCGCGCCCGACCCGACCCGGAGCTCCGACGGGCACCGCCGGTTCAGGTCGGTTACGCACCCGGTCGAGGAACAAGTACCGCCCGACCCTCCCATCGGCTCGACCACAATTGGCAAGTTGTAGCCGTCGACGAGGCTGACGTCATAGTAGTCTTGCCCGCCGGCGGGGGCAACGGTGAACTCCGCCAGCGTGGCGGGCGGCTTCGCGTTCTGGCCATTGCATTCGATCTGGTTCGACCCGCAGTCACCCGTGAGACAGGTGCCCTGGTTGGTGGACGGGTCGAACTGGCAGCCGGTCCGGCCCCAGAACCGGCCCGACCAGCTGGGTGGGGCTTGGAAGGTGCGGGTCCCGCCTGAGGGAAGCTCGAAGCCCGTGCTGTCTAGTGGCTGGCTGCCCGCGTTGGCCAGAATCCCCGGCCAAATCGTGGATTGACACCTGTTCACCACTGTAAATGTGGCTCCTTGAATTCCTGCGTTCATAATATTCCACGTAAGACTTTCTAATGCAACCTTAGCTAGAAGTGTCAGCTTCTAGCCATTGTGACAACAGGAAAAAATGTTGGAAATCAATATTAGAAGGGAAACGATTGATAATGCAGAACAAGGGGAAGAAGAGAAACCCTAGATTTACCTTTAGCCAAGGAAAGCAGAACGAGGGAGATGAACAGAGAAAGGGATGAAACCATTCTGTTGGGTTTTTCAGAATGATGAGTATAAATCGAGAGAAGGGTCACAGCAGATCAGGTGCTAAAAAATGTTCAGTCTTTGGGTTATATAGTGATGGAAGCTAGTGTGTTGTGAGGAGAGATGAGAGGAAGAAGAAGTAAAGGGAATAATTTGGAGAAAGGAGAGGGTGGAAAGAAGGCTTCTTTGGTTGATAAATGGAGGCAAGGAAAGAAGGGAGGTGGGAATGGAATTTCCTGCCCATAAAATATTGGGAGAATTCAGGATGGAAGATGGAGAGGGCAGAGGAGATGAGAGGAGAATGTGTTGGTAGGGAAGAAAAGCTTGGGGTGAATGAGGTTGGAGGGTTTATTTATATAATAGTAGTAGTGGAAGTTGGGGATCAGTACTCTTTTGGCTTGTCATGTGAATCCAAATGGAGAAAGGGATAGTAACCACTAACCAAGTAAAGAGGGATTTTTTTAACTTAGAAGGATTAAAGAATGTAAACACAAAAAATAGTGTATAAGCTAGAAGAGTATATATAGGTAGATGGGGATGATAATTCAGATGTGAACCGTTTTAGCAAATTTTGTTTGACCTGTTTTGGAGTGGATAATTCTCGCCCGTAAACAGGGTGGGACATGTATGAGTATTCTTTGTAACATGACATGCGTTAACTCGTCCCATTCGGATCCATTTTCGCATAAACTATATGTAATTTTCCTCAAATTAGTTAGAATTTTACTTTTATTATCTCATATTTTAGCTATAATGAAATTGTAAATAATTGACTTCCTCAATTTCTCAAATAATTTAACTAAATTTATTATATTATAGCTTGTTTTTTTGGTTTTTTAATGACCTCAATTTCTTAAAACATTTTCAAATTTTCCTTTTAGATTGCATACACATATATATATATGTCCACATGCTCCGGTCTGCATCCAACGTTTCTACTAACAAAATACAAATAACAAATCAAACCCTAAAATGGTGTTAATATCTTTCACCCACGTTCCTACAAACTAAATTTCTTAAAATTGTCACGGTACACATTATAATATTCTATTTTAGTGGTAGTAATGATCAATGAGTCATCAATTAAAATTATTTAGAATTTTGTCCTACAATTTGAAGAAATGTGATTAAAAGTAAAGAGAAAAAAGGTAGGATGGGAAGTTACATGCTTTCTTTCTTTTCTTTCCATATCTTTTTGGCATGCAGTCGTGTTGGTGTGTATGATATAATTATCTTCTTCCTCGTTCGCCCATCCATCCATCCATCAATCGTTCTGATCCTCTCCACCATGCTGTTGCTGCGATGGCAAGATAAGAAAAGCGCAATTCATCATCGTCACCTTTGACACCCTTTTATTTTTGCTTGCTTCAAATATATATATATTTGTCAGTACTTTTCTTTTTCACCAATAGCTATCAAGTTCAGTCGTCGATGGTCTTCCTTCCTTTCTTCTTCGCCACCTTTCATCTTTTACTTGCTGTCTATTGTATTGATCTAATCCCTTCCTTTCATTTCATATACCTTTTTTTCCTGCTTGACGACCTCATCGGTCACCTTTGTTTGTATTTTATTTTCTCCAAAAAGATGTCTTCCTTGGCATTGCATGTGTGGTCTTTGGGGTCAACCAATCGACGTATTTTGGTTTGTCGGGGGTTGCGTACTTTGAGCGCACTTTCCTCTGCTCAAATTGTTATAGTGGAGGACCCCAAGAATCGGCAAGGGGTCATTTACAAGAATTGATTTGTGGTCAAATCAGTTTATGAAGTTATTGTTGGTTTGGCAAGTGATATGGTTTGACTGGTGGTATAATTGGTTTAGGATAATATAATTTATTGTCTATTTTTTTTTTGTTTTAAACATAATAATAGTTAACCCTTTTCAGAAATCCATCAAATATTATACTTTTTCTCGGGAATTCGGGTTCAAATACCCACGGATTTGTTGTTTGTTTACTGACTTCATATAATTCAGAAAACACAAGTTTTCTTGAAGCTTCTTGCTCATATCTCTCATCAAACCGTGCTATGCGATAATGTGTATGCTAGAAGATAGAAATCGTCGATCGGAGAAAGCCGGCGTCTGGAATGGGTTTATTAAAAAATTACGGGCTAAAAAATGAAAAAAAAAAAAATTGGATTCCCCTTTTATATCTTACATCGATAATATTTTTACCCTGGTGGATCTCTTTTTCTTTTAATAAAAGATTGGAATCTTGGCTTATTCATTGGTGGAATAAATTTATCAGCCAAACTCTCAACATTTTCTCCAGTCAATCGTTAGTTGACTCTGACGTAGTAATGAGGCACAGTGAAATAATTGACTTTTAGCCACATCACCAAACAAATTTACTTAGCATTCATTTATCTAACTAACAATTAACCAGATGAAAAGATGACAGTTTGGCTAATAAAATTACTAGCATAGGGCCCGGCCTATTGGCCGGGGGAGTTTTGTCTTAGTGTTTAAAATTTTGTACTCGTTTTTCGTCCCATCCTGGTTTTTATTTCATTGAAGTTCTCGACAGAGGAAATGACTATATGTGATGGCTTGTTTTGCTTAGTATATGGAGAAGGGAAAAAGTTTAAGTAAACATTCTCGATATTCTTTTTGCCATTGCTCGAGGGAAATTGGGGTTTCATCCAAAATCCCGAGTAAATTTTTTGATGGAGATTGAATTGCGACAGGGCATAAAAAATAATCCAACTTTGACCCTTTTCATGGGACTGTATATCTCAAAGCCACTGTAGTCAACCTCTAATTCTCGTATGCAGGTAGATGAGTGGCGCAAAAGGCTAGTGTTGTGAGTTGTGTGTGAAGCGAAGAATCCAAAGAGGTTCGATGATATGATTAGTTTCATGGAGGCTTATGTGTCTAACCCATATGACTCTTTTATCATAAATACTTGAATTTCCTAATAGTGACTACCATGTAAGTTCATTGTCGTGCTGGTTATGATACCTTTAATAACTTCAGTTACTATAGTCGTCTAAATATGAGTCTTGAATAAGATGACTATTATCAATTGTCATGAGCAATGAGGTCTATTTAATAAACTTATTTGTAACTAATTAATTAATTTAATCAAAGTATAAGATACGGATTTAACTGGTCAATCCAACTCAAAAAAATATTAAAGATCACTATTTTGACAAATGATCCTTGTCTGCTTCCATAAGATCATCGTATTCTTATATAAGGCTCGAATTAGGAAAAACAATCCTTCTTCCAATGCATAATACCTAGAGACTATGAAACATAAACAACATTGAATATAAAATAAAAGTAGATAATATCATGTTTCTCAAACTCAAAGGAACAATCATAACCCTAAGGTAGGATCAATATGTGGCTTAACCAAGTCCACACTGAACTTCTTTATCATATATAATTTAATTCATACCTGATCAAGTTGCTTGATAATAATAATCCCTGAAAATGTTAAATCAACAAATCTAACTATTTCGATTGTGAAATTAGTATTGAAGACTTTTATTAGTGTCACAAAATAAAAATTGAGATACTAATTTACACTATTTGTACATTATAATCGTAATATATAAACCAAAAAGTATTAATCTTGGATAATAAATTATAATGGAAAGCTAAGTACTGATTAAGTTGAGAAGGATTCAGATAACAAACATAGAATTTTGAGATAATAATAAAAAAAAAAGTCACGCAAGCATCAATAAAAAGGGATAATCATTAGTCGTTACCAATATACATTAGAAAATAGAAACATTACCAAAATAGAAAGGGATAAATAAAAAAAACGTATAGAAAGCTAACGAATTATAAATGTATTCGTTAGGGTAAAATTGAAATCTTCCCATCCCTTCAGCATTTTGCTTGTTTATATGCCTTTTTTTGTTATCATAGTCCAGACAAACTATACAACTGGTGTTTTGTCAGTCAAAGAGAAAGAATAGAAGCGGTCAAGTGAATAAGGCGGGAGAAAAGGTGAGTGGGCCGCAAATTGATTTTAGTTGAGAGCCCAAAGTGAAAAGAAACAGAAAAGACGGGAAAAGAAATTAGTGGGCTTTTAGCCCATTTGGCAGTCGTCGTCTTCGCTGTGTGGAAGGGCAGCGACGCGAACTGAAGCAGAGGAAAGGGAAGATGAGCAGAGAAATTCATTGAGAGGGGATACAGTCTGGGTTCAACTTCTCCTAGGCAAACGAATTGATCGGCGACATTAGGGATTTAAGAGAGGCAATCGTGATCCCTCTCCTCTTTCATGCACTCATCAAGAACAAAATATTATAAAAGTAATTAAAAATAAGATGAGCGATAATAAGACAGAAAGAGAGGAAGAGAAGAATTGCGGAAGATGGGGAAGCCTCTCCGAAGCGTGCGGCGAGAGATAGGAGATTGGAAGGCAGAAAGTTAGAAAAGGATGGATACGAAATTTACGATTAAAGCCTTCCGCACTATGCGGAGATTTCAGCAAAGGCTGATGTGGCAAAACCTATTTCTTGACATTGCCTTATAGTATTTTGTAGATAGATTTTTGAAAAACTTTTACGGTTATTTTGCTTAAAAAACGATTTGCCTATTTCAGTCACTTTCCTATGGCTTTTCTAGTATTTTCTTAAAATCGAGTAGCTAATCTCAAATATGTGCATCAATTAGCAAACCTACATCACAGTTATTTAATATTGGATCCCACCTTTGTGGAAGCATCTTAATTTGCACAGTTCATCATTAATTAGATTCCTAACGATAATACTAGTTATTATCATTATACATAAAAACAATTAAACAAATGGTTGCATATAAACTTTGATTCCAATTTGATGCCTCTATCTATCAAAAATTTAAAAGGCAATCGTTCAAGTGTTCACATTATGAAAGATTTTCGTTTTGCTGGATCGACCAAATATACGAGACAAGTATTAGAAAATATAAATAGGAAAGCTGCTTTAATTTAATTCTTTTCCCCCTTTTCTTTGTCTAAACAAAGTTCACCAGCTAAGCTAGGTAGCTGTTTTAATACGCACCGTACTGATCTTTTTCCTTTGCTTTGGGTGATTCACAGACAAGAGTACTGCCCTTTTGAGATGGACCTCACACGTTAAATAGCTAGCTATACGAAATTTCCAAGTAAACTAAGATGGTTTGGATGAATCAATTGAAAAACGAGACAATTTATTAATCAATTGTCTCGTTTTACAAAATGAGTCGTGTAAAACGAGTAAATTTGAATTAGCTGTCCCACTCAAGACAATTGTAATTGCTTCAAAATGAGTCAATTCAGAATTTCCAAGGCCAAATTGCTTCATTCAAATTTTCTGCTGCTAAACGAGTCAATCTGACACAATTGTCTCAAAACGAGACAATTGTATCAGATTGATCCATTAGAATTTATCATCCAAATGGCCTAATTACTTTTGCACAACTTGTACGAACATCTTAGAGAAAATCTAATGGAAATTAGAATTTTATGACTCATCGTTTTTTCAAAAACAAAATTATTTTTTACGACTCGTCCTTAATTAGTCAATGTATACTTGTGTAGTTTAACCCCACCAAAACGATCATTCTAAACACCGACATAATCGTGTTTCCTCCTTCTCACTCCAAAGGTCGACCCAATAAAATAAATTGGTTAACTATACTTCAGAGGGCTTCTCCGGAATGACTTTGCAGGCCCTGCATATCGGTATCACTTCTTTTCTTTGCAAATGATTTGTATATTTTTCTTCAAGCATCGTCTCATTCTTCTTGCACAACTCTCCTCTCGCTGCTTCAAGTTTACCAGGGTCTAAAATCTAAATGGCCAACGAATCAATTTGGCTAAATCCAATGTTTGCTTTTGCAAAGAATACCCCTCTCTGGCTCTCTCCCCCTGGCTTAGTCAATCAATGGCACGTTGATTCAAGAAACAAACGAATATAAGCCGTCTATATTATAGGTAGGGCTACAAATGAGCCGAGTTGTTCGCGAGTGGTTCGACGTTCGACTCGGAAAAAGCTCATTCGAAATTCGGCTCGTTTACTAATGAGCCGAGCTTGAGCTTAGCCTTCTGCAGCTCGTGGAGCTCGCGAGCTAGCTTGACTCGGTGGCTTGTTGAGCTCAACTCGTGAGCTGGCTCGTTAAGAGCTCATGAGATGTCTCAACTCTCAAGATTGTGGCTAGAGAGCCAACTCAATTACTGAGTTATGAGCGAATCGATCTATATGAGTTTGATTTTGATAATTCATAGGATTGTTAAATTATATATCTCACTCTATATGAAGTTTAACACGTAGATTATGTGAGCAAATATGTTTTATTTAATTTTAAAAAAGCCATTATGTATCATAGATTGCTTCGATACTGTGAAATAGCATAATTTTCACAAATTAAAATTTATTAACTAAATAATTTAATACCACAAAGTATAACATAAAATTAGTTAATATCGAATACTTAACTATTATTATTATTTTCTTCATCTTGGCATTAATCACATGTATCATGTATTACATACAAAACGAATATATCAAATACGAGTTAAGATTTTATTAAGCAAGCTAGCTCGCAACTCAACTCGACTCGGCTTGTTAATAAACGAACCGAGCTCGACCTCGACTCATTTATTAACGAGCCGAGCTCAAACTGAGGAAAGCTCGACTCGGCTCATTTGCAGCCCTAATTATAGGTGTATTGGGCCGAACCCTATTGGGCAAAGATGGGGCCTGATTTGTGTGGAAACTTGAAAAAGCTTAAAAAGGGAAGCATAGCAAGGGCAAGATAAGGAAGAAGACCAACTTTGCTTTTGGAATTTGGGCAAAAGTGTTTGCCTCTGGATTCATGCAAACCCTATTTGCTGAAATCCACGTCAAATTTTCCATTGTTGTCGTGGAAGGCACTTGCTTGTGGTTTCTTACCCTTCTGCTACAATAATCAATGAAGAGTTAAGTGAAATATGAACAATAAGTCAGGATGGCCGAGTGGTCTAAGGCGCCAGACTCAAGTTCTGGTCTTCGAGAGAGGGCGTGGGTTCAAATCCCACTTCTGACAAACTTTATTATTTTTTTCCACTATGTTTTTGTATTGTGAATTTGTGATGTTAGAACCAAGGCCCAAAGGTCGGATGAATTTGTGCGAGGCCCGGCCCAATTAGTCGGGCTCCTCGTTTCCATTCGAGGGAAGATGTGACGTGGCAATTTGCTCACTCGATTTTTACCGAGTTCCGGCATGTATCCAAGGATGACGCAAAATGCCATCACCTAGCTAGTTATGGATTTGACCTTTCCATGTCATTTTTGGACGACATTTCGTCTCTTCCTACGCATAGTAAGTGATATTATCCATAACCTAATAGTTTAACACTAAATTTTCAAGCCACTAACGTATAATGGTCAATAAAGAGTCATTAGGAAGTCCAATTAAAACTTCATTGCATTGCACCAACGGGGCAAAGAGCGTCTGTAATTGCTACCCATGTCGTATTACTATCAATATAATACCAACAAGTCGACTTAGATGAAAAGTTCACGCACTAGCTAGCTAGTATATTAGTATTACTCCTGCATAAAGTTCCTTGGAATAAGAAGGATGAAGCAAATAGTCGCCTGCCGCCAATTTAACTTTGCTTTTCTATTGTTGATAAATTCTTATATCCAAAAAATGCGTATATCATGTTTCAAGAATCAATACGAAAAAGTAGACCAGGCAATTGTTAGTAAATGAAATAAGATATGTTATTATTGAACTTTCTCTCAACAAATCAATTATTGTGTTTCAAATCGACAACAACGCTATCTATTAAGCACATGTTATTCAAACCCATACGAATATATACTTTCGTTTGAAAGTGCTAGTAAACGGTATATGAACTACGTTTGAACCTCTCCTAACAACTCGGAGTATTGGGATCAACTGTATCTTGACATGGACACATGGTATCAGAACCTTCTGTAACCGAGAGGTCTCATGTTCGAATCTTGGTGACCCCCATCTGTCATCTGTTTCTGTTAAGCACATGGTGTCCGGACCTGTGCCTATGCAAATTCCAAGCCTATCTGAGTGGCTTGAGTTTGAGGGGGTATGTTGGTAAACGGTATATGAATCACAATTGAAGCTCTTCCAAAACTCAAATTATTAGAATCAACTGGTGGTTCTTGACAGAATCTAAATATAGTTTTCTTACTTCATCATCTTTGCGTATAATATCACCCATATTTGTGCTTTCCAAGTCAAGCGAAGAGAAAACCTAACACGAAACATAACATCAGCCAGCCCCCTGACTTCTTAATATCTTCTGTTGTTAGGTTTCAGCTACAACAACAGATTAACCAAAGCATCTCACTGTCTTTGGCAATGGCAATGGCCGGCGCGCATGTTATCTGTCGTGTAAAGTTGGCGGTTGGATAAATGTTGATGTTAATTAGGATGACCCATGTGATGTGAGTCATATAATTTGATTACTCCATACTTCCTTTTTCTTTCTCGCAGCATATTCCCAGTTTTGTACTAACACCAACAATACGGCTTATCTAATCTCCCTTTTCCCACCTTCTTTGTAAAGAAAGCTTTTCTTCGTCATATTAACACAATCAACAACCATGAACCATATAGCTTATCTATCCTATCCATAGCACATACTATACACCTTTCCAAATACATTCCACGCGGCCACATGCACCTAAACCCTATTCTACTGGCCGTCCCCGTGAGTATGCATAACTAGAAATTTCATATTCGATTACATAATTAAGCTACACTATATTTTCCGTTACATTAACTCCTTAGTCATTGGAAAATGGAATATGATGAATTGGTTGTTGAGGGGATGTTGGAACATTGAATATATATATGGCCGAAAATTCTTATGTTTGGATTTCAAAAACTGATGATTTAAGTAATAACGATATGATCAATTATGTTATGGCATAAAATGGGATAGTGTGGACTTTGTCGGCTTATCTTTGTAGGGTTGTCAAGAATGATATTATCGTGCAACTCGTGAGAGTCAAATTTTTATTCCGCTAATACAAATATCTTTCAATGAATACACATACAATAATATAATATTTAAAATTACATGATACTCTTGAGAGCACTTTTACTATGCTATATAGTATTGGTGCTTTAATGTACAACTTAAAGTTGTACCATAACATTAAATGTATAAGCTAGTTTAGATTGTACCATAAAGCAACTTGTACTATTATGTTATTGTACAACTTTACAACTTGAAGTTGTATCATCACATAAATGTACAAGTTTAAGTTGTACCATAAAAGAATTTGTACAAAAAGTATAGGTACAATCTAAAGTTGTACCATAACGTAAATGTACAATTTTAAGTTGTACCATAAAGACAAAACCCTATAGCGCCGATACTATATAGCATTGAAAAATTTCTCTACTCTTGAATATTTTACCTGAATTGAATCCGAATCCCTCATTGAAACTATATTGAAAACTAGTTCGCCCCCACTTATTCTAAAAATTATGAAACTCAAGAATGAAAATTTATACAATTTATTTTTAAAAACAAAAAAAAGCATCTAGTCATCAATCTTTCTTTTGTCAACAAATAAAGCCGTTGTTGTTGACATGCATCTTACCATATAACTAACTAGCTTAGTCATCAAAGCACATTAGAAGAACCCAAATGGAAAAGCTTCCACGCATTGACATTTTCAGGTGTTCAGTCAAGCTATATGATCTATCAACCCTAAATTCCTGTCATAACGAAATTGGTGTATACCAAACACTCCCCTATGGGCGAACTTTAATTAAAGCCGATTTGGTGGGACAATGACTGGATCATAGTCGATTAATTACTACTAACAATCCGTCGTGTCCGCACATGCATGCATGTTGCCCTAGGGGCCGTTTGGATGGATAAGAGAGGGCTGTCGGAATTGATGTGATGCAAATGGACTTATAACAAACAAGGCCCACTTTGAAAATGCTGGACCTAAAGCTTTTCTTCTGCTATTCATCATCGATCAAATTGGCTTAAAAAGGCTAAAAGCCCAAAAAGCAGGGTGAGACTGCTGACGTCTAAAGCGAGGAAAAGGCTGGCAAAAGGAAGATTTCCCGGGTTTTTATGACGTCCCCAAAAGTTGTGTTTTTTATGTGTATGTTATTGTTGGGGGAGGCTTTTGAAGTCATCTTGTGTTGCGTCGATTCCATATGGTATGTTTACAGAATAGTGTGGCAGGAAATCTAGCTATGATCTATGTATCTTCTAGGCTAAGCTTCTTTCCAAGGTTGTCAGCCCGCGGGTTGACCCGCGGGTCGACCCAGTTTGACCCTGACCCGATGAGAAAAACGGACCGCACGCACCCGTCGGGCCGGCCGCTATAAGGTACCGGGTTGGAGGTCAAATTGTGTCATTTTTTCCTTTGATTTGCGAAATGCGTCTATTTTCCGATTTTTCTTTTCGCCCAACTCAATCTTTGGAATCCTAAGTTGAACATTTGAATATTTATGTTATATAAGTGTGTGTGAATTTTCATTATATGTTGGATCCAAGTACGATATGTTATTTTGGTGTAATATTATATGTTATAACTCATATGTTAGATAAGATTTGATATAATTTATGAGGATAAGTACAATATAATGACTTTTTCCATATTTCCGGGCCAAACCGGGCTAAAACTGTTGACCCATTAACCCTTGACCCACTAGCTCGACCGGGTCCGGGTCAACCCGCGGGTTGACAACCTTGCTTCTTTCTCAATATACTAGAGAGCTTTTATGGGGACTCCTAACCAACGGAAGATCGTTTCAGGGTTGTTTGCCGATTGGATTTGGGTGATGCATTTATCACCCAATTTCAAGTAAGATGGATTTAGATATTCAAAATTTATGGACGCCACGGATTTATAAATACCGTATTTTACTAGGAAATTGGTTGAGGGCTAGAACATTTTGGTGCAAAATGATATAAGTTCGTGATCAAATCAACTACAAACAAACAATGTACTCTTTCAATCCTGTGATGCAATAAATTTATCAAAATTTGAAGATTTTTAAAACTCAAAATCCTCGTGTTTATTCCAACATGCAAACCATCGTTAGTGCAAGAAAAACAAAAACATTTTTTCACGCTAAATTATGTAATATTTTTTCATATACTTAAAATTTTGCACATATCAAATAAATCTCGTGCATATATTTTTATCTGCATTCAAATATCATATTTTATCTGACTCATATTACAGTCAAGTAAACCATTTTCTGAGTCCAAGTACTTACTGTTAATTGGAAGATGTTGAGTTCGGATCTACTCCATTCATTTGTTAATAATAAACAACGTGAAAGTGGACCAATAAATATGATTGAATGAAATGAAACGGAGACGAAAATAATTAGACCCGTCAAATATACAACGCATCAATTTAGTGGGGGGAATGTAGCCTATCGCCCTATCAATTTACAGCCTGTTTGGATGGACAAAAAACTCAGGAATTGGAATTTCATTTCCAATTCTATTTCATTATTTCATGTTTGGAATGGTAAGAAGGTTGGGAAATGAATTCCATTTGACTAAAATATTGGAAATTAGAATTCCTATCAAAAGTGATAGGAATTGGGTTTATGGAGATGGAATTAGTGGGACCCATTCATATTTATTATTATTTTATAATTCCACTATCTTATTTCTCTCTTTCTCTCTCATCCATATTTCATTTCCCAAGATAAAAAAATCTACTAAATCATTAATGATTGTTAAAGAATACAATTCATTTCCATAGTTGTTGGAATTATGCCAAACACAAATATTGGAAATGGAATTCCATAAAAGTTAGAACTGGGAATGAAAATTCATTTCCATTTCTTATGGAATTGTATCCAAACAGGCTGTGTCAAAGTTAAAATTTAATTCAATGAGTACCTAATTGTTGACTTACTGAGGACAAATAGGCCCATGGTACTTTTCGTCGCCAAGGAGCACAAAGGCCCAATTCTTTACGGTATGGGCCTATTAAAAGGCCCCCCGCTCATTGTATAGCTAGCTGTTCGTGGCATAGGGCCCAATGCCAATTATCGTTCTTCCCTTCTCCAAAAAGTCAATTTGATTTACCACAAGATTTTGCTACGGTGACCCGCTGTAACTTAGCGAAAATAGTTGGCCACTTTCGAAAAATTATTGCTCATGTTTAATGTTCATGATGATTTTAGGATCAGAATAACTATTTTTCGAATATCCCGAAATGGATAAATGTCACATTTGGTTACTGGGATTACTAAATCGTGTTATGTTTAGTCACTAAAAAATATTACTATCAATTTTTGTCACTCGAATTATTAAAACAAGTCACATTTAGTCACTCTTCCGTCAGCCCGCGTCCAACTCCGGTCACTCGAATTACTTTTCTTTTTTAATGAATGTCACTCGAATTACTGAAACGTGTCACATTTAGTCATGTTTCAATAATTCGAGTGGCCAAAATTGATATTAATTTTTTCTAGTGACTAAACATAACATAATTTAGTAATCTCAATGATCAAATGTGATATTTACCCATCCCGGAATTCAGTAATGACCTGAAAAGGAAAGATTATCTGCTCCAATACTGCGAAGTACCATTCTTCTGTTCCTCCCTTGGACTAGAAAGTGTTATAATTCAATGTACTACAGAACTGTGGCAGCTGTGCCTTTTTCTTTTCTTATCTGGATTTGATTGGATTTAGAATAACTATGGACTATGGTTGGTTGGTGTATCTTAATTGCTTTTCTTTTATCCATTTAATAAGCACAGTACTGTTCCATTTTATCTTCTCCTTTGATTACTTTTGATATAGCTACCAGCCTAACACCGTAATGTAAAGCCTTCAAAGTTGCCATTGCGGATAACGAGAACTTTTACAAGATCATGTTCAGTTGCTTAATAAACACATCACTTGATCAACTTGCAAATTGCGAAGGTGAACGGATGATGTTGGAGAGAAAGTTTACCATGCCCGTTAAAAATTGTATAAAAGTCATTTTATCATGTAGTAGGCTGAATTTTTAAGAGTCATAGACCTATATAAACTCCAAAAATATGGCTAAACAATTACAATTTAGTTGCCCTTGATATCGTTCTGTTTATTTCAATACATGTAACTTATTTAACGACTTGAATAACGGAGTGTCGATCAAATATCATCTCCTTTTTCTTATTTAACTCTCATGTCTGTCTTGCTAAATCCACAAAATGTAAATTACAGTCTAGGAATTAGAGTGACCTTAAATATCCATTTATTGTTTAGATCCTTTGAAAACTAAACAAAAACAAGATTATGAATAAATGAAATAAAGTTATTTTGTTCATTGTATTGTCTCTAAATATTATTCATTGTTTTCAGAGTCAGTGAATACGCACGCAACTTCGAATTCGATTAACAAACTAATTTTTCTTTGGAAATATTTTATTATTTGGGTTTGGGTTCTGGGTCTGGTCTGTAACCGTTTTCTTTGCCAGATTGGATTAGGTTTAGTGAACCACATCGTGTTAGTGAAAAATGGCTCTGCTCGATATAGTGAAACTGGCTCTCTCTCGCCCGTGAACTAGCTAACACACATTGTGTTAGTGAACCACATAAATTGTGCGTCGTATTTTCGATTCTCGCTTTCGTATTCTTGCTTTCTCGATTACGACGATTTACCGACCAGCGCGTTTATAACAATCATGAATACAAAAAATTCATTGTTTATTAATGTCATGGAAATGTAGGAAAGAGCAAGTGACTATCCATTGTAGCACTGGGAAAGGTGATAATAAAGCAATTAAATAATTAAGTGAAAAAAGTTTGAGGCAAGCAATACATTGCATGCCTTTCATTCTTCATTTTTATTTTTTTTTATTTTTTGTGTGTTATATGTTAGGTGAAGGATTTTCATGAATGGATTAGAATCCCTTGCTGAGTCACATGTGTTTCAGCATATTGATGGAAAAAAGAGGCATGTTTTTTCAGCTGTATTGTGTGTTAAAAAAATATACCTACATCAAGTAGCAAATATCACAAGCTTGTAACATGCTGTTATCATAAAAGTGTTGTAATATTCAGATGTTGGATAGAGACATGATCGATAGTTTTCAAAATACATGACTATGATTGTTAAGAGAGTTGGAGACTGATTTTGGGTGAAAAAAATAATAAACAAACTTATTATCTTTCTCTTTAAATTTTTGTATTTACACCCAAATGTTAATCAGCCATATTATCGATCAACCTGGTTTTCGAATCCCATTAACTCGAGCTCGATACCTGCATCTGGAATGGCTGTTTCACTACAAAAATCATCAAAAATACATAATTGACCAGACAAAACTACAACCACGATATAAGAAAAAGTGGCATCTTAATTCCCAACTTGTAATCTTCTCCCCCTAAGCTTGCTGTGCTAGTGTTGGGGATGTGCAATCCTAAAGCCATCCGGCTTGAGCTCCTGCAATGCAAGTCCTGCTGAATTTTGAGTCCGAACTCAAGAAGTGAATAATTAATTAGTGTTCAATCTCGATCAATTATTGATGAATATCTAATCTGGCTGCTCAATTTGGTAAACTGACCCAAACAATTTGTTTTCGATAGAACAGGGCCTTAATTGGATACCCACATTGAAAGAGAGCTAGTTAGGTTAGTATATGCTATTATATATGGGTTAGTGGAACCCCCTTTCTTGACCAAATTCTTGTCCATATATGTATATACTCAACTCCATTGTTTCACGATAACGCAAGAAATTAGCAACAGAACCCCCACCAATCCAAGCCCTGATTGGCTCCTGCACCAAGCCATTCCCATTTGGCCAGCGCCTTTAATGCGTGCTCTCAAAGAGTTTGGATCCCATCAATTTAACTAATCCCCTCCAAAACTAACGTCCTTGATTTCATATAATTTATGTTATAGTTCATCGTTTCTGGGTAACTGTGAGATGTTGCGAAAACCCTACACGACTATGCTTATAGTGTTGTCATTTCAATAACTGAATGGCTAAACGTCGCCCTGCTATTACTATTATCGCCCTAATTTGAACGTAAAACTACTAAATTATCCTTCATTAATCAAACCAAAATAAATTAAAAATTTCTAAAATCACTAATCCTCCAATATGATGGACCACCGACAAATACTCCCCGCTGCCGCCTACCTACAATCTGCAGCCGTTCCATCTCCTCCGCTCTTCTCCCCAATTCATCGACGACACCATCCATCCAACCGCCTTCTTTATCGAGGGAGTAATCTCTGCTCTGATCGAACACCCATCTCATTCCGTCGCCGCCCTCCTCGCACCGGACAGATACCATCCTGGCGGCAGCCGCGGCGTTGCTGTGAGAAATCAGGGAATCCTCCTATAAAAATTACAAAACAACGGCACCATACAAATATTGTTACTCTCTCCCCGTGATCATCTCCAACCCATGCACCCATCATAACCTTCCGCACCTTCTTATTATTGGCACCAGGGAGTACTCCGCTGGTAGTAATACCGGCGTTTCCATTCCGATGTGCCTCCGGACGGGCCGCCGTCGAGAACTAAAAAAGCAAGTTCCCTGAATAGTTTTATGAGCTTAAAAAGCTATTGTTAATTAATAATCCTTAAGTCCTTAACTAAATTAGAACTTATGATTTCCTTTCCTTCTTCTTCTTCTCGTTTGGTGTGGGTTGACGATCTCCGGAGAGCAGAGGAGAGATCCTTGTAACGTGGACAGCAGGTAGCAGTTTGATTCCTATAGGGAGTGTTTTTTGTTCTTTTATATGTTTAATTGTGTTTGTTATGTACTAAGAACAAAGAAATAAAAGGGATAAAAAGGTCGTTTTGATTTTTAAGTTAGGGTGATTAAGTAGAATCTAGTGCGACGTTTAGCAATCCCTTTCAATAAACTCGTTCTCATATCATATAAATATCAATAGCCCGATTTAGTATTGTTGCATTTTAGTTTTTTAGTTAAAAAAAGTTCTCAATAACTTAGATATTATACAACTAAATTTTTTATAGATTACCATTTCTCACCATCAATCATAATAATGGAATGGGTAAATACTATTTTTTAGCCAAAAAATTTTCTCATTCCGTAATATTAGCCAAAACTATCGTAATACGAATTATTAGCCAAACGTTAATTATCCGTTACCATCTCCTTTAAAATTGTTGACTAGGCACGACAATGCTGAGTTGGTATCCAGGTGGCGATCAATTTCGGTTCTAATTTTAAACTTAAAAAATAACGATTTAAAAAAAGAAAAGGAAAAATAAACCCCCTCGGTCCCGACTTACCACCTCCCTCCTCCGGTCTCTTCCTTATTCCCTCATCTCCGCCCGACGATCTCCCTCCACCATTTCCAGCAGGCGAGGCAGCAAAATCTGTCGTCGTCTATTAAACCACCACGATCGTTGCGCCTCACTGATTTCAGGAGTCTAACAGCGCCATCCATCTCTGTGTTTTGAAGCACCGCGGTCGACGCCCGACTGAGAAGCCAGCTGAAGACGAAGAGAGAGGGACAATTCAATCGGAGTCCAATCTTTGGCCGAGAAATCTTCAAGCAAGGTAAGGTTGTTCCAGTTTTTCGATTCGAACCCTATCCCTTTCGAAATTTTTGGTTTGAGTACACAATCCTTTCTTCCAAATCGAACCCTTTCTGTAATTTTAGGGTTTCTCAATTTGCGAAGAGTGGAGAATTTACATGGATTGAGAATCGATAAGTTCAATTAAGTTTCTTAGATGGAGAATCGAAAACCGAACCCAAATCATGCCTCGATTTGCTTTTTGTTTCTTGGGTGCTTCTGGTGCATCTTGGTTTCTCGATGCTGGCCATTTTATTGTCTTCTGGTTCCGTATGCAGATGCCGAAGGGAAGAGACGACTACGACGAGGCTCAACGATGGCGGCAGCGAGGCTCAACGATGATGGCCCGATGCTCAACTACGGCCGCGGCGACGAGGGCAGAAAATGGATTCGTGCGTTTTAAAGACAATATGAGGAATTAAAAATTAAAAGCAAAAAATAATAAAAGACCAAATTTTAATGTTGTCATACGTGGAAGCTGACGTGTTTGCTGAGTTGGACCACCGTTAACAAAAAATTTGCGGTAATGGAATTAATGCTAATATTTCGCAACGTCAATTAACATTTGGCTAATAATTAGTATTACGATAGTTTTGACTAATATTACGAAATGAGGAAAATATTTTGCTAAAAAATAGTATTTACTGAATCCTTAATTTCAAGAAAGGGAATGAAAATGGCACAAAAAAGGGATCAGTTAGCGTGACTACCCCTAAAGGGGTAGTGATTTTTGACACCCCCTTTATGATTGGCCAATTTTATTTCCAATCATTGGCAAGTATTAATTAAACTGATTTTTTATTTTTTTTAATCTTGTAATTTGGGGTCTCTCACCACATTGGAAAAGAGAAAGAATCTGGGGAAAAATGAAATCACCCCCATTAATTACATAATTAATTTCTCTCACTGGTACATTAATTACACGTACCACTCCACTGGTACACGTACCACTCCACTGGTACATGTACCAGTGGAGTGGTACGTGTACCAGTGGAGTGGTACGTGTAATTAATGTACCAGTGAGAGAAATTAATTATGTAATTAATGGGGGTGATTTCGTTTTTCCCCAGATCCTTCCCCATTCATAATTACCAACGTTTTTCTCCTTCCCCATTCATAATTATTATCACAATTAAGGCTTTCCTAATTTACAAGATTACAATAAATAAAGTAAAAAGCTTAAATGGAAAAGTGACCAATCAAGAGGAGGGTGTCAAAAACCACTACCCCTTTAGGGGTTAGCATAGTATCCGACCCCCACAAAAAATAATCTTTGTGATACAAGGACTTTCGATCTGGACCTCTCCCTAATCATAGAAAAGCTCCATTGGAATCGGAAGGTCAATCAATTGCACATGCACTTATGCCAAAGGACTTAAATATATTTTTGCCTTTACAAGTTGTGGAGAGGTGTACAAGTGTTCATGAATATACCTCGAGATAAAACACCACCCCCCACAACTTCTACCTGCTGAAAGGGCAACAATAATAATTAGCCATCGCTTTGCATCACACCACGCTTCCAATCAATTAAATATTAACCCACTTGTACCAATGCTGATGTCTCACTCACTCTCAACATACCCCTAATTAATTAATCCAACCCCATAATCTTCTGATTAATCATACAAAAATGTCGGCATCGCCCAAATAATAACCCCATCTGCAACGTGACGTACGCTGTCGTATTAGACAGTAGCCAGAATGATAATCAATCTTAAATCTTTATTTTATTAATAAGATTCTTTTTTTTCTTCTTCTTCTTTAATTGTGGTGTTACATGTGGTAGAATAACAAATTCCTCTGAAAATGAATCCCCTCCTCTAAAAACTTTCACCACCCCAAAAGGGTAAAAAGAATTTTATAATAAATTAACCTACCTCTATAAAGAATACAACCCCTCAATTCCTAGCTAATTTCGTCTCCAACGATGGACGGGCCATCTAACATCACTAATAATTTAATAATTAATTAATAACCTCGGGTAGCGCCTGCCTATCAGTTTTGACGGGCCAACTTAGTTCGCTTTCCCATTAGCGAGTCCACCTCCCCGTCAGCCCAACGGGCCCACGGCCCATTTCAGTGGTGTCCTACGTGGCCCTCACATGCCGTAGGCCCCACACCACCATGTTATTGGTTTCTCCATGGCGGCATGGGTCACGGGCCATTTCTCCCATAATCCCCGACCCATCAGCCAACCCGCCCGGCCGACCCATGTGATCCAGTATTAAAAACAAAAACAAAAAAAAGGTTTTCAGAAGAACTGCATCAACCGCCATACGGCCAATGTGATGCTGACGGCAGCACCCACGTGGGTACACGTGGTCGCCGCACCGCCGTTGTTGGCCAACTCCCCGCCTTCGTACACCATCGAGCCGTCAACAAACGGCGAACTGCCCCTCCCGTCGTTTCCGCCAGCCGTGATCCCCGGTGGCGGCGGCGATGTCATCGTCGTCGTTCCCTGGTTCTGACCCTGCGACGCCTTTTGACTGTCCAATCAAAAGAAACAACTCCGTCAGTGGCCGTTATGTATACCAATTAAGTATTCAATTACTTTATTATACGTACGTATACAGATCCGCAAACCGAGGCGGGAGGAGCTTCCGTTTCAGCTACGGATCTGTATCTGTATTTGTTTAATTTTAGATAATACTTAATGCACTAAATAAAAAAATTGCGGTTTTCACTTTCCTAATTTCTCAACCGGGCCGAAACCCGACCCGAATTCTTATGTCGGCGTACAATTCACTTCATTTTCACGTTTTTCTAAGCAGACAGCGGTAACAATTACGGCGGTAAAAAGATAAATAAAAAATGCTGGGCCGGCAAACGTTCGTTTTCCCAGGCTTTTTCAACGGGTGGAAACGGTGAAAAATGGACGGCAAGCTGTAATTTGTTTTTTTATTATTACCTGGTGCTGGGAGTGGGACAGAAGGTGATGGCGTAATCGGCGGAGGAGCAAGTGAAAGTGCTGGTCTTGTCATCGTACGCGTAGCTGTAAGCGCGTGGGCAGGCGTTCTTGAAAGCGAGCGAATACGACGTCGGCTTGCAGGTGTCGGGGGTCGCGTAAGCCCCATCGCAGCAGTACTGCGGCTGGCGGAAGGCCTCGCACGCGCTCTTGCACGCGACGCCCTCTCCAGCCTCGGAGACGACCTTGAGATCAGAAGGACACGCGCCGTTCAGATCGACCACGCAGCCGGTGCTGGAGCAGTTCTGTCCCGACCCGCCCTGCGGCGAGACGAGGACGGGGAGGTTGTAGCCGTCGACGAGGCTGACGTCGAAGAAGTCCTGGCCGCCGTAGCCGTCGAGCTTGAATTCGGCGAGCGTGGCGGGGGGAGCGGCGCCGGCGCCGGAGCACTCGACCTTGCCGGAGCCGCAGTCGCCGGTGATGCAGGAGAATTTTCCCGTGGAGTCCTCGGAGCAGTGGGTCCGGCCCCAGAGGCGGCCGCCCCAGGAGGCCGGCGGGGAGATGGTCCGTGTCTCACCCTTCTGGAGCGCGAATCCGGTGGTGGGCAGCGGCGCCACGTCGGCGTTGGAGAGAATGCCCGGCCAAACCGTGTAGTCGCACTGGTTGGTGATCGTGAAGGTCGTGGAAACGACGCCGATTGGGAAGAAATTAGCAGTACCCAAGATGAAGAGGAGTAGCAATTGAGGAATTAGAGGAGCCGCCATTGAATCTATGGAAAAGAAGAATAAGAGTTGAAATAAGATTTTTTTTGGAGTTGGGAATGACAGAGGAAGAAGATGAAGGAAGGGCGGCAGATTAATGGCGGAGAGATCTTCTTCCTCTGTAAGAAAGCAGGGAAGGGGGCTGAATGGGGAAGATTTTAGGAAAGAGAGGAGCGAGTGGCGTATTTATAGAAGGAATTTTGATGACGTTGGGCTATGGGGCCCAATAAGTTGCTGAGTTGGCACCTTGATTTTCTGACCAGGAGGAGGGAGTTATTTGCTGGATTATTTACCGTTGGATCTCTGACAAAGCAAAGCTGACAAACTCACTCCATGATATATTTAACTTTTACGCTCTGTTTGGCAACAAGGGGTGCAAATTGCAGGAGGGTGCAAGTTGAGGGGTAAATTGCTGAGGGGTGCAAATTGCTGGGGGTGTAAGTGGAGGGGTAAATTGTTGTTTGGATGAAAAAGTAGGGGGTGCAAATAAAGTGCAAAGTAAGTAATTATATTATTTTAAAATAGATTTTAAAATTATAAAATAGATTTTAATATTATAAAATAGATTTTAAAATTATAAAATATTATCATAAAATAATAAAATAAATATTACTATATGATAATAAATATACTTTACTAAAAAAATAGTTATTATATAATAATGCTCAAATAATAATTAATTATAACAATTGTAATAATCATTGATCGAGCGATCTCAAAACTCGAAGCTCAACTCGTAACTGGTCATCCTATATAGGGTTTTCGTGTCTAGTTTAATCTTAAATTGTCAAACTTAGTCAAACACGTTCGAATTTGTAAGTTTTAACTATTTAGTCAAATAAAATGAGTTAACCAAACAATTTCTCTCTATCTTTTCCACAAACACCTTGTATATCTAATTTTCAATGCAAATTCGATTCAACCAAGAGATCTAGATTTGACTTGACGAACATTTATAAACTTGTTTCCAGAGTCAAATGGTCAACCCCGAATAATGTTTACATTAATGATATTTATAAAAAGAAGAAATTGATAATATTAATTATTATATAATTATATATAACACAATTAGAAAAATAAAATTCCATAATTCCCCCCTCCCCCTCTCTTCCTTCCTTCCTTTGCACCCCAATTCGGGGGGTAAGCCGAAACAGTAAATTTGCACTCTCGTTTTGCACCCCCCTACTGTTCCAAATTAACCAAACAGGTGCAAATGTGTTGGAAACTGTGTTTACACCTCACATTTGCACCCTCCTCCCATTTACCCCTCTTCCCAAACAGAGTGTAACTCACTCCATGTTAATGAGAAGTTGGAACTTAATGTCTCCGCTAATGATCCATTAGTAAATTCCTTAATGAACATTGATCCTTCATACACAAATATTAGTATGGTAAGACTATACAATAGAAATAAGAAAATTATTAGCAGTGGAAGAAAAAAAAAAACATGCCTAGTGTTCATAATTAAAAGGTACCCAATAATACCTGTAAATAAAAGTATCCAATAATAGATGGGTAGTAGTTGGATTAGCAATCAAACGGCCCAGTGAAATTGGGTGCATGTTGTTGGGTAGACAGTCACTTTGGGGAGACAATTTACCTCATAATCTTGCTGGGTGATGGGCACTGGTCTGTGATGGTGCCATTTCAACAACTAGGCACATTATCATCAATAATTATTATTATAATTATAATTGATCCCGACTACTCACATACTCGCAATGTCATCACAACTACTCATGTATTCGCAACTGAAATTGACAAAAACTTATTTGATCTGAATTCATATCTTTCTTGTTACTTATAACCCACCTACTTAATTTGAACCAACTGTACGATATACTAGATTCGCATATTAGATACAGAACAATTTTACCAAAGATATAAACAAATAGCATATCAATTAATAATGCTGATACTTTCGTCCAAAGCGTAATGATCTTTTTTTCCCCACAAGAGTACTTGAGCAACCCTTGTGTATCAAGTGTCCAATTTTGGTCAACACGTCCATTTCTTGCGAAGAAGCAACACATTGATTATTCTAAACCAGCAATTGAAGTGAATTCCCCACCAGCACTACCAAATATTGGTATTCTTCCGGGAGGGGGTGGTTCAATTTCAATATATTATCTTTGAAGAATAGAATAAAGTACACAAAACTAAATTGTGGGAGCTAGCAAGCTAGGGATACTGGATAAGTCATATTTTGTTAGCTTTTTACAAAGAAAGAAGAAACAAATCCCCCACGTTTTCCCTAAGAAACGTCAAACCCTTTCGATTTGCCAATTCTCCAAGTCAGTTGACCTGTCCTTCTAACAACGAAGAAATTTTTGCATACAATCAACCTTTTATACTATTACATAAACCTGTAGAGAAAAACCTAATTTTTTTTTCTAAAATATAAATACTAGTTCATTAAACAAAGACTATAGTGGATGCTAAATCAACGAGGTGTTGATATTGACGTTACAATACATACTGACGTTGATCTTGACTCCATCTCGATTCTCGAACAAGCTTGTCACCTTATAAATTTGTACGAAACTTGTTACCCAATAAGGTGAATGGAGAAACTGTCTTGAAATATGTACATATTAACTGAACCAAGTAAGTTAGATGTGATTGTTTAACTCGTGAGTTCCTCTCTAATTCATAGTTAGTTGAAATAGTCTTATTCACTAAACAGTGTTTCGTAGCATCAAACTTTCTGGACAGGATTATTAAGGGAATAAGGGTAGGTTAACTTAACTGCTCCCTGCCTTTCAAAGTGGATCAACGGCCTGTTATATATCTTCGAATTTAGGCTATAATCATTGACTTTCTCTCTTTCAAATGAAAGGCAATCAAATCATTTTTAGCTGGCCTGGGGCTGGGTGGGTTTGCCCTGAATTTAGACTCAACCTGAAAGCAACCGGCCAAGGCCTTTCTTGCGATTGTCAAACAAGCATCACCCGTTTCCTGCAAATATCTTTATGCATGAGGACGATTCGATAATATCCCAAGAAATTCCGACCAACAAAATATCTTTGGGATTGATTCCCCAACTTATTATGATCGAGAGAGAGATGCTGGTTGGGACATGTATATTTGAACACCTTTTAATTACCTCTCAATTTAATGGATTGTGAACGTGGAATTCTCCCAACCCTAAAATAAAATAGTTATTTTTTCACCATCCTACAGTTCGCAATTTGTCAAGAACTAGTTAGTACTCATGACTCAAGTTGTTGAGAGAGATTCAATGATGATTCATATATCATTTACGAACACAATTACACAACCCCTCAAACGAAAGGCATTCATATAGGCTTGAAGATTGGACTAGTCTAGACACCATGTGCATAATATAACATATGAAGGTCACTTTAATTTGAATAGAGGATCTCCCGGTCGTCACAGAAGGCTCTTTCTACTATGTGAAAGTTTCGAGTCTTGTGAAAAAACCCTTTCTCTTCTGCTTAGGAAGAAGAAAGAGGAAGGATGAGCCAAGTAGGGTTTTGGAAATTTGGCTCTCTGGCCTTTTCCATTGGTTTCCTTAGCTGAATTGTGTATTGCTGAGGTAAGCTGCTGTGCCATCCCCATCCAGGTCACTGATCTTCACAAATTTGAGAAAGTAAAATGGTGTATATGGAAACAGTTATATTTTGATATCACAATTAGCAGATTTATGACAAGGCGGCTAAACTGTAGAGACCGTTGAAGACTTGAAGGTGCCAAGGAAGAGAGAGATTGTTGTGAATTGGGCTGCTGGATCTGTTTAACAGTTATTCCTTGGCGGCTGGCTAGTGGTTAATTAATAGTCCAATTGGCAAACAACTGATATAGATGTGCTCCACCTGGATATATATGCCGGCAGTTTTGGATATTGGCTCGGTCAAAAAACAACAGAAGAAATCAAGAAACACATTTATGTTTGTGGAGATTATTCAATTGGTAAACAGTTATTTTGTGTGCAAATGGTCAAACGAGATTAAGAAAATTATGTTACTGTAATCTGTATTAATAATTCAGGGATTTTAAGAGTAATGTGTCAGGCACGAATCAATGATTTTTCCTTATTCTTCCTTTGCCAAGTATCTATATGAGGTTTATTGATATTTGTTACTTCATTTGTGTCGATATCTCGTTTGAAAGATTTAGTAAACTTATGGTAGCTGATAAATCAGTACGAGGTGGGTACATCTAACGAAAATATTCTTATTACTTTAACACAAAACTGATGAATAAAACTTAAAATATAAATATACACTCACATTAGTAAATGAGAAACTCATTCATATACTCACAACTAATTAACTAATACTTCAAAACATCTATATATAATATATAAAGAAGAAGGGAATTAAAAAACACATCAACAAACAAACAACTGCATAAGAATATAATTGTGGAAATCAAATCACGCTTTTCAAAAGAGTCTGTGAACGAATTCATACATTTAATTCGGATGAAAATGTTATAATACCTCCTACCCAACAAATATCAATGCTTCAACAATCAAACCAATTGATTAGATTGTAGCTATAGTGCACAAGTATCTTCTTAGTAGCTAGCTAGGACAGCCACCGATTTAAACCGCCTTATTATATCAAGTGGTCGCAAATTCAATTTCAAAGGGAATAATAATTTGAGTGGAGGTGGAGGGAAAGAATATGTTCTTCCTTGTTTTTTTTTTTACCCAAGGAATTGACACTTGGTGGGTGTACTATTATATTTGTGTTATTAATTACCACGATTCGTGACCCATAATGATTGGCTATTTTACCACACTAATCAGTAGTAATAGCATATAAGTGGTGGCCGAGCAGATTCCACACGCAATCCCCAGCTTAGTTACTTTGCAAAAACAACGTTTTGCTTCACTTCAACGGGTGAAAAAAAAAAAAGAGAGAGAGGAAAACCGACTTTTGGGGACCAACCAACCGTTAGATTTATGACTGCTGGCTGAATTTGTGAAATAGTTATCACCTAGATCGATTTCAGATTGTGTGTAACTAACACTAAATCTAACGGTTGTGTTCACCCATAAAAAATCAACTTGTACCACATCGATTAATTACAAGGGGATTAATGGATTTATAAGGCCAGCTCAACATTAATGATTAAAAGAGCCAGTTGGGCCTAGTTGGGTTGGATTTTTGGGCCTAAGTGGCCAAACCCCTTCTTCTCTATACGATGGCCGACCCGTCTCCGTGGCCTCCATAGCCAGACGATGCCTCCACCCCTTGGTATGAAATTTGACTAAGTATGGAGACCCAACCACAAGGGGGGTCATGCATGACCTCGTCCAAGGGGGTCTCGTCCAAGGGGGTCATGCATGATCTCGTCCAAGGGGGGTCTCGTCCAAGGGGGTCAAGCATGATGTGATGCAAAGGGGTCATGCATGACCTCGTCCAAGGTGGTCTCGTCCAAGGGGGTCAAGCATGATGTCATGCAAAGGGGTCATCGTGCTAGACATGATGGGAAAGAAGGCGAAAATTGGCTAAGTGTTGAGACCCAACAACCAGGGGGTCAAGCACGACATCATGCAATGGGGGTCATGCATGACGTCGTCCAAGGGGGTCCTTGCACTAGGGTGTCAAGCATGATGTCGAGGTGAAAATTGGCTAAGTATGGAGATCTAACCACAACACCCTCCGAGGGGTGCCAAACGACCGGGTACCAAGCCGGGTACCAAATAGGAGGCCATCCAAAAACTAAGTATGGAAAACAAGGTGACACAACGGGGTGCCAAACGACGGGGTACCAAGCCGGCAAGGCAGGCCTGGTGCTGAGACAAAATCGGCTAAGTATGGGGCAAGAGGGTACCATGCCGGCAAGGCGTGCTTGGTACCAAGACATTGGATTTGGCTAAGTATAGAGCCAAAGGGGTATCAAGCTGAAAAGGCATGCTTGATAGGGGTGGGCATTGGGTGGGTCGGGTGGATTTTGACCATAAAATGCACCCACTCGCGTTTAAACGGATTGATAATTTTTAACCCACCACCCACCCACATTTAGTCTCGGGTTGGGTCGGGCGGATGGTGGATGATTTGGGTGGGTTTGTGGGTTCACCCACATCACAATGTATATAATATAAAGGAGTCAACTTGACATGATAATAGGCGAAGAGAGTTATATGGGGAAACAAGAAGATGAAATAGCGCGAAAATGTCGAATTAGTTCTTAAAATGGATAGAAATTCTATGATGAAAGAGTTTTCTACAAATTGAGATGATTATCAGGTGCAAGAAACTAAGAAAAATAATTCCACAAAGGAAAGAGCAGTGATTTAGGCACAAGAATTAGAGGAAAAAATAAAGGGAAGAAGAGGGGATCGCTATTTGGAAGGTTGGCTTTGAGGTTTAAACTCCAGGAGCAGTCCTAGTTTATGTCTAACGTCTCCACTCTCCCCTCTCTAGCGCCGACGACTTTGATCTTTTTGTTGTTGGGTTGAGCGGGTCACCCGCGCACCCACCCACAACCCACCCACCACCCGGCGGATGGCTCCCAGCGCAACCCGCCACCCACCCATAGACCCACCCACTTAACGAAATTCGGGTCAAATGCGGGTGGGTCGGCCCAAACCCGCGGATGATCCGCCCGCATGCCCAGCCCTAATGCTTGATACTAAAATGCATGAAAATTGGTTAAGTATGGAATCACATGGCCATAGCAAGAGGGTACCAAGTCGGCAAGGCAGGGCTTGGTACCAAGACATGAAAAGCATGAATTTGGCTAAGTATGAAGCCAACGGGGTCGGCAAGACAGGCTTGGCAGTCAAGCAAAGCGACAGGGTACCATGACCCCAAGGGGGTATCAAGCCGGGAAGACTGACTTGGTGGCTAGGCAACAGGGGGCCAATGTATATAATATACGTTAGATATATGACTAATTACTTAACTGGTTAATTTGATTTGACTGGTTAGGAGTGTCTGAAACCAAACCAAACCACCTAAACCAAACAAGCTAAAAACTTCAACCAAACCAAACCAATTAACTCTATTTATTAAAACCCTCCCGATATATAGGGATGTGTTTGGTTTGGATGTATTTACAGAATAGAGCTAACAAATTATTTTTGGTTTTGCGTGTGTTCTGTGTGGTTCGAATCGGCCCTTTTTTTTTCGTTGAATAATTTTTTTTCGTTGAATAATCGGCCCATTTTTATGTTATTTGTGCAAGAAATTTAAGTGAAATTATATATTTTACTTAGTTCTATGTTATTTGTTCGCTTGAGATTATATAAATTTTTAGTATAATTTTTATTAGTGTAGATTACATCGAAGTCATTGAAAATAGAAAATTATTGCGATAGATACTTCAGATTGAACCTAGATCCCGGAGGAATAGGCTAATAGTTTTCATACTCACACTGGACAATATTTTCTCGTCAATGCATAAAAGTACACATAATAATTTTATACCATATAGCTCCGGGACTAATAATTCGTATTAGTTGCGGTACTACTCAAATTTTACTCAATCGGAAATATCGAATATAAGGTGACTAAGATGTATGAAAAAAAGGAAATATTAGATATGTGATTAGCCAAGACAAATGGACTTTGGCAAGAGTAATAGCCCCAACGAGAGAGCGCGCGTTGATGATGATGATTGATGCAAACACAATTATGACTTGCCCTATGGCCCCCTTATCACAAAGATTTGGTTTCACACTAGAAAGGAAATGAGATGATGATCTGCAAGATAAGGCAAAATACACTTTGATAGCCAAAACTATTCGCGTTGTGACAATAATAGCCACTTTTTGAAAAATACACTGATATAGCCATTCCGTCCCAAACTTTAACGGAAACATCATCCGTGCTGACTGGACTAACGGTTTATACTCACGTGGCAATTTTTCCTCTTGACTTTTCCAAATTACAAATATTATTATTTTAATTAACTGAAAAACAAAAAAAAATAAAGAAAATGAAAGCGAAGATGAGTAGAGGCATTAGTGCCCTCAACAATGCCGCATCTCCAAATCTCCAAATCTCTTTTCGCCCTCAACGATGCAGCTTCCGACTATTTTCAGCTCCTCCAACTCCATCAATTCCTCCGCACCGGAAAGCCCACTTCTGTCATCTTCGTCTCTTCTCTCCGCCACCACCGCTGATAAACTACTTCTACTCTCCGGCCCCGGCGACCGCTTCCCCCCGCCTCTGCACTAGTTATATGGTATGAATCGAGAGAGGACGGTTCCCCGCCGGATCTACTCCACCCGTATCCCCATTTTTCCGATTCCGACTCCTATATTCTCCACCAGCACAACACCGATTCCAACTCTTATTCCCGGCGCCGATGAACCCTAATCCCTAACGATTGTGCCACCGCCATCAAAATCCCCAACTTCGACTGGCGTGATTTTCGTCGGCAATTTCAAGCTCCTCTTAAAATCTTCCTATTTCGTCGACCAAGAGAGAGGCGGTTGCTAGGTTTGTGAGCAATTGGGGCATCAAAATCGGTTGCTAGATTTCTCCACCGTGACGGAGATGTCGTCGTTGATTTTGGATCTGCTGATTCTCTCTTCCTTATCTCTCTCGCAGCAGCCGGAGCTCCAACTCGATTCGTTGGTGCCTTCCAGCTTTGTCTATCCCACCCACTCATCTGTATTCGGTTTATGATGCAGTGGAGATGCATCGCCCCCATCATGGCGGAATCGAGTAATTAATGGGGAAAGAGAGGGATTTGAAGAGAGGAGTTATGGTTTTGGATCTGCTGATGAAGGTTGAAGGCAGAAGAGAAGCAACGCCGATGGGAAAGGGATTTGGGGAAGGATTGGAACGAAAGAATAGAGAGAGAAAGAGGAAATAAAATATACTATTTTTTTCTTTCTAAAATTTTTTATTTGATTTCTTTATAAAATTGATGATTTTTTGTTAAAAATAATTTTTATATGACGTGGCATCTAGGTGGCACAAAGACGTCCAGTTGGCGATGATGTGTCGTCCAGATGGCATCCACCTCAGCGACACGTGGAGGTTACTAGCGACGTTCGTAACGACGTTAAAGTTTGTAAAAAAATGGCTAAATTTGTCAAGCAAGTTTGAAAAAGTGGCTATATCTGTGCATTTTTCAAAAAGTGGCTATTATTGTCACAACGCGAATAGTTTTGGCTATGAAAATGTATTTTGCCGCAAGATAAAGATGCATAGGCGTAGCCAAACAAAATTAACAAGTAAATTAAGAATAGGAGTATGCATCAAACTATTGAAGAACTGGAGCCCCCTCCTAGTTTTGACGTTCGTTCTTATGATTTACCAGTTGGTAAGTTATGCATCTAACAGTTTGGACGTATATCATTTAGGGCTAATACCACTGGGAAACCCGAACTATTAACTTTGTGTCATTTGTTCGATATGACATTTGTGTCCCAACATATTATAGTTATGTGTCATTTATGTCCTGACAATTTTGTTGACCGTTAAACGGTTGACCAAACGACCGTCACAGATTTGCTGACGTGGCAAAAAAGTTTGTTGCCATGTAGATGCCACATCATTAAATATTATTTTTTGGTTCAAAATTTAATTATTTTAAAAAATAACAAAAGCACAAAAAAGTAAAAAGTAAAAGAAACCCTAAAATTATTGGTTTCTCCAGCTCTGTAAGCCGTCGTCGCCACCGGTGAAGACGACAGTTTGAGCAGTGAATCCGTTGGTGGTGGAGAAACCAATTGGGTGAAGAGAGGGAGAGCGACGACGGAATCGGGAATCGCGTTGCTGGGTTCCCCACAACAGCAGCGCCTGGGAATCGCGTTACCGACCCGAAATCGAAATCAAGACAGATCTGGCAATTTTCCCTCTAGGTAGTTTCAATTGGGTTTCTGGATACGATTGGAAAAAATGGGGGAGTTGGACGATCCATTCCTAATATCTTGACACCAGCAGCGTTTGAAGCAAGAGTTGCAGCGAGGAGAACAACAAAGTTAGGTTTCCTGTGGCAAGCTACAATTCAGCGAAAACGAAATCAGAGTGAGAGAAAAGGAAAGGGGCAAAGGCGGCGACACTCATCGACCGACGAGATGTTTTCGACGAGGTGGTTCTCCATTCTTGTTTGTCTCTCTCTCTCTGCCAAAAAATCAGATATGTTTTTTTATGAATTGATGCAAAAATCAGATCTCTTGCAGGTGGAACCACCTCCCTGTCGAATCCAATCTTTAAAACCTCCAACTCAACAGCGACATAGGGCGCAGAGGTAGAGTTGGCGGATGCGGCGGTGGCGGTCGCTGCGGGAAATTATTTGCTCCGCTCCTCCGCTGCGATTAATCTCCCCTTCGGTTCTCTCTCTCTCGGGCTCCTTTCCAATACTCGACCTCAATCGCAGCCTCCTCTGGCGGCTATTTGGAACGACCATCAAGCTCAGGCCGCGCAGCAGGCCAGCAGCCGCCTTAGCAGCAACGAGTCCGACGACTATGTGGCGGATGAAATTGACGAGAGAAGAGGAAGAAGTTGGGAGCCTGGAGGAGATAGTTTTTTTATTTTTGTTATTATTTTTTATTTTTAGTTTATTCATATTTCTGAAAAATATCCACGTCAGATGCCACATCAGCGCTGACTAGACTTTCTGTTAAAAACTAACGGTCAACGCCAGTAAACTCTAACGGAAAAATAGTTTAGGACACAAATGTCATATCAAATACTTTAGGACACAAATGACACAAAGTTAATAGTTCGGGTTTCCTAGTGGTATTAACCCTATCATTTATTTCAAACGTTGTAACAAGTCATTCTTATTAGGGATGTTATTCAATTTGGCACGCATGATAAAGGGTTGCGTCAATTTTCTCTAAATATAGCTCGAAAGCTAAAAATCGATATCGAGAGATAGAACTTCGTAGTTCTTTTGTACATTTCTTATTGGGAAAGAAAAAAAAATAATTAGAGCCAAATCTTTCGACATCATTTCTTTATATACAAAAAGTTATGAACGACTACTAGAAAATTGTATCGAGGTAGACATATATCATTTTGTTGCTCCCATCCAAGAACGATTGCCTTTGGCAAGAAAAGTATTATCAGTTTATCACTATGTAATACCTATTTTGTAAATTGATTGAGTATACTGGTTTATGTATTTGTCATATTCTAAGCAACTTATGCGTATGGAACAATCAAATTGCCCAAAAATGCAATTGATGGTATCGTTTCATGATGACTAGTGTTACCTAGACGAAAGAGATGGGACCAAATAATAATAATATGATTTGCATTCCATCATAGTGCTAGCCTTCCCGTGGAAGAAGATATAACAATCCATATTTATGGAAAACCCAGAGAGAACGATGATGATACGATAGCATCAGCTGATGCTAAAAACCAACAAAGAAAATTAAAGTTTACTTTACTTTCTTCTAAATTTGCATTATTGAAGAAACGATGGATAATTTGATCCACATAATTCAACCGCCCTCTTGTCTTTGTCGACAAAACACGCTTGTTACTGTCAGTTGCATCAGCGGTTTTGCATCGTCATGTGTCTCTTCTGAACCTACTAAACCTTGTCTGCGTCCGGAAAATCAGGCCTGAAAATGGCTTGGGGCTGCGACGTCACCGCCTATGGAGCTCGTTTTCATTTTGGCCGCAAACATCATCCAATCTCAATCAAATACAAAACTGATTCAATTTGGAACCGCCTCTGGATTCACATACGCACGTCCAAATTCTTCACAGCCACGAAATATTTGCATTGTCCAAGGATAAAAATATAATCGGTTGTGATGTGGCCAGAACTAGAGCGCTGGATGAGTCAATTCCAACCGAATTTTTATCTAATTTGAGCTCTAGTGAAACCTTTGTCGTGACCGACTCCAACTCGACTCATTAATAAGTTCATGAACTCTAATCGAGTTCAACCAATCAATTAGCTCGTTAGATCGGCTCGAGCTCGTATATCATATTATTTAGCCTCACAAATTTTAATTGTTCATAAAATGTGATTTAAGAGTAATTTGTATTTAGATAATCTATGATACCTAATTTCACTTTTCAATTCTAATCGAGACATATTCAATCACGTACTCAAAGTCTTAAACACAACATGTAATGAGATACATAATCTAACAAACCTATGAATTATCAACAAGCCAACACGTAAGCTATAAATCAATTCACTCATAAACTGCTAATCGATGTGGCTCGTTAGCCACACTGTTAATGTTGGAAATGTGTATGAATAGCTTTGAAAGCTATAGAGTCTCAAGTGGAAAAACTACCACATTGGTAGTTTTACTTGGTGAAATGTGTATAAAGATAGGAGCCTCTCTCCTAAGGGCATGCCCCTTGGGGTGACCCACTTTTGTGGGAGAGGGAGGACCTAACGGACCACCACACACGCGCGCGCGCCGTCCGTCCGACCGGTCGGTCGGTCGGTTCACTTGAGACTATATTATTAATTAAGGAAGTAATCTAATAATTAATTATTAATCGGTTATTCTGAGGAATATTCTAGGGATAATCGATTGAAAAGGTGCATCGAAGCACGTATGCAACAATCGTGCTATGTTTAAAACATACACAGAAGCACCTACTGACAAGAAAGTGTTGTTGGGGACTACTCACACCACTATGGTTGCTGATTCTGGTGAAGTGGAGCTGAACTTCACCTCTGGGAAGAAGATGGTGCTCAAGGATGTATTGCACACTCCAGAGATAAGGAAGAATCTTGTTTCGGGATATCTTCTTAATAAGGCTGGGTTTAATCAATCTATTGGGGCAGACTTGTATACCCTTACTAAGAATGGGAGTTTTGTGGGAAAGGGATATGCATGTAATGGGATGTTCAAGTTGAATGTCGAAATTAATAAGATGAATTCTTCAGTTTACATGGTGTGTGATTTGAATGTTTGGCATGCTCGTCTTTCTCATGTGAACACACGAATTGTGAAGAATTTAAGCAAGCTAGGACATATCCCTAAACTCTCAATGAATGAATTTGATAAATGTGATTTCTGTAGCCAAGCTAAAATAACGAAAACGCCCCATAAATATGTGAGTAGAGAATCAGAACCCTTAGATCTGATTCATTCTGATATTTGTGAACTAGATGGGACGTTAACTAGGTCTGGCAAGAGATACTTTATCACTTTCATAGATGATTGCTCTGATTATTGCTTTGTTTATTTGATGAAAAACAAAAGTGAAGCCCTTGACATGTTCAAGGTATTTGTGGTTGAATTTGAAAATCAGTGCAATCGAAAGATAAAAAGACTTAGGAGCGATAGAGGATCAGAGAATGACTCTAATCCCTTCAAGGAATTCTATAGCTCACATGGTATCATTCATGAAACCACGGCACCATATTCACCAGAAATGAATGGTAAAGCTGAGCGGAAAAATAGGACGTTTACAGAATTAGTTGTGGCTATTTTGCTCAATTCTGGAGCTGCTTCTTCTTGGTGGGGTGATATTTTGTTGACGGTTTGCTATGTGCTAAATCGTCTTCCAAAAACAAATAGAAAAGAATCACCCTATGAGATCTTGAAGAATAAGCCACCTAATCTGTCCTATTTAAGAACGTGGGGTTGTTTGGTCTACGTAAGAATTCCTGATCCTAAGAGGATTAAGTTAGCTAGTCGAGCATATGAATGTGCCTTCGTTGGCTATGCGGTCAATAGTAAGGCATATAGATTCTATGATTTGAATGCTCGTACTATAATAGAATCCATTGATGCTGATTTCTTTGAGACAAGATTTCCATTTAAAACGAGAAATAGTGGGGGTAATGTACTACCCGCTATTAGAGATAACGAAACTAGTGGGGGTGTTGGATCTGAGGATGAACTCAGAAGAAGTAAAAGAGCTAGAATCTCTAAAGATTTTGGTGATGATTTTACTACAGTATACACCCTCGAGGATCCAAAAAGTTTGCAGGAAGCATTAACTTCCATAGATGCTGACTTTTGGAATGAGGCCGTTATAGATGAAATGGAATCATTAGAGGCTAATAAGACTTGGCATCTAACAGACTTACCTCATGGCTGCAAAGTCTTAGGTAATAAATGGGTTCTAAAAACGAAACGGAAACCTGATGGTGCAATCGAAATGTTCCGAGCTCGCCTAGTAGTCAAGGGCTACAGGCAGAGAGAGAATATAGATTTCTTCGACACCTATTCACCAGTATCTAGAATAACATCCATTCGTGTCATGATTGCTCTTGCTGCCTTGAACAATCTCATGGTACACCAAATGGATGTTAAGACTGCTTTTTTGAACGGTGATCTAGATGAAGAAATCTATATGGAACAACCAGAAGGGTTTGTTATCCCTGAACATGCCTCGAAAGTCTGTAAGTTGGACAAATCATTATATGGTTTGAAACAGGCTCCAAAACAGTGGCATGAGAAGTTTGACACTCTCGTTCTCTCACATGGCTTTAAGGTGAATGAAAGTGATAAGTGTATTTACTGCAAGTCAGAGAATAACACTTGCACTATCATATGTTTGTATGTAGATGACATGTTGATATTTGGTACAAATATTCACGTGGTCAATGAAGCGAAAGTCATGTTAAAAGAGAGCTTTGAGGTGAAAGATCTGGGAGAAGCAAAGTTTATGCTTGGAATCCAGATAACTAGAACAGCAAATGGTTATTCTCTAGATCAATCTAGCTACATAGAGAAGATCTTGAAGAAGTATAACTATTTCGACTGTAAACCTGCGTGTACTCCGTATGATGCTAGTATAAAGCTATTTAAGAACACTGGAGACAGTGTAAGACAATCAGAATATGCTAGCATCATTGGCAGTCTCCGTTATGCTGCGGATTACACTCGACCAGACATTGCATATGTCGTGGGATTGCTTGGCAGGTTTAACAGCTGTCCTCGTAGAGAGCATTGAAATGCTATAGAGAGGGTCATGAGATACCTCAAGAGAACAGCAAACCTTGGTATACACTATCAAAGGTTTCCCGCTGTACTAGAAGGGTATAGTGATGCTGATTGGAATACCCTATCAGATGACTCCAAGGCAACCAGCGGATATGTTTTTAACATCGCTGGTGGAGCTGTGTCTTGGAAGTCAAAGAAACAAACAATCCTAGCTCAATCAACTATGGAATCAGAGATGATAGCACTAGCAACGGCTAGTGAAGAAGCAAGTTGGTTGAGAGAATTGTTGTCGGAGATTCCCTATGGGAAAGGCCGGTCCCTCTGGTATTGATACATTGTGATAGTACCGCAGCTATCGCTAAAGTTGAGAACCGATTCTATAACGGAAAGAAACGACAGATTCGTCGTAAGCACAGTACTGTTAGAGAACTCCTAACGATAGGAGCAGTGAGGGTGGATCATATAAGATCCGAGCAGAATCTAGCTGATCCTTTGACGAAAGGATTACCTAGAGAGAACGTCCATAATACCGCCAAGGGTATGAGACTTATGCCTACCGAACCACGGACTACAAGTGATGGTAACCCGACCCAATAGACTGGAGATCCCAAAAAATGGGTTCAATGGGTAATAACAAGTCATGAGTAGTATGCGAAAAGTTCATGCATAATGAAGCATGAATCCCAAAGCAATGGAGGTTGAGTTAATAACTCTTAATGAGATCTATACCCTATGTGGGGTGGAGTACTTTACTTTGGGGGTACTCCTGATAGACTCACCTATGTGGATGTGGGAGTGGGGCCGCTCCCTCTGGAACTTTGGAGGCACAAAGTTGCTAGAGCGTTCACTAAACCAAGATAACGTGCATGGCCATAAACGCACGGGCTAAGAAGAGAACACAACTCAATGAAAAGATCCGGTGTGCTACACTGTCTGAGATAGGGTTCAAGACTACGAGTCACCCTTATGAAATCGGAAGTGTAACCACTACGCTAAGGTTCAAATCTTCGCGATACCTTAACTTATGCCCGATCTTATGGAATTGTTGATGCTCAGAGATAGTTTCAAAACTATTCAAGTGGGGGATTGTCGGAAATGTGTATGAATAGCTTTGAAAGCTATAGAGTCTCAAGTGGAAAAACTACCACATTGGTAGTTTTACTTGGTGAAATGTGTATAAAAATAGGAGCCTCTCTCCTAAGGGCATGCCCCTTGGGGTGACCCACTTTTGTGGGAAAGGGAGGACCTAACGGACCACCACACGCGCGCGCGCCGTCCGACCGGTCAGTCGGTTGGTTCACTTGAGACTATATTATTAATTAAGGAACTAATCTAATAATTAATTTCGAACGAAATTAATTATCTAATAATTAATTATTAATCGGTTATTCTGAGGAATATTCTAGGGATAATCGATTGAAAATGAATATTCGAAGGATAATCCCCGCAGGATTTATCCTAACCGACAGTTTTAATTAAGGAAGTAATTATCTTCCTTAATTAATCCGACTTATTCCCCAAGCAAGAGGGTATATTCCTAGGGGTTCGGCTCCTATAAATAGCCGCCTCCCCAGTCCCTACAACGAGCATAAACACAATAGAGAGAGTGTTCAGAGAGCTCCAGTTTTTGCACAAAACCGCGAGTACACAGAGCTGTTTTATCCTGGAGACGACCGGTTGATAGTCTGCCGTGCGCATCGAGGACAGTGCCGCGAACGTCTTAAAGAGAGCGACCTAGTCCGCGACTCAGCTCCAGATTCGGTAACCTCGTTCTTGTTGTTGTTCCGTTCCTAACAGTTAAGCCACCTCAACTCTTTAGTAAACGAGCCAAACACAATTTTTTTCGAATTGAACGACGATCGCCCGTGAGCAACCCTAGCAAGAACACTGATACCCTACAAACCCTAATATACCCATTCTAACATGAGAATGTGACCATAACATATATGAACAAGGTTTAGTTTAGTGATACTACCACTATTCTTCAACTTGAAGGTTTAAGATTCGAATTTCTTAACCAACAACCAACTTTAAAAACAAACCTATATCACTGTTAAAGGCCATAATATATGGAAATACAAGGTTAAGTAATTTATAAATAAACGAGTACGCGAGACTATAAAACTAAATTAAGGTTTGATCTTAATGATACATATATTGAAGTTAAACTATTGAAGGAAAAATACAAATAAATGGTGAATGGGTGATAAAGGGGCGAATGGATCGGGTCCAAGCTAACGTCCCTCTCCAAGGGCAGCGGTTTTTCTTTTGTTGGTGGGTACATTGGCACAGTGCAAATTATGTGATCTTCAAGGCTTAGAAGGCAAATATGGACTTCCAGGCCCATGACCATGCCCAAGCCCGTAGACCATTGGGCCTGAAGTCCTAGTACAGCCCATCACCCAATAGAGCATTTACCCAAACTTGCCCAATGATGAAATAATCATCTTTTTCTTATTAAAACTCAATAGCATTGGATTCAGTATCATTATTCAGTAGGCATCTGCTTGGCAAGGATACGAAGGAACCTGTTGAGCGACTTCTTGGCAGTGGCCATGGCAGCGGCCGCCTTCTTCTCACTCTCCTCGTCTCCATCAGATTCCCGTTCTTGAACTGCATGCACTTTTCGTACTAGTTTCCGCAACTCCTGCAAATCGTAATAGACAACGAAACCAAATGCAGCAGCATGAATTAATAACAGACCATCCACACTCTGCTTGTCAATTACAACCAGGCAGACTTGATGATAAGCCTCTAATAATATGTATGAAGTAATGATGATAGGTAAAGTACTTGTAGAAGACAGATTAACACTTGCCTGACGATCAAAATCAACCACGCGAACTGCATAAACTTCTTTGGTTATGTCAACGTCGTTTGTGATTAAACCATCAAACCATCTGGTTGACATCTCAATGTGCTCCTCAGAAACCTGGCAAATTTATCCGATGATGATTGAGCAAATGCCGTTTCTAGTAAAGCTAGTGAACTAGGATGAGGCTGCTTCTACCATAAAAGATTCGTAGGCAGATTGTGTGTTTCCCCTGTTCCTTCCTCTCTTGATATATAAAATCACTCGCTTAATGATAGACCGAGAAAAAAACTAGGACGGGGCTGATACTACGATGTGTACCCTTCAAATGGATGAAACCGAAACCCTAAAACTAAGTTCTTTGAGGCCTAAGCTATCATTCCAAGCTTTATTAACCAATACTTGCGGTGTAAACTAATTCATCGTACCTCTTCTTCCTCTTCGAATTCATCTTCGATTTCTTTGTCATTGGCTTCTTCAGCTTTGAAACCAGGAACGGTCTGCAGCCTACTCCAGTCCCCATCTTTGGTTGCGTGGATCAAGGCGTCCATTAGCTCTGGTTCTACATCACGAAGCAGCTTACCTGCGCAAACCATTTCACATGAAGGATTGATTGATTCAATTGAGAAAATGAAAAGAGAATTTTAACCCTAATTCGACAACAACAAGGAATCATTTACCGATATAGTTATATTGCCTTCGCTTCCCTTCTTTGACGTCTGGTCCGAATTTCTGCGACAATTGAACAAACACCTTAGCTACAATATCTTTACAGAAACTCAACTGCTTGCCCAAAGCTAATCAGGGGAAGAAATGTGCACCTTTACAAGCGTCAAAGCTTCGAACACCTCTCGTTCAAGCTTAGCCATCCTGTAGGTTTTCCCCAAATACAAACAATCAAGCTAATTACTAAATCCTAACCTGGAGAAGGCAGAACTTGGATTCGCTAAGGGTACCTGAGAATCCGTTTGATTTGCGGAGGAGCGAAGGCGGCGAGCTCCATCCCCCAACGGACGGCGCGGCGAGCCTCGCGCTTCTTCTCGTTGCGGCTCTTCTTTCCATCGGATTCGGAATCGCTGCCTCCGCTCTCGCCTTCCTTCTCGTCGACGTCGGCCGACCGCGGAGCGTTTGCGAATCTCGGACCGCGTGCGCGAGTGCGAGTGTGGACGCTGCGGTGAGAGGAGATAGGGGTAGCAGCGAAACAGACAAGTTGCGGAGCGGCTCTGCAGCAGCTTAATGTTGAAGTTGGAGAGGTCAGGAGATGGTGGAGCGAAGGACTGGAGCGGCAACAATGGTGGTTATTGAGCTGCGGCCATTGTTGGCGCAAGGGCCGTATCAGTCTAGCCATTTCTGCGCTGCCTGAGACCTGCCGACGGCGGCTAGTTTCAACAAAAGTATGTAACTCAGTTTGTTGGGCTTTTGGGCTGAAGCTAAAGTTTTTTTCTACGATCCGCCCATCTGGATAGTTGATACTATTGCCAGCCCGCAAGTACAAAATCCATGGGCCAGTTGTCTGAATCATTTTATCCCTCTTTTCAAATATTCAAACTCATACCTACCTAATACCCATGCATGAAAGGTTCTGCAAACCCAACCCCATACTTGTGAGTTTCGGCCTTTCGGGTACTCATGAGTAATACCCGTACCGTACATCCAACATTATTATACCCAAGACTTTACATGTAATTTTTTTTATTATAACACTAAACGTACCTACTATATCATGAAGTCAACAAAGATAAAATCATTCTTAATACGATTTAAATCATATGATCCTAAAACATCCATTAATCCATAAGATAGAGTACAATATTTGTCAAATAGTTATTCTCTAACTCTAATACATGTGCTAAGTAATAATTAAGTAGCATAATTTTATTAACAAGATGCAAAAGTGAAAGAATGAAGCGAGAATTGAGAGAAATGAATTAGGTTTTGATTTGGGTGGCACGATATTTACAATTTGATCCATGTATTTTTTATATGTGAAGAAATGTTCTTGGTGGGCGGGTATGAGTGAGTATGGGGCGGAGGAGGCTAAAACCATACCCACTCATATGTCGTACCCATCAAACTTTTTACGAATTTTATCCATACCTATCTCATACCCGATCAAAGTGGGAATTCTCGTGTTAACTAGGTCTAGACGGTCGGGTATCCACACTCATGGTTTAATTGTCAGGGAGCTAATGCGTATGTGGTGTTTGACACTTCTATTTTCCGACTTCCTGACAAGCCCAGGAAAAGATGATTTGGATTTGGGCTTCAATTCGTCTGATGGGCCTGTATGAGCTCGGGCTTCAAGTTGTAGGTTTATTTATTTGGTTTGGGTTTTCCGTTGGGCTTGCCTCCAACCCTCTGGTTTCCCTTTTCTCCTTGGACCTAGCCTGCTGACTCCGGTTTCTCTAGCCCATGTAAACTTTGAGCAATACGACTTCAGTCTTCATGTTCCCCAAAATGTAATCGAAAACTGAAATTCATTGTGATAAGTCGTCTGTGAATGGCTCCTAGAAGGCGGCTTATGGTATTGTTATACTCACTCTTGTTTTGGTGCTTCTTCGACAGTGGCAGTTGTGTGAGCATGTTAGTATACTTTTGTTTTGACTGAGGCTTTGGCTCCCCTCAGGGGCGAAGCTAGAGCAGTGGTCGGGGGGCCATGGCCCCCCGGGAATTTATAGAAAATTTACAAATATAGGTATCGCCATTAAATAAACACAAACAATAGTTATAGTGCAGCGATGAAACTCTAACATTGTGAATAAGAGCTTGCAGGTCCGAAACCTGTCTCATACTTCCTTTTCATTGTTATTTCTTTTGTTTTCAAAGACCCACAAAACGACATCTCCCTGCTGGCTGCTGCATCTTTTCATTATTTTAATTTTTGTACTTAACTTGTTTTAATATTACAGCCCTCAAAGTCAAAACGAGAACACTCAACAAAGGCTAATTCCCAATTCACTTTCGGGAAACAGAGGTCTTCCTCCCCTCGCAGTGCTTTCCCCCAAAATACTCCCGCCTTGTCCCTTTTCATCTCCGTCCAGGCGTCCACTCGCCGGGAGTCAAAACTCAACTCTTCGGCCAACCGTCCTCTCATCTTTATGACTACGTTCGTGCTCCTCCGGCGATCATAGTAACCCTTTTCGTTGCCGTCGCCGTCGGGATTCAAGACTCAGCTTCATCGAATCATCGTGCCTTCGCCCAATCGCCATCTCATCTCCTTCCGTGCTCCTCTGGCTAGCACAAAGTCGCCCATTCATTCCTATAGCGAGTACATTGCTGCTCCCTCTAGTTTATGCTGCTCCAATTGCTGTTTTCACTTTCATGTTTTCGGTAGGGTTATGGAATTGATTGGGTATTCGATGTGGAATTGATTTTTCAGTTTGGGAATTGAAGTAGGATTGAATAATTTCAGGGTCGAAGCTAGAGCAGTGGCCAGGGGGGCCATGGCCCCCCCGGGAATTTATAGAAAATTTACAAATATAGGTATCTCCATTAAATAAACACGAACAATAGTTATAGTGCAACGGTGAAACTCTAACATTGTGAATAAGAGCTTGCAGGTTCAAAACCTGTCCCATACTTCCTTTTCATTGTTATTTCTTTTGTTTTCAAAGACCCACAAAACGACATCTCCCTGCTGGTTGCTGCATCTTTTCATTATTTTAATTTTTTTACTTAACTTGTTTTAATATTACAGCCCTCAAAGTCAAAACGAGAACACTCAACACAGGCTAATTCCCAATTCACTTTCGGGAAACAGAGGTCTTCCTCCCCTCGCAGTGCTTTCCCCCAAAATACTCCCGCCTCGTCCCTTTTCATCTCCGTCCACTCGCCGGGAGTCAAAACTCAACTCTTCGGCCAACCGCCCTCTAATCTTCGTGACTACGTTCGTGCTCCTCCGGCGATCATAGTCACCCTTTTCGTTGCCGTCGCCGTCGGGATTCAAGACTCAGCTTCATCGAATCATCGTGCCTTCGCCCAATCGCCATCTCATCTCCGTCTGTGCTCCTCTGGCTAGCACAAAGTCGCCCATTCATTCCTATAGCGAGTACATTGCTGCTCCCTCTAGTTTATGCTGCTCCAATTGGTGTTTTCACTTTCCTGTTTTCGGTAGGGTTATGGAATTGATTGGGTATTCGATGTGGAATTGATCTTTCAGTTTGGGAATTGAAGTAGGATTGATTAATTTAGTGGTTGCTAAACTGAAATTGGAGTGTGAAAATTGCCATATAAAATTGGCTCAATTCTCAAACACCTACAGTAAACTAGGAGCATGGAGCAATAGGTATGTGTATGCAGTATACTGTCAAATTGGAATAGATACTTTGAACTTGGATTACAAAATGTGTTCATGTTTTATTGGTTCTCGATTGATAATGTTAATGACCTTAACTTTCTGTTTTGTTCTTGTTAGCTACCATGAAGAGAAAACAAAAGAAGCTGGATGCATTTTTTCCAAGAAATATTTTGCCATGCACTGGTAATAATTTCGAAGAGGAAGTACAAGTAGTTCCTAGAGCTTTGAACTTGGGCATTGATGAGCGCTCTAATGTTGTGGTGAATGAGGATTCTCTCATTAGTCCGAGAGTGACTAATCCATCATTCGCCTTAATCGAACGAGATCCTGGACTGTGTAAGCCAGTGTGGACATTTCCACCCAATAAACGTGATGAGATAAGGCGAGCTTACTTGAGTTATGGCCCCCTACAAGTTGAGCTTCCTAACTTTCCTAGAACTGGTGATCCTGATCATCCTCGCGGCTTCCAAGTTGCATGGTATTATGAATTTCCTTGGGTTGAATACTCGGAATCAAAGGATGCTGCATATTGTCTCCCGTGCTATTTGTTTGATGAAAAGCCTATTGCTGAATCTGGTTGGGACACATTTGTTAATGAAGGATTTCGAAATCGGAAAAAGGTTAAAAGTGGAAAAGGTTGTTCATTCCGAAAGCATATGGGAGAAAGCTCAAATTCTCATCACAATGTTGCAGTAAGGAAGCGCAATGCATTACTACACCAACCTCAACACATTGACAAAGTGATTTAGAAGCAAACTTCCGAGGAAGTAAAGAAGAATAGGATTCGAGTGAAAGCCTCAATTGATAGTGCTCGTTGGCTAGCACTTCAAGGAGCCGCCTTTAGAGCTCATGATGAGACCCTTCATTCTAAGAATCGTGGCAACTTCATTGAGCTTATTGATCGCTTCTCTTACTACAATGATGAAGTCAAAAGTACTGTGTTGGGTAATGCTCCGAAGAATGCGAAGTATACATCATCCGATATTCAGAAGCAAATTCTTCATGTTCAGCTAAGAAGGTACGCAACAAAATATTTGAAGAAATAGGAGATTCTAAATTCTCCATTATTGTGAATGAGGCTTGTGATGAGAGTAAACATGAACTAATGGCTATCATTCTTCGCTTTGATGATTCTCAAGGGCTAATCCAGGAGAGATTCTTTGATGTTGTCCATGTTAGAGATACAAAATCAATGACTTTGCACACTTCGATTTGCTTAACTCTTTCTTCCCATAAGTTTGCTATTCAGAATCTACGTGGGCAGGGTTATGATGGTGCTAGTAATATGCGCGGTGAATGGAATGGTTTGAAAGCATTGTTTCTGAAAGATCATCCTCAAGATTATTATGTGCATTGTATGGCTCATCGTCTTCAATTAGCACTAGTTGCAGCATCTAAAGATGTGACAGCCGTGCACGAGTTTTTCATTGACTTGGCACATATTGTAAATGTTGTTAATGCTTCTTCTAAGAGGCATGATCAATTGGAAGTTGTTGAAGCAGCTAGGATTGCTCAATTAGTAGCAGGGGAAGAGATTGCCACAGGAACCAGTGTTAATCAAATGAGTACTTTACAACGAGCTGGTGATACTCGTTGGAGTTCACATCTGAATTCTATATCCAGTGTTATTCGATTGTATGAATCATCTTACAAAGTTCTGGAAGACATAAAGAAAGATGGGTATACGGCCAAAACAAAGGGGATGCTCGTGTAGCTTTGAGGAAGATGTCATCATATGAGTTTATTTTCATTCTACTTCTACTGAATGATATCTTTGGCACCACTGATACACTTTGTCGTGCTCTGCAACATAAGTCTCAAGACATTGTGAATGCCATGAGTTTGGTGGAAATTACTAAAATGGTGTTGAAGGAAATGAGGGATGAAGGTTGGGATTCTTTCTTGACAAAGGTCAACAAGTTCTGCAAGGATTATAGTATTACAGTTCCAGATTTTAGTGCTTCACATTTTGAAGGTCGTCCTTGCAGACAGTGAGACAGGTAGATACTATCACCAATGAGCATCATTATCATTTTGATATATTCAATGCTGCCCTTGATGTTCAGATAGAGGAATTGAGAGCAAGGTTTGAGGAAAAGATTGTTGAACTTCTGAAATTGAGCTCGAGTTTGGATCCTAGCAATGGATATAAAGCCTTCGATGCTAATGCTATTTGCAGTCTTGCTGGAAAGTATTATCCTTTGGATTTTTCTGAGAAAGAAATAGATAGATTGGCATTCCAGTTGAGGATTTTTCATGGTGCTGCTCTTGCACATCCTGCTTTGGCGAATCTATCATCTGTTGCTGAACTATGTCATGGTTTAGCAGAGTCCGGGAAGTCAAAGGACTTCGATCTTGTTGATCGGCTAATTCGTCTTGTTTTGACTCTTCCAGTCTCTACTGCTAGTGGTGAACTAGCTTTTTCTGCCATGAAGTTGGTGAAGACCAAACTGCAAAACAAAATGGGTGATGATTTTCTAGCTGATGGTCTTGTTATTTATATCGAACATGATATAGTGGACACCTTTAGTTTAGATGATATTTTGAGTGATTTCATTGATCTCAAAGAGCGACGTGTACGTTTAAGATAATAAATAATAAAAATATATTTTATATTATTATTTTATTGGTATAATTTAAAATTTTATTTTTGGCCCCCCCGGATTTAAAATCCTGGCTTCGCCCCTGGCTCCCCTTAGTTGTTGTTAATGCTATTTTTCCCCTCTTAATGATGCATCTTTCCAACAGGATATATCCTTCTGGTTGTTTGGAGTTCTTGAGCTTTTTGTCCATTTTTGTATTCTCCACCTCTACCATCTATAAATCGCTCTTCCAAATTGCAATATAAGTAGCTCTTTTCATAAATAAAAAAACTCACCTTTATCTGACTGCCTCACCCAATAAATTCGTGAATCTCCCTATTAATTATGTATGAGATAGATATGAATAAACTCAGTGAAAAATATTGATGAAATGAGGGGATGGTTTTAGGTCGCCCACCACGTACCACGGTACCAATACTCACACAAACACCCGCCTTGCAAAGGGGTATTATTATATGTTTGCAAAAATAGTAATTGGATAGTAAAAGTAGTGATTGTCTCGTGGAATATTGAATGTTGTAGGATTTGATGTTTTTGACATATCAATAATGATTGTACTTTTTTTTACTTTACTGTTTATTAGTAGGTTTGTTTAAATGTTATAACTGAATATTTACATGTTTATTATAAATAATTGTTAATGTGACTTGAATCGGACTGACGCTACTTCTCATACTCCTCTGTAATTTGTATCTTCTCGAAGTATAGTGAAACTGACTCTATCCTGCCCGTGGACTAACTAACACACATTGTGTTAATGAACCACGTAAGTTCGTGTGTTTTTCGTGTATTTTTTCTTTCTTTCCTTTTCTTGCATTGTCAAGTCCTCCTATTTTCCGATCCGCAGAGAAAGTCATATCAATTATTACATTTATTCTAGGTACAATAATATTGAATATACCGAACGGACATTATCCACCGGTACATGGATGAGGTCGTGAAATCTCTCTCCATATGGGTAAGTGACATGTAAGAGTTTGAGTTCTTGGAAATGAGAATGAGGATAGTGATGAGGATGAGGATGATAATGGCAAAAATCTGCCCATTAACATTACTTGGGAAACCAGGTGCAAATGATTAGTGATACTAACAATATGTTACCCTTTCTTCGCTAGAAGAGCGTCATTAGACACAGATGACGACAGCTTGTTTGAATGCTTTTATTTGTTGTAAAAGAAAAAAAATACTACAATTAAAAACATGGCATTGAAGGAGGGGAAAATGCATCATACGGAAATACAAACTCATTTCTTATGTTTTCCAAATATCATACCATACTCATGACTTTTTTTTAAAACTCAAATGCCTCATTTTGGAGCAATTGGCGCACAGTGCCACATCCAATTGTCCCCATCCAAACGTCTTATAAGTCTCGGAAGTAGGGGTGGGCATACGGTTCGGTAAAACCGAACCGAATATAAACCGAACCGAAATCGAATTAATGTTATTCGGTTCGGAATTCGGAAGAGAAAAGGGCATATTTCGAAAATCAGGGTCCTTTCGACCGAACCAAATTTCCGAATTCCGAACCGAAAAACCGAATTATTATAATTGCAAGCTTTAAATGGTGGATTTTTATGTTTCTACTTATTATGAGACTTAAATATTTGAATCATGTTAGTGTTTTATGACTTATGTGTTGAAATGTTTGATTTTATCATTGATGATGCATATTTATTGTTCACATTATGGGTGAAAAATAATTTAAAAAAGAGAAGATACAAACTTACCTCACTATTTCGGTTTTGTATGGAAAACCGAACCGAACCGAATTATAATTCGGTTTGAGGGTTGCTAAAATTTGGGGACCCGGTATGCATAATTTCGGTTCGGTTTGAACCGAACCGACCGAATGCCCACCCCTACTCGGAAGCCTACTGTTTTGCAAGGTAAGAACATCGCCGATGCAACCAATCTAGATGCTTAGGGTAGTCGGCAATTACAACGAGGCTTTGATTAAAACAATGCAACAACAACAACATAAAATTTCAATCCAAATACTGGACAAGAAGTTAACAGATTGTATCCTAACACTTCCAAGTGTATGTTCAAACATTCCCACATGTTATAATCTCTTAAACACATATGGAGTGACATTATGATCCCTCGTATGCTACAAATAGCTCCCCACTAACAGATTGAGTTGGCTCGGATACCTGACATCGTAAATTTGAAACTCGTGTTACGAAATTGGTGTTTTGCAACCAACGTTTACGAAACCTTACCGTAGTCCACCGTTTAGCCGGACCGAAAAAATATTAGGTATCGGATCACAAACGTAGAAAAATAGGCGATTGTAATGATATACGAAACGAGTGAATCGTGATTAAACCACAATTTTAGTACAATATATCATACCACTAACTTTTTCGTTGTAACCTCGAATACAATTTCTTGCAACTCGCATTGTGACTGCAAGTCATAACGAGTCGCTCATTAGTTGAAGTCATGTAGGAATTAGGGATCGCTCCACTCTGTCGTCAGGTATTTCTGTGGGCTTAGTTTCTTAAGCTTAATTGTAAAAGCCCATCGAACGTCACGAAAACTATGGTCTAATATTTACCAACAAGGCAACAAAAGGGCGAACCAACCCATGTGAGCTGCGAAATCGTGCTGCTACGCCCATTGGTTTCCCACTAATTTGTTTGTTTGTTTTTTTCTTTTTTTTGTCATTTCCAACTATGCGGCCCCGGCGGGTATCCAACTTCAACTTCAACTTCCAGCCAACGGTTAGTTTTTTACTAATTTCAGGGTCACCGCCCCTTGTTCTCTTCTCCCCCATTGATTGAGGTTGACAGCTAATTGATTATTCACTAATCCTTTTTTACGTTCTTTAATGACAGAGACGGAATCATTAACTACTTAAAAAAAAACACCATTATTAAAGTGATGCATTATTTAGTCTCCCTTCCCGAGTCCCCATCAAGAGAGACACCATTGGATGGACATAAACTACAAACAAAACTAACCATCAATGTAATTAACATCGGTTGCCCTCCACACCTTAGATCCCCCCTTATCTGAAAAGTCTCATTCCGGTTGATTGCCATCTTATTTTTGCCTTTCCTTTTGAATTTTTTTTGCTAGGTGTCCGAACGAGCAAACATAACATGACTTGATATCATGATTTTTCGCCCTTCTCTATCTCAATTATTAACTTTACTCGCATGTTAATTACATATATTATCACCAATCTGGACTGGTAAATTTTACTCTGGTCATTAAAATATATGAGATTCAGACTTGTACGATCTGATACTATCAACCATGAACTTCTAGAATTATGGTACGTTCTAAAATCGAGATCCCAACTGATGATACGTATTATCGAATTGCCCTTTTGGGGTCACATGCTTAGTTTGTGTCCTATCCTACCTAATCAAAAGGGGGGGAGTCTGATACTATCAACCATGAACTTCTAGAAATACGGTATGTTCGAGATCCCAACGGATGATACGTAGTACCAAATTGCCCTTTTGGGGTCCCATGCTTATTTTGTGTCCTACCTAAATCGAAAGGGGGGAAGTGGAGAAACAAGAGAATTTCGTTTTAGATACCGAATGCCAATTGGCTACTCTCTTTCCATACTTGAGATTTGCTTCTAGAAGCCCATGATGAGAGAAATCTTTCTTGGTGTGTTGTGTACTTGTGTAGATCAAAACTGCCAATACTTTTCCAACTACCAAAATTCCATTTTGGTCCTCAAATTTTTTGCAACAAACATCCATTCAAATCCAAGGAGATTCCATTGATACTCGGGCTGAAAAAAAAATGCCGCCCGTTAACTGATACATCATCAGAAGATCCGAACTCAGGAAAGGCGTTGGTTTGCTACGTACATGGCGAATTTCAGAATCGAGCTCTAATTTTCTGAATCGATCTAAACTAGTCTAATACTACTTCCTATACATAGATCTAAGAGGCTCCAAAACAGTCCAGCATCTTTTCCCCCTTTGCAAATCAGTCCCTACTGATTTTCACCAGCACTGATCAGTCTCCCACCTCCGGCTGGTGTACCCGGACCGGGAACCCGAGCCCGAACCCGAAGCGGCCGACATCACGAAGGCGTAGCTCATCGACCGCCCCAGCCGGAATAGGGACCGGTCGTAATCGGCCCGCTTGGCCGGATCCGAAAGCGTCTCGTACGCCTTGTGCAATTCGATGAACTCGCTCGCCGCGCTCTCCTCGCCGGCGACGTCCGGGTGGAGGACTCTGGCCAGTTTCCGGTACGCCGACTTGATCTCCTGGCACGATGCGCCCATCGGGATCCCCAGAACCTCGTAGAACGAGGAGGCGGCGGCGGGGTTAACGCCTCGCCGGCGGCTGCCCGCTGTGGACGTGCTGGTCCCCCTCTCGGCGGTGGAGGCGCAGGAGGCGGAGACTCGGAGCGGCTGGAATCCGATTCGAGACGGCTGCGAAGAGTGAAATCTCCCGGATTCGAGATTGGGGGCGATTAGAGAAGATGAAGAAGGCAGGCTGAGAAAAGATGAGGCGGATGCCATTTTTTCTGCTTCGATTGATTGATCGGTGTTGGAGGTTTTTTCCCGATTGCTTGGATTGATGGTTCAGAGGATTCCGTTGGGAATTTTAGGTCATGGAGGGGAAGACCTTTGAGGCGTTTATATAGGAAGGGGTCGATGCCGGTGCGGTAAGGGGAGAGACGGATGTGTGGCTTACATTTAACCATGGTTGAGTTTTTATTTGCTTGTTTGGGGGAAAACCATGGTTAAGTTTTTGTGTTGGGGGTTCTGTTTTCCAGTGAGGACTTATCCGTAGGGATTAATTGCTTAATAGTCATTCAAGTTTTTTTTTTCATTGATATAGAAGGAAGCCAAGAAAACAGAAAAGGTTATAGCCTTACAGGAGGGGATTAGAGAGATGAAGAGGGACGAGCAGCAATACGACGCTCCAGCGAGATGCCTAAAACATCATAACGGAGGATCGAAACTAGTTTGGGTGGTGGGTCGGCTAGCTCATACATACCATAGGGATAGCGAGACTGTGTTTCGAGAGATTGTTCGATACTCTATTCCCTTTCTGGTATGTATGAGTAACACAAACCAACCAATCTCGACTAAGTTTCCTTTGAATCACAAATAACTGAGTAGCATATGGATGAATTTGATCGAGTTTGCTCTGAATAAACTCAATGGCAAGCTGCGAGTTGGTCTCAATCTCGATTGCTCTGTAACCACACTTCCACACCAACTTTAGTCCCCTGGATGAAAGCCGAGACCTCCGCAAGAACAGTTGTGGCGGTCCGTTCCAATTTTGACCGAAAATCCTCTAATCGAGCGTCCTGCAGACAGAGTCTCGAAATCATTCAAGTTTCGTTACAAGTTACAACTCACTTGATTGTGGATGCAAAATCACATGGTGATGGATAGAAGTCATTATTCACCACTACCTTTCTGTTAATTAGTTCAAACTCCAGTGATTGTTTGTCGAAATTTTTTAAGTTCGGAGACCCGTTTTTAGTTACTTCAAAATTTAGCTGGCCGTTATGTAATTAACCCTCCTATGCCCCCAGATCTTTTGATTGGGCTGGGCGAGTGTGGCAGGCCGTATCCACGAAACACGGAGCGGCTCGGCTGTCACTCGTTCTGGACTCGGCTGAGTTGCGGTGCCTCTGGATGCTGAGTCAGCTTGGAGCCTGTACTGAAATTGGCTGGGGATGATGAGTCAGTGACCGGTCGGTATCTAAAGGGTTTCTAGAAGCTTTTCCTCTTACCACATAAATTAATATTTATTTGGGTCCATCGGTTACAAAGTGCATTATAACGTATCTTTACGGTACAGTGAAAAATGGAAAGGTACGTTTTAGGGAGAGTACAATCATGACTTCCTGTCTAGCTGTTAAAATGTTCTAGATGATCGGTACTCAATAGTTAATAACTAAATACAATGAGTTGGAATTTGAAATTCAATCCTATTTTGAACTAGTGGGACTAAATATAAAAAAGTTTTTAAGGGTAAATTTCATGGTTTGTCTTTATCCATAGTCGTATTATGAAAACGCTTTGTTGTCAATCAAATCAGAATGATGTACAAATGTATAGAAGAATCTGTATTGGTTGGTATAACATAGGCAAAGAATCCATCCGATGTATATTGATCAAGATTTTGATCAGTTTATATCAGTATATTACTGGTTGAATGTGTTGTCTCATTTCAATATTATCATGTATTTAATGTTGACGGCTTTATTGTCCATTAGATTAGTGCATAAGAGGCACCTTAAAAAGAACATACACAATACTAGTTTAAGCTATGTTATCTTGGGTAGTAGGGGTGGCTATACGGTCCGGTCCGGTTAAATTGGCCCAAATTGATCCGGTCCAGTCCGGTCTTTTTGAAGATATAAGGACCGAAGATTGGATTGGATACAGTCCGGTCTTGATCCGGTCCGGTTTTGATCCGGTCCGGTCCCAATTCGGTCTTGATTTTATATTGAGATTGTGGGATTTGAGTGGCCTAAGGCCTTAAAGGGTGAGGAGTTGGTTAAGTTTTGTACTAAGTGCAAAGGTTTGTGACCGTTTATGCAAATTACCCTTAAGTTTTGGGTGTTGAGCTCTCTTATCCGGTCTTTATCCGGTTTTTTACCTCAAATCTAAGCCCAAAGATTGGATTGGATTGTTTACTATCCGGTCCCGGTCCGGTCTCGGTCCGGGTTATACGGTACGGTTTCCGGTTTTTAATCCGGTCCCGGTCCAAATAGCCACCCCTATTGGGTAGGGGGTGTTCAAATGGTTACCATGGTAATTACCAAACTAAATAAGACTAAATTCTATTAACTATGAAATATAATATCATAACGAAACTGTCCAAACTAGTACAACAACCAAATTAACCAAACTAAAGTTTAATCGGTTTGGTCAATTGGTTAACCAATATAACATCACATTATCATTAAGTGAGAAAATTTTTCGGTTAGTGCATCAATTAGCAATTTATATAATGAATAACACATAACAATCCACATAATTATAGGTAACCCTTAACGTAAATACATGTAACAAATACAATTATCTTACATTTGACTCTTGAGTGGTTATGCAAAGTATTAAGTATGTGTATATAATATAAAATTAGATATATGACTAATTACTTAACTGGTTAATTTGGTTTGATTGGTTAGGAGTGTCTGAAACCAAACCATCTAAACCAAACAAGCTAAATTTTTTAATCAATTATCCAAATTAACCAAATATTACTGGTTAAAACGGTTACCACGGTAACCATACCATTTGAATACCCCTAATCTTGAGTTGAAAACATTTCATAGTAGCACTACCACTTGTTTTCAACCTAAAGTTCGCATTTTGAGATTTCGTCAAAAATCTATATCACATTTATAAAAGAAATTTCGTTACCTTATTTTGAAACAATTTGCTAACTAATATATTATCTTTCCTTGGTTAACAAGAACCCTGTCACTTAAGCGTGATTAGGAAATTCTACCTTCTGGAGCCGGGTCAAAATTTCCAGACAAGGAACTAAATGGATTAAAATGCTTATTTAGGAAAATTGTCAGATTTTGAATGTGTCGGTAGACTATTCTTGTCGTCGAATAATTTTCCAGCCACACTGCAAATATTTGACAAGGGAAAAAGGAGTGATATCATTGAAAACTTGATCTTTTTGGTAAAGAAATACTTTGATGATATTCTGTGGTGTCGTTAGGTTGCTTTTGGAAATATCTTTCGACACCGAACTTTCCATTTCTCTGTGTAATCTTCTTTCCCGATTTTCTTTCTTTTTAGGCCGAACTTTAAACCAAAAATGCGGTAAACTGCTTGAGCACTAATTGATCCTTAAATTTATGTTACTCTTAAATCATTTTAGGGCCATCAAACTTAGCAATGTATTGGATTATATCATTATATATCTACTTTCATAAACTAGTTTGGTACCTAAGAGACTAGTATCATTTTAGTTCCAGACTTCCAGAGGAACAATTATCCTGATTCCTCAATTTATTACTTAAAACTATATAAAGTGAATTCAAATTCGTCAAATCTAATTGATGACTGTTAGAGGCTTCTTCAGAGATTAGAGCAAGACACATATCATAGCATTCCCTCGTTTCATTTCTATAAATTGAACTGTTTCATGTAGTAATAGCAAATTGAATTTGATTGAATTAATTTGTTTCACTGGTTGTCATTTTTTTTTTTTGGCAAAAGATAATCATATATTGATCCAAAAGAAAGGGAGTTACATCCTGGAATTCAGCCAGGTCTGAAAATCAAAAACACGACACGTAGCCGGCAACAATGAAAGGGCTTTCCTAGCCACCAAATGGGCTACCCTATTGTGACGCCGACCTACAAATCGTACCCTATACCCCGAATGACTGGAAAAATAAGAAAACACTTCTTCAAGCACAGCCCCCATCCGAGTATCACCAATCTCTGCCCTATTGATTTTATCAATAATAACCTTGGCATCACCTTCAAATTGCACCACCGATAACCCACGCCTCCGACACCACCAAATCGCCTCCCGGAGAGCAAGAGCCTCTACGACCAAAGGATCATCGACCCCCTGGAATTGTACTCCCAAAACCCCCAGAATCTCCCTAGCTGGCGTCATGATTACCACCCCCCCAGCGGAATGGGACCCATGGCGTGTCGCACCATCCCACATACAAATAACCGAGTTATTCTGCACTGGATTCAAGGGGTTTGATATAGGGTTCCCTGTTACCAAAACTGGATCAGGTGGTAGTCGTAACCATTCATCCAGCTGCTGGTTATACTGCCTGGCAATGCTGGGATCCCAAACTGCTTCCCTTCGAAGACTACCCAGTTCCGAGAACGCCAAATACGCCAGAGGACAGCCACCACCGCACACACAAGATCTGGTTGGCGGACAACTGCCAGTAACTTCTTAAGAAAGAGCGGGAAGGTATGGCGGGGGAGCGCCTGCCCTAGATGCTCCAATCTAGTATAATCCCAAAGGGCACGGGCTACCGGGCAATCCAGAAATAAATGCTCCATTGTCTCATTCTCCGCCCAGCAAACTGGACACCGGGGCTGCACCATGACATCCTTCCCCCGAAGAGCCTCCGTTGTTGGTAGAATACGGTTAAAAATCTGCCACACAAATACTTTCAACTTAGGCGGAATATTCGCCTCCCATAATCGAATCCAACTTTTCCTGTCCATCCAGCTAACCGTGGACCGCCAACTATTAGCACGTTGATCCAATCTCACCGCCAGATGGTACGCAGACTTAACAGAGAAGTCCCCATCCGCCGAGTCATGCCAGACCATTCTATCCTCAACACCACCACGGGGGAGCGGGATGGCTTTGATAGCCTGACAGGTCTGAGGATCAAACCACTGATTAAGCTTAGACTCACACCAACACCCTTCTCCTGGAACAATAACCTCCTCAACCAGGGGACCTCCCCCCTCCGGAAGCACCATCGGGTTAAATTGCGGGGGAGACGGGTGTAAGCGAGGAACCCAGTTAGAAGTCAGGAGGGTGGCCGTCTGGCCATTCCCAATCTGCCATCTAATCCCCTCCTCCAGTAATTGTCGACCATGCAGGATACTTTGCCACCCCCAAGATGGGCGGGATCGCGCTTGAGCAGAGAGGAAGGTTCCCGTAGGGAAATATTTACCCTTATAGACCTGAGCCAACAGAGAGTGAGGTGCAGTAATGATCCTCCACCCAATCTTGGCCAGCAGAGCCTGATTAAAATGCTCAAACCGACGGAAACCCATTCCACCGTCATGCTTGCTTCGACACATATTCCGCCATGACACCCAACGGATTCTGGACTGGTCCTCCTCCACACCCCACCAGAACCTAGCTACATGCTTATCAAGGAGTCTGCACAGGGACAGAGGGAGCTTGAAACATGACATAACATGCAACGGTAATGCCAAAGCGATCGACTTTATCAAGACCTCTTTAGCTGCCTAGGAGAGCGTCCTCCGTTTCCACCCCTGTAGTCTCTCCAGAAGTTTTTCCTCCAAATAACGAAAAGTCATCATCTTAGAGCGAGCAATAAGGGTTGGTAGCCCCAGATACTTATCATGGACCCCTACTGCTCCAACCCCCAGAATCTGGGCCAAAAACTCCTGGTCAGGCAAAGCAATATTCTTACTAAAGCAAACAGCAGATTTATCCAAATTGACCCTTTGTCCACTGAGTTCCTCGTATTCATTCAACACCACAATCAGGTTCTCACATTCCTGGAGGGAACCCCTCAGAAATAAATAGGAATCATCCGCAAAGAACAGGTGCGAGATACGAGGAGCCCGAGGAGCGACTTTAACCCCCTGAAGTTTTTGTTCGGCAATAGCTTTCTGAAGGAGTGCTGCAAACCCCTCGGTGCATAGCACAAACAGGAGAGGAGACAAAGGATCCCCCTGTCGGAGCCCCCTAGAGGGTGAGAAGAATCCAGATGGAGTGCCATTCATTAGAACCGAAAAAGAAGTTGTTCTAAGACATTCGTGAACCCATCCCCGCCAGGTAGAGTTAAATCCCATCTTTTCTAACACAGCAAGGAGAAAGGGCCATTCGACTCTATCATAGGCCTTTTCCATGTCAACCTTTAGAGCCATGAACCCTTTCTTCCCTGTCTTTTTTATCTTAAGATAGTGCATCAACTCATGCCCCAGGAGGATATTTTCCACTATTTGGCGCTCCCGGATAAAAGCATTCTGACCTCTAGAGACAACATGAGGCAACAAACTAGCCAGACGTTCAGCCATAATCTTTGTAATGATTTTGTAGACAAACTGACAAAGGCTTATAGGCCGAAGCTGTTTCATGGTTTCCACGTTATCCACTTTAGGGATCAAGGTCAGCCAGGTATGATTAAAGCTGCGGAGCATCCTGCTTGTTCTAAAAAACGAGCAGACCGCGTCTACAACAGACTCGCCAACAATGTCCCAGAAAGCTTTGAAAAATTTTCCCGTGAACCCATCCGAACCAGGAGCTTGTTTTGAACCCATGGAGAAAACAGTCCTCCTAATTTCCTCAGGGAGGACTTCAGCCGTCAGGCTGTCATTCATTTCCGGAGTAATACTCTGAGCAATGGGTAACACAGCAACCCTTTCTCTTATATTTCCTACTTGGTTCTCCGAGGCAAAAAGGTTACTATAGAAGCTACAAGCAATGCCTGCCTTCCCAGCTTCATCAGTAATCCACTCTCCGTTATCATCTCGGAGACCAGCCACAAAATTACGTTTGCGTCTGGTCCTCGTGACTGTATGAAAATATGAGGTATTTTTGTCACCTTTTTTCAACCAGTGGACTCTAGATTTCTGTTGCCAGTAAATCTCTTCCGCATCCCACTGTCTGCTTAATTCAACTTCCAGCTCGCGAATAGTGTCCCAATCAATGGGATGGACCGATCTTACCTGGTTAATTTCCGCCTGGAGTGTTTTGATATTCCGAAGGGAATTCGTTGTACCCGCCCTACTCCAGTCATAAAGTAAGTGGCACAGCTTTTTCAAGCGTTCCCACAGCTGAAACATAGGAGTACCGGCGATGTCATCCCTCCAAACATAATTAACCATGGCCCGGACCTCCGGATTATCTGCCCAGCGAGCATCAAATCGGAACAATGGACGAGTACTTCTGGAATATGGCTTATCCGAGAGGAGGAGAGCCCTATGGTCCGATCCCTGGTCAGTAAAATGCTTGACCAAAGTCTCCGGAAAGTGATCAATCCAGCCTTGAGAGCATAAGGCTCGATCCAGTCTTTCTCGAATACAAGCCGCACCCATCCTCCTATTAGTCCAAGTGAACATGTCCCCTTGATATCCCGGGTCATGGAGACCAAGATCTTGCACAAAGTCGCGAAGGCTAATAGATTGAGCTATATTCCAAACGTTCCCTCCCTCCTTCTCACTCTCACAAAGAGTAGTGTTAAAATCACCTATAACCACATAGGGAAGCGAGATAGCAGCACAAATTTGCTGAAGCTGAGCCAACTGAGTTGCTCTGATAGCAAGGTTACAACTAATATAAACCGAAACCACCACATAAGAAAAGGAATTTTCATTAACCCGAGTGCAAATACAAAAATCCGAATTGAAAAACACCGAAGCGTCAACTTCGGGGGACCAAGCTATAACTAATCCACCAGATGCTTCAAACGCATCAACAAAGAAACAACGAGAAATATCAAAACCTAAACCGCTCATACGACGGGACACTACTTTCCGGCTCGATCGTGTTTCAGAAAAAAACACAAGATCCGGTTTATTCGAGCGAATTAACCCAAAAGCAGTTTGAAATGTGAGGGATGGTCCAATTCCTCTCACATTCCAGGCGAGAAGCCTCATTTAATCGGGTGGGGCCACTCCAGGCTGGCTTCCTCCACCTTTTCCATATCCTCACTGTCTTCCACAAACTGTTTCTTCGGAGTTGGGTCGGCCTCATTATGATCACTCAGCTGATCCAAAGAGCGTTTCAAGCTCCCGCCCAAAGGTGGCACTAGATTGGTCCCATATTCGTTGAGACCAAACTGAGCACTCCCATCTCCTTGCACATCATTCTTATCAGTCGGCCCAGCATCCATTACCAGCCCAGCCTCGAAGGCTTGGACCACTTGTTGGACTCGCCCCGCCTGGATTTGGCGGCGAAACTTCCTCTTCCCAGCCGTAGCACGTTTTTTAAGCTCAAACAAGTTGACATCCTCGTCCGAAGACGTGTCATTCAATTCCGCTTGGGCTGGACAGGCCTCGTTGGTGACTTTCCCCAGCTTAGCAAAAACAACGGAGTCATCATCCTCCGCCTCTTTTCCCAAATTCATCTCATGTCCCTCAACCTCTCGGCTAGGCGGGCAAACACGCAAGGGCATGGCATTAATGACCACATCTTTACGTGGCCCCTTCGGTTGCGGCAGCTGCTCTGAGACCACACCTTCCGCCTTTTTGGCTTTCAATTGCAGCTTGGTGCTATGGCGCTGCTGGTTATTAGCCCCAGTCCGAGAGACACGCGGTGGAGCATCCGCCTCGCCTGTAGTGCAGTCATCATTTCCCAACGACGCCAAGGGCTGGACGTGCATGGGAATTTCCTGTACTATGAACTCCTCTTCGGATTCCTCCTGGAGAAGCAGCCGGCGCCTTCGTGATGGGTCAATCTCCATGTCGTTGCATGGTGATTGTCGCGAGGGGCGAGCAGCATGATTCCGTCTTGGCCGCCGACCACGCTTCTCAGGACGAGGAGCGTTCTCTTTTTCCTGCTGCATGACCCTTCTCGGGCGCTCCCCTCCTTCCTTTGCTTTTTTCCCGGCCATTATGGGAGATTGAGCAACACGTCCCTGATGTTGGTGGTTTTTTCGGCCCTGGGACCCAATAGCAATGCGAGGGCCCTTAGCTACAGGGAACCGAAGGGTGGGATTCCTCCCTTGCCGATTTGGCGACTCCACCTCCATGAACGGGTTATTGGAAGTCCCCATCCATAGAGGGCTAGTTTCAACCGCCGGCCGCACCCCTGTCTTCCCCGCCTGATGCTTCTCCCGGTCAGCTTCCCGGCGGACTTCTCGCGGCTTAGGAGGGGTCGGTTGGTGACCATTGCCCCTCCGATCTTTGTGCTCAGTGTTCACCCACACCGAACGAGGAGGATAGGGTCTTGGGGTGTCCTCTTCATCATAAATCTTATGGCCCATTTTTTTGGTCAGCATGTGCGGACCAAATCTTTCTTTCCCCGCCGGTGGGTCGAAAGTACAAGTCTGCCGTGAATGGCCAACACGCCCACAGTGAAAACAAAAGCTCGGTAAGTGTTCGTACTTCAAATGTACCCAAAAGCGACCAGTTTCTGCATTTGAAGCCATGATTTGGGAACGCAGCGGCTTGGAGAAGTCTAGCAGAACCTTCGCCTTGATGAATTGGCGCGCTGTATCCGAGCAAGCAAACAGTCCGACCTCCAGCACCTTCCCAATCATGGCCTCCGCAACTTTCTTCCCAAACTGTTTCGTACAGCAGTCCTCCGGTACCTCCCAAAGCTGGACGCGGAAGGGTGCGATGGCCAGGTCATCAAAAGTGCGCCTATTGATGGTAGGGGACCAGGCTCTCAAATGGAGAATCCTGTCTTTGATGACCCATGGAGATTGTTTCAGAACCCAAGCTTTAATAGCTTCCGTTGGGAGAACAAACTCATATAATCCATGAGCAACCATCCTGATCCTGATCCGACTTCTTCCCTGCCATGGGTTGTTCACGGCCTCCCTCAACTCAGATATGGAGAATTGGTTCTCTGAGAAGAGGCGACCCAGCACCGTGCGAGCCCTCAGCATCCTCTCCGTTTGGACATCCTCCAGGGAGAACTCGACAATCTGTTCCTCAGCAATATGCGACATGGTGATCAGCTGCAAGGAAGGGAAGATATCATAAGAGTCATATGGCATTACATCCTCATCAACATGGCGGGAGTCAAAGCCCGACCACGGAAAGCATGATTGAGGGATCACAAGGAGTCGACACAAGACTGACTCTAGCCAAAGCCAAAAATCGTCCCCGATCCCATTAAATATCCACATACCTGTGTGGCGGTCTTCGCTGGCAATGGCAGCACGATTATCAGTTGCAGAGGGCAGCTCTTGTTTTTCTGTGAGAGCATCTCGTTGCCATGCAGTCCTTAAATAGGAGACTGACGTGCAGCTCCCCATTGGCAGCGAGAGACCCAATTGGGTTGGGACTCGGCAAATTAATTTCGATTTTGAATTTTTTATTTTCCAAGACGAATCATTGGATTGACGTCGGTAGTTACGTGAACACGTAACCGCTGAGAATCCTAATCCGTTACAGCGAATCAAAGGCCGCTGAGAGTCCGGAAAGGCTACGATTTTGGCGGCCAGAGAAACCAACGGCGATGCCGTGTTACGCTGGGAATTCCTCTCCGGCCGGTGGCCAGGAATAGTTCCGGCCTCCTTTTCGCCACTGAACTGACAGGAAAAACTCGCCCCATCTCGGGGTCTAAGTTTAACCTCAGGGGATAAATCTGGAGAGCTGTCCAGTGAGTTCTGGGCATCGCTCTTGTGGACGGGCTGGATGTCCCCTTCATCCCAACCCATCTCGCTTGCCGACGGCAGTGCGAATCTCCACGCCGTCAATTTGCAGGTCCTTTGTTTTTTACTTGGATGGAGGTCAATAACTGCCTCTTTTACTCCAGGAGAGCTGCGCCTTCTTTTGAAGCTCCCGTGTGTGGTACAAGGGGCCTTATGTTTGGTCCCCGCCCGATATTGCAATCGGGTCTTCAATACCAGACCACCAGCCCGGTGGATATCCTGACAAGCTGCCGGAATCGCCTGATTCTGCGTGCGTTCTTGGTTTGCTATGGCCACTTTCAGTATGCTCTCGCAAAAACGCCAAAGGAGATGGGCGGCGTCATGGAAGAATACCAGGAGAGAGGCGAGAGCCTCTGTCCACATTTTTTTTTTTTTTGAAGACTCACTTTGGATGAGTTCTATTCCTTTCTTTGAATTTTCTTCATCTCTATTCCCTGACTGGTTGTCATTGTACATGTCGAAAGAGTACTATTTGAACCAATAAGCTACATGAAAACACAATTAGCTAGTAATGAACAACATGAATATACTACTTAAACGTAATACATTAACAATGATATTATTTATAATTTAGATGATAAATTTATTTTAGTAAAAATCCAACCTGTGAAAACACATCAAGGTACCATTGTAAATTATAAAAATATTTATCTCACCGTTTTTTTTAATTAGACTTGCCTTGAATAAAATCCTCATCTCATCCAAACCCAACGTCACTATGTCGATCAGTTTAGCTCTCTAAAACTTTATTTATCTCTTCATCTATCTATCTATCTATACATAATATTATGGAAATTCAAAAGTAATTGTTTGCCACCTAAGCACTTGGAGAGCTCACAAATTGCCAAGGTGGACAATATTTTTACAAAAAGAAAAATAGTTATTGATATATTTATGGAGCTATCTCTCTCTTCATTTAATATTTCATTTCCTTTTTATCCTTTTTTTGGTATTATCAATGTACACAATAATAAATAATGTATGAAAAGTGACATATATTACATTTGTTATCTCTAACTTTTTTAATATTTATTTTTCTTTTCCAATACTTCCTTTATGTTTTTGTTTTTACTTTTGCATTGTATAGATGTACGCAACAATAGACTAATGTCTTTGAGTCACACATATAACTTTTTTGTCAACCAAAAAAATATCTTATTAAAGCTCACTAAGTAAATTTTTAACTCACTTTTACAATAATTTACAAATATGTTACATTTTGATGAACAATTTATACAAACACACATACATAATAACATTTTATCGCGACAAAATAACGATGAAAATTAAAGAGAGAAAACAAAAAACGTTTGAATAGAAACTTGACAAAGCAATAAAATCTATTTCTTAAACAAAAACCTTATTCATTCTAATTAAGTGAAAAAATATGAATCATAGGTGCAATAATTTACAATGTATCCTAAGTTCAAATTACTAATATTTTGCATTTTTGTTCTAGATCGTGTTAATTTAGCAAACTCTACTGAAGTTTTACGTCATATGTTAAGAAATTTAATTTTCAGACTTGGAGTAATAAATTTTCAAGGATTATAAATCAAAAAATTTAAAATGACTTCGTATGATTGTTGATGAACTTGACTTCATATCTTAAGATGAAAAAAGAGATACATTAAAAAATGATACATGTGAAAGTTAAATGAATCTTTGCTAAACTGTATGTTAAACATCATGTGTTCATCAACCACTGACCAATCATCGTAAGAGATATGATCTTTCTTAGCAAACACATACTTTTTTTTTGCAATAAAACACATGCATAAATAATAATATATTTACGAAATAAAATAATTCAATGAAAATTCAATGGAGCAAGAATAGATCACCTCATTGGATAAATGAAGATGATAAGTAAGAATAACTTTTCTCTCACTTATAATATGTCCTTCCATCCCTTATTTTCTTTTACAATTGTTCATATTTCCCTTATTTTCTTAACATTTTACAAATCCCGGTAAAAAACAAGCATTAATTGCACTGAAAAATAATTAATCTCTTTTTAATATATATGCTTATATATTGACAATAAATGTGGCAATACAAAAAATGCATATATTAGTATAAGTAATGAAGTTTTTATTTCTAAACAAATACCAAACATAAATAAATTTTAGAAAACGAAGGTTCTACAAGTTGTAAAATTATACACTAACGCATTATATTAAGATCAAAATTCGTATGTGAGTATCTTGGATTTAGATTCTAAAACAATATATAAACAACGACAATGAGTCTCAGTTAGTCCAAATTAAATTTCAGAAATTAGCAATTGATACATATTGTATAAAAGACTAAATACAAATAAGATCTTACAGTAAACTTATGAACATTCAAAGTGTCAACTTTAAATTGGGATGAAGAAATTTATCCAATAATGAAGTATATATACAAAGAAACTCTCCATAAGATGTCCTCATCTGAACAACATGGATTCATAATAAAATAGAAAAAATTGTACATGGACGTGGTATACCTTTGTGACATGGTTTATGATTAGAGAATTCAAACAGTATAAGTGAATGTGCTAAGTATTGAGAATTTTCAATATATAGACACACCACATACTCACTTATCAATACAAAATATAATAAATTTAGAAGTTCTAAAATAGTTTAAACATATAGATAAATTGAATTAATGTCAACGATAAAATGAAACTCTCCGGCCAACGGGCCGGGTGAAAAGCTAGTTTCTGTCTACTTCCATACCTTCACTTCAATAGTTCAATGCTAACTTAAGCTAGAAACTCTTACAAACAAAAAAAAACCTTAATTACGCACGAAATTAAAGCGTGGATCATCCGGACGGCCTTTGGGTCACCTCTCAGATCACATTGATAATATCATATTTGATGTTAATTATAGGGCGTAATTAATGATCATAAAAACATTTTATGCCGTGAACGTTTAAAACATGCAGAATTTTGCAGCGATATATGCGATGGTGTGCCTGTCCACGTAAGCTGTAGGTAATGGTCATTTGTGGATGTGTTAGAAACTAATCCTATCGTTTTGATTTAATTCCTTTCCAATATATACTGTTACCCCCTAAAGTTAAAAACACATGGAAAACTCATTTAGTCAAAAGTTCATGTTTACCTAGTGATCCCACTAATTAAACCGTTGTTTTCAAGTTTTGACCATAATGCTTTCTGTTATTAATTAATTACATAAATTACTTCCATAGACTCAATAGGCAGAAAAATAATATAAATTAATCAGATTCCTTAAAAACCGTCCACGATTGTACACATGGGTAAAAGAAAGGCCATAGTATACCAAGAAAGTTACACATTATAACCTAAAATATATCAGTCTTCAAATACATTTTGGAGAAGTAAGTTTCACCATATTCTTTTCATCTTATTTCCTCCCGAATTTTTAAAAATATACATACGATTAAGTAAAATAATAGAAAGCAATGAAAAAAATCATAGAATAATACGATTTTTTTTTTTGCGAATAATAAATTTTCCTTTTAACTTTATTTCTGTTTTGGCCTTCTAGCTAGCTGTTTCTCAATCATAACTTAATTCGATCGAGTTGGGTGTGATTCCTTGGAGCCTATACTATCATTTTCATTTCTGGAATCTCACAACTCAACCAGAAGAAGGAATGGGACCTCATATTTGCTGGCCAGCCTTCTAGAAGAAGGGAACCGTCGACTGATTTGCTTGCTGGCCTTCTAGAAGAACGCGGCGGACATATATGTCAAGGGTTTTTGAAGTGGGAGCCAAGCTCAATCAATTGACAGATCGTGCATGGGCCATGCTTGATCGCCAACCGTTATATTATTCCAACTTCAACTGCGTGGCTGTCTGGCTTGGCCAATTAATTTAACTTTTGGGCTGTCTCTTCATGGTTGTTAATCGTTATTTGTGGTTCGGCACCCCAAAGTCTCGCCACTAGAAACTTTTGTCACCAGCGGACAAAGCTTCTTGTTCCACGGTGCAACTAGCAATGGCGATGGGCAGATTCGGAATGGGGAAAAAAACAAACTCTGCCCTACGTAAGTAAAGTTGTCAGAGTATTAACCTTTATATTTGAAATTATTTAACATTTTTATTTTATTGATTTGAGTCAATTATTTCATAGGAAGAAAATCCGTGATCCGAAAGAGTGCTTTACTCTCTAGATGTCCAGTTAACTGTTGTGCCTCAACGCATTTCGATTGAGGAGAACCGGCTAGCTTTGGGTTTGAAAGCAAATGCTTCCTTAGTGACAATAATAGATATCTCATATCCGAAAATTGGCAGTTCGCCTCGTCGATTCCTCTAAAACACATCAGAGCCATCGTTAACCATTGGTTGCTAACTCGTGCAAATTTCAGCAACCACTTGCTCGGATTCTACATATTTTATCATTTTGAATTAAAAGTTTTTTTTTGGTGGAATAGTCATTTTCGTGAGAAGATTACAAACTAAATGGTTAATTTGAGGTTAGTGTGAAGGCATATGTTCGTCATAAAGCGTCTATACTGTAAAATCTATTTTTGATTGAATGAGTCCTATTTCTGAATATTCAAATCTATACTCGTTTGATACTGATATGTGAAGGCTTTGCATCCCTATTTTCATATCGTGGTTTTCGGATATCCATGATAAAATACTTGCCTCTTATATTCAACATACTATATCCAAAATTCAACATGTAGATATTTAATTGTAACATTAAACGGACCAAATAAATCATGAAATCAACAAAAATACAATCATTTTAATACGAATTTAACACATGCAATCCTAAAATAATTCATTAATCCATAAGAAAAAGTACAATATTATTGGATTCTAACACTATTTCTAAATACTATTGTTAATGGATAGAAAGAAGTGAAGGAGTTAAGGGGAATTGGAGGGAAAGAAGATAAGATTTTGGTTTGGGTTGCCACTCAATTATACTTTAATTATTTTATTTTAATTTTTTGAATTACCAACTTTAATTGACATTTTGCTATTTGATCTCTATATTTTTTATATATAAAGAAACTCTTGGTGGAGGTTGGGGTATGAGTATGGGTTAGAAAGGCTAAAATTTTACTCGCTCCATCTCGATCAAAATTTTTGCGGGTATTTCAGATACCTACTCCATACCAAGTCAACGCTGGATTCTCCGTGTTGTCTAGGTCATAAGGGTCTTGTACCTGATTGCGGCCTTACGGGTTTTATTTTCACTCCTAACATTTAGTATTTGCAAAAAATATATTTTCATGTTGATTCACTTGTATTCTGACCTATTTTTTCAAAGACTTTCCATTTATACAGTATCTTAAACAAACGGAGATGAATACAAATTCATGAAAAGGTAAATAATTACAATAACATGCATGAATATAAGTAAATTTGCATTAAAAATTGAAATTTTTTGCATAGTATTTTAGTTTTTTTTATACATAAATAGTGGGATATCTCACTAGTCACAATAACATGCATGAATATAAGTAAATTTGCATTAAAAATTGAAATTTTTTTGCATAGTATTTTAGTTTTTTTTATACATAAATAGTGGGATATCTCACTAGTCACTAGGAGACATCTACTTTTATCTTCATCAGCACTATATCACTACAAAATTTATAAGCATAGGGTACAAACATAGGGGACAATCATTTTATTCCATCTCCGATAATACAATTTTAATTGATTTTAGCGACAAACTGATAAAATTGTCTACAATAATTGAGAATTAAATATTTAATTGATTTGGGATTTATCAAGTTGTCTCCAATGGGCTCTAACGCTAAATTAAATGAAGAAAGGTTTGGCACTGTTGAGAATCCGCGTCATCTATGCAGATTTTCTTGTTATTGTTTTTTGGGATAAAATTATCCCAAAATTAAGTAAATAAATATAGATCCTTTAAAAATGAAATACATTATTTTATAGTATTTTTTAGCGAGAAAGTGAAACGAATCAATTAAGAGAGGTAGAGATAGATTAATTTGTTACAAAAAAAAGGTAGTTTCACTTTTTTGTTTATCTAACAATCCGCAAGTCATTTACTATGGCCTCATCTTCACTGTGTAATCTTCTATAAGATATCAATCATTTATTCCCTTGATATAACATGCAAAACCCTACTCCTATTCCATCATTCCATTTCAGTCGGCCAAATGCCCTCCTCTTTCTAACTTCTTTTTCTTCTCAATATTGTTGGCCTCACCCTTCTTTACATATTGCAGACGTCGTCCGTTCCTTTTCCTTCTCTCCTTCATGCTCCAAGTTAGCTTCTCTTTCTCATATCGAGTAGTCATTAGCGTTCCCTTCCTTTGAGCTTACCAAGGTACGAATTCAAATATATTTCGTTAAGTTTTATTTGAATTATAATTTAGTATATTGTAAGTTTCTATTGTATAAGCTGGTGACACGCTAAAACACAACACCTAACAATGGCCAAGTGTAACCAATGAAAGGGACTGCAGTATAGTGGCACAAGTAATAAATATCGAATCCACGGGTCTCTAGAGTTACTATTACTCAGCTTCAGTTCATTATCTAGCAAACTAGATTAAGGATTGATTAACTAAACTACTCTACTAACTAAACTAAGTAAAACTACTAATTACAGTTTGGGAACTCACTTAGGTATGATTCCCCCTAGCTCCTCAATTAGGTCCAAGTTGCAATTACCTTTGGTTGATCTACTGATGATTAAACTGCGGAAGATCCTAAATTAGCTTGGAATCTCTTAAGCTGACCAAGCCCTCTCAGTCAAACTACCCGGCAGACGACTAGTCTTCACCAGGATAGAAAGCTGAGGCTATAAACACAGAACTCTACTACTGGAATGAATTCCAGTACAAAGCAGTGAATTGATTGACTCTCGCACAACCAATTCACCACTATCAATCAAGGAAGCTCTCTTAACCTAATCAGATTCTATCTATCATAGGTTAAAGCAGAAATCAAGAGAATTTGATCAAGATTCAATTGACTCAATAAATCATGCCTCAATCGATTATAATCAAACAATATAGCATCCAAAACTTCATACAAGAAAGATCCTAACACATGGAACTAGGGTTCCTCAAAACCTAAGTGAAGGGAAGTTACTCCATAGAGAAGAGAGAGACTGCAGAAATCTGATCTAGATCTTCAATCTCCATCTCCAAGCTTGATTCCCGAGCTCCAATGGCGAAGAAATCCTCCAAAATAGCTCCAAGAATGTTCCCAAGTCGCTCTCTCTCTCTAGGGTTCGTCCCTTGGGTGTTTGGGAACCAAAACCCAGCTCTCTCTTTCCTTTGGCTCGAATCTGCCTCAAAGATTCTGGGCGAATTACGGGCTGAATTACGGTCGTAATTCTTCCATGCCCGTATTTTGCCCAAAACACGCGTTTTGGTTATGTTTCAGCGCACCCAAAGCTCCTCTCGGCAGTGAAATTACGGGCATGGGAGGCCAAATTACGGTCGTAATTCTCCTACCCGTAATTCTTCCTCCTCTCCTGTTCAAAGCTTCGTTTCTCCCTCGTTCGGACTCCAAATCAGTCGCCGTTTGAACCCAGACGCTCGTAGTCTCATTCTCTTTCTTTTTCATAACAAGCTTGCCTGATTATTTTTCCATAAAGTGAGGTATAAATCCATTCTTCTTCAGGTCATGACCGAGTTTCTTCTCCCTAATCGCCAATTGATCTCTGATTGACTTGAAACTTGCGTCTATGATTCACTTTATGTGCTAGGGCCTGAAATGTGACAAAGGAACACAACCTAGCGTAAAATAGGCCAAAGAAGCGATAATGCAAGCTTAAACGATCAAGAAACAAAGGGGAAAACATGTGCAAATATCGAGTCATCAGCTGGTGAATTTGTTGTTTGGTATATGTTAAATATATCTTTTTCAAGCTTCTGACTCTTTTTTTTTTTATCTCTCGAACTATCAATTGGTGATGGCGGTGATGTAGGCACGACATAAGGAAAAGAGAGAGCAAGTGAAGCGATGGTGATTAGCCACCGGAGGTCTAGCACTCTTGTTAGCTAGTTTTTTTTTTTTATGGAAATCTGTAGGAATATATTAATCAGGTGTAGCGGTTACATTGTCCGACTCTATCTGATCAACTAGAAACATCGGTGGTCTATCAAACCAAATCATACTCTCGTTCCATCTCGTCTCCGAATGGCACATAATGTGCGCAGCCTTGTTACCTTCTCTTGGTGAGAATTGCCAGCTCCCCTGTCCCATTTCGCCTAGGAGCTTCCGAATGTTCCTGCATATAATCCCAACTTCAGTATGGATACTTCCCGCTGCCGCGAGCTTGGATGTCAGCGTTTGGCAGTCTGTTTCCAAGATCACATTCGTCAACTGAGCTTGGGCAGCGACCTGTAATCCGAATTCCGCGGCCAGGGCTTCAGCCATCTCCGTCTCCCACATTCCAGGAAGCTTTTTTGCAGCGGCTAGGATGAACTTCCCCTCCGCATCCCGAATAACAGCACCAAGACCAATACCCCCTGTTGGAAAGATCCCCGCATCTGTGTTTAACTTCACAAAACCATACCTTGGTTTCTTCCAGCACTTCACCCCAGCGGGTTCGATTAGCCTTTCTTCTTCCCCCTGCTGCGTTCGGTACTCCTCAATGAAGGCCTTTGCACGAGGCACAATCGCACTCTCCTCCATTTTTTGGCCATTGAACAGTTGGGCGTTCCTTTCCCGCCATATAAGCCAGAGAAGGACACACCAATCTTCCACCTCAGCAGTCGGTTTCGTCTCCAACACCTTCTTAAACCAGGAATAGCTACACTCGGACTGACGGGATTCAAAGCAGCTTGCCAGAGCCGACCCTCTCCACAGTCTAGAGGACCACGCGGAGTCCCCGAAAATGTGGGCTTGAGTCTCACGATCATCACAAAAAGGGCACATGTCTCCCCATCTTGTACTTTTTCCACTTATATGATCTCCTGTAGGCAAAATGTCTCTCAAGAAACGCCAAAGGAAGTGCTTAATTTTTGGTGGAATTTTTAGCCCCCACAGCCCTTTCCACACTTCCGCCCCTCCGAACTGCACGATCGACTCCCTTGCTTTGAATTGCTCTAACCAGTAACGATACCCGTCACGGACAGTGTATTCGCCTGAGTTGCTTCCCCTCCAGATCAGCCTATCCTTTTCCTCAATATCTCGGAGAGGAATTTGCCGGATTACTTCAGCTATCTCTGTCGGAAAGCAGCCCTCCAGAACTGCCTCATCCCACCTGTCCGATTCCGTCGAAATTAGCTCGCGGACGCTGGCGTCAAGCGGGAGCCCCATAGGAGCAGACTCCACAAAAGATACAGGCTCGGTGGGTAACCATCTATCCCCCCAAATGCGGATTGAAGCTCCATTGCCTACTCTCCACCGAAGACCATCGTTTAAGAAAGCTTGAGCTCCCATTAAGCTCCGCCAGATGAAGCTGGGACGGTAGCCCTCTGAAGCGTCCAGGATAGAGGTGTTTTTATGATACTTAGCACACAATATCCGCCCAATCAGCGAGTCGGGCCTTTCATACAATCGCCATAGCTGCTTTGCGAGCATTGCCGTGTTGAAACCCTGCATATCCCGGAAACCAAGGCCTCCTTCCTCCTTTGCACATATCATCTCCTCTCTTCTTAGCCAATGCACTCGCCTTTCCACTCCTCGTTGACCCCAATAAAAATTACCAATGAGTTTGTGAATTTCCTCCACCACAAGAGTAGGAATCCGAAATACCGACATAGCATAGGTGAACTGTGCTTGTGCCACCGATTTTATCAGTACTTCTCGACCCGCCACTGATAGCGATCTTTCCTTCCAGCTCTTAAGTTTCTTTCGAAGTCTCTCCAGGATACCCTGGAAAATATCTTTCTTCGAACGTCCCACTACAGTCGGTAGCCCCAAGTATTTGTCATGCTTTTCCACCAGCTTCATTCCCAGTTCGCCACTGATCATCAAACGTAGGTGCATCTTCACATTTCCACTGAAAGAGACTTCAGATTTTTGGAAACTAACCTGTTGACCAGACTCTCTCTCATAAGCTCCCAAAATTTCCTTCAAGGTGCTCGCCTCCTTGACAGTCGCTTTTCCAAAGAAAACGCTATCATCGGCAAAGAAGAGATGAGTAATTAATGGTGCCCCTCTTGCCGGGGAGAAGCCGTGAAACTTTCCTTCAGCAACAGCCTTTTTTGTAAACGCGGAAAGGCCCTCTGCGCACAGAAGAAAAAGGTACTGGGATAAAGGATCCCCCTGCCTCAATCCTCTTTCTGGGGTAAAACTCTGTGACTGATGCCCATTAACCAAGACTGAGTAGGACACCGTCCGAACACACATCATAATCCATAGTATCCACTGTTCCGCAAAACCCATTTTCCGCATAATTCCTTCAAGGAACCACCACTCCACCCGATCGTATGCTTTTGCCATGTCGATTTTAGCTGCAAAATAACCTCCCTTGCTAGTCTTCCCAATTTTCTTCATCGAGTGGAAGCATTCGAAGGCAGCCATGACGTTATCCGTTATGAATCGTCCCGGCACAAAAGCACTTTGTTCCTCTGTAACCACCGAATCCAACACCTCTTTCAGGCGGTTCGCAAGCACCTTTGCTACTAATTTATATAGCACATTGCACAGGCTGATATGTCGGAACTCTTTAGGGGAGTCCGGATTCTTCACTTTGGGGATCAGAGCAATAAGAGTATGATTGAGCTGCTCGGGCATAATCCCTCGGTCCAAGATATTCAGAACTGTCCCCACTACATCATCGCCAATAATGTTCCAGTATCGCTGATAAAAGAGTACGGACATACCATCCGCTCCCGGAGCTTTTCTCTTTCCCATCTGCTTAAGAGCTACAACCACCTCATCTCGGCAGAACGGACGGGTGAGGGCAGCATTTTGCTCCACAGAAATGGATGATCCAATCGCGTCCAACACCGGGGTTGAGTCTGGTACGTGCCCTGCATGAAAAAGGGACAAGAAATAATTAACCATGCAAACCTGGATCTGCTCAGTTCCCACGTGCAGGAGCCCTCCCTCGTCCTTCAGTTTTCGTATAGTATTTCTCCTCCTGCGAGCTGAAGCTTTTTTATGGAAGAAATTAGTATTATTATCTCCCTTCCTCAGCCAATCAATTCGTGACCGCTGTTGCCAATAGATTTCTTCATTGTCTTCTACCTCCAACAGTTCCGACTCAAGTTGCTTCAGTTGAAAGACAACCTGTTCCATTTTTTTACCCCGTTCCAGCGAGCGGATCGCCCTCCTAATGCGCTCTTTCTGTTTCCGGAAGTTTGGGAAAGCCGAGAGGCTCCAAGCATTTAGCTCATCCCTGCAAGCGTTAATCTTTGCAATAGTATCACCCGGAGGCCCTCGGTTCCACGCTGCAGCTATCACATCAGGGCATTGCTCATGCTTTGCCCATTGGGATTCAAACCTGAACATCCAACCCCATTTCGGGTCTTCATCATCCTCGCCATTCGTATCACAGACAATCGGGCGGTGATCCGACTTTATCTTGTCTAAATGCTTCACTCTCGCCTTTGGAAAAGACTCACACCATTCTTTGGAGGCAAGGAATCTATCAAGTCGTTCTTCGATGAAACCTCCTGCAGAGCGGTTGTTCACCCAGGTAAACTTGTACCCTTGAAATCCCAAATCATTGAGGCCCGTGTCAAAAAGACACTCTCTGAAAGCTGCCATATCAGCTGTACGAGCTTCACGACCACCCTCCTTTTCTTCGTTAGTTAAGATTTGGTTGAAATCCCCCCCGCACAGCCAAGGTCCATCCCATTGCTGAGAGAGGGTTCTCAGAAGCTCCCAAGTTCTATGCTTTTCGCTATCTTCTGGCCACCCATATAGACCAGTAAAGCGCCAGTCCACTGAACCCTTCTCTTAGATTTTTGCATCAATGTAATGAAGGTCCTTTGACATTATTTTTACCTCCAAATCTTCTCGCCACCATAAACTAACTCCCCCCGCTCTACCGCCACCCGATCTATCAGTCGGCCAACACTTTCCTCGCTCGAAACCCAGCTCAAGCTGCGTGGTTTCATTTTCATCTTCCATATGCTTGGTTTCCATCAGGAAAACCATATCTGGGGTCGTGTGTCGCAAGAGCGACTTCAGCGATTTAACTGCTCGCTTGCTCCCCATCCCGCGGCAGTTAAAACTCAAAATTCTCATTTATGACCCGAAGGGGATAGGCTCCCCGCGCCCTTTAGTTTGCTTATTGCCTTCCCCGTCACGCCACTTACGACGTTGATCAACACGTTTTCCTTGTCCAACTTTCCTTTCCCGCTTTCTTTTTGTTTGGGGTTTTGATTCATTGACTTCCCCGACTTTGAACCAGCCTGGGAGGAGACTACTATCTTTTTCCTGAGATTCTGCATGCCCTGATTACTTGTCACACCCTTGGTAGTGCTTTGTTTTCCGCTGTCCTCCACACGACCAAAAACAAATTGCTGTATGGGGACCTCGATCAATTCCGTTGCATCTTTGCTCAATTTGCCACTAGAGGGTGCCTCCTTTTCTAACTGTGCACCATTATCACCCATCTCCTGAACTTCTACGACTTTTCCCGAGTCCACTGGTTCTGTCAGCTGGGGGGAGCCTCCTTTGTTGTCGGGGGTACACTGGTCAGTAGTTGCCTCCTCTTCCATTTCCTCCACCAGGGCACTATATCGAGATCCCCCCTGCCCTCCAAATTGCTGTTGCGGGATCTTTTTCCCAGAGGAGATTTGTTTTTGCCCTCCATTCTCCCCAGGTGAGTTCTGTGTTTGTTTCTTTGTCTTTCCTTTCGGTTTCACCATCATCCACTCGCCATATAAAGGTTCGGGGGCCTTGGGGGCCACGTCCTTTCCTCCCTCATTAACAGTTGGCGACTCGCTCACCACCTCCTTATTAAGGGAAGGGCAAGCTTGCTTTGAGTGACCGTACTTTCCACATTCCGAGCATATCTGATGCAGGCCTTCATACTCAATATAGTAGGTGGACCCTTCGATTTTGTACTTTGAGAGGAGAGGCTTCGACAGGTCAACCTCGACACATACTCGGGCATACCGGCCTCTCTCCCCCGTTTGAGTAGCACGGTCAACCCGAATAGGTCTGCCTATTCTCTCCGCTATTCGTTCAGCAGCCTCCTTGTTGATAAACTCCGACGGCAAGCCCGGGAGTCTAGCCAACACCATGGTGGTGGCCACCTCCGCACAGCTGGGATTGAAGTTTTTCCTCCAAGGTCGGACAGTCAGGTAATATTCACCAATCCGCCATGGGCCCCCCGCAGCTGCTTGCTCGTAATCAAACTGACTCAAAAATCGAACTGCATAGTATCCATACGTGAGGCTCGAGATTTGGATCACCCCACATTTTGCCCATAGGGACTCGAGCCGCCGGGAAACCACTGGGAAAGGAAACGAGCGTCCAAGCACCTTAACAATAAGAGCTGATCGCCACTGACGCCTCCACTGATTCTTTTCCGATGCTTTGAACGGGATCGTAGGGCATCGAGGGTCATCATCCTCCGGGACCTCATCATCCTTGTCATCCTCGCGCATAGCCTCTGCCACATCCTCAGAATCGGAATCAGCCACATACCATTCCTCCTGCACCATATTCTTCCCGAAAAGCTTTTTTGATGCCCCCGCCCATGGTGATGTCGTGGGTGGGACTTCTTTGGTCTGCTTGCTTCCACTACTCCCATCATCTGTGAGCATCTCGTCTGAATCAAACAAAGGTTATCACTCATCGGTTTTGCACGCTTCTTTGTAGGTTGCGTATCACGGTCACGCCTGTTGTTTGGGACAGGGAACACATTCGGCGGGCAACAGGATTGAGTGCTTCCGTCGGGAGGCTTCGCCCCAGGGGGGATATCCCCCGGCCCCGCGTACGTCATGGAGAGCCACAGCTGCGGCGAGGGCAGAGTGTAACCGGTAGCGCTAGGAGTTGGGTCGCCGCTCCGAAGAAGTCGCAGCTAGTTTTCATTGTCGTAGTTTTGTGTTTATGTTTGTCCAATTTGTTTTTCTTTTTCATTATGTGTATGGTTTATGCATTTTCCATATTGTACTTTATTTATGTAAGGGTACATTTTTTACTCCAGAAATGAATGATAATTAAATTGCTACCTCAGTCTTTCAATTAAAAATATTCCAAAGATTGGAATACTCATTGCCAACATTGAAGCCCACGAGCTACATCAACTTGTTGTCTACAAAATTTTTCGTAGGAGATGACTTGTTGTCCAAAAAATAGTTGTTAAGAGACTACCGACTGTCTCGAAAAAATACCACATAAGGAACAACTTGTTATTTCAAAAGATAGTTCTTTATGAACGACTTGTCGTCTCGAAAGCACTGCATTAGGGATGACCATGTGTCTTTAAATATAGCTTTTAGCAACGCGTAATGTCTCGAAAACCCATCATAAGGGAGGACTTATTGTCTCCAAAATACTTCATAGGGAACGACTTACTGTCCATAACACAATTCACAGGAGACGACTTATGGTCTCCAAAAACACTGCATAGGGGACTACATACTGTCCTAAAATTATAGAAAAAAGAAAATAAATTAATTAGAATTTTTGGAGTTTTGGAGACGACTATGTGATCCTAATATTGGGGACGACTTTCATTTTTTGTTCCCAAAAGAATAGAGGACGGAACCTATAGGCACCACCCGTGGGGACGAAATTTGTCGTCTCCTAAAGATTTGGAGACGAAAAACCCATGTTTAGGAGACAACATTTTTCGTCTCCAAAACTCACCAATTTTGTAGTGTATATAAATAAAAACTATTTTATCAGGACCATGTCGTATACGTGTGTCTATACTCTATGGTTGGGCACCGTCGGGAGTCGGAACCACTTCAATTATTATGCATGGGTTAATTCGCATTTCTAAATCGAAACTCTCCCAACCGTCGTCCCTTACTCGCCATTATTTACCTGTTTGGACTTTGGAGGCATTGAACAACCAGAAACCAACAAAGTCCACCCCTAGGGTAAAAAAAAATAATAATAAAAAAATTAACGCATACAATGCCCAGCTTGTTAATAGAAACAGAATAAAGTAATAATCGAAACGGGAGATAAGATTTACGTGGTTTCCTTGTTCGTAGTGAACAAGACTAGTACACACGAAAGTGTTTTATCTACTTTTCTTATTCAACTGCACAACTCACTAATCATACATTTATACAAACTCGGTCATTCTCCCGCATTAACCCTGATATGCACCCCAAAGCAAAAACTGTGAGAGTTTAGGCCCAAAGCAGACAATATCTTAGTTGGAAAAAAGTTCGGAATGTTACAATGACAACTTAGCCCCTTAATCCACCGAGGCACCACATTTTATTTTGGATAGCGCTTCATGGTGCCAATTTGTGATCTTGGTACCAAACCCGTCTCTTCTGCTTGATACCTTACCGCTTGGCGGCAAGCCCGTCGCTAGTCAACTTGTTGCCACCTTGGTACCCACCTAGATAAGGGAGAGGGCGATTGGCTATTGAGGCTAGGCAGAGGGCACTCGACCACTTAATTAGAACAATAAATCCAACCCAATAAGGTCAAACTAACTCGTCTAATCTTATAAACACATTAAATTTCTTGTAATGAATCCATATACGAGTACAATCTTAATCTTTATGGTAAACAAATTGTCATAATTTAGAATCATATAGCTGAGCTATATGATACGGCCATTCATATATACTTGAATCGAGATTTGGAGTCTTGAAGCTAAATCGAAATAGTCAAGTTTGGGTAGTTATGAATCGCAAGTTATGATTCGTTGATTACTTTGAAATCAAGACTTGCTACAAAGCAAAATTGGTAAATCAAAGATCACACCATGTGATTACTGTTCATGATGTATATTGAATGAATCGAGTCAACTCATCAAAACCATATCCGTTACTCTACGTAAGTTGAGCTTGGTGGAAGTTGGATCTAATAATAATTATCAGATTGGATCAAACGACATTTTACCAGGCATGCCACCTTGGATTGAAACCATGGATAAGATTAAGGTGAGAGGGAATCTGGGACTTGGAGTAGCGCCCTTATCCCATCTAGATGGTGAAAGTTGGTCCGTCTAATAATAGAGAGGAATTGACAACGACGCAGTTGTCATCTTGTTACGTTTCGTCCCCAATAATATAATTCAGATCCATTTGCATTGTCGTTTTCTACTGTTTTTTTTCCACAACACTGACGCATAGCTAGTAGCAAAGGAAAGGATTTCCACTCGGATTGTTGTAGATAGATGTACATACCGACGTCGCTCAGATCGTCAGAAGATTGATTAATTAATGGGAGGGCAGGGGCAAAACGCAATTGGTCAGGACACAATTCGACCTTCAAGTTGATGTTCAAGTTGCTTGATGTCGATATTGTCTTCAGCCAAAAAATAAAAATAAAAAAATGAATTACACATTATTGTATGATCACTAGATTTTTTTTTTGTCACGAATTGACGAACCAATTTGGGTTTAAGATGAATTTGTCATCAAAATTTGAAATAGTTAACCAAGAATCACCATACGCTAGCTCATAACTATCGACATTGAACTTTTCCTCTCATAAGATGAAGATCATGATTAGATCGAAATCCGCAAGAATAGATTTCAGTGGCTACAATGACTTTATCTAATTATCCATCATTAATTATTCAATAAGGGATAATTCAATTATTATTAGACGAAGGCTGAAGCCCAGACGGGATCTCATATATATCAATACACGTAAATATAAACATAATTAGTAAAATACAGAACGCGTTTTAATACATATTCAGTATGCGAGCCATTAAATTAGCGAAAAAAATGAAATAGTTTGATAATAGTACGGAAAGAGAAGTTTTTAAACTATGTTCATGTATACTGATAGTTATAATGGATATATGTACTAGTAATTATAATGCATCCAAAACCGAAACACTTACGCTATGCAAAACTTGATTCATGTATATGGTGAAAGGGGAACACGGGCACATGGATCCTGGCCGGGCACCAAAAGCTAGCAATGCTTGTCGTCCGATCCGCTTAAATAATCACTGTGGATAATAATAGTTGTCTTTGTTTAATCAAGAGCAACGGAGAGACAACCTCACGTGTGTACTGTGGATCAACGAATCAATTAAGTTACTTCAATTGTAATTGAATTCTTGGATCGACAACATATATAAAAGTACACTTGAATTCATTATGAAACATGAACGAATTAACTTCATGTCTCTTGTTTCCCTGTTTTTTATTGGAGTTTGGTAGCATTTCGTGATTCGATACATTGATTTTTAGGAAACAAATTTCACCGATTATGGTATTAGTCCATGTAGTGATTCATGGCATGTAATTATAAGTCTCCTTATTGTTCTCTATTAGCATGATGAGCTTTTTTGTGGTTGCTTGACCAGTGTATTTATGACATGCTCACAATACAAGCTATTCATGCAAATCTCACATTGACAAAGAGAGAAATTTTAACCGATAAGATGCATTTTGAGATGAAATGGATGAGTTTTTGTAAGAACTCTAATATTAAACATACTCAATGTGAAATAAAGCACATATGATCAGTCACCTCCTGAAAAATCACCACCATGATGCACCTAAAAGCAAAACCGTGAATGATCGAAATTTAATTCAAAATTGAATTTGTTCACCGAGCCGTGCTAGTAACATATTCACTGCAAATTTATTACCAGCTAAAATTTTGCAAACTTCACCTACTGAACATGGCTTTTTGGCTAGAACTTGGAAGGCAGCTTAAGTAAAGGTTAACTAATTAAGTTCCAGAATAATCGCAATCAACTAAAAAATGAGACGGATTAAGGGGAGGGTGAGTTGAACAGACAGACTTTGCGTAGGGAATTGGTTCCGAGTTTTATAAGGACGGCTCCATCCATGTGCATGGGACTTGGGACAGGTTCAGAGATAACTATCTGACGTGTTTTATATTGTCAGACTTCACGGCGAGTGTTGCCGGCAAAGGACACGTGTCGGTCGGCCCGTGTTGCCGGCAAAGGACACGTGTCGGTCGGCCGTCAATTGGACGGCTGGGCCGGAATTCTAGGCGCAGGATTCTCCGGCAGTTTGCTGAGTTAAAGTTAAAAAAGCCAACCTAGGGGTAAATGCCCAGTTTGGTCATTGGTTTACTAAAAACACATCATGTTTAATCATTGAAAAAATTAATATCAATTTTGGTCACTCGAATTAATAAAATAATTCAAGTTTAATCACTCTTCGTTAACTTTAGCTGATGCGGCAGTCAACCCTAACAGTTGACCGTTAAATGTCTGACGTGACAAAGAAAAAATTAATATAATTCTTTTAATATTTTCACATCATTAAATTAATAAACTAAAATAAATAAAACAAAAAATGAACTATGAAAACCGAGTCGGGCTCGGAGCCCTATCCCGGGAGTAAGAGATCGATCTGCATCATCTATCTGTTGGTGGGAGGGATTTGCATCAAGTTGGAGGGCAGAACACAGACAGAGCTTCCCGAGAATTAATATCAATTTTGGTCACTCGAATCAATCAGGACGTGATGATTGATGATGCCTGAAGATGAATCGCCCCAGAATCTCCCCCAAGTGCCTGCGCTCCTTGGCCTTCCACTTACGTTTGGTGAGAAATCAGTAAATAAATCACATATCCCTAAATGTTCGTTCATTCATTCCTTGTTTCAGCTCTTTTCACATGCCATTCACCTGGAGTCTGCTGAACGAGTTGTTGAGGCAATTGGAATCAACTAGCTTGTGGAGCTCGGACTCTTTCGTCTTCTCACAAAACCATTGGAATTTTGGATTTGGCTAACGCGAAAGATAGATTTGTGGAAGAGGAAGCTCAACTAATGTTTGAGTCCTCTGTTCCTTTTTATAGATAGGAAAGTAATTAAACAAAACTACGACATATGTCCTTACATGATAGGCTAGATATTTAAATAAACAGTAAAGTTTAACGGCTAACAACTACTAAGCGATCCGGTGCGTTTTGCCTCTTCTTTCTCCACGACTTAGCAAGACGACGCCGTTCCTCTCTTCTCCTCTGATCCACTTCGAATCCTTCTGCAATAAGGATTGCAGACTTCTCTTGTTCTTCATCAAACCAACAGCACTTCATTTCAACTCTGTCATCCCCCCTCAAGTTGGTGGTATCAACCTGATCCCCAACTTGACCAATAATTCATTCAACCTGAATCGATCCAGCCCTTTGGTGAAGATGTCAGCTAACTGCTCATTAGTATTGATGTACTGCAGCTTGATCAAACCAACCTTTACCCTTTCCCTTGTAACATGCATGTCAATCTCGATGTGTTTTGTTCTCTCATGAAACACTGGGTTCTCTGCTATATGAATAGCAGATCTATTATCACAGTAAACTGTTATGGGTAAAGGTACCTGTATGGTCAGCTCTGACAGCAGCCTTTTCAACCACTCAACTTCACAAACTAGATGTGCCAATGCCCTGTACTCTGCTTCTGAGGATGATCTTGAGACTGTGGTCTGTTTCTTAGTTCTCCAAGTCACCAAAGAAGAGCCAAGCTTGGTACAATATCCAGTAATGGACCTTCTTGTGTCAGGGCAACTTGCCCAATCAGAATCACTGTATGTTGTCATCTTCAATTCTGCTTCACTGCTAAAATGGATTCCTTGGTCTGGTGAGGACTTCAGGTACCTAAGAACTCTGTAGGCTGCCTGCATATGTTCCACACAAGGATTCTTCTGGTATTGACACAGCTGTTGCACAGCAAATGTAATGTCTGGCCTGGTGATGGTTAGATAGTGCAATCTTCCCACCAACCTTCTGTATCCTTCTGCATCTTCCAGTGGAGTACCTTTAGATGTCAGCTTCACTTTAGTATCAATAGGTGTTTTGCACCCCTTTGACTCCAGGTAACCTGTGTCCTTCAAAAGCTCCAGACAATATTTTCTCTAGCATACATCCAAACCATCTGAGGTTCTACTGACCTCTAATCCCAGAAAGTACTTGAGAGGCCCCAGCAGCTTGATCTTGAATTCCTTACTCAATGCTACCTTTACCTGCTCAATGTCCTTCTTAGAATCTCCCCCCAGAATTATATCATCAACATAAACCAAAAGCACTGTAATCTTTCCATGAGTCCATTTAGTGAATAATGAATAATCTGAGGCAGACTGTGAAAAACCAAACTTCAATAGAAAGTTTGTGAGCTTGGCAAACCACTGTCTGGATGCCTGCTTTAGGCCATACAGTGACTTATTCAAACGACAAGTCATTCTTTGATTACTTCCTGAAGGAACTTCTAAACCAAGAGGTAACTTCATGTACACCACTTCTTCAAGGTCTCCATGCAGAAATGCATTGGAGACATCAAGCTGCTCCAAGATCCAATGCTTGGCACTTGCTACTGCTAAGAAGGTCTTTACTGTGTTGATCTTAGCCACAGGGGAATAGGTATCAAGAAAGTCTATTCCATAGACCTGTGTATACCCCTTAGCAACTAGCCTAGCCTTGTTTCTCTCGAATGACCCATCTGGTCTAAGTTTAATTTTGTAAACCCACTTATTTCCCACTTCTTTTGCTCCTGGTGGTAAAGGGACAATGTCCCAAGTCTGATTCTCTTCTAGAGCATACATCTCATCCTTCATGGCTCTATTCCACACATCTGATTTTATAGCTTCATAGTATGACTTAGGTTCAACCAGGTTCATGACATTCATCACAAAACTTTGATCTTCTTTACTGAGAGAATCAACATTCAGACAGATAGGATACCTGCTGCTTGACTGAGCAGTACCAAAAGCTCCAAACTTGAGAGTAGGATCTAGTTGGTAGTCATTGTATTTGCTTGGTAGAGTAACAGTTCTAGATGATTTCCTGTTCCCAAGAGTGTTAGGATCATCTAGATCCACATCAGCTTGTGGGTGCAATTCCTGCTCATCAGAATCAAAGTATGAATAATGATCATTAACCACTGTGGTAGGTGACACCTCATGCTCAGGAGTCCCCCCTTCATCAATTGATGAAACACGCTGAGGAGGAGGTGGACTGTGAGAAGAAGGATGAGAAGAAAAGGGAATTTGGATTGGTGGAGCAGGAACTGGAAAAGAAGTGGAAGGATGGGAAGGGGGTGGAGGTGGAACAGAAGTGGAAGGTGTATCCAGTTGTTTGAAAGGTAGGATAGTTTCATAAAAGGTGACATTCCTGGAGAAGAAAACTGTTCTGGTATGGATATCAAGGACTTTGTAACCTTTAATCCCTGCTGGAATCCCCAGGAATACACACTGTCTTGCCCTTTGGGGCAAACTTAGTTCTGCCATGAACAAGGGTGGTGGCATAGCATAAGCAGCCAAACACCTTCAAGTGCCCCAGGGATGGCACTTGCTTATAAAGAATTTCAAAGGGAGTTTTGTTATCAAGGAGAGGTGTGGGAATCCTGTTGATCAGATAAACAGAATGCAGAATGAAGTCACTCCAGTAAGAAAGAGGCAAACCAGATTGAAACTTTAAACATCTAGCCACATTCAAAATGTGCTGATGTTTTCTCTCCACTCTCCCATTTTGTTCAGGTGTCTCTACACAGGAGACCTGATGTTCAATCCCTTCTGCTGAAAAATACTCACACATCTCAAACTCCTTGCCCTGGTCTGTTATGATAATTTTCACTGTTGTGTGAAACTGGTTCTTGACCATATTACAGAACCCTTGAATCAAGCCTCTTACTTCACTTTTGTGCCTCATCAGATATACCCAAACACATCGAGAATGATCATCCACGATAGTAAGAAAATATGCAAAACCATCATAAGATACAGTAGATAATGGACCCCAAATATCCATGTGTATTAAATGAAAGACTACAGGTGCAACACTGGTGCTAACAGGAAAGGGAAGTTTGTGTTGCTTGGATAAATGGCATACATCACAATGAACTGTCTTAAGTTTGGAAACAGATGGGATTACATTGCTAAGTAAAGTTTGCCTATCATGACTAGGATGACCCAATCTCCAATGCCATAGGTTCAGGTCTTGATGATGAAAGTTGAATACAAAAGCTGCTTGGTGAAGGTGATTTGGTGGGGAAGGCTTGTTTGGTCTTGAAGAAAGGGCAAGCTGGTAGAGACCTCTACTTGTGTGAGCTAAACCAATCCTCTTCTGGCTTAATAGGTCCTGAATTTCACATTTATCAGATTGAAAGTGTAAGTAATAGGGGTTATCATGGGTAAGCTTGCTAACAAATATGAGGTTAAAGGAAAACTGTGGAACTAGCAAGACATCATGTAAGGTCAAACCACAATCCAATTGGACTGTTCCTATACATGTAACTGCTACCCTAGTGCTGTTGGGAAGATAGACAACCCGTTTGCCGAGCATAGTCTCGCGAAACCTTCCCTCTTTGCCTTCAATTACATCTGAAAACGATTTGTAAACCTTATTATGACCGTCCCTCATTGGTTGTCCGCGAATTCCATTATCAAGAAGTGTAGACAAAGGAATTCTGTATTGGCTTATAGCTAGAAAAGAGTGAAAGACTACAAGAAATGTGATCAGAAGCTCCTGTGTCTACAATCCATAAGGTAAGATTGTGTGTTTTACTACTTTGAGAGGATGACAGGAAATGTTTACCTGAAAAACTGGGATATGGGGAAGGATAGTAGGTAGCTGAGTAGGCTTGGTGGTTAATGGATGGTGAAGTAGGTGGTGAGGGTTGTGTGTTAGCACCAGCTTGCAGAAGAAACCTGAGTCGATTCATTTCTTCAGCAGTAAATCCAGGTGGATTCGATGCTTTACCTTCATTAGAAACACTGCCTTCAGAGACATTCTCATTCCCACTTCCTTGAGAAATTGAACCAACAAACCTTGGAGTGCTGGAGCTTGAGCTAGAACTCGAATTTGATCCATTACCATTGCCTTCTCTCTCCTGTTTCTTCTTCAGCTTCCAACAATCCTCTATAGTGTGATTGTTCATCTTGCAAAATCGACAGAATTTTCTCCCCCTTGCTTCATTGTTCTCCCTGGAACCATTGTCCCTTGAACTGTTTTCTCTTGAGCTGTTGTCTCTTGTATTGTTACCACCAACTGCAAGAGCCAGATTCTGTCCTCTCTTTCCTCCCATAGCTGCATCAGCCTTCAACTTTTGCTCATGTTGAAGAAGGTCATCCACTGCTGTTGAAACTGTAGGCAGTGGCTTTTGCAGCAATAACTGTGTCTTGATCACTTCAAACTCTGGGTTAAGTCCTCTCAGAAACCTCACCAGGTAGTCAGTTTCTTGCTTCTGCACAAATGCAGTTACAGCAGCACAAGGCATGGGATTTCCAGGGGCACAGGTGCATGGTATGATGGGGCAAAATTCCACATATTCATCCCATAGGCCTTTGATAGCTGTGTAGTACTGGTTGATGGACTTAGAACCTTGTTTGCAGGCCTGAATCTCATCCTCAATGTTCATGATCCTCAAGGCATTGGGTAACCCAAAGCGCCTCTTTAGTTCATCCCACAACGTCTTAGCATTAGTGTGATTCAACACTGATCTGCGAATCTCCTTTGTCATAGAGTTTTGTAGCCAACAAAGTACTACAGTGTTACAAGCATCCCAGAGACTAAACAAATCTGATTCTCTAGGAGGTATTGGCAGTGACCCATCAATGAATCCTACTTTGTTCTTAGTTTTCAACACTACTTATATGGATCTGCTCCACATCACATAGTTTGCTCCATCGAAAGGTTCAGCAACAAGAGATTGAGACATGTTCTCATTTGGGTTAAGGTAGTAGGGATTACCAAAAACAATAGTTTCAGGTTGCAACTGGGTCTGGTTGAAGGTACCAAATTGGAAACCTCCTGCTCCTGCTGTCGTCGTCGATCCACTTCCACCAATGCCGGTGGGTGGCGTGTTAGGTGGAGTCTGTCCTCCGGACATTCCGTCGTAGGCGGCGGAAAACCCTAGAGCTCGTGTAGCTCTGATACCATAACGCGAAAGATAGATTTGTGGAAGAGGAAGCTCAACTAATGTTTGAGTCCTCTGTTCCTTTTTATAGATAGGAAAGTAATTAAACAAAACTACGACAGATGTCCTTACATGATAGGCTAGATATTTAAATAAACAGTAAAGTTTAACGGCTAACAACGGCTAACAACTACTAAGCGATCCGCTGCGTTTTGGCTCTTCTTTCTCCACGACTTAGCAAGACGACGCCGTTCCTCTCTTCTCCTCTGATCCACTTCGAATCCTTCTGCAATAAGGATTGCAGACTTCTCTTGTTCTTCATCAAACCAACAGCACTTCATTTCAACTCTGTCATTGGCAGGAGGTCGTCCGATGCCCTCGCCGGATTCGGCTGCTGGCTTCCTCGGTTTCTTCCCCTACCCGTCGTTGTCGGCGCAAAATTGAAGCCAAAGAGCACAGGAACGGCGACGGTTTGACAGGGAGCATCGACAAGCCTCGAATCAAATGGCGCTGTCGGCCGGTTGTTGATTGCAAAGGAACAGAAGCGCTGGAGGAAGGAGGAAGCAGATGATCTAGTGGCGATTCCGTCCACCTTGTCCATGCGGCGACAGAAGGCGGACACAAGAGAGGTGGAGAAGAGATGAGAAAGCGGTGGTGGGCTCTTTTACTAATTTGAGTGACCAAATTTGATATTAATTTTTTTAGTGACTAAACATGATACGTTTTAGTAACCCAGTGACCAAATTTGGTATTTACCCCAACCTAAGAGTAATAATTCCTTAAAGTAATTTTTTTTTACAGGAAAATGCTGCATTGCATTTCAATGAGGAGCAAAGTTAGGGTATATACAAGATACATTACCCTAGGAGAGGCATCACAAAAGCAAAGGGATAATGAAAGCCTAACATAATGGCCCGTACAAATGCAAAAGAAAGAAACAGAAACAGGCCCAGCAGAAGTACAACCAAAATATAGAGCCCACACAAACCCTAACAGGGAAATGTGAATCACCCCACAGCAGCAGACGCCTCCTTCAACCCTCAAGAACATCAGCTGATCACCACCAAACCCGCCGCATGAAGACCCAGTCCCTTCGAAAAGAAGATCACCAAAGAAGAGCTTCCAAAAGCAAAGAGAAGAGACATGGAGAGACACGAGAGGGAAAACCAAAGCCGACGGGAAGAGATCAGAGGAACCCGTCGCGATCTGAGAGAGTGTGCCCCTGCCTTCTTGTCCATAAATCGCATCCAGACCGCTGCATGATGAGAAGGTGGTTGCATCTCCAGATCACCGACTCTGTGGGTGAAACAAGGAGGTAGATGGGAGATTTACGAACAAGAAGACAAGCCACAAAAACGGATTTCCATAGCCCCCTTTGCCCACCGGAACGAGCCGCTCGGCCCGACCGTTAAAACCCCCACCCGGTCACAAAACCAGCTCGCAACAGTTTAAAAGCCGCTCCTGTTTTATGTAACGGTTGACGAGCGGACGAGGCGGTTAACCGCTTGAGCCGATCGAGCCGCTCATCCGACTTTTGCCATTCAACCGTTAAATTTAATTAAAAAATTGCAGAAAATTGAAATAAACAAAAAACGTCGGGCTCTCAAACTGAATCGTTATTTCCATTTCACAATTTCGAAGGAAAGAGACGAGCTCTGATTAAGAAATGTCCACTATTTATACTGATAACGTTTATCATGTACCAGTTCTCTAACGATTTTTAAATGGTCTAATGTCGGTTGGACCACTAAAGTGCGAGCTATTCGCATTACCGGGTCATGCTTCGGTTCGGTTCTGACAACATTGGTTTTTGGAATATGGACCTGACGGGTTAAAAGCCCATTCAAAATGTAATTTCCGCTAAACTACGAGACAAATGGAGTGGGCAGGCCAACACTCATCGGCCCATTGAGCGATAGATCCACACCTCTAATAAGCACATAAAATTTACTGGAATTACTGAATTTTATTTGTAATAGAGCTCCTGCTAAAACAAATTATCAATAGCCACAACTAGGCTAGGCCAATCATTTTTATAGTATGTGGAAAAGAAAAAAAATCATTTTATAGTAGATTGACGAAATTCCTTAAAAATCTCTTGCAATAGGTGTCATGTTCAGTGCAGTCAAAATCGCGCATTAAAACGTAAAAACTTACGTTTTTACGTATCCAGGCCACCAAAACGTTTTAGTTTCTACCTAAAGTCGCTTAGACACAAAAACCGGTAAAAGCATGGGTAAAATCGGTAAAATCGCTTAAAATCGACAAAATCGCGATTCTGAAGCGTTTTTATACGATTTTGATCATATCGTAAAAATGTGCTAATTGGCCCAAAATGATGTAAATTTGGAGACATATCAGCGAAAAATAAAAAAGGAAAACATGACCCATCACTCGTTCTACAACTAGTGTCGAGATAGGGGGCTTCACATTATGTTGAAAAGACACCTAATGGTATTCTCAACAACCGCTGACCTTCTATCAGTCTTCTCCCTTAATCTTCACCTGTGGCTCTTACCTGGATTACGATAAAAGTTTATTGGTAATTGATCGTATGTAATTATGTAAACCCAAACCAGCTTATGAGAATTTGGATTCTCAAGCTCGTTTACGGGTTACGATCTACACTTATGTGCTTATTATTAAGATATTATGAGTTTTCTCTACTTTTGAGTCAATACAAATAGTTTATGTGTTAGATATTATATTTTAATTATGAATTTAATGTATTTATTCAGTTATATAAAATCTACACACTCACATTTTACATACTATATGTTGTACCTAACATATTTTAGCTATTTTAGAGGTGCGTCAACAACTTACGCTTTTACGCTTTGATTCTACGTTTTACGATTTTACCCATTTTCCACTTCTAGGTAGAATCGCGCTTTTAACTGCATTGGTCACGTTCGAATCTTTTTAATGATGGACGGGCTTTAATTTCTGAATTGTGTTGTGGCATTGCAAAAGAAGTTAGTTTCTAGAATGTAGAGGTTTAGATGACTTGTATAAGAAAACTGAAGATTGGACTAAAACAACGAAGCAAGTTTGATGTCATCTAGTTATTACATATAGGGGTGTGCAATGATCTGGTTCGGGATCGGATCGAGTATAATGCGATTCGGTCCTTGATACATATGAATTTTACAATTACTGGAGAAATGATGTACCGAACTGATATTTGAACCAGACCAAATGGACCGAACGCGATCCGGTCCTTGATCCTGTGATGTCTTTCACTAATGGACCGCGGTTCACATGAATTTGGTGCGAAATGGACCGGACCAATCCGTTGCACACCCCTAATTACATAATTTTGTTTAGATAGCACAAACGGTTATGGAGGAGACTGAAGGGTCTTACACTGTGAAGAAGTAGAACAGCAGCTTGGACATTCACGTTGGCTAATCTTACTCTGTTCTAGTCAGGGCAAAGAACCTGACACACTGAGCTCTTAGGGGTGACTTATTCCAAGTCTAAAGCAAACTCATTGTTCATGTAAACTATCTGTCCCACATCGACTATATTTAGTTGGTCGACGTTTTTTATTACCCAAGTGAAAAAACCTTTGAGACTCATTTGGCTGTCCCACATCGATTGAAGAAGAAGCTTCATTTCCGAGCCAAATACCCTCTATCCATTCGAATCCACATGGTGTGTTCTTCGTGCACCCGGACACATGCACCACTAAAGCTTGTTGATCGCTTTGAAATGTTTGGCGAGCTCAAGACCGCCGTCCCTTCTTTCCCGACGCTCCCCAAACGACAGAGACAATGAAGCTTTCAACAACTGGGAATGCGAGGAATGGTATTGGAGGCAGGAATTGTAACTAAGAGTGAAGATCCATTGAGGAATTCCAGCAAGAGATGAAGCTCCAGTCTCTGGGATAGCCATCTTGCGTGGGCGAATTATGCATTACGCCTACTTTTGACTCCAAAACTGGAGAGATAAGACTCTCTGTATATCTGTAATGATATGTCAAAATGTCACCAGAGATGGCTTCTATTTCCTACTTGATATGAGCATTGGACTCAATCTTATTATAGGTAGAACTAGTCAACTAGACGAGGTATCATCAACATGAACTCAAATCATTCCTATAGGTCGAAGTAGAGACGAATATTAATGGTAAAATTTGACTCTATTTTCAATACCGATGTCATGAGTCGAATCTATTTGGATTGACATGTTTAAAGTGTCATTGCATTCAATCAATTTTGTTAATTGTGTTCACAATCCAATATGTGAGAGCGTGCTCATAAAACCGATAACGACCTTGTAACTAAAACGACGATCCAACGACCACAATGCGTTCAGCACACAAAATATGACTGAACGGATCTACTAGGATTGTAAACCAAGTTGTGCTCGAGATTGTTTAAAATCTAATTTCCAACCACACCACTGGGAACAGTTGGGCCAAATAAAGGAACCAATACTGCCCAGTGGACAGCTTGTTCAGAAATTCATTTCCTTACCCAACAAAAACCCAAGACAATTGGGTTTTTAACCCATTGCGTACACAAAACATTTTGGACCCTTTCTTTCAGGCTTTTTTTGTAAGACAATGGGGATCAGATAGGTACAAATTGGGGTGCCCAAATTGTCGTAACCAGGCTTTGGACTGGACACCCATCCCGCATAATTTCGCGAGATTGACCCACTCATCACGCCCCACTTACTGCCTGAAGGATCATGGTTTTCTTCAAAGTTCCTCTTCCCATTTTATAGCCTTACCGTCGACTCCATTTCCCAGCAAACTTCCGATGTGGTATTTTTTTCCATCCGTCATATACAATCTCCTCACAGATAAAAAGCATTCCTGATTGGTTGATAAGATACAATTATGGACCCTAGATCCTTATATTTACACAACAAAAAATATAATCATAACCCAAGCTTGATTCTTTCCCCCCCAACCCTACAAACCCAATTCTGTTGTCTACATGGAATCCAACCCATCCAAAATATCCAACAGATTCCCTCTTTGATGCTGGACAAACTTCCTCCTCCTCCCCATTTCCCTTAGGGGTGAGTTCCCGGTGCTCTTCGTCCTGCTCAGAGCAGCCCAAACCCTTCCGCTGCTCTTCTTGGAGAGCTCCTTGGGATGTGGCTGCCATGGTGATAGTTTCGAGCTTCGTTCAGGGACGCGATTCGCTGCATCGTCGAGTGGAGATCCTGTCCTCGGAAAGTGGCTGACTTTTGAACATGGCCGGCTTGGCTTCCTGAGGATCGTAGGCCGTTGTCGCGTTGTCCGGCTAGGGTGATCAGACGGTGGAGCCATGCTACGGTCTCGAGGATGTGTTGGTCGGTTGTCTCCTTGTCGGCATGGTAGAGCGTCTGGAGGCGGATGAGGTTGCCTTGAGATGCCTGACAACAAACCGAATTTCAGTTGAAAGAATCTCAAAGGAGGAGCCTTTTCTCTTTCATCATGCATAATCACAGACAAAATAACTGTTGCTCTTACAATGTTGTCTATCTGAGTGATCATGTGAGCATAATGCAATGCTAGACCAGCATTTCCAAGCCTTTGACGATTGCCAACCTCATCAACCACTGTGACACCTGACGACCCATGAAAGAGACTGTTCAGCAGTTTGTAATCAGTAAGTTCTTCACAATTCAGAACTCTACATCATTTTTAGGCATTCCAATTCCGAAACAGAAAAGATGTGTTGATAGCACGAATTCTAAAGTAACTGAAAGCATCACTTTATGCTAATATATAAGGAACTTCCTAGCACATGTAGAATATCCATACTGACTTACCCTCATACCAGTAGTTCCAAATGATTCCAGAATAGCTTGGTGCAAATAGATTACAATGTCTACAAGTTTCTCCATGATCTGCCAAGAGCATAAAACAAATTACTATTTGATTGGTTCATACTAAACCAAAAGCATGAAATTGCACCTGCAAGGCGGAGAAATAACTGGCCAAAATGTTCATTCAAAATGCAGTGTTATTGTAAGATTTGTAGAGTATGTCAACTATTTAGAAGATACAAGTACCTCCTCCAAACTTTTAGACCACATATCTTTTTTTCAAGTTGCGAACAAGCTTTCGTTGCTCTTTCAACTCACTATGTAAAATTGAGAGGCTCCCTCCTACATTTTATCAGAAAATGAACAGCAGGCTCATCAGTAAAATATTCACCCTATAAAAGCCAGTAGGCAGATGTATGAAGTATCTATTGGTTGTCATGCAAATCAAGAACAACCTTTCTGAGGAAGGTGTAAGGACTGCAGCTCCTCAACCTTACTTTGATAATATTGCTCAAATCTGTCCAGTGAATGCAATTCATGATAAAGTTCCTATATAACATAGAAATAAGTAAAATATCTTTCAGAACCCAATGAAGATTAGCATCCTTGGACTAGAGATGTGAAAGCCAGATAGGTTTAGACTTTGAAAAGACTAAACACGAGCAGAGCTGACAGTTATCACTTAAAGAAGCTCCCTAAAGTTCACACTGCCTAATATCTTAATGGTTGAAAGGAAACACATTGTAAGGAGAAAACTAGCTGTATATTCTCGTATACTGAAGTATCGTAAGAGGATTGTTTCCATTACATGGCCAAGTACTACCATTCTAAGCAAAGGAAGTAATTTCAAGATTAGAGGGTAAGCACAAGGGGTGATACAGGAATCACAACAGAGCTTTCATGAGGATCTTACAGAAGTATGTTGCACCAGATTAGTCAACTCTTGCACAGACCTCTCAGCTTCTTGTCTCGATTCTTTATCAATTGAAGCCTCTGAATCTAATCTGCCATGTTTCATCCATTACAACTTACAAGACATTAACAACATGTGGCCAACAAAAATCCAATAAGAAAAACTGCATCTTCATAGAAATACATACTTTGAAAAATATCGGCCTAGGTTGTGCCGTTGAGGATCCTTACAGAGGTCTCCAAACCGAATTACTTCACTGGAGAAGACATCAAATTCTTCCCTGCCAGAAGAGACACTGATAACAGTGAGATCACTACTCTCCAGGACGATGGAAAGAAAATATTTTCTTCAGAAAGCAATTAGTAACGACCTTTTGTCAGTAGCAGCAATAACTAGCAGCTCTTTCATATCCGTCGAAATCAACCTCTTAACACCTTCTGAATGTAGAATCTCCTTTTTCAGGAATTCGACATTCTCCTCTGAGAGAGATTGAAACAAGTTCGCCCCTTTAGATATTGTATTAGATACTTCAAATGCCAGTATAGATATTATGTTCCCTCTAGATGCTATGCCGGTGACAAACCCACTCCGACCATTCAAATTCGACATGCTACTTCCAAGAGTGTCGAGAACTGCTAACGTTTTCTCCGGACCCATTGTGCATGCTTTCCCCAGGAAGGACGTTTTGTGAGTAACCTACACGAATTGAAATCAAACTGAAACCAGTCAAGAACAGTATACACAAGGAAGCCATCTGACCAATCATAGAAAACAACAAGTTCCCAAACATCAAATTCCAATTTCCAATTCTGGTGATCAGAACAAGCATCCAGCCGAAAGAAAAGAACATCCTCCACTCGGACTGGGCTGAAGCAAGCACAAACACGGACTTCAACAAGGCACATTCTGCTATAAACAACTTCAGCTTAGCCACGGCTTCGTCCTGAACATTTAAGCCTTCATATAAATCGATGGCCGGTAAGCCTCGTTTAGTCTTCTAAGAATGAACATCCCATTCCACCATTGTAAAACATCCTATGGTTCAAACTGACAACCCTCAATCCCTGTCCTGTTTCCACATTTTCTCTCAGAATTGAACTTCATCTGCTTATCACAAGGTAAAAGAAAACATAAGTCTATATCATCGCCACGTTCTTCCAGTAATCAATAGCATTCCATAGGCAGCGATAACGTATGGAGTAATCCATTCGCTGCAGCTTGATGCATCATAGTCATCTCCACACAATATCTTCAGTAACAAGCTCCAATCGAACGAACAAGGGCTTGGTCTAGTGGTAATACCACTAGTCTAGAACCTGGAGATCTCAGGTTCGAATCCCTTAAGTAGTACCTTAATCACAAAAAGAGAAACCTATATCACCCTTATAAAAAAAAAACAAGCTCCAATCGAAAGACTTCTCACTTTCTCAAGGACCAACGACTAACTACATCCAGCATTGACGATTTCTGCTAACTACTGGTTCAACGATCCCTAAATTCCGCTAGTAGCTCGAACGAAAAAGAAAATTAGACCAACACAGAAGACTAATTCGTACCTTGGCTGGGGTGTCTCCTCCAACCGGCGGTTTTGACGGCTTCAACTCTTTCGAAATGGACAGCAAGAACTCGCCGGAATAGTGCCTCTCCGGTTGCGTCTTCCTCTTCCCTCTTTCCACAATCGCGCGCGAATCCTCCACCTCCTTCACGCCCCCGCCTCCGCCGCTGCTCTTCTGTGATTAAAGTATTCCGAGATGCAATGAATCGTGAACTGATTCGTGAACATATACTAACGTGAGAGAAAATTCTCACTTTCTTGGCGCGAAAACCAAACGCGGATTCAGTGCTGCTCCCGTATCCAAAACGGAAATCTCGAGGAGGAATTTCGGAAGAGAGTTGCAGGAAGCTGCCAATGGAGAATGGGAACGAAGCTGCGATTTCTTTTGACCGAATTGAAATTGAAGTAGAAAACAAAAAGAAATTCAATTGGTTTCCTTTTTACTAGCATCCAATTTGGGCAGGTAGCATTTTTTATGATGAAATTTATGAATATACGTAATAATAATTAATTATCATTGTTATTAATTATAACTATGTTGAGAGAAGAAAGTAGCAGATTGCATCATAACTTGAGCACGGCAAATTTGGAAAGTCAAATCAGAATCAAGCAAAAATGGAAAGAATCAAATACTGTAGAATTTGATGATGCGGAAGATGAAATAACACACGAACACAATATTTTACGTGGTATCCTCTATCGATTGATTGATCGAGACTAATCCACGGTGAGCTCGAAAGAGCTCACAGCTGACGTTTTATTGAACGACTACATTGTGACGGCTTGCTTACGACAATTTCGTAGCTAAGCTTATATAGAGAGCCTTAGGGTTAAAACCCTAATGACAACCAGGTTTCCTTCTTTTACATGAACAAGGAAACAAGGGACTTGAAGGACAAGGAATTAATTACTTTTTGACTAAATAATTAATATCCTCAACACTCCCCCTCAAGCGAAGACATGAGTGACAAGAATGTCGAGCTTGAAAAAGGAAATGTGACGAACAAGCATGACAAGCTTGAACAACAAAACTCGAGATGAATAACATCTCGGACGAGGTTGATTTGGAGATGACTGACTCTCTCCCTTGAACAACCTGATAAAGATGGTTGACTGCATCTTCTTGAACGTCGCGACGGAGACGGTTGATTGCGTCTCTTGAACGACCTGACAGAGACGGTTGACTGCGTCTCTTGAATGACTTGATGGAGACGATTGACTACGTCTATCCGTATGATATGGTGGAGGCGGTTGACTGCGCCTCTACCTAGATGAGATTGACCGAGAGGCTGTTGACTGCGCCTCTCTTGAATGAGACAGATGGAGAGACTTCTGACTATCGTCTCTCTTGAACAAGACTGGAGAACCTTCTTGACTGATACACCGTGGTCGATATGTTGAACTGATTGACCACATAAGATGATGCCCTATTCTCCCCCTCAAGCTGGAACATGAACGACGTGAATGCCCAGCTTGAAAGTTAGAATGATAAAGACTCAGAGTTGACCGATTCTGAACGTGGAGGGGACGATCGCTTCTTTGATCGTGACTACCTCGCACCTTGACTTGATTTCTTGACGAAAACTTTCTTTTCTCCAACACTGATTATTGAAGCGACTCCAACACTTGGGCCGTGATGATCTCCAACTTCATGACTTTGTTGAAGATTTTTCTTCTGTGGACTTGGACAAAACTTGTGACCTTGAATTGATGACGTTGACTTGACCCCATCCTTGTAGCAATTTTGAATTCATTTCAATGCCTCCGAGACTGAGAGTCACCGGCCACAACGATGACATGATATAACTCCATTGACCCAACCGACTCCCACCAACCGATCTCCATGCCACTCTCTAAGCATAATCAACTAAACAGCAATAGGTACGAAACAAAGGAGCAAAATTTTTGTTCCTTGTAACTGCTGTCCATATATAACAACATAACTTGGAGAAAAAGACTGGAGATGACGACCTGGACGGAATTGAATTGTGACAAGCGGACAAAATTTAGGATAAACCCTCGACAGCGGCGGAGACACCTTTGCTTCTTCATCTGACTTGATGACGATCCGCAAGACAGAAATACCAGCTGCAGAGATGTAGACAAAAAACGAATCAAACTGCCAACGATGCTGGACCGGGGATAGAGACTCGCCGGGACAACGATTACGATGAGATTGAAGACGACGGCCATCGCTGCCGACCTAACCTTCGGTGACCAATGACTGAAATCGCTAGAGACTTGATGACCTTCAAAAGGCGATGCCGCCCCTAGGGCCTCGAAAAAGACGATACATGGCGAACCTAGCGGCAGACTAAGAGCGTGAAGCGGACAAGCACCAACTTGACGACTTATGGCACCTTGGCTTCGATCTGACGACAGATCTAGATGTCTCGTTCTCAACGGCGGGAAGGACTTCGCCGTCGAACTACAATGGAGCAGAGGCGGCAACGATACAAATCGAAAGCCGGGGGCCGGAGTGGACATCGGCTCTTCTTCGACGACGATCGTGACTAATCGTGGGACGCCGAGATGATGTTGGAGATGCCGGTTGACACCGGCAGTGGCTACTGTGAAAGTAGCATGAGAGATTGATGGACGGCGGTCTGGACTTCGTGGAGAGGTTGAATGCGGAAGCTTAAAACCCTAACAGGGATCGAGTTTAGCTCTGATACCATGTAGAATTTGATGATGCGGAAGATGAAATAACACACGAACAAAATATTTTACGTGGTATCCTCGATCGATTGATTGATCGAGACTAATCCACGGTGAGCTCGAAAGAGCTCACAGCTGACGTTTTATTGAACGGCTACATTGTGACGGCTTGCTTACGACAATTTCGTAGCTAAGCTTATATAGAGAGACTTAGGGTTAAAACCCTAATGACAACCAGGTTTCCTTCTTTTACATGAACAAGGAAACAAGGGACTTGAAGGACAAGGAATTAATTACTTTTTGACTAAATAATTAATATCCTCAACAAATACTTACCTTCTCCAGCCAGTTTCATCTTCAACGGTCCTCAGATCAGCAAGAGTATATAGTTTGAGTGAGGGATCAGCAATAGATAGGTTTTTCCCAAGAGATTGAAAACAAAAGAGAGTGCTATAAAGAGCGAAAGTCTTTTGTATAATCGTGAAAGCATATTGGGGGAGATTAGCAGGGAAAACAAGGGTGATTGAACGGGGAGTTTGAATCACTAGAGACTTCTCGTTTGGTCGATCAGTAGGGAGTTGATTCAGAGTTGGCCAAAGTCTGTAAGAAGAAAACAAATCATAGTGATTAAGTATGAGATCTCAAGAGGAGAGTCTCCTACCGTGGATTAGTCGGTGTTAGGTTCAATAATCACCTAACACGGGATACCACGTAAAAATACTGTGTCTGTGTTCATTTGTGTTTTTATTCTGCTGCATCTTATTTCCAGTCTGTATTTGTGTTCTTGATTTACTACAAGTTCAAGTTCTTGTGTAGAACAGGTCTTGATCGATTTGCACAAGGTGAGAAGAAGGAAACAGAGTCTGTGAAATGCAGCGTTTCATACAAGTAATCCTGGCCAACTTCAAATCGACAGATTGTGAACCAACTAAGCCCGGCCCACTTCAAGTCTCGGTTTCGAATTCGTTATCGTTTTGGTGAGCACGAAAGGGAAGTCATTCTACCCTTTCATCGATTCATTTTTCTGTTTATTCCACTGTCTTCACTTGTTCTTGCCAAAATCGAAATTGGGGTTAATTAGAGTATCAATTGATCGGAGAGGCAGAGGGAATCGTCGCTGGAGTCTCGCGCTCGACTCAACCAACAAACTATATATATTTTGCTTAAAAAATAAATTTTAAATAAATTATTTTGTTGAAATCAATAACAAATGTCACGTCTTCCTTACTTATATATACTTTTTAAAGAGATTTATTATGTATTGATCAAATTTATAATATTTCACGCATAATTGAAATCTATTTATGCAACAAAAACATAAGTATACTATATATCTCTTAATTTCTTATTAAAAATTTAAAAGAACATATTGAACATTATGGCAAAACACCGAGTTAAAAATTGTGGAAGAAGCCACCTAAAGTTTTTTTTTTTAATGAAAAGCCTAGCACACATTCCCAAAATATCCGTGATAAAGTACTAGCTTATGGCCCGGCCGATTGGCCGGTGGAGTTTTATCTCGTCATTCTACCTTGTTACTATTTTTGTCTATTTCGAGCACTTAAATTTAGTAATAGTGCTACCTTACTATCAAGTACCTATGTAAGGGACACTACTCATGTGATAAAATAACTAATGGCCTCATTTCATAGCTTCAATTATTGTATTTATCGAAGTATGAGTTTTAGGTAAAAGGATTACTATCGAGTGTCATGAACACTAAATTATAGTTTATCAACATTCTTTCATTTAGTTCTTGTATATTCCGAATCAGGCCATAAACTCTTCTCTTACTAACTCCATCAAACTAATTGAATTCTAGTAGATGTTCGAAATAAGGATTCATTATGTTACAGATGACTTACAAAGTGCCCACTACATTGTTGTAATCTCATTTGCAATTGCATATTCAATGTCATGTAGGATTTGCAATTGACCAAATTATCATTGATGTAGTAACTAATGCTCTAAGAAATGATTAGCATAAGAGCATATACATTGGTCTTGCATTTTCAATTGTGGTCTTGCATTTTCAATTGCAAGATGACATATCATGTGTTTCTGTAATTGCAAAACTAATTGTATTAATGTGACTATCCATGGTATATTTGCAAGTTTACAACTATTCCAATTGCATATAAGATCAAAATGACCTAAAAGTATGAGAATCCCTTTTTTCTCAATTTATTTACCATTTTACTTTATTTTTTCATAATTTAAACCCGATATTTAATTACATATGCAATTGCAAGTGGATTGCATTTATTTAAGTACAATGACATTAATACGATTTGGATTGAAAAATTATTTATGTGGCAATGAATCCTTGTGTGGATTACCTAATTGTATTTTTTTTTCGGTAATTAATTTCAAGCACAACAGAAAATACAACTAAATAAACAAATTAATCAAAGAAAGAGGTTAGAACAACTTTCAAACTGACGAAAAAATGGGAATGGGATTATGGGAATAAAAAAGAAATATAAAATAATTAAGGAATGGTGGGCAGGTTGGACCAATTTCTACCGTAAAAAATGGTAATGGGGACCAAAAAGAAGCATAAAAAATTATTATAAATTGGTTGTGTAAATACCATGTCGCCCTTCCGAATTGTGCGATATGAAGAGTATAGGCTGATGTGGCAACTCCTTTATATTGACATTCCCTTATAGTTTTGTGTAGATAAGTGATTTTCCCTTTTCCAATTTATTTTTAATTTATTATCAAACCCACCGGTTTGAAGTGTAGAAGGTTAACTTTGAGTAAAATACATATAGTGGGTAACTGTTTCTCAGTTAAAAACGCGCGAAAAAAAATACAACAAGCAAAAAAAAATCTAATTTCGGAAAACGCGGGGAGGACTTCAAGGCTTACGTGGATAGTGCCAATTTCTCAAACAACTTTAATATATTCTAAGAAGATATATCGTTCCCTCTCTTCATAGCAATGCCAAATGGACTGAGATGTGACTTTGGTCGACCCATTAGCATTGACAAGAATTATGCTAATGTGTTGATGCCTAATGGTTTAGTTTAGGCCTCCGTGTTGGTTGATAAATATGGTTCAATACATTAGCATCGACGAGAATTGATATGTCGACTCATTAGCATATTATGATTATACGATAATAATACTTGTAAAATGTGGACATGTATAAGTGAGTATGATGTATGTACATCTCATACGTATTAGTCATATGATCGCAAGTTTAACTATTGAACAGATAGGTGGTTATCATATGCTACTTTTGCTAAGTATAGCGATAAATTGGACTATATGGTCATTATTATTAGAGGGGACAAATCGACATCTAACCACTACCCGGGTCGATGACTCAAATTTCTAAGATCCGAAAAGAAAGGTGAAGTCATCGCTCACCACAGCTCGACTCTGACTAAAATAATAGTATTGAAAAATGTGAGTCCTTTTAAATTCCGTTCATTCTGCTGGTTGAAATTATCTTTATTGTTCTCCAATCCATCGTCTGGTGGTTAACTTTGGTATAGCAATCTGAGGAAGCCATCAGTGAATGAATACAACCGGGTATTATTATGAGATCCTTTGGTGTTGAGGCCTTAGGGGTGACTTGTCAACGCTGGAGACGAGCAAGCTTTGAAGAACAAGGGCAATTTGGGTGTGATGTGACAAGTGATTAACGTACGGTTGTTTCAGACAATTGAAGAAGACTACTTATTCTTCAATATTGCCACATATGACATATGCAATGTTTAAAGTTAACCACTTGCCTTAGTTGCCTATCGACCGGTAGGGATGGTTTGTTCGATTCTTGTAACCAACTAGAAGAGGCATGCTTATTAGTTTATTACACGCAAAAGGATATGATATGAAACTCAAAACAACAAAACTTATAAAAATCCTTGTGTTTTATTACTTCTAATACAAACTATATTACTTTTTAAATTAGTATCAGTGTGATATAATTCATATCACGAGTAGCAAGACCTATATTTTATAGGTTTTATAGTCCTGAGTTTTGTGTCACAACTCATATCTTATTAATTGTTAATAAATCAAATCTTTGTTGTGAAAATTGTTTTATATTATTAAAACAGCGTACATCACCAACAAAGGCACAACATTTTTTAAAATTTTTAGGTCCACTAAGCTACAAGCAACCCATCTGGATTTTCAATCAATTGGGCCATTTTATTTTAGTTCAGGGGCCATTCACACATGGCAAAATATGTTTTTGGTAAATTGTAAGGTTGATCACTGAAATTACTAAAAATGTTCATGTTCGATCATTAAAAATATATAATTTCATTCGTGGTCACTATAGTTAATCAAACAGTTCAAGTTACTCTTCATTACTTTCGTTAACCTCCATTAATATCGTCAATTTTTTTGCAAACGTGCCTAATAGAAGTATCGGTCAACTAATTTTAACAACAACAAAAATACAATCCAACCCTCCGCATCATTAAAATTTAAAACCAGCCACATAAGATACCCAATCCAACCCAACCCTTGACTCGACCCTTCTTCATCTTCCTCAAATTGTCTGGAAAAAAAGTCCCTACCTCCCAAATCCCAAATCAAATCCCCACGCCAGCCAACGACGATAGATTCCCGACTCTACTCCTCAAATTCGACCTCCCCACCCTCCTCCGTTCCTACGACGATGATCTGAATCGAAACAATAAGAATAGCAGCAGTCCAACTAATTCCTCAATCGTCACCTGCACTTCCCGGAACTCCAATAGCAGCGAAACTCCCAGCAGCGACCACGCTTCTTCTCCATCACCGTGAATGCCACCTCTTTGACGGTGGCTTCTTTTTCTTCCCCGCCTCGAGCCACCACTGTAACCCCCCTAAATCGAGATCTTGAGTCAATCCCCAACACAACCGCGATTTTGAGCAAAATTTGCAAATGATTTTTTGCCCTCTTCTGTTTCTTCGCCTTTACCCTACTTGTCTTATTCGCCAATCAATGATCTTCATTGGTCAGCAGACATATGCAGAGGCGGCAACAGAGGAACGCCTCCCTAGTGGTGAAGGACGCGGGTATAGGGAGGCACGATGGCTTCGGTGGGAGATTGGGTGTTCCCCGAAGCGAAGGTGAACACTTCGTCCATCGCGCCGGCCCACGGGGCAGACAGGGGGATGAAGTGTTTGATGAATTGTCTGGTCCAGAATGGAGAGTTGCGGGTGAGGAGTTGGATGACGAAAAGCCCATCGAGGTTGTGAGACGAATAGGCCACATCATCTAATTTCTTGATGGTTTTGGGTGGTTTAATTGATGGGTTTGATTTGTATGGTTGGGTTTTATGACTTGGCGGATTTAATGACATGGCGGGTGATGTGGTGGGTTGGATTTTACTTTTAGCAGATTAAATTTTAGTGACTCAACAACTCTGTTAGCCACATCACAAAAAAATGACGGCATTAACGATGGCTGAAGGAAGGTAACGGAGAGTGACCAAACTTGAACTGTTTGATTACTTATAGTGACCACGAATGGAATTAAATATTTTTAGTGATCAAACATAAACTTTTTTAATAATCTCAATGACGAACCTTGCAATTTATCCTTATGTTTTTGGTAATCTATCATAGGTCCCTCTGTAGTGATCGACAAGAATCACACGTCATCATTTCCCATAGTTCCCATATCTCATTTTCAATTAGTTGCAAGTTTCATTTACATAAGATAAAACAAATCATCACCAACAATGTCATGACAATGAAGACAGTAACGACCCAAATATTGGTCATCCCTTCAATAGCCAATGTTGGAGAGAAAGAGAGCTTCCATATGCAAGGTCTATCAAGCCATAATGTGTGGTAGTCACAATCATATTGTTCCCTTGATGTATAGATGGTAGTACGATCCAAGAAGCATGATTCCCCTCCAAGTTCAAAATGCAGTTACTATCCAAGATACCATTCACGATTCATTTTCAAGCTCGTTATGCTTGACATTCAACTTTCCTTTTCAACCTCGACATTCTTAGCATTCATGTCTTCGCTTGAGCGGAATGTTGGAGATCAACAACTCTCGCCCATGTTGCTGCTCCAACTATTATCTCGCCCATAAATCCTCCAACTATCAAGAGCGGTAAAAATCAATCACCAAAATGATTCACAATCATCTGCAACATTGAGAGCAGCCCCGTCACTTCCTCAGAACCACCATTCCCACTATTTATATCTATGGGTTATAGGTATAATATGCCCCTCTACTATGATGTTTTATCAAACATGCCCCTCTACTATTTTTTACATCAAATATGCCCCTCTACTTTGAAAAAATTATCAAACATGCCCTTCTGTTAAAATTTCGATTGAAAAAATGGTCAATCATGGTTGAATTGAGATTTAGACGACCCGGCATCGACAAATAGGAGGGAAAATGTCAGTTTTGTTCCCTGTTTTATTTCCCCGGGTCTTTTCAAAGTGAAATTATTTGAATGATTTGATTATACAAAAGAACCAAAAAAATTCTGAAGTGAATTTATTAGGGATATTTTAGTCATTTGTGTCACCCAAACTGAAGTTCGGCCTTGGTTAACGGTTTTTAGATGAAAATTTTAACAAATGGGCATCTTTGGTTATTTTTACTAAGCACAAGGGCATGCTTGATGTAAAAAATAGTAGAGGGGCATGTTTGATAAAACGTCATAGTAGAGGGCCATATTATTATTATACATATAACCCTATATCTATGTATGGCTAACTAAAGTGTCATTCTGGCTTGCTGGAACGAATCTCATTACGTCTCTGCCATCTCCGGTAGGAATGGCAATGGGGCAGGTCCGGGGCGGGTTTCTTGGTACCCAGACCCGCTCCGTGGCAGGTCGGGTCCAAGTCAGGTAATTTATCACGGGTTGCAGGTCGGGGCAGGTCGACCCAATGGGTATGCAATTTATATGAAAAACATTAGAAATATTCATTATTTTTATTATAAGACCAAGAAAACAAACAATATTATGATAAATGTAGTTAAATTATTAGAGAAATTGAGGTTTTCACTAATTTACAACTTTATTATTGCTAAATTATGATGTAATAAAAGAAAATCCTAAATAATTTGACTAAGATTACATGTAATTTAGTCAAGAACGGGTCGAGAATGGTGCTGGTTAGGGCAGGTCGGGTCGATGAGAGTACCCATGCCCGCCCCGCCCCGCCTACGGGGCGGTTCGGACCCGCTCCAAAACAGGCCAAACAGGTCGGGTAAAATGGGTCAGGTCGAAATTGCCATCCCTAATTCTCCGGTAACCATTAGATGTACTTCCAGATTTGTAAATGGAGAATGCGGAAGAAGAATCAGTAATTTATCATTAGACTAGAAAACATTGAGTTTTGATCTACAACATAGTCGTATTTATACAATTCCTCAAACCTATGAACCGACAATTACTTGGTCAGTATATCTGCAATCTGACTGCCTGTAGAGATGTGAAAAAGCTTAATGAGTCCTGCTAAAATTTTCTCTCTAATGAGATGGCAGTCAATCTCTATGTGATTGGTTCTCTCATGAGCAACAAGATTTTTTGCAATTCTCATGGCATATGTATTATCACAACGCATAGAAAAAGGAGCAGTAAACTTAACATTGAGATCATTAAAAAGGTAAACGTTTGTAATTCACACAACAGATCAACCATGGTTGTTTATTATGCTTTAGTAGAAGAGCGGCTAACTGTGTTATGTTTCTTGGCTCGCCAAGAAATTAGAGAATTACCCATAAAAACACAAAATCCAGTAGTTGACCTTCTAGTGTCAGGACACCCTGCCCAGTCGGAATCCGAGAAAGCAGATAAATGAGGAACTGAACTAGAAGGAAAAAATAAACCTTTACCTAGGTTGTTCTTAATAAATCAAACTAGCCTACTGCTGCTTGCATATGCAGGTCTGTAGGATTAGCTACAAACTGTGTAAGATGATGAACTGCGTATAGAAGATCGGGGCGAGTAGTTCACAAGTATAGTAAACGACTAATTAACCTTTTAGTACGAAGATGGATCAAGAAAAGTCACCATAAGTGGTTGAGAGTCGAACATTTGGTTCAGAAGGTGAAGCTGCAACTTTACCAGCAAGTAAACCAGAATCGTTAATATTATCTAAGGCGAATTTCCTTTGACAAAGATTTAAAACTTTTGAAGAAAGAGCTATTTCTAAACCCAGAAAATAACGTAGAGGACCCAAATCTTTGATCTTAAAAGTATCATCTAGTTTTTGCTTAATTGATTTCATGCCATCTAAATCATCACCAATTAAAATAACATCATCCACATATACTAACAAAGCAAGAAACTTGTTATCAGTGTGTTTGGTGAAGAGTTTGTGATATACCTGTGATTGGTGAAAACCATTTTTCAACAAAAACTTGGTTAAGTTGAAGTTCCATTGCCTACTGGCTTGCTTAAGGCCATATAAATACTTGGTTAATCGACAAACATGTCTACTGAGACCAGCAGGAGCAGTTAGACCTTGCGGTATCTTCATGTATACCTCTTTTAACAAATCACCATGTAAAAAAGCATTATTGACATCTAATTGCTCTATAGCCCAACCTTTACTAGAAGCTAAAGCTATAAGTGCACGAACATTTGTCATTTTTGCCACAAGAGAAAAATTTTATAAGTAATCTATCCCTTTAGTTTGAGTGTAACCCTTAGCAACTAATCTTGCTTTATAACATTCCACAATATCATCTGTTTTATACTTAAATCATATATACCCATTTATACCCTATAGCCTTTCTATTTAATGGTAAAGAAGTTACCTGCCATATTTGAGTTGCAGCCAAAGCAGCCAAAGCATCCAATTCTGCCTTCATAGCCTCAACCCACAGAGTATCTTTTATTGCTTCCTCATAACAATAAAGCTATGTTTCTTTTACAACATTCATAACAAAACATTTAGATGCAGGAGCTAAGTTATCATAAGACAGAACATTGAAAATAGGATACTTGATAGTAGTGGATGTAGCCACACATGAGTTACAAACAAAGTCCTTTAGTTAGAAGGCCTCTTTGTTTGCCTCAGTGGCCTACCAGCAGGGGCTATAGGTGTCAAAACATAGCCCGACCCGATTAACCCGCCCGATCAACCCGATCCGCAACCCGACCGCAACCCGAATTGACTAAAAGTCAACAACCCGAAACCCGCCCGACCCACAACCCGATTGACCCGCAACCCGACTAACCCGCAACCCGACCTACCCGCAACCAGATTAACCCGAACCCGATTGACCCGCAACCCGACTGACCCGCAACCCGATTAACCCGAACCCGATTGACCCGAATCCGACTAACCCGTAACCCGACCGACTCAACCCGAAACTCACTTAGTCCACTTAAATAATTATTATAATATAAAATACATAGTTTTTCAAAATAAAGTTTTTCATTCTAAATTTAGGTAAAATTATTTTTTCATTTCGTATAGTGAATTGCGGACTGGGGTTCACCCATTAGGGGTTAGGGTATAATATCATGCCCCAAACTCCGGTTAATTCATTGTCTAAATAGCAAAACTCAACGGGCGTACGCTAGCCTTTGCCATATATATATATGTAATTGTTTATGGGCTAATAAATAAATTAACCATTAGTTACAACAATTATACTAATGATAAGTAATCTTTGACGGTTCGTTGTTTAGGGTATAAAGTATATTGGTTAGGGTAAATGGTATAAGGTACAGATGGTTTAGGGAGCATATGGTTAGGGTATAAGATATTGATGGTTTTGACGGTTCTAAGTTTTTTATTAACTTATGTTCACTTGAAGTCATTTGATGTCTTTAACGGCAGGAGATCTCTTTTTAATCTATGTTTGTGGTACGTGGTTAGGGTACAAGGTATATGATGTAGAGTATAAGATATATGGTTAGGGTATAGCAATTAGCAAATATCACTTTTTATCTATGTTTTGAAAATCAAAGTATGAATTTCAGTTTTAAATTAACTATACTAGCAAAATCACAACTCATAAGGACATATGGTTAGAGTATAGGGTATGTGGTTTGGTGGTTTAGAGGAAATAATAGAATTACAATACCGGAAAAATAATAATATTTAGCGGTGTGAATATTTGCCTCTTTAAGATTATATATGTCGCTACAGCCATTTCAAGTTTTGGACACTTTTTTCTCCATAGATATCCCAACAAGGTAGCGGAAGGATAAAAGTAATATATTTGTGTTGCTGATAACATATTTTTTAAGGTAAGAACACTAATAAAGCAGACGCTTATGTTGAGATTTAGAGGAAATTGTTTGCTGGCGAATATCCTTTCTCTGACAATGATATATTATTTATTAGCCATTGATTGACATACTTGAACTCAATAACTCAAACAGAAGTTTCATTCCTATGGAATATGAACAAGACAGTAAGTACCAGTAGAAAGGATTTATTGATGAGATAAAAAGGTCTCAACTGGCTCGATGAGAACTGACAAATTATTCACACAATAATAGAGTCACAAACATGGGGACTTTCTAAGTATCAAATTGGGTTTTTGTTTGCAAATGAGGTCAGCTATTGATCCTCCTGTCAAATATTAAACTCTTATGCTTCCGTCGTACCCTTCAACCCGCATGCCGTACAGAAAGAGCAAATATGGTTTGGGGGTGGTTGCGGAGGGGCAGAGGAAGCCATGGATCAATTGAAAGGATCATAGCGCCATCAGGTTCAACCCTCTCCAACATAGAAGGGCAAGTAAAACAAGAAGCTTGTTGCAACTGAAAAACCCCAAATTCACAATAAAACAAACCATAAAAGGCATAAAAAAATATGAGAAACCAAACCATAAATCTCACAATGCAGACCATAACATCCGGTCAACGAAGACCGTTGACCGGTTGTCCGGTCAACGAAGACCGTTGACCGGTCAACGAAGACCGTTGACCGAACTCCGGTCACCGTCAGTGAGCAGATTCCGACGCCGATAGGCATATTCCGGCCCCGGTGACTAGATTCCGACGCCGGTAAGCATATTCCGACTCCGGTAAGCATATTCCGGCCACAAAATAGCATATTCCGGCGACAAAAAGCATATTCCGGTGACCGGCGACCATTTTCCGGCGACCGGTGGCAGAATTCCGACGACCAAATTTTTGGGCAGAAAATAAAAAAAATATTTTTTTATTTTTTTATTTTTTTATTTAAATAGATTTTTCATAATGACAATTATACCCCTGCTTTGATTTTACACTAGGTCAACTCATTTAATAAAAAGTCATCACAATCCTATCTTCCTATTGGTTGGGGACTAGTGTTGTTACAATAACAACACAATGAGTGTTGTTACAATAACTGGTCCCAGTTTTTATTTTATTTTCACACATTAAAAAATAATCATTACACATTAAGCACGAGAAATAATTTATAAAACTCGTACAAATTATTAGGTGTCTAGAGGTGGAAATCGGTACGGTATCGGTATCCCAATACCAAATATCAAAATCTCAAATATCGAGTTACACTCTAAAATCAATCTCAATTCCTAAATAATTTTGATATTTATACAAAATAAAAAAAATCGGTATCCCAATCTCAATCCTTAAATATTTCAGTATCTCAATTGGTTCTTCGGTATCCCAATCGGTATTATGGACTACAAAATTAATTATCTTTGGAATTAATAATTAAATATATAAATTATATTTGATTGGAATAGGGTAATTTGGTTCTTTCAATTTTATGGAAGAGAAAGAGGATGAAAAATTGAGTTTTCTAATGTATGGAAGTAGAAAGAAGGAGGAAAATTTTAGTATTTTTGTGAAAAGAAAGAAGGAAACAAATTTGGTGTTTTCAATTTTTTGGTTTTTCAAAATTTTAGCTTTTGAAATATGAATCTTTAACTTTTATATGGAGGGCATGACTAGTTAAAATTATTCTTATATGCCTTGAAGACTAATAAATATATGTATGTAATTGTTTATGGGCTAATAAATAAATTAACCATTAGTTACAACAATTTATACTAAACTTGATAAGTAATCTTTGACGGTTCGTTGTTTAGGATATAAAGTATATGGTTAGGGTATAGGGTATAATGTACATATGGTTTAGGGCGTATATGGTTAGGGTATAAGATATTGATGTTTTGACGGTTCTAAGTTTTTTATTAACATATGTTCACTTGAATCATTTGAAGTCTTTAACGGCAGGAGATCCCTTTTTAATTTATGTTTATGGTACGTTGTTAGGGTACAAGGTATGTGGTGTAAAGTATAGGATATATGGTTAGGGTATAACAATTAGCAAATATCACTTTTTATCTATGTTTTGAAAATCAAAGTATGAATTTCACTTTTAAATTAACTATACTAGCAAAATCACAACTCAAAGACATATGGTTAGGGTATAGGGTATAGGATATGTGGTTAGTGTATAATGTATTGATGGTTTATGGTATACAATCAACAACATATACTAACTTAATATTGTTGATTGAGGGTAAGGCTAAGTGTATAGGATATATGCTATTGAGTAAGTTATGATTGAAGTCACAATAATTTTACTAAATTTGATAGCTAATCTTTAATGGTTCAATTTTTATGATAATTCGAACAATTTTACAAATAACTCGTTTGGCAACAGTTTACTGAAGTTATTTGGGCAATGAGTTATTTCGAAACAACTCATTTTATCACTATGCTTTTGCCAAATACCACACGCCAAATACCATATTTGCATGGTTATACTAAACGAGATATTTTAATCCAATTACTACTGAATTAATATTAAAATATCAAATAAACAATTAATGGTGTCTTTTGGTTGCAAATATTGATATCACCATTACAATTAGCTATAATACTTTACCAATTATGATTAATTACATAGCAAGTTTGCAAGTCATACAAATTGATTTAACATTTTGACTAGTTTTTTTCAAAAAAATAAAGTATATATATACGAGGTAGAAATAAATTGGTTAAAAAGTTGAGAAAATATTTTAAATTAGTGTAATAAAATGTGTAAGTTGATAATGAGTAATGAGTTAAGTTACTTGATTCGCTGGCCCGAACAACCCGAAACCCGATCCGCCCGCAACCCGCCCGACCCAAAACCCGATGAACCCGCAACCCGATTTGCCCACAACCCGATTGAACCCGAACCCGATGAACCCGCAACCCGACTAACCCGCAACCCGTTTGAACCCGAACCCGATGAACCCGAACCCGATGAACCCGCAACCCGACTAACCCGCAACCCGTTTGAGCCCGAACCCGATTGAACCCAGCCCGAACCCGCCCGAACCCGCCCGATTGACACCTATAGCAGGGGCTGGACCATTTATGTCGGGTATAGCATCATTAGGAGGGTGAGGCAGGACAGGTTGAATAGTCTGAAAAACCCTGAGGGGTTATGGGAACAGGTGGGGGAATGGACTGGTCAACTAGAAGATCCAGGTTTCGGAAACTAAAATCAGAATCTGAAGTAGGAGTAATCTTTTTGTATGGAAAGATGTGTTCATGAAATACTACATCTCTTGACTCTATACAAGAATTATTTTCTAAATCAAGTAGTTTGAAACCCTTTGTACCAAAAGGGTAACCAATGAAAACAAAAAGAATGGCCCTAGGCTCGAATTTAGGTCTATTGTGACTAAGTGTACTAGCATAATCTAGACAACCAATGACTCGCAAGTAGCCTAAATATAGGGGAGAACCATTTAGAAGTTCAAGGGGAGAAGTATTTTTGGTTAAGGGCGAAGGGATTCTGTTAATGAGGTGAGTGGCATTCAGAACAACATGTCCTCTAAAAGGCATATGTAAAGATGCCTGAAATAAAAGAGCTCGAGCTATTGTCATAATGTGTTGTAACTTTCTTTCGACTAGACCATTTTTGTTGCGAGGTTTGGACACAAGAGGTTCGATGCACAATACCCTTAGAATTGTAAAAGTTGGGAATATTGAATTCCTGTGCATTGTCTGTTCTTATCACTTTAACAACTGAATTAAATTGAGTATGAACAGAAGTTAATGACCAATTCTCTAGCTTCGGACTTGTATTTAAGTAGATAACCCCATGTAACACGAGAGGAATCATCTACTATAGCAAAAAAAACCTATGAACATCAATAGTAGGCTCCTTGTAAGGACCCCAAACATCATAGCAGGGCCGACCCATAATATTACGAGGCCCTGTTCAAAATTTTAAAATGTGGCCCTAAAATTTTTTCGTTGTAAATTTATTAAAAATAAAAATTGTTAAATAATAATAAATACATAAGTTTAAAAAATATTAAGGCCTATTTTCCGTGGCTCTTGGCTGCACTAGGCATGGTTTTGTCACAATTAATTAGAACAAATATGACCTATTAAAAGACCAACTACTCTATTCACTTTCTTTTAAATTAGGTCCATTAAAAATCAACAAATCCATTTAATTTCTTTTTAATTTGGACCCACTGAAAAACTAACTAATTCATTCTCTTTTAATTTTGGCCCATAAATCCTTACATGGCCCATATAAACGAGTTAATAACTATTTCTTTTAACTTAGGCCCACATGTAATTTTCTGGCCATATCAACGAATTAATAACTTGGGCCCATGCCATATAAATGAATCATACGAGGCCCTTAAAATTATGAGGCCCTGTGTTGTGGGTCTGACCAACACAGGGCCTGGGCCGGGCCTGCATCACAGTGAATCAAAGTAAAGGGAGAAACACTATTAGACTCACTGCCACAAAAGGTAATAGTTTTTGCTTAGCTAAGGGACATACAATACAATGAATAGTGTCATTACAGTGATAGGAATAGAGTTGGCGTGTAGGCCCTTTATTCTAGGACTAAAGGCATGCCCTAATCGATAATGCCACAAATCAAAAGTAGTATGAGAAGTATCATATGCAGAACATAGGGAACGAGAAATAGTTTGATCAGGCAGAGGGTTGTCAGGTTGAAGGCAGTACAATCCGGATGTCTGTTCAGCTATACCAATCGTCTGCATAGCTGACAGCTCCTAGATAAACAAGTATGATGTATAAACATTAAGGAACAATTGTGTTACATAGTGAGTTTGCTAACATACAACAAATTAAAGGTAAACATAGGAATGAATAATACACTTGAGATATTCTAATGATCAATCAACCATATTGTGCCTATGTGTGTTACTTAGCTTTTGATTCATTAGGCAACGTGACAAAAGAATTTGACACAACCACAAATGAGGTAAACAAAGATAAGGAATAAGCCACATGGTCAGTAGCACCCTATCTACAACCCATATTTGTTCTGGAGACTTAATGTGAGGTTTGTCTAATATAGATAGATCAAACTTACCTGCAACCTCCTCGTAAGCAAGCTGAGAAGCAAAAGAGGTGGACTGTGCAACAGCATCAACTTCATAAAGTGCTGCTGTGGAGTGATTTGCTGGAGAGACTCCTGACATAGCCATCAAGTTGATGGATCCCAAGTTGTGAGATTACTAAGGTTGAATCAACGCCAAAAAGCTTGGTATTGATCTTTGGAGAAGGTAAGACTGTCAAAAGCTTCATCAGTCGACGACTCCTCTCCTTCACTGCAAACAACATTAATGGCCTTTCCATGGGGCTTGTATCCCGGTGGATAACCGTGTTTCTTGAAACACTTATCGATGGCGTGTCCAGCGTAACCATAGAAGATACAAACCGGCCTCTTCGATCCATCCTTGTAGACTCGCTTGCCTTGATTTAAAGAAGAAGCACCTTGAGTCTGAGCACCAGGAGGTTGAGCAACCGGCGCAGAAGCAAATCCGTGACGAGACTCACGCTCTTGCTGAACAACTTGAGCAAGCACACGATTGATCGGTGGTAAAGGATCCACCTGAAGAATCTAAGATCGGAGCGGTCCAAAAGACTCCATGAGACCTCAAAGAAACCTAATCACTTGATCAGCCTCAACAAAGCCACACAATCTGGTGAAAGCTCCACAACGACACCAAGGGTTACAAGAACATCCTGGCAAAGGTCGGAGAGCAAAGTGCTCGCCCCAGAGAACCTTGAATCTAGTATAATACTCTGTGACGGTAAGGCTACCTTGCTTGAATCCATAGATCTCTTCGTGAAGATCATAGATCCTTACCAAATTCGCTTGACCAAAATGTTCCTAGAGATCTAGCTAAACCTCTCGCGTGGAATCAAACCAAAGGATCGATTGAGCAATCATCGGCTCCAAAGTGCGGTAGAACCAGCCAAGAACTGTTAGGAACGGAACAACAACAAGAACAAGGTTACCGAATCTGGAGCTTAGTCGCGGAATTCATACACATTTCCAACAAGAACCATGAGATTCGCTCTCTCACTCCCAAGACGGAAGCAAATGATCGCCATCAGATGGTCTTGGAGCGTCATCGTTGATGAAAGCGATTTTGTTTAGCCAATAGTGCCATGCGCATCCATCTTGCCCAGGAGTGATCATTCCCTCCGTGAAGAAGGCTCGAAACCAAAACGAGCGCTGGATTCTCATTCTGATTGAGGAAGTACGAATTATTCATATCCAGTTTTGCCGGAGCTGGAATAACGCCTTGATTTGCCATTGATGCCGGACGAACTTCAGAGAAATTGAACGAACAAGAACGAAAGAACTTTCAAGAACTATTTGAACCCTAATAGCTCTGATACCATCCAAATTTGTAAATCGAGAATGCAGAAGAAGAATTAGGGGTCGTTTGGATGTGGTAATATAACGTGGGAATTGAGTCCAATTCCCACGTAATGCAGTAATTGAATTAAAATCCTACGTTTGGATAAGAAAAAATGATGTAGTAATTGAACGTGGTAATTGGACAGAAAACCCACATTCGTTGGAATTGAAAATACGGCACCTACCCCCCGGAATTGTCAATTCCCACGTTTTGTTTCATTTTATCCCAATTATATCCCTCCCTCCTTCCTTCCTTTCTCTATCCCTAAACCCTCTTCTTCCTCATGACTATCGACTGTAGCGTCTTGTTCTTCCTCAATCAACGACTTGGAGCTTAGATAAGAAGAATCGAATTCCCTCCTTGTTTGTTGGTCGCCAACGAGAGAAGGAAGAAGGTCCCGGATGACCTACTGCGTGAGATTCATGAAGGGTGTTATGTGGCATGAAGAGGAAGAACGGCGCGAAGCTCAAAGAGGAAGAATCAAAATCCGACTCTGTTTGGTAGTCGTCGGCGAGAGAAGAAGCCTCTTGATTTCCTCTTCCTTTCTCCTTCCCTGTTGCTACGAGAATTCCAACGATTATTAAGGTCTACTTGAGTTGCGCTGCTCTTGCTGCTGCTACTGCTACTCCTTATGCTGTGGTGCGCGCTCCTGCTGCTTTCCCGTTGTTGTGTTGCTGCTTCTGCTCTTGCTATACTACTGCTATGATGTTGCTCTTGTGCTTGTTCTGCCTCTGCTTTATCACTGGTTGGCACCAAGAATTGGGGGATTATATGGTGGAGGGCTTAGAGTGGATAGGAATGGGACGTACGATTAGTGTTTTGCTTTTCTTCTTTGTATTAGTATTAGAGAGATGGGGATTGAGAACAACAATTTAGGATTGATTATACTTGAAGTTGTGGATTGATTATTCTTGAAGTTGTGTGTTCGTTAGAAGCTCATATCATATGAAAAGGGGTAAATTGGTACTTCAATTAAATGCAACACTATCAATTTCCACACTGTTCAGCTCATTCCAAACATGGAATTTCAGTTAAATTCCACATGTCAATTCCCAGGTTTTCTATAACGTGGAAATTAAGACCAATTTCCACATTCTCAAATTTCCACATCCAAACGACCCCTTAGTAATTTCTCATTGGACTAGAAAATGTTGAGTTTTGCTCTACAGCACAGTCGTATTTTTACATCTAACCAAATTACCATTTGATATCTATAAACTACAAATTACATTTGACTACCTAGAAAACAATAAAATTACATTTTGTACACTATGTCTAATATGTACTACTAGGGGTGAACAAACACACCCGCAAACTGACCCACCCGTCCTATCCAACCCAACCCACCCGTATTTATCGCTAAAACGAATGTTTTGGGTTGGGTGAGGGTTTTCTTTTGTACAACCCGCCTCTTTTGGGTTGGGTTTGGATTTTGGATTACACAACCCGTAGAATCCGACCCAACCCGTGTTCCAACTATTAGTATGAGTTTGTATCTAAAAAATATTTATGTCGTGTATAGCCATACTTATGTGAAAATTAAGATATTTTGCCATATTTTTTTATCATGGTCTCCCTAATCTAATGCATTCTTCGAGTTAAAGTTTAGACATATATTGAATATAGTTATGATTCACGTAATTCTCTTTCTTGTGTACAATTTTAATAGAATAACATATTATGGATGCATTTGTTTATAACCTTTTTAGCCTATTTCAACAAATATCGTGAAAAAAACTAGACATATGTTGAAGTTATTAAAACTCAAACAACATTTGTGAATTTTGATACCTTTAAAACTCAAACAACATTGGTGTATAATAATTATATATTTTATGTTGGGTTGGGTTTTCACTTAAAAATATCGCCAACCCGACCCAACCCAATTAGAAACAAACCGTAGATCTAAATTTTTTTGGGTGGGTTTGGGTTTGATAATTCCCAAACCGTAGCGCATGGATCGGGTGATTAAAATACTTAAACCCGAACCAACCGATCCATGTACACCCCTATGTACTACTGCTAGCTCCCGAGCTAAAGGTAGACGTCAACAAAGAGGCAACACTATATCGAGTCCCAAATTCCATCTCCGGCCATTTCGTGCTTGAATCATTACCCCTTCGCTAGTAAGTACATTTCATAATTTAATATAAATCGACCGCGAGACAACTAAAGATGATAAGAAGATGGACTTTGCTACGGTGACATGCACTTTTCGGTCGACCTCGTATAGGATTAGGTCGACCTAATCTATTGTTTCAGTGTAAAAACAGTTTCATGGTGCCTACTTTAGAGCTTCATATCTTACAATTGGCTAGATGGAAGTTGGAGATTAAAGGCTTGTTTTGAAGCTGAAGTGTCCCTCTAAACATTGAAGTACTTGGGAGCTCAATAGAAAGTCCATAAGACCATTTTTGAACTTGACCAAAAGGCTATGCCAAAACTGGGAAACTGCCTGAAAATGGCTAAGTCTGGCAACGTGTTTGTCAAGCCTACTTTGGAGCTCAATTTGAGAAGCATGGATGCGAGTCAAGTCCAGGGGCCTTTACCACGTTAAATTACGTATTTTTTATACAAAGGCAAGGCATTGGATGAAAGATTGAATATCTTTAAGGCTTCAAACAAAATGCTCGAAGTTGCTACGAAGGTTGTTTTTCTGGCAGCTTGCTTGTGCTCGAAGTCTGCCAGAAAAACAGCCTTCGTAGCAACTTTGACCCTTTTGTTTGAAGCCTTACAGATATCCAATCTTTCATCCAATGCCTTGAATTTGTATAAAAACATACCTAATTTAACGTGGTAGAGGCTCCTGGACTCGACTCGCATTCATGCTTCTCAAATTGAGCTCCAAAATAGGCTTCACAAACACGTTTCCAGACTTAGCCACTTCCAGGCAGTTTCCCAGTTTTGGCATAGCCTTTTGATGAGGTTCAAAAATGGTCTTCTGAACTTCCTATCGAGCTCTCAATCACTTCAATATGTAGAGGGACACTCCAACTTCAAAACAAGTCATTAGTCTTCAATTTCCATCTAACCAATTGTATGATATGAATATCCAAAGTAGGCACCATGAACTGTATTTACACTGAAACAACAGATTAGGTCGACCTGATCCTATATGAGGTCGACCGAATCCTAAATGAGGTCGACCAGATCCTATATGAGGTCGATCGAATTCTAAATGAGGTCGACCTAATCCTACCTGAGGTCGACCGGAAAGTGCAAGTCACCGTGACATGCATGTCACCGTAGGCATACCCTAAGAAGATATGTTAATATATATAAAGCAAAATGCAAGTTACTGTTGCCTAAAAACTTGCATGTTACTCCTATTTATTTTTTGAACTCACCATTTGAGACATATTTTTTTTTAACTTGGCCTAAATGTGGCTATTTCTATTGTATTTTTATTTTTGTGCACTCATAATTTTTTCCGCAATAAAATTATTTTTTGAACCGTTATTGCATAGTTTTTTCTAAGTGCTTATCAATTAGAAGATGTAGATTAATCCACCCATATAGTCATCTTTCTTTGCACATGTTTCGATCCTTATTACATATGTTTTCGTGATGTATTTTTCAATTTGAGGATGATGATTGAACAATACCATTATTTTCGTGGTGACATTATCTTCGACATTTAAAAGTTGTATTATCTAGAAAACATGGTTTGCTTGCCAAAAAGTCTCATTGTAAGTCCGAGCCTTCTATTGTATATATTTTCTTATTGCTCCTCAATTGTAAATGGCGATGATCTTGACATGTTTTTGGGGTTTCTTAACATTGTTCTATTTAATAATCACAGTGGATCCTGAACTTAAACTATTTATCTTCACAATAGACAAAATAAGTCTTCTCCCCATTACTTCCTACTTTTCCATGAAAAACCATGCCTAGGCTGTTTACATGCATTCTCCCCACGCACTTCTCGAATTGAAAACGACAATAGATCTCAACTCAAAGAAATGGTTTATGTGTACTCGCATTGCTCGCTCATCTAAGCTTTTCTTTAGCAAAAAATGTTTTCAACACACTTCATCTACTTTTTCAAAAGAACTTCTCTACTTAAGAACGATGATGGATCTCGACAGAAGAATGTTTATTTTCGCAGTGTCGTTGCACAGTCTTCATCATTGGGATACCATCCTCCTTTCGAAGAAAATGTCTATTTATATGTATTTGCTAACATGCTACTCAATCTGTGAACAACCATAAATCCTAATATAAATGCTAAATGCGTCATTTTCCCTATTTATTTTTCAACCGGTAAATTCATCAATAACATATAATCTAAAACTTTGACACAACAATCCCACAAAAAAAGAAAAACTTTGACACAACAAATTAACAAACGAACCTTTAATCGTTGATATAAAACTCCTTCACGATGATCGCGGCTTGACGCGATTTTCACTTTCTAGTTTTCATATAAAGATAAAGATTTGTTTCAATTAAGTATATCACGTTGCTGTGGTTAGTTTTTTTTTTATAACAAGAGATCTTTCTAGATAAGGATTAGTTTAAATATTTCAGTTCAGACTTCAGAACCAACTAGACACATGATGATGAATGATGATGCTATTATTTAGTGTCAACTCCTTGAGCGGTCTGATGGAAAATGTGGGAATAATTAAACCTATAAACCCTCTGAACTTTAGAATTAGTGATGGGCCCACGGGTATCCCACAACTCATATCTATCTTTATATCCAACAAGGATCAGGTCGAGTAATATCCGGGACAGGTTACGGTGATTACTACTTTGTAGTAATCACCGTGGTTACTAAGGGTAAATTGGGTATGGAAAAATAAATTATATTAATTAATTTTTTAATAAATTACATTTAAGGTAGTTACAAAAATCTATTAATTAAAATTCTCTCTTCCTCTCACTTCCGTAATCTCCATCCAGATTTTCTTTCCATATTTTTCTCAATCTTTCTGCAAAAAAAAAAAAAACAAAATCAGTATCAATCCATTAGACAAACACTACCACTTTGAAAAATATCAATACCATTACAGAAATAAATCTATACCATTACACGAAAACTACCATTCAAGAAATAAAAACACTACCATTTCACAAAACATCAGTCCACATCAAACTACCAATCCAAATGAAGACTACCAATCCAAATCAAACTACCAGATTCACATGTATGGAGAAAACTACCAATGCATGAAAGGAAACTACCATTCAAAAAAACTAAAAAACTACCATTCGAACAGAACAATACCAATCACATCAAAAAGCACGGTTTCACATGTATGCAGAAAACTACCAATGCATGAAAGAAAACAGCAAAAAAGAATACCATTCCAACATAACACTACAATTCCAAACAGCAAAAAAACTACCATTCCAAACATAACACTACCATTCCAGAACCGGCGGCAGCCGGAGCTATGAATGCCGTCTGCGGAGAAGATGGAGTTTCAAGCTTGAAGCTGGGTTTTGGCCTTTGGGTGGAAGTCTGCGGAGAAGAGAAAGGAAGCAGATTTGATGGCGTGGCGGATTAGGGTGGAATCTGGAAGCCACTGCGTGGGCATGGACGGTCCGAGCGAGGTAGGCAGAGAGCGGGATTTGGCGAGGAGAGCAGAGCTGCTGGAGAAGGAAAGCATATCGGCTTGCAACTGCGCCAACAGTGTTGGGACAGTTCATATTCGCCAGAGTATGGAAATTTCATAGCTTTGAGGAGTGGCGTTTAAAGGCGGCCGGAGTGAGTGGGTGATCGGAAGGCATGGTTTCCGTCCATCGGCAAAGTTTGAAAGAGAAGGGACGGTGCTCTATTTTGGAGGCAGAAGAAGCCGCCTCAGACGGCGGAGACGAGGGCGAAGTAGGGTTAGGGAAAAGTAGGGTTAGGATAGAATATATAGAATAATCCAGTGTGGTACTTTTTTTTCTTCCAAAATTATCCTAAAGTAATCTTAACCGTAAGATTAAAAAAAGAGGAAAGAGAAGAAAATAGATGGTGGATACTGTTGTAGCCACGGTGGCTACTAGAAATTCAGTTTCCACCCTAACGCATTCCAGTAATATCCATGCTGATACGAATCATGCCAATTTGGCCTATTTGCACAATTGCACTTGTCATTTGAAGAACACAAGCGTAAAATATAATAATTATTTTTTGTAGAAAAATATAATTTGTTTACGATTAAACAAAGTGAAAATATTTCATGAATGAAAAATAGTAATAACAAAATGAGTAATTAAGATTAATTAATTGAACGTTTAAATCTTGTGTTCTTCAAATTAAGATTAATTAATTGAAAGTTTAATTTCGAAATAAAAGAACGGACGAGATAGGTTGTATGGTAAGTGATATTTCCATTTATGGAATAGGAAAAAGGAGTCATGTATAATTAGTTTCCAATTCTGGACTTGTTTATACGCCCGCATGGCGCCACGATGAGAATTTAAACAAATAAAAGAAAACTCACGCGTCAAATCCACGCAGTTGCCGGTAGAAAAATGCCCATTCCCCCGTGACAAAATCACTCCCACAAGGCACAAACCAACTCGCCAAAGCCAAACAGCAGCTAGCCAGAAAAAAAAAAAAGTTCCCCAATATTCCTTTCCTCTGCAATGGCGAGCAACCCCAAAGTCTTCTTCGACGTGACCATCGGCGGCGCCCCCGCCGGGCGGATCGTGATGGAGCTCTTCAGGGAGACGACGCCGATGGCGGCGGAGAACTTCCGCGCGCTGTGCACCGGCGAGAAGGGATCCGGGGAGAGCGGGAAGCCGCTCCACTACAAGGGCTCCAAGTTCCACCGCGTGCTCCCCGGGATGATGTGCCAGGGAGGCGACTTCGTCAACGGCGACGGCACCGGCGGGGAGTCGATCTTCGGCCGGACGTTCCCCGACGAGAACTTTAGGGAGATGCACACGGGCCCCGGGACCCTGTCGATGGTGAACTTCGGCCGGGACACCAACGGGTCTCAGTTCTCCATACTGTTGACCCGGGCCGGGTGGCTGGACGGGAAGCACGTCGTGGTCGGCAAGGTCGTCGACGGGATGGACGTCGTCGAGGCCATCGGCGGCGTCGGGTTTGAATCCGGCCAGGGATCCGACCCGGGCGTGGTTATTGCGGACTGCGGTGAACTCTCCGAATAGTTTAATTTATTAATAATGATGGTGGGATTTACATTTATTTATACTGTCGGTCATGAATAATGCTGTTTCGCCTGCGCGCGCTTTTCCGTTGCGCTGTTGATTTGAAAAGAGTTTACCGTTGGCATGAATTGTTGTTGAGGTGTGTCGGGTGGTGGGTGTTTGTACTTTAAACTTTCTCTTCTGCGTATTTGTCATGACTCATGAAGTATGTATTTGATGGTTAAATAATGAAGTTGCGTTGATCTCATTTGGGATGAGATAATGAATGAAAAATCATGGCAAGTTTTCTAATTGTTCCCTTTTTTGTTTCTGCCTGATTTCTGTCAAATATTAGTTGAAACACAGTATCATACCATTTGCTTTATCTCATGAGAGCTAATGGTTTCTACTGCTTTAATTGGGATTAGTCCGAATATATGAAAAAATTATTATATTGTTTAATCCAAATAAATTGGATATAATTTTATGATAAAATCACATATTGATCAATTTTTTTCAGTATTTATAAATTATATGAAATTTCATATACCATATGGGTAATAATTTTACACCCAAATAACAATCCATATCTTGATCCAACATATAGTGAAAATTAAACAAACTCATATAAATATCACTATTCAAATGATTAACTTAGAATATCCTAAAGATAGGATTAGACGAAAAGGAAAACTAAAAAAGAAACGCAATTTGCAAATCAAAGGCAAAAACGACGTCATATCCCCATGTACCAATTCAGAATCTTGCTGCGGGTCGACCCGTGAGTGTGTGACGCCCATTTTCCTTATTGGATCCGGATCAATTTGGATCGACTACCGTGTTGACGACATTGGTATATAGTGAACTTCCTCACCTTTATCGGCTTTTTCATATTAATAATCGTAAGTTCCAAATAATAAACTAGACCCCTCAACTAAGCTCAACTATAAAAGCTACAAGTTAACAAATAAAACAATTGATAAGGTTTTGGTCATTTATTCCACCACTTAAACTCACTTCACGTTGCAATTGGTTGGAGGTTCTTGCTTTTAGATGCAGGCTTATCTCGCGCCGAGGTGACGAGATTGGTGTTCTTATACTGGAAGATCTGGAAAGGGAGATGCTCATCTACTTATGAACTCATCCAATTCCTCCCGGTCTCTTTGCTGCGACAGTTTAACTGTCAAACTGCGTAATGGTTTTCAGCTCAAGAATCAGGGACTGCAAGACGCCAGCAGCATCTTCCATCACCGACTGCTTGCCGCAACTCAACTCCACCTACTATTCCTTCTGGATTCATGCTGGTTCATTTTGACAGAGCTACTAAGGAATCCTTTGGGGGTGCCATCGGTTTTGTTGGCTTGGCATCTCAGAATGTTGTCTCTTTTGCTTATGGGCGTTCCTACGCTGAAGTTCACGATCCTTTTCTTATTGAACTATTGGCGCTTCGGGATGCCATGCGTTGGTTCCTTTCTCATTCCATAACTAATGTTCTATTTTGTGGTGATGCGCAGGTCGTTATCCGGATGGTGTCCGCGAAGGATTCGAATCACGCTTTGGGAGGGGGGGGGGGGCAATTCTGAATGAGGTTCAGGTGCTGCGGACTTCTCTTGCGCGTGTTTCGTTTCTTTTTGCTCCTCGTAGGTATAACAGGGCTGCCCATTCCGTGGCAAAACAGGCCCTCGCATCGATGGTTCAGCGTCTGGTTGACCATCGTTTTGCTCGAGTTTCTTTTCCCTGACCGTTTGGTCTTGTATATTTTCGTATCTTGCTATTCCTTCCGGAATATCTTGGGGAAAAAAGGTTTTGCCACCCAACTAATACAACCTGGTTATTAAGGTTGAAATTATTTAGTTTAATTAGGTTATTGGGCCTCTCTCACTTGGATTAACGGCTCTTCTAACAGTGGCGGAGCCATTAACATAGTTGGGGGTGCTTGTAGCCCTTTCTGAAGGACACATAAAAATATCAAGAGAGGATAAGTGGTAGATTCAAACCCTTGAATTGACTTCTCGGTTTCAGACCATCTTCCTTATCATCTCCACACTCCACATGATGAGTTATGCGACTATAAAGCATGCATACACTTTTATTCACAAAATAGCGATAATTGGTCCTAAAAATAACACCTACAACTAAGTTGTGTCGTTCCCATATTTCATGAGATGTCACATTCCTTGTCTTGAATCTCACTAAACTTCTTCTTCCACTCACATCTTGATCCACCATTCTCACCATCTATTGATCCTACTATTCATGTTCTAAATACAGAAATTCCTCTTCCATTTCCAGATACTACAGAATCACCTTTTCTGGTTCCTTCTACACCAAACCAACCTCCTATCGTACCTGAAGCTCTTTCTCCACTCATTACACCTTTCCCCCCACATTCTCCTTCACGTGTTATAGATCTCCCAGCATCACCCTCCTCACTTCATGTTGCCCTTCGCAAACCTTCTCAAATCCCAACTAAACTTGTGAAATATAATGATTATGTTATGCATGTATAATCACACTTTGACAAGCACCTTAGTTGCTTGTTTATCCTATGACCAGTTGTCACCAGGATATAAGAAGTATGTTTGTGCAGTTGAAATTTGAAGCCAAAATACACTTGTATAGCCAAAACTTTAATGATTTTGCCAATATAGCCACTTTTGGAGAAATACCAAATATAGCCAATTCCGTCCAATTCCTTAACGGTGTTATCTAACGTGTTGACTGGATTGATGTTTCTTGCTGATGTGGCATTTAAAAAAAAAATGCTAGGTGAAAATGATTATTTCATTATTAGAAATTAATTATAAAAACAAAAACAAAATCCTTGACACCTCTTCCCTCTCTCTTCTCTCGCCTTTTCCCCTATCCTTCTTCAACCATGCCTCTCCGTTTACCTTGCCTAGCTCCCGATGAAGAAATCGGAGGGTTTTAGATCGAAGGTGCAGTAGTGGAACAGAAAAGAAGAAGTACAAGCCGCCGTCGCCGCCGTTCCCAAACCGACGAACCCGAAGAAGTAGATAAGGGTTCCGATTAACCATTGTCGGCGAAAGATTCTCAAATAAAAAACAATCTTCCATACTACGGAGGAAGAATCAGCTCAACGACGAGTTGATATGTGAGGGCCAAGTGCCGAGCTGGTATCCGTCGGGCGGAGCTTGTCCCTGGATCCGGAGCCCCAATCCGGGCTCATAGAGTAGAACGGCTGCTGCTGTGGCGGTCGAAAGAGGCATGGGTTTTGGAATCGTGACCGAGCGGGGGGCTCGTTGGTGCTTCGGCAGCGGCGGCAGAAGTAGAAGGCAAGAACGGCGGAGAGGATTACACCGGCGACGAGGAAGGAGAGGGAGACGATAGGTTTTTATTAAGGGGTCAGGGATCGAGTTTTGGCGGTACTGGTGGGTGGTTGGAGAAGACGGTGCGAAGATGGAGGGTTAGGGAATCGAGTTTTGGCGGCATGGAATTGGAGTGGAAGATGGTTGTTGGCTTGGATTCTTGGTTCTTGTCTCTGTCTTTGATTTGGGAATGGATAGACAGAGTTTCCTTTCCTTGGCGAGAGGAAGAAGATGAAAAGGGATACATTTGTTTTTTTTTAATTCAATTTTGTTATTAAAGACAAATTAAAATTATTTATTTTTAATTTTTAATTTTTAATTGAAATAACACGTGGCATCTACGTGTCACCAACGGCTGAGTTGTCGCTGATGTGTGCGATGATTTGGCATCCTAGTCAGCTTACCGTTAACCTAACTGACAAAGTTTTTAACACCGTTAAAGTTTACAGCGAAAATGGCTATATTTTTCATAAAACTTTCAAAATTCTGGCTATATTTGGTATTTCTTCAAAAGTGGCTATTATTGTCACAAACGTCAAAGTTTTGGCTATACATATGTATTTTGCCAAATTAGAAACCACTTTGATACCCAAAACATTTGAGGGGTTGTGAAGTGCAAATGTTGGAGAGATGCTATGAACTTGGAGTTGAGAGCATTGGCAGAAAATCATACATGGGATGCAGTTTCTTGTCCACATAGAAATAGACCTATTGGGAACAAGTGAGTGTTTACCATCAAATTCAATCTTGATGGTATCACAGAGAAGTACAAGGCTAGACTGATAGCCAAAAGATTTACTCAGATTTATGGAATTGATTTCGTTGACACTTATTCCCCAATTGCTAAATTGGATTCTGTCAAATGTTTCTTACATTGCAACCAACAAAGGATTATTGGAAGTTGTTTCAGTTAGATGTCAATGTATTGCATTATGCATTTCTGTTTGGTGACTCTCAAGAGGAAGTTTATATGGATCTTTCTCCTACCATTCCTGACTGTGGTAAAAGTATGTCGTATCAGGAAATCAATATATGCTCTATAGCATGCATCAAAGAATGGTTTGCCAAACTTACATATGCTCTTCTAAGCTTTGGTTATATATAGTCCCATAGTGATTATTCTATGTTTGTCCACTACAATAATAATGATAATTGTCGAAAACATATTGATATTATGTGCTTAATGTGATTATTTCATGATATTTTTTAGACATATATTGCTTGTTTTAAGGCCAGCTGACTATGGAATGGTTATATGATCATTATGACCATGTATTAGAATGTTGATATATTTTAGGTGGAAAGATAGAAATTGTGGAAGTACAGGCAGACAGATAAGTCGAACACAAATCAAGTCTATCACCAAATCAATTTGGACCGGGTTCTTGAGCTAGCCCAGTTGGAGTGCATTATTTTCCAATTTGGACCGGGACTTTGGTGGATTTATTGGGCCCGGCCAATTAGAAGAAGCAGCTAGGCAGAGGAATTAAACCGAGAGGAGGGACGAAATTTTGCAAGGAGGAAATCGGCTGGGAATAAAAGGGGGAAGCTGGGCGGAATTGAAAAAGGGGAGGCGGAATAATTGGAGAGGCTTTTTTTTTTGTCAAAGATATTCCCGAGGGGAACAAATAGATACGAATTGGAAGCCTTTTCAGGCAACCCAAATAAACCAAAAAGAGGAAGGGACGACGATCGACAAATAGCCGAATCATCGATAAGAGAGCCTTTTTCACCACGCAATGGGCAGCTCTTAAATACCTATACGGCATAGGCAGTATCCAAAATTCTTATCCTGTAAAGGTAAGAATCAAGGAACTAACCATGCTGAAACCGAAGCAGAGAAGCAAATCTTTGCCGTTCTGGCAGAAAGAGTCACCCTTGTAAACCTCCACAGTTGAGGTTACAGCTTGATCAAAGCTCTCCCACCGTGAAGTGAAGTCCCATTGCAAGTCTGCAAAATTAAAAAAAAAAAAACAAAATCGCACACCACTGTGTAGCTCCAAGCTTGATTAAAGCTCTCCTGCCGTGAAGTCCCATTGCAAGTATCCTGGCACTGAGAATGCCCCACCAAAAGCAAGCGCGATAACAACACCAAAAGACACCCTGATTAGGTCTGTCGAAATCAAAATGACCTACAAAAGCATTCTGTTTTGAAACATCCATCCTTAAATTGCCACCTACAAAATGAGCAAACAAAGAAGGCCCTAAAAGGGCAAACCAAACAAGTAACCTTGTAAAAAGCACCCAAGCACTCAAAAGCCTTAATTTCAGGAACTCCCTAAAAAAAAAAAACAATTTTGAGTCTAGAAAAAAAGAGGTAAGAAGACCACATCAATCTTTCTGGTTATGATATATGACCAGAAGGGCGCATTACAAGCCGCTGCAAAACCCTGAAGAAAATAAAGAAACCACTAAGCCAACTAAGGTCTACACATGATTACTAGCTCTAGGAACCAGTTTAGTAGAAGCAGAAACCAAGAACAAAAATGAAAATTATCAATCGAACTAATGACTTCACCACTAAAAGTCAGAGCCGCCAACTAGAAACGCAAGCTCAGAAACGCCTGCTTATCAGAAACATGCTTACATCAAAACAAGAATGAATATTTAAAAAATCATACTTCACACAAATAACATTAAACACTACACTAACATTGATTATATACACGTTCCTCTTCTCATAATATAAACAATCAACACCATCTCTTATTTTGTCGACATGTTTTTTTTTTTAATACTATAGCTTCCTCGCTAGATACAATATAACTTTATAACACGGATAAAAGGAACGAATGATGGTCAACCAAAGACCGAACCATCAACAAGAGGGCTTGCTTTGCCACAAGATGAGCAGCCCTATTATACCTACGCGGAACAAAAGAAAACATCGCATGCTGGAACGAAGTGCTAAGAACCTGAACCTCCTTTAAGAGGGATCCACCGAATGCATGTGACGAGTCCTTGGCAATAATTTTCTGGATAACTACCTGTGCATCACCACAAAAGAGGACATTAAAATGGGAGTGAGCCAAACACCAACGAATTGCATCCCAATTGGAGAGGCTTGGGACACGAGATTCTTCTGGGGAGGAGAATTGCAAAAAGGGGAGGAATTATTTGGACCGGGGAAAGGATGAACAGGCGACTAGCGAGGGACAGCAGCAAGCAATCGCGAGGAACAGGAGATCGCAGTGCATAATTCAAAATCAGTATTTTCTTTCGCTCGTGATTAGTTCAATGATGAATATGAACATGATTGTGTGTTTTATTTTTATCATGAACTAAACCCCAATTTTTGGGGGAAACACCATAGGATATAGCTATTGCATGAAATTACTTAATGCTTTGTGTTGACTGGCCACCAATACAATGATTTATAGTTAATTAGGTTATTAGCGACAGTGAAACCCTAATAACTGAACCTATTTCATGTGTCATAGTAACTTATCGAAGCGACAGCGGATTAAATAAGATGCTATGTGGTCTTGAATGGGATGTCGGACTTAAGGCTAAATAATTAATTCATTGAGCTATGACAGTAGGATTTGAATTGATTGTTTAGTAACTAGTAATTCCCGACAGGGATAGCTAGCACAACAGTGATATCCTGGCTGTTAGGGGTGGGCACGTGGGTGGTTAATCCACGGATTGATATCGATCCACCCGCAAATAACCCGACCCGCACGCAATGGGTGATTGATGTGGGTGGATTGCGGATTGTTAATCTCTCACCCGTACTTATGCGGGTGGATGGTGGGTGGATTGCGGGTAACCCGTATGACCCACGTCCTATTTTTACATGGAAAATTGTTGTTTCTTATAGTATCAAATATTCATCATATTTTCGAACTGCACTACAGCCTGACCATATACTTCAAAAGGTGGAGAATAAAAAATAGTTTTGACTACTATTATTGGTTATTGTGTTGTGCAATATCCACTGAATATTGGATATTGGTATGCAAATTATTGTTAATATCCATTAAATATTGGGATACATACTATAAATTATTAATTATATAAAAATGACAAATTATTGATACAATCTTACTAATTTGCTATGAAGTTATTATAAATGTTATTCAATTTTCTTATTGGCTAGTTGGAGAATTGCTTTTGCGGGTTAACCCGCAACCCAACCGCACCTATCTGTCACCCACCTAACCCAAACCGCATAAGTATGTGGGTGGATTGCGGGTCAGATATATTCCAACCCGCTGGTAAGCGGGTGGGTCAATTTTAGACCAAAATCCACCCAACCCGCCCATTGCCCACCCATACTGGCTGTAGAGATATGGATTAAATTGATTGGAATATGTGAATTAATTTGGATATGATAGGTAGCGAGTCCTGGTGTTTCTCCCAGAGCTTTCTCCCATTGATTTCAACCCGAAAATTTTAATTTGCTTATTTTGTTTAATTATTTTGCCATTAGATAATAGTTTCATCACTCAAGTCATTTTCACCTATAGTTTGCTCCATAGAATTGATAGAATATAAGGTTGTACCAGTCCCTGAGAGACGATACCCGGATTTCCGGTTTTACTACAAGATAGGAATTAAAGCATTACGCTTTTGCCCTATCAAATACTCGTGAGGTTTCCATTCTATTGGTCTATGTTGATGATATCACCATTGCAGGTGATGATGATCATGGCATGACTGATCGATCTTAAGCACTTCTTATAATCTCAGTATAAGATTCATGATCTCGACATACTTCACTACTTCTTAGGTCTTGAGATTTCTTGATCACAAGGGGGATTATACATATGCCAGAAGAAATATTGCATTGATTTGTAAGAAGATACTAGCTATGCTCGATCACTCCTATTGATATGAAGACAAGACCCAGTGTTGATGATGGACCATTACTTGAAAATGAGACACTTTTTAGGAAGATCGTTGGTCGAAATACATCACCTTACCATCACACAACCTTATCTCACCTTTGTTGTTCAATAATTATGTTAGTATCAAACTGCGCCAATTGTGCCACATATGCAGTTGGCTTACAACATCTTGAAGTACCTCAAGAATGGTCCAGGACAAGAATTATTCTATCCATCCAAGTCTGATATGCAACTTATAGGATATTGTGAATCTGACTGGGCTTCATGTCTAGATACAAGATGTTCAAGACGAGATAATGTGTTTATGTGGGAAGAGTAGAGATTATATGGAGATCAAAGAAATAGGGCATTGTGTCACGATTCTCCTCTAAATCTGAATACGTACAAGTCTTGAATACATGTGAGGTCGTACGGGTAAATTAAAAAGGATTATGCATGAACTTCATATTGTACATCGAAGACCTGTAGAAGTCTTCCATGGCAATCGATAAGCTATTCACATTGCTGAAAATTCGGGTGTTTCATGAAAGAGCGAAACACATTGAGATTGATAGCCACACGTGATTTGTCAGTTTCTATAATCCAAGATTCCAAACTCATCAGTCTCCGCTACCAGCTGGAAACAGAAAATCTGATTGCCGACATCTTCACGAATGGGCTGATGAGTCGATATCGTCTTCAACGCTTGTAATCCAAGCTGAAAAAATTACATTATATGTAGGGCTGTTAGTCGGTGCGGTTTCGGTTTAACCGAACCGCACCGTCGGTTAGCCGAAACCGAAACGCACTCGTTTTCCTCAACCGAAGCCGACACCGACGCCATCCTCGGTTAACCGGCAACCGAAACCGTCGGTCTCGGTTTGAGCGGGCGGTTAGCCGAAACCGTCAGAGGCAGCCGGTTTTCGGTTTCGGTCAGAAACCGACCAATAAAACCGACCAATAAAACCGAGACCCTGCACACACAGCACACACACCTGCTGCATTTTTTCTAAAAACCTGCTGCTGCCCTTTTCTAAAAACCTACTGCTCTATTATCAAATCAGAACATAAAGTCTAACCCAACCACAATTAAATCACAAGTCAAGTCATCATTCATCACACACCATAAATCTTTTACATGCCAACAATTCAAATAAAGAAGTCACAAGTTCACAAATCACAACAAGCCACAAATAACAAGTTCATTCTCCAAATCATCAACCTAAATTCGGGGATCTCGCTCCAAATCGTCTAGCCCGATGTCATCATTTACTCCAAGATCTTCATTCTCATCATCAGGATTGACATCAGAATCATATTCAGCAACATCATCAAGTCCATCAACTATGGGGGTAGGAGTAGAAGTAGGATCAACTGAAAAACTTTGGGTTCCATCAAACTCACTCCCACTTTGATTAGCCATTCGAGCTTGTAAAACCTCATAAACTACATGAAAAGTAGATTATAATGAGAAAACTAAGATAGGCAAATTGTCAAATATGAAAACTAAAGCATAATTAGAAGGAAGAAATGATATATTACAACTTTCAAACTCAGTTAGCTCTTCGAGATCCTCTTCATCATGAACCAATTGGGAATCAGGGAATCGTATCCAATCTTCGGCACAGATTAATGCCTCCACCATCTTTGGGGTCAAAGAGGACCTAAATGAGGATAGCACCCGACCTCCTGTGCTGAAAGCAGACTCGGAGGCAACAGAAGAAATCGGAATGACCAAAATATCCCGCACCATTTCAGAAAGCACGGGATATCTAATGCTGCTGACGGACCACCATTTAAGAATGTCAAAGCTATCATCCTCGTCATCGAAAAGAACAGCATCATTGACATCATTCAGATAGATGTCCAGCTCTGAAGAACTTCGAATACCCGCATCAAGCTCTTCTTTCCTCAACTTCTTGAACTCAAAAGTCATCTTCCCTCCCATCACAACACCACTACTCGAACTCCCACTAAGAGTGGTTGTGGAGGTGGCAACAGCATCCGGCGCACTTGAGGGTGGAGACTGGAGCTTCTTCTTGTAATCTTCAAACAAGTCACTCATCTCTTGTTTGATATCCTTAGCCATTTGCTTCCCATTTTCTTGGCCATACATCTGCTTCAAGACAAATTCAACATAGGCCAACTTGCGCCTCGGATCTAACACACATGCAATGTAGATCACACGGTTCATCCTAATATTCTCCTCATTATCTGCCTCATACCAATACTTTGCAACCTTCGCCTTAATTCTCACTGCCATTCGTTGTATCTCGGCATCTTCATCTTGCTCCAATGTGCATATGACCTCATAAATATCTGCAAGATACTTGAAGAATAGATGCACAGTCACATATGAAGTTCCTGTAAACACAGAAAAGTTCAAGAGAGTAGATATTAGTATAACATAAATTGAAGTAATAAGAAAAAGAACATATAGTCCGCCTTTAAAGATTTAGAAATATGTCATACCAGATACATGCGTAGTCAAATCACAGAAAAACTTCAAATACTTCATCAGCCTTCTCACACTGCTCCAATCTTCTTGTGTTGGCACACCTCTCTTTGTGTCCACATACTTCTTAAAACTCTCATCTTGTCCATATAAGAAAGTAAATACTTTCTCAAATCTTTCTGCAGACTCTAGCATGAGGTAGGTGGAGTTCCACCTTGTGGGAACATCCAAACACACAAGTTTCTTGGTCTCAATCTTAAGAAAATCAGCAGTCGCCTTGAATCTGGTAAGTCTTGATGGAGATGACTTGACCCACTTCACAACATCTCGAACCCTTTCAACCGAAATCCCCACTTCTTTCAAGCCATCAGTGACAACTAAGTTGATGATGTGAGCAACACAACGAAAATGCAAGTACCTCCCATCCAACATATTTGTCCCCCACTCATGCATCTTCTCTATCATGTAACTAGCCACAACATCATTCGCACTAGCGTTGTCCATTGTGATGCAACACAAACTCTTGATCTTCCACTCATCTAGACAAGTACACAATGTCTCTGCTATATCAACTCCAGTATGACTAGTCACCTCAACAAAGCAAATCACCTTCTTCACCAACTTCCAGTCTTTACCAACATAATGAGCAGTCACACACATATAGTTTGCATTCTGAACAGAAGTCCATGTATCTGTCGTTATCGAAATTCTTCCTTTGCATTTTGTGACAAAGAAATCTCTCAGGATATCTTTTCTTTCAAGAAAGATACGATAACAGTATTCTCTAATAGTAAGCCTACCAGGTATCACAAACAAGGGCTGCGCCAATGCCATAAATCGTCTAAAGCCTTCATGCTCGACATATCTAAAGGGAAGCTCATCCAATATAATCATCTCAGCTAGACCAATCCTAGTTTTAGTCTGATCAAACTTCCATGTCGAAAGAGATCCTACCTGACCACCAGTAGCTGTAGATGTTGACTGCAGATTCAACAAAGTTTGAGAGCTACCACTCTCCTTCAGCCTTTTCCTCGCACATGCCCTCCTATGTGTATTCATTGCACTTGTCCCATTAAACTTCGGATGTGCTGCAATCTTCGTCTTGCAGAATATACATTCTCCAAATGGGTAGCCATCAACCAGTATCGCTTTGAAGACATTCCAACATTCAGCTTTCCTCTTCTTTGATGCTGCATCATTTGCACTTCCCGTTGCATCTCCCCCAGCTTCCACATTTGCATTCTCGACTCCAGCCGGCGCTGCTACATTATCTGCTGCAATACCTTCTACATTCTCAGCTGCAACCGCCACATTTGGAGTAACTCCTCCGGCTGTAGTAGCTCCGGTAGAAGGAGTAGCAGGTTGCGAAGGAACCCGCGGCTGAGAAGCCGGAGGAGGAGCACCTCTTGCTCCTTGTTCTCCTCTTCCACGTCCACGACCACGTGGTTTCTTACCACGTCCACCTCTATCCCTGTTTTAATCAATAAAAACAAGTAAATAGAACAATTAGCATTATGTAACATTTATAAATTTGTGTTATTTGTCTCAACCATATTATACACTATCATGCGGTATGATAGTGTCTCAACCAAATTATCTTTTATTGTAATTTCATTGAGCAAATATATTATTGAATGGTGTTATATGATATTAATTAGTAGAGTGCAAATTAGAAAAGTAATTGATATGGAAAACGTGGAAGTGAGGGGTCTCTGTTTCTCCACCGGAACAGTGGTATAACATTGACAATCACAAATTCACAATACTATTACTATATAACATTGCTAATCACTCCCCTTTTTCGCTTCAAACCCACTCTTTCTTCCTCTGTTTTATCCGGTCGAAGAATGTTGGAGTCTAACTTTCAAATTCAAGGTAGATGTTGCATTAGACAAACTTAATCACAATACTTCTTGACACTTTTGAGATTGCATACAATTTGTAAATAAACTTCATCCAAAGCATCAACGAAAGAAAACCAAAAACTCAGTTAATTGCACGCCATTGCGAACTTCCCTATCAATTACACCCAGCTGCTTGGAGAGGCGGAGATGCATTTCTCTACACAAATCCGAAATCCCTACTAATGTTTTTGTTCTGTTGGAGACTTACATTGGCGATGGTGAATCGGTGATAGAACAGGGCAGAAGACGGGGGGAGAACAGGGCAGACGACGGCGGGATTCCGGGGCAGAAGACGGCAGCGTCGGCAGGAGTCGAGTTTTGGAAGGGAGTTCTGGGAGGGAGTTCGGCGACGACGACTTCTGTTGGACGACTTCTGTTCGGCGGGAGAACAGGGCAGACGACGCGAAGGTTGGGAGCGGGAGGAGTGAGGACGGCGCTGCCGCTGCGACGACCGACGGCCGACGAGCTCGACGGGGACGACCGGACGACGCGACTGGGGGGCGGCGGCGAGGGTAGGGACTAGGGATTACTGATTAGTGATTAGGTCAGAAATGGGGAGGACGAGCGGCGGGTGAGGACTGAGGAGACTGGGGAACGAAATCCTTCACCGATTTCGCCATTTAGGTCAGGGAGGAGGGGACTGGGGAGAGGCCAGGATCAAACGACGCTGTATTGAGGTAAGTGTGGTCGGTTTATTGCGGTTACTCTGCACGGTTTCGGTTTTAACCGCTAACCGCTCGATTTGCCCAACGGCCGATGTTAGCCAACCGCAACCGCTAACCGCAAGCAACCGACGGTTTTCGGTTGGTAAGTAAACCGACGGTTTCGGTTCGGTTTCGGTGGTAACCGACAAACCGGAGACCGATTAACAGCCCTAATTATATGTATGCATCTGCAGCTTGAGATGTTGGTACGTACGTAGTTAGTGCTTATTCTGTTTAGGGCTAATACCACTGGGAAACCCGAACTATTAACTTTGTGTCATTTGTGTCCTAAAGTATTCGATACGACATTTGTGTCCCAACCTATTATAGTTTTGTGTCATTTATGTCATGACAATTTTGTTGGCCGTTATATATAACGGTTGACCAGACGGTGGTCAACTTAATGTTGACTTTTGCTGACGTGGCAAACACGTGGCAGCCACGTAGATGCCATGTCATTGACACCTCATATTTTTAATTAAAAATTAAATAAATACTAAAATTGAAAAAATATAAAATTGAAAAAAAAATACTAAAATTGAAAAAAAAAAATCAAACAATAAAAAATTCTCCGTCGCCGTAGCCCATAAATCCTCGCCGCCGCTGAATTCTCTGGTCCCCCTACCGCCGCAACCATCTCTTCCTCGATGAAACCCCAGCTCCCCTCTCCACGGATGGCTTGCCCCCGCTCCCCCTCTTCAAAACCTCAATCTGAACCAAATTAATCAACATCGAAGATCCCCCAGTGAGGCCACAACTCCGCTGCTGGTCGCGCTAGCTCAAACTCCGTCGCCAGGAACACCTCGACAGGGAGATTCGGGCTACGGTGAAGCTAGGGAACGGCGTGGAGCTCCACGGCCAATCCATCTTCCGGCCTGAAGTCCGTCATCAGCAGCGCCCACTCCCAATCGTCGATCCTGCGGATCAGGTTGGCAACGATGAGCTGCCAGCATTTTGTGTTCCCGGTACACTCAACCAGATCGATGTCAAGGGCAAGATAGTGGTATGCCGCGTCGGAGGCGCGTCGTTCAGCGACCTGGCGCGGGAGGTGAAGGACAACGGCGGCGCGGGCATGATCGTGGTCAACCATGTGGGGAGAGGCTACACGACCCCGGCGTACGCCTCTGTCGTTCTCCCTGCATCGCTGCTCAGCTACAGGGATTGGATGATCCTCACGGACTACTTGCGCTCCCCCGCCAGCTGGTCATCGAGCACGAGATGCACAAGAACCCCTGGTCCACCAACCCAAATGCCGACGTTAAGCTTTTCTTCATGAACTCCTACGCCCTGAGAGAGACGGCTTGATTTTTCCTGGGTCACAATCGGGTATCGGCTGGGGGAGTTGAAGAGACGGCCTCGGTTGCGGAGGAGGAGAGGGAAGCTTGTGTCTCTGCTTGATTCTCCCCCTTCTTCCCCCTTTTGCTTTTTAATTTTGTTTTTTTAATTTTTTTTGGTTAGTTTATTCATTTTTTATGGAAAAATAAAAATAAATAAAATTCCACGTCAGATGCCACATCAGCGCTGACTATACTTTCTGTTAAAAACTAACGGTCAACGCCGGTCAACTCTAACAGAAAAATAGTTTAGGACATAAATGTCATATCGAATACTTTAGGACACAAATGACACAAAGTTAATAGTTCGGGTTTCCTATTGGTAATAGCCCTTCTGTTTATTATCGTTGTAATCAACTTAAACTTGTACATGACTTTGTTCGCAATATATATATATATATATATATATATATATATATATATATATATATATATATATATATATATATATATAACCACCAGATCTCCTTGCCAAGTTTCATCACCAATTCCGATCCCTATCTACAAATATTTAACAAACATCATTCACTAGTGGTGAATCTTAAATAGCCCATCATATCGAGTATTTTTCAACTTCTTTTTCTGTATGCGAATCTTTTTTTTTTTTTTCTCACGTTAATTATTTATCCGATGGCGCCATGCTGCCGATGATGGAATAGATACTCGCGTCAAGTGCACGCAGCTCCCGCCAAAATTCCTTCCCCACTAACTCCTACACGTGTACCCAATCAGCGGCCACCAATCACTCGCCCTAAACATTATTCCCCGCGCTACTATAAAGATCAATTCGAAACTCGGCCAAACAGCAGCAGAAACAAAACCACCAAAAAAAAAAAAAACATGGTGAACAACCCCAGAGTCTACTTCGACATGGCCGTGGGCAACGCCTCGGCGGGCCGGATCGTGATGGAGCTGTTCGCCGACACGACGCCGAGGACGGCGGAGAACTTCCGGGCGCTGTGCACCGGCGAGAAGGGGGTGGGCAGGTCCAGGAAGCCGCTCCACTTCAAGGGCTCGAAATTCCACCGCGTCATCCCCGGGTTCATGTGCCAGGGCGGCGACTTCACCGCCGGGAACGGGACCGGCGGGGAGTCCATCTACGGGGAGAAGTTCGCCGACGAGAACTTCGTGAAGAAGCACACGGGGCCCGGGATCCTGTCGATGGCCAACGCCGGGCCGGGGACCAACGGGTCGCAGTTCTTCATATGTACGGACAAGACGGAGTGGCTGGACGGGAAGCACGTGGTGTTCGGCAGGGTCGTGGAAGGGATGGACGTGGTCAAGGCGATCGAGCGGGTCGGGTCGCAGTCGGGCCGGACCGCCAAGCCCGTTGTCATCGCGGACTGTGGTCAACTCTCTTGAACCAAAAAAGAGGATTGAGACTAAGCCTGCTCGATCGGTGAAAAAAAAAGAGGAAGATAATTCCTTTCCGAGCACTTCGTTTCGAGTGTTACTGTGTGATTTACGTACCTCCAGCTGGCTGGGTATACTATTTACCTTATTGTTGATTTGAACGTGATGAAAAAAAAATTTACCGTCCTGTGTGGTGGTGAATAAATCAATCAATTATGGAAATAATGAATGATGGTAATGTAACTTATTATTGATTGATAATATAATAGTAATGGGATATTTTGTGCTTGCCCTTATGGTTCTTGACTTCTTGTGTTTTCTTTCAAGGATTCTAGCCATACAAGCCCATGTACAATTGGAAGATAACAAATGAGCCCTATGCTAATTGCTATGTTTTAACGAGAGATCATGCACTACTATGCATGGTTATATAACAAACGAGCTTCTTTGTTTAGTTTTTTTTTTTTTTTATAGATTGGCTTGCCATGGACGAGTCAACAAAAAGACTTTGTATAACACCCTAACCGGATTAGTACTTTTATTAAAATAACCTTATTAATAAATAAGATCTAAATAGTGGTAAAAATACCACTTGATGAATTTTCAAAACACAAGGAAAAAAAATTAACATATTAAATAGTTGACTGAAATCTGCATCAAATCTTAATTCTAGCACAAATACTGAACCAATCATCTTCTTTTGGAAGTCCTTTGGAGTCTTTAATCAAATGATGATCTGTCACAATTCCTTAGTGGCCTTTTAACGTTTCTACAACTCCAGAGTGCGAACTCAATATCATAATTCAGAGTCAAGCCTACCATGAGCTCGTTGAATTAAACTGAACTCTGCTACAAGTGGTAAGAAGTCAAACAATTGGTTGAATCCATTCGGAATACAAGGGCGAGGGGAAAGAGGATCATTCGCCATACAACGAGTGTAGCACAATCGATTTAAACTATAGTCTCGTCGCTGGTACTCCACCAATGACGAGACCGCAACACAAAGAACTTTTGATTTGAATTCGAGTACAATGCCTCTCCTATATATGGATGATCATTGATCAGCCAACCCATCACCAATTTGAACAGTGGAAGTGACAAATGACAAGTTACTAGCTCACCAACAAAGGGGGAAAACAACCCCGTGAAAGTCTATCATCATATTTAACACTTTGGACTTTGCATGCAATCATGAAATTTTCGGATAAACAGACGTTTAAAAGTTTAATAGGAAAATGTACAACAAGCCCGTCTAGCTCAGTTGGTAGAGCGCAAGGCTCTTAACCTTGTGGTCGTGGGTTCGAGCCCCACGGTGGGCGATTTTTTCATCCCAACACCACCCACTTTTAATTTTTAAATCCCTTTAGCCCAAGATCCAAAACAGCCCAAGATCCAACTACTCCACAAACAAGTCCCCGCACAAATCGGAGGCCCACGTTCATTAACCCACCTACCTTCAACTTCCTTTCCCCTAACACCGTTTACTTAACGCCTGCCAGAAAACTTATTCCTCGTTTCCTCCCTGGCTCCCTCCCTTCTCCCACCGTTACCTTAACGTCACAAAAATATCCTGCCCCGTTCCCCCTCCTTTTCACCGTTTTTACCCTTCCCTTCCTATTTTCACTCTTCTCCCCTCTGTCTGCTTCGTTGTCGACCACCATACCTTCCAAAAAAACTATCCGTCTCCCCCCAAAAAAGCTTTCTTACTATATATTCACACTCTCTTCTCCTCTCTCCCCGCTCCCTCCCTCTCTTTAATACAGACACAACCGTCCTTAATCCTTATCCTCCGGCCCAGCCATTCTTCCGTTCGTCGGCCTGCTCTCCCACCCCTAAGATCCGACAATGAGAGAAATCCTGCACATCCAGGGCGGCCAGTGCGGCAACCAAATCGGCTCCAAGTTCTGGGAGGTCATCTGCGACGAGCACGGCGTCGACCCGACGGGGAGGTACAACGGCGACGAGGCCTCCGATCTCCAGCTCGAGAGGATCAACGTCTACTACAATGAGGCGTCCGGCGGCCGCTACGTCCCCCGCGCCGTGCTCATGGATCTGGAGCCTGGCACCATGGACAGCATCAGATCTGGTCCTTACGGCCAGATCTTCCGCCCCGACAACTTCGTCTTCGGGCAGTCCGGCGCCGGGAACAACTGGGCCAAAGGTCATTACACGGAGGGAGCCGAGCTCATCGATTCCGTCCTCGATGTCGTTCGCAAGGAGGCCGAGAACTGTGATTGCTTGCAAGGTATATGACGAAATGACAATCTGGTTTCTCTCGTTTCTCAGATCTGTTTTGGTGTTTGTGTTTCTTTTCTTGATCAATGCGAATTTCATTTGACTTGCATTGATTTGTTTGAACTCTGCCAACTCCAGAACGTAGATTCGCCACCGTTATTGAATCTGAATTCGTCGAAAGTTATGGCGGTGTTGAATGAATGAAGTTCATTGTGTTTGTATGAATGTATCAACGCGAATTTCATCTGTGTTTGTATGAATGGATTAACCCAAATTTCATCCAGAGTTCTTGATCATCTCTCAATGCCCTACTATAATAGGATCTCATTAGACACATTTTTTATTCGTTTGAACTGTTTAGCAAAATTGACATCACCACCATTGTTGAATCGGTTACGTTCTTAATCATGAGCTTGTACTAAGGAAGCTGCAGCAAGCGTAAATGACAGTTAACATTTCTCCCTTTCTCGTGAATCTGTCATTTTGCTCCTTTTGAATGATTATGTTCATTGCTGGTTGCGCTGTTCCATGTTATTCCTTTTCGTGCTTGTTTGTTGTTTAGCCAAAACGTTTGAAGATGTGAGCTGTATGATCATGGCCCCCACCATTGATATTGTCTGGCGTGGAGATTCTTTTTTGTGGTCTTTCTCTAAACTTCATAATTAGAGTCACTTTGAACAGATCTAGAGATGAAATTAATGATAATGTCTAAGTTTCACCGCTGCATGATTGGGGGGATGGCCCAATCCCAACAACACCACCCACCCGCATCTACTACCCCTTTTCATCTTTTTAGCATACTGTTACTGGGGAAAAGTAGAAATGGATCACAGGAAAGATCTGGGTTCTCATTATGCTTTAGAAGAAGTAAAGTGACGCCTGTCATTGTCCCTGGTTTGTTGATTTTGACTTGAGTATGTAGCTTTCATGTTGGTCCATTGCCTTTGGATCTAAGATTCTGATGCTTATGTCTCTGTTAATGGCTGATTTGGCATTCCGTTCACTTGTCCAATCTCAAGTAGTGGACTTTAGGTTTAGATGCTGTTTATGGTAATAAATAGACTGACTTAATTTCATTACCAGGTTTTCAGGTATGCCATTCGCTTGGAGGGGGCACAGGTTCTGGCATGGGAACCCTTTTGATCTCTAAGATCAGAGAGGAGTATCCCGACCGGATGATGCTCACATTCTCGGTCTTCCCTTCGCCCAAGGTCTCAGACACCGTGGTGGAGCCCTACAACGCCACTCTCTCTGTCCATCAGTTGGTTGAAAATGCTGACGAATGCATGGTCCTTGACAATGAAGCACTCTATGACATCTGCTTCCGAACTCTCAAGCTCAGCACTCCAAGTTGTAAGTCCCATTCCATATATGGCTTCACTCAACGGTGCATTGATATACAAATGTCATAACCACTGAAACTGAACTAATGTGTGCTTTCCTGAACATGCAGTTGGAGATCTGAACCACTTGATATCAGCAACCATGAGCGGAGTAACATGCTGTCTCCGTTTCCCTGGTCAGCTCAACTCTGACCTCAGGAAACTTGCTGTGAATCTCATCCCATTCCCTCGTCTCCACTTCTTCATGGTCGGATTTGCCCCACTCACCTCCCGTGGATCGCAGCAGTACATCTCCCTCACCGTCCCTGAGCTGACTCAGCAAATGTGGGATGCCAAGAACATGATGTGCGCTGCCGACCCCCGCCACGGCCGGTACCTGACTGCCTCAGCCATGTTCCGTGGCAAGATGAGCACAAAGGAAGTCGACGAGCAGATGATCAACGTCCAGAACAAGAACTCGTCCTACTTCGTCGAGTGGATCCCCAACAATGTGAAGTCGTCCGTGTGCGACATCCCACCCAGAGGGCTGAAGATGGCTTCAACTTTTGTTGGGAACTCGACTTCAATCCAGGAGATGTTCAGGAGGGTGAGCGAGCAGTTCACTGCTATGTTTAGGAGGAAGGCTTTCTTGCATTGGTATACCGGAGAAGGGATGGACGAGATGGAGTTCACCGAGGCTGAGAGCAACATGAATGATCTGGTTGCCGAGTACCAGCAGTACCAGGATGCTACCGCAGATGATGAAGGGGAGTACGAGGAGGAGCCCGAAGAGTATGAGGGGTAAGAGAAAGGCTGCAACTTTCTCCCAGTGTTCCGTATGTCTGTGCTTAATCGCTAGTTTTTGTGTTCTTCTCGTTTGTTCCTTGTTTCTGGGAGGTTTGTGGATGATGTTTGATGGGAATAATTTCCGACCATTATTTGCTTGAGGGAGTATGAGAGGAAGGAGGAGGAGCAGTTTCTTTGTTACTTGCTTTTTTCGTATTCAATGGCTGAATTATTACTTGGTGTATGTTTCCTTTTTGTGGGCTATGGTGGAAATTTTTCTTGGACTAGCAATTGGGGATGTGTTTTTGAGGCTGTTGCTGTCAATCTTTTTTGGCAAAATACAATTGTATATCCACGACTATCAGGTTTGTGACAAATATATCCACAACTATCGAAATACACGAAATATCCAAAAATCAGAAGGTTGTGTGACAGATCTATCCACTTTCTTCTGAAACTATAACGACGTGTCAGACGACGTTATATTGACTAACGGAATGCTGAATCGATGCCATCTCACCTGCCACATAAGCCTAAAAGCAACCGAACTTTACACCGTTATCTGTTAGACCTCGCTGCTGCAGTCTTCTCTGTTGGCGATTTGGTTAGATTCAAACTTTTTTTGTTTGAGATTCAAGCTTGGTATCACCATGGCGCCGGCTGCATGGAAGCCGTCGGAGTAAAAGGGAGGCAATGGTTGGGTAGGCTTATTTGGGGGTGGAGGCGTCGATCGGAGGAGGATCAGTGGTTATCGGGCGTGTTTCTAGGTTGAATTTTTAGTCTCGCCGTCTGTGGTTTTTAGGGGTTTTTTTTTAAAAAAATTCTCTTTTAATCCACGTCATTCAGTGGGGTCAGAAACACACCAACTAAGCATTCATCGTCTGTCCAGTCATCAAGTTAACTGACGGAGTTAACGGAGTGGACGGAAATGGATATTTCGATAGTTGTGGATATATTTGTCACAAACCTGATAGTTGTGGATATACAACGATATTTTGCCATTTTTTTTAGTTCATGGAGCTCTTCATGGATGTCAGGACTTATCTTCAATGCATCCTTTTCCTAAAAGGGGTATCAATGCAAAATCACTTTTCCCGTTTGTATATATACGAGTTGGTATTTAGATTGGTCGTTCGCCAAAATTCACATTTTTTAATGGCAAAATATATAGTCAAAACTTTCGCGTTTGTGCCAATAATAGCAAATTTGGAGAAATATCACTTATAGTCAAAATTTTGAAAGTTTCATGACAAATATAGCCATTTCTGTTACAAACTTAAACGGTGTTAGAGACTCCATTAATTAGATTAATGTTAGAGTGACTAGGATGCCAAATCATCGCACATATTAGTAACACATCATCATATCATTGCCACGTCAGTTAATTTTGAGTTATAAAATAATTAATTTTGAAAAAAAAAACAAAAAACAAAAATAAAATTATTTTTCCCCTACCCCCTACCAGTCGTCCCCTTCCTCCAAACCTGGTGGCGGCAGCGAGCAACGCTCAACCACCATCTTCTCGAACACCTGCAAAAAACCCAGAAAATTTATCTTCCATCTCTAACCCCTATCGATACCCGAGCGAAGCCGAACACCTTGCCCTTCCTTCTCCCTACAAATCCCTAATCCCTCCTCCCCTGCAAATCCCTAATCCCTCCTGCCCAGAAACTTCTGCCCCGATACAAATTCCAGATTGAGAAGCTAAAGTTCCAGAGATTCGAAAATTCTCAGTGAAGAGGAAGCAATAGAGAGATATAAGGTCGATTGAAAGATGTGTTCCAGCAGAGAAGACGCCGAGACATCGTTCCTGATGTTTGCCCCTTTGCGAGGAAAGGTGGGAATCGATTGTGAGAAGAGGTAGGGGTTCGGTTAGCCTGACTACCCCTAAAGGGGTAGTGATTTTTGACACCCCCTTTATGATTGGCCAATTTTATTTCCAATCATTGACATGTATTAATTAAACTGGTTTTTTATTTTTTTTAATCTTGTAATTTGGGGTCTCTCACCACATTGGAAAAGAGAAAGAATCTGGGGAAAAACGAAATCACCCCCATTAATTACATAATTAATTTCTCTCACTGGTACATTAATTACACGTACCACTCCACTGGTACACGTACCACTCCACTGGTACACGTACCACTCCACTGGTGCGAGCAATCCACAAGGTAGGTTAGAGTGAGAACAATACCAGTGCAATGATATTTTTCATAACAATGATAAACAATAACGGAGCAACAATGCAGTACCACTTCAATGATACAAATACCACTCCACTGGTACACGTACCACTCCACTGGTACACGTACCACTCCATTGGTAGGTCAGAGACGATCCCAGGATGGCGGCAGCTGGAGATAGGAGGATGGTGGTGGGGGAAGGCGCTGGAGGGTTTTGGTCGTTTCAGAGTAGAGGAGGGTTCTGGTTAAAATGAAATCAAAATGGAAAGAGGGCCCAAATGGAGAGAGAAGGAGAAGAAAGGAAGAAAAAAAGGCAATTAATTGCACATTTGGGGGGAGAGCTTTTTTCTGATTCCCCTTATTCTTTCATTTTCCAATGTGGGTGAGAGACCCCAAATTACAAGATTAAAAAAAATAAAAAAGCAGTTTAATTAATACTTGTCAATGATTGGAAATAAAATTGGCCAATCATAAAGGGGGTGTCGAAAATCACTACCCCTTTAGGGGTTAGCATAGTATCCGACCCCAAGAGGTAGGATTGGGAGAAGTGATTTGTATCTAATACTGATGGAACCCAATTCCACTTGCGGACATTCCACCTCTTTGGCAGACTTGATTTTAATTCAAACAACCATCCATTTAGGTTTAGCTTGAATATATATATATAATCGTTATATTGTCATGTATTTATAGAGTATATCAAATCTCATCTAACATATATAATATATGTAATAACATATAAAATTACATCCAAACAACATTTAAAACATGGATGAGACTTTTCACGTCGTTGCCTTTGCCATACTCCTCTTTGGCTTTCTTCGATTGGTTCTATAGCTTGAACTTGAAGGATGGCCTCTTGCCATCGAGCATTCTTCAAGTCATTTACTTGTACTTCTTACTGGTTATGAATGAAAGTCGAAAGATCCTAATCTTTGTGAGGAGGGAAAAAAAAGAGTAATAGATGTAGGGATGTAAATGAGTCGAGCTGTTCGTGAACGACTCGACGTTCGACTTGGGAAAAAGCTCGTTCGAAATTCGGCTTGTTAATAAACAAGTCGAACACGAGTTAAGCTTTGTTCAGCTCGTGAAGCTCGCGAGCTAGCTCGACTCGGTGGCTTGTTGAGCTAAACTCGTGTGCTGGCTCGTTTAGAGCTCATGATATGTCTCAACATGTGGCTAGAGAGCCAACTCGATTACTGACTTATGGACAAATCAATCTATATCTTATGATTTTAATTCATATAGTTGTTAAATTATATATCTCACATATATAAAGTTTACATGTTGAGTATGTGAGCAATATATCTTATTTTCTACTTTAAAAATAAATTATGTATCATAGATTGCTTTGATACTATGAAATAACAAAGATTTGGATTTGGAGTAGTTAAAATTTATTAACTAAATGATAAAGGATACCAACAAAGTATAATATGAGATTAGCTAACAAAATAAATTATATGTAACATGATATACAAAATGAAGTACCAAATAAAAGTAAAGATTTTAGTAAACAAGCTAGCTCGAACTCGACACGACTCGAGCTCAGCTCGATTATTAACGAACCGAGCTCAAAGTAGGGTAAAACTCGACTCGACTCATTTGCAACCCTAAATAAACGTAGTGATCTCCCCACCGTCACATAGGACGATAAGACTGCTCCTTGAATGGCAGCTGGAAAGGGCATTGATGGGGACTTGTAATCCGAGAAGCAGAAGGAAAACTAACGGGTTAATGCCACGTTTGGTCACTGCGATTACTAAATCGTGTCATGTTTAGTCACTAGAAAAAATTAATATCAACTTTGGTCACTCAAATTACTAAAACGAATCACATTTAGTCACTCTCCCTTAGTCTCCGTCCAAATCCGTTAATAGAGCCCGTTAAATGCTGACATGGATAACAAAATCGCCTAGTCAACGTTGTTTTGGACTATATATGGTCAAACCTGACCCTCCATGTCACTAAACCCGCCATGTAATTTGTCCAACCCAATACACTAACCCAAACCGAACCATGGACCAAACCCGACCCTATTCTCCATCTCTACCACGCCTCTCCACTTCTCCCCCTTCCACTTCACCTTGCCGGCAAATCCGCCCCCTTTCGTTTTATTCCACCAAGATCACTACATCCTCTCCGTCGACCCTCAATCCACTACCTTCACCGAACAAGAACCCAAAGAACAAGCTTCTCCTTCCCCCATCAAGCTCAACGCCTCCCCCCATCATCCCTCGACCTCCTCTCAAGATAATCAGTCGTCAGATCCAACCTCCTGAACTATAAATCCCTCACCTGCGCCAGGCTCCGCCGCGACTCCGCCCCCGTCCAGTTCATCTCCGCAAAGCTCCTCCTCTCCGACTCCGACCTCACCCCTCTACTCAATTCCGAATCCCCCCATTTCCTCTCCCAATCCTAATTATCGAATCCCGTCACATCCGGGTTGAACCAGGTCAGCTGGGAATACTTCTCCCGGGTCTGGCTCAGCAAGCAGGTCCTATCTTCAATCGCCCTTCCTCCTCCTACTCCCCGCTCTTCTGTAACTCACAGGAGTCCGCCGCCCGCGACGTCTCATCCGGCCGCTCCGACCAGTGCCTATACTAGGATAAATATGGAGACGGGAAACTGACGACGGCGCGATGGGAGAATTTATTTAGGGTTTCGTCCTCTGCTTTGATGGAGGAAGCTGACGTTTGTGCACGATGAAGAAGAAGAAGTACAGAGCGGATTCGTAGGAGGATCTTAGGGTTTCATTGTCTGCTGCGATGGGGGAACTGAAGCCGGCGCGCGGCGAAGATGAAGAAGAACTTGACTTCAACGGAGGATATGGGACAAGGGGGTCAAGGGGTAAAGTGGCTGGCTCCATCTCTCCCTGCTCTTTGATGTGTTTTATCGAAAATGGTAGACGAAATTGAAGGAGCAGAGCTTCGCGAGGAAGGAGAAGAGTTTCGGGTCTCTAAATGCCACTAACCCGAATGATTTTCCAATTTTGTTTTCTTAACTGGGTCGGATTTGGTTCTTGGTCTGGTTGGGTTAATGGGTTGGATTGGGTGTATGACATGGCGGGTTTAGTGACGTGGCGGGTCGGGTTTGAACATTTTTTATAGGGCTGGGAAACGGTGCGGTCTGGTCTAGACTAGACCATATATACGGTCTATGGTCCAGACCGAGAGGCTAAAGTGAAGACCACAAACCAGACCACAGACTATACGGTTTGGTCTGGTCCAAATATACCACATTCAACGAAAAATGAATAATTTGTTTAGTCAACCACACAAAAAATTGAACCAATAACCAAGAAAAATAATTGTTATTTTCCTTACAACATTAATCCTAACATGCATGAATAATTTTGATACTCTAAATCTTAGTACATAACAAAGATACAAAGTAAAAGCATCCCAGCTTGCACCATAACGTCATAAACATTAACATAATTTCATATGGAGACACGATTATTTCTACTCTCTGGTTAAATGTGGTTGTGAATGAAGGAGGGATGAGATTCACAAAACTAAGGTTGAGACTTGGGTGTCGTTGTGGGAGTTGGGAGAGTGGTCGAATGGGCTGTTAACATGTATTGACAAGTCAGTTGGGTTCACGGTTTGGTCCGGTAAACCACGGTCTAGACCAGACCAGACCAAGAGATCAAATCATAAAATAATACAGACCATGGACCAAACCAAACCATACCTCACGGTCTACGGTCCGGACCAAACTGTGCGGTACGATTTGGACTATGGTTTTTCTAACGGTCTGGTATATTTTCCCAGCCCTAATTTTTTACCCAAGACGACGCTGACTAGGCGCTCCCGTTAGCCATATCAGCACTTAACAGGCTCCGTTAACGGATTTGGCTGGAGACTAACGGAGAGTGACTAAATGTGACCCATTTTAATAATATGAGTGACCAAAGTTGATATTAATTTTTTATAATGACTAAACATGAAACGATTTAGTAATCTCAGTGACCAAATGTGACATTAACCCGAAAACTAACACTAGCATGGAAGCAAGGTTGTCAAACCGGTTTATGTCGGTACGCCGGTTTTGCAAGTGGAATGGTTCTACCGTGGTAGAACCAGTTCATGCGCCGGTCTATGCCGGTTTTAATAAAATTTCAGAATAAGAATATAAGTCACTTATTTTAAAACAATATCTCTAAAATCTACATTGAAAAATATATAAAAAAATAGATACCTTCTAAAAGCATTAAATTACCCCTAAGAAAAAGAACCAATCTGAATTCCTCCATCTCAATTAAACCTCTGATTCCTCCCTTCCCCTATGTTCAGAAACCAGTAAACGACGGAGACTAGAGAAGGCCTTGGGCAACCTCCATTAATAATCACCATAAACAATCCGAAACCATCATCCCATTATTCCATTAAAAATCTCCATTATTAAACCATTAACCCCCATTAAACCGGACTTCAAATCAATTTTCTCCGTCAATCAACCCAATAACAATCTCGCAATACCAGAACCCCTAACATGAGAAAGAAGCTCACCTGTACCTCGTGCCTGCCTTGCAGAGCCTCTCTCGCCGCGCCGCGCCGCCGAGGATTTGTATGTTGGTCTAGGGTTTCCACCAGGAAAAAGAGAAGGCAGAGAGAAGAATTTGGTGGACTGGATTGTTGGTGAATGAACGAGGCATGCGAGCAAGTCGGCGAAATCATTCCAATTCAAATTTTTTTACAATCCAATAAGAACAACAGCGTTTCCTTAAGAGACCGGAATGCAAAATACCGGTTGGACCACTAGAATTTCCGGTTTTGACCGGCTTTGACCGGTATTGACTAAGACAGAATACCGGTGGCATTCCAACCGGTTTCATGACCGGTACCGGTTGGACCTGGTTCAACCGGCCGGCATGCCACCGACATGACAACCATGCATGGAAGAAACTTGGGCTAAGTGAAACCCAATGGACAATCCCAAAGGAAGGGCACAGCCCATTTATCTTTCGCATTTCCCGCCTAATCATTCGCCCAACCCATATCTTTCCCGCCATGATACGCTGTCGTTGCATCTGACACTTTTTCCCGTCTTGGATGAACTCGGGACAGAGCCGAAGTACACAAGGGTTTTACTTTTCTGATTTGTTATCTTCCCACAGTGCATAGAGATCAAGCTTCACTGAAACCCTTCTACTTCCAATCCCAAAGTCTGCTAGGCCGGGGGAAAGAACAATGCCGTCGGAGGATTCGAAGCCGGTGAAGCAGGAATCGGAGGACGACGAGAGGAGTCTGAGCTCCATGGTCCTTGCTCGGCGGAAGAATCCGACGAATGCAGGTACGGTAACCCCCAAACCTCGTCCCAAGCCGGCGAAAGTGAAAAAGGAGTCATCCGAAGACGAGGACGACAGCGATGAAGATTTCGACGGAGCTGTTAAGCCAAAGAAGGGTTCTTCTCAGGATCGGTCGAAGGCAGCCGCCAAATTGAAGAAGGAAGAGGAAGACGACGAGAAGCCCATCGCGAGACGGAGTTCCGCCTCGAAACCTGCTAAGGTGAGTTATCTATGGGTATTAGAAGTTCCAATTTGGGGATTAGTTGCTGGGAGTTGATGTTTTTTTCTCTATTGAAACTGAAGGAATCGAGCGTGAAGAAGCAGAAGAAGACTGAAGTAGTGAAGGGTAAAGGAAACGCGGGGACTCAGCAGAATGGGACTAAGAAGGAGAAGAAGGTTTATAGTTTGCCTGGCCAGAAGCGAGATCCTCCCGAGGAGGTATTTGTTCTTCGTTGGTTTGGTAGCTTAGGGTTTGTTCTGGTTTCTGCAAGTGTTTGTTTGGAGTTAATTAACAATTCTGGATACTGTGGTTCAATTGCAGAGAGACCCACTGAGGATTTTCTATGAAACTCTGTATAAGCAGATTCCCAACAGTGAAATGGCACAAGTCTGGTGAGTTACATTTGCAACCCCCACTCTGTGAAGATTGTTTGATGGTTTAAGCACAATGTGATTATAGGGAAGAAGCTTACGCTGTAGAGAAATAGTAATGCTTTGTTCAGCGAAATGGCACAAGTCTAACATTTGCAGCCCTTCTCTGTGAAGATTGTTTGGTGGCTTAACCATAATGTGATTATAGGGAAGAAGCTTATGCTATAGAGAAGTAGTAATGCTTTGTTCAGCTACTTCGTAATAATTGTCAGCTTAGGATGAGGAATCTATTAGGGTTGGGTTATGGAGTTGCTGAGATCCTACTCTTTCTTAGAGATGTGTATCTTTTGAGCCTAATGAATAATCACAGATCTCAGCATGTAACAAAGAGTTGATGAAAATCAATCTTAGTTTCTTATGTTGATTGGTTTCTCGTATGAGTAAGAATGAACGTGAAAGATATAAGTCTCAGGAAAGTGGAGACTTCAGTGATCTCATCTTCTTATACCGCGGAACCATGCTTCACTCTTTGGTTCAAGATAGACTGCTGTTTTGCATTCTTGACTCATGAAGTCTACCCAGGTTTGACATTTGCTGCCATAGAGTCCCTGTTCGTTCTCATCAACATGTTTGATTACTAGTTGATACTTTAAGAACAAGACTTGTATTTTGAATATCCCTTGGCATTGCACAGTGCTATATTGAGTCACTGACATGTAATTCCATGGAAACTTCCTGCTGCACTTCTAGCAGCTGGCTTCCTGACTCATTCTCTGCTTGTTGTAGGATGATGGAATCGGGATTGCTTCCTAAAGACAAGGCACAAAAGGTGTTGGATATGAAGCTCAAGAAGAAGAACCAGAAGTTTGCATCTCCAATGAAAAAAGGCACTCCCACCACCACCACCACCTCAAAGAAATCCAGCGGTGCAACTGATACAAAGAAGAAGCCATCTCCATCTCCAGTATCTACATCTGCCAAAGGCAAGACTGCTCCTTCCAAGGTTACCGCAAAAGATTCTAATAAGAAGCGCAAGGCTAGCAGCGATAGCGATAATGACTCTGACGATGACTTTGTGGTGAATGTCATGTCGAAGAGACAGCGGGCATCATGATGATCCTATTACTTTGTTATGTTTCTGCTATCTTCATTACGGAAAGCAAAGCAGCATTTGGTCTGTATAAGTGTACTATATAACCTAAACTTCCCCAGAGATCTCGTGTTGAACCGACTGACATTATTTCACAGTTTCCTTTCCTGTTCGTGTTGTCTCACAGTCTCTCATTAGGCCTTGGCTCATGTCATTTTATTGCTACCATAATACCGTACCGCAGTCCAACAAAATCCCAATTTCGGATCCGTTTTGTTGGGCTTGGCCCATTACATAATCTCACGACGGTGAAACTGTAAATTCTCCTAAATTAGCGCTAAATCAACGCTTTGATCACTAAATAGGATTTAGGGAGTAGGACGAACGATATATTTTATTTCCTTCTTGAGAAACCGCCATAATGATTAATGAATGGATTAACTCATTTTTTTTATTTTAATTTGTGAGATTCATTGTAGAATGAAAATAAAAAGTCCCCATTTCATAAATTCTTAAATTTTATGTTGAAATAGGCGGTATAAATATTTCTCAAATTCAATAATCCATCGATTAAATTTGCGATTGCTGTACATATCATTTACATTTTTGCCATTTGATACGTCTGATTGTGATTTAAACACTAAGCTATATGAGCAAGATTGTATTTATTTTACACACATAAAATTTCAACGTATTTAGTAAATGTTTATAAAAAAATTAGTAAAATAATGTTTGTTTTATTATTATTTGGAAAAAAAAATTGAAGATACAAAGTACAGTCGATTTAAGTTGGAAAGTCTCTCTGACGGAAGTCGTGAAGCGGAGCGAGGCGGGAGGGGAGCCGGAAAAACCCTAAATCGGCAACAGAGGACCCTCCATTGAGCGACACGTGTCACCAGCTCCCACCCCCCGCGCCACTCGATTTTTTTTTCTCCCTTCCCTCTTTCTCAATCATAAAACCAAAGAGACAGAGTCTTCACCGCAACCAAATTCCTTTCTCCCCCTTATCTCGCCGTCGGAATTTCCACCCTCTAATCCCTTCTTCTTCCCCAGAGCTCTATCTCTTCTCTTCTGGTCTCTCGTCCCTCGCCAATGGCGGATTGACCTGATTAGGTCTTTGTTTTTGTTTGTCTTTTTCCTTTTCCTTCTTGGGCGTGACGAAGATGAAACAGGGGAACAACTGCTCTCTCCTACCCTCTTACTTCGAAGAACACGAGCACGAAGTCGCCTCAATTCTGCTTGACCTTCCTCTTGTAATCGACCAATCCAAACCCTCCGCCGCCTCCGCCTCGTCGCATCATTCCATTCCGTTCTTCTGGTCCGGCAAGCGGAAGAGATCTTGTCTCTCTCGCGGAGGCCGAATCGATTCCTCGCCTTCAACTGCAGCATTATCTCCGAGCCCGTCTCTTCGTGATGCCCAGCAGCCGTTGGCGGCGGTCGAGAAAAGTTCGGCGGCGAGGGGAGAATCGAAACCTAAGGAGGAAAAGGAGGGCAGCCCTACAACGCCGCTTTCCCTGTCACTGAGCGTAGAGGAAGAATCCGGTGAGAATCCTCCCCGCTGTAAGCGGAGAGTCGCCTCCGCCGTCAGCAAAAAGGTAAACGCTTCGTTTTCCAGTGGTTTTTCGTTTGCTGGGTGGATTTGACCCTTTTACCCTTATCCCAATCTTGATGGTAAAATTCTGAAGCTGTGAATCTTTCTGTGGGGAAAAAAATTGTTCAGCAGTCGAGGAAGGATTTGATGGAGAAAGTTGCCGAGAGCGCGGAACAGCGGAAAGTTTTACGGAAGGTAATTTTGAAGTTTCTCCCTTTTTTCTTCTCCACTCTGTTTCCCCAATCCGTCTAATATTGTCACTGGAAATTTACTGTGGGGGGTTGCGGATTAAACACAGGAGATTGAGAATGTAACCCGTTATTACAAAACTTTGGAAGAGGAAAATTCGAAACTGAAAGCCATTGAAGAACAGGTGATTCTTTCTTTCCACGCCCACTCCCTTAAGAAAACCCTGCTCATAGAAAGCCAATCAATTTCTAACCCTAATTGCTCCCAATTGAAAATGTGCAGCTGAGGCTTGGCAAGGAAGAGAAAAGGCCTGGATTAACCGAAACCCAATTGGCCCAACCGAGAGCCGGTTCAGTGGTTGTGAATGAAAATGCAGTGGAGGAATCACTGATTCGAAAGGTTGGGGTGGTGCCTCCGTGTTCATCTAGCTGCAGCAGCAGTGGTAACAATAATAATAATGGCAGCGGGGCGATTGGGATTGATCTGAACAGCGGGAGTGGGAATGTGAATGTGTGTTTTCCGGTGGGGGAAGGGAGGTGGGAGGAGTCGATTTTGGGGGACTGCTGGCTGCGGCGGTTTGATGATTCAGGGCTAAGGGCGGCAACGGCGGCGACGGCAAGGAAGAGGAGGATTGAGAAGAGGAGGGAACAAAAAGAGCGACGGCGGCGAGGGTTAACTAATATTAGGTGGGCTTGTTGGAGTGAGAAAAACTTTAACTAATATGATAGTGCTGCGTAGTTTTTTAGTTAACTAATTGTATTATTATTAATCTTATGATTATCGGCTTATATAGATTATTAATCAATATTTTTGGATTAAGTTGCTTATTAGTTACTTTTTCCTTAAGCAAAACAGATCTAAGGATGTTTTATTATTGTTAATGCTGGCAGCTCTAGTGGTTGAAATTTTAATAATTTGAGTTGTTAACTTGTTATTGCTTTTTGGGGAGCTTGTAAAGTTATGGGCTCGTATTGGGCCGGCGAAAGCACGGCTGAAGGCTGATGCACAAGCCCAAAATGTCAAATTGATTTTCACGGCGGAATGTGGATACTGGATACGAAATTAGATGCCCAGCCTACCCCATTGAAGTAATGAGCGCGGGACGGATATATCAATATCTGTACTTGTTTCGTGCTAAGCGTGGTTCAGGTTGAGTAATACTGATACTAGCGTGGGCCTCGACCATTTGGCCGGAAAAAGGTGAGGTATGAAATTTGATAATGTAATTGGGTGTATAGCTTATTGTTGTATAGTTTTTTTTGGGGAAACACGTGATAAAACATGAATGATGCAACGAATCAAAAATCAGCCTTATGAACCTAAACCAAGTACCTGTTATCTTGTGAAACAATATTGTTTCCGATAATATGATGAGGTAGAATAAATTTTATAGAAACCGAATTCCAGAAAATCGAATAAAAAATTGCCTATCCTGCGATTTTTTCTGGAAATGAGCATCTCACAATCGTTGCTAGCTTTTACTTGGCCCGTTGGCCGATTAATTTGCTTTATAAAACTTTCATCGACCTCGCATAACTGAAGAGGACAAGTTGCTGAACTGGCCATTTAGTAAGCTGAGGATCTGCTCTCCGTGTACGAATTTGAAGATTGCTTCTTTTCTTTTCCAATGAAGGTTGCTCAAATAAGATAACTTGGGTATGGATTGAAAGATTGGAAATCCTGGGGAATCTGGAGACTGGTCATGATGCTGACCTGGCGATTCGTCGCAACGAGATGTTCGACAACCAGCAGCAGCAGGGTTTTGTTCCAGATTCGGCTGCTGCTGGTTTGATTACAAGTGGGGAAATGTATGCGCAGCAGCATCAGCATCAGCAGGTTTTGGTTCCGGATCGTGCTTCTACTGGTATGATTATGAGTGGTGGGCAAATGTATCAGCAGCAGCCATCAGGGTTTTATGGGTATCCCTACCCTGTTGGAGGGATTGCTGGTACTGGGATGTTGCATTTCGACTTCTAAGAATGGATCTCGACCCGGCACAACAGTTTTAGGTAAAAGAAAGTTTTGAGAGTAGGGGTAGGTTCTGATGATTCTGCACATAGCCTGCAGAAGCTTATTTTTTTTCCATTGTTAGGCCAATTTTGGTATGAGACTTCAGCCTTGGTTTTTCTTAGGCGTAGTAGGGGTTTAGGGAAAAGATTGGAACTTTACTAGGTTTTGCGCTTAGTTGGGGGCTGGGGGAATTGATGAATAAGGGATCTTCAGAGATTCTCACGTTTTGTATCATGGAGAGTGAAGTGAGCAGATCTCTCGAATCTGATGCAGAAACTGAAACACAGCAGAATAAATGGAATTTTTTGTCAAGTTTTCTTACGGCAAAGGAAGGATATATATAGTAGTACCATAATCGTACTAACAATTTTGAGTTATTGCGATAAATTGATATTCTATACGTTGATAGAGAGATCCTGTGTTTGAGTTTTGCCTGACAATAAGTACTAATTGTTAACTTATTTTGATGATAATAACAGACCGTGAAAACTTCAACTCTATCAGTTGATTTAACATGAATAGTTTGGCTTATCAATTCACCCAAATTAATAGTGAGGACTGAGGGAGTCCCATATAGTCTCATAGTCATTATTTACTTTACGAAATGACTACAATGCCAGTTATTCCATCATGTCATAAAACAAAAATCAAAGCCACCGTTCCTGTAAATGTGATTGAGCCAACATGTTTATAGATTCTCATTCAACTCATAAGTTTGCGCTTGACAATGAAAACTAAACTCTATGCAGAGAGACTAGAAACTATGTTTCTGAAGAAACATTCTACTGAAGAGAAGGGACCAATTCAATAAATTATCTGTTCTGCTAAATGGTCTCATTCGATTCTATGTAAGGTTTAAAGTCTTTGAATGAGGAGATTTACTCGATCGATCATCGGCCGATTTTCTTGCAACTTCATTCGCAGCACCGCCTTTCTCATTGGTCATCTCGATGTGCCGCCTTTTCTTCGGATGTTTCAACATAGAGTTATCCTTCAGACTTGCTATCGTCAACTCCTCTTCTTTCTCTGCCTCTTTCTTGTTCTCTTTCTCCCTGGAAGCTTGTGGTTCAGGATTACTCGGAGGTGGAAACAACGGAGGCTCTTGGCCGCTTAATTTGCAGAACACTCTTTCGACCGTTTCACTTATTTCTTTCCCCAGGCCATTGTTGTCCAGAATCAATTCCCATACCGATTTCGAAGCCTTCTCGAGCACCGGAGTTCTACAAATGACAAGAAAATGAAAATGCAGCTAATTGGATCAGGTTGAGCTTTGAATGAATAGCATCAAGTACAGAAAAGGAAGGAGAAAATAACACGTATAGAGACACCTACTCAAGTTCTTGTCGAAGTGCATCGAATAGTTCCCTCTTGGTCTGTTTCTCTGCGCCAGGGGTATTTAAAACCTTACTCTGCTCGGCCATTTTGATGGTTGTATTCTTCAGCTCTTCCTGTGAAACAAAAAAAAAAATAAAAATAAGAAGAAGAAGAAAGAGTTAGAGCTACTTACACAATCAATTACTTTCAGAATTCAAAAAGTATGCAGAAGATGAAAAAGATGCAAACAGTTCAAAAGGCTTAACTCGCAGGACACACCGTTCTTCTAGCAAACAAAAGGTTTGATCACGAAGAGACCATGGACAAAGGTTTCCAATATAAGTTAAGTTCTGATATAATGTTAAATCTTTAGAGTAAGAAATCATCGTGGTTTCTGTTATAAGTACCAATGAAATGCTAACTCTTTAGATAAAGAAAATCCTTGATACATTGCATTCACGGTTACTAAGCATGTAACGCTTCAATGTTCTAACAAATGTACCATTGTTCTTATTGACTCGAATCGACCACCAATCAAACAACCAACGTAACAAAAAGCTTAAGTCTTTATTGAAGCAATGAGCCTCCTGAGGATCGACAGCATTAACATATATGCCATACGGGTTCAACAAACGAAATGATCGATCAACCGGGCCACGTGGACTCGAGAGGAGACCAGTGGTGTTGTTTACTTTTTCCTTTTCAATCATGAAACCACAAACTATAACTAATCACATTTTAACCCCACTTGCATAGCAGGGGGGAACAAGTTGATTCTCTTCATCACTATGAATCAACATAACCTGATTCTTTGGAACTCTTTCCTCTTCTCATCAACAGTAAGCAAATCCAAATTTCCAACCAAACATCAGCCAAACAGTAGCCATTCCCCAATTTCCATCCGAAATTTCAAATTTTACTAATAAATTCAAACAACACTAGTACGGGAAGGCAAATTGAAATTTAAGAGACAGAGAAAGAGAAAGAGAGATGGGGGGTACATTGGCCTTGAGCTGATTGATGATCTTCAATCTCAGAGCATCAATTGTGCCGTCGTTCATCAGACATTCCAACACGTCCTCCGGAGATATCACCGACGACGAAGAAGAAGAGGACGCTTCCATATTCCCCCCTGAGCAAAACCAGAAAATAAGAACCCTAGAAAGGATGAGTTCGCTCCCTTTTCGTTCTTCACGCCAATCTTCTTTCTCTTATCTATCGGCTTAATAGAAACAACAAATACCCAAGACGTGGGGAAAAGTAAGATTCAATTCCCTATCTTCAAAACCCATTGGAAAAAGGGGGCATAAGATCAACAGAAACCAGGAGGAAGGGAGAATTAGAACCTGCAAGAAAACTACGCGCCGAGACGAGCTGGGTCTGCCGCCGTAAACATCCAAAGCAGTGTGAAGAGAGTTCGCACAGAATTTACGAGGTATACGACGAAAGGCGCCCCCTTTTGAACCCCCTTTGTTTTATTGGGCACCCCAGCTGCTGCTGCTGCTGCCGCTGATTCTGCAGAGAATGGTGAAGATTGAAGAACAAGGGGAACTAATCTGATTCCTCGCTCAAATCGCAACTGGTTGGAAAGACTCGTACGACGTCGTTTGGCCGAACTCCGGTCGCCTTTGGCGGGTAACGGTCGCTGACTAGGGTGAACTGGGAAGAGGCCTCGGGGTTCTAAATAAATATATGTATTTTCAATTTCATAAACTAAAAATTATAAAAATACAATTTATCAAGAAATTTACAATGTAACTAGAATTATCTAGAAAAATATGAATCTATAGTAATTCTTTTATTTGTTTTTTTAGTTCAAGTCTAGTATAAGTTCATTTTGAAGTTTCCTCATTGCACTTAAAATCTCATATTGTGTTCTCTAATTGCAACAAGTAGTCTAAAGACTGGATGTGGATTTAAATATTTCTTTTCGCGTGACCACTTCCACGAGTGTTGAATCATCATCTCATGCATCCTCGATCGAACTCTTAATGACGCCAACCACAATTGCTTCTAAACTTTGTGCCTCGATATATACATCATTTTCACCTAGATACTCAAACAACTGATTTACATCAATTTTGATATGATAAACCATACAATTAATCATATACTCAAATTCATTTACTTCTTGTTCAAAATTTATTCACTTGAGCCGACTTCATCCCTTAAGCATATTTAAACGTTTAAGATAATACAATGAGATAACACAATGAATCGTAAAAGTTAAGTTTATCAAAATATAAAAAATATATTTTTACTAAATAAAATTAACACACACGATATATAAATCTTATTTTAGGAGTATAAATTCATTTATGTTAACTATATACATTATAAAAAAATATTTTTGAATTAATAAATTATTAATTTATCAATTAATTAATAAATTGTTATGGTCTCAACTTTATTAATTTATAGAGGTTCACAACATGATCAATATTTCAGTACAGTATCACCTATCCAACAACAATAAATTACTCTCTTCCTTGGAATCTTCCCAAATCATTGGGACCATCTCCCTCCTGCCAGCTTATCACTGCTATTGTCTTTCAAAAGGGTTCATTGGTATTCTTCATCTTTATCCAATGAAGATGAAAGATAGCTCAAGATGAAGCCGTCTAGCTCTCCTTCAAGCACTGAATCAGGGTTAGAAACCTCGTGGCTGGTTCGAAGATCCTTAACCATACGGTATGGCTGGAGAGAAACGCAGAGCAAGCCAAAACTGTTAAATTCATTCAGCCAACCAAAACAACAGTGAAAGTTCTCTACAAACATACCAGTAATGCATGGAAGTTTAAGAAATGGTTCTTTGATCACTTACATGAAGGACGTAAGTGCGAATTTGATTGCCCCAGCTGATTTCCGTCAATGATTGAGTGTGCTGAGCATTCACCTGGGCCTGCCGCGTCATCTCGAGCTGGTCCAGCCGCGACTGAAGCACTGACATTGCTGATGCCTTGTTCATATGCTGTGATCTGTAGTGAATACCCCCCACACAGAATTATTTCAACATTTGGAGCATAAGGAGAACTTAGGGACATAACCCTGACAATATCTAAAGGTAATAACTGGAGCTTAGGTCGATAAGAAGTTTCACCTTTCGTTCTGACATGTGGCAGTTACCCCAGTTGGAATATGAACTATCCTCACAGCACTGTCAGTCGTGTTAACACTTTGCCCACCAGCTCCTCCAGATCGAAACCGTTCAATTCGTAAGTCGGATTCGTTGATCTGAACATGTGTGAACCCTTCACCAAGAATTGGGATCACAGCAACTGCTGCAAACGACGTGTGCCGCCTTTTACTGCTGTCGAAAGGCGAGATTCGCACCAGCCTGTGGACTCCTACTTCTGCTTTTGCATAGCCAAATGCATATTCACCATCTAGTCTGATGGTTGCCCGCTGAAAGTAGCAAAAGAAATATCAAATTTAGACATGTTTGGTTAACGGGAGATAACTCGGCAAAAATAGTCATGGAACTTCATGGAGTTGAAACACTAGGAATATGAAGAAAATGATAATGAATGACAAGGTAAAGAAAATCGAATAATTTGACATTTGTTATACACTCATTTTGAAGGTGTGAGTTCTTATTGAACAGTACGAGCTACCGGAGGATCATACACCAGTATCCCCAAAGTGACTCATACATGGGCAGGTATGCAAAAACCTTATCTGTTCGGGGGATGGGCAGAATACCAATTTTGAGAACCGGGATGGTAACGAGGATAGAGATATCTTTCTCAGACCTACCCAATTATTATCCCTACTAAAGAGCAGAAATTCATAAGAGCTACAAGATTGTGTGCTTCTGTAAACAGAGAAAGATGATAAAGATGATATAACCTTGATTCCTGCCATCTCACCAGACATCTCGTCGACCAATGTCACTCTAAACCCTCGGCGTTGAGCCCATAGTTTATACATCTGCATCACCATTTTCGCCCAGTCCATGCTCTCAGTACCACCAGCTCCAGCTTGAACCTATTTTCATGCATCAAGAAATAAAGACACAAGCTTTAAGCAATGAAAGTTCCATAAACAGACGTTTATCATACAGCAGAGCAATTTGGACAGTAACATATCAGTAAATTGGAGAGCTACCTCGATGTAACATGAGCAAGAATCATGCTCTGCGGATAACAAAGCTTCTAGCTCTTTCTCTTTGGAATTTCTTCTCATCTCAAGCATGGCTTTCAATGATTCCTGCAGAGCAAACAAGTAGTCAATTCATTGATCATGCTAAAGTTACACATGATATCTCCCATCTCGGTTCAAATTACAATTTGGTCACATATCATGTTCATGTGTATCACAATAAGCATTAAGACAATTAAAAAAACGAAATCTCCCTACGACGACTTCATTAGCATTATCTGTTTCCCAGAATCAACAACATAATGACGAAAACTGATGGGAAAACAACAATGATAAGATGAAATATTAGGATGATTTTGGTGCTTAGTTGTCTCGATCTTGAATTCAGCGTCCAATGTGAGAGATATAATTTGGGTATGTAACCAAATTGGTATTTAACCCGTTCCATCTTAATAGCAGCCAACCCTTCTGTTCAATAGTTCAAGGCCAACATTTAAAGCTAAGCAAGAGATAATCAGGTTCTCAGTATATTGTCCCGGTACGAGTTCTACCAAGTAATTTGCTCATCAGGGCACAAGGAAAAAGAGTACATGCCTAAACAACAAGAAGCAAGGTTTCCCACCAATTCCAAGTCGGAGTCCTCCGCTTCTTCACGAGCCAACTTTATCATATCAATGTGCTCAATCAAATCTTGCTCCAATGCTTTCACCTCTTTCATCTTACCCATCATCGAGCCATGCTCGCGGCTTAACTTTCCAGCAAGTACAGGATCATCCCATAGGTTTGGCTTATTCAGCTGTGCTGATAGCAAATCTAATCTAACCATCAACTTATTCCACTGCCACATATTACAATCATGTATCAAATACAATATAAAAACAACTAGAAATCATGCAGAAATTGACAGCCAGGGTCCTAGAAATGAACTGAAATTTCAGCCACTCCAGAAAAAAGGGATGCTTTGCTAAACGGATTGTTCAAGTACATAGATTATTAAGAATGTGCAGGTTTCGAAATGGTCAGGTTGTGAGGATATATTGCTTTTGGATGAGCAGCAACCCATAAGATGATGAATTTCGGACAACAATCCACCCATTCCATGATCCAAATGACCCCTGACAAGTTCAATTTAAATTGAACCATGGACTGAATAATTGCATTCTGGATTTCTAGAACCTAATAACAGCCGTTACCTGCAACCGCTTCTTGATGACTTGAATGGACTGGGCAATAGCAGCAGCATGGCTCTTCCAATCACTCTCACTTTCATCAAGAATGGCCCAGTTACTAGCAACAATTCTATCAACAGTCAAGCCATCGGAAGTAGACAGCTCCGCAGCTGCTGCTGCCGCATGTGTACTAAGACTAGGAAAAACCCTCCTCTGGAACTGAAGCTCTCTATTCAAGACGCCGTTTGAAGAGAAGCCCAGGACCTGGTGATTCTTCCTTACAGATTGTGAAGAGTGAAGCTTTGAAGAATGGAGGAGTGCGTTCTGTGGCTCGGGTTGAAGAGGGCAGAGTAAGGAAGCTGCGAGGAGACTCTGGGAACAGATCCTAGATCTTCTGAGCGCCAAAGCTGACATCTTTCGGCCCTTGGTTTCCTAATCGACGGAGATCGAAGGCATTCGAGGCTTTTCTGCTCTATTCCCATTCCCAACAGAACCTCGAACTCGACTTCTAGGTTCTGCCGCCAATTCCAAGGGATTTCAAGTTCTGATTCTTCAGCTGCTTGATGATCGGAGAATTCAAGCTGAAACCTTTCCCCTTTCTTCCCCGATCCAATTTGACGAAGGAGTAATGAGCTAACGACTAACGAGTTTTCCTCTCCAGGGTTTAACAGGGGAGTTGAGTTGAACAAGCCGCGAGGGTTTAATGGGGAAAGGAAGCAATAAACGACAGCGTCCCCGGCCACCGTCAGAACCAATGAACAAAAGCCCTGCTATAAAAATAAAACCTCTTTCACCACTCTCGCACTCTCTTTTCTCTTAGTCCACCAACAGCGCCCTCCTCTCCGTTTCGTGCTCCGGCCGTGGCGAACCCTAATTCGCTCTGCTTGATCCTCCTCCTCTCTTCTCTCGCCCTCGCCTCTGCCACCGTCTTCTTCGAGAGTCCGGATCTGGTGACTAAGGGGGGGTCCTTAGTCACTTGGCTAAGCCCCTCCTGGCCATTGGATGTAGAAGGATCAATCTAATGGTGAAAATTAGGGAAGGGATTTTTAAATACTTGGAGGGGCAATTCTGGAATAAAAAAAATTCATTAATTGGTTTTCCTTTTTATTCTGGGAAGGGAAAAAAAATAGGCCCGCCGTCCGCGTCGGCCCCGTCCTTTGCGCCGCTTCGTCTCCGTCCAATTCCCTGGGCAGAGAATTCTTCTCCCCTCCGCCATTATTCCCTGGAATTCCCAGAGAGAGAGCCGTCCAATTTCCTGGGCAGGGAATTCTTCTCCCCTCCGCCATTATTCCCCTGGAATATTCCCAGAGAGAGAGAGAGAGAGAGAGAGAGAGAGAAGCAGCAGCGGGGAGAGAAGGACAGCGACGGTGGAAGAGAGGGGGGCGACGGCGAGGAGATCTCAACGACGGCTCCGGCGACGATGGAGAGAGGGCAAGACGACTACGACGGTGGCGGCGGCGGCGGAGGCGGCGGTGGAGAGACATCGTCTGAAGGAAGAACAGTGATTTGTATAGTTTGTATGTTTTGTAACATTAGTTTGTATTGTTAGTATTTTTGTACAAAATGTCAGTATGGTTTGTATGTTTTTCTTTGACAGTTTGTACTCTTAGTATGTTTTTCTTTGACAGTTTGTACTCTTAGTATGTTTTTCTTTTATTCTTAGTATGTTTCGCTTTGTATTGTAAGTACTAATAATTTGTATACTTTATATGTATTGATTTGTGATGCAAAAAACATTACAAACATGGTTGACAAAAATGACAAACATGTGGACAAAAATAACAAACATTACAAACAATACAAAAGAAACCAACAAACATTACAAACATTGCAAACAAACATTACAAACATTACAAACAGTACAAAGCATACTACACGTACAGAATATCACTACTAACAATACAGATTGGTAAACTTGTATTACAAACAAATGAATACAAAGTATACAAATCATAACATAAAAGTATACAAACATTACAAACATTGCAAACAAACATTACAAACATTACAAACGAACAAATGAATACAAAGTATACAAATCATAACATAAAAGTATACAAACATTACAAAATAACAAACATGACAAACAAACATTACAATGTATACAAAATAGTAATATAAACATTACAAACATCACGAACTCAATACTGTTGCCGGAAAATCATCCACCACCGTCTCTGGTCGCCGGAAAACTGCTCCGCCGTCGCCAGAAAAGTTGACTCTCTCTCTCTCTCTCTCTCTCTCTCTCTCTCTCTCCCCGTAGCTGTTGGAAGCCATTGCTGGGGACACAAAATCCCTCCTCTCTCTCTCTGGCCGTGGCTGTTAAGGCCACAAAATAGCTATTTGGGGACAAAAAATCCCACCGCCAGAAAAAGAAACGGCGGCGCGGGTTGGGGCCGGTGGAGAACGTCGCCGGAAACGGAGGGGTGAGAATGGGTGGAGTCCGGATCTGGGTGAGAGTTTTTAAAATTATTTAATAATTAAAAGTAAATATAAACATGCAATTACTACATTGCCCTTTATTAAATTGGATTAATAGGAGCCCTTGGATTTTAATGAGCTTGTATGGCTAAGATTCACTTAGTCATGTGACTAAGGGGACCCCCCTTAGTCACCTGATCCCAGCCCCTTCTTCGAAGAGAAATTCGAAGGTATCATCGTTGTCCATTTCCTTGATGTTTTTTATTCCTGCGCGTTGCGATCACTTCTCTGCTTGTTAGCTTTAGCTTGGGTTTCAGTTGATGGAAGTGTCTCATTGTGTGGCTTTAGAGGATAGTTCGCCTCGGGATCAGGCTTAGTAATCATCGTTTTGAGTGGATAATGCCATTGCCGGCGAATGTTAGAATTGTTTGGATCTGGTCGTTACTGCTTGAATTTGGATTGCTAGCGAGTGATGAACTCGGAGCGGATCGGTGTTTGTTTAGATCTGCGAATAGATGACTGGATTATCCAGCTAGTTGAACAGTTGCTGTTGGAAATGTGTATGAATAGCTTTGAAAGCTATAGAGTCTCAAGTGAAAAAACTAACACATTGGTAGTTTTACTTGGTGAAATGAGTATAAAGATAGGAGCCTCTCTCCTAAGGGTATGCCCCTTGGGGTGACCCACTTTTGTGGGAGAGGGAGGACCTAATGGACCACCACACACATGCGCGCGCCGTCCGTCCGACCGGTTGGATGGATGGATCACTAGAGACTATATACATATTTTTTGGAGAAATTCCGAACGAAATTAATTATTTAATAATTAATTATTAATCGATTATTCTGAGGAATATTCCAAGGGATAATCGATTGAAAAGGAATATTCGAAGGATAATCTCCGCAGGATTTATCCTAACCGACTGTTTTAATTAAGGAAGTAATTATCTTCCTTAATTAATCCGACTTATTCCCCAAGCAAGAGGGTATATTCCTAGGGGTTCGGCTCCTATAAATAGCCGCCTCCCCAGCCCCTCTAAATACACCACAACGAGCATAAACACAATAGAGAGAGTGTTCAGAGAGCTCCGGTTTTCGCACAAAACCGCGAGTACATAGAGGAGCTGTTTTATCCTGGAGACGACCGGTTGATAGTCTGCCGTGCGCATCGAGGGCAGTGCCGCGAACGTCTTAAAGAGAGCGACCTAGTCCGCGACTCAGCTCCAGATTCGGTATCCTCGGTCTTGTTGTTGTTCCGTTTCTAACAATTTTAAGACGTTCGGCTGCTGCTATGTCGACTGAACATAACAACATGGCCGGATCTGGTGCTGTCGATATCAATCGACCGTTTCGCTTCGTTGGAGTCAACTTTCGTCGCTGGAAACAAAAGATGGAGTTTTACCTGACGACCAAGAAGTTGGCACACTGCCTCACTAGCATGCCCGTCGAGCTGCCGGAAGAAGCGACCGATGAGGAGAGGACTGCTTCTGCTAAGGAAAGGGAGCATGACTTCCTATGCAAGGGCTACATCCTCAACGGCCTGGCAGACGACCTCTACGACTACTATGCGGACAGCAAGAACACCGCAATGATGGTCTGGGATGCGCTCCAAAAGAAGTACGACACGGAGGAGGCTGGAGCTAAGAAGTATGCTGTCAGCCGCTACCTGCGCTACCAGATGGTGGATGACAAGTCTGTCGAAGTTCAGTCCCACGAACTTCAGAAAATAGCTCACGAGATCGTCTCTGAAGGTATGCCTCTGGACGATCAATTTCAAGTTGCTTGCATTATTGATAAGCTGCCCCCTTCGTGGAAAGATTTTAAGAATATGCTTAGACATAAAACCAAAGAATTTTCACTGGAAAGTTTGATTACTCGCCTAAGGATTGAGGAAGAGTCCCGCAAGCAGGATATGAAAGAAGAGGCACTACAAGAAAACAACTGTTTAGTGTCGGTTATTTTATATGTTTAGTGTCGGTTTTAACCGACACTAATTTTTTTTGTGTCGGTTCACTTAACCGTCACGAAACCTTCCGACACTAAACCGATTCGTGTTGGTTTTTGACAACCGCTGGAGTAACCGACTCGAATTGTATTTATGTCGGTTATTTTGTGTCAGTTATAACTGAAACTAATTATTTATCAAGAAATTTCCTTTTTTTTAATTGGAAGTATTATCTGTGTCGGTCCACTAACCGACTCCAATATGAAGTTTTTTTAATAAAAAAAATGTCGACCAGTGGCTGGTGGCTACTCCAATTTCTTGCCTTTCAGCTTCTCTCCCCTTCTTCTTCCTCGTCAAACCAAAAACAGATCAAGACTATCGGAATAAACAGAACAACTGTTCTTCATTCACAAACCCAGAAATTACAACCCCCTAAACATCAATTACAACCCTTGTAAACACTTGAAAATGTGAACTTCAAACTCAACCACCACATAAACGCAAAAACCCACAGAAAAGGATCCTATCTCCTTCCAAAAAAACCGAATCCATAGTTACCTTTTCTCCTCAAACCTAGAAATAGACCCAAAAAACAAAAACACAAAAAAAAATGCATCTGAATCCATCTCCGTCGTTGCCGCAAGTCTCCCACCTTTGGCCTGGCGCTCGTCGACCTCCACCTCCGCCACCAGCTCCTCCTACCTCCATCGCCTCACCTTCAGCCTCCACCTCGCAGGAACCTCAGCCTCTGCCGAAGCAAAACCTGCAAAAAACCTAGATTAACTCATGGATTTTTAGTTCCCGATGTCGCCTGTCGATCTCTCCATCATCGTCGCCGATCTGGCCGATCGTCGCCTATCGATCTCTCTGCCATCTTCCCTGGATCTGGCCGATCATCACTTTTCGATCTCTCTGCCATCTTTGGTGGATTTGGCTGATCGCGCCCTCTCAATCTCTTCGCCATAGCCGTCTGGCCTCTCCACCATCGTCGCCGGATCTCGCCAAAGTAAACAGCTAGCGATTTTGAGATAGGAATCGAAGGAAGGAGATGAAAGAAGGGTTTATTCTCATTGAGAAAAGACGAGCAGCCGAGCAGGTGAATGGTTTATTTTTGGAGAGGAACGAAGAAGGAAGGATGAGAGGATAGAAGGAAAGTTGAATGGCGTGTGATGAGATTGGGCAGAGGGGTTTCTTTATTTGGGGACTGGGGTAAGGGATTGTATTTTCCTTTTTCACTTTTTTATAGATGGGAAATTTTTCAATTTGTTAGGAGGGAAGTTTCGGTGGACATTGAAAATTTTTGGAGCCAAAATAGCCTATCATTTTTGTCAAAATTCAAAAGTATAAGAATTGTGTCGGTTAGAGTAATAACCAACACAAATCCTTTGAAAATTGCGTCGGTTAGCATGAACCGACACAAAACGTAGAAAATTGTGTCGGTTAAATAACCGACACAATTTTCCGACGCAAAGTAGTCTTTTAGTGTCGGTTAAATGAACCGACACAAAACAACCGACACTAAATGTCTGTTTTCTTGTAGTGAGGTGATGGTCGTCACTGCTAAACGACCCACCCCTAGAGCTCTTAAACCTAACCAGAAAGAGTTTAAGGGTAAGAACCAGCAGGTCCGCCCCCACCAGAATGGTGCCTCTCGAAGTAACCAAAGGGTCATGGCCCAAACCTCTAAGAATGACCCACCGTTTATCTGCTTTAACTGCGGAAAACCGGGTCATATGGCAAAAAAGTGCAGGAACAAGCATAACCCCGCCGCTGCGGCCAGGGTTGACTTGACAGAAGAGGATTTGGTAGCCATGATCACAGATATGATCGCTGAAGTTAACCTCACTCGTGACTCAGAAGGATGGTGGCTGGATACAGGTGCATCGAAGCATGTATGCAACAATCGTGCTATGTTTAAAACATATGAAGAAGCACCTGCTGACAAGAAAGTGTTGTTGGGGACTACTCACACCACTATGGTTGTTGGTTATGGTGAAGTGGAGCTGAACTTTCACCTCTGGGAAGAAGATGGTGCTTAAGGATGTGTTGCACACTCCAGAGATAAGGAAGAATCTTGTTTCGGGATATCTTCTTAATAAGGCTGGGTTTAATCAATCTATTGGGGCAGACTTGTATACTCTTACTAAGAATGAGAGTTTTGTGGGAAAGGGATATGCATGTAATGGGATGTTCAAGTTGAATGTCGAAATTAATAAGATGAATTCTTCAGTTTACATGGTGTGTGATTTGAATGTTTGGCATGCTCGTCTTTGTCATGTGAACACACGAATTGTGAAGAATTTAAGCAAGCTAGGACATATCCCTAAACTCTCAATGAATGAATTTGATAAATGTGATTTCTGTAGCCAAACTAAAATAACGAAAACGCCCCATAAATCTGTGAGTAGAGAATCAGAACCATTAGATCTGATTCATTCTGATATTTGTGAACTAGATGGGACGTTAACTAGATCTAGCAAGAGATACTTTATCACTTTCATAGATGATTACTCTGATTATTGCTTTGTTTATTTGATGAAAAACAAAAGTGAAGCCCTTGACATGTTCAAGGTATTTGTGGTTGAATTCGAAAATCAGTGCAATCGAAAGATAAAAAGACTTAGGAGCGATAGAGGATCAGAGTATGACTCTAATCCCTTCAAGGAATTCTATAGCTCACATGGTATCATTCATGAAACCACGGCACCATATTCACCAGAAATGAATGGTAAAGCTGAGCGGAAAAATAGGACATTTACAGAATTAGTTGTGGCTATTATGCTCAATTCTGGAGCTGCTTCTTCTTGGTGGGGTGATATTTTGTTGACGGTTTGCTATGTGCTAAATCGTCTTCCAAAAACAAATAGAAAAGAATCACCCTATGAGATCTTGAAGAATAAGCCACCTAATCTGTCCTATTTAAGAACGTGGGGCTGTTTGGCCTACGTAAGAATTCCTGATCCTAAGAGGGTTAAGTTGGCTAGTCGAGCATATGAATGTGTCTTCGTTGGCTAGGGGGCCAATAGTAAGGCATATAGATTCTATGATTTGAATGCTCGTACAGTAATAGAATCCATTGATGCTGATTTCTTTGAGACACGATTTCCATTTAAAACGAGAAATAGTGGGGGTAATGTACTACCCGCTATTAGAGATAACGGAACAAGTGGGGGTGTTGGATCTGAGGATGAACTCAGAAGAAGTAAAAGAGCTAGAATCTCTAAAGATTTTGGTGATGACTTTACTACAGTATACACCCTAGAGGATCCAAAAAGTTTGCAGGAAGCATTAACTTCCATAGATGCTGACTTTTGGAATGAGGCCGTTATAGATGAAATGGAATCGTTAGAGGCTAATAAGACTTGGCATCTAACAGACTTACCTCCTGGCTGCAAAGTCTTAGGTAATAAATGGGTTCTAAAAACGAAACGGAAACCTGATGGTGCAATCGAAAGGTTCCGAGCTCGCCTAGTAGTCAAGGGCTACAGGAAGAGAGAGAATATAGATTTCTTCGACACCTATTCACCAGTATCTAGAATAACATCCATTCGTGTCATGATTGCTCTTGCTGCTTTGAACGGTGATCTAGATGAAGAAATCTATATGGAACAACCAGAAGGGTTTGTTATCCCTGAACATGCCTCGAAAGTCTGTAAGTTGGACAAATCATTATATGGTTTGAAACAGGCTCCAAAACAGTGGCATGAGAAGTTTGACACTCTCGTTCTCTCACATGGCTTTAAGGTGAATGAAAGTGACAAGTGTATTTACTGCAAGTCAGAGAATAACACTTGCACTATCATATGTTTGTATGTAGATGACATGTTGATATTTGGTACAAATATTCACGTGGTCAATGAAGCGAAAGCCATGTTAAAAGAGAGCTTTGAGGTGAAAGATCTGGGAGAAGCAAAGTTTATGCTTGGAATCCAGATAACTAGAACAGCAAATGGTTATTCTCTAGATCAATCTAGTTACATAGAGAAGATCTTGAAGAAGTATAACTATTTCGACTGTAAACCTGCGTGTACTCCGTATGATGCTAGTGTAAAGCTATTCAAGAATACTGGAGACAGTGTAAGACAAACAGAATATGCTAGCATCATTGGCAGTCTCCGTTATGCTGCTGATTACACTCGACCAGACATTGCATATGTCGTGGGATTGCTTGGCAGGTTTAACAGCTGTCCTAGTAGAGAGCATTGGAATGCTATAGAGAGGGTCATGAGATACCTCAAGAGAACAGCAAACCTTGGTATACACTATCAAAGGTTTCCCGCTGTACTAGAAGGGTATAGTGATGAGGATTGGAATACCCTATCAGATGACTCCAAGGCAACTAGCGGATATGTTTTTAACATCGCTGGTGGAGCTGTCTTGGAAGCCAAAGAAACAAACAATCCTAGCTCAATCAACTATGGAATCAGAGATGATAGCACTAGCAACGACTAGTGAAGAAGCAAGTTGGTTGAGAGGATTGTTGTCAGAGATTCCCCTATGGGAAAGCCCGGTCCCTCCGGTATTGATACATTGTGATAGTACCGCAGCTATCGCTAAAGTTGAGAACCGGTTCTATAACGAAAAGAAACGACAGATTCGTCGTAAGCACAGTACTGTTAGAGAACTCCTAACGATAGGAGCAGTGAGGGTGGATCATATAAGATCCGAACAGAATCTAGCTGATCCTTTGACGAAAGGATTACCTAGAGAGAAAGTCCAGAATACCGCCAAGGGTATGGGACTTATGCCTACCGAACCACAGACTACAAGTGATGGTAACCCGACCCAATAGACTGGAGATCCCAAGAAATGGGTTCAATGGGTAATAACAAGTCATGAGTAGTATGCGAAAAGTTCATGCATAATGAAGCATGAATCCCAAAGCAATGGAGGTTGAGTTAATAACTCTTAATGAGATCTATACCCTATGTGGGGTGGAGTACTTTACTTTGGGGGTACTCCTGATAGACTCACCTATGTGAATGTGGGAGTGGGGCCGCTCCCTATGGAACTTTGAGAGGCACAAAGTTGCTAGAGCGTTCACTAAACCAGGATAACGTGCATGGCCATAAACGCACGGGCTAAGAAGAGAACACAACTCAATGAAAAGATCCGGTGTGCTACACTGTCTGAGATAGGGTTCAAGACTACGAGTCACCCTTATGTAATCGGAAGTGTAACCACTACGCTAAGGTTCAAATCTTCGCGATACCTTAGCTTATGCCCGATCTTATGGAACTGTTGATGCTCAGAGATAGTTTCAAAACTATTCAAGTGGGGGATTGTTGGAAATGTGTATGAATAGCTTTGAAAGCTATAGAGTCTCAAGTGGAAAAACTACCACATTGGTAGTTTTACTTGGTGAAATGAGTATAAAGATAGTAGCCTCTCTCCTAAGGGCATGCCCCTTGGGGTGACCCACTTTTGTGGGAGAGGGAGGACCTAACGGACCACCACACACACGCGCGCGCGCGCCGTCCGACCGGTCGGTCGGTTGGTTGGAAGGAAGGATCACTAGAGACTATATACATATTTTTTGGAGAAATTACGAACGAAATTAATTATTTAATAATTAATTATTAATCGATTATTCTGAGGAATATTCCAAGGGATAATCGATTGAAAATGAATATTCGAAGGATAATCTCCGCAGGATTTATCCTAACCGATGGTTTTAATTAAGGAAGTAATTATCTTCCTTAATTAATCCGACTTATTCCCCAAGCAAGAGGGTATATTCCTAGGGGTTCGGCTCCTATAAATAGCCGCCTCCCCAGCCCCTCTAAATACACCACAACGAGCATAAACACAATAGAGAGAGTGTTCAGAGAGCTCCGGTTTTCGCACAAAACCGCGAGTACACAGAGGAGCTGTTTTATCCTGGAGACGACCGGTTGATAGTCTGCCGTGCGCATCGAGGGCAGTGCCGCGAACGTCTTAAAGAGAGCGACCTAGTCCGCGACTCAGCTCCAGATTCGGTATCCTCGGTCTTGTTGTTGTTCCGTTTCTAACAGTTGCTCTTAGTGCAAACTTGCGTTAGTTGATTGTTTGGCCTCGGATCGAGCTGTAAGATAATGAGTGATATTGACTGCGAACTGATCATCGCCAATCGAGTTGCAAGCAATGTTAACAAAGTGTTATTCATTTATCACGTTTTAAGTTAATGATTTTTCGGTTGGTTGTGATTGTTAATTCAGACAAATTATAGATGAATTTTGTCAACTTCAAACATTTTAAATTATGAAATGACCTTTTAAATCCTGTTCAAATGTACAACAGTTTGCTCCAATCACATTTTACATGATTCGTGAGTGACTTGTCAAGGTACAGATACTAGTTGATTTACAAGTTTAATCGATAACTGATTTTTGTAGTTTTGATTCAAGATTAACCCAACTGGGCTACATCGTGCGGGTGAAATATCCAACGAACAAACGTTGAGGATCAAACCATCACTAGACAGCTAGCCAATTGGCCAAAGGCACACTTGGCCAACCAATTTCTTAAGAATCAAACCTCTTAACTAACGAACTACATCTCTCTTCCCGCAAAACCCTTCTTCCTCGTCTCCAGGAAACCCCTATTCTCCTTCTCCCTTCACATAATCCCTGTCATTAAAATGTCAACTTTCACCAACAACCCTTCTGAGCTTTCCCCTTCTATTTCCCTCCAAAACTACCCTAAACCCTTATCCCCACCTCTTCCCGCCATCTCCAAGGAGATAGAGCTCGCCAGAGCCATGTCCGCCTCTTCAAGATCCAGCCTTTTCTCCTTGTCAGCGTCTGAAGTCTTGTTTGAAGATCAATGGCTGATGGCCGTCAATAAACCTCAAGGGATTTACTGCGAGGCCGTCTTGACATCCGTCCCAGCCCTTCTCCTTTCCCGCTCAAAAACCGCCCCAGTCGTACCGGCCATTGGTAAATCATTATCTGTCTCGTCCTGTGCAATTGAAGTTTCCTATTTCATGTTTAGTTATTGTGAACAATTTTTCCCCCTAACACTACCATGAATTTGAATTCCGCGCTCCAAAACTAGATGTTTGTGTTGTAGATAATACAAAGGGATCCCCGGAGCTCCACCTGGCGAATCGGCTCGATCGGGACACGAGCGGAGTGATGATCATCACCAAGTCGCACAAGGTAGCCGCTAAGCTAGTCAAGGCATTTACTGATCACAAGGTGAGGAAGACTTACATTGCTTCATGCGTTGGTCCATCTCCATATTGGAAAAGGATTACAGTTAAATCAGGCCACGGTCGGTCCAAATTTGGGGCGTGGCGTGTCTATGCAGCATCAGATGCGGGGCGATTCTTGCCAGGTGGGTCTTCGGTTAGGGACATGGAGACTTCATTCGAGGTGTTGTCTGTGAATGGGAAGAGAAGAAGCTTAGGAGAATCATTAGAGGAAGAATGTGGGGAAACTATAGTTGTTAAGGAGAAATCAGTGAAATGTGGTAATAATGGTGGTGGTGGTGAAATGCAGGATGAGGTTTTGATTAGGGCGTTTCCTAGGAGTGGAAGGACTCATCAAATTCGCTTGCATTGCCAGTTTATCGGGTTGTCGATAAAGGGTGATGTGAAGTATGAAGGAGTTCATGAGTGGGATGGGGAAGTGTGTAGTGGCCATGAATTACATGCAGAGAGCTTGTCTTTTGAGCATCCTATGACTGGTCTTCCCATGAAGGTTCATGCGCCTCTGCCTTCATGGGCGACTCATTTGTTGCCTGAATCATAGGATCAGTTTAGGTGGACAACTGGGTTGGGAGGTGATAGATGCATATGTTGCTCAATTTTGACGACATAGGAGCTGGTATGTTGGAATCTTGAACGAATAAGAGAATGGTTCATGTTGTTGCTCGTTGAGAAAGCTGCCTTTTTGCTCCAGGTGATAGTTTGCTTTGTTATGATGAGAGCTTTTCTTTTTAGCATCCTGTTACTGGTCTTGCCATGAAAGTTCATGCGCTTTTGCATTCACGCTGCTGCCTGAATAGTAGGATTCTATGTGGCCTTCTGTCTTCTGAAGTTCATGTGGATGCACAGATGGGTCGTAGGTGGTTGATGCTTATCGATTGACTAAATATCCGCTTGTAAAGTTGGAATCTTGAAGGAATTATCACGATTGTTCATGTTGTGACTTGTTGAGAAAGCCATAACCTTTTGGCTTCAACATTGAGTTAGGTTAACTAATATATCTATGGCGAATTCTTGATTCCTGTCCCTGACTTGTTTTCTAATGAAGTCCTAAAATTGTTGTTATTGCCATCTACCCATATAAAAAGAAGGGGAGAAGTATGGACAAGATATGTTGAAAACATGGGACTTTTTCTTTACCTTTTTTCCAACATTGAAGAAATCAACTGTTTTGTCTCAACAAGATGTTATTCAACTATGGCTCTACAATACTATCAAATTCCAATTGAAATTGTACTAATGTGTATATATATATATATATATATGGGGAGTTCTACAGTACCCCGGGTGAAATCCGGGGTACCGCATACCTTAAGTAAGAAAACGCTATCTAGAACTTGAATTGACTGATCTTTCGGACATTATACTATACTCTAACCCATAAAGATCAAAATCTAGGTCTTAATTCTCTAAATCTTATACCGCAAGATCAATTTAATTAGAAACAATAATCTACGGTTATGATTCGTCCAAATATAGGCAAAAAAAGTAATGCAGCATCTCAGGGTTTATAGGTAATGATTAAGATAATTAGGACCCAGGGTTCACTCATTAAGGGTTAGGGTATAGTATCATGCCCAAAAATCCTGCTAATTCGAGGTCTAGATAGCGTTTTCATACTCAAGGTATGCGGTACCTCGGATTTCACCAGGGGTACCGTAGAAGGCACCATATAAATATATATATGGCGAGTTCTATGGTACCCTGGGTAAAATTCGGGGTACCGCATACCTTGAGTATGAAAACACTATCTAGACCTTGAATTGACCGATCTTTCGGACATGATACTATAATCTAACCCTTAAAGATCAAAATCTAGGTCTTAATTCACCCAATCTTGTACTCCAAGATCAATTTAATTAGAAACAATAATCGACGGTTATGATTCGTCCAAATATAGACACAAAAAGGAATGCACCATCTTAGGGTTTATAGATTATGATTTAGATAATTAGGACCTAGGGTTCACTCATTAAGGGTTAGGGTATAGTATCATACCCAAAAATCCTGCTAATTCGAGGTCTAGATACCGTTTCCATACTCAACGTATGCGGTACCCCGGATTTCACCCGGGGTACCGTAGAATGCACAATATATATATATATATATATAAAATAGGAATCAATAAAGATGATAACAGTTTGGTTATGCAACTCAAGGATCAGAGACGGTCTGTCTTTACTTGATCGATCTCCAAACTGTATCAGGAAAGGACTAATGAAATGGAAGGATAAAGAAACCGTGAAACTCAGATCAACTAGAGTTCCTGGCATCACGCCCCAACTCTAGAGATTGAGACACTGATATAGAGAGTAAGAAAACCAAAACCCATAATCTAGAATCCCTAGCACTTAGCTCCAATTCTAGAGACGAAGTAATTGTAACATGAACCCATCCCAAAATCCTCCCAAAGAACTTCCATGTTCTTACTGTGGTTTGGAAACCGTTACCCAATCTGCAGTAGTCAGTACCCTTTAAATAGGTCTTCGAGGGTGCAACTTCTTCAATCTTCCTTTAATTGATTTGCCCGTTTGATTCCGAGTTCCGAAGAAGAGACTGTTGCATCGCCTTTGCTTCTTTGACTAGACAGGGCTTTGTTATTAGAGATTGAATGGAGGAAGGAAGCTGAAGACGATACCAGCGAAGACTTTGCCTAATCCTCGTTTAAGTCAGGACTGCTTTATGGGCTAGACTGTTATCACCACGTGGGCTGAGATATAAGGTCGAGTAGAGGCCCAACAATCTCCCCCTTCGTCAAAGCTTCCTTTGAGTCCTGAAACATATGAAGCAAAACAATCCAAAGCATCCAAGTTTGATTCATAATTATTGCTTAATAGATGAGCAGATATAAGTTTATTTAGATAGATGTGCAACAATGCTCTCCCACAGCTTGTCTCTGTGATTGAATGGAGGAAGGAAGCTGAAGACGATACCAGCGAAGACTTCTCCTAATCCTCGTTTAAGTCAGGACTGCTTTATGGGCTAGACTGTTATCACCACGTGGGCTGAGATATAAGTTCGAGTAGAGGCCTAACAATCTCCCCCTTCGTCAAAGCTTCCTTTGAGTCCTGAAACATAAGAAGCAAAACAATACAAAGCATCCAAGTTTGATTCATAATTATTGCTCAATAGATGAGCATTAGAAGTTTATTTAGATAGATGTGCAGCAATGCTCTCCCACAGCTGGTCATTTCACAGGAATTATTCAGCTCGTACGTTCCCATCTTCCCCCTAAGATGATCAGGATTCAGGAGAACTCCCCCTTTATTGGAGAATCAAAGCCTGTTACTAACGGGAGAGTGACTAAATATGACCAGTTTCAGTAATTCGAGTGACTAAATGTGACATGTTTCAATAATTCGAGTGACCGGTGTTGGAGAGAGGCTACAAGAGAGTGCAAACTCTTCTTCGATTTATTATAGGTTTAGAAATGAGGATCTCAAGGTCACTCTCCTCTCTCTCTCCTCAACTCTTAGTTATGTCTAGGAGCTTGAATGGTTCAATCTGATGCATGATTGATAACTACGGAGAACCTTTGTGCTTGTTTGGTTCAACACTAGGACTAATTAACATATGGTTGTGGTATTTCTATTTGGGTTAATACCCTAGTTTGGCCCGAAGTTTAGCGTAAGTGACAGTTCTGGCCCCATTTTTCAAATAAGACATTTATGGCCTACTTTTGAAACTATTGGACAGATTTGGCCCGAAAGTTGTGTTGACTGTTAATATTAACGGTCAAACATTTATTCCGTCAATGACTCATCACCGTGTCAATCACGGTGTCAGCCTGGAGGTTCTTTCCCACCTCGGACTTGTGGTACTCAGCCAGATCCAGATTGAGGCGCTCCGCTTCAGCACGCGACGCCCTCGGATCCTTGGACTTTTTCAGCCTCTTGAGCTCTTCAGAGATCTTGTGCGCCTTGTTTCGGAGCCCATCCGCCTCTTCCTGGAGCCTGTCGCGCTCCACAACCAGCTCAGCCTGCCTCTCACGCAAGCCCCGCTCCACCTCCGCCATCTCCGCTTGGGTGACAGCGGCTTGCGCCTCATAGTGCTCTTGGCACGTTTTCTCTACGGCCACCTTTATTTTCTCCCGCTCTGCCTCCAGACCGGTAAATAACTTGGCAGCCCAAGCCTCGGCCTCTTTCTGCGCCTCATCCCGAGCGTTGGCTAGAGACTCATGCGCCTCGTGGCTAGAGACCAAGTCGTCACGCAGGCGCTCAGCAGTGGTGGCGGACGCGGCGCTTTCTTTGACCATCTGATCGAATTCACGTGCGGTGGACTCGATCAACATCATCATCTATCATATACACCACATAACAAGGGGTAAGCCCGACTCGCGAATAATCGAGAAAAACAATCAACTAAAGTACAAGAGATAGGGCGCCTTACTTGCATTGAGAGATTGGTCATAGTGCGTAGAGGCCGTTTGGTATTGAGATGGTCGGGGCGCTCGATCACAGCAACATGGGATAACACCATCTGCATCAAAGCGCCCGGATCATTCGTCGCCTTAACAGGCACGCCAACGGAGACCTTCTCCAGTGGCCGAGCAGGAGATTGGAAGTAGGGGGCAGCGTTTTCCCGGTGTGCTCCCCCACGGTTGCTGGGCGGTACGCCTGAGGCCACCAAGTTATCCAACTTGGCTTTCTTAGCGGCAGAAAGGAGCGGCTCAGCGTGCCTCTTCCTGTGCGCCTTGGTTTGGGAGGGCTCATTCGGCGTCTGGACGTGGCGCCCTGGCTTCGGGAAGATGGGGAGGCACCCTGGTTAGCATCGGGGCGGATGGGAGAATGGTATGAAGGCTGGGGTGGTTCGGAGGCGGCAGGTGAAGGTGCCTGCTCGGAAGGCGCACGGCTCGACGGCACAGCTGGCGAGGAGACAATTCTTACCCGCGTGGGCGCCTTGCGCGGAGGTTGGGACTTGGCCTTGGTGGTCTTGGCGCGGACGCGAGGCGCAGGAGGGAACAAGTTGAGCTTCGACTGAATAAGATCGGAGACGGAAGTGAACTCGGTCCCTGCAAGAAAAAATGATAGAGTCAGCAACAAGGCACACAAGGCGTATGAGCGAATGTAAAGCGTATGACAAGTCAGGCGTATGCAACTACCGTCATTGTAAACTCCGCCAAAAGACGCGAGTACTCCTTGCTTATTTCAAGATTAATCGGCGTCGAAGCAAGGCGTCATGCCATATCTTCCTCAACCTTATTGAGAGCGGGGTGCTTATTAAACTCAGTTTCATCCCCAAAAGCCACTATGTTAGGGGCGCAGCGTCGCTCTCAAAGAAGGGCGCGTTGCGCGGGCGGACGAATAAAAAAGATTCGAACCACGAGCGCCCCATCTTTTTTCAGTGGCTGATGAAGTTGTACCCCTATTTGGGGCGCCTTTGAAGGCTGAAGCGGGCTTCGGATCATCACAAAGAAATGATGAAAAAATTTGAAATAGGAAAGAATGTTATGTTGGCGACACTTGAGGCGGAAGAGGACAGTGTAAAGAATAATGACAGGGGAAAGGCGCCCGAGGGAACATTGGCATAGATGGAGTACGCCTTCAAGGATGGGGTCGATGGGGAAACGGAGCCCAAAGCGGGCGTACTCTTGGTAAACGTCAATCCAACCCTCTCCACACACCCCGACGGGCGCGACAGGTGATGGATGCGCATAACGCCAGTCAGCTGGCATCTGCGCGGCCCGGATTAATTTTGTGAAGCGCGAGTAGAGAATCTTGGACGTGTGCGGAGGACCGGCATTTTCCTCCGACATTCGGTCAATATCGGTGGGCATGTACCCAGGCGGCCACATGTTGCCCCATTGTCGTATCACGTACTCTCGAGGCGCACCGGTGCCTAAGTCAGAAGAAGAGGACAAGATCAAGAAAGGGCTAGTGCAAAGGGGGAATCTTTTGAGAAGGGAGCTCAAGCAAGAGGTGTGAGCGGTCAGAAAAGGTAGAATTTAGGACTGGCTTTTCTCTCAACCCTCGCGACACGTGACTTGCATACATAAGGCGCATGAGATCAAGATTTTTTGCATAACGAGAAGTAGAGAATGAGGGAGTACCTGAGGCGGCGGCAGGGGCATCGGAAGGCGCTGGGTTGGAAGCTCCGGACTGATTGGAGGAAGACATTTTTTAGGCGTATAGGCAGTAGGAGGAGAAAACACACAAAAGCGGCAAGCGCCTGGTCACAGTTAGCGAGAGGCTTGAGAGCAGGCAACTTAGAGAGATAAAGTAGAGAGATAGTGGTTTTTGACAGAATGAAGAGAGGGGAAGTAGTGGGGGGCAATGTATAGGCGAGGAAAGAGGGGGAGAGAGAGCGGAAGCGGGAAGGCGAACGATCGCCTAGTCTGAAGGAAATTCGAATTTCGAAATTCGAATTATCCTTCGGACTAGGAGGAGGGGAGAATGGTCCCGATAGTGGAGGCGGAAGCCCAACGGTCTGTCTGCAATAAAGAAAAGGGAAATAAAAAAACAAGAAGAGAGAAAAAAAGGGAAAGGAAAGTAAATAATTGAGGAAAAGAAACGAGAGGAAGATAAACACAAAGGGGAAGGTGTGGCGCTTGATTAGCATGAGGGAAGGGAGTCAAAGCGCGGGTGGAGGAAATCAGGGGGCAGGCGCACGCTGCGGGAATGGACTGTTAGCGAGGCGCATGCTTCCGAAGGAAAGAATGGAAAGAAGGCGTGCATAATGAACCGCGGAGGCGCTTAGTGGGACACTTAGGAAAGTTAGGCCCCTATTGGGTGGTAGGCGCCTAACTGGGGGGCAATTGTTGGGGGGCATATAAGGGCTCAAGAAAGAAGCCCAGAAGGCCGGATTGGACCTGGAATGCGGGCCCAACGAAGGGAAAGCCCAACCCAAAAGGGGCCTTAGGCTATAACCTAGGCGGTGGTGTCGGGCCTGGCGTATGGCGACAAAAGTGGCAACGGTCAGAAGCGTACGGAGGGGACAGGAAGTGGGGCCATGCGCCTTGTGGCCCTGGGCAAAGTGTCAGAGTGTCGGGGCGCCTGGCAAGGGTGAGATACAGTGCATTTAATGGTGTGATGACGTGGAGCGGATTTGGGGGGCAGTGGTCGACCCCTATCCTGGGTATAAATAGTGAAGTTGGTGGAGAGGGTGAAGAGGGGGCGTTGTCTTCTGAGGCGCAGGGTTACTCGACACAAACAAGTATAAACTAATCAAACTCTATCATTTACTTTGTATTTGTGTTTCATACCCAATTCTAATTACGATAGGATTAAGAAATACCCATGAGCTTGGCAAAATAGTCATCCTTAACTCCTTCGTCCTAGCTTCCAATATCATTACAAGGATGCACATATTATTTGCAACCGAGACGCATGTAAGTTCGTCTTAAGGATGACATTTTCAACATGACCCGTTTTACCCTATTTGTTTGACTGATAAATTATGGTGTGGGGGCATGAGTATTATTTTTGACATGGCATGTCCTAACCCAATCCATTTTTGCCTAAATAACGTGTAATTATACTCAAAATACGATGATTTTACGTTCATATCTCATATTTTAGCTATAATAAAATTGTAAATAGGTGAGAACCTCAAATTCTCGAATAATTTAATTACATGTAACATATTATAGTTTGTTTCTTGTTTTTTTTTATGAAAAAATAAATATTTATAATATTTTCCTTTAAATTACATACACATATGGGTCAACCTACTCCAACCCATATCCCGCATGATAGATTAACTGACCTAAACCTGACCTACCACACGACGAATATGGGTATCGAGATAAGTGACTTGCCGATCACCATTCCTACTTGGCCTAACATATTAGTGGGCTACAAACATCGACAACATAAAAGCAATGGAATCAATCAAACTCAACTCAATGGTTTGTTTGCAGTTGTATATACATAATATATGCTCACAGCTAGCTCACTGGTCCAAGAAAGAAGTGTTGGTTTGAAGATATATAGAATCCAATTCCTAAAGCAGCCCACCCCACCTTTACTTCCTATATGGCTATATCACATACCCAAAATCCACCCTTCAGTTTCCTCCTTTGAACCATCAATCGGCGTAAGGAAAGAGAACCAAAACACTGGCTTCCATATCAGCACCGCCGATCCCTCTACTAACCCTTCTCCTCATAATCTTCTTCCTCCTCTACCTCTCCTCTTACTCCAACTACAAGCACCACATGAACCAGACGTTCATCAGCTTCAAGCTCGTCCTTCTGTTCGTTCCCGTGGCTATGATCTTCGCTGCTCAGCTTCTCCCCAAGTTCGAGAGGTTTGTTTTCCCACGCACCAAGGCGGAGTACTACGGCAGCTCGTCGTCGGCGGTGAAGAGGCGGCAGCTTGACCTGCCGTGGGGGATGGTGGCGGTGGTGGTGTTCCTTCTGCTCATGGTTTCTTTCCAGTCGTCTCTTCAGTCCATGTGGTCGCCGGTTGTGCGACGGTCCAGTTGAGTTGAGAGAGATTGGGATGACGTTGTACTGGTGGGTTTCTTTTTTCTGTTGTTGTTGTTGTACGGTTTTGGCGGCGCTGGGAATTTGGGACTGTTTACTATGAATAAAACAGTTGCAAAATCTCCCCTATGCTTATGAGTTTTGATTTTTGAAAATAAAATGAAGTGTGGTTTATGGAAATCTGCTGCGCATCTAATAGCCAATGACTAAGTTGTGCCAATTCGGACAACAACAAGAGCAATTCTCATATTCACAAGATACTTCTGTTACATATTGTAACAGAGTCACTAAAATTGGTTAGGAATTTCACTACAATGTGCAAGCTACAACCTAACGCTTCACTAAACTCTATACATGTATACTACTAACCGGTTGGTTACAGATCCGTAGTCGCTCAACGATGTTTAAGCCAAGCCAACTCTCCCAAAACCCTTCGAAATAGAGTTCCCTTCCACGACACTAAGCAGGAGTTGAGGAGTTCTTCAGCTTAGGGACTCTGAAGGAAGAAGTGAACAGATTCGGTGGCGATTCCACGATGATAACAGCATCATCATCATCTCCCTTTCTCTTCGAGCTTCTGCTACCCTGACCAAATGCAAACCAGAAGGGATTTAGCCCAAGTTCAATAAAACTAACTTCATGAAACATATAGAATCATTGGCTCTTTAGCATGCATATATATACCTTCCCATTTGGCCTCACATTCTCAGCATTTGACTCTTTCTTTACAGTTTTAACAGCCATGCCCTTACAGCTTCTCAACGCAGGAGTAGCAACTTGAGACTTCTTAAGACCTTCCAACTCTTGCGATAACTCGTGCACTCGAGCTTCCAGCTTCTCGATGGCCTCATCCTTCTCGGTGTTGGAAGATTGGAGCTGTTCTCTCAGCTCCGCGATGGTCCCATCCTTCTCACCATTGGAAGATTGGAGCTGCTCAGCCGTGGTGACAACTTGGACCAACTTATCATTAGCTTGATCGACTTCAGCTTGCTTCACCTTCAGCTTTTCGGTCAGCTTGCTTTCCAACATGTTGAATTGGTTCCATATGAAGGTTTTCTCCTTCGAGAGCATGGCGATCACAACATTCTTGTCAGAAACAAGCTTCTCGTACTTGAGCTTGAGCCTTTCAGATTCAGGGTCTGCTGCTGCTATCTTAGAGGTGGAAGATCTTGTTCGCCTACGTGATTCAGTGCCTTGATCTGGCTCGTCGGTCTCCTGCACGAAACATCATCCATCCATTTCTAAGATATCAAGCAACGAGACATGCTGAAGAATGCGAGGCAATACGCAATAGGCAACCTACTACTCACTTTCGAGCCAGCTGTGACTTGTGAGGAGGTCAAACAACATATTACTCACTTTCTAAGAGATCAAACAACATCAATTTGTAAGAGGTCAAACAACGAGAAATGCTGCAGAATGTGAGGCAATACGCAATAGACAACCTACTACTCACTTTCGAGCTAGCAGTGAGGAGGTCAAACAACGCCCTGAAATCTGCCAATTCATCTTCTGTTTCCTCTGCAACAATAAATGAAATGGAGGTAAGGCTGTTAGGATTGTGCCAAAACTAGACCACAATCTGTCAGAAAGTTCAATCATGCCACTTTCATTAGCTAAGAAATCACAGACTATAGTGCTGCAATTAAGGGAAAACTGTACATTTTCCCTCTCTACACCCTAACTTGATTTACTCTGACCATTAACCAACTGGACAATTACCAAGCATCAATCTAGCCAGGACGGTAAATGTACAATTTTGAAAATTTTCATATCCGTACGAAATCCCCCACAAGAAGCTTGAAAAGAAACGATAGGAGGCCAAGACTGACCTAATTTTCACTTAATCCTCAAACCCTAATTCAAAATTTTGAATTCAATATCCCCCAAACATTATGAAGAAGAAACTTTCCTGATTTCCATGCACCAAGTCACATAACCATCAACGAATAGCAAGCAAAAGAAGGGAAGCGATAACTGACCTAACTTCAGTTTACGGACCACAGCTTCTCTGTGCTTCAATCCCACCATCAACTCAGTTTTGGCAGCCTCCATTAATAGCTCCATCTCTTTCGCTTCCAGGCGTGACATGAGCTACTCCGAAATAAAAACATAAACAGTCCCCGATTAGTCAACAAGTCGGATGAGCGGAAACCCTAAAAATTGGAATCGAATTAGGGGAAAACAGAGGAAAGAAAGCCTATTGAACAAACTTCGGAGATATGAGTTTCATAGAGTCGGTGATTGGCAGTCCGTGCTTCCTGATGCTTCTTTATCCATTCTTCAAGAGATTTCCTCTGGCTGAGCAGAGTTTCGATCTGCTCTTGTTGATTCTTTAGCAATTTCACCAGCGGCGCATAAAACACTTTCCATTTCGCTACCTCCGATCTGGACTCGGGACGCTTGGCGCCGCCCATTTGAGAGCTCTAACGATCTGGCTCGCCGACAAGTAGAAGAAAGATTGGAATTTGTTTGGTGTTTTGAGATAATTGCTTGATTGTTCGGTTGCAGAGATTTAACAATTGTGGGGGGACGAGACGAAAGAGGATCTCATCGGTCGGAAATAAGAAGCGCGGGGATCCTTTGTTTTCTAGATTTCAAATACCTTTGGGCTGGGCTTTATGTTGATAGAAGGTTGGGCCAAGTCATATATACTAGACCAAAAACATGTTCTAGTCCAGTGCGAATTTAATTTCGTTATTTCTTAATGATACTTATAATAATTCATAGGACCAAATTACGAATTAAAATATATACAATCCAATATTCAATCGTGGATCATAGATTATTTACTAACATAAATATCAATTCGATACGATACGATATGAACAAGATTGTTGCTCACCCTCGTTGTGCACCATCCCATCCACACATGCAGATCACCATTAAGTTGTTATTTTCTTTAGAGCCTGGTCGATATTCTTCATATTACACGGATCATCAAGGTGTTCCAATCGTAGCTGATTTACAAAAAGACTTGTGATGGTCAAGCAAATTCGATTTCTCTATTTCATAACACATAGTCAGGTGTGTAAAATAGAATTTATATTACAAAAACGAAATCATATAGTACAACTAGTATAAGCTCGTTTGTTACCGCTTGGTATGCTAGCTAGAAGATAATATTTTAAAGAGTAGTAGTGAAAGTGTAGTTTATTGTGTTGGGATGACAGTGATTAGTTTAATTGAATGAGGATGTGAAATTGTTATGAATATTGCAAATATTTTCTAGAGTGCAATAGATTGTTGAAATACCGGAAAGACGGAATTAACAATGCAAAAAATTCAGTATTGGTCGTGGGAAACACTACAGGAGGACAACTAATGATTCCGTGCACAGTGTTTCGAGTTGGGCTTTGAATTGGTGGGTGAATGCGAGGATTGGATAGAGCATATATTGTGTGGATCTTCAATAGCGGTCGTGGCAAATAGTGGAGGGGGATAACATAGGATTTCACCGACAATGCTTCAAAATGGGTTGCGAATTGGTGGGTGAATCAACACACAATAGATGAAAACTCTATGGATAATAGCTGTCACAGAGAAACCACTGAACAATAGCTAATAACCTAGAGGATAATAACTCCATGTTTCGAGATGAGTTGTGAATTGGTGGGCGAATGCTAGGATTGGACATAACAGATCTTGTATGGATCTTCAGTAGTGCTCATGGCAAACAATGGAGGGAGGTAATATAGAATTCCTCCGACAATGCTTTAAAATGGGTTGCGAATTGGTGGGTGAATCCGCAAGCAATAGATGAAAAGTCAATGGATAATACATGTCACGGAGAAACCATTAAACAATAGCTGAAACCTAGTGAACAATAAGTGCGATGAAAAACCCAGAGAACAATAAATATAGATTCAACAAATAATAGTTGACTACTTAGGTTTTGAATGAGAAAGTGGAGTAAAAGAATGTCCTCCAAAAATTTTGAGTTTAGGAGAAGGATGTGAGTGAAGGAAGCAAATCATATAAAGGTTGCTCACTTCTATTTAAAGGAGGTTGAGGGCTATTAATGAATAGTAACTTAAATGTTAGACTTTTAATTAATTAATTAATAAATAAATAATATGTGATGATATAGACAAGGTAAATCTCAAAGTTCAAATACAAAATTGAATGTGACAAAGACAATGTGGTCATCCTTCTTCGCTCATATAACTGATAAGGAATAATTGAATAAACAAAGGGCTTTTATTTACGAGTACAAATAGGGAAAAAATCCCACTGTACACATGTTTTTAAAAAAAATTCTCAGAATACACATGTTATGAAAAAAATTCCCAATCTACGCATGTTTGGGCCTTCACCGCGTCTGTCTAAGGCGGTGATTGCTTCACAGCGTTAAAGAAGAGCGGTGAGTGCATCACCGCGTTAGAGAAACACGGTGATTGCATCACCGCTGTAGAGGAAGGCGGTGATTGCATCACCGTGTTAGAGGAAAACGGTGAATGCCTGACCTGCGTCAAATCTTTAAAAAAATGTAATTTTGTGCTCGGTTATCCGATCGTGATGAAATTTTTTTTGATTCCTCAAAAAGTTATGCAAAATCAAAAAAAAAATTCATGATTTTCGGATTGTGGAGCACAAAGTTATGATCGTTCAAAGTTTGACGAAATCGAAAAAAGGCTCGTTCGGGGTAGCAAACGACGTTTTTTCGGGACGAAGGGGGGGCCAAACCGCCTTCGGAAGTTTGCGGCTTGCAAGATCTCGAAAAATTATGCGGAATCAAAAAAAATTTCACTACGATCGGATAACCGAGCACAAAATTACGTTTTTTTAAAGATTCGCCGCAGGTCAGGCCTTCACCGCGGCCGTTGAATGCGGTGAAGCAATCACCGTGTTTGTCTAACGCGGTGATGCACTCACCGCTCTTCTTCAACGCGGTGAAGCAATCACCGCGTTAGTCTGACGCGGTGAAGGCCCAAACATGCGTAGATTGGGAATTTTTTTCATAACATGTGTATTTTGAGAATTTTTTTTAAAAACATGTGTACAGTGGGATATTTTCCTACAAATAGAGCACTCCTAAGTTAGTTGGGATGTTACTAATCCTCACATTATCATTATATCAATATTCTGAATTGGTTGGAGATAATTTTTATCGATATTGAATTGAATTAGGAATGAGAATGTAGCAAGTCCAAATTGGGTATTTTGATACTTATATCCGTTCCGTGATAGGTTGAATAATTTATCACGTGGCGCAGATTATGATAGGTAATTTAAAAAGAAAAAATTAAGAATTTTTCATGCATTTTTCATTAAAAACCCAAGCAACAAACTATAAACATAACAATTGTAATTAAATTATTCTAGAAATGGAGGTTCTTGCCTATTTTCTTTCTAGCTAAAATACGAGATGATAAAAGTAAAATCATAGTAATTTGAGTAAAATTACATGTAAAGTCATGTCAGGTTGAGTAGAATACTCATATCTCACCCCGTCTACGAGACGTGGATCATCCATCTCAAATCTCAATAAGGTCAAACAGATCAAATAAAACTCATGTGGTCAAAATTATCATGACTAAATTGAATTCAACATATTCTATTTAGGCGGAATTTAAATATAACTTAAAATAAAGTATCATTGTTAACTAACCATAATTTACACGAAATTTATTTTTTATCATGAGTGACGTAGAATAGATCAAGTGTTGAACTAATCGCTACGCTATTCGTCCAAAAGTTCAACGAAAATTTGGTAAAAAACCAAAGCCCAGTAGCCGATTCGTTACCGACGGCAAAGTTCAATGACCAGTTTGAGTAATTGACCCTATGTTTCCCGGCCCAGGCTCTCGAACGCTGGAAAATCATATGTTAATCCGACGGCGGCACTTTTTGGTTCTTTTAGACCTTCTGTGGACAGTGATAAGCCAACTTCATTTTCTCCATCTGCATCGTTCAAAAAGGCCTCGGATTCTGATTAGAATAACCAAACGACAACGTAGTGGGCGGACCTTTCCAGGCTCCTCTCTTCTTCCAGCCTGAATTCCAATTTCACTACTTGGTACTTGGTCCCTCTCCTTGTTTCCAAAATTTCGCCGCTGAAAAAAATAAACAACAAACATCGAGATCCCAATATATAAAAAGAAATGCCTCTCACCAACCAGGCATGAATCTCGACTCTCAAAGCTCTCAACTTTCTCCATCACGGGTTGGCCTTTCTTTTTCTCCTCCCATCCCAACCTTTCAATCTTTGATTTCACTCCTTACCCAATTTCCATCTCGCGCTAATCTCTAATGGGTTCTTGTCAACAGGTGAAAAAGACGACGACTTTGCTTATTAGATGTCTCCGGTGGCCGATCCGCCCTCGACCCAGAACGGGAGCTACTCCGCCGCCGCCAGCGTGATCAAATGCGTGGAGGCCGTGACGGCGGCGATGGAATCGTCCAACGCCGACGACGACTCCGATGACATCCTGAAGCTGCTGGACACGACTAGGCCGATCAAGGTCGAGAGGCCGAGGTCGTTCGGCGAGCGGTCGTTCAATGAGCTGTCGGCGGCACTTTCACCTCGGCACTACAGAAACTACGAGAACTCTTCCAGAGTTGACCACCTCGACCATGTTTATTCTCCCGGGAGATGGTCGGGTTTCAATTCTCCGAGGTCGATGTCGACTCACTTCGAATCGAATCCGATCGTGGCCGAAGCCTGGGAATCGCTGCGGCGAACTCTGGTTTACTACCGCGGCGAGCCTGTCGGGACCATCGCTGCTTTGGACCACTCCAACGAGCAGGTCAATTACGATCAGGTTAGTCAAGAATCTACTCGTCTTAACAACTCAAAGTTGTTGCTAATTATGGTCAGACAAGTCTAGAATCGTTGTTTTGCTTGTTCACTGCATACTTCGGCTGTGAATCATGACTCCAAAACCACTATTAGATGCTATTGCCCTGTATAGAATTGGGTAGAATGGCTGATTTTTGTGGGGAATCGTCGTTCGCCTGGCAGGTGTTTGTGAGGGACTTTGTGCCGAGTGGGTTGGCGTTTTTGATGAATGGGGAGTACGAGATAGTGAAGAACTTTCTACTGAAGACGCTGCACCTTCAATCGTGGGAGAAGACGGTGGATCATTTCAAGCTAGGAGAAGGGGTGATGCCGGCGAGCTTCAAGGTGATCCACAAGCCGGAGAGGAACGTCGAGACGCTGATCGCCGACTTCGGCGAGACAGCGATCGGTAGAGTGGCGCCTGTCGATTCCGGGTTCTGGTGGATCATTCTGCTTCGCGCCTATACCAAATCTACAGGGGATTCGTCGCTTGCCGAAATGCCGGCTTGCCAGAGAGGAATAAAGCTCATCCTTAGCCTCTGTCTCTCCGAAGGGTTCGACACATTCCCAACTCTTCTTTGTGCGGATGGCTGCTCCATGATCGACCGTCGAATGGTAAGGGCTTAACAATTTTGTACCTTCCTTTTTTTTCCCCCCTCTCTTAGGCATTTCGTCGAACAGTTCGGCTACAATTGAGCTTGAGTAATGTTTTTTTTACCATCAGGGCGTCTATGGCTACCCAATTGAGATACAAGCGCTGTTCTTCATGGCACTCCGATGCGCGCTGACTCTGTTGAAGCAAGATTCAGAGGGAAAAGAGTTCGTGGAGCGGATCGTGAAGCGGCTCCACGCTTTGAGCTACCACATGAGGAGCTACTTCTGGCTGGATTTGAAGCAGCTGAACGACATCTACCGCTACAAAACAGAGGAATACTCGCACACGGCGGTGAACAAGTTCAACGTGATGCCCGATTCTCTCCCCGACTGGGTTTTCGACTTCATGCCGTGCCGCGGCGGGTACTTCATCGGAAACGTCAGCCCGGCGAAGATGGACTTCCGGTGGTTCTGCCTAGGCAACTGCATAGCGATCCTGTCGTCGCTGGCCACGCCGGAGCAGGCGGCGGCGATCATGGACTTGATCGAGGCGCGGTGGGACGAGCTGGTTGGGGAGATGCCGTTGAAGATCTGTTATCCGGCGATCGAAGGGCACGAGTGGCGGATTGTGACCGGGTGCGACCCGAAGAATACACGGTGGAGCTATCACAATGGCGGGTCTTGGCCAGGTCAGCTTTCTTTCTTGGTTGACTGATGCTTTGACCCTCAGTCGTGCCCACAGGCCCATGGGCTTATAGTTAATAATTTTGGGTCGAAATTAGCAGCCCACTAAACAAAATTACAAAATGGACACCAAATTATTTTCTTAAATCTAAGAAAACCAACACCAAATAAATTAGATATGTTTTTTTTTTAAATTTTATTGGGTATTCTTTTAAGAGATCACTATAATTTTGATTTTTAAGCAAAATTCATTTTAATTTAAAGTAATGTATGGTTTGAATAGTACAATTTGATTCTATTGTTTATGGTAAAATGGATTATAAGGTATTAATTAGGAAAATTTTAGTTTAATAACTAAGGTAAAAGTTTTGTTTAGTTGAGGTTATACCCGTCTTTGTGAAAGCGTATCGTATCCAAAGTCAGAATAGGAAAAATCTTCTACCGGGTAGATGATTTTAGCAGCGTAAAATGGTTGAACTCCGGTTAAACCATGGTTTTCGCACAAATTACCTACGGTTGACTTTTCTGGTACAACCTGCTACACGGTTTCACAATCCTTGGGTTAAGTGATTATAAATTCGTATGAGAACAAATACAATCGCCCTACCAGATTGTGAAGGCATTCATCGTGTGTGTTGACATCGTTGAATCGTCCTATCAAATAGATCCTCATTGAATTGATAGGATTAGTTTCACCGATTGGTTTCACCTTTCTATGTGCAGTTCTTCTGTGGATGCTGACGGCGGCCTGCATCAAGAGCGGCCGTCCACAGATAGCACGGCGAGCATTAGAGCTGGCGGAGAGCCGGTTGGGGAAGGACCATTGGCCGGAATACTACGACGGCCGGCTAGGGCGGTACGTAGGGAAGCAGGCGAGGAAGAATCAGACATGGTCGATTGCTGGCTACTTGGTGGCCAAAATGATGCTGGAGGACCCTTCACATTTGGGGATGGTGTCCCTTGAGGAAGACAAGTTGATGAAGCCAATGATGAAGAGATCGACCTCCTGGACTTGTTAAATACGCCATTTCCAACAGCTGAAACAACGCCATCAAATTACTGTCGAGATTTTGGCTGTAATGTGACAGTTTTATACGTTAACTTCCCAGTCTTGTTGCTTTAGATAATTTGGAGGAATTTGTCTAATTGTGGATTTTTGTTTCTCTCCTTTCTTCCCTATGTTTCTTTGTTTGCTTCTTGCTTTGGGTTGTAAATGTAGAGAGAATGAACTGCAACAGCTAAAAGATACCCAAAAGATTTCGTCAAATGGAGAAGAAAAGGAACAAGAATGGCGATACATAATTGCTTATTTAGTAGGATGGCAAATTGGTTGGGAGATGTTCATATTTGTTCCATATTAAGTGTGGATCAGATTGAGTAATATTCATGTGAGTATGAATTGGGTAGGTCGAGTAATACCCATTAGAGGAAAATAAATGCAAAAAAATTAATTATTTTACAATAAAACAAAGAGAAAACACTTCATGAACGAAAATGATGATAATAAAACGAGTAATTGAGTCTAAATAATAGAAAGATCAAGTCTTGTATCTATTTAAAGTTTCATCGAGGGAAAACATGATTGAAAAACAATGGCTTAGCCTAGTGGTAATATTACTAGTCTTGAACTAGGTCACTTGGAGGTTCAAGTGACCAGGTTAGCGAAAACATGATTGAAGAACAATGGCTTAGCCTAGTGGTAATATTACTAGTCTTGAACCTGGTCACTTGGAGGTTCAAGGTTCGAATCCCTTAAGTAGTATCTAACTATAAAAAACAAGATTTGTCAATTTTATATAAAAGAGTCAAAATAGGAGATAACATATGGCAAACACGAGGTAGGTTCACTAGGTTGGATTATACTCGACAGGTAGGAGTGTGCAACGGTTCGTTCCTGTCAGAGCCAAACTATGGAGAATAGCAGTCCAATTTAAAGACGTCTTAGGATCATACCAACTATGCATTCAGTTGGCTTTGATCTGGTTTGGTCCGGTCCAAATGTCAATTCGTCTATTTTTTTTTAGTATTTATAAAATTTATGAACCAACGACCAAACCATATTTTATTTGATTTTAATATGGTCCAATTCAAACGTCGATTTGATCAGACCAGTACGAATCAATCCATTGCATATCCCTGACCAGTGGTATGGATTTAAATTACCATTGTTGAATAAACTTGTTCAAGAGTCAGGACATGGAAACAGAGGAAAAAACAATGATGACCAACCCAAAGTGTTGGGCTTTCCTTTGGGTGCGGTAACTGGTGAGATTATAGATAAATGGAACAAACAAACAATGGAACAAATGGGAAATCTGAAATCGAAAGGTAGATGAACAAATCTTAGTGACCGGCCCATTCGTTATCTATCTTCTTCCTACCACCCACCAAACTCACTTCTCGTCAACACGTGTTCGTCCATCCACTCCACTGCCCTCCCCTAAAACCCATTCACGCCTCCATTGTTTTCCTTCATTCCGCAGTCGGACTCAAATCCAAATCCAATCCGGGCCGGATCCCCTCCGCCCCATCTCATACGCCACATTTCTCCATTTCCCTCTACCCTGATCTCCACGGCAATTCATCAGCAACGCTGTCAGTCAGTCAGTCGAATTGTTTGTTTGTTTGTTTCCTTCTTTGCTCTGTTCTGTTATCTATCTACTTCCCTCGTCCGCTTCGCCCCTAGGGCTCTGTAATTGCAATTGAGAGAAAGAGAGGGTTGTGAAAGTTAATTACAGCTTGTTTGAAAGAGAGATGAAGGCGACGAAGCGGCCGATCCACGCCGTGTCGACATGGGTGCGGAGGCAACCGCCAAAGATCAAGGCTTTCCTGGCTGTAATCTCCGCCATGACCGCGCTCGTGTTCCTCCGGATGATCGTTAACGATCACGACAATCTCTTCGTTGCCTCCGAGGCTGTTCATGCCATTGGGATCTCCGTCCTTATCTATAAACTCACCAAAGAGAAGACTTGTGCTGGTAACTAAGAATGCCTGCCCTTTAATTTTCATCTGTGGATTTTGTCGCAGATTCTGATCATTGGGTTCTTTTAATGTGATTGATTTTGCTGTTCTTGCTGTGGGGTTTTGAGGTTTTCCAACATCGGACATTGGTAGAAGATTGAAAATGGATTGTTGCCTTATTGGGTTCTGTTCACTTCATTTGGACGATGAGCTATTTGGAAGTGTTTTAATTGATGGCTGGGTGCTTGTTTTAATAGGAATTTGAATGAAAAAATGCTCTGAATGGACATTGTGGTTTCATGAATTGCTGGTTTCCATTTTTTGTTGAAGAGTTTTTGAGCTTGTTTGCAATGTGCAGGGCTATCATTGAAGTCTCAGGAGTTGACGGCTCTGTTTTTAGCTGTTAGACTCTACTGCAGCTTTGTTATGGAGTATGATATACACACGTTACTTGATTCAGCTACACTGCTGACTACTTTGTGGGTAATTTACATGATTCGCTTCAACTTGAAGTCCAGTTACATGGAGGAAAAGGACAACTTCACTATATACTTTGTGGTGAGTCTTTAGCTTTCGTTGTTGTTGTAACTTCCAGGGTTCTGATTTTGGATTCTCTTCATGAAGAGTTCATTTATGTGCAATTTCCTTTATGGTCTTCAGTCAAAAGGTAGGACCCTAAATGCTAGATGAACCAAAAGCAAAGTGCTCAGCAATAGTAGAGTAGTGGAGAACTCGTGTGCTTCCTCCTTATACGTTACTCGTGTTTATTTCATCAATGACGTTCTCTTTAATTTCCGTGGCAATGCAGGTGATTCCATGCGCTGTGCTGTCTTTGGTCATTCATCCGACCACTCAACACCTTTTCTTCAACAGGATTTGTTGGGCTTTCTGTGTCTACCTTGAAGCTGTTTCTGTATTGCCTCAACTCAGGGTGATGCAGAACACCAAGGTATTGGATTGAAGTTGTACCTTGCAGTAATTGATAACTAAGAATGCATGGCCATAGAAAAACAGTGTCGACATGTTTTTGGGTTGATCATTGCCTATGACGTTATGATTCTGACTCTTCTTCATTTCTGATAATCAGATTGTCGAGCCATTCACAGCACATTATGTATTCGCACTTGGAGTTGCACGTTTTCTGAGCTGTGCACACTGGGTCCTCCAGGTTTATGACACACTATCTATAACAACTTGTTCTCCAATTTTGTGTGGACATGATGTGGAATCTCACTGCACAAATCCTTGCTGGATCTTAAACCATTGCACATGTTGAACCATTGATTCAATTAACTAATCCATGTTCTGCTTCATCACGAAAAAAAGGTACTGGATACTCGAGGCCGTCTACTGACAGCACTGGGCTATGGGTTGTGGCCTTCTATGGTTCTACTTTCCGAGATAGTGCAAACCTTCATCCTAGCAGATTTCTGCTACTACTACGTCAAGAGGTACGATCATCAATATGAATCATTTCCTAAACGTTCACACTTCTTTTCGTGTTGTGATTTCCCCTTTCTAAGTCATGTTCTCGTCTTTGCTTTGCAGTCTGGTGGGAGGGCAACTAGTTCTCCGTCTCCCATCAGGAGTGGTGTAAGTGTGCATCCTTCTACGAACATGGTCAGTTTGCGTAGGGGCGTGTGATGGGTAGCTGCTTGGTTTGGCTTTCTCTTAAGAGCTGTTTCCATGGCGGGTTTGGTTAGTTTGCTTTGGTGCTTTGTTGACGTCCACATCGTCAGTAGGGTTTGGTCTAGTGAGGAAGACTGTAAAGTTCGAGTAGCAGTTCTCTTTGCTGTTTGGATATGCATGTTTTCTGGATAATAATCTTAGTAGTAGTAGATTACCTTCCACCACCATGTATATGTTTCAATCTTTGTTTGTCGTAGTCGTAGGTGGTTTCGGCGTTTACATGCTCTGGTTCCATCATCATCCAAGTGAGTGTGACGTCTCTCACCAAGAGCAGAATTTGGGCTATGGGCTCTATGTTTGGGCCTTCCATGTCCAAGCTCATTTCTCCCTTCTTCCCCTTGCATTCCAGTCCATTCCCTTTTTACGCAAAGAAAGGTTCAACGGCTTAGTGCTTGGGATGTGGGCAACTATACGGGTTAATTGCACTGGCTGCCACTTAAGTCCACTATTTGTTGCACGGTAACCATTTAATTGTGTTTTGTTGTAAGCTAACCACTTATGTCGAATAAATGTAGAAGTATCACCATTTTCGTCACTTTAGCTAATAGAAAGCACCGAAACATAATTTTCCACGCCATGTCAACTTCTCAAGTCAGTTACAAACGCCGAGTCAGACCTGACCCACTAAATTTACAATTTCAATATTAATATATGGCCCTCCTCTCCTCAACGGACTAAAATCTGCATTCGTTTAAACCAAAAAAAAAAAAAAACTGCTCGACAATATCTCATCTCCAACCCTTTCCTCTTCCCCGCAGCGAAAATCGTTTTCCTCTCCAATCCTTCCATCTACACATAATCTTTTCCCGCAACTTGTTCTCCTTTCCCTAACACGAAGAAATATGATAGAAAATCAGAATAGGGGAACAAAGAAAGAAGGAATAACTTAACAATTGCAGGTGCACGGGTTAGCTTACCACAAGAGAAATAAATAAAGGTTTACACCACTGTTGTTGGTTGATTGCGATTCTTTAGAGAAAGAAAGGCTGCTACTACTTGCGATTCAGAGAAGAGGAAAACTGAACAGCTGCTGGGAAGAGCTGGTTTTTTGCTCGTAAATTGCCTTGCAAGTAAGAGGCCCATTCTATTTAGCGGGTCAGGTCTGACTCGGCGTTTGTAGCTGTCGTGGGAAGTTGACATAGCGTGCAAAATTAGGTTTCGGTACCTGCTGTTAGCTAAAGTGACGGAAATGGTGACGCTACTACATTTATTCGACGCAAGTGGTTAGCTTGCAACAAAACGCACTTAGGTGGTCATCGTGCAACAAATAGTAGAATTAAGTGACAGTCGGTCAATTAACCCGCAACTATACTATGTGATGACTGATGAGCCAAGCTGTGATGAGCGACTTGATGTTCGATTTTCGAAAAAAAAAGTTTAACATTCAGCTTGTTTACTAATGAGGTAAATTTGAGTTAAGTCTTGTTTAACATGTAAAACTCGACTCAATGACTTGTTAAACTCAACCCCTGTGTTTAATGATGAATTTTGACGAGCTTAATAAACAACAAATTTAAGTCCTTTTAACATCCAAATGATGAATTCCGACGAGCTTCTCTTTTATGACTGTTAGAAGTAGGGGTGTTCAAACGGTGTGGTTGTCGTGGTAATCATTATAACCGGTAGTATTTGGATAATTTGGATAACGGTTTGGTTAATTGTTTTAGCTTGTTTGGTGTAGGTGGTTTGGTTTGGTTTCAAACACTCATAACCAATCAAACCAAATTAACCAGTTAAGTAATTAGTCATATATCTTATAAATATTATATACACATATGAATACTTTGCATAATCACTCAAGCGCCAAACACTCCTCCCTCTTAAGCTCATAAAAAAGTAAATTCAACATTGTTCCGATATTGTATATTTGTATTTGTAACATATGAACTCTTATTTTAGATAAAACTCATACAATAAGTTTGATGAAAACTTGAAAGAAATGTCTATTTCAGCCTATGACAATTGCTAAGAGAATACGTCAATTTACAAAGCACAACAATTCATTAACCTCATACTATATATATATATATATATATATATATATATGGCAAAGGTTACGTGAATACTTCTATTGACAATTAGATAATTGTATTAATTACATGTATTTATGTTAAGTATTAACTATAACTATGTGTTGATTGTTATGTTCTATTCATTATATAAATTGCAAATTGATGCATTAACCATACATTTTTTTCACTTTATGATAATGTGATGTTGTATTGGTTATTCAGGTTAACCAATTAACAAAATCAATTAAGCTTTAATTTGATTGTTGTATTAGTTTGGACTGTTTGGTTTTGATATTGTATTTCATGGTTAATAAATTTTAGCTTTATTTGATTTGGTAATTAACACGGTAATCATTTGAACACCCCTAGTTAGTGATAGTTTATTTTATTGTATCAAATTAAGTTTGGGTTAGTATTAGTGGCTTCGTTTTCAAGGTGTCTATTTATCCATGATGGAAGTGGCTGCCTAATTCCCTGCCCTATAATCCATCCTAATTCTTCTCTCAACTGGCTGATTGATATGAACTTTCTTAAAGAGAAAAGAATTAAAACAGAGTGGGAGTGTCTCTATCTGAAGTGGCTGTATCAACTAAGCTGGCACTTGGAGAGTTCCTTACCAGGAAGGAATTAGGGTCTCCTTTTCGATTCTTATGGCTAATCACCAAACAAAGCTTTCATTCAAATGAGGTTAAAATGACTTCTAATTGTAAACAGACAACCTCAAACTAGCTGCCAAAACTGCCCTACACAAGACTCTATCCTCGTCTTACATAAGCTATATGGAAAGGGCCAACTGACTCCAATATTCATAGAGGCTGACAGCTAATTATGTCCTGTGCCCCTACTATTTTGTTCTAACTTACCCACTTTAATCTGTGACAATTTAGAGAGGAAGGGAGGACGATAAAGCCTTGTCAGTTATTCTATTTTATAAATTTATTACGAGAAAAGCTATAACTCCTCCCGATTTCAACCTAGCTCACTGTAAAATATCGTAGTTGTAGTGCGGAAACGTAAAGAAGACGAGTTTACGTGGTATCCCCGTTATACGGGACTAGTCCACGGGAGAGTAAGCCTCTCTAGTTTTGACGATCTTATTATTCAATAGTTATGGTGGCCGGCGGCCATACATATTTATACCCTTCACTATGATCAACTAGGGTTGTACATTCGGTGTGAACATGAGAGTGAGAAGCCGAGTGGGCCGAGGGTGCATGGCTTGGATGGGCCAACTGGGTCTCGGACTTGGGCTTCTCCAATACTCCCCCGCAAGCTGGAGCATGGAGGTCACAAATGCCCAGCTTGGAGAGAAGAAAGTGAAAACGATCAGCACCTAAGCCTTTGGTGAAGAGATCAGCAAGCTGCAGTTGAGAAGAGACTTTTAGTGGAGCAATGTCACGAGACTGGACGCGTTCGCGGACAAAATAGCAATCCATCTCGACATGCTTCGTACGCTCATGAAACACCGGATTGGCGGCAATATGGAGAGCCGCCTGATTATCGCAGTAGAGCGGCGTAGGACCATGCTGAGGAATACCAAGCTCGCGAAGGAGCCAACGCAACCATAAAAGCTCACTGACTGTGCTAGCCATAGCACGATACTCTGCTTCAGCGGATGAACGAGCAACAACCTGTTGCTTCTTAGTACGCCAGGAGACAGGGGCGCCACCAAGACTGATAAAATAGCCAGTAGTCGAACGTCGAGTGGCTTGACAACCACCCCAATCGGCATCACAATAGGCAGTAAGCTGAAGATTACCATCAGACGGGAAAAAAAGACCCTGACCAGGAGATGTCTTCAGGTAACGAAGAATACGGTGAGCGGCATCCATGTGGGCGTGAGTGGGAGCGGTGACAAACTGACTAAGGAGATTGACACCATAAGCGATGTCTGGGCGAGTGACAGTCAAGTACAAAAGACGCCCAACAAGCCGCCGATAAGAAGAAGGATCAGCCAGGGGAGTGGAACCATCGGGACGAGTGAGATGGTGGTTCTGTTCCACTGGAAAAGCACTGGGGCGACTGCCAATAACCCCGGCATCAGACAAAATATCTAGCGCATATTTGCGCTGACTGAGGGCGATGCCACTAGGTGACCGGGCGACTTCAATGCCTAGGAAATAACGGATGCTGCCAAGGTCCTTGATGCTGAATCGGGCATCAAGAAAGGTCTTCACATGGGAGATAAAAGCAAGATCGTTACCAGCCAATAGAACGTCATCGACATAGATGAGAGCAGTAACAAAGGTGCTCCCCCGCTGGTAAATGAAGAGAGAGTGATCGGCGGGGGAAGGACGAAACTGCAGGTCACAGAGAGCAGTGGTGAACTTGTGGTACCAATTACGAGAAGCTTGACGCAACCCGTATAAAGACTTATGGAGACGACAAACCCGAGTCTCCCCCGGAGCTGCGAAGCCCTGTGGGATCCGCATATCTACCTCCTCATCCAGATCGCCATGGAGAAAGGCATTATTAACGTCGAGCTGATGAACGAACCAACCCTTACTGGCGGCAATGGCAAGCAGACAGCGAACAGTAACGAGCTTGGCCACGGGAGCGAAAGTGTCATGAAAATCCACTCCCTCAATCTGGGTGTAGCCCTTGGCCACCAGGCGAGCTTTATAGCGCTCGATAGTACCATCGGGTTTGAACTTGATTTTAAAAACCCACTTGCAGTCGATAGCACGTTTGCCAGGAGGCAAATAAACAAGAGTCCAAGTGCCATTTTTCTCAAGAGCTGTAATTTCCGCCCGCATAGCAAGACGCCAACGCTCATCGAGCATGGCTTGACGAAAAGACCGAGGTTCCTGGTGATAAGCGACCGCTGCAAGAAAAGCTTTGTAAGGAGTGGTGACTCTGTCATAAGAAATATGAGAGGAAATGGGGTACCGAGCAGAATATGCATCACGGCCCGTATAATAAATGTCGAGGTGGCGTGGAGGAGCACGGCTACGAGCACCACGCCGAGGAGGGTCTGGAACTGGGGGCCCAGGCTGGGAAGAGGAAGCACCAGCCGGTGGAGCGGCCTGCAAGGCGTCCGAGTGGGCCGGCGCGACAGGAGGACGGCTGGATGGGCCGGCCGAGCTGGTAGAGGAGGACGAGCCCGTTGGGCTGGCAGGGGAGCCCTCTGGGCTGGCAGTCGACCTGGGCCCGGAATCAGGGGAAACAGGCTCAACGGGAGGCTCCAACTCGGCCGGATGTGGACTGAGCAATTCATCACCATCATCAAACGCTGGGCGCTGAAAAACCTGCGGAGACACCCAAGTAAAATCCTTAGAAGCAGAAGGACTAAAAGGGAACACCGTTTCGTGAAAAACCACATCACGACTAGTAATAACTTTACGAGTAACCAAATCAAATGCACGATATCCCTTTTGATGAGCAGCATAGCCCAAGAAAACGCAGACGCGGCCGCGCTCAGCAAATTTTCCGAGATGAGCGTGAGTATCCTTGCAGTAAACCAGGCAACCGAATACTCGCAAATGGGAATAGGCAGCAGGTTTCCCAAACAATATCTCAAAAGGTGTCTTATTTCCAGTAGCAGTAGTCGGGAGACGATTGATTAAGTATGCCGCTGTTAAGATGCATTCGCCCCAAAAACGAACAGGAAGAGAAGCGTGGAACCGCAAAGCACGCGCTGTTTCAAGAAGGTGGCGATGCTTGCGTTCAACAACCCCGTTCTGATGGGGCGTATCTGTACAGGAAGTCTGTAAAACAATACCAGACTGCTCATAATAACGTCGCATAGCATCACTCTGAAACTCAAGGCCATTATCCGTCTGAATGCGTTTGACCCTGCAATCAAACTGAGTAGAGACAAACTGACAAAACATCTGAATGTAACGAGCAACTTCAGACTTAAAACGTAGGAGATAAACCCATACTCCGCGACTAAAGTCGTCAACAATCGTCAGAAAATAGTGTGCCCCACTAAGAGAGGCAGTGGGATAACCACCCCAAATATCCATATGTAAAAGCTCAAAACAAGCTGTCGTACGAATAGAACTAGTGGGAAAAGGAGTCCGAGACTGTTTCGCACGAGAACAGGGGTGACAAACAGTAGAACTCGAAGAGTCCGAAAAAGAAAGAGCATGACCGAGAGACGTCAATTTGGCAGGCGAGGGGTGACCTAGGCGTGCATGCCAAAGAGTTGCGGCAACACCACCATCCTTGGCAGCTGCATGAGCACGAACCTGCTGACAGCCGAAGAGACGAAGATAGTATAGACCTTCACGGATCTCCCCCCTTCCCAATCACGTTCTTGGAGACTAAGTCCTGTATGATACAGAAATCACCCAAAAAAATTAATGCCACACGATGTTCCTGACATAAGCGACTGACAGATAAGAGATTGCAGCGGAACTCGGGGACATGTAGCACACGACCCAGACGCAAACCTGTATCAAATTGCATAGCCCCAATACGCTTAACCGGTATACTAGCACCATTAGGTATACGAACCGGTTGACTATGAGAATCAGGTTCATAGGAAGTAAATAAAGAATCATTCATGGCGATATGCTCGTTGCAGCCCGAGTCGATGAGCCATTCGGGTTCAAAGGAAGAAGAGAACATACCGGCCATGTTGCTAACGGGGTCGGTGGGAGCAGAGAAAGAGCCGCCGAAAAACTGCTTCAATTGTTCAAGCTGGGCGGCGGAAAAACCAGAAACGGGACTTGGGCCAGCCTCGGCCTGGGAGGCACGAGGCTCACGATCGCGACCTCGCCCACCATCACGATCACGGCCGCGACGACGATTACCACGCTCACCACCGCGATCAGCAGACTTCTCTCGAGAGGGCCATCCGATCAACTCATAACAGGACTCTCGGAGATGACCAATCTTCTGACAGTGGGTACATTGAGGACGATCACGATCCTCATAAGCACGATCTCGATCCCCAGAAGGACGATCGCGGGTATCACGACCACGACGGTGCGACCCACTTTGTTTCTCAGAGTCTCCATGCGTAGCAAAGGCGGCAGCTTCAGGGGTAACAGCCTGGCGATGTTGCGTGAGAGAGCGCTGCTGCTCGTCATTATGCACGATGCGGAAAGCCTCGGAGAGGGTCGGCGTGGGCGACATAGACAAGATGTGACTCCTGACTGTTGCAAAGGAATCATCAAGGCCGAGCAAAAAATCAAGCAATCGGAGACTTTCGTTCTGGTCTCGGCTGCGACGGCCACATACGCACAAAGGCGGCGGCAGGATGGTGTGAGTCTCTTCCCAGACTTTTCGAAGTTGGGTATAGAAGCTAGAAACAGTCTGCTTCTCTTGTTGGAGCAGGCTGACGTGACGGCGCAACTCGTAGGCGCGCGTGAGATTTCCTTTGCTAAAACGATCACGCAGGTCTTCCCAAATTTCTTGGGCCGTCTTCGCATGCATGACGCTGCTCCGGATCTCCGCGTCCATGGCAGTGCGTAACCAGCCCTTGACGAGGGCATCACATCGCACCCACTGCTGCGCGTCGGGGGAACCAGCATCCGGGCGAAGGACGCTGCCATCAACAAAACCGATTTTATGCTTCGTGACCAACGCGTCAGTCATCTCCAAGACCCATTCACTATAGTTGGAGGGCGTTAGGAGACTGCTGACGTGGAGATGACCGGTGCTATCAGACTGATGAATGAACAAAGGACTGTGAGGATCGGGACCAAGACTGGTGGAGCCGCCGGATTTGGACTTCGGCGTCGCTCCCGAAAAGACGGAGTCATCTTCTCCGGACATGATTAGCTGCCGTGAATCGAGTTCACAGCTCTGATACCATGTAAAATATTGTAGTTGTAGTGCGGAAACGTAAAGAAGACGAGTTTACGTGGTATCCCCGTTATACGGGACTAGTCCACGGGAGAGTAAGCCTCTCCAGTTTTGACGATCTTATTATTCAATAGTTATGGTGGCCGGCGGCCATACATATTTATACCCTTCACTATGATCAACTAGGGTTATACATTCGGTGTGAACATGAGAGTGAGAAGCCGAGTGGGCCGAGGGTGCATGGCTTGGATGGGCCAACTGGGTCTCGGACTTGGGCTTCTCCAATACTCACTCCATCTATCTAACTCTTCCCATCCGATTTTGAGAATAGTCAAGCCTAATCTTCCTCCACAGATTCAAGCAGATTAACTTCTTTTTTTTGTGTGCCAATTGAACAATTCTTTCCCCGAAATGACTATGTTGCCCTCCATCTGCTCACCCCCGATATTACCTGCTTCCAGAATTACAGAGTGAGGAGGCTGATATGGAATATTATAAGAGTGCGTTTGGATACAATGATTTGGATTTGGTATTTGTGATTTGGATTTCCAAATACCAAATCATGTGTTTGGATATTAATTACATTTGGTATTTGGATTTGTGTCAAATTCATGGGGTGATTTCCAAATACACGTCTAATGTATTTTTTGTCAACTTCAAATACATTTCAACAACTAGTGATTTGAAATACCTCCTAACAAAAGAATGGACCTATTCGTAAAATATGAAAAGTTTAGGTACTATAGTGTGAGGCAAAACATATAAAGGTACCAAAATGTAATTTTACCATCAAAATTTCAGGACCTTTTTGTAAAATTTTAAAAGTTTAGGTACTAAATTGTAAGAAAAAATAATTTTGGGTACCAAACTGTAATTTACCAAAATCTGTAGTAAGTGACCAGAAAATTAAAAATTGAAATTGAAAATCATAAAATACAAACAAATTACAAATGAGTATCCAAACAATGAATTTGAATTACATGTATTTCAAATGCTAATATTTCGAATACATCCATTTCAAATGCTAATATTTCAAATACCTTACATTTAAAATCCACTTATCCAAACACACCCTAAGTGAAATTTGGAGAGAGCGTTGGAGGAAGATTTATGGGAAGAAAAGGCTGGGAATCTCAGATTTGATTATGAGTACTAAAGAAGTAATGGAACTGGGGGAAGTATAACTATTAACTGACATTAATTTTGGACGATTTTTAGTGGACACCCAGTATGGTACTCAATAAATGTAATATAGATAACAAGGGATCAGAAAATGGGAAAGTAAATCAGAAGAACTCTGTGTTTTTAGTGCTTGATAATATACCGTAAGTGAACCATCAAAAAATATATATATATATATATATATATATATATATATATATATATATACCGTAAGTGAAAGTGTATAGATGGTGGATAATGTACATATTGTAAATATTGATTTTATTCGATGAAACAAAATCAACTTATTCATTATAAAGATAACTAATATACGAAGAGATAACAATCGTGGGATATCTATGACAAAAAAAAAAATAACAACCGTTTTGGACTTTTGCATTTGTGGTTTTGCTTAAGAGAGTGTCATACAACGGCGGATCTAGGGGGGCCGTCCCCGGGCCACGGCCCAGCCCTCTCCTGAATCCGGAGCTAGTATGGTCCTTGTAAATTTTCGATTTTAGGTATATGTTTATGTTCTCGTCGGGTTACGGCCCAATCTTCTTTGTCTCTTTTTAAATGTGGCCCAGTGCTCTACCATATCCTGGATCAGCCGCTGGTGTCATATATGATCATGAACTTAATTCATTCGTCCAGCTGTACATGTAGCTAGCTCGCAACTTCTTATTCTGATCCCCCAGCTGGCGAAAGTCGTCGATCACTCATCAGTCATCACGCTCCATCCGTTCCATACATGAATTTTTGTAATAATAACCGATCCACAACGCCTATGACAGCCCCTCATTATATGTATCCAAAAGAGATTGTGTGAAAAACTCAAACTCTTTCTTCTTGTCGATATGACCATTTTGTGATCAAATTCTGTACAATAGTCTACGAGTTACAGTCAGATCGTATAGGAGTGTGCAATGGTTTGATCTGACAATCATATGATCCAATAACAAAAGATATTTTAGGATCAAGAATCGGATCAACGCTGCATCTGGTCTAGTTTGTCCTAGTCCAAATGTCATTTTGGTCCATTTTTCAGCATTTATAAAATTCATGGGATCACGTACTCAACTACATTTTTTATTCGATTTGCTATCAGTGGCGGAGCCACCTTATAGCCAGGAGGGGCTATAACACCCCCCACCCTTCAACTCTCAAAATCGTGTAAATCTACGTGTAAATTTTGTAACAAACTTGGAAAATAGATTAGGTTTTAAGGCTTTAGCCCCGCCCTCTCCGGCTCAAACATCTTGAACGCAAATTTTAGCCCCCCTCTCGTTCAGATTTCTGGCTCCTCCACTGTTTGCTATGATCTGATCCAAGCGTCGGTTTGGTCTGGTGCCGTCCAATACAGACCAAACCGTTGCACACCCATAATTGTCGTTATAGAAGTTAAAATAGCGCTTATGAGATATGCAAATTAAGTTATCTATGCTAGTTAAATCATCATTTATCGTAACGAAACTTGAAGAAGATTGGTAAGAATTTATTTTAATTTTCTCCTAAACTAAATTTGTTCTCCTAGAAGAAAAAAAGTAGTAGAATGCGATTTGTTCTTTCATTATGTTCCACAAAAATTAAAAAGTATATTACAATTCACATGCATGAATTATGCGAGCTTTGAACAGTTAAATATTGTACTTGTCGGGTGTTGGTTGGGATTTAAGGCTGTGTTTGACCATTGAGTCAGCATTCGGCTAGACGTGATCCGATATTAAACCAAGATAAGGATGGTTCCAGTAAGGTGAAAGTGGTTACTAAAACATATCACTAACCAAATATTTATGATTCCATGCATGCGCAGCCAAACTATGTGGTGGCAAATAGTGTATGGATGGGGTTGACTGATCAGTGCAGTCGACTAAACTACGAAGTCGGTCTCGTATTATCAGCCACTAATTACAGGGGGAAAAAAAGAATATAGCTGTACAGTCGGCAGCCTCAACAAACACAGAGGAGCAAAAAATGGTTTGTATACTTGTATTATTGTTTGATAAAGAATTTCAATCCATCTTTTCTTTACTCTTTTTGTCAATCCATTACTGATGGATTATCTCTTTTCTATGAATAAAATGAGATATCAATACATTAAACAAAAAAAATCTCTTCACTGAATAATTTCTCCGGGCTTGATTGGAGTCAAAATAAATAAATTCATAAATAATAAAATTAGAAAAATACGATTCATCTAGAAAAATATGAATCTAAAATTGTTTGTTTCTTCTTGAAGTTCAAGTCTACTAGAAGTTCATATTGAATGTTTATCTTCGACACCTAAACATATAAGTATACATGAATACATAGTTTTCATCTATTAAATTTTTATATAATGAACACATACGATCAGATAAGTTAGCATATGAACTTGAAATATTTGAAAAATACGATAAATATTTGTGGGATACTCAAAGTAAATATGTATGAATTTGGGCGATTAAGATAAGAAAAATGAACCTTAAAAATTAGGACTTTGCTACGGTGACATGCATGTCACGGTGACATGCACTTTTCGGTCGACCTCATATAGGATCAGGTCGACCTAATCAGTTGTTTCAGTGTACAAACAGTTTCATGGTGCCTACTTTGGCGATTCATATCTTACAATTGGCTAGATGGAACTTGGAGATTAAAGGCTTGTTTTGAAGCTGAAGTGTCCCTCTACACATTAAAGTACTTGGGAGCTCAATAGAAAGTCTAGAAGACCATTTTTGAACCTGACCAAAAGGCTATGCCAAAACTGGGAAACTGCCTGAAAATGGCCAAGTCTGGCAACGTGTTTGTCAAGCCTACTTTGGAGCTCAATTTGACAAGCATGGATGCGAGTCAAGTCCAGGGGCATTTACCACGTTAAATTATGTGTTTTTTATACAAAGGCAAGGCATTGAATGAAAGATTGAATATCTTTAAGGCTTCAAACAAAAGGCTCGAAGTTGCTACGAAGGCTGTTTTTCTGGCAGCTTGCTTGTGCTCGAAGTCTGCCAGAAAAACAGCCTTCGTAGCAACTTCGGCCCTTTTGTTTGAAGCCTTACAGATATCCAATCTTTCATCCAATTCCTTGAATTTGTATAAAAACATACCTAATTTAACGTGGTAGAGGCTCCTGGACTCGACTCGCATTCATGCTTATCGAATTAAGCTCAAAAATAGGCTTCACAAACACGTTTCCAGACTTAGCCATTTCTAGGCAGTTTCCCAGTTTTGGCATAGCCTTTTGATGAGGTTCAAAAATGGTCTTCTGAACTTCCTATCGAGCTCTCAATCACTTCAATATGTAGAGGGACACTCCAGCTTCAAAACAAGTCATTAGTCTTCAATTTCCATCTAGCCAATTATATGATATGAATATCAAAAGTAGGCACCATGAACTGTTTTTACACTGAAACAACATATTAGGTCGACCGGATCCTATATGAGGTCGACCGAATTCTATGTGAGGTCGACCTAATCCTAACTGAGGTCGACCGGAAAGTGCAAGTCACCGTGACATGCATGTCACCGTAGGCACACCCATAAAAATTAAATTTACTAAAATATAATAAATTGAATTTGTACCTAAATAAAATTAACATACCATTTAATAAAATATAATTTTAATTCATATATTATTAAAAAAATCTTTAAATTAGTATATTATAAGAAATTATTTGTTGATATAATACACCAAAATATTTTATATGTATAAAATCATAATTTGTTACATTGATTGTTTACATGCATAATATATATATACCAACTTAATTAAAACTCATAAACTATCTTATGCGATATAAAATATTATTAAACACATAATAAAGGAAATTGTTAGGGGTGGGTACCCCAAACCTACTCCTTAATAATCTCTTTTCCAGACAGTTCCACTGCCCAAAACTCCAAGGAAATCCCCACTTTCCCATCCTCCACCAGATATCATATTCCCTTCTCCTCGGTCCTCTTCTTTTTGCCATCTTTAGTTTACGCGTAGCAATAATTCCCTCTCAAGCAAAACACAACTATACCAAACGCTCAATGTTCGTCACTATAAATAATACCCTTCTCCCTCCAATTACTTCTCATCACCCTATACGCCCTCAATTCCCTCTTATCTGATCTCCCTCCACCGCCATGGCGCTCTCCAAGCTCGTGATGGCTTCCCTTCTCCTCTCCCTCCTCCTCGTCCTTCAGCTCGCCCATGCTGATTACTCCCCGAAATCACTCGGTACGTAATCTGATCGATACTATAAAAAAAACACTGCTACGTAGAATCACACTTTTGACTGTATTAATTGCAATCAAGAAAATGATCACCAAAAGAAATATGACGAGTGTTAGTAGTTTCCAACTACGATTTTTCAGTTGTCGATGACGAGTTGATCGAAGAAAAAACAAACATAAAAAAAAGTTTTTTTCTAGTTCAAATTTCAGGATATAAAATTCTATGTCGAAATTCGAAACTCATCATAACCAAGTGATGTTTATGGTGGTTTTCAGATTGTGGGAGTGCTTGCAAAGCTAGGTGCCAGCTATCGAGCAGGCCAAACCTATGCCACAGGGCTTGTGGGACATGTTGCCGGCGATGCAGCTGCGTTCCGCCGGGAACCGCCGGCAACTACGACAAGTGCCAGTGCTATGCCACCTTGACCACCCACGGCGGCCGCCGCAAGTGCCCATAAGTCGAAAACGGAACTAGTTTGAACGTACGATGATGATGATGAATGTTTGTTCTCCACTTGGTAAATAATAGAACGGGTGTGGTCAAAGCAATAAAGAAAATGTTTGTAGTAGTTGCTGATATATATCTACGTCAGCAGGGGCTTTATTTTTTTTTGTTTTTTTTTTTGTGAAATTATATGATGTAACTGTGTCTTGTTGCAATGGATGTTGGAGGATTAATGAAAATATACGCATCACTGTGTCATGTATTACTACTTCGTCAGTCCTCGTAAAAACATGATTTTAATTCTTAGATATTTGTTGTAGAGTTAGAACGATTTCTTGTAATAATTGACTTCTTTATGATTGGAATCCCACATGATTATGAGTTTGATCGATTTCTATGGATATTGAGTGAATTGATGAAACTAGACTGTTATTTATGCATGCACATGTACAATATTTATCCCGTCAATGGCTACTAGCAAATTAAAGTTTTCTCGACGTCCTAGAAAGTAAGAATGAATGGAAGAACACACGGTGTTATGCCAATATCTTATTACTTTAGTATTCAAAAATTAACCAGTAAAAAAATATGAGTAAAGTTATATGGTTATTCATTTAAGTGCACAAATTATATTTATTCGACTATTGGTAGATTAATCAGAACAAAAGTATATAGAATATGGTATCCGGCAGACATGGTCCGAATTCGTGTTGCTACCATCTTCAATAAATTCCCTAAAAAATATTTTTTGAACTACATTAATATTTAGTTATCCTTATATTTTTGTCAATTGGCCTATTAGCTCAGTTGGTTAGAGCGTCGTGCTAATAACGCGAAGGTCACAGGTTCGAGACCTGTATGGGCCAAAAAATATATTTTTCAATTTTGTATAGGTATAAAATGTTCGATACTTGTATGGCTGATCTTTCGAAGACGACTCATTTATTGATTTCGTAAATTAAAATTTAGTAGAATTTGATGGTTTTAACTTTGTAGCGTTGCTGTGATCTGTATAGCATTTTCGCCTTTTCCTGTTTGATTCTTCATGTGTTATTCGGAATGGATATATATGCCGAGGTCTCGCAATTAGCCAGAAAATCGCAAATTAGGGGTGTGACAATTGAATCCGAACCTATGGATATCCGACCCGAAGTGGTCAAAGCGGGTAAAACCCAATTCCGACGGGTTTTATGTTGGTTGCGGGTTTTACCCGCTTTTTACACCGTTGTGGTGGGTTTTGCCAAAAGTCCAAACCCCAAACCCTATTTTTCATCCGACCCACACCCGAAAAGCAAAATGATGTCCTTTTTTATCTAACAGGAACAATATGGACAATTGATGAATGCTATTAGTTTTAGCCTCGGTATAAACATAAATATATATGTAATTTATGAATGTAATTAGTACTTATATAAATATATTTGTAGCATTATGTTAGTGAACTCATGGATGTTCATGCATTCGCGGAAACCCATTGGATAAGGTTTGCTCTTCCAAAACTTAATGAATATTTTATCCAACTTTTCAATGAGTACATCCACTAAAATAAATTTTTATTTGGAGAAATCTTACCAAACTCGACCCATTATTATCCCTATAGTCAATACTATTGCCTTTGCCATTCTCCCCGGCGGCCTCTTTCAAGCTTTTGGCCTTTTGCTTTGTTTTAATTCGTCCAGCTGTATAACACCACTTTGCTAGCAACTTCTTATTCTCCCCCAGCTGGCGGAAGTCATCATCAGTCATCAGCATGGTTGTCATGCCAGTGGCATGCCACCCGGTTGAACCTAGTTTCATTTGTGCATGTTATGAAACCGGCATGACATTACTGATGCGACCGATATGATCGACTTACTCATTCTAAGCAAAATGACATCAATTTAATGAATTTAGTTAATAAAAAATTAATTAATTTTCCATTTTATGAATTTAATAGTTAAAAGTTGATGATATTTGTTGGATTGTAACTAAATTGTCCACAAATATGTTTTATATATGATTAAATACATTGGATATTAATTGTTTTCACATTTTATAAAACCGGCATGCATCGACACAAACTGATTATACCACCGGTCGTACCATTCCACTTATCAAACCGGCACAACGGTATAAACCGATTCGACAACCTTGGTCATTAGTCCATCCCATACATAATCCGATACTCAACCAAGACAAGGATGGTTCCAATAAGGTCAAAGTGGTCACTAATTATATCACTAACTAATAATTTGTACTAATAAAATACGCAATGCATACAGCCAAACTATGAGCTGGCAAATAATAGAACTGCATGGGGTTGACTGATCAATACTGTAAGCTTCGAAGCGTCGAAGTTCGCCTCGTCTTGTCTCTCGAAGCAAAGGCCTAATTCCATGTTTTTTTTTTTCTTACTGGAAAGCACGCCGCCTAATCCATTTTATACTGTTCTTTGAGACTCCCTTGATTATTGACGGTCTCTTCATATCCTAAATATAATTAAAGCTATAATGTCATTACTGTTGCATAAAAGTTTTACTACTTTGCACAGCTGTCATTCTTCTTTTATGACCCGCAGCACTTATCACCGGAGCATGGAGTCTTCAGTAGGATTCTTACAATAAATATATTTTAGGTTTGGGGAGCTCGGCTGTCCAAGGGAGGTTTGGGAGTATTTTAGGATTAGAATGTTTATGAGTATATTATAAATAGGAATAATTGAAAGGGAAGTCGAGGTAGGAGATAATTGGTAAGGGTTAGGGTGTTAATATTTTTTTTATTAGTATGATGTTAACCTGAATTTATTTTTTCGATGAATCGCTAAAATAAATTTTAATCTATAAAACATACTACAAGTTTCTAAAAGTATATTAGAAGTTTCTTAGAGCATACCACAAGTTCTATGAAACATGTGAGAAACCTAATAAAGCAACCCACAAGTTTTTTTAAAGCATACCGATAATCTCATAACATTGGACCTATTTATAAATCTTAAACATAATATTTCAGGTATCAAAATATAAGAAAAATATTTTAGGTACTAAAACGTTCATTTCCATCAATACTTTCATAAATTATTTGTAAAAAAATTACTTTTAGCCATCAAATATTAAATCTATTAAGTTCAGATAACAAAATACAATTTTTGTATAAAACCTCAATGAAAGGAACATAGAAGAAGAGGGAAGGAGGAAGGGAAAATGGGGAAGAAAAGTTACTATAATGCTCTTATTAAAAGTGTTAGTATAGTGCTAACACCCTCCTCCTAGGGTTAATTATTATTTGATTTTGTTAGGTGGTCAAAATAGGACCGAGTAGTATTATTGTTCTCGGTTTATCGATAAAACCAAGATATTCAAACCAAGATAGCCAATCTCATGAAAGGTTTCATGTTACAGTAGCCAATTTCATTGCATAAAATATAGAGTGTCTGAGAAATTGATCCTCAGATATCTCTGGATGATGGATAACTTTGGGTATAAATGAAGTGATTGAGTTCAAATGATTGATTATGTTGTTCTACCATGTGTTGTTTTTATCTTATAAATTTTGGCGTATTCTACTTAGTGAAAGTTGACACTCAAGTGTGGCGGTACTAGATTGAAATTGCAAGTATATTTGCTATGATGAACGATGTTCCAGTTGAAGCACAAGGAGATGTACATGGGCAAGCGAAGCAAAAAGGCTAGTACTTTTTTCCTTTTTTCATGTTTTATGGAATATTGTCATATGTTGTTCTGTGTGTTGCTTGAATCTACGGATATGAGGGTAATATCGCATTGGGATAGAGTATGAATGGTATGACCATGAAGACTTATCTCCTCTGACTTTGTCATATTTGTCCTTAACATTAATTTAAGAGCTAAATAATTCTATTGTTTTTATTTGCAAAAGGATTCAGGTTATGTCATAACAATTATGGTTGTATTGTATCTTTGTACTCCTTATGTCCCATTGTAAGTTGTATTTTCTTTTTTTTTTGGTGGAACCAGAGCGCTAAGGGGCGCTCCAACCCTATATGATAACTGAACGAGGGGTTTGGACCCCCAAAAGATCAAAGTACAACCAACGACTCAACAACGGACTGGGATTTTCAAACACATGAACCCCCACTGGTAAGCTATAGCCAACTGAAGCAAGGTAATCAGCAACAACGTTACCCTCTCGAAAAACATGGTCAATCTGCACCTCCCACTCTCTGGCTAGGAGCTCTCGAATAGTGGCCACCTGGACAAAGTGGATGTGACCTGGCGTAGCATCATGGATGAGTTGGGCTGCTGTGGCCGAGTCAGTCTGAACCTTCACCTTGCGGCATCCCTCGTCCCAGGCCAACCGAAGTCCAAAAGCGATACCTGCAAGCTCAGCATAAGTGATGGATCCCGCCCCCAGGTTCGCTGAGAAAGCCCTCACAAACCGTCCCGCTTCGTCTCTGATCACCCCCCCTGCCGTACTTCCCTGAGCTCCCGCCACCGAGCCATCGGTGTTAAGGCAAAACCAATCGGTCGGCGGCCTTTGCCAGCTGATCATGCGTGTATTGCGTTCTGGAGCTCCTACCAAACTTCGGCTATAGGCTGCTTGAGCTAAATCCACCTGACGCCGTAGAATGCCCACTTGCGCCGTAAGTTGCTGTGTAGAGGCGAGCTTCTTCTCAAAAACCCAGCTATTTCTGCTTTTCCAAAGACTCCAGCAAGTAATCGCAAAAAGAGTGGGATCAACAACCTTACTTCGGCCCGATAAGTAATGCATAACCCACTGCTCCAGCGATAATTCAAAGAAGGTACTATCCGGTTCATCCAAGAGGAACTCCGACCACGCCGATCTTGCGTACGAACACTCCCTGAGCACATGGTCCGTCGTTTCCGGGCCCCCTCCACACAGCGGGCAATCATCGGATTGGGCCAGGTGGCGACGTCGTCGCTCAGCATTTGTGAGAAGTCGATGGTGGAGAACCAGCCAAAAGAAAGGCCTCAGTCTCTGGGGTCCGTCAATCTTCCAAATCGCCCGCCATACTGCCTGGTGTTGATTCGCTCTCTCTCCTTCCTCTGTCAGTTCATACGCAGATGCCATGGTGAAGCGCCCATTAGCCGAGAGTCTCCAGCAAGGGACGTCGGCTTCCACTTCAAAGGGGACCGGATGTAGCTGGAGCTGGAGGACAGCCGCTTCCGGCAAGAAAACTCGCACATAATCAAGGTTCCAACGACCATTGAGCACCATGTCAGCAACCGAGACGTCAGAGACTTTGGGGGGAAGATTATGGGCAGCTTCGATCAGAGGCGGACCATCGTACAACCAAACGTCTTTCCAAAACCGAGTCCCCATACCATTACGCACATTCCACATGATTCCTTTGGGCAGTAGATGGAGCACTCGCAGGACGCCCCTCCATAAGTTAGACATTCTGCCCTCCGTCCGGGGGATCCAACCCTCCGTAGTACGACGAAGGTACTTCGCATTGATCACACGAGCCCAGAGGCTTTCCGGTTCCGTTAAAAGCCTCCAAGCAATTTTCAACATAAATGCTTCATTCATCCGGGTGGCGTTCCGGAGACCCAGCCCTCCGTCCCCCTTTGCTCTGCATAGAGTTTCCCAATCTACAAGATGAATCTTCCTCCCCTGCTCGGAGCTTCCCCAGATGAACCCCCGGATCTTCTTGCCTATATATTCGCGCACAGCCGCCGGGAGAAAGGAGGTCTGCATGATGTATGCTGGAAGAGCTCCCAGAACCGATTGCACCAGGGTAATCCGTGCTGCGAGGGACAGGGTAGCCACCTTCCAACTGGCCAACTTCGCGTCAATCTTGTCAATCAAGTCCACAAAGGTCGCCTTCGAGACTCGGTCATGGATCACAGGGACTCCCAGATACCGCCCGAGATTAGACGTCCGCGGGATACTTAGGGCCTCACTCAGATTTGTACCGATTGAATCAGTTACATTTTGTGAGAAGAAAACCCTGGATTTAGGCTTGCTGACCTGCTGACCAGAGGCAGCTCCGAACACTTCAAGGCACTGCGAAATTATCTGGACCTGCTCAAGAGAGGCAACACCAAAAAGTATGAGATCGTCAGCAAAGAACAGGTGGGACAGAGGAGGTCCTCCCTGGTTCAGCTTGATTGGTTTCCATTTCTTCTCCTCGACTGCAGCCTCAATGAGATGTCCCAGCCGCTCCATGCATAGCGTGAACAAGTACGGGGAAAGGGGACAGCCCTGCCGAAGACCTCTGGAGGGGGTAAAATCTTGAGTAAGCCCCCCATTCCATTGAATTTGCATGGACGCCGTCGAAACACAAGTCATAACAATCTCAGTGAATTTCGGCGGTGCACCTGCTGCTACCAGCGTATCCTTCACAAAGCTCCATTTTATGCGATCATAGGCCTTGGCAAGGTCAATCTTAAGCACCATCCAGCCCGTCCTCCCCTTTTTAGCTCGCATCGAATGAACAACCTCCTGCAAAATACAGATGTTATCAGTAATATGCCTTCCAGGCACGAAGCTCGTCTGAGTTTCGTGGACTAGCCGGGGCATAATAGGCTTCAAACGCTCAGCAAGGCACTTGGTGATCATTTTGTATGACACGTTACAGAGACTGATAGGACGAAACTGCTCTATCAGAGTAGGCCGCTGCAGTTTCGGGACAAGAGCAATAATTGTAGCATTTACACTCTTGAGGTTGGCTGGCTCGTTCCAACATGTCTGCGCAAAGGATACCACTTCTTCACTGACAAGCTCCCAACACTTCTGGTAAAATAACGGATTGAGACCGTCCTTGCCCGGAGCTTTAAAACCACCCATACTTCGGACAGCGCTGTGAAGTTCATCGGCGGTGAACTGGGGCTCGGCCGCCTGCCAAACTTCAGTCGGAACCAGCGGGAAGGCCCCTAGCATCTCAGCAACAGGTAGCCCGTCATCAGTGTAGAGCTCCGTGAAAAAATGACGGGCCATTTCGAGCAGTACCGCTGGATCATCCACCCATTGACCTTCGCTATTTTTCAATACGGTGACCCTGTTCCCCCGCCGCCGCTTCATCGTTCTCGAGTGGAAGAATTTGGTGTTTCGATCACCCGAAGTGATCCAATCCAGGTTGGATTTTTGGCACCATAGTAGTTCCTCCTGGGTGAGGACGTCTTCTAACTCGTCTCTAGCCTGCTGTAACTCTCTGTCATTTTCATCATTTACTGTTCGACCTTCCAAGCGCTCAATCTTAGCAAGGAGGTTATTCTTCTTCTTTATAATATTCCCAAAGGTATGCGAGTTCCAGGCTTTGGCCTCTTGCGCGAACTCCTTGATGGAGCTTAAGAGGTCCGTACCTCTCCTCCATGCACGCTCGGCCATATTCTTGAAGTCCTCATGCAGCAGCCAGGCGGCAAGGAACTTGAAGGGTTTTGGACCTGCAGGCTGGAAGTGAGGGTTGAGGGACAGCAGCAGCGGCCGATGGTCGCTCTTCACTCGGGGAAGGTGGCGGACAACAGAATCGGGGAAAGTGGATGACCAAACTGAGTTAACAAGACTCCGGTCGAGCCTCTCTTTTATACCTGAACGAAACCACGTGAAAGCCGGCCCCGTGAAGCCGAGATCAAACAATCCCGCATCCAGGACACAGTCTTGGAATTCCCGAGCTCGGCTAGAATCAAAAGCAGCACCCCCCATCTTATCCGAGGGCTGTAAAATTGAATTGAAGTCTCCCATTAGGAGCCACGGCTCAACCATGTCTTCCGCCAAGCTACGTATCGACTGCCAAAGACCTCTCCGCTGAACTAAAGCTGGATCCGCATATACTGCCGTCAGGAACCATGAACTTCGGCCTTGCTGCACTTGAACATGGAGGAATTGATCCGATCGGTCAGCTGCTGTGACCGATAATATAGAAGAGTCCCAGGTGATCCAAATGCCTCTGGCGAAACCCACCGCCTCGACGGCCAGCCATTTGTCGTAACCCATTTTCTGCCGAACTTCTTCAGCCTTAGCTCCGCTAATACGTGGCTCCACAATGATAGCCATACACGGTCTATACTTCCTTTTATATTCTTTGAAAACTCTGAGGAAACGCTTCCCTCCCGCACCCCTACAGTTCCATGAGAAGATGTTCAGCATCATCTAACCATAGTAGTAAAGGTCACCACTAGAAAGGGTTCACGATTGCATGCTGGAATCCCCAAGGTTGGGGCTTCCTTGCATCACTAGGGATATATCCCGTTCCTTCGCATTAGAGCTGGCTTTTGACTGGGGAGCATATTTAGAAGCTGGAGGAATTAGGGGGTCCGGGGGCCTTGTCATTTCAACCCCAACAGGGGGTGGGCTCTGATCCTCCGTCAGGTCGGGGTGAACTGGGGAGCCACCGTCCCGTCTCGGCCGTTCCAGGTTCTTCTCTTCCGATGAAATACCAAGTGATCGTCCCTTTTCCAAGTTCCCATGCACCTCACTAGTCTCCTCAGCGCTTCTAGTGGACTTCTCGGTGGTTGGTGTTACCATGATATTAGCAACAGGAGGGGAACTCTTGCTAATCTGGCTCTTAGGACCGGCAGAGCTCCCGCCTTTCTTCTTCTGTCCCGTCTTCGCTATGAACGACTGCTGGGGAGGCACAGTCGGGGGAATGTCCCCCTGGTTCACACGTTCCTCAGTCCTGGGGTCATCACTGCGCTGATCATCCCCTCCCTCTTCTGATAGTAGGGTGAAACGCGACCCATTATTCAAACTTGGAGGGGAGCTCAGCGGCGAGCTGGCTTCCTTCCCACTAGTCAGTGAAGCCGCCTCCTTCCTCGGTCTTATCCTTCTTTTCGCAATCATCCACTCCCCATAAAGCTTTCCTGGTGGGTTAGGGATCGCGGTTTCTTTTGGAGGCTCATCTACTGGAATCTCTTGGGTCTCAGTTTCCATAGCCGCCCCCTTACAGTGACAAGAGCACTTGCCTCTGCTCGTATACGTGCCACACTGCAGACATATGTTCTCAAGTCCCTCGTATTGGATGAAATACGTCTTCCCATGTATAGTAAACTGCGACAACAACGGTTTGGTCAAATCGACTTGCACACAGACTCTTGCATAATCACTTCTAGCTCCCGTACTCGTAGCATGGTCCACCCTTAACGGCTTCCCAATCCGATTCCCAATCTTCATAACTGCCACCGGATGGAAATACTGTATCGGGAGTTCCAATAGACGGGCCCAGACAAGAGTGGAAGAAATCTCATGCTCATAGGCATTAAAGTCTTTGGTCCAAGGATGAACAGTAAGATAGTTGTCCCCCAGCATCCATGGACCGCCTGCTACAGCTCTCTCAAAATCTAACCCATTCGTAAATCGGACAAGAAAGTAGCCATTCTTAGCAGACGTTACTTGGATGTCTCCTGCCTTCGCCCAAATGCTATTAAGTCTCTTTGCCATGAGCGTATATGAGACTGACCTTCCCAGAGCTTTAACAACGAGCACCGACCTCCATTCCCTGTTGAACATACGTTCTTCCGCAGCCGTGAAATGGATGGCCGGGCATTTCGGGTCTGCCTCACCATCAAAGCCTTCCTCCATACCATCCTCCCTCATCCCTGCAGCCACATCCTCGGAGTCCGAGTCGGCTACGTACCACATGCCTGTACGTGTAGTATCACCGAAAAGAGTTCTCGCCGCTCCCGCACTAGATCCCCATGCAGATGGGCGCGGGCTCGATGGCGGCGGTACCTTGTTCGCATCATGCAGAGCTTCGTCACTTGTTTCACCCGCCGGAAAAAGCACTGTTTGCTTCGCAAGTTTTTTTGTCTGTTGCGCCTCCCTCTCGCCCTTAGGGTTAGGGGATGAGGAAGCAGAGGGTGGCCTTCGCTGTCCCGCAAGCGTGTCAGCTGTCATGGGACTATCCGTGCCCCCGCCGGCTAGTGGCGTACCCACCGCCGGCATGAGGAAGGAGAACGTAACCCTAGATCGCCTTTCGCCAAAATAATCGCCGCTCCAAAAAAATGTTTTCTAACATCAAGAAAATGTTTTCGAACTTATGTTAGTAATTTACTTGGATTATATCTATGAAATAGAGCTTAATTGATAATTGGTCTATCATTTTCTTCTTTTCATTCGTTTCCCAAGTTGAAGGTAGACATTTGAGCTTGAGGTCCTATTTACTTCAAGCTAAACTAAAGAAATTTAACCTACATATTTAATGCAAATGGGCTTGCAAATAATGATCCACAAACCAATCTTACAGCCGCTGCGTAGCGTGGCCAACATCTCCTAGTTTTATTTTATAGGTAACAAACAACAGCACATTGATCAATTTAAGAAATGGGTTGTATCGTTGCTTGATAAATAATTTCTATTTTTTAACTATTTGTCCTTTTTTTTCCATTTCCCTATTTGACGCCCTTGCGTAGTCGATTTCTCATCTCTTTCTCTTCCTCCAATCCTCTAATAATCTAAGGCCTACATGAGAGATTCACTTTCAAGTAGAAATACATACACGTTTTTTTTTTTTTTTTTTTTGCTTCTACAAAGAGATGTGAATAATTCAGTGTTCTAAGAAATAGAGAAGAGAAAAATCAACGGAGTCTTCGAACACTTACCTCTGCTTTTGAACTTGGAAAGTTCGAATCGCTTAAGCAATTAAGTAAATATTCACAGATGGTAGGGCTGGGCATGCGGGCGGATCATCCGCGGGTTTGGGCCGACCCACCCGCATTTGACCCGAATTTCGTTAAGTGGGTGGGTCTGTGGGTGGGTGACGGGTTGCGCTGGGAGCCATCCGCCGGGTGGTGGGTGGGTTGTGGGTGAGTGTGCGGGTGACCCGCTCAACCCAACAGCAAAAAAATCAAAGTCGTTGGCGCTAGAGAGAGGAGAGTGGAGACGTTAGATATAAACTCGGACTGCTCCTGGAGTTTGAACCTCAAAGCCAACCTTCCAAATAGAGATCCCCTCTTCTTCCCTTTACTTTTTCCTCTAATTCTTGTGTCTAGATCACCGTTCTTTCCTTTGTGGAATTATTTTTCTTAGTTCCTTGCACCTAATAATCGTCTCAATCTGTAGAAAACTCTTTCATAATAGAATTTTTGTCCAATTTAATAACTAATTCGACATTTTTCGCCCTATTTCAACTTCTGGTTTCCCTCGATGATTCTCTTCACCTATTATCATGTCAAGTTGACTCCTTTATATTATATGCATTGTGATGTGGGTGAACCCACAAACCCACCCGCATCATCCACCATCCGCCCGACCCAACCCGAGACTAAATGTGGGTGGGTGGTGGGTTAAAAATTATCAATCCGTTTAAGCGCGGGTGGGTGCATTTTATGGTCAAAATCCACCCGACCCACCCAATGCCCACCCCTAACAGATGGGCATAAAAAGAAACCATATAGCAAAGAATAGTTTGATCTAGTGATAATACCACTGGTCTTGAAATTAGAGGTCCCAGATTCGAATCCTTTATATAAAACAGAAGTAAAAACTATAAACCTGTATCACCCTTATAAGAAAAACCATTTGAATTTAATATGGAGAAATATGATTTATTTTGAAGTTTCATTTTTCAACCACAAATATTTTTTTATATATATAATGATATCAAAAGATAGTATATGAGAATATTAATTCATTAACTTGGTTGTTTACATGGATAATAATATATCTGTACCAACTTAATTAAAACTAATAAACTATCGTACCCGAAGTAAGATATATTAATGTTAAACACATAATAAAGAAAATTCTTAGGGGTGGGTACCCCAAAACCTACTCTTTAGTCTTTAGTCTTCTTTTCCAGACAGTTCCACTGCATCCCCAAAACTCCAAGAAAATGCCACTTTGCCATCCTCCACCAGATAGATATTCCCCTCTCCTCATCATCATATCCTCTCTTTAATTTTTGCCACCCTTTAGTTTACGCGTAACAATAAATCCCTCTCAAGCAAAACACGAATACTATACTCCAACTATACCAAACGCTCAATATTCGTCACTATAAATACCCATCTCCCTCAAATTACTTCTCATTATACCCAATAAGCTCTCTTCCTCTCATACAAATATACAATGGCGCTCTCCAAGCTTGTAATGGCTTCCCTGCTGCTCTCCCTCTTTGTCCTTCAGCTCGCCCAAGCTGATTACTCCCCGCAACCAATCGGTACGTAATCTCATTTAAAAAAAAAAAATCCTTGCAAACAAGAAAATGGTCACCGAAAGTAATGGAATGGTTGTTAAAAGTTTCTCTAACAAAATTTTCTGTTATCGACAACCAATTTTTCAGATTGTGGGAGTGCTTGCAAAGCTAGGTGCCAGCTATCCAGTAGACCAAACTTATGCCACAGGGCTTGTGGGACATGTTGCCGGCGATGCAGCTGCGTTCCTCCGGGAACCGCCGGCAACTACGACAAGTGCCAGTGCTATGCCACCTTGACCACCCACGGCGGCCGCCGCAAATGCCCATAATGATAAAGTTTGCTTCAGTCACGTGACTTTCACGAGTCAAAACGGAACTAGTTTGAACGTACGAGGATGATGATGAATATTTGTTCTCCATTTGGTAAATAATAAAACGGATGTGGTCAAAGCAATAAAAGGAGCTTGCCCCTTGTAGTGGTTGCTGTTTGCTGGTGTATGTCTACGTCAGCAAAGGTTTTATTTTTTTTTCTTCCTTTTTTTTGTGTGTGTGGAAATATATGTCACTGTGTCATGTTACATGGATGCTGAGGGATTAATGATGATATATATCATGTTTACTACACTTGTTCTTAGCCAAAAAGTTTAGAAAGGTTATGTTTAGCTCTATTTCAACAATTGAAAGAACTCGTGATTTTACGTTAATTTACAACTTAACCAGTATTTATTTTGATCGTAGAGTTATAAGAGCTTTTATGATTCGAATTTCACGTTGATTTTCAGGAATGTTGAGTAAATTTGTGAAAGTGAAAAAATATATGCATATGGAGGACAATCATGTTATTGGCACTAGCAATTTAAAGTTTTCTAAAAATAATAGAATGTAAGAATCAAATGGAAGTACACGCTCATGCTTATCACTTCAGCCACCCCTGAAAGTTGGGCATTAAAAATTTATGAATAATCTAATGGAAACTTTCATTTAACTACACCAAATATTTTTTATTCGACTATTTGTAGACTAATCCAGAAAGAAGTTTGTAGAAAATGGCCTCTCGCAGACATGACCAAGTTCATTTTGATTGATACTATGGCTACTGGACTCCTAAAAATTGTATAGTGAAGTAAATCAATTTTGAGTTCACCTAAACTTTTTATCAAATGGCCTATTAGCTCAGTTGGTTAGAGCGTCGTGCTAATAACGCGAAGGTCACAGGTTCGAGACCTGTATGGGCCAAATATTATTTTTACATTCGAGTTCGTCAAGGAATAAAATATATATTTTCCCATTTACAATGTGAAGATGTAGATTAAAGATGTCATGGATCACATTAATTTTTCTAGTGATCTTTCGAGTTCGTCAAGGAATAAAATATATATTTTCCCATTTACAATGTGAAGATGTAGATTAAAGATGTCATGGATCACATTAATTTTTCCAGTGATCTTTAGCTGACATTACCAGAACTACACCAATTATTTTTTATTCGACTATTGGTAGAATAAGACATTACTCGAACTCGTTTTTGTCTGTTTGGGTTTACCTAACTCCCTATAAAGTGTTTAGTGAAATGACCTATTAGCCAAGTTGGTTAGAGTGTCGTGTTAGTAATGTGAAGGTCATAGGTTTGAGACCTGTATGTGCATAAGTATTATTTTTCATTTCAAATTCGTCAAGGCATAAAATATACATTTTCCCATAGACAATGTGAAGATGTAGATTAGAGATGTCATGAATCACATTAATTTTTCTAGTGATCTCTTGCAGACATTACCCGAACTACGCCAATTATTTTTTGTTCGATTATTGGTTGAATAAGAAATTACATGAACTCGTTTTGTCGATTTTGGGTTTAGCTAACTCCCTATAAAGTGTTTAGTGCAATGACCTATTAGCCAAGTTGGTTAGAGCATTGTGCTAATAATGTGAAGGTGGTAGGTTCGAGACCTGTATCTGTATGTGCCAAAGAAATATGAATCTTATTGTTGATGTAGATTAGACATGTCAGGTCCCAATAAATTGAGTTGTTGGAGAAAAGATTATTATGAATCTTATACCATTCTCTTAGAATATTTCTTGATTGTTGTGTTATACTCTAATTTCCATAATTTTACCAAGATCAATTACATGCTTGCAAAGGTAGTTTCAAATATGTATTAGATTTGAAGGGTCGTTGAAGCCTCTCACATCTCCTATAACAATAATTTTATATTTTCATTTGATAATTCTTTTATGGAAGTAAATTATATGAAAAATTGGATGGCATTTTTTTAAGACAAGGAAGATCTGAGGTGAGAGAAAGTTGAAATTTTAATAATAAAAATAGAAAATTGCATACAAGGCAACATAAAATTTTGAAATCCCCTTACTAATTTCTTTAGATTTTTTCCCCACTATAACTTTGAACATTTGTCACTATAAATATTAAATGCCTACCATCCAACTTCTCATCACTCATTCCAAGTTCCCGTTATCTCTCAAACTACAACAAACTATAAACCCTCTCAAAGACCCTCCACAAAAAAATGGCCCTCTCCAAGCTTGTAATGGCTACCCTTCTCCTCTCCCTTCTCTTCCTTCAGTTCGCTCACGCTGCTAATTCCTCCACTCAATCAATCGGTACGTAAATTAAAATTCACGACATTGGATCACATAATTGCAAAAAAAAAAAAAAACTTTTTCTTGTATTTGAAATTTTAGCATAACAATTCATGTTAAATTTGAATTATATTCCTAAGTAGGATATTTATCCGTATGATGGTTTTGATCAGATTGTGGAGAAGCTTGCAAAGTTCGGTGCCAGTTATCGAGCAGGCCGAACCTATGCCACAGGGCTTGCGGGACATGTTGCCGCCGATGCAGCTGCGTCCCTACCGGAACCGCCGGCAACTACGACCAGTGCCCTTGCTATGCCACCTTGACCACCCATGGCGGCCGTCACAAGTTCCCTTAATTGTAATTAATTAATTCACGATTGCGTTTAAACTCTTTAAGAACGTGGGATAATTACTAATATTGATGATATATGTTTGTTTTCCATTTGGTAAATGTAAAATGGATGTAGTACTGATCAATAAAAAGCTTGCTGCAGCTGCTTATCTATATCTCTATTTCAGTTGGTTAGAGCGTCGTGCTAATAACGCGAAGGTCACAGGTTCAAGACCTGTATGGGGCAAATTATATTTATTACAGTTTATATAGGTATAAGATGGTTTTTCACAGGTTCAAGACCTGTATGAGCCAAATTATATTTTATTACAGTTTATATAGTTATAAGATGGTTTCTCATAAACAATTAGCACGCGAAGGTCACAGGTTCGAGACCTGTATGGGCCAAATTATATTTTTTGTATAGTTCATATAGGTATAAGATGGTCTTTTGTATAAATGAGCCGAACTCATTTTGTAGATTTTGTGTACAACTAATTAACTATCTATCAAGTATTTAGTGAAATATATGAAATTCGGATTCACCTAATCTTTTTTATCAATTGGCCTATTATCTCAGTTTGTTAGAGCGTCGTGCTAATAACGCGAAGGTCACAGGTTCGAGACCTGTATGTGCCAAATTATATTTTTTTTATAGTTTATATAGGTATAAGATGGTTTCTCATAAACAATTAGCACGCGAAGGTCACAGATTCGAGACCTGTATGGGCTAAATTATATTTATTACAGTTTATATAGGTATAAGATGGTTTCTCACAGGTTCAAGACCTGTATGAGCCAAATTATATTTTATTACAGTTTATATAGTTATAAGATGGTTTCTCATAAACAATTAGCACGCGAAGGTCACAGGTTCGAGACCTGTATGGGCCAAATTATATTTTTTGTATAGTTCATATAGGTATAAGATGGTCTTTTGTATAAATGAGCCGAACTCATTTTCTAGATTTTGTGTACAACTAATTAACTATCTATCAAGTATTTAGTGAAATATATGAAATTCGGATTCACCTAATCTTTTTTATCAATTGGCCTATTATCTCAGTTTGTTAGAGCGTCGTGCTAATAACGCGAAGGTCACAGGTTCGAGACCTGTATGTGCCAAATTATATTTTTTTTATAGTTTATAAAGGTATAAGATGGTTTCTCATAAACAATTAGCACGCGAAGGTCACAGATTCGAGACCTGTATGGGCCAAATTATATTTTTTGTATAGTTCATATAGGTATAAGATGGTCTTTTGTATAAATGAGCGAACTCGTTTTGTAGATTTTGTGTACAACTAATTAACTATCTATCAAGTATTTAGTGAAATATATGAAATTCGGATTCACCTAATTTTTTTTATCAATTGGCCTATTAGCTCAGTTGGTTAGAGCGTCGTGCTAATAACGCGAAGGTCACAGGTTCCGAGACCTGTATGGGCCAAATTATATTTTTTTATAGTTTATATAGGTATAAGATGGTTTCTCATAAACAATTAGCACGCGAAGGTCACAGATTCGAGACCTGTATGAGCCAAATTATATTTTTTGTATAGTTTATATAAGTATAAGATGGTTTCTCATATACAATATAAACATCGCAAATTAGAGACGTCAATGACCACATTAAATTATATTTTTTTATAGTTTATATAGGTATAAGATGGTTTCTCATAAACAATTAGCACGCGAAGGTCACAGATTCGAGACCTGTATGGGCCAAATTATATTTTTTGTATAGTTCGGGTTATTCTACTGCCTCTAGGGGGCTTCGCCAGGGGGGATCAGCTCTCTCCCCTCTTGTTTGTGCTCTGCACGGAGGGTTTTGCAGCACTTCTCCGGAAGGCGATCATGGAAAAAAATTAGAGGGAGTGAAAGTAGCGCCCCGGGCACCACGAGTCTCGCATCTGTTCTTCGCAGATGATTCTTACTTATTCTTGCGAGGGTCTCTTCAAGAGTGCGGGAATTTAATTGAGGTGCTAAATGAGTATGAGGAATTGAGTGGCCATCGCGTTAATTTAGAGAAATCGGCAGTGTGTTTTAGCAAGAATATTTCCTCGCCCGATCAGGAATTCTTGGCCACAATCCTGGGGGTTGGTGCACTGGGGGTTCACGACAAATATCTGGGGCTTCCCACGCTGGTTGCTCGATCCAAAATGGCTATGTTCAGATATTTGGAGGTTAAACTCTTAGAGAGACTTCAGGGGTGGAAGCAAAGGACATTATCGTGGGCTGCGAAGGAAACTTTGATTAAATCCATAGCATTGGCCCTGCCCCTGCATGTTATGTCCTGTTTTCGGCTTCCCCTATCTCTTTGTCGGCTTCTTGATAAACATGTGGCCCGCTTTTGGTGGGGTGCTGAGGAGGGCAGTCCCAAGATTAGATGGGTGTCCTGGCGAAACATGTGCAGGAGTAAGCATGAGGGGGGATGAGATTTTGCCAGTTTGAACACTTCAATCAAGCTCTTCTGGCAAAGATAGGTTGGTGTATTCTTAATGACCCTCAGTCGCTCATTGCCCAGATTTATAAAGGCAAGTACTTCCCTCAAGGGTCCTTTCTGACCGCGGCTGCTAGGTCTCGTCCCTCTTGGGGTTGGCAGAGTATCCTTCATGGGCGTCAGTTATTGGAGATGGGATTAAGGTGGCAGGTTGGTAATGGCCATTCGATCTCCCTCCTTCATTCTAACTGGATCCCTAGTTTCCAACTAGATCCCCCATGCTATAATCCGTGGATTTTGCCTGAGGGGGGGTGATCCTTTGGTGGCCGAGTTTATTTGCCAAGGGGAAGGGAGGTGGTCTGATGAGAAGCTCTGTCAGTGGTTTGACCCGCCCACCTGTAGGGCGATCAAAGCTATTCCTCTTCCGAGATGGGATGTGCCAGATAAACTTATCTGGCATTTTACGGCTGACGGGGTTTTCTCGGTAAAGTCGGCTTATCATTTGTCTGTCGATTTGGACAGGAGGAGGGCTGGGTGGCGATCGTCAGTTAGCTGGATGGATAAACCAAGTTGGATAAGAGTGTGGGAGGCGAAGATCCCTCCGAAGTTGAAGGTTTTTGTATGACAAATCCTTAATTGGGCTCTCCCAACGATGGAGGCGCTTATTGAGAAAAAAGTTCAGGTACTCCCTCAGTGTCCAGTTTGTTGGGATGGCCCGGAGATGATGGAACATCTATTCCTGTACTGTCCGGTTGCGCGGGCTCTCTGGGACTACTCAGGGCTGGAATACCTGGGGGAGGGTTTGCCTCGACACACCTTTCCTTTGTTCCTCAAACGTTTGTTGGTGCTGATTCATTAACCGTCAGTGGTTATGGTTGTTGTTGCTGTCCTTTGGAGGATCTGGCGTTCTCGGAATTGGGTTGTCTTTGAAGGCAAACAATTTGGGATTCCGGAGCTCATGCGGCAGTTTCACCAACAGTTTGAGGAGTGGGTGTCTCTACCAGCGGATCAGGCTCCGAGGATGTCTATCCCGATGATGCAACCAGTAGCGCAATTGGGTGATTCCCATTTGGTTGCATGTGGGACGGGGCTACGAAGGGTGGGTCGCATTCGGCTGGTGGGATGGTTCTCTTTGACCCAGCGCGGACACTCCTTCTGGCTAGAGGGGTTCAGTTTTCTCAAGTGGATGACCCGATGCTGGTGGAATTGCTTGTGCTTAGGGAAGCTATTATTTGGTGTATGAGCAAGGCTTGTCGGAGGTCCGGTTTGAGGGCGATGCGAAGGTGGTTATTGACAAAATTAATCAAGCCAACACAAGAGATAGCCGGTTGGGTGCTGTTCTAGAAGAGATTGAGCATTACTTTCGTACCCAGTCTGGTTTTAGTGTGCGTTTTGTAGGTCGGGAGAACAATAGGGTAGCTCATGTGGTAGCTAGGAAAGCCCTTTCATTGTATCCGACTATGAGTCGCTTCTTTGATTTCCAATCCTGGCCGGGTTCCAAAGTGTAATTGTAATTTTTTGATCAATACATGATATCTTTTGACAAAAAAAAAAAAGGTTTCTCATACACAATATAAACATCTCAAATTAGAGACGTCAATGACCACATTAAATTTGTCCCGGTGGTCTTTTGCATACATGTACTGTCACTGAGCTTGTTTTGTTACTTGTTCCACAAAAAATGATCCGTTTTTTTTTAAGATCCGAACTTTAGTTAAAGATGACCATGGAAACCTGTATGTGCCAAATTATCATTTTTTCGAGTTCATATAGGCATAAAATGATTTCTCATGCATAATGTGAACACCACAAAATAGATACCTCATGGACAAGATTAATCTTGTTCTATGAGTGTTTTACATACACGAACAAAACACATTTTGCTGATTTCGTGTTCACCTAATCCAAATACCTCATAGGCCGACCATTTTGATTAACTGAGGTTAACCGCAGAAGTACGAGGTCGACCGCGTGCACACCGTATCCGTATTGGATAAGGATTCCAACACCAGAAAGGTAACCCTAACTTATCTACCACTTAATTCGACCCATTCTCGTCTTAAATATCTATAAATATGAATATATGTCACCTTTACCCCACTGAAACTCTGAATTAGGTTTTTTTATGGTTAGATCTTTTGTGAAGAAGATCCTTTGCAGTTGCTGTTGTACGTGATTCAAGAGGTTGACCACGTGGAAGTTATGAGTCATTGTTATCATTATTTATGAATGATTCTGTTGGTTTAAAACATAATTTGTACAAGCAAAAGAACCACCCACATCGACATACATAAGCAAAAAAGATGCAGGGCATAGGTTGATTTTCTTGTATTCGGTCGACCTCGTACCAGATTAGGTCGACCACGAAACCGACACTTGATTTTCATTTTACGTCAAATGATGATGGATAAATGAATACAACACTTCTCTTCTATCTAGTCGACATCTTTCTGTAAATGGACGGCCATTTTGTTAATGACCGCCATCAAGTGGTCGACCTATATACCTTTACGGTCGACCATTTTGCTTCTGACGCCAATGAAAAGGGAGACCGATGTTTTATTGCGGTCGACAAACAATGACAACTTAAACTACAAACGGTCGACCACTACATTTTAAAGGTCGAGCGTGATAAGTCATCAGGATGCCCACATTAGTGTATTCGGGAACCTCACAAAACTGAAACGGTATATTAGGTCAACCTAATCCTATATTAGTGTAATTGGTTGTGATTATTGTTTTTGTTTTAAGAGACCATGATTTAAATCTTGATATTGATACTTTTTTATATGAAGTATATAATAATTGTGATGACAAAAATACTCTTCCTTCTTTCACTCTCGCTTCACGAAATTTGAAATAGAAAATCTTAAAACATTGAATATATCTCATATAAAGAGCTTCTTCAACCAAGTAGGAAAGGTATTTTACCTGAAATTATTATTTCTTATAGTAAGTGATTAATTGTGAAATCGGAACTCAAGTAACATTGATTCAAATATTAAATAATAAAATGTATGTGTCGTTCAGTTTAGACAAAATAAATATGTGTTTGAACCTAACTGAGTGTAGGAGTGAGGTTCGGGGGAAGATGTGGGTCAAGAAGAGTAGGCAAAGGGGGAAATCTGAGATCTCGCGGGTAGTGGGGATGAGGCTGAGGGGAGAAGATTGAGAGAGTTTGAGTTTAGAGAGAGAAACTGATGTTCATAGAGAGAGAATATCCAAAGACCGATCCCTCTCACCCACCGGAGTAAATGCCATATTTATAGGCTACATGGTGGTGGGTGAGTGGGTGGATTACATGATGGGACCTTGACCTTGACATGACCACTGACGTGTCGGGGATTTAGGCCATCCCACTACCTAGGACATATCAGAGGTGTACCTACGACTGTATCTCTGATCCCAACGTGGCTGGCCCTCGGGGAGTGTGAGGGGAACTCCTTATGGCTTTGTGGCTCGATACTCGTTCTTCCCTCTCAGCACGCGCGTGGCTTACGACGAGCCCGGAGTCTCCGCGCCTTGATACTTTCCACCCTCGCGCAGCTTGTGAGGAGCTCTGGGTCTTCGCGCGTTGCTTCTTTCCACCCGCGCACACGTTATGGCGCTTCTCAGGCCTTCGTGCGCGCCTCAGACCTTCGTGTCGCGCCTTGTGTCGGCGCGTCTTACCTTGTGCGGCTAGGTCCGAGTCACATGCCCAACAATTGCCCCCCATCAGAGGGTGTTCTGTGAACACCCTCTGTTTAGGTCTTGGCTTGATTGACTCGGGCCTGGGCGCGATTACCGGGGCTTTTCGCGTGCGCCTTGCCATTCCGTAGCCGCGCGAGAGGTTCTGTTGTAGTTGCCTGATTGAGCGCGATCCTTGGGGTCGGGACTCTGAATCGTGCGCGCGATCTTTGTGAGATTTTTCTCTTTCCTCGGGGTCGGGACTCTGAATCGTGCGCGCGATCTTTGTGAGATTTTTCTCTTTCCTCGCGGGTGTGCCATGCCCCCCAGGCGTTGTGCGGAACTAGTTCCGTCGGCGGCTAGTACCTACTTCGAATAGGTGTCCACGTGTCCTTACCTGGTTTGTCCGTTTGGGCGGGCGAATTTCGAAATTCGAAACGTCTGACGGTTGCGATCTTCGAGGTTACTTTAACCTTTCGACTTACCCCTAATAACTATAAGTATCAACCCGTTGTGGGGGGTGTGATTCATTCTGCCTCATTCTTCACATCTGAGTCCTGCTCTTTCCCTCTCGTGCTCTGGTTTATCGCCGAGATTCCTCTCCTTCTTTTACAATCTTAAATCTTCAATCGTTGTTCTCCTCTGTTGCTTATTGCTATCATGGACAACACCAACACCAACGTCGGCGAGGTTGAGATCGTACAAGACGAAGAAGGTAATGTTTCCCCCCTTTCACATATTTCTTCTGATCCGTCGCTGGAATTTGCGAATTCCGGCGGCGAGTATGGCGGTGGGTCTGGTGACGGCGGAGCTCCGTCCATGCCGTCGGCCGAAGTCGACTCGGATCCTGATTTCGTCCTCGGAGAGACAGAGGCAGATGAAGATGCAGTTGTGTTCGGGAGCGAGGGGCCGAGCATGCAGCCCCGGGGCGTCCTGATAATCCGACGCGACCGCGATGGGAGGTCCGGGGTCGCGGAGGGTGCTAGTACTGCGGACGTGACCAAGCGCGAGGATTCTGACACTCAGTCAGCGCCGGTGATTGTAGAGCCCGTCAACGTGGTGCGCATAACCGAGGGGATGAGTCGCCTTGGCCCTCGTTACGTGGACGCGGTCTACACCGTCCTTGATTGGGCGGAGATGTGGGGCGACCAGCCGGCTCCGCACGACAACTTGTTGCGGGGACCCGACCACGCTTTAATTTACTCGCGCGAGGACGTAGAGGGAATCGTGCGCGGATTGGGTTTGCCTCCGCACTGGGAGTACGCGGTGCCCTCTATTAGGAGTACGGTAGGTAATTGCCCCCCAGGGTGGTTTGGGGTGTACAGCGAGTACTGAGTGATGGGCTTCAAGTTTCCCATCGACCCATTGTTGTGCGCCTTATACAGGCGGCTCAACTGCTCGGTTGGGCGCCTCTCTCCATCCATCATTATGCATGTCTCCTGCCTGCGCCTCGCTTGTAAACGGCTTAACATCCAGCCCACGTACGGGCTGTTCAGCAAGTTTTACAAGATCAAGGAGCCTAGCAAGACGAGCGACTGTTTGTCCATAAAGCGGCGCGACAACAGGCCTGATGGGTTCGTGTACGGCTCTCCCAAACTGAAGAAGACGTGGTTTGAGCGCTTCTTCTACGTCAAGCCGGTGTCGGGGGAGTGGGCGAGTGAGCACATGGATGAGCCCACTGTGTGGAAGAAGGGTAGTACCCTTAAGTTTGAGTCCCGCGTTGGCGCGTATGATGGGCTTGACAAAGAGTATCAAGCGTGTTTGAATCAGAAGATGAATCTTTACACGCGCGGAGTTCGCGAGGCCGTCTTGCAAGAGCTTTTCGCTGATGGTTAGTTATTTTCATTTCCCTTTGTATTCTGTCATATTTAACCGGTTTCTTACGATATTTTGGTGCAGGTGTCGATTTCGCTGACCTCGCGAGCATGATGTCGGTGGATAACGTCGCGAAGGCGCCCCGCGCCTCGCATAAGGGGAAGAAGAAGCAGAAAGAGGGAGCGCAGAGTAGCAACGCGCCAGCCGCCAGCGCCAAGAGGAGGGATCGGGGGCAGCCCATCAGTGCCCCCGTGGGTGGCCGGAAGAGGAAGGAATCGGCGTCGGAGAGGGAGCAGGCTGATGGAAACCCGAAGAAGCATGTGCGGGTTGTGGAGCTGCAGGAACGCGAGGTTCCCGTGCAGGAGGCACGCCAGCAGCCTCTGGTCATTGTCGATCCCGAGGCACGGGTGGGTAACTCCCCCCGCCCGGAAAGGCTGGTGGCTCCTAGCACCTCTGGAGCTACTGTGCAGCGGACGCTTTCTGATATGTTGGGAGGCGTTCCGGGTGTTGACTATTACCGCGACGTGCGGCTGCACACTGGCGCAGCGTGTAACAGTCAAACGGCGCAGGCTGCTCTGCGGGCGGTTGGCCCTGTGCTTAGCATTCCCCCCCGGTTCGAGAAGTCGGATCCGCTTATGGATCTGGCTCAAATCCATTGGGCGGTAAGGATATTCCGTTTTGGCGCACAATCCTTTTTTTTTTTTTTTTTTGCTAAGTTGTAAAGTGCTGTTTGTGCAGGGTTTGCTGGCGACTTTCCGCGCTCAGCAGGATCGTGCTTATACCCGCGCGAGACTGAAGACGGACGAGTCTCGGATTGTGCAGCTGGAAGGGAAGCTCGCCGGCGCGGAGAAACGCGCGGAAGTGGCCACCAACGAGGCCAACAAGGCCCTGACTGAGCTCGGAGTGTGGCAGAGCAGGCTTGAGACTGCTGTGGAGGCTGCGAAGGAGCACGTCCGGGCTGATGAGCGCGATGCCATTAGGGTGCAGCTGCAAGCCCAGTTCGCTGAGGAGAAGAGGATGCTGGCGGAGGACTATGAAGGAAAGCTGAAGGAGGCCCGCGAGGGCTTTCAAAAGGAAAAGGATGACTTGGTCCGACTCCATAATGTGGCAAAGGCTGAGGCCGTCCGTGAAGCCCAGGTTGCGGCGATTCGCCAGTATAAGTCGTCCCCGCCTTTTGGGAGGATTATGGCGGATGCCATGACGAAGGCTGTGATCGCGGTTGGGAAGAAAGTCCGACCTGAGAACCCCGGTATCAGCTGGGACACTCGCGCGATGGTCGAGCATGTCAAAGTGTGGATAAGTCAGAAGAAATCCTTGTCCGAGTCAGAGCCGGAGGATGATGAGGAGGAGGAGGAAGAGAGCGCGGATGAGGAAGACGCGGGTAAGGAGGGTTCCGGTGGCACCAAGGGTGATGATGAATAGACTGCCATAGCGCGGTCCCAGACTGATGAAGGAGGGCAAGTGTAGGGGCGTTGGGCGCATTATCGATTGTCATTTTCTGTTTGTTTGTTTGTTTTTTGTTTGTTTTTGATGGCGCTATGCGTGTAGAAGTCGCTTTTCTTCATTCTCCCGTATCGAGTAATCCAAATGCACCTTCCCGTTTGTCTTTCGCTCTCGCTCTTTTACTATTGCTATATATATTTTGGTTTTAGCGAACTGCCTGGGCGCAAATAGTGCTGGACCATTGCTAATTGTTGTTCCGCGGAGCAGAATGGGCGCGAATAGTGCTGGACTATTCTAATTTTTTGTTCTTTCAAACTGCATGGGCGCGAATAGAGCTGGACTATTCTAATTTTTGTTCTTTCGAACTGAATGGGCGCGAATAGTGCTGGACTATTGCTAACTTTTGTTCTTTCGAACTGAATGGGCGCGAATAGTGCTGGACTATTGCTAATTTTTGTTCTTTCGAACTGAATGGGCGCGAATAGTGCTGGACTATTGCTAACTTTTGTTCTTTCGAACTGAATGGGCGCGAATAGTGCTGGACTATTGCTAATTTTTGTTCTTTCGAACCATGTCCTTTTATTTCTTGCGCTAATGCGCTATTGCGAATGAGATACACGCTAATCTGCTCGATGGTACTTCCTTAGATTCTGCGCATTCCATGTTCTTGGAATCTTGTTGCCCCCCAACTCGCTGAGTTTGAATGTGCTGGCGCCGACTACTTCGCGGATTAGGTAAGGACCTTCCCATACTGAGGCGAGCTTTCCGTGCCTGGGGTCGGGGCGGAAGTTCCGCCGTAGTACTTGGTCGCCAAGGATTAACTTATGTGGAACCAGCTTCGCGTTGTAGTACTTGGCTACCTGCTCTTTCATTGCGGCTAGCCTGATGGCTGCCAACTCGCGCCTTTCTTGTGACAACTCGAGCTCTAATAAGCGCGTCTCGTCGTTTGCTTCTTCGTTGTACTCGGTGATCCGATAGGTCGGTGTTGTTGTCTCAATGGGGATTACCGCGTCAGTGCCATACGTAAGAGCGAAAGGGATTTCGCCCGTTGCCACTTTGTATGTAGTGCGGTGCGCCCATAGCACAGTGTTGAGCTCGTCCGCCCAATTACCCTTGGCCTCGTTCAGGCGGGTGTGGAGGCCATGCAAGATCGCTTTGTTGGAGGATTCCGCTTGACCGTTGGCTTGGGGGTAAGACACCGATGCGAACCTTGCAATGGTTCCTACCCCGTCACAGAAGTCTATCACTTCCGCGCAGTCGAATTGCTTCCCATGATCGAAAATGAGTGCATTTGGGACTCCGAAGCGCGACAAAATGTTGTTGCGCAAGAAACGCGTTACCTGTTGCGCCGTTATGGATGCCAGCGCTTCGGCTTCGATCCACTTGGTGAAGTAGTCTACTGCTACGATTATTTACTTGCGCTTCCCTTTTGCCGTTGGGAAGGGGCCCAAGAGATCCACGCCCCACTGCGCGAAAGGCCATGGGCTCAAGTTGCCCTGAAGCTCGGTGGCTGGTAAGTGATGTTGGCGCGCGTTGACTTGGCATTTGTGGCACTGGTCTGCGTAGCTCTTCGTGTCCTTCTTGATTCGCGGCCAGTAGTATCCATGCAAGAGGATGGTGCGCTCCATGCTGCGTGGCCCAGCATGCATTGCACACAGCCCCTCATGTAGTTCACGCACTAAGTCGCGCGCCTCTTCTTGCCCAATGCATTTGAGGTAGACGCCCGAGTACGACCTTCGGTATAATTCTCCTTCAATAAGTGTGCAACGAGCTGCCTTTTGCCTTAGAGTCCAAGCTTGCTTAGGGTCTTCTGGCACTGTGCCATCCTATTTCACAATTGGGTGTCTCCAGTCTTCGTTTGACTTGAGCTGGGTCGTATTGACTGCTACGTCCGGGCGAGTATCTTCTTCTTCTTTCTGGACAGACACGAGGCGCGTGGATTCGAAGTCAGTAGCCGTTGCCAACTTGGATAATGCATCGGCGTGCGCGTTCTCCTCCCTTGGTATCTGCGCATACGTTACTGCTTCGAATGCTGTGGCCCTCATCCTAACGTGCTCCATGTAATGCGCCAGTGTGTCTTCCTTTGCGTCGAACGCCCCGTTCAGCTGATTGACCGCCAGGGAGGAGTCGGAGAGTACCCGTATCGTTCTGGCTCCCAAGTCGTGGGCGGCCGTCATCCCCGCCAAGATGGCCTCATACTCCGCGGCGTTGTTTGTTTTCAATGCCCTGAACCTGATTGCGATTTCGTGCACCACGCCAGCAGGTGTGCGCACCACAACCCCTGCTCCGGCGCCATGCTTGCTCGCCGCTCCATCGACGTAAACTTCCCAAACGCCCTCCGGCATTGTTTCGAGGGTTACCCCTTCTGCGATGAAGTCCGCTAAGATTTGGGCCTTTATTGCTGGCCTTGGCGCGTATTGAATATCGTATTCCGAAAGCTCGACCGCCCATTTGACCATACGCCCCGACACTTCCATCGAAGTCAGAATCTTTTTTAGTGGAAGGTTTGTCAGGACGGTGATTTGGTGCGCTTGGAAGTACGGGCGCAACTTCTGTGAAGCGCTTACTAGCGCCAAGGCAGCCTTCTCGATCGAGGAGTATCTTGTTTCCGCGCTGACGAGGGTGCGCGAGGTGTAATATACCGGTTGCTCGGTTTTGCCATCTCTTCTAGATATCAGTACTGCGCTCACAGCCCTTGTTGACACGGCGAGATACAAGAAAAGTTTTTCATTAAGCTTGGGAGCAGTCAGTACAGGAGGGGATACAAGATACGCCTTTAGTTCTTGGAATGCTGCTTCGCATTCCGTAGACCATGTGAAGCGTGCCCCGCTCTTGAGTGTCTTGAAGAAGTGAGCACATTTGTCGGCAGACCTTGGAATGAACCTTCCTAGTGCCGCTATCTTGCCGTTCAGGGATTGGATTTTCACTGCGTTCCTCAGCGCCCGAAGTTGTTGGACTGCAGAGATTTGCTTCGGGTCAACCTCTATGCCGCGCTTCGTTATCCACATATGCCCCAAGGAATTTCCCTGCTTCCGCTCCAAAAACGCATTTGAGTGGGTTGAGGCGAAGGTTGTGCTGGCGGAGGGCTTCGAATGTCTCGCGCAGATCTTCCAGGTGTGAGTTGCCCGCCTTTGTTTTGACGATGAGGTCATCCACATATGCCTCGATGTTCCGCCCGATCTGTCGGGAGAACACCGCATCGATCATTCTCTGGTACGTCGCGCCTGCGTTCTTTAATCCGAAAGGCATCCCGACGAAGCAAAAGTTCCCGAACGGCGTCATGAACGCTGTTTTTTCTTCGTCTTCAATGGACATTGGGATTTGGTGGTATCCCGAGAACATGTCGAGGAAGGACAATGTCTCGTGGTCGGCGGTCGCGTCGATCAGTTGATCGATGCGCGGTAGGGGATATGGGTCTCCCGGGCATACTTTATTGATCGTGGTGTAGTCGACGCACATCCGCCAGGCCCCCGATGATTTTTTAACCAAGACCACATTTGCCAGCCACTTTGGGTATTTCACGGGGCGGATCAACCCTGCTGCTAGTAGGCGCGCTACCTCTTCTTCTATGGCCTTCAACTTGTCACCCGTGAATGTTCTTCGCCCTTGTTGCCTTGGTTCCGCGATGTTCGGGACCGCCAGGCAATGTTGAGCTATTTCTCTGGGCACTCCTGGCATGTCTTCTGTGCACCAAGCGAACAGCTCCTTGTACTCTTTTAGCAATGTCACGAGTGGTTCGATCGCGTCACTGCTGACGTGAGTGGAGATGCGTACCTTCTTAGTCGGCTCGGCGGGGTCCAGCGCGACTTCGAAGTTGGAATCCATGGACTCCGGGCGGGGCTCTTCCGCTCTTGTGTCGACGATGTTGGTCTGGCGCACCTCATCACGCCCTTTCCATGCCGTTCCTCGCGCCTCTCCGACCCCTGTTTGGGTGGGAAATTTGAGCTTCTGGTGGCACGTTGATGGGAGGGCCATGAATTTCGCAAGGAACGGTCGGCCAAGGATGCCATTGTGCGCCGATTTGCAGTCGACAATTGTGAATTCTACTTGCTTGGAGATGCGCGGCTCTTGGTCTCCGATTACTACTGGGAGGGTGACCACTCCAATTACCGGGACTCTCGTTCCGGAGAATCCGACCAGATTGCCCTGCGCGCGCTTAATTAAGCGCGGGTCGATGTCCATTTTGTCGATGGTGCTTTGGAAGAGGATGTCAGCTGCGCTACCTCCGTCTATCAGCAGACGGTGGATTTTGCATCCGGCGACCAGCGCGGTGACGATGAGTGGATCTTCTAATGGGACCCCTCTTGGGAACTCCGCATCGTCGAAGCTCAGGTTGAACTTCGCCCGTGCGTCTACAACTGCGCATTCCGTTGCGCGCTCTCGCTTGGTTTTCTTCTTGGGGCGATCTCCTTCTACCGTCACCACCCCTATTTCTTTGCGTACCACGTACGCGCCAGCGGCGTCGTTGTAGTCGGCCTGTGGAGGAGGCGGCGGGTTCTGGGGGCCCTCAACTCGTTCTTCCTTGACATGAGTGAACTCGGTTAGCAATCCTCGCCGTATGAGGCCCTCGATTTCGTACCGTAGCTCTCGGCAGTCCTCCGTCCAGTGGCTTGTTGCTCTGTTGAAGTCGCAATGCTTTTTTGGATCGCGCATGTGAGGTAGGGACTTCAACGGAGCAGCCCAATTGAGCTTGTAGCCCTTCTCGCGGAGAACGTGGAAAACGTTTCTCACGGAGTCGTTAAGTGGCGTGTAGGTGTTGGGCGCGCGCCTGTCTAGCGATCGCCCGCGCTGAGTTTGCTCTTGCGGGGGAGGGGTGTGTCTTTTCGGACCACTGTGCAGCTGCACCAATTGGTCTCGTGGGATCGGGGCTGGAGGTTGCCGACGCCCCTGTTCTTCGCGTGGCAACTTTGCTGGTTCGAAGCGCCTGACAGATCCCGCCCCGAGAGTCTCTTCCAACGTGATTGCCTTCTCGATTTTCATCTCCAATTCCGTGGACAGGGTTACGGGCATTTTTGCTAGCGCCCGCTTGAGCTTCATGTTGCTAGTGGCCTCCATAAGATGATGGGCGGCGGTTTCGGGGGTAAGGTCGCGGACGGCCATTGCCACCCTGGACCATCTAGCGTAGAAAGCCCTCAGGCTCTCTCCCTCCTTCTACCTGATATCTATCAGCGCCTTGAGATGCAGAGGACGCCTCTTCTGGGACGCGAACTTTGTTGTGAACAGGAGTATGAACTCTTCGAACGAGCGGATGATTCCGTTCATGCGCATGCAGAGGACGCCTCTTCTGCACAGCGCCGCGTTGGAGTTGGTTTGGAGTTGCATGCGCAAGCAGAAGGTGCTCACGTGGTCTTCTGGGTCGGTCGTGCCATTGTATGTTGGGAGGGTGGGTGGCGCCCCGCTTAGGTGCTCCGCCATAATTTGCGCGCTTAACGGCTGGTGGAGGATCCTCTTGGGCGGGTTGGGTCGGTATTGCAGAGACAAGTGTTGCTCTAAGAAGCTGAGGTCCGCCCGCCCTGGTGGTTCGATTCCCTGCGTTTCGCACGCGGGGAATTCCGTCGGCGCGTGTTGTGGTAGTTGGGCAGTTCCCGACGCTTCTCCCAAGGCTTGTTGAGGCGCGACTGCCGTTGCGTCTACTGTTGGCGCGGCCTCCTTGTTCATCATGAGCGCGATGACTTGGCTCATTTGTTTCTGCATGTCAGCTATGACGTTGTTTTGCTTTGTCACCAGCTCCCTCATTTCTTTGGCTGTCATTTCGGGCTCTTCTTCTTCGATGAGCACCGCGTTAAGGTCGCTGGCTTCTGCGAACTCCCTTGGGTTGGTCATTGCCTTGATTGGCGTCGCTTCGTCAGGTTGGTCGTGGTTGCGTTCTGCCATTGGTAGATTTTCCTCTGCGTTTCTTCTTGGCCCCATGGTGGGCGCCAATTGTTTGAACCTAACTGAGTGTAGGAGTGAGGTTCGGGGGAAGATGTGGGTCAAGAAGAGTAGGCAAAGGGGGAAATCTGAGATCTCGCGGGTAGTGGGGATGAGGCTGAGGGGAGAAGATTGAGAGAGTTTGAGTTTAGAGAGAGAAACTGATGTTCATAGAGAGAGAATATCCAAAGACCGATCCCTCTCACCCACCGGAGTAAATGCCATATTTATAGGCTACATGGTGGAAGGTGAGTGGGTGGATTACATGATGGGACCTTGACCTTGACATGACCACTGACGTGTCGGGGATTTAGGCCATCCCACTACCTAGGACATATCAGAGGTGTACCTACGACTGTAGCCAAAACATGAATCTTTGTGACAAATATCGAAATTTTTTGTCATAAATCTACACATAATATAAAGATAAATTGGGCAGTATGACGAAAAGAGCTTTCTAGAATCACTCTCAAGTCACGAAATTTGAAATGAGACTCTCATTTTCCAATTTTATCATTATATTATGTGTAGATTTGTCACAAAAAATGACTATACTGGTCACAAAGCTCCATATATATATTTTGGTCTTGAGATTTGGGGATCAACTAGGGTTCTCTAAAGTCTGTGTTGAGCTATCAGCCAATTTTGAGTTCCCGCGGCGCATCCGGTTGTACCCTGATAATGATCCGGATTTTGAAGTGGGGGTTGGTTATTCGCACCTCCCTAAAGTTTGCTCTTCCTATTGTATGTTTGGGCATAGTTGTCAGCAAGAACCAAAAAAATAGCGGAAAGTCAAAGAGGATGGGGTTGTGATAAGCTAGGCATAAGAGTGCACTGGTGAGGCGGCTCAGGTTGTTGGGGATGAATCTGATGCAGCTGTGGATCAGGTAATTGTGGATGTGGAAGAGGATGAGGGTGCTGTTGATGACCCTCAGGGAAGTGAGGAAGAGGTTCAGGTGGATGAGGGTGTTGTTGATGACCCTCAGGGAAGTGTGGTTGAGGGTGTTGTTGCTGACCATAAGGGAAATGAGGATGAGATTCCCACACTTTCAGTTGAAGCTGTTGGTCAAGATCCTTCCTCAATTGGGAGCCCACCACTGAGTTTTGCTCAAATTGTAAGGGGATCACCATCTCTGGGTGGAAGTCCCTCTGAAAGTGGGCATTCAACTGAGCTTGGTAAGTCACCAGATTCTGGGAGTTTACAGGCACAGTTGACTCAGGGTGGTAAGGGAAAAGAGAATGTGCAGCCAAAGGTTGATAAAGGGAAGAAAGTGTGGCTGGACTCACCTTTAGTTCCTTATCAGTCACAGAGAGGAAAAGGTGGTAGGGGGAGAGGTAGGAGATGAAGATACTCACTTGGAACACAAGAGGATTAAAGGCTGATAGTAAATTTAAAGCTATATTAAAGAAAATAAACAAGTATAGTATAGATATAGTTGCTATTTTAGAACCTAGAATAAGAGTCTCTGAGGTAGATGAATTGATTGAGAAGAGGTTTCCTGACTGGAAATCAAAGACTAAGCACAACTCAGCTGGTTTGGGGAAGATCTGGCTTCTCTAGAGAGAGGAAATTCCACTAACTGTTCTTCACTCTTCATAACAGTTTATCCAATTTATGGTTGGGGGATTACAACCTTTCTTTTGCATTGTGGTCTATGCGTCTAATGAGGAAAGGGACAGGCAGATATTATACAGAGAGCTAGCCAGCATTCGTGTCTCTCACATGCCTTGGATGGTGTTGGGAGACTTTAATGATATTCGCCATCCTACTGAGGCATCAAATAACCCAAGGGTGGATTCTAGTATGACCATTTTTCAGGATTGGATTGTTGATTTGGAGATGGAGGAACATCAAGCGAATGGCACATGGTTTACCTGGCTGAACAAGCAAGCTAATAATCCAATAGCTAAGAGATTGGATAGAGTACTCGTTAATTTTGCCTAGCTAGATACTTTCAAAGAGAGTAAAGTTCATATTCAAGCCCCTGGTATGTCTGATCACTGTGATATTTTGGTTGATACAGAGAGTTCCATGAAATCCCTTCCAAAGCCTTTTAAGTTCTTCAAATTTTGGCTTCGTCATCCTCGTTTTGATGAGCTACTGGAAGAGGCTTGGAGGAGTAGAGTGTCTGGTCACCCTCTGATAAGAGTTTGTAAAAAGTTGCAGAATCTAAAAAACTTATTACGGAAGCTTAACAAAGAGGAATACTCTGATATTAGGGAGAGAGTTAAGGAAAAGGAGGCTGCCCTTCATCTGATGCAGCAACAGGCCCTCACTAATCCTACTGAGGGTAATTTTGAGGAAGAGAGGAGATTGAGTCATGAGTATAAAGATTTACTGGATGCAGAGGAAAGTTTCTTAAGACAAAAATCAAGGTTAAAAACAGGGGACATGAATTTAGAGTACTTCTATCGATCAGTCAGGTCAAAGCAAAAGCGGAGCACTAGTAGAATGCTTAAAAGTGAGCAGGGTGAGAAGGTGCAAGAGGTGGATGAGATGACACAGATTGCTGTCCATTTCTATAAGAATATGCTGGGGGTTGCTGATACTGAAGTTGAGGTTCAGTCTGATGATTTCTATGCGAGGGTATTGAAAAGGAAACTTCTGAGGAGCAAACTACTGTGATGGGTTTTCTGCTGCATTCTTCCATTATGCATGGCCACTTATTGGCCCTGAGGTAACCTCTACTATTCGTTATTGCTTTGAATAAGATAGAATCCCTCGATCTGTTAATGCTACTATACTCTCTTTGATCCCAAAAGTCCCTAACCCTGCTGAAATGAAGAACTTTCGGCCTATTTCCTGTTGCAACATCCTGTATAAGTGCATCTCAAAGTTGATTGCTAATAGGTTGAGTCCATTGCTTCCATCCTTGATTAGTAAAAATCAAACAACGTTTGTGAAAGGGAGACTTATTGGAGAAAACATTCTTTTAGCTCATGAGCTGGTTAGTAAATACTCTCAGCATAACATCTCTCCTCGTTGTGCTTTGAAAATTGATCTAATGAAGGCGTTTGATTCAGTAGATTGGAATTTCATTGGTCAAGTTCTGAAGGGTATGGGGCTTCCTGAGAGATTTGTGACCTGGATAAGAATGTGTGTGGAGACCCCTATGTTGAGTGTAAGCTTTAATGGGGGGTTGGTGGGTTATTTTCCATAAAAAAGGTTTCAGACAAGGGGATCCCCTTTCCCCTATCTGTTTTCTATAGCCATTGAGATTTTTGCCTGTTTGATTGACAAATCTGCTTCTGAGGGGTTATTTCCTTACCACCCAATGTGTAAAAAGGTTCAGTTGACACATCTGTCTTTTGCTGATGACCTGTTGGTTTTCTCCAATGCTTCAAATTCTGGGATGTTTGAGTTGCAGAGAATTTTGGGGCAATTCAAGAGGCTTTCAGGGCTTAAATCTAACCCTAGTAAATGTGAGATTTTCTTTGGGGGATTAGATAAAGATGAGAGGAAAGTGAGGGCTGATAGGTTTGGCTACCAACTTGGGGACTTCCTTGTTTGCTATCTAGGAGTCCCACTGATCTCAGGGAAGCTGAGTGTAGCTGCCTGCAGACCTCTCATTGACAAACTCCATGCTCGTGTTAAGAGTTGGCAAGCAAAAACTCTCTCATATGCAAGGAGAATTGAACTGGTGGGAACTGTGTTATATAGTATTACTCAAATTTGGATGTCTGTATTTCTGCTCCCAAAGGCTGTAATCCAGGAAGTTGAGAAGATTTGCAGTAAATTTGTATGGGGAGTTGGCAGTGGTGTGAAGCTGAGGGCAAATGTTGCTTGGCTGAAGCTGGCTTACCCTAAGAAAGAGGGAGGTCTTGGTTTCGGAGACATTTATAGTTGGAATTAGGCATGCATGATTCGACACATATGGTTAATATTATTACAGGAAGGCTCTCTCTGGGTGACTTGGATTACTCACTATAAAATGAAAGGAAGGGATCTCTGGTCCTATTCTTGTACATCAGGCTCATGGAACTAGAGGAAACTCTTGAAGATGAGGAGCAGGGTGGAAGCACTGATTTTAGTTCGTGATGATGTTCTCTTGTTTGACAATATTGCTATGCCTCGGCACTCAATTAGAAAGGTTTGGAAGTTACTTCGTCCTTGTCAGCAACGTGTTCCATGGTGGCAAATCCTGTGGAAGGGTGTGGCCATTCCTAGAAACAGAGTTATTACATGGATGGTAGTCAGGGGGAGCATTAACCCAAAAAGGAAGATGTTGAAATGGGGGTTCTCGGGTGATTTATCATGTTGTCTTTGTAAATCGGGGATAGAAGATAGGGATCATCTGTATGTCCATTGTTCGTACTCGAGGCAGTTGTTTGTTGCACTTTTTTGCATATATCTACAGCTTCCTAGGGTGCAAGATTGGGAAGAGTTGATGGCTTTCTTGATTAAGAAGCTTGGTGGTTCGACGGAAGCTGCTGAATCTGGGCGTGCTATCTGGCAGGCGTGGGTGAGCTACATATGGAGGGAGCACTGCAAGCGGTTGTATGTAGGGGAAGCAAAGGAATTCCAGGTCTTGTTGAAAACCATTTAGGGAGAGATTGAGTGTGTGATAGGTTTGCAGAGGGTTTCCTTGTTTTGGTTAGTCAACCTGCCTTAGAGACTCGGTTTTGATAGGTTTCTTTGCTTCTTTTGTTCGCATTTTGTTGGTTGATTCAGCCTAGTTAGCAGGGCAGTTGCTAACAACCCTTTTTTGATGAATGAAGATCCCAACGATTCATAGAAAAAAAAAATATATTTTCCCATAGAGTATGTGAAGATGTAGATTAGACATGTAATAAATCAACAGGTCCCGATAAATCGAGTTGTTGGGGAAAAGATTATTATGAATTTTATACCATTCATTAGAAATATTTGTTGGTTGTTGTGTTATACTCTAATTTCCATAATTTTACCAAGATCAATTACATGCTTGCAAAGGTAGTTTCAAATATGTATTAGATTTGAAGGGTCTCACATCTCCTATAAAATTAATTTTATATTTTCATTTGATAATTCTTTTGTGGAAGTAAATTATATGAAAAATTGGATGGCATTTTTTTAAGACAAGGAACATCTGAGGTGAGAGAAAGTTGAAATTTTATTAATAAAAATAGAAAATTGCATACAAGGCAACATAAAATTTTGAAATCCCTTTACTAATTTCTTTAGATTTTTTCCCCACTATAACTTTAAACATTTGTCACTATAAATGCCTACCCTCCAACTTCTCATCACTCATTCCAAGTTCCCGATATCTCTCAAACCACAATAAACTATAAACCCTCTCAAAGACCCTCCACAAAAATGGCCCTCTCCAAGCTTGTAATGGCTACCATTCTCCTCTCCCTTCTCTTCCTTCAGTTCGCTCACGCTGCTAATTACTCCACTCAATCAATCGGTACGTAAATTGAAATTCACGACATTGGATCACATAATTGCAAAAAAAAAAAAAAACTTTTTCTTGTATTTGAAATTTTAGCATAACAATTCATGTTAAATTTGAATTATATTCCTAAGTAGGATATTTATCCGTATGATGGTTTTGATCAGATTGTGGAGAAGCTTGCAAAGTTCGGTGCCAGTTATCGAGCAGGCCGAACCTATGCCACAGGGCTTGCGGGACATGTTGCCGCCGATGCAGCTGCGTCCCTACCGGAACCGCCGGCAACTACGACCAGTGCCCTTGCTATGCCACCTTGACCACCCATGGCGGCCGTCACAAGTGCCCCTAATTGTAATTAATTAATTCACGATTGCGTTTAAACTCTTTTAAGTAGTTTGAACGTGCGATAATTAATAATATTGATGATGTATGTTTGTTTTCCATTTGGTAAATGTAAAATGGATGTAGTACTGATCAATAAAAAAGCTTGCAGTAGCTGCTGATCTATATCTCTATTTCAGCAGGGGTTTTTATGTACATACTCCTAGTCCTTCCTACCATCCAAAAGCCTAATTAAGTGATCACGACTGACGAGTCTACCATGGGCTTTCATGATCCATGCAAATATGCAAACCATATGTCTCCCCAAATTTACGTGAGACAAATTATCACTTTTTATAATTAGTATAGGTATAAAATGGTTTCTCATAGAGAATACAAATGTTGCAAATTAGAGACATTATGTGCCACCTTAAATTTGTCCTAGTGGTCTTTTATATATAGATGAGTCTAACTCGTTTTGTTGATTTTGTGTACAACTAACGAACTCCCTGTCAAGTATTTAGCGAAATGGATGAAATTTGGGTTCACCTAAAATTTTTATTAATTGGCCTATTAGCTCAGTTGGTTAGATCGTTGTGGTAATAACGCAAAGGTCATAAGTTCGAAACTTGTATGGGCCTAATTATTTTTTTCAGTTCATATAGGTTGGGCCAAAATCATTTTTTTTTTACTTCATATAGGTATAAGATGGCCAAAATTATCTTCTTTTTTTTTTTTACTTCATGGAAGGGAAAACTTTCAACAGAGATGGCCTCCATGCCAAGATCAATGCTTGGTTCAACATTGTTGGACAAGCTCACAGTAATTTGCATAAAACAAGTACTCTGTTCAAGGGGAAGAAGCAGGATGGTCTGGTTAGATGGAAGCCACCTGACGAGGGATGGATTCAACTTCAATCTGACGGGTCTGTTCTCCATCCTGGAAATGAAGCTGCTGCTGGAGGCTTGTTTCGTGACCATCTGGGAAGGTGCCTCGGTGCCTACGTCTGCAACTTTGGCTCCTGTTCCATCACGGCAGCGGAGCTAAGGGGAGCATTGGAAGGACTCAAAATAGCTTGGAAAGAAGGGGTTCGGAAGATTCAACTAAATGTTGATTCAACAACGGCTGTTACTATCATCAACAACAGGTTTGAAGATGATCACCGGCACGGCAACATTGCCAAACAATTCAACCACATTTTGAATCGGCAATGGGATGTTCGTATTTCCCATGTGTATAGGGAGGCCAATTTTGCAGCCGATTACTTGGCGTGCAAGGCTCATGATTATGATTTTGGTACACATCTCTTCAATGTGAACGACGTGAATCTTGCTCAATGGACCCGTCATGATGTAATGGGAGTTTCCCACGAACGATCTATTCTAATGTAACTTAGGCGCAATGCGTCTATCCTTTTACAAAAAAAAAAGATGGTCTTTTTTATAAATGAGTCGAACTTTTTTTTTAGATTTTGTGTACAACTAACTAACTCCCTATCAAGTATTTAGCGAAATGTATGAAATTTGGATTCATCTTTTTTTTTTTTTTTGTCAATTGGCCTATTAGCTCAGTTGGTTAGAGCGTTGTGCTAATAACGCGAAGGTCACAGGTTCGAGACCTGTATGGGCCATATTATATAATTTTTTTTTATAGTTTATATAGGTATAAGATGGTTTCTCATAAACAATGGGCCAACTTATCTTTTTTTAGTTCATATAGGTATAAGATGGTCTTTTGTATAAATGAGTCGAACTCGTTTTGTAGATTTTGTGTACAACTAATTAACTATCTATCAAGTATTTAGCGAAATATATGAAATTTGGATTCACCTAATTTTTTATCAATTGGCCTATTAGCTCAGTTGGTTAGAGCGTTGTGCTAATAACGCGAAGGTCACAGGTTCGAGACCTGTATGGGCCAAATTATATTTTTTTATAGTTTATATAGGTATAAGATGGTTTCTCATAAACAATTAGCACGCGAAGTTCACAGGTTCGAGACCTGTATGGGCCAAATTGTTTTTTTTTATATTTTATATAGGTATAAAATGGTTTCTCATCCACAATATAAACATCACAAATTAGAGACGTCAATGACCACATTAAATTTGTCCCGGTGGTCTTTTACATACATGTACTGAGCTTGTTGGTATAAGATGGTTTCTCATAAACAATTAGCACGCGAAGTTCACAGGTTCGAGACCTGTATGGGCCAAATTATTTTTTTTATAGTTTATATAGGTATAAAATGGTTTCTCATCCACAATATAAACATCACAAATTAGAGACGTCAATGACCACATTAAATTTGTCCCGGTGGTCTTTTACATACATGTAGTGAGCTTGTTTTGTTACTTGTTCCACAAAAATTATCCTTTTTTTTTAAGATCCGAACTTTAGTTGAAGATGACCATGGAAACCTGTATGTGCCAAATTATCATTTTTTCGAGTTCATATAGGCATAAGGCATAAAATGATTTCTCATGCACAATGTGAACACCTCAAATTAGATACCTCATGGACACATTAATCTTGTCCTATGAGTGTTTTACATACATGAACAAAACACATTTTGCTGATTTCGTGTTCACCTAACTCAAAATCAAATGTTAAATTAGTGAAATGGATGAGTTCACCTTAGTTCTCTATGGATTTTCCTATTAACTCGGTTCAAGATTTGTATGTGCTACATATCACTTTTTTAATTTCAAGTTCATCTCTAAATTTTATTTTTTAGTTCATAATTTTTTTTATGGATAATGAGATAATTTTACAACTAACCCAAAAAAGAAAGGAGTTCATCTCTAAAATCATAAATAAGTTCGGACTTTGCACGGTGACATGCATGTCACCGTAACTTGCACTTTTAGGTCGACCTCATATAGGATTAAGTCGACCTAATCTGCACCTTTAGGTCGACCTTATATAGTATTAGGTCGACCTAATATGTCGTTTCAGTTTTGTGAGGTTCAACGACGCGGTTGACCTCTTATAGCAAATGGTCGACCTCTTTGGGTACCGAACAGAATGAAAGGTCGACCCAAATACCTCATAGGCCGACCATTTTGATTAACTGAGGTTAACCGAAGTACGAGGTCGACCGCGTGCACACCGTATCCGTATTGGATAAGGATTCCAACACCAAAAAGGTAACCCTAACTTATCTACCACTTAATTCGACCCATTCTCGTCCTAAATATCTATAAATACGAATATATGTCACCTTTACTGCCACTGAAACTCTTAATTAGGTTTTTTTACGGTTAGAGCTTTTGTGAAGAAGATCATTTGCAGTTGTTGCTGTACGTGATTCAAGAGGTTGACCACGTGGAAGTTATGAGTCCTTGTTATCATTATTTATGAATGATTTTTTTGGTTTGAAACATAATTTGTACGAGCAAAAGAATCACCGACATCGACATACATAAGCAAAAAAGACGCAGGGCATAGGTTGATTTTTTTGTATTCGGTCGACCTCGTACCGGATTAGGTCAAATGATGATGGATAAATGGATACAACACTTCTCTTCTTCTGGTCGACATCTTTCTGTAAATGGTCGACCATTTTGTTAATGACCGCCATCAAGTGGTCGACCTATATACCTTTACGGACGACCATTTTGCCATTTTGCTTCTGACGCTTATGAAAAGGGAGACCAATGTTTTATTGTGGTCGACCAACAATGTCAACTTAAACTACAAACGGTTGACCACTACATTTTAAAAGTCGAGCGCGATAAGTCATAGGGGGCTCACATTAGTGTATTCGGGAACCTCACAAAACCGAAACGGCATATTAGATCGACCTAATCCTATATAAGGTCGACCTAAAAATGCAGATTAGATCGACCTAATCCTATATGAAATCTACCTAAAAGTACAAGTTAAGTGACATGCATGTCACCATATGCATACCCTAATATTTCCAATTCAAGTTCATTTATGTCTCTGCCAGTGGCAAGTGACGGTTTGCAGACATTAACCAAATTAGTTTTGCCAAATTTGCAGTCATTTAACTTGTAAAAAGTTTACGCGTTCATCTAACACACTGGAAATCTATCAAAAACAACAAATCCCAAAGCCCATGAATTAGGGCTGGCTATTTGGTCCGGACTGTTTGGTTTTACCCAAAATTGAACCATATAACCCGGACCGGGACCAGATTGGGACCACATAGCAAACAATACAATCTCATATTCGGGCTTAGATTTGAGATAAAAAAAATAGTTTGGGACCGGATCGAAAATCGGGAAAGACCAGATAAGAGACCCCAACTCCACTCAAATGCCCACAAGTTCAATCTAAAATCAAGACCAAATTGGGACCAGACCGGATCAAGACCAGACTGTATCCAATCCAATCTTTGGTCCTTATATTCCCGAAAAGACCGGACTGGAACGGATCAATTCGGGTCAATTTAACCGGACCGGACCGTATAGCCACCCCTACCATGAATACCTTTCGAACCTATTTAACTATGCGGTCTCGGTATTTTTAAGAGGTACTATAAAAGTAAAATAGTAAATAAATAAATATTTAATTCATAGAGTACACGATTTTATTATTTTTACAACGAGCAAAAGTTTGTATGTTGTGATAGATTTATGAAATACATCAATCGCTTATTTTGTAAATAAAATATTTTTCAATCCATATAATGCAACAATCGTTGAGAAAATGCTATTAATATGATTTCGAATATAATTTATTATCAAGTTCATAATAAAAAAAATTCCATTTAAGTGCATGCAATTACAACAAATTTGTCAATTAAAAAAATTAGATGCATTTCGGAGATCCTAATTTCAAATTTTTATAATGACCAAACATAAATATTTCACCAAAATCTTAAGCGAAGATGTGTCGCTTCATATACTTCCCTTAACATAGGTCCATCCCTGATAAAAGCAGCAAAGACGAGCTCATAGCCCCATGTAGCCCTACACTAAAAATATTCCACAAAAATTATTCAAACATTAGTCGAAGATGGACATTTTGTTAAATAATGGTGATATAAGGTTGTTTTCATTATAAACTACTACTTGTAGGATTCAAATTTAAAATCTCCAAATTCAAAACGAATACCAATAATATCAGTGTATTACTAGACCGAACTCTTATTCGCAATGATTATCAATGATTAGAAGTCGGCTGGTGCATCAAAAAGATGCCTCCAGCGAATCTCTAATCGAGTATACAATTGTTGGCAGTGGGTCATATTAGGGTCCGGATAGTATAACAACACTTAAAGTGTTGTTATACTAACAACCAAGGTTTTAAAAGGCGCTAGGCGTAAGGCAGGCGCTCAGCTCCCGACTTGCGCCTTGCCTGATTAGGCGTAGCCTAGGCGTGCCTAGGCGTTCAGAGCATAAATGAAAAAAGTTCTCAAATATTTCCTGTTTTCTGGAATAATTCATATAATCCTAGTGCATATAAAATTAGCAATGCCTAGTTCTTAACAGTAAACACTTAACATAACAAATAACAAGCAAATAGTGACCACTTCCTAGAATCACAAGTTCATAAAACGTCGAAATACTAAACAATAGTCAATAAGTTCATAGGAAAATGTTCATTCTTCATCATCCAAGTAGGTCCGTCCAGCCACCACTTCATCTTCATCATCCTCAAAAGCAATCTCCTCACCATCCTCCTCCTCTTCCTCCTCTTCAGACTCTAATTATTCATCATGGAGCTCTCTCACTCGTGCACTCCTGCGAAGCTCACTCTGTTCATCCGCCATTGCATCTGTAACAGTACTCGAGGGTGCAATATATGATTCCTCATCCTCATCTATGAATACATACATAGCATGGTCATCCCCTTCCCGTGTTTCTGATTTTCTAGTGCAAGAGGCAATTTTCTGATTTTCTAGGACAAAACGAAGAGTATTGGGTTTAACCGCTTAAGCTCGCACAGGAACGCCCAGGCACGCCTTCTCTCCACTAGGCGCAAACTAAGCGCTATTCCTACCTACTAAGCGCTACCAGCGCCTTTTATAACGCCTATGGCCAAGTCAAGGCGATCCTCCACCGCCTAGCGCCTAATTGAGCCTAGGCGTGCGCCTAGGCGCGCCTTCTTGAACCTTGCTAACAACAGGGGCATAATAGTAAAATGACGACAAAAATAATAAAACAAAAAATTAAAAGATTTATCATCATCCTCTCTCCCGTTCCAATCCCCATCGCAGGCGTCTCAGTTACTCCTCTCCCCCATATGCCCGCGGCGGAGGCGGAGGAGACATCACTCTCATCAGAGGCAGCGGGAGCGCCTCCACCGCTGTCGCTTCGTCGCCGTTCAGGAAGGATTCCACGGATATGGTGCGGAGGATCACACTGCTCGCGTACTTCCTCGAGGAGATTGCGGATTTTGACGACGAATCCGGATCGTCGCTGCCGGCAGGAACTTTGACACCGCCACCATGTATCTCGCTCTACGCAGGCTAGCTTTCCTGCCGGAGGCAATTAATTCCTATCGCGCGCACCACCGGCCCGACAACCCACCACCAACCCTTTCCCCCACCCTGAAAGTTCTCACGCAATTCAGGGGAAGTAGCCACGGCGTCGGCGGAATTAGGGTTCGTCATCCACTCAATTCCAGCTTCGGTCTCCATCTGTGTCTCGACGAATCAATCCCATCCGATCCAAATTACTCCAAGCAGAATTGCTGCCGGAACACATAGAAAAGAATAACGTTCCTCCATCATGTGGCCTCCGCTGATGGCGTGGCTGCCCACCATGATAGGAAGGAAGGTCGATGAAGTTGTGTCTTGCTTCTTCATGATCCCTCTGACGGTGATGGAGATGATGTTATTGCCGGCGATTTTGATGAGGCAGATGTGGGTATCCTCTGCTTAATTACCATCTTTTCTTTCATGCTTTAATTTCCAGATTTGGGATGAAGGTCACACGAAGCTTTACACTGTAATAGCGGCCTAAAAGCTCTATCTTTGTTTACTTCTCGAGATTAAATTGTACTCATTGACATCTGAAGGAGCTTGGTCTTTTAATGGCTAAAATATAACTCAAGAAGCCATGGCACGTTGACAGAGAGTGCCGGATAATATGGCAGTGATAACTTTTGCCTAATTGCAATTATTAGTAACGTGGGGGATTAACTGAGGGTGAGATTAAGAAACCATTTATGTATTTTAGTGTTTTTCGTGTCAATTATTGTGTTTATGCTATGTATTTGGGATTTATTGGTATATAGAATACAAGTATCTAATAATCATATTAGAAACCTTCTGATGCAGTCCACGAATACGGTAAACCAAACCACAAAAAGTATACCAGAAATCTTCTAATGCATTCCACAAATCCTAGAAAACAAACCAGAAACCTCACAAAGCAAACCACAGAATTTTCAAAAACACACCAGAAACCTCATAATGCAAACCACAAACACGATAAAGCAAACCACAAAAACAAACCAGAAACGTCCTAATGCAGACCAAAAATATATTAAAACAAACCAGAAACCTCACAAAGCAAATCCCATAATTTTAAAAAACACACTAGAAACCTCATAATGCAAACCACAAACACGATAAAGCAAACCACAAAAACAAACCAGAAACGTCCTAATACAGACCAAAAATATATTAAAACAAACCAAAAACCTCACAAAGCAAACCACAAAATTTTCAAAAACACACCAGAAACCTCATAATGCAAACCACAAACACGTTAAAGCAAACCACAAAAACAAACCAGAAACCTCCTAATGCATACCACAAATCTCCTAAAACAAACCACAAACCCCTCAATGCAAACCACAAAATTTTTGAAAGCAAACCAGAAACTTCTCAATGCAAACCACAAACACGATAAAGCAAACCAGAAACTTCTTAATACAAACCATAAACACGATAAAGCAAACCATAAAAGGCATACAAAAATATGAGAAACCAAACCATAAATCTCACAATGCAGACCATAACATCCGGTGGTCATTGACCGTTGACTGGTCAACGAAAATCGTTGACCAAACTCCGATGACCGTCAGTTACCGGATTCCGGCGCCGATAGGCATATTCCGGCCCCGATGACTAGATTCCGACGCCGTAAGCATATTCCGACCACGGTGAGCATATTCTAGCGACGGTGGCATATTCCGATGACAAAATAGCATATTTCGGCGACGAAAAGCATATTCCGGTGACCGGCGACCATTTTCCGGCGACCGGTGACAGAATTCCGGCGACCAAAATTTTGGGCCGAAAAAATAAAATAAAAATTAATTTTTTTATTTTTTTATTATTTAAACATATTTTTCATATTGACAATTATACCCCTGCTTTGATTTTACAATAGGTCAACTCATCTAATAAAAAGTCATCACAACCCTAGCTTCCTATTGGTTGGAGACTAGTGTTGTTATAGTATCTAGTCCCGTCAGATTAAGAACTGTTCTCTCTTTTTCCTTATGTCTTTCTCTTTCGACAATTTTATGGAACTATCTAATCCCCAATTCTCTAGAACCATCCCAACCATTCTACAAAAATCCACAAAGAAATCTGCCAACTACCTAAACAAAATCAACCACAAATGAAACCTACCCACCTAATAAATTGTTGTTCTAGAACCACCACCTAGCTTAAGCAAATTCTAGCCATGCACTTAACCAAACACCACAACAAATATCATGATATTTAGTATGCAATGGTGGTTGTGCATTAGTATAAATAGAAGCCTTTGTAAGGCTTGGAGGCCTCAGAGAAAGAGCAAGAAGCAAAGTAGTAGAGAGTGAGTGGGTGAGCAAATTTGAGAGTCTCTTGTATCGGGCAATAATTGCCAAGTGTTTGTAAAATAGTTTGAGTGAAATAAAATCCAATTCCCCTAAATTTTCGATCCTAAACCATTACATTTCCGCTAGTGCCCAACAAATTTGGTATCAGAGCTTATACCATTTTTCCTATCCTCCTAAACCATCCCCAAATCATTACCCATAAAAATCCCCAAATATCATGGCAGCTCAAGCGAACACCATGTTTGTGAATACTCCCAGTCAGATTCCCATCTTCGAGGGTGAATCCTACGAGTTTTGGAGCGAACAAATGGAGACCATCTTCATTGCTCAAGACTTGTTGGATATCATTCAAGAAGGTTATGAGGAAGTTCTGACGGAGAGAGACTCTAGCAAAGCTTCAGAATATGAGCTGAAGCAATACAAGGAGAATGTCCGTAAAAATGCCAACGCCTTGCGGATAATCCAACAGGCGGTAAGCAAAACCATTTATCCTCGAATTTTTGGCATTAAAAATGCTAAAAAGGCGTGGGAAGTTTTGCGAAATGAATTTCAAGGCAATGAACGGGCAATCTCCATCAAACGCCAAAATTTATGGCGGGACTTCGACAATTTGTCGATGAAAGAGACTGAAAGTATCAAAGACTTTCATTCTCGTACAGCTGAGATAGTTAACCAAATAAAAGAAACTGGTGACACTATCGAGGAAAAGAAAATTGTGGAGAGAATTCTTCGCAGTTTGTCCCAGAAATTTGAGCATGTCGTGGCAGTCATTGAAGAGACAAAAGATTTGTCTAAATTACCAATGACTGAGTTGATGGGATCACTCATTGCTCATGAGCAGAGGATGAGGCGATTTACCGATCAACAACCACAGGAACAAGCCTTTCAGTCAAGAGTTAACATGGCTGAAAGCAAAATTACAAAACCGGAGCAGGACCGCAGAGGGGGCAACTTCCAAAGGAGAGGAGGAAAATCAAATTTCAGAGGAAGCAATAGGAGGGACCAACAACAAAAATCTGATGGCAACAGTAGCCCATACTGCATAATCTGCAAGAAGTCGGGACACACAACAAGAGACTGCAAGTTTAAATGCAAGAAGTGCAGAAATCAGAATCACTCCCAGAGGGATTGTTGGTTCCAAAAGAAGAAAGAAGATGGAGAAGCCAGTTTCACTCAAACTGAGGAAATTTCTCAGGTATCACTCTCATGCCTCAAAGATGATAGAAATTTACAACTTCCATGGATGGTAGACAGTGGGTGCAGTAGTCATATGACGGGAGAAAGGGAGTCCTTCACTGAGATAGACGATAATTACCGCTCTCAAGTAAAGATTGGAGACGGGACTATAATGGAAGTCAAAGGAATTGGCACAGTGGTCGTAAACTCTGAGGCAGGTAACAAAACTCAAATTCAAGAAGTTCTATATGTTCCTAATTTGAAGCAAAATCTCCTCAGTGTTGGCCAACTGATGCTAAAAAAATTCAAGCTATTATTTGACAACGGCGCATGTGAGATCATCAACAAGAACAATGGTCTTACTATCGCCAAAATACCTATGTCTTCCAGTAGAATATTTCCCTTAGCACTTTCAAGAAGTGCAGGTGTAGCATTGAAAGCCCAAAGGATGGATGATTCCTTCCTATGGCACCTAAGATATGGCCACTTGAATTTCAAAGGCCTAAACTTGTTGAAGCAGAAGAGGATGGTGACCGGACTACCCAACATCAACAGAGATATCAAAATATGCGAAGGATGTATTTATGGAAAAATGCATCGCCTGCCTTTCCCGAAGACTGCTTGGAGAGCAAGAGCACCGCTGGAGCTAGTTCATGCAGATATTTGCGGGCCAACAAGAACTCCATCAATAAGCGGTAAAAGATACTTTTTACTGTTTGTTGATGACTATACAAGGATGATGTGGATATTTTTCCTGGAGCAGAAATCAGAAGCATTCTCCAAGTTCCTTCAGTTCAAAGCAGCAGCGGAAAAAGAATGCAGCCGACCAATCAAGACACTCCGCACAGATCGTGGGGGAGACTTCATCTACAAACCATTCATGGAGTATTGTAGACAAAATGGCATCAAGAGGCAGCTGATAGTTCGATATACACCACAGCAAAATGGTGTGGCAGAGCGGAAGAACCGCACAATCGTGGAGATGGCTAGAAGCATGCTGAAGGGCAAAAATCTACCCCTAAAACTCTGGGCAGAAGCTGTCAACACAGCTATCTATATCCTCAACAGGTCACCGACTAAAGCAGTTCTCAACAAGACACCATATGAAGCATGGCATCACCGAAAGCCGCAAGTTAATCAACTTAAAGTTTTCGGTTGCATAGCCTATGCTCATATATCTACCCCAAATCGAGATAAGTTCGATAAGAAAGGGGAAAAGCTTATATTCACCGGATATAGTGACGAATCCAAGGGATATCGACTCTATAATCTAGTGAAAAATGAAACGGTGATCTCACGAGATGTTATCTTTGATGAAATGTCAGAATGGAGCTGGGAGCCAGAAACAACACAATCTCCACCAACATATGAATTTTTGGAGGAAGCTGCAACTCCTGAGGATGCTGACAACAACCAACAGGATCCACCCTCAAGTCCAGGTGGCAGTCCACTCGGAGATGATTTCAGAGACGTCATCACAGACACAGATACGCCTCCAAGAAAGATAAGATCATTGCAAGATATTTATGATGCTGGTCATGTAGCTTATTTTTCTTGTGAGCCGCAATATTTTGAAGAAGCTGTGAAAGAAGAAGTCTGGACGAAGGCTATGGACGAAGAAATCTTGATGATCGAGAAGAACAAAATATGGGAGCTCGTGGACAAGCCAAAAGACAAGCCAGTAGTAGGTCTAAAATGGATCTACAAGATCAAGTTCAACGAGGACGGATCAATCCAGAAGCATAAGGCGAGACTGGTGGCAAAAGGCTATACACAACAGCCTGGCATAGATTTTCACGAGACATATGCACCAGTGGCCAGGATGGAAACCATCAGAACTGTTCTTGCCTTAGCAGCACAACTAGAGTTACCAATATTCCAGTTAGATGTCAAATCGACATTCCTAAATGGAGAACTCGAAGAAGAAGTGTATGTGGAGCAACCACAGGGATACGAGAAGAAAGGAGAAGAAGATAAAGTCTACCGACTCCGAAAGGCGCTATATGGACTTAAACAAGCACCTCGAGCATGGAATAGCAGGATTGATCGCTACTTTCAGCAAGAAGGATTTCAAAGAAGTCCAAATGAAGCATCGCTCTACATCAAGAAAGGAGAAGGTAAGGATTTTTTAATTGTCTGCCTATATGTTGATGATCTAATATATACAAGCACAAACTCAAAGATGATCAAGGAATTCAAAAGAGCGATGATGAAGGAGTTCGAAATGACGGACCTGGGACTAATGAAATATTTCCTGGGAATCCAAGTGAAGCAAAAACCAGGAGAAATATTCATCTCACAGGAGAAGTATGTCGAAGACATGCTGAAAAGGTTCCACATGGCAAACTGCAAGCCAATATCAACCCCAATGGCGTTGAACGAGAAATTACAGTTGAATGACGGAGCTGAAAAAGTCGATGGTAAATTATACAGAAGCCTAGTCGGATCGCTTATTTACTTGACTCACACAAGGCCTGACATTTGTCATGCAGTAAGTCTCATATCAAGGTTCATGAACGAGCCAAGTAAACTTCACTATGCAGAAGCAAAGAGAATCTTAAGGTATCTTCAAGGCACTAGAAAATTAGGTCTGAAATACCAAAAGGAAGCAGATAATAAGCTGACAGGATATACCGACAGCGACTGGGCCGGATCACTTGATGATCGCAAAATCACATCAGGATATATTTTCTGCCTTGGTTCAAAACCAATTTCATGGAGTTCGAAGAAACAGAAGACCGTCGCACTATCATCAGCAGAAGCTGAGTATATTGCAGCTACAGATGCAGCTTGCGAAGCAGTCTGGTTGAGGAGATTAATCTCTGATCTACAACAGAGAGATGATGATCCTACCATAATCCATTGCGACAATATGTCAGCAATAGCAATGACGAAGAACCCAGTATTTCATGCAAGGTCGAAACACATTGAGCTACGACATCACTACATACGAGACCTTGTCAGTAATGGAGAAATTGCAATGGAGTTTATCAACACCAACGATCAGCCAGCGGACATCATGACAAAATCAGTCACTCGAGAAAAGTTTGAGAAGTTCAAGGAGCAAATACGAATTGTGGATTAAGAGGGGGTGTGGAACTATCTAATCCCCAATTCTCTAGAACCATCCCAACCATTCTACAAAAATCCACAAAGAAATCTGCCAACTACCTAAACAAAATCAACCACAAATGAAACCTACCCACCTAATAAATTGTTGTTCTAGAACCACCACCTAGCTTAAGCAAATTCTAGCCATGCACTTAACCAAACACCACAACAAATATCATGATATTTAGTATGCAATGGTGGTTGTGCATTAGTATAAATAGAAGCCTTTGTAAGGCTTGGAGGCATCAGAGAAAGAGCAAGAAGCAAAGTAGTAGAGAGTGAGTGGGTGAGCAAATTTGAGAGTCTCTTGTATCGGGCAATAATTGCCAAGTGTTTGTAAAAATAGTTTGAGTGAAATAAAATCCAATTCCTCTAAATTTTCGATCCTAAACCATTACATTTCTGCTAGTGCCCAACAAATTTTCCTTGTTACTGCTTTTTCCCTCGTCCTGATATTGTTTAAAATTAAGCAAGCATATCATAAATTAACGATCGACTTCATCTCCAGCTGGCTAAATCCACTCGCAAGAAGCCAGTTGTGAGAGCTGCATTGTTTTCCAAGTTGAAGCTCTCGCTTTCATCGATCCTATCTATAGCGACCAACTTGTTCCCATTGCCAACAGTCCATTATGCATTACTTTTCCCTGATTAAACAGTCAACTAATAGTGACCTTCATGTACCACATTACTTTATTCCAATTTCAAGTTCATTTGTCCTTATAAGGCAGCCTCTGACAAAGATTTGGATTACGATACAAAATTAAAGAGTTACAAAATCAGCGTTTTATCTTTTGGAACCTTTGGATTGAAAGGAGTTCACGAATCTTTGAGGACAATCAAGCTTCAACTACGAGAATCATCAACAAAATCAATACAGCTATTTGTCTTTGGGCAAGTAAGAAAAGTCTCTCCGGTGATGATTCGACAACTCACTTGTCCTTAGTTTCTGGTAATACGAGGACTTTGACCTTTCAACCACCTTTTTTTTATTACCCAGGAACCTCAACCCCACATGCCACTTTGTGGCAGCGTTGTCTACTAAACCTGGGGAGTACCTGCATCAGCAACATTTCAAGGCCTAGCATCCGATACTAGGAGGAGACTTCGTCTCCAACACTCTCGGTGCCTCCGGGAACACCAAGTGGTGTAGCGGGGTTCGAACCTGAGACCTCATACTTCTCAAGCCCGAAAGACCACACCCCCGACCAACTCGGCTGTGTTACCTTTGGCGACCTTTCAACCACCTTGATCAAACAGTTCACCGCCACTTTTGTTTTCATTTTCGATCCAAGACTCGCTATGTTCTCTTTGTCTCTTTTATTTTCTAAGATGATATCTCGGAGTTAGTCCACCTATTATGGACCCTCCACTATTTTGGTGAATAAAATTGAGCATACATTCATAAAAATAAAACCACCACCTCATATTATTGTATGATTGTATCATAGTGACATGAATTGTGACATGATGATAAAACACCGGATTTCGTAAGTTCCACAGTTCGGTGTTTTGTACCATATCTTTTGGTGTGGAACAAAAACTAATAATGTTCCCCACATTTCGTATTTTATCATTGGGTTAACAACCATTAATAAAAATCAATGTTCATTAAGAAATTCTACGTACTGGTCAGTTGGACTAAAAATATCGGATATCGAACCCAAATTAATTGGAAAATTTTAACAATAGAAAATGGTTGAACCACAATTAAATTACGATTTTAATACACAAAGATTCTACTACTAATTTTTCCAAAATAATCTACAATACGATTTCACAATCATTCGTTAAACCTCAATATTTTGTCCATAATACTCCCCATATACAATCAGCATATTCGCTAAAATGGTCCAATTTTTAGTTGAAGATGACAATCATCAAAATTCGGAAGGCCTTTGGTGCTGCAAAACAGCAAAAGGATGCTTCCTGCGAATCTCTAATCAAGTATACTTGCTGGCAATGGCTGAGATTAATGATGTTCTCTCCTTTTGGTTCTTTCCTTCTTCTGTCTTCTCTTTTAACAATTTTCTTTCTTACTACCTTTTCCTCATCCAGTATTAATTAAATTAATCAAACATCATAATTTGAATAAATATACTAATTGTATACTTTCAATTATTCCCGCAATCATATGATCACTTTATAAAAATAATTTGAAGCCATTCAGCTACTACATAATACAACCTCCCTTGCCTTTATATTAATTAACTGATTTTTTATTTGTGAAACACCATATTCAACTCAACTTAGATTATCCAGTTTCAAACTCGTCACTACAAATACCCCTTCTGATCACACTTCTATGTATCTCATCTCACTATACTCACCTCCTTCTTCAAGTTTGAAACCCCTAGCTCAAAAACAATGGCCATCTCAAGGCTTCTCATTGCTACCTTCTTCATCTCCTTCCTCGTCCTCCAGCTCGCCCAGGCTCATGATCATCAGCAATCCAAGAAGGCCTTCGGATTAACGGGCTACACCGGTAGCTCTCCAAAACTCGGTGGGTTATATTTCATTAATTTTCAATCCATATTAAAAGTAACCGGAGTATTGCACTTTTTATAGATGTGAAAATTATATTCGTTTCAAGATATTTGGTCACCATAACTTGTTTTGGTCACCATAACGAACAAGGGCAGCGGGGAATCACAAATTGGTCGCCATAACATCTTTTGTGGCAATTTTTGTTACCTTTTCGCACCCCTTTTCTTAAATCTCTTTCTTGTGTAACAGATTGTGGGAGCTCTTGCGACGCTAGGTGCCAATTATAAAGTAGGCCAAACCTGTGCAAGAGGGCTTGTGGGACTTGTTGTGTCCGGTGCAGCTGCGTCCCTACCGGAACCGCCGGTAACTACGACGAGTGTCCTTGCTACGGCACAATGACCACCCACGGCGGCCACCGCAAGTGCCCTTGATTAGAGGACTCGAAGTGGCCGGCCGGCAAATTAATTTCTCTATCGAGACATAAAAAAGAATGATCACTTTGCTTGTACGATAAGAACTTTTGGGGACCCTTGATATTTGTCAGGGTTCCATGGATGAGTTGAAATGGGTTTTAAGTTTGTTGTGTGTACATTTGAGTAAATTGTGATAGATGTTTGGAGAAATAAAATCAAGGATTTCGCTTATTTTGAATTCCACAAAGGTTATATAATTATCTAGCCAAGTTGATTGAGGGATTCATTCAAGTTGATCTAATGTTAATACCACTAGCCTAGAACCTGGAGGTCCCAGATTTGAATTCTTTACGTAGTACAATAACATCAAAAGTAAAAAACCTATATCACACTTTTAAAAAAATAACAAATCTATAATAAAGTGGTTTCGTATACATAAATATATATGACATACATTTGAATCTCCTTAGACTATGTGAAAATAAAAATAAAAAAGTTATAGAAACATGTATCATTTCATTAGATAGAGAGTGAAATAATACATTCATCCATCATTGTTGGACTAAACGGAAGGGGCTTGTTAAGTGTTAACCCAACTTGAGGCATTAAATGGGTTGTCATGTTGCTATCTCCGCTCGCAAAGCTGCAGCTGAGTGAGGCCACTCCTTGCATGTCGGTTCTCGTCTCTTCACAAGTATCTTCGACGTTCCCCTTGTTAATTTATATAAATGTAGGACCATTCTGTAAATAGCCACTTTAGTAGTCTGACGCATAGTTAGTAAAATACGGTACGGGAAAGTAACGTAAAAGATACGTACGGGCATTATACTTCATCTTTAAGCTAAAATTACGTTTAATAGTACGTTAATAGTCATAAATATATAAAATTAATCATTTTAAAAATAAATAAATATATAAATAATAGTAAAGTTAACAATTTAATTCGTAAAATACGGATAATAAACGTGTTATACGGGTTTTATACGTGTTTAGTACGGGAACCATGAAATGAACGGGGGGAAATGAAACGGCTTGACAATAATACGGATACGGAAGTTTTAAACGGATAAAGTACGTACGGGTACATATACGTGTATTAAACGGAGTATTTACTAACTATGGTCTGACGTCAGGTTAATCCCATATATATGGCCGAGTCTTGTATCTTGTAAGGTTAAGCCAATTTGACGTATAGTGAAACCCTTTGGAGAGCACAACCTCTCTCGTGGATTAGTACTGATCATCAGGGATACCACGTTAAAATTCGGTGTCCATTTATCTTTGCTTTCATAGTTCTTGTCATGGTATCAGAGCCTCTACTATAAAGGTTAGTTCGCTCGTTTGGAGAGTTTTGGCTTTGCGGCGGCATGTGGATTGCTTCTCTCGTTCGATCGGGTGAGTTGGGTTTTTTGTTTTGGTCTTCGCTACGGCTCTTGTTCTCCGTTTGTTCGCCGTACGTCTGGGTGGTTTGCGGCTGCCCTATTTGGTTGGCGTGGGTTTGAAGGGTTGTTGTGGTTAAGCTTAGCTCTCTACTGCAGCTGCCGTGTGTTGGTCTCCGTTGGTTTGTAGGGCTGTATTGGTTGGTTGTTTGTGACAGCTCTTGGCAAGGATGGATTCGTCTAAGGCGGCCTCGATTTCGATCAAGTTTGTGGCAAAAACTTTGCCATATGGGAGTTTTAGTTTAGGAATTTTGTAGTTGGGAAACGCTTGTTATCAGTTTTGACGGGCGAGGTCAAGGAACCTGCGGTCGATGCTGCCGTGAGGGATAAGGAGGATTTGGCTGCTGCTAATGCTCAATTAATCACGTGGCTGCTTGACTGCGTTGATATGCCTACGACGCTAAGTCTGCGCCAGTTTACGGCTGCCCATGAGATGTGGCATCACATTTGCACTACCTATGCGCAGAACTCCGCTTCCCGCCAATTTGAGTTGGAAATTGAGATTGGTCGTCTGGCTCAGGGCGACAGAGATATTCGTGGCTATTATCAGGCCTGTCTTCACTTGTGGACGGAGTATGATTTGCTGACTGTCTCTCTTGTTCATGTGGCAGCTACTGCAGCGGTGATCACTAAGCGAGCTCGTACTCGGGTTCTCCAATTCCTGGCTAAGCTGCGGTCTGAGTTTGAACAGATCGTGCCTCCTTGATTCATCGGGGAGTTACGAATATTGATGAGGTCGTGGCTGAACTGATGCGTGAGGAAACCCGACTGAAGAGTCAGTCTCGTCTTGATTCTCAAACCTCCCCTCCTGTAATGGCGTTCACGGTTGGCCGTCCTCCGGCCTCCACTCGACCGCAATTTGTTAGTTCAGGGTCTAGCGAGGTTATCTGTCACTTTTGTCGGGAACCAAGTCATGTTCAGATACACTGCAAGAAGCGTAATTATTGCAACTACTGCAAGCGCACTGACCATATTGTTTTAGCATGCCCGACGTTGAGTAGGAAGGGTCGTCTCCGCCCTGCCCCTACGGGCAGTTCTTCCTCTCATGGAACGAGATGTCCTGTTGAATTCCCTGCTGCGGGTTCGACTGGTCCGGTCAGTGTGGCTTCTATTCCAATGTTGACTCCCAACCAGATTCAGCGTCTCGCTCACGACGTACTTCAGCCTGCCCTTTCTTCGGCGTTTGCCACGAGCACTGCTTCTAGTTAGTCTCTTCGTTGGCTTTTAGACTCTGCCGCATTTAATCATATGACTACTCATCGATCAGTCTTTACCGATATCCGTCCTACTTCGGATATGCATCTCCAAGTCGCCAACGGGGCACACCTCCCTGTTTGCGGATCGGGAACAGTACAATCAGCTTCGATTACTCTACCTAACACTCTATACGTGCCACGTTTGGTTCCCAATCTGGTTTCAGTGGGTCAATTGACCGATGATGGTTGTTGTGTCAAGTTTGACTCCACAGGTTGTGTCGTGCAGGATCAAACGACAGGGAGGGTGATTGGGAAGGGAAGTAAGCTTGGTAGGACGTTTGTCCTAGATGATCTTGAGGGTGTGGACATGTGAGGTGGGCAGAACATGAAGAATGCGGTTTTGGGGATGACAGACGGGCTGCGGCAGGATCAGCTAGTGAACATGGGTCGGCGGGATTCTTTGGGTTTATTAGGGTTGAATAAATGTGATGTTGATCACTCAGTTTTTATTTTGGATGTTTCAGTTGGCAATTCTTTGTGGGATTTATGGCACAATAGACTTGGTCATCCACATTCCGAGAGATTGAAAGCTATGTTTAAATAGAATTTGTTGCCTGACAAGTTAAATTTGAAGAAGTTTGTTTGTCAATGTGAGTTGTTTGGAAGCTAAGGCATCACAGGCCTCATTTTCTGATAGTAGTACAGTATACGATGTTTCGTTTGATTTGGTTCACACAGATCTTTGGGGGCCTTCTCCAGTTCTCTCACGATTGGGATACTGCTATTTTATCTTGTTTGTTGATCAGGCTACTCGATTTACCTGGGTATACTTCCTGAAGAAGAAATCAGAGTTAACATCGACTGCTCGGGAAAAATTTATTCAGATGATCATCACACGAACTGCTTGATATCTTCAAAGCCAAAGGCATACTTCCCCATCAATCGTGTCCTGGAGTTTCTCAGCAAAATGGAGTAGTCAAGCGTAAAATCGTCATGTATTGGAACTCACTTATGCTATTCTCTTTTATTCCCGTGTTCCGATAAGTTTTTGGGTGGAGGCGGTTCACACAGTGGTATATTTGATTAATCGGCAGATCACTCTGGTTCTATGACTTCTATCAGGTTTTGTACCATCGCACTCTTGATTATTCCTTTCTGCGAGTTTTTGGGTGCACCTGTTTCGTCTTGTTGCAACACAAAGAACGTCATAAGTTGGCTTCTAAGGTTGCAAAATGTGTGTTTGTCGGGTACAGTGACAAACACAAACGGTACATGTGCTATGATCCGATTGGACGTCGAATGAGAATCGCCTATCAGGATTGTTTCCCATGTTCTACTCCTGTGGAACAAAATCTGAAATTGAGCCGAGATAGTGGAAACTTATTGGAGGATCAGTCGTTCTATCCGAGTATTGTTGGAAACTTAATCTACTTATGTCACACCCGTCCAGATATTGCCTATGTAGTTCAGGTTGTGAGTCAGTTCTTGGGAGTGGTGACTAATATACATTTGGCTGCAGTTCATAGACTTCTTCGATACCTGAAGCAGACTCAGGATGTTGGCTTATTCTTCCCGTCCGCAGGTGAACCCACCGTAGAAGCTTTTGCCGACGCAGATTATGCTGGATGCATTGACACTCGTAGGTCTACATCGTTGGTGAGCTACATATGGAGGGAGCACTGCAAGCAGTTGTATGCAGGGGAAGCAAAGGAATTCCAGGTCTTGTTGAAAACCATTCAGGAAGAGATTGAGTGTGTGATGGGTTTGCAGAGGGTTTCCTTGTTTTGGTTAGTCAACCTGCCTTAGAGACTCGGTTTTGATAGGTTTCTTTCCTTCTTTTGTTCGCATTTTGTTGGTTGATTCAGCCTAGTTAGCAGGGCAGTTGCTAACAACCCTTTTTTTATGAATGAATATCCCAACGATTCAAAGAAAAAATATATATTTTTGCCCATAGAGTATGTGAAGATGTAGATTAGACATGTAATAAATCAACTGGTCCCGATAAATCGAGTTGTTGGGGAAAAGATTATTATGAATTTTATACCATTTTCTTAGAAATATTTCTTGGTTGTTGTGTTATACTCTAATTTCCATAATTTTACCAAGATCAATTACATGCTTGCAAAAGTAGTTTCAAATATGTATTAGATTTAAAGGGTCTCACATCTCCTATAAAAATAATTTTATATTTTCATTTGATAATTCTTTTGTGGAAGTAAATTATATGAAAAATTGGATGGCATTTTTTTTTAAGACAAGGAAGATCTGAGGTGAGAGAAAGTTGAAATTTTAATAATAAAAATAGAAAATCGCATACAAGGCAACATAAAATTTTGAAATCCCTTTACTAATTTCTTTAGATTTTTTCCCCACTATAACTTTGAACATTTGTCACTATAAATGCCTACCCTCCAACTTCTCATCACTCATTCCAAGTTCTCGTTATCTCTCAAACTACAATAAACTATAAACCCTCTCAAAGACCCTCCACAAAAAAATGGCCCTCTCCAAGCTTGTATTGGCTACCCTTCTCCTCTCCCTTCTCTCCCTTCAGTTCGCTCACGCTGCTAATTACTCCACTCAATCAATCGGTACGCAAATTGAAATTCACGACATTGGATCACATAATTGCAAAAATCATTTTTTTCTTCTTTTTCTTGTAATTGAAATTTTAGCATAACAATTCATGTTTAATTTGAATTATATTCCTAAGTAGGATATTTTATTATCCGTATGATGATTTTGATCAGATTGTGGAGAAGCTTGTAAAGTTAGGTGCCAGTTATCGAGCAGGCCGAACCTATTTTATATATAGATGAGTCTAACTCGTTTTGTTGATTTTGTGTACAAGTAACGAACTCCCTGTCAAGTATTTAGCGAAATGGATGAAATTTGGGTTCACCTGAATTTTTTATTAATTGGCCTATTAGCTCAGTTGGTTAGAGCGTTGTGCTAATAACGCAAACGTCATAGGCTCGAGACCTGTATGGGCCCAATAGTGTTGACCATCCAAATTGACGGTCAAACTAGGTGTCGGGCCAATTGAGTATATATATTACATAGTTGAGGTCAGGATGTTAATTTCTAAAACCACGGGCCAAAGTTGATTATATGGTCATAGTTCATGCCAAACTAAGGTATTAACCCTTTTATTTTTGTCAATTGGCCTATTAGCTCAGTTGGTTAGAGCGTCGTGCTAATAACGCGAAGGTCACAGGTTCGAGACCTGTATGGGCCATATTATATAAAAAATTTTATAGTTTATATAGGTATAAGATGGTTTCTCATAAACAATGGGCCAAATTATCTTTTTTTAGTTCATATAGGTATAAGATGGTCTTTTGTATAAATGAGTCGAACTCGTTTTGTAGATTTGGTGTGCAACTAGTTAACTATCTATCAAGTATTTAGCGAAATATATGAAATTTGGATTCACCTAATTTTTTGTCAATTGGCCTATTAGCTCAGTTGGTTAGAGCGTTGTGCTAATAACGCGAAGGTCACAGGTTCGAGACCTGTATTGGCCAAATTATATTTTTTATAGTTTATATAGGTATAAGATGGTTTCTCATAAACAATTAGCACGCGAAGGTCACAGGTTCGAGACCTGTATGGGCCAAATTATTTTTTTTTTTATAGTTTATATAGGTATAAGATGGTTTCTCATCAGTGGCGGATCCAGGGGAGGGCCACACTGGGCCCAGGCCCAGCCCTCCCCCTGGCATAGAATGTATATACCTTATAATTTCAGCTCTCTCACTAATTTGGGCCCAGCCTTTTCTTCCTAAATCCAAAACCTAAAACCAAAATCAAATTCCCAAAAGCCCTTTCTCATCTTCTCGCATGGCCAAAAAATTAAAGGGAAAAGATCCATTCCTTCTCCGCAAGCACTCCGCCAGCCCTTTTCCCTAATCCTCACTCCAGGTCTCCAGCAAAATCGCCGTTGCGACGCTACACGGCCTCACGACCAGCAGCCCAGCCTTATTTTGCGTTTTAAGGCATTCTATTATTTGTTGGGATTAGGAAAGGGACTGGGGATCTGTTGGCGTTGGGTCATGGATAGAGAATAAAGATTATCAATTTTGTGCTTTGTATTATATACCTATATATATATATATATATATGTATATATATGTATAATTTCTGTTTGTTGTTTTGTTTAACTGCATTAACCTATTGCTTTGCGAGAAAGAACTGCCTTATCAATTTTGTGCTTTGTATTATATACCTATATATATATATATATATATGTATAATTTCTGTTTGTTGTTTTGTTTAACTGCATTAACCTATTGCTTTGCGAGAAAGAACTGCCTTAACCCAATGTTTGTTCTGATTTCAATTAATAAAGAACTTAGCTTTTAGAATGGATAGAGTTTGTTGTGCTAGTTGTTTGTTGTGCTATTTGGAGTACTCGAATTAGAATTAGGAAGTTATTTTGATGAATTTGGTATGAATGAAGACTCAATAATTGATAAATTTGCTAAATTAAAAGATGGTAGTATATAATTGACATTTTATTGAAAATTATTGTTATTATGACGCTACGCGACTAATTTTTTGTTCAAATGCGGTCCAGTGCTCTACTATAACCTGGATCCGCCGCTGTTTCTCATACACAATATAAACATCACAAATTAGAGACGTCAATGACCACATTAAATTTGTCCCGGTGGTCTTTTGCATACATGTACTGAGCTTGTTTTGTTACTTGTTCCACAAAAAAGATCTGGTTTTTTTTTTTCGAAGATCCGAACTTTAGTCGAAGATGACCATGGAAACCTGTATGTGCCAAATTATCATTTTTTCGAGTTCATATAGGCATAAGGCATAAAATGATTTCTCATGCACAATGTGAACACCACAAATTAGATACCTTATGGACACATTAATCTTGTCCTATGAGTGTTTAAACTGTTTTACATACATGAACAAAACACATTTTGCTGATTTCGTGTTCACCTAACTTAAAATCAGATGTTTAATTAGTGAAATGGATGAGTTCACCTTAGTTCTCTATGGATTTTCCTATTAACTCGGTTCAAGATTTGTATGTGCTAAATATCACTTTTTTTAATTTCAAGTTCATCTCTAAATTTTATTTTTTAGTTCATAATTTTTTTTATGGATAATGAGATAATTTTACAACTAACCCAAAAAAGAAAGGATTTCATCTCTAAAATCATTAATAATTTCGAACTTTGCTACGGTGACTTGCATTTTTAGGTCGACCTCTAGGTCGACCTAATCTGCAACTTTAGGTCGACCTTATATAGGATTACGTCGACCTAATACGTCGTTTCAGTTTTGTGAGGTTCAACGACGCGGTTGACCTCTTATAGCAAATGGTCGACCTCTTTGGGAAGCAAACAGAATGAAAGGTCGACCCAAATACCTCATAGGCCGACCATTTTGATTAACTGAGGTTAACCGAAGTACGAGCTCGACCACGTGCACACCGTATCCGTATGGGATAAGGATTCCAACACCAAAAAGGTAACCCTAACTTATCTACCACTTAATTTGACCCATTCTCGTCCTAAATATCTATAAATACGAATATATGTCACCTTTACCACCACAAAAACTCTTAATTAGGTTTTTTTAGGGTTAGAGCTTTTGTGAAGAAGATCATTTGCAGTTGCTGCTATACGTGATTCAAGAGGTTGACCACGTGGAAGTTATGAGTCCTTGTTATCATTATTTATGAATGATTCTGTTGGTTTGAAACGTAATTTGTACGAGTGAAAGAACCACCCCCATCGACATACATAAGCAAAAAATACGCAAGGCATAGGTTGATTTTCTTGTATTCGGTCGACCTCGTACCGGATTAGGTCGACCGCGAAACCGAAACTTGATTTTCATTTTACGTCAAATGATGATGGATAAATGGATACAACACTTCTCTTCAATCTGGTCGACATCTTTCTGTAAATGGTCGATCATTTTGTTAATGACCGCCATCAAGTGGTCGACCTATATACCTTTACGGTCGACCATTTTGCTTCTGACGCTAATGAAAAGGGAGACCAACGTTTTATTGTGGTCGACCAACAATGACAACTTAAACTACAAACGGTCGACCACTATATTTTAAAAGTCGAGCGTGATAAGTCATCAGGGTGCCCACATTAGTGTATTCGGGAACCTCACAAAACTGAAACGGCATATTAGATCGACCTAATCCTATAGAAGGTTGACCTAAAAGTGCGGATTGGTCGGAGTTTTTTTCCAATAATAGCACCTTTAAAAAAAAATTACAAAACTAGCAACAACCCTAGATTTCAACTGTCGATGACCTTGGGAAGTTATGGATGACACACATGTGTGTGTGTTCACCGCACGGGATATGACCCAGTGGCCGTGTCTCTTGCTGTTGATGGCCCGAATCCTAACATTGCACCCCTCGTGATGATTACGGCATCTGACTATGAGCCTTTTGGTGTTGGAATGAGTTGTGTGCCATTCAAAATGGCGAGTCATTGCTTCAGTCTCAATGGCGTGCCGCACCTCCTTCTTCGAGCCAAATTGTTGGCCCTTCGTAAACCCAGTGAGTGGGCCCCATATTGGAACCTCTGGGGGCTCCATGTCGCTGTCGACCATCCAATTGTCGTCTGGAATGTGATTGTAGTAGGGGAGTGGTACACGGTCAGGAGCCACATCATGATCATTATCTGAATCTGACTCTGGTACTGAATCATCAGCACCTTCAAGAGGGTCGGAGCTGTCTACACTGACGTTGTTCTCTCCTTCTTCATCGGAGGGGTCGCTGACTGGTGCTGCCATGGGAGCTTCCATCTTATCCAGTTCATGAAAGGCACCTTCATCAGCTCCATAATGGTAGTTGTGAAAACTACCGCTGCCTGATTGAAAGTTGTACTGGGGTTGGTTGCCGAGGTCCGGTTGAACTTCTTCTTCATATGACGGGAAAGATTGATGATGGCCTTCACCTTGCCCTCCATCTTGGTACTGAAAATAGGAATGAGGATCATGGTAACTTTGGTAGGGATGATCGCCATATAATTCACCTCCACCATGGATACCAGAAGTTTGACCGTGTCCAGAATGACCTCCAACACCAACGGCTGGCTCGGTGTAAACGAACATCTCGGCTTTGGCCAATTTATTGGACCTCAAGAATTCGAGCATGGAATCTACTTCATCTTGAGTGGTTATGGTATATTCCTCATGCCACAATGACCCACTTTCTCTGTTTGGATATCGGTACACCATTCGATCTACTCTTCTCGTGCCATCCATGCAAGTAACGTTAGTGCATATTTGATGGAGGTCTTCAAGCTTCGGTCTGGTACCGACCGTTATTTTCTGAAAATTGCCACCGACGTAGGTGGCCCCCTTTCCGGTCTCTTCTGTGTAACCATTCCACCGTAAGCCAAGCGTGAACTGACGGAATGCCATCTGCACACAAAAAAACCGTAGTTCAGTTAAACTCATAAAAATAACAAATAACAATAAAAAGTAACACAAAATAAACTTACGAGTTAATGTTAATGGCAAAAACACTAAAGAAATATAGGAATACAATAGAAAAATGAAAAGAGAGAAGGAGAGGTGTGAAGAGTAGAGGTTTTCCGGCAGTCTTATATAGGGAAAAAAATGAGGAAAACCGCACCTCTAAGGTGCGGTTTTAGTCTGCCATGCAGCCCTACGTCCATAATTCTCTGCATGGGTTTGTCGGATGTCGGAATATTATTGACACACAGACCGCACTTGGGGGGTGCGGTCTGTGTAGCTAAACCGCACCTTAGAGATGCGGTTTGGTTTTGGAGGAACAAACCGCATCTCTAGGATGCGATTTGGCTAGGTCATGGCAAAACCGCACCTCGGCCGTGCGGTTTGTGTAGGGGCAGAGTCGAAACCGCATGGCCAAGATGCGATTTCGGCCCAGGAATATGGACCGCACCCTACAGGTGCGGTTTATATATAAAACGCACCTGGAGGATGCGGTTTATATGTAAAACGCACCTCTAGGGTGCGGTCCATAAAAAAGTGTGCTATTTTTGGAAGGGTGCTAGTTTTGTAATTTTTTTTTAAAGGTGCTATTTCTAGAAAAAACTCGATTGGTCGAACTAATCCTATATGAGATCGACCTAAAAGTATAAGTTAAGTGACATGTATGTCACCACACGCATACCTAATATTTCCAATTTTAATTTCATGTTCAAGTTCATTTATGTCTCGTGGCAGGTGACGGTTTGCAGACATTAACCAAATTAGTTTTGCCAAATTTGCAGTAATTTAACTTGTAAAAAGTTTACGCGTTCATCTAACACACTGGAAATCTACCAAAAACAACAAATCCCAAAGCCCATGACATTTTTTAAATAATGGTGATATAAGCTTGTTTTCGTTATACACTACTACTTAGTTTGTAGGATTCAAATTTAAAACCTCCAAATTCAAAACTAATACCAATAATATTAATGTATTACTAGACCAAACTCTTATTCGCAGTCATTATCAATGATTAGAAGTCGGCTGGTGCATCAAAAAGATGCCTTTAGCGAATCTCTAATCGAGTATACACTTGTTGACAGTGGGTCAGATTAAGAACTGTTCTCTCTTTTTCCTTACTAGCTTTTTACCCGCCCGTTGGGCGACGCATTCATATTGGTGTTTTATTTTTTGTTCTATTATTTTTTCATGATTTATGTATGTTTACTATTATACATTGAATTATTAATCTCACTTACTTGATTTTAGGTATTGTTACACACTTATATATCTTTTGTTTATTTATGAAATTTTGATTTTATTAAATGAGTTCTAGGTGGACCTTTCTTTATTTATTTATAAGTTGTATCGAACCCAAAATTTTGAATATAAACATAAGAGATTATTAATCTTTTAGCACACAATAGTGACAAAGAAGTTTAAAAAAATTAAATAAGGAAAAATTGTTTCAATTAATAAAAAAAATAAGCAAAGAGCTTTTTATTTCTTCTCCCTTCTCGTAGGTTGCAATATGATAATACATAATATCGCGCTTTAAATCCCATGAATATCGTACACTATTAGTTACTTGTGCAATTTTGGAAGGATAAGGAAACACATTAGCATCCACATCATCAATCTTCTGCTTACTCATTTAATTTATTTTCAAAATATTCTAGCAAAACCAACCAAAAATAGAACTATTAGTTGTCACTAATTTATTAAAATGATATTTTTTCAACAAACTAAATTGCATATAAACACAATTTATATTTGTAAAGAGCTGCATACCACCTTGAAAAAAACAATGGTGTATTTTTTTACCTAATAACAACATAGACGAATTGTAAAAGCTGCATACTTCAATAAAACTCAACGCATTGTATCTTGTAAAATCTTCATTCATGAACACGATTGATGCATAAATCCAAATAGTTTTTGTCAAGAAAACGATAAGGCCAAAATCGAGTTTTAGTTAGAGATTCAATTAGGAAAAAGTTCACGCTAAGGAAAAAAACAAATGTCATTGCAAACGTGTATAAATTGAAAGAACGTCGACATAGACAACTTAGAGACTACCACCACTATTTTCTTTCTTCTTCGCACCTTTATAAAACCTCACATGTGTTCCCTTCTACTTATAACCCTCTGCTACGTTTTACTTACTGACCAGATCATAGTCATATAGCTAGTAGCATGCCACTCATGAACATAATAAACAATCCTAATAACTCTGCTTTCCATTTTATAATCCACGGAATTGGGATGCAATAGGCAAGTAAAATGATCAATTATTCAACCAAATGAGAGATACTCTAGGAAAAAGAGACCAGTTGTCAACTACAGATTAAGGGTGAAGAGGGAGCAATGAGCAATCATCGACTTCATTCAATTCATCTTCGCAATGATACGATGAAGTTTTTTAGTCAATAGTAAACAACTAAACATATGTTACAGATGCTCAATTGTATCCCATCTAATCATTGTTTCATGTAACTCCACCCTCATATTCTCTTAAAAGAGTAAAAACTCAATATGCCTTACTATTTCCTTTCCTGTATCTGTTTGAAAAAAAGTAGAGAAAAAAATGCTAGAAATTTAAGAATTTTGAGGAAATAAGAAGAGAGGTTTGTTTGTTTTTATTGGGCTTGATCCAATTTCTTTATTTTCAATGTTGCACTTTATTTTTATAGAGATAATTTGTATGAGAAAAGAGATAGGAACAAAACAAAATGTTGCATTCCGTGTTATTAACTTAATTTACGTTTTATTTATAATGATGACAATTTAAAGAGTAAACAAAAAAGTCTATAAGCAAGAATTATAACTTGTCCACTATGGAAGGGTGAGAGTTAGCCATTTGTTGATGCAACACTAATTTAGTTTAAATTCCTATAAGATTAAGTAATGATGATTTATAATTTTTTGAAATTTTTATAAACTTTAAGAATTCATACAAATATTGTGACATTTAACATATATTTGAATTCTTGGATGTATTGTAGACAAATTTATTGTAATACAAATTGCTTACTGTTATAAAATAGAAAATTCCTATTTGATTCTTTGATATTGAAAAAGTTTTTATTATTGCCAAAAGTTGGCATGGAGTCATAGACTCGCACCATATAACCAAATGACTAATTATAATTGCCTTATTAAACTCGTCATCATTAGAAAATTTTCATTTTAACCCAATACCTTGATTTAGATTCTTGTAACTAAAAAAGTTTTTTGTTTAGATATTTCAACTAACACAATGATATTTATTTATTGTCTCAATCCTCAAATTTTGATTTGTCAAAAAGATATTCAACTATTAAATGAAAATTTTCAATCCTTATTTGATCAATGCCTAGGTCAGTGATTGATGAAACATGATGTTTATCGTATATTCTCAACAAAGATTCATTTTACATTCACACGTGTTATTTTTGAAGGTATATTGTGTCTCATCTTAAGGTATGAGGTCAAAGTTCTTCAAAACTCATACTTAAGTCATTTTGAAAATTTTGATGTATAATCCTCGACAATAACTCTAAATCCAAAAAAAAATTATTAGCATATTATTTATGACCTTAATTGAGCATGCTCAACCAAATCATCTAAATCAAATATTTTAATGTGAACTTAAACCAAATCATAAAATATTGCACATGTGATTACTCTTCTTTGAGAAATTTCAGGTAGAACATGAATATATGTTTTCACTTAATCGGGATAAATAGAAATGTTTTTAAGAAATAATTATTATTTTTCAATCAAGTTATATTCTGACAATTATTTTATTATATGAAATAATTATTTATATAACAACTATTTTAACTGGTAGACATATATTATATATTATAAAGAAGAGAAGGTTTAATATATAAATTCATATATTTCATTTTTCAAAGTCGATTGATTGTTAAACGCTTGATTTGTCTCTTTGCGTCGTTATATTATATTTAATAGACAAAGATATCATTATTTATGTATGTACTTCTTTAAATTCCAAAATGTAACTTATTATTAAGTTTTGGTTAAAATGAGTAGATAATTCACTTGATAAGATTTAATCATATATTTTTTTTTTTGTTTAAACAAACCCGATATATGTCATTCTTTGTTTCCATCTTTATATTTTGTTTAAATGACAAAAAGAGAGAAAGATAGCTTCATAAATATATCAATAATAAATTTTTTTTGTAGTAAAAAAATATCCACCTAGGCAACTTGTTATTTCTCAAAATACTTATGTGGCAAGAAATTACTTTTGAATTGCCATAATATATAGTATAGATAGATATAGATATAGATATAGATATAGATGTAGATGTCTTCTCTTTCAACAATTTTCTTTGTTACTGTTTTTTCCCTCGTCCTGATATTGTTTAAAATTAAGCAAGCATATCATAAATTAACGATGGACTTCATTTCCAGCTGGCTAAATCCACTCGCAAGAAGCCAATTGTGAGAGCTGCATTGTTTTCCAAGTTGAAGCTCTCGCTTTCATCGATCCTATCTATAGCGACCAACTTGTTCCCATTGCCAACAGTCCATTATGCATTACTTTTCCCTGATTAAACACTCAACTAATAGCGACCTTCATGTACCACATTACTTTATTCCAATAAAGTTCATTTGTCCTTGTAAGCCAGCCCTTGACAAAGATTTACGATACAAAATTAAGGAGTTACAAAATCCGCGTTTTATCTTTTAGAACCTTTGGATTGAAAGGAGTTCACGAATCTTTGAAGACAATTAAGCTTCAACTACGAGAATCATCAACAAATTCAATACAGCCATTTGTCTTTGGGCAAGTCAGAAAAGTCTCTCCGGTGATGATTTGACAACTCACTTGTCCTTACTTTCGGGTAATACGAGGACTTTGACCTTTCAACCACCTTGATCAAACAGTTCACCGCCACTTTTGTTTTCATTTTCGATCCAAGACTCACTATGTTCTCTTTGTCTCTTTTATTTACTTTGATGTGATCTCGGAGTTAATCCACCTCTTATGGACCCTCCACTATTTTGGTGAATAAAATTGAGCATACATTCATAAAAAAAACCACATCCTCATATTATTGTATGATTGTATCATAGTGACATGAATTGTGACATGATGATAAAACACCGGATTTTGTAAGTTCCACAGTTCTGTGTTTTGTACCATATCTTTTAGTGTGAAACAAAAACTAATAATGTTCCCCACATTTTCGTATTTTATCATTGGGTTAACAACCATTAATAAAAATCAATGTTTATTAAGAAATCCTACGTACCGGTCAGTTGGATTAGAAATATCGGATATCAAACCCAAATTAATTGGAAAATTTTAACAGTAGAAAATGATTGAACCACGATTAAATTATGATTTTAATAAACAAATATTCTACTACTAATATTTCCAAAATAACCTACAATACGATTTCACAATCATTCATTAAACCTCAATATTTTGTCCATAATCCCTGTTGGCGAGGATAGACTCCCCATATACAATTAGCATATTCCCTAAAATGGTCCAATTTTTAGTTGAAGATGACAATCATCAAAGTTCGGAAGGCCTTTGGTGCTGCAAAAGGGATGCTTCCGCGAATCTCTAATCAAGTATACTTGTTGGCAATGGGCAAGATTAATGATATGGTTCTCTCTTTTTCGTTCTTTTCCTTCTGTCTTCTCTTTTAACAATTTTATTTCTTACTACTTTTTCCTCATCCAGTATTATTTAAAATTAATCAATCATCATAATGTGAAATAATAATACTAATTTCTACTTTCAATTATTCGCGCAATCATATGATCACACTTATAAAAATAATATTGGAAACCTTTCAGCTACTCCATAATACAATTACAACCCATGCCTTGATATTAACTTATATTTTTTTTGTTTTGTGAAACACCTTCATATTCAACTCAACTTGCATTATCCAGTTTCAAACTCGTCACTATAAATACCCCTCCTGATCACACTTCTACACATCTCATCTCACTTTGATCTAGCTACAACAAACAAGATCCCTAGCTCAAAAAACAATGGCCATCTCAAGGCTTCTCGTAACTACCTTCCTCGTCTCCTTCCTCGTCCTCCAGCTCGCCCAGGCTCATGATCATGATCATCAGCAATCCAAGAAGGCCTTCGGATTAACGGGCTACACCGGTAGCTCTCCAAAACTCGGTGGGTTATATTTCATTAATTTTCAATGCATATTAAAAGTAACCGGTGTATTGCACTTTTTATAGATGTGAAAATTATATTCGTTTCAAAATTTTTGGTCACCATAACTTGTTTTGGTCACCATAACGAACAAGGGCAGCGGGGAATCACGAATTGGTCACTATAACATTTTTGTGACAATTTTTGTTACCTTTTTGCAACCCTTTTCTTAAATCTCTTTCTTGTGTAACAGATTGTGGGAGCTCTTGCGACGCTAGGTGCCAATTATCAAGCAGGCCAAACCTGTGCAAGAGGGCTTGTGGGACTTGCTGTGTCCGCTGCAGCTGCGTCCCTACCGGCACCGCCGGTAACTACGACGAGTGTCCTTGCTACGGCACATTGACCACCCACGGCGGCCGCCGCAAGTGCCCTTGATTGGAACTCGAAGTCGCCGGCCGGCAACTTAATTTCTCTATCGAGAAGAAAAAAAAGAAGATTTGCTTGTACGATAAGAACTCTGGGGACGCTTGATATTTGTCGGGTTCCATGGATGAGTTGAAATGGTTTTATATTTATTGTTTGTACATTTGAGCACTTGTGATTGATGTTTGGAGAAATAAAATCAAGGATTTCGCTTATTTTTGCATTCCACGAGAATTTTGACTACTAGTATAGGACGTTATTATTAGACCTGGCAAATTACAATTTGATTCGTTGACCCAACCCAAAACCGCCCGAAAAATAAAAAAAATTGTAACCCGAAATCCGAATGACCCGATAACCCATGATTTTTTGGGTTGGGTTGGGTGGGTTAGCGGGTCGACCCGTTAGACCCGTTCCATTTAATATATTACTCCCAAAATATGATAAAATCACTCATAAATTGGTGAGATGTTTTAAATAAATCACAAATATTTGAATGTCATGTTTGGAGTTTAAGGATAATCAAATATCATGTGTTTCTTGTAGTAGTATTACTCTTGTGATTGTTTTTTTACGATTTGCGCAATTTATATTTCATTTCATTAGCATGGGAGGATTTGAGAATATGTTAATTGACATGTGTTACGTAAACTATTGTCATGCATATGTGAAAATTTGTGTTCTTTGAGAAAATATGAAGCATGTTTGATATTGTTTCTGAGAACGCTCATAACCCGAAATGACCTGTAACCCGACCCGAAACCAAATGGATTGGGTCAATATTTGATCCGAAATAAGCCAACCAATTATGACCCGACCCGTAATCAAGGTTCTCAACCCGAAATTATCCAACCCGACCCGATTGCCAGGTCTAGTTATTATAATTATTTATCTAGCCAAGTTGATCGAGGGATTCATTCAAAATAACAAAGTTATAATTGAAGTGGTTTCAGATACACAAATTAAAAGAAAGAAACCCACCGCATGCCCATGTACTGTACACGCAGACACCTTTTACTGTCCATTGTGACTGAGATTTACTGTTTCAAACTGGCGTGTGGGCTGGAGTTGGGTGAGGCCTCATTGGGATTTGACGGAGTTTGGGGGCTCGGTCGGGGTGGGACTGGTCGTTAGCTTCTGGGGTGTCGTTTGGTGGCCCCGACGCGCGTTGGTCATCCGAGATCGGTATGTGACTTTGGCCCGGGCGGGCACGCGGATCGAGGTTTTTCGGTTACTCTGTGGGTGTTCTGCTGGGTAGGGATCGTTGAGTGGTGGGAGATCTGGCGGGTTTGGGAGAGACTGTGCTGGGAGATGGGATATCTCAGAGATGGTGGGCCATGAGAGGGACTGAAAAGTTGATTGAAAGGAGTTGTGCTGCTCAGTATCTCTGCATATGGCTCGGAGGCTAGGTGAGGGTCTTTGGGGTGGGAGTTGTGCCGATTGCAGAGGCCGAGGTAGAAGAGAGGCATGTCTTGATGAGGTAATTGAGGGGACCGATGAGAGTAGTCGAGGGAGAAAAAAGAAAATAAGAGGGGATAGAAGAAGCTTGGTCAGGGAAGCAGAAGGATGGGATTGACGGTGGGGCAGAGATATTTTGTTTGCTTAGTGGGGTTAAGCACCACGTAGCCCTTTTAGTCACTCATTTAACCTAAAATCTACCCGGAGTAGTACTGTATTCTACCCGGAGTGGTACTATATCTTCCTCTTTCTTTGCATTTGTTTTCTCTTCCTAATTCTTGAATGCGTTCATTCTCTCTCTTTCTATCTTTGCATTTGTTTTCTCTTCGGCTCTCTCAGGGACAGAAGGATCTGAGCTCTGCATCAGAGTTGATGCATCCTTCAACTGCGAATCTGTAATGGTGAGTGATTGTATGGATGCTTTGCCTTTTGTTTCCAATGCTTCTCAAGTTGTTCAGTGGATCAGAGTTCCCTGATTTATTCTCTCTCGCTCTTCTCCAGCTGATTTCCCCCCGAATCTTCAGAAGTTTTCTCTCACCCAACTAGGCACGATCAGAAACCCTGAGCGATGTGGCTTGAAATACTCTCAGTCCTGTTCTCTTTTCAATATGTTGGTGATCCAAATCTTTCGGTTCCGGTGAGGTTCATATCTCATTTTTTGTTACTGCAGTTTTTCGGATATGTTATTATTGAAGCCTTTCTTTTCCCCTGGCTCATAGATTTGCTGCCAGACTGGAATGATCGAGGTCTGCACGATTAATAATCTCCGCCCAAAGGTAATGAGAAGAGTCCTCATCGAAGGTTAATATCTCTACCAGATGGCTCCATTCCGTCTCTCTTCTTCCCCTCTTTTTGCCCTCTGTTATCTTAGCTGGTGCACCTTGATTGCAGGTACTAATTGGATTTCCCTATAAATTAGTGGATACAATTTGTCCAAATTACAATAAAGCTGTGAGCAAAGCTCTACTACTGCTTCGTGTTGTTTTTGTTCATTTTTTACCCACCAAGGTTTGCTTTCTGTTATCCTTTCTGCTTCTTGCTGCAAATGGTTCACAATTGGAGTAAGAAATTGTCTTGGTTTGTACTGCGAGAACTAAAACGGAAGATACAAGAAATTGTTGCACAGTCTCTATTCTCTATAATAGCACTATTGGATCATAGCACTATTATGGTTCTGCCTAAATTCTCATAATGTACATACGATGCCTTATGTAGCCCATCATTATATTGTTCGCTTTCCTTTTCTCTTATTTATGTTAGCTTTTTCTCATGATTGAATGAATCTGAGGAAGGGATCAGTTGGGTGCGAACCCATAAAATGATGTTAGTTCATAGCTTCTGCGTGTAAGTTGTTCGTGGGGAGTTTGTTTATCTTGCTTTCAATTTGTTCTTTTGTTTTAACCCCTGGCTATCTAATCAATGATAATATTGTTCTCTTTTGTGTTTTCAGTCCCATGGTGATCGACGATGGATTTGCAATGGATGATAAATCTCTCAATCCCATCTCTTACAGTAGCAGACCAACCGGAGGAGGTGATTCGGTGTGCTCTTTCAACAATCAACTCTTTTGGTGATCATCTGGTCCTATCATGGTTTGTTATTGTGTCTTTCAATTTCCTAGATTGATTCTCTATGTGATTATGTTAAACACAGAGGAAGTCAGGAAACTGGGGTCATTTGACATAAATCATGGCTTGCTGATAATGTAATTCTTCCGGTGACTATTTCAAGGTCTATATCAGATTTAGTTCATCAATCTATGAAAGTTGGAGAACAAAAACTTAACTAGAGCATTCACTTATTCTGTTTTCCACTCCTCATTTCAACAAATCGATTGTGGAAGTCCTTGATATATCTAAACAATTATCTTTGAGTCCATTAGGTTGTCCTATAGAAAATTCTGCAACTCAGGGTTAGATCACTGAGAATCATCGCCCCTACACTTTCTTCACTATTTACAACTCTGGACTATTCATTTAAATAACATAATTCATGCAACGAAAACTTTCTGCTGGTGTTTACTTACCTGATTGTTCATTTGTCACAGGTTCAATTGTCATTTGCTAACAGGATTTGTGTGACTGAAATTTGGATGGAGCAATATTATTAGTGATGTTTGCATATTTCAGTTAGTTGCCAGGTATGCTTTATATTTCATTGATTTTCCCTGTCTACAGCTTAAACCCATAAACAACATTGAGCTTGATATGATTTTGCCAAATCACTGCAAGTAGTTTCCTTTGGTTGTATTTCATCCGACTTTTTAGGCGTTGTTTGCGATGGAAAATGCTAATTATTTGTCTGAAAGCTATATCTGTATGTGATTTTATCTTGGGTAAAAACAATATATTATCCACAACTATTAAGTTTCGGGGAATTATATCCACAACTATTAAGTTTCGGGGAATTATATCCACAACTATCGTAATACAAATTATTAGCCAAACGTTAACTTTCCGTTAACAATTCCGTAAGTAATGCTGACTAAGCTTTATGAAGCTGAACTGGCTCCCACGTGGCAGTCACCCTATCACATTTTTTAATTTTAAGAAAATGAAAAGAAAAAATAACTAAATAAATCCTAAAAATTAAAAGGAATCCTCTCGTCACCCTCTTCCCATGTCCTCCTCTGCCCTCCCCTGTCTGTCTTCCTCCGCCCTCTTCCATCACGGGATCCGGCAGCGGCGGAGCTATTGCTGCAGGTGTTGTTGCTATTCGCCGCCGTATGGGTTAATTGCCACCATTAATAATAAAAAAACCCAGAAAAATCAATCAAAACCCTAAACCCAAACCTGAAAAATGGCATGCAATCCTAGATCGAAACCCTTACCATTCTCTAATTCCCATCGCCAATGTCATCATCGTCACCGCCGACATTAGTCGACGTTCTCATTGTTTTCACCGACATTTCCTCTCATCCTTTCTCCACTTCGTCACCAGGAAGAACATAGAGATAAAGAGGTTAGATTAGGATTAGTTCTTCTTTTAGGAGATCGAAGAGATTGGAAGAAGAATCGGGGAACGGAGAGCAAAAGAAAGAGGAAATCAGAAAAGAAGGAGAGAAGAGTCGTTCTTTTTTCTGTTTCAATTTTCAGATTCAAGGAGAAGATCTGAGTAATTTTAAAGGGGCAAAAGGATGGAGAAAGGGTAAACCCACTGGAAGAAGATGGTGGCAAGCGGGCAGAGGGAGGCGTTGGGGTCCCCGATGAGGTAGACGGTGTGGAAGGGGTGACTGGGGTGGGGGTGGATGGCGGGATCGTGGAGGAGGCGGATTAAGAAGAAGAGCTTCTCCCATATCCACATGGCGACGCCGTCGAGTTTGCTGTAGGAGGCGGGGGAGTGGTGGCGGACTCCTCTGTCGGTGGTTGAGTTGGAGCGGAAGTTGAAGAAGCCTACGCCGGTGGTCCATTTGGGAATCGGAGATGGGAGCGAGAGGCGAAGAAAGGGAGAAAGCAGGGGAAGAGAAGAAGAAAGCATTAGGGTTTTTTGTTTTAAAATTATAATCAAAAGTTAGCTGATGTGGATGACGATGTGGCCGTTGATATGGCACTGTCCGTTAAATAATTAATGATGGTAACAGAGATTTATCCATTCATTTATGCGCAACAGTAGTTATGGCTAATAATTTGTATTACAATAGTTGTGGATATAATTCCCCGAAACTTAATAGTTGTGGATAATATATTGTTTTTACCCTTTTATCTTTTGTTCTTTGTTTTTTGTGGTGTTTTTTCTGATTACACTATTTTGAGCCTTTGGTTTTCATTATTAAAAGAAAGCAACATGATTATCAAGTTCAAGTTCGTTCTGGATAATGTTTAAACTCTTCAAGTGTGTGCGCTCTGTAAGTTTTTCTTTGTTTACATAATATGTTCTGCTCTCCAAAATGTTGTCCTTTGGTGATGCTTAGCTTCCTAAGGTTTACATTCCCAGTTTGGTTTCTTAATGGTTGGCTTTTAGAAGCTGCTGAAGCAAAGATTTTCATTCCACTAATATTGGTTCACATTGCTTTTTTTCAATTCTTAATTGACTAATTAAGTTCGTCAGGGAGGATGGCTTTCATCAACATTCGTCTTAGTGAAACTTAAGAGTACACCTAATTGCACCCATGATTCTCATTACATAAATGAAACAACACGATTAAAGTGGTTTGGGGCTCTTTTTTCTTTGGCCCTCATTGTTAACAGGTTGATCAGGGAACTACCTTTGTGGAGTAATATTTGTTGTTGATAGGTGGCCATCATATCTCCTCGCTTTTGTTTGCTTCGGAAGCTCTTTGTTTGGACAATTGGGTGTGATGATAGATGCATGAATGTTGGCCTGTAATTGATCTATGGTGTGCTTCTGACCAAGTTCAGAATGTATGTAATTATTATGTGCTTTTGTGGAAATTTAATGGTTGTGATAGTAAAGTGGTGTCTCTTCTGTTTATATTTATACGTTGTACTAAGTTAGAGGAACTCAAAAGAAGTTGCACATTGGTGTCTCAATTTGATTAGAATTCTCTTAATGTGTTGTATCTTATAGCTTCTTACTGTCCATTCTGCATTCTTCGCATAAGCCACGATCGACCTGCTATATGGTGTTCTTTTGTTTGACAAACTGATAAGGAATGATACTTCATCAGTGATTCTTCACGGTACTGCTTCCAGTATTAGCTTAAAGAATCTAGGTTTGTTGATAGTACTGTACTTTTAATGATTTTACATCTACTACGTTGCAAGGTATCACATGACAGATTCTCTTATGTACTCACCATGTATATAACATTGAGGTTGCTTTAAATTTCCGAACTTGAAATGGAGATTTGTCCATGTTCCATTGTGGGCTTTAGCTCGCCTTTTCTAAACTTTGGAGAACAATCTCGCCAAAATAGAAGAAAGAACTTGGGGGAACAAGTTATGATCTATGTAAATCAAATCAATAACTTACAGAAGTTGTTTGTCATCTAATTGGGTTTCATTTCGTTAACTTTGACAATGGATCCATGAATTCCACACACAATTCCACGGATTCAGTTCAAGCTACGGTACTTTCTCTCATAACCTCAATTCATATGATGTAAGATTTAAATAAGCATCTTAATTAGAAATTCCGAAGAAAGCTTCCCATAATCATGATATTTAAGCTTTCTAAGGTTATTCGTGAAAAACTGAACTTTTACGCTTCTATGTTAAATTAAATTAAATTATTACAACCATCCCGACGCGGAGCGCGGAGAAAAAAATCTAGTACATATTACGAACATTTGAATCTCCTTAGAGTACTCTGTGAATATAAAAAAGTTACATGAACAAGATTCGTTTCAATAGATAGAGTGTGATATAATACATAAGAAGATTGGGGGTCCGTTTTTTTTTATAATGGTGAAATAAATTAGTAAGGAGTTTAGAAGAAACGAGACACAAGAAAGAAGAAGAAGAGGGAAACAGGCACACTCCCCCCAGCCACAAACAGCAATCGGTAGGGAGCGGAAGCCAGTCCACGAAAGGAAAACGGTACAAAGACAGGGAAAGGCTCAGACAGAAGAAACTCCGAAGTCTCGAAGCCTAGGACCACTCGAAGAAGGTGATGATTAGCATGGGTCAGCGAAATGATGCTGGTTTCTGGTACTGGGGAGAAGGCGCGACTTTAACGTGTTGAGCCACGAATCAGCCTCCGCTCGATCGACATGATTTGCAGCGATCAACCAGTCAGAGATTGCCTTGCCGATTCTGAAGCAAACAACCCGAGTGAGCTCCATCTTGTTCTTGAAAATCCTGGCATTTCGCTCCAACCAAATACGCCAGCAGAGAGTATGGAGGAAGACTTTGGTACACCACTCCCTGGAATTAGCAGGTTGGCCGCAAGGCCAGGAGGAAATGGTAGAAGTAAGATCAATCGCCCTAGCCGACAGCGCCACGAAGGCCTCCATGATCCTCCAAACCTCCATGGAGAAGCTGCAGGAAAGCATGATGTGATCGAGACTTTCTTCACTAGCACCGCACAACACGCACCTGCTTGGGAAAGCCCACCCTCTTTTTTTTAGAGCATCATGGGTAAGGACCTTCTTCTGAACAGCAATCCACATGAAAACACATACTTTGAACGGAACCGCAGCCTGCCACACAAACTTGAAGGGGAAATACGATGAAGTGGGATAGCGCTCCTTAATAAGTTCCTTGTACATGGAATTTGCAGTGAAACCAGATTTGGTCGAGGGCACCCACACGAGACGCAAGGGACTTGCACGCAGAAAATCAGAAGGCAAATGGTGTAGGATATCAAGCAATTTAATTCTCTCTCTCTCTCGGCCCCTCCTCTAAGAGCAAATTTAAGAGGAATATCCCAAGTTACACTCCCCTCAGCAAACTGAAAGACGCCAGCAACCCAACAGCTTGGCTCCTCGGCGGCAGCAACAATCCGCGGGAACTCTGCAGCGTGAGGCCCTCCGGTAACCCATCTGTCGAACCAGAAAGAGGTATATGTTCCAGCACCAGGGTCAATACGTGTGAACCTCCAGAAAAGATTCTTGAGTTTCAAAATGTGCATCCAGGGACTCAAGCCTAAGGGGCCATCGATTTTATCCTTCATCCATTCTGGCACATAGTTGGGAAACTTGTAACCAATCAACTCCCGCCACCAGGAGTCCCTTTCCCGAGCAAACCTCCACAACCATTTGCAAAGCAGCGCCTGATTGCGGCTTCGCAAGTCCGCGATCCCAAGTCCCCCCAGGTTCAAAGGAGCCTTACATCTCTCCCACGAGACGAGATGGAATTTCTTCTCGGGTTGGTTTCTGGACCAAATAAAATTCCTTTGGGCTTTCTCAAGAGCCTCAATCACTGAACTCGGCGCATTGAACAGAGAAAACATGTAAACTGGTTGTGAACAAATGACAGCCTTGCATAAAGTTATTCTTCCCCCCAGAGACAGAAGTTTTCCTTTCCACCCATCCAACCTCTTCTCCACTTTGCAGATGACCGAGTTCCAGATTGAAGAGGATGAGGGCGAGGCACCAAGAGGAAGACCCAGATACTCGCAACCTAAGAATATCCAGTTGCAGCCTAAAATTTTAGCAAGTCTATCAATATTGTCGACATCACCCACTGGAAATAGCATACTCTTTGACATATTCACTTTGAGGCCGGTAATTGTTTGGAAAGTGATCAAGGCCTCTGTAAGATTGAAGGCAACATCGTCAGTTGCATCACAAAAAACGATGGCATCATCAGCGTACAGGAAATGGTTAACAGCTTCACGACCACCAGCATCGTCCATAAGAAAACCCGGAATGAGCTCTGTGTCGAGTGCCTCCTGAAGGATGTAGGATAAAATATCCATAACCAAACTGAACATGAAGGGAGAGAGAGAGAGAGTCGCCCTGCTTCAACCCTCTTTGAGTCTCGAAAAAACCCGCTGCCTCCCCATTAACTAACACCGACAACTTAGAAGAACTAACAAACCCTCTAATCCACTTTTGCATACGGGGATGCAGCCCCAGATTTCTCAATATATTAAAAAGGCAGCTCCAGCTAACCGAGTCAAAAGCCTTTTCGATGTCCAACTTGAAAACCATTCCAGGCCTACCGAATACACGTATTATTTTTTGGGATTGGGATTGGGATTGAATTTCAATTGTTATTCGGTATTAGGGATTACGGGATTGGGATCGGGATATACCGAAATACCGATCAATACCGAAATATAACCTAGTTTGTATTTTATCCTCTCAACTAGACTCTCTCATTTACTACTAAATGACCCTCAACCACCAAAAGTGTCATTTAATTATACACAGATCATTCCATCATTATTAATAGTCGTCTCTCAACCTCTAATTCGTCAAATTAAAGATTATCAATAACAAGAACTTGAGATGTCTCCTCTCCTCCACTCTCCATAATAATATCTTAATTCAAAACTCTTTGCTTAGTCTTTTTCCCGTAAATTAAACAATAAAATCTAATTTATATATTTAATTATTAATTGCAAAGGTAATTAATTTCGTATTTGATAATACCGATTGGGATACCGAGGTACCGATTGGGATACCGAAATATTTAGGGATTGGGATTGGGATACCGAAATTATTTAGGGATTGGGATTGGGATTGACTTTAGGGTGTAATTCGGTATTCGGGATTTCGGTATTTGATATTGGGATACCGATACCGTACCGATTTCCACCCCTAACTGATAGGGCGGAAATCTTTAACTTCTTCAGCGGCTTCTATTTTTGGGATCAGACACAAGAACGAATGAGCCACCGAATGAGGGATATATCTTGTGAGATAGAAATCGTTCGCTGCCTTAAGCACGTCCAGATTGATAATATTCCAAGATTTCTTGAAGAATTCCAAGGTAAATCAATCAGGTCTCGGGGCTTTGTCACCCTTGCAGGAGCGAATAACCATCCAGATTTCAGCCTCAGTAAAGGGAACAGTGAGTTGATGATTATCTTCCAAGCTGAAGCAGTCCTTTTTATAATCAGCGGGGAAGGGTCTCTCTTTGTGCATCTCCTTGAAGGTATTACTAAAGTGATTAATGAAGGTGTTCTTCAACGCTGGAGATCCTTGGACAACCTTGCCCTAAACTTTTAGGGTAATCACCTTATTTCTTCTTTGATTAAAGTTAGCCACGAAGTGAAAGTATGCCGAGTTGCGATCACCAACCTTTAGCCACAACTCGCGAGACTTTTGACGCCAAGAGATCTCCTCCGTCAAAAGGATACGATCCAACTCACATTTGAGCAAACTTCTCTCATTGATAATTAGCTCGGAAATCTGGCCACGTTCTTCAGCTTCGCCAATGGCCTTGATCTTCCTAAGAAGATTCTCGACCTTCAATTGAGTTCTGCCAAAAACTTCCACGTTCCAAATCTTGATCAGCTGCTTTAATTGTCTCAACCTCTGGCTAGTGCGAAACAGGAGACCGGAGCCAGAGACAGGGACGTTCCACCACCCGACTAAGCTTTGCAAAAAGGAATCCTCCAAGAGCCACATATTTTCAAAACGCCAAGGTCGGTGAACAGCTTCCGAAGAACCCCACTGAACTTTGATTGGATTGTGATCAGAATCAACCCTTTCGAAAGCCAGAAGAGGTCCGGGGGAGAAGGAAGCATCAAAAGAAGAATTAACCAACTGCCTATCAATACGAGAAAAGGAGGTATCTGATCCTCCTCCACTTCTGGTGAAAAGGGATCCCCTTAAAGGCAAATCGATAAGGCCATTGTGATTGATGAAAGAGTTAAACTCTCCCATAAGTTCCCGACATCTAGGTCCGCCCCGATAATCCTCAACAGAACGCACGAGGTTGAAATCTCCCAAGATACACATAGGACCTTTATATCTCTGGCAGATAATGTCCAAGTCCCTAAGAAAGCAGATCTTGGAGTCCTTATCATGAGGACCATACACCAGCACGACAGCAAGAATCTCATCATTGCGTAAAATCTGTAATTGAACCGCCAAAGAGAAGGAACCTTCCCAAGAATTAAGGAGTCTGTAGTCCGCCTGTTCCCAGAAGATCGCAATTTCCCCCCCCCCCCCCCAGACTCACAAGCATTCTTTGCAACCCAGTTTGAAGTTCTACTGTCGCTGACTGAGGAAATGAGGAACTGCGAGCAATCACTCCACTTTGTTTCAATAAGACTGACAATGGAAGTCCTGCATCTTCTGATGATAGCCTTAACTCTTGCTCTCTTATCCGAGGCTTCAAGACCACGGACGTTCCAAGCCAAGATAGAATTAGTCATGGGGGTAAGGAGCAACATTCCGATAATAACCATGAACACCGCGCATTCCGGATGCTGAATTCAGATCACCATCAGTAGTTTGGGATCTCTTCCTGGTCCTATTGGCCGCCGGGGAGGGGGGTAGGTCATGTGCTCCCAGTCGGTGTAGCTCCATCTGTAACTTTGATCTAGGCTCTCTTTTCTTCCTGCTTTTGAGGGACGTTGCCACTTTGTCAAAAAGATCACCATCCTCCAATTCAGAGTCTTGGCTATTAAGCTTTAGGATTTGACGAAAAGACCTCCCCACCTCAAGCAGTCTCTCAAGATCTCATCCACATAGAGTGTGAGCCATTAAATGGGTTGTCATGTTGCTATCTTGGCTTGCAGAGCTGCAGGCGAGTTAGGCCACTCCTTGCTTGTCGGCTCTCGTCTCATCTCAAGTATTTTCGAATTTCCCTAAAGTTGGATCCAACAGGTTTATCTCACGAACAACAAGCAAACAATCTGATTCTATTTCTCCGGATAATAAATGATGGTTAACAAGTATCTCCAAATTATAAAGAACAATCCATTTAGCTTAAAACATGTTTATAAAAATACTAGACACATGTTGCAGCAAATTGTACTTGCTCAAGATTCGAACAACAGCAAATATATTTTAATGCTTTTCCATTTGCTTGAAATTTTAATTAGTTCTTTTCTTTTCATTGTGTGAAATACTTGTCTTTTTCTAGTGTTGGCTTGGATTTATACTTACAAGTACTGTACACCAGGTCTGATCCAATGTTAAACAAGTCGAAGCCATTAGAGTTCTAATTATTTAGATGAGTTTGAATTTAGGATTTCTTAAACCAAAATACTGAATCGAATGATTAAAATGATCAAATCCAAATCACCTATTTAATTACCACCCGTAGCTACAAGTTGGAACAAGTTGGAAGGGGAGTTAGCCAATGATGAATTATTAAGATAGGAACCCGTCTATAGAATAATTGCCAACTCCCTAGTCGCAACTCGCAACCAATAATACTTAAAAATTAGTACATAATTCCAGCTGCAGAGCTTAATACTTGAACTCCAGCTGGCTATAGTTATTTTTCAAGTTGAAAGTCTCACTTTAATTAGTCCGATAGACTAGTTTAGCTATAGCGACCAACTTTGTTCCAATTGTTAATTTGTTTCCGTGGACAGCCACTTGCCAACATCTTTTGTCCAACAGCATCCATTATGCATAGAATTAATTACTAATTTGTTTGCCTAACCAGTCAACTAATTAGGGAATAATACAGACCATTTATAAACAAATAAAAATAATGGACTCACTTACCTAACTCCCCCAGTTCAGCTTTATCCACTCTAGGAGTAGGATGGATTGCTTAATTATTAAATGACACTAACATGCATTGTTGATTAATTTGACGTGTTAAAAAAACTTAACGACTTGGTACCACCTGTATAATTTAGTTTGATAGAGGGCTTAGGATAGGGTTAGTAACCATTGGTTACTGACGTATGACTCAGGTTGTCATGCTGGTGGCATGTCACCCGGTTGAACCTGGTTCAACATGTACCGGTCATGAAACCGGTATGATCGACTTACGCATTCTAAACAAAATGACATCATTTTAATGAAGTTAATTAATAAAAATTTTAATTTATTATTCATTTTATGAATTTAATAGTTAAAAGTTGATGATATTTGTTGGATTGTAACTAAATTGTTCGCAAATATGTTTTATATATGATTAAATACATTGGATATTAATTGTTTTTACATTTTTTTAAACCGGCATGAACCGGCACAAACTGGTTATACCACCGGTTAGGGCTGGGCATGCGGGCGGATCATCCGCGGGTTTGGGCCGACCCACCCGCATTTGACCCGAATTTCATTAAGTGGGTGGGTCTGTGGGTGGGTGACGGGTTCCGCTGGGAGCCATCCGCCGGGTGGTGGGTGGGTTGTGGGTGAGTGTGCGGGTGCGCGCTCAACCCAACAGCAAAAAGATCAAAGTCGTTGGCACTAGAGAGAGGAGAGTGGAGACGTTAGATATAAACTCGGACTGCTCCTGGAGTTTGAACCTCAAAGCCAACCTTCCAAATAGAGATCCCCTCTTCTTCCCTTTACTTCTTCCTCTAATTCTTGTGCCTAGATCACCGCTCTTTCCTTTGTGGAATTATTTTCTTTAGTTCCTTGCACCTAATAATCGTCTAAATCTGTAGAAAACTCTTTCATAGTAGAATTTCTATCCAATTTAAGAACTAATTCGACATTTTTCGCCCTATTTCAACTTATTGTTTCCCTCGATGATTCTCTTCACCTATTATCATGTCAAGTTGACTTCTTTATATTATATATATTGTGATGTTGGTGAACCCACAAATCCACCCGCATCATCCACCATCCGCCCGACCCAACCCGAGACTAAATGTGGGTGGGTGGTGGGTTAAAAATTATCAATCCGTTTAAACGCGGGTGAGTACATTTTATGGTCAAAATCCACCCGACCCACCCAATGCCCACCCCTACCACCGGTCATACCATTCCACTTGCCAAACCGGCAAAATGGTATAAACCGGTTTGACAACCTTGCGTATGAGTAACTAAATCTGGACCTTTAGATCTAAGTGGGTTCAGAAAATCTAGATTTAAGGGTTGTCAATTAAAGACATTTTATTTTCCCTATTTTTCTAATCGGCTCTTATTTTTTTCGTTCTAACTCGGATTTCAATTTTTTTTTTTTTTTTGCACAGATGGAACGAGTTCGCTGTCCTCTACAAAATGAGATCAATTTTCAATATATTTCGAGAAATTTTTTTTTTACCAACTACATACCATATAGTAACCTCTTTGTTTTAAAGTCATTATTGAAAACGTTTGCTCAGAAGGAACGAGTTCATCACGATCTATTGGATTTATAAATTCCTTGGTGAAAAAAATACTGGACCAAAAACTACCATACTTTACCACTATGGTATGTGGGTGGTAACTTATAGTAAACAATGATGAAAGTCGTAAATGACAGTTAGTATACACCTACTATCATGTATTCAACTTTTTTACCATATTGGTATGTTCATACCATCATGGTGCGCTTTCTTACCATATGGTATTAAATAGGAGCATGCCATATGGTAAGGACTGGTAAAAAATTATTCAATTTTTTTGTATTAAAAATATATCAAAGTGGATATCATTTTAAAAAGCATATTTAATATGATTTATCTATGCAAAAAATTTAAATTTCGACTTAAAACGAGAGAGAAATCGCTCGTTAAAGATTAAAGGGGAAAAGATAAAAGACTTTCCAGGAGCGAGAGAGATATTGATGGTATGCTCATGTGGATGGGTTACTCATGGTTACTGACCATAAGATTACTGACATGATCTGTTCCCTTGATAGAGTACTCGTCTCGTGGACGATGCAGAACGAGCATGGATCCTCCTTTCACCCTAACTCGTTTTGCCTCATCTTATACACTGGGCCATTTTATCTAAATTATATATAATATTGGGGGAGTTCTACGGTACCCAGGGTGAAATTCGGGGTACCGCATAACTTGAGTAAGAAAACGCTATCCATAACTTGAATTGACTGATCTTTCGGGCATGATACTATACTTTAACCCTTAAAGATCAAAATCTAGGTCTTAATTCTCTAAATCTTATACTCCAAGATCAATTTAATTATAACAATAATCGACGGTTATGATTCGTCCAAATATAGGCAAAACAATCAATGCATCGTCTTAGGGTTTATAGTTTATGATTTAGATAATTAGGACCTCGGGTTCACTCATTAAGGAATAGGGTATACTATCATGCCCAAAAATCCTGCTAATTCGAGGTCTAGTTAACGTTTTCATACTCAAAATATGCGGTACCCTGAATTTCGCACCTATTGATATTTACTGAAATTACTTATGGTTTTGCTTTCTTTACACTATATTTTATTATCTAAGATCCAATGATGTTGTCATTATGTAAGAATCTATATTTCGAAATAATTTAACTTTATTTATCATGCCACTTCCACGGCTCAAATAGGTAAGAATCTTAAACCCCGGTCTATCTCTAAGCTCAAATTAAATTATAACTAATCCAACTCGTGTTCTTGTGTCGAGGACAATGTTCCGAGTTTGAACAAAGATCAACCAAGAAGTTCATACGTCCAGAATTCTTAAATACAGTCCTAAAACACGTATTAGAGGTGAGAGAACCCGATCCATTACGTTAAATCAAAGTTTATATGAATTTATTCGTGTGCGCATGTATTATCGGTTGTACAGAGAATTTTATAGGATTTGCCACGGTTCTGTTATCGTCTCTAAAAGCTGACCACTTAAGAATAAGGGCCATAATGATAACACAATAGTGACGAGTTTGGTGATGGTACTGGCAGCCTTACTAAAGACTCTTGGGTCTGCTAGTTATTTTTTACAATAATCAGATATTTCATTCGTCTTCGAAAATCAAATACAAAGAAACAGCTATCAGATATGGGCTGAAATTAAAACAAGAATAGTAAGCTAATCGCTTGGTGATGGTACTGGCAGCCTTACTAAAGACTCTTGGGTCTGCTAGTTATTTTTTACAATAATCAGATATGGGCTGAAATTAAAACAAGAATAGTAAGCTAATCGCTTGGGACAGAATGACGAGCTTGTGATTGAGCAACCCAGTCAGCTTTGAAGTTCAAACGACGAGGGATCTTGCGAATCTCAATCATAGGCGCTGAGTCGAGGATTATCCGCATAGCTTCCATCATCGAGGCACATCTTCATGGCCAAGAATTCGATCCCTGAGAAATAGCCTTCACCAAAACTTCACAGTCAAACCAGAGCACACATGCCACATTATACTCTTGACCAATATTCAGTCCTTCTAACATAGCATTTGCTTCAACTTCAATCGGAGACGAACAAAGAAAAGAGTCAGCCCGTCCATCACAAATCTGTCATTGGTAGTTACTGATGAGTGATGACGATATCATAAGCCGCCTCATGGGAATCATGTAGGAATGATCCGTTGCATTGCATCTCCATCAAGGGGGAACATGGCGGTGGGCAAGAATATAGATGGGCCCTTCTGGGTTGACTCAGAGCTATCAGAATTGGAGTGGAACGTCTCAGGCAATTTTTCCACTCCGGGAATTCCCTAACTGCTGTGATGCAAGTTTCATGGTCTGATGGAGTGCATTTCCTGAATAGCCAGGCATTCCTAGTGTTTGTGCCACGTACTTTGCGCCTTCCCTTACGCGCCTAGCACCCTCCGCTCACGAGCTCTACTATGCGCCTCCCTGCACACACGGACGCACCGCGAACCCCTTTGGGGCTCGTTAGCACTCCGACGCCCAAATTAGAACCAAGGTTTTTAGAGAGAGAAGTAGAGAGTATTTCTAGTGAGAGGATCAGACTTGAGTAAATGAGGTTCACCAACTTCACTATTTATACTATGTGTTGGGCCAACCAACATCATCCACTTCCGCCCTACGTCAGCTCGGCAATTAATGCGCCGTACTCCTCCCATATCATGCGCCTCGACCACCTGACACCCCGCTCAGAGGATTGAGGCGCATGTCATCAGCAAGTCAGTCTCCGCACTCTTTCGACCGTTGAATGTCTCTTGTCTTATGCGCCTCGTGTCAGACTTTCGGCCCCACCTGCTTGGAAAACCCCTTCTGCCCCCTGGGCCTTGTCCTTTATGCGCGTGGATTTCCCTTCTGGGCTTTTCTTTGACAAGTTGGGCCTTCCTTTTTGGGCTATCGGCCCTGGGCTCTTGGGCCGCAACTATACCCTCAACACCTAGTTTTCCAAATATTCTAATATAGGAAGATGACTGGAAGTAAGCTGGAGGGGCTGCTAGTTAATGATTTGAATTGTCATAATAATATTGCTATTGTAATAGCACATAGATACAATTAAAATTAACCATGAACTATTATGTCCCTTCAAAGAACTTTCTAATTCACAAATAGTTCACGGTTAATTTTGATTGAATTGGGAGATCAATCTGGTTAGTAACTACTAACTACCTGTGAAACAATTATCTATTTTATGATGTGATCATTTTAAGCTAAAGGTTTTGATACAGTCGGTAATCTCTTTCTGAAAGAGAGATAGTTAAATATTGTGTTCATGAAATCAGAAAATTATCATATTAAAATTTATGTTGTATGAGCAAAACCTCTATACTTTGCAATCCTAAATCAAGAAATTCGTCGCCAAACCCCAAAATTCAATCAATCTAATCCGATTTCGATCATAAATTCACAAAAGCGAATCGCCTAGGTCTAGAGCACCTATCAGTACTGAGTTGCCAACTGACTAGAGTTGATAAGATAAGTGGTTCAAGATGCTATTTCGAAGTTTTTAATTAGTCATTCAATTTGACTACTTATATTAGTTACTTGCATCGATCCTTGTGCTTATGTTTAAGTTATGTGTTCACAAGCTCTCATGCTGAATTAAGTTCATTCATGTTCAGTTATTTAAATTAAATAAGCTAAATTTGGAGGTAAACATGTATAAGTCATAGTACATCAGGAAATATGTTAAACAATCAAGTACAAGATACTAAGTTGAACCAATTAATAGATTTAGATCTCTTAATTGGGAAATCATTCTAAGAAACTCGACTTACTAAGTTCAGCAAGTCACTATTGTGTGGGAGACTATTGAGATCAAACATGAACTGCAAGTGAAGTTAAAAACATGTTTAATCCAAGAAAGAAGTTAAAAAAAAAGGGGGAATTGGAGTTATGAATTGATAGCTCCATTCCATTCCCTTTGGTCCTTTTGCACCTTTCCTTTCACGATTCCACAGCCAAATTCCAGCTAATTAATGTCATATTGTCATCTAATCCAGCATGGAACCATGCACCCCTACCCCATCATGATTTTTTCCTTTTTTTTTTTATATAGCAAGGCATTAATTAATATTTACTTTTTATTTTCCTTATTTAAGTCAGTGTTTTGTTGTTTTACTCTTTAGAGATTCAACGAGATTGCTCATGTAATGACTATGGTTGTTAAATCGGTGACATGTCGGTTGTTATAATCAGATTCAACAGGTACTAGTTACAAAATCGGTTGGAATGTCTCCTGCATGAGCAATTTCATACCTCTAAATAAATTGATGTCGTTTTGGAGAGTTTAAATCACAAAAAAAACAATCTTTTGATTTGTTCCTTGAATTTGAAAGTTAAATATTGATGCTATTTGTTGGGTTCGAATATGAATATTTAGATGTTTATGTTACTTTTTAGATCCAAGTTTATTCAAATATTAGAATTTTTCATTTTTGTTTGGAATGTAGTAATTTTATTTAAATATGGATAAAACTTTAGAGAGATTGTCGGACCACGTCACTTGCCAAACTGGTGTCACGGTTTAAACTGGTTTGACAACCTCGGTAGTGACAAATTATAATCTCATGTGGATATTGAGTCATATCCAAATGGACCGGACTCCTGTGCACTTTCAATGGTTTTGTTTTGAGTTTGAATTGGGTTCAATTTGGGTGAACTCATTTGGATCAGACCAAAATGGGTCTATTTGGGTCGAGATAATTGTACACACAGAAGACAACATCGATCATCTCATCAATTGCCTTCAACCGAGTTACACTTTTGATGTTGGTATTTCCACCATTCTGTTTGTGAACAAATAAAAAAATCAAGACAAGAATTACATTAGAATTGGAAATTCAATAACAATTCAGACTCAAACTGAAAATTTGTATATGAGTTTGTCTTAAAAAAACAAAATAAACCAAATCTTATTTGACCTTGTAGTTAGATGGATTTCAAAAACACTTCAGTATTGAGTCTCATTTGCCTCTCTCATTTTTTTTATAGAAGCTTTAATTAAGGGGTCGTTTGCTTCAAGAATTTGGTACATGGATTTGGTACCAAAAAACCAACTATCAAGGATTTAGGTACAATCCGTTGTTTGCTTGCACCTTTTTTGGACACCAAATCCGTGGGGCCCACGGATTTTAAGGGTCCAAATCAGTGGACCCCACGGACTTATAAATCCCACATGTTGATGTGGGATTTGGAATATGGCATAAATCCTTGATGAGATTTTACCCATATACCCTCATGCACTTTTAATATTCCAAGGTTGCCCTCAAATTTAACTATTATACATTATAATTAACAATAAATGAAATATAAACGTTCAATTAATGTGCAAATATGAGTTAGATTTTTTATATCATTTATTGTGTTCTAGTTTTCTTTGACCTTTTCATGGAACGTGTAATTCTTTGTTCTCCCGATTCTAATATATGTTGTTATATGTCACTTTTGAAAAGGAGAACAAAGAATTGGGAATTGATTATGTTACGTTAAAAGTTAAAACGGAATTTTCTCGTTTATTATTATTGTCCATGTGGCAACATTATGCTTATTAATATGTATTGTCCTTGTTTTGTGTACATATCATAAACATGTCAAACATATAGAAAATGATAGTAAGGTAATTTTGAAGTTTTGTCCTTGTTTTGTGTACATATCATAAACATGTCAAACATATAGAAAAGGGCAGTAATGTAATTTTTGACTTTAAGTAGTAAATCCCACACCTTTAAATCCATGATAAAAACATCCCAACAAACAAAGGATTGTTACAAATCCATGATGCCTCAAATCCTTGATAAATCCTTGGGTTTTTAAATTACAAAACCCTCATTTTTAAATCCATGAAGCAAACGACCCCTAATATTCATAGAGACTCCAGACTAACTTGATTCCCCTACCATACCATCCATAACTCTCCTATCCACCTTAATCATTAATTAGACGCGTCTAATCATCCTCCCCCTCTTATAAATACCCATACCTCCACCACCTCTCTCCTCACCATCACTTCCCTTGAACTTCCACCTACCTTCACTAAAACTTCAAGTTCAACCATGGCTGTCACCACCACTACAAGGTCGTCGCTAATAATCGGCTCCCTCCTCCTCTCGTTTCTCGCCATCCAGCTAGCACATGCCGATCTCCAGCCATCGCCGGCACCCTACGCTCCGAAATTCGGTAAGTTTATCATTAAACCGGCACCGGTTAATAAAATAACGACTAATCTATATCTACGGTGACGAATTAGTCCATAAATCCGTCGCTAAAAGTTTGGTGACTAATTGTGGGTTTTTTCACAGATTGTGGGGGAGCTTGCACCGCCAGGTGTCAGTTATCCAGCAGGCCAAACCTTTGCAAGAGGGCGTGCGGGACCTGCTGTGTCCGCTGTAGCTGCGTTCCTCCCGGCACCGCCGGTAACTACGAGAAGTGCGCTTGCTACGGTGGTTTGACCACCCACGGCGGCGTCCGCAAGTGTCCTTAATTAAAGTGATCTGTTCCGGTGGCCGGAGAGAGGAGAGGAGGGGGAGGAGAGCCAGCTGTATTTTGCTTCTTGTAACTTGTGTGTAATGTATTGATTTCTTTTTTTTTTTTTTTCTTTTTCTTTTTCTTTTCCGGGGTACTATTAAGTACTGTCATAATGAGTGTATGCAGATTCGGTTGCGAAAGGTAATAAAAGCTTATAGGGATGTTCTTTGTAATGTACATGTCATGTCAAAGTTTGAATGTTACTTCCAAAGTTCGACAATTTATTGTTTTTTGTTTTGGAATGCCGATTATTTTATTGGGACTTGGAGTTATTTTCTTGGGGAGTTATGTTAAGTTACATTGTATTTGAAGAATTTAATATTTTTGGGCAGATTTCAAGACTTTTTTTTTCTTCATTTAAAGTGCTTTCAAGTCATAAGAAAATTGAGTGAGAAGAGAAGAGAAAATTGAGTGAAAAGGAACATTGTGAAGCAAGGTTATCAATCCGTGGGTTGACCCGGACCCGGTCGAGCTAGTGGGTCAAGGGTTAATGGGTCAACCGTTTTAGCCAGGTTTGGCCCGGAAATATAAAAAGAGTCATTATATTGTACTTGTCCTCATAAATTATATCAAATCTTATCTAACATATGAGTTATAACATATAATATTACACCAAAATAATATATCGTACTTACATCCAACATATAGTGAAAATTCACACACACTTCTATATCATAAATGTTCAAATGTTCAACTTAGTATTTCAAAGATTGAGTTAGGCGAAAAGAAAAATTGGAAAATAGGCGCATTTCGCAAACTAAAGAAAAAAATTACTCAATCCAACCCGGTACCTTATAACGGTCGGCCCGGCGGGTGCATGCGGCCCGTTTTTCTCACCGGATCAGGGTCAAATTGGGTCGACCCGCGGGTTGACAACCTATGTGAAGTGACAAGTTATGAGAACACAGAGTGAAAATTAATTTTGGCAATAAGGTTTTTATGACTTACATGTTATTAATTTTGGCATTAAAAATTAAATCTGTTAAGATAGATACCAAACTATAACTTGTATGTGAAACCTCAGTGAAAGGGGCACAGAGAAATTCAATACCCTTATAAATAATGTTAGTATGGTGTTAACACTAAGAGATGTTAGCACCCTATCAAAATATGTTATTTATGTAGAATACTAATTTATTAGAGAAAAATTATCCAAATTTATGTTGACAGATGCAAATTGGTTAATGAGAAAATCATGCCCTAGCATCATTGAGTAATTCATTTAATTCGATTTTACCATAATCGAAACGATTTTGTGCGGGTATTCACACATGTTTTTGTCTTCCTTGCATGGTTGTCACGCCGGCCGGCGTGCCACCGGTTGTACTGGGTTCAACCGCTACCGGTCATAAAACCGGCGTGACACCACCGGTATAACCGGAATGATCGATATACGAATCTCTAAGTAAAATGACCTTATTTTAAAGAATTTAATTGATAAAATTTATTTTATTATTTATTTTATGAGTATAAAAGTTAAATATTGATGTTATTTGTTCGATTCAAGTATAAATGTTTAGGTATTGACGTTAAATGTTATGTTTAAATATGAGTATTTATAATTTTATTTATAATATTGACCGGTATGAATCGGCACAAACCGATATGTGTCACCGATTGAACCATTACACTTGCTAAACCGGCACACTGACATAAATCGGTTTGATAACCTTGCTTCCCTGCATTTGTGCATTCAATCAATTTTGTTCATGCATGGGCCTGAGGGTTGCGGCCACTTTGAGGGGGACCATGAAGCCCATCTTCACATAACGAGACATCCAGTTTGGATCTTCGGGAGCCTGTATGACAGTAGGGCTAAGGAGAGCAGATGACCGTCAAACCTCAATGAACCCATTGGGCCTAGAACTACGCACTCATGATTATTTGAGGCAATTACGTAGGATTTCACAAACATTAATTTTTCGTTATAATATCATGTACGATTTCACAAACATTGATTTTTTTCCATTGTATATTGTATTATTACTATTTTTGAATGTTAAGCCTTCCTTTTCCACATACTCAATACTAATTTATTCCCTATTTTGTCTTGGTAAACACAATAGTTTTCAATTATTTCTATTAATAATTGTCAATTATTTGTAGAAAAGTATTTGTTACTATTTTGGAGATCGTTTTTAAATATAGGTTATGTTTGGTTGTAAAATCATATATATTTGAAACCATTAAAATTTATAAAAAAAACATTAATTAGCATTTAAAATAAAAGGCATTATTATATATGGCGAATAAAAAAAACGTTACATGTTGAATATAACATAATTTTTTTTATTATCCAGGACCTCAGTCCCACGTGTCACGCTGTGAAAACGGAGCCTACTGAATTTGAGGGCCACCTGCAATCAATTTGACGCCAACGAGACTTCGCCTTTAACTTCGACTATTACACTGACTTTTACTTTGGATAGCGTGCCCCCCCCACCCCCAACAGCCTTGTACCTCCGAGAACACCAATGGACCTCGCTTGGATTCAAACCTAGGATATGCAACTTCTAATCCTTCACTGTCGTGACAGATTTACCGTTAGGTAATCTTACAAAAGGTTGACCTTTTTAGGATATTAAACAAGAAAATAAAGCATATGACAGAGAAAACAACAACCTTACAAAAATTACACATTTTAAAAAGCTCATCTATAACTTCTTTTTACACAACAGTAAATTAAAAAATGCTTACCTTGTAAAATGTTTATCTTTGACCAAATCACTAATTTGGTAAATACAGCCAGCAGTCTAGTCCGAGATACATGCTCCCCTCCCTTTACCCTCTGTTTCCGAAGGAAGGGAGGAAAATGGAGGGGAGGGGAAGGGAATTAGGAGGAGAGGGATGATTAGGAGGTTAAGGAAATTGGAAAGAAAATGATGTTTTATGGAGGAAAGTGGGAAGGAAAATGTGTATTGGAAATTGTAATGGATATATTATTTTATTGGGTATGTAAGAATTGAATAATTTGATTATATTTTTATATTATTTTGATGGGTTGTGAATTGTGAAGATGGTGGAGGAGAGAGATGATGCAGGAGAGAGATAACAAAAAAGAAAAATAAAAAGGGCCAACTTTTTCTTCTTCTCTCTTCTTTCCCTCCAATTTGGAGGGATTGATGGTACAGTAAATTTTCTTTTCTTTTCTCTTCCCCCCTTCTTTCACACTCTGTTCACTAAGGAAAGAAATGGAGGGGAAGGGAAAGTGAAGAAGGAAAGTGGGATTCTCAATAAGTTTTCCATTGTTTTTTAAGGAAGGAAAGTATGGAAGGAGGGAAAACTTTCCACCTTTTGTACTGTTGAACCCTCCCCTCCAATTTGGAGAGAAAGGAGAGGGACACATACATGGTTCTTTCTTTTGTCTTTCTTTTTTAATATTTAAGTCCATTAAATACTTGTTTTCCTTCCCCTTTCATTTTCCTTTCTCTCCCCTCCTTTTCCTTCCCCTTTCATTTTCCTTTCTCTCCATTTTCCTCCCTTCCTTCCTGAACATAGTGTCAGAAACAAGGAAAAGTGCATTGGGAATTTAATTTCCCTTCAAACACTTTCCTTCACCCCCTTTTCCTCCGTAAAAAAACAGGGGGTTAACAACCAATTAGACCTGCCTACATAGCTCTTAGGACTAGAGCGGCCCCTGCAACTGCAAGATGATAGAAAAATAGGCCCACTAACGGGTGGTCTCGTGGCCCAATTCCAGGTCCACAGGTAACCTACAGCCGGCCCCCCTAATTAACAAATCAAATCAGCCCATCCGCCCCTGCTTGTCTGGTTTAATCTGTAGCAAAGCAAACCCAGGCACAGGCAGCATGAATCTTATCATTCGTTACACTTTTCATCATTTCACTTAAAATAAAACTTGTCATTATTGCAGTGTTACAATTTCAATCAACTTATTGACTTTAGAGAAGAGAGAAAATGACGAATTCACGCTTCCCACATGAGATGCAGGCAGGCAGGCCGGCCCAAGAGCGAGCGAGCGAGCCCACACCGTACTTTTTGGATGAAGAATCGTATCATCAGCCCGCGCCTTAAATGAGAACGAATCCGACGGCTTACAGGACTCCAGGATGTTCATCGAGAGCGAACTGGAGACGTCGATTCTCCCACCAGCGCAATAATTACGGTAGCAGCAGCACAACGTCCACGCTGGCAAGGGAAAAGGGCTAAAGCAAACACACAAAAAAGAGGTGTCGTGTGGTGGGGGCTATCGTCCGACGTGGCGGACACGTCAGTCGTCAGAAGATCACATCCAACGGCTGAGAAGACGCAACGATTAGAGACCGTCGATTGTGGGCCTCGTCCCCGGATGACGTGAGGATAGAAACTGCTGTATATATCTGCAGGAAAGAGAAAGAGAAAGAGAGAGAGTTTAATTCTGCAGAGCAAAAGGTTGGGATTTTCAGTCCTATTTGAGAGCGACTCCATTCTGCCAGAGTCAGAGCAACAGTTGAAAAAATTGAGAAGTCAGTCCTCGCTCTGCCTCTGCTGCTTCGTCTTCGTCTTCTTCTCCTTCTTCTTCAGGGTCCCATTCCATTTCCTCTGTAATTTTCTTCTTTCTCGTTCGGCAATGGCGGAATAGGGAGGTGGGAAGTGATTGGGAAGGGGAATTTATTAGGTTGATAACGAAATTGATTAGGAAACTGAATTGGGTGATTTCAATGGGAGGAGGGAGCGCCATTAATCAGCTGAATGAGAGTTGTGCTTGAAGCTCTTTCCCTTTTTATCCTCGCCACCACAAGCAAGGTGTTTCACGAGAGTGTGACGCTGAAACCGATAGAGTGAGAAAGTAAGAGAGAGAGAGAGAGAGAGAAAGGCGTCTCTCTCTTTTCACTTTTCTCCTCTCTCTCTCCTTCCTTACTTTTTTGTTTGAGAAGAGAAGAGACGAGAGGCCGATTGTCTTTCTTCCTTCTGCAAGGCCATTTTCCCTTTTCGTCTGCTCCATCTCTTTCGCTTTCTCTTTTCTTTTCATGAAGAGAACCTGATTCTCCTTACAAGGGCCATCACACTTTTCTATCTTCTTCTTCTTCTTCTTCTTCTTCTTCTTCATTTCCGTCGTTTCGCTCACTCTCTAGAACTGCAGATCGGACACTGAACTTGGATTTTTTTCTTTTTCGTAGAGACCAAGCAGTTTGTTCTTGTCCTCACAAAACTTCTTCGCGTCTCTCTTCTGGAGTCATAATTACTCCCACCATTAAATTACCTTCCTCCTATAAACCTCTACCTTCGCTGAACCGACGTTCTGGTTTCCTTCCTTCCTTCCTTGATTCCTGCCGCATTCTGCTGCTAAATGCGCTTTCATTAACTTGTGTTCATTTATTTAAACTCTGCTCTTCTTCTCCCGTTTCATTTCAAGAAGAAAGGACAAAAGGGTGAGTGAAAGAAGGAAAGATCTGGGGGTTTGCTGGGTGGTAACATTCTCAGCCATGGAAGCTGTTTTCACTAAGAAGAAGAAGGTGGATTCTGGTTTTGGTTTGTTATGAAAATGAAGATGACACGCGGAACGAGTCGGTTCGCGCGCCAGATGAATCCGCAGCAATCTGGTGAGTGAATACATTTCCTCTTTCTGGTCCCCGGAAATTTGTAAAAAGGATTTGTACAAGAAAACAAGATAGAGGAAGCCCAGAATTTATTCCAATTTGTCGTTTCATCCTCTGTTTTCTTTTTCTTAAAAACTTTTGTTCTTTGCTGGCCGAGCTTTGAATTAGAATATCCATCTAGGAACTAATTATCTATCTTCTTTCTTCGTTCATTTGGAATGCAGCAGCTGGGGGAGTTTCAGTGGCGCCAGAGAAATCGAAGAAGGGGAGGATTAGGAGACTGAGCGCCGTTAACAGAGCCAGCAGCTCGAGTTTCGAGGATTCTCCACCTTCGTTGATTATGGGGAAGAGGAATAATGGTGACGTATGTGACAGAGATGAGCAGCCACAACAGTTCCCTTCTTCTTCGTCTTCTCCTGCCAGTGGCAATTCAATCCATAGCAAGAGATTCAAGCTCCCCAGAAAGGTAAAATTTTCTTGATTTGTTGAGTAATCACTTTAACATTTTGGAATCTTTATACAACTGGGAAATCACTTTCGTTTGTGGGTTTTGCTTAGCGAGTCTTATGCTTTTGATGTTTCTTAGCAGTTGCTTGATGGCTGCAATGGCGTCGGCCATGTCACTGTTCCAAGGAAGTTACGTTCAGGTGAGAGTTGTTTCTATCGTTAATTATGGATTGGAATTCAAGCAAAACTGATTAAGGCTTTTCAAAACTTTTTCTTCCTTTTCATAGAAGCAAAGATTCTATGTCTCTTATCTTTTTCTGAGTATATGTATAGTTGGAATGTGGATGCTGCAGGAACCCAAAGACTTTTTCTACTTTTTCGCAATGGGCTGATGATAACCTTTCGTATTTTCCTGTTTTGTAATATTAGTCTTGCATATTTTAGCAGTGACCATACTGTATCGTGAAAGGTTTCTTCTTTTTCTTCACTTCTTTGACTGCTCACAGCAATGAAGAAACGAAGTAGAGAGTCTGTCTCTCCACCTCTTTCTGATTCACAGAAGCTGAACCGTGCAACTTGTGGTGACGGAGAATCACGAAAAGGCAACGGCTTCAAAAGATCGAGACTTGACTTGGTCAGTCATAGTTTTCTCCATCTACTCTTTTGCAAGTAGATTTCTTTTTGCCTTCTGGTCAAGGAATTCAATTTACAGGACAATGGGCCGATTACTAAAGATGAGGAGGAAGTTGCTGAGGCTCTTTATGCTCTGGCTGGAATGTTCCCAGACAATACCCTTACCGACAGCAAGTCTAAATTACAAAACGATCCTCCAGATGAAAATACTACAGCCTTGAAGGATGGTACTGAGGTTTCAGACCCTGCAATTGGAGGTAGTATTCTGTAGCTATTTGCTGTTAGTCGAAATATGCTGTCATATTCAAGTTGCATTGCTGACATGCTTTCTACTTGTCTGATTTGGTGGCTGGTGAACAAAAGAGGATTTGAACTCCATCTTGGGGTCGAGGGGCAACCTTCAGGAGGAAACAGCTGACATTAGCTCTTGGAAGATACCCCGAGTCCAGGATCTTCCTGAGATATACAATGGCAGAACTCTAGCTGAGAAAATTGTGAATCTTGCTGGTCAAGTAAACATGGACACTACTACTCTGGTGGCTGAACCTGAGAAGGAAAAGAAGCTTGTCTGCAATTCGATTAGTGCTCTCATTCCACTCGAGTCAGTTCTTAATACAGTGTATGCCTATTGACTTCACTTTTCTGGGATTCTTCTTCATTACGCCCCTTTTTTCTCAGTGTTTTGGTGTTTGCATAATCTGATGCTGTTCGATATTGCAGAAACAAGAAGGCGCCAACCAATCCAGAACATTGGTTACTTGGCAGAACGACAGAGGTTTCCTTGGAGCTGGTGAGCTCAGTCATGTTTTTCTTCTTCTGTTATTAAATGACAACTTTGCCTTAATTTGAACTTCAAGTTTCCTCATCGCAAAATTTGTGTTTAGACCACTGCACAAGGGCTGCAACTGGATAAGCAGCTTCCGGTCAATGAACCAAAGAAAAATGGTACAGCTCACTTGCTTTGAAACTCTAATTTCCGAACTTGCTCAAATGCTACTACTTCTCGATATATACTTTCATCTGTAATGATTATGGGCATTATCTCTTCCGAAAGGTCTCGCTCTGTGGCCGGGATTGTCATCAGCAGCATCAAATGGTCCATCTTCTAGTCACAGCCCTTCACTGCAGTAAGCTAACAAAAAAGTGTCATACTGCATAGAATTTTACCGTATTTCTCATTAAAACCATTCTCATGCACTTTCCTTCTTGGGCTGCCACAGATGGTCTCCTGCTAAACTTCCTTCTTGGCTGGATGCAGCGGTATCTACTTCTAGGCTAGCAGCTTCCTCTTCGAAGGTAAGTGCTTTGTTTTCTGCTCTTACTTTGTTATCTCCATGGTGTTGTGAATTACGTTTGCATCTCATTGATCAATAGGTCAGTGACAGAAGACCATGGAGGAGAAGCATGACTCACGTTTTCATAAGCCGTCTCATACAGACTTTACAAACCTCAGAGGACAAAGACAGCCATCCACCAGCTAGAGTCGAATCCCATGAGATGTTGAAGCCAGGATTATCTATGACGCTGAGTGACTTCCATGACACGAGAAAGGGTTTCACTGAAGTTTCCTCAACAAGTACAAGCGAATCAGCTAGAGAAGGTATCGGTCTGCAACAGAGGATGATTTGCTACAATCAGTCACAACCCGCTCTCTTTCCTCTTGGCACGTACAGTTGTCAGAAGCAGCAGGTGATAATCTTATAAGTTTTCTGGTTCCTAGCTGTTGAGAAAAAATCTCTATATTGACTGCCCTCTAATGGCATTATGCTTTCTCTTCACAGAGCTTCAATTTCATGTCCTTTCTGCAAGCCAATACAAGTTTCAATGGAGCCACAACACATCAGGTTTTCGTTCGTTCCTTCAAAACACAATCTCCAGAGCTTCAGTTGTTCTACTTGTTACTTATTTTGTCTTTGAACGTGTGAACTATAGACTCAACTTCACCCAACAACGACGTATCTCGGCATGCCACTGTATGCTCCTCCTAATCTAATAACTAGGCAACTGCTACTACAACACCATCAGCAGCAGCAAGCACAAGCTCACCATTCTCATCTTCTGTCAGCAACTCAGTACAGGGAAGCCGGAGCTTCTTCCCCTGCAGCACCAACACTGACTGATCTTTTCACTTGGCAGAACAAGAAGCAAGACCCTACACCAGCCCGAGCAGCAATGGCGATGCCATCATATGTTCGAGCCATCATCCCACCACACGATCATCAGCTTAATGCCAGAGTGAGAAGGCAAGACAATGTCTTTTCTTCTGGTTATGAACAGGGTGGGGGAAGGGGCGGGTTTAGAACGAATGGTGCAGCAGCAGCAGCAGCAGCAGCAGCAGCACTGCCCCTGCAACTACTCTGCGATGAACGCATGTGAGCAAAGAGGTTTGCTTCACCTGATCACGATTGTTTCATTCATCGTCAGTGTGAAAGAAACGTTAGCAGAGAATTCACTTCCGCTTGTACTTGTACTTGTACAGCCGTCTTGCAAGGATGGCAGAGAATTCACACAGCCAAAAAGTATATATATGAAACAAAATTTTGCATTCACTGCTCTCTATTCTCTCCATGATAGCCTGCCCTTTCTCCATAGCGCTCTAACGAGTAACTACAGAAACTTTCTGTGCTATTTTGTTAGAAACACGTTTTCCTTAAGAAAATGGGTTTTCTACCATAATTATCATTATTGTTATTATTAGGTTTTATTAGATATGGTTAGTAGTCTTTCAGCAGAATTAGGTTTAGTATTAGGTTTTCCTATCTTTCGTTATAAATATGTACTTTGCGTTTTATTCATAATCAAGCAAGAACAATTATTCAGAAAAGTATCTCAAACCCTAATCTCTCTCAATTTCGTCACCTATCCCTAGGCCGACGGCCATTCTTCTTCTCGATCCCCAATTTCTCTTCTAAATCTCTAATTCCCAATTCTGTTCTTCCCCAATTCTATCTCAATCCCTAAATATCTATTAATTCTCAATCTTATCAACCCGATTGTTAGAATCCTAGAATTAGGTTTCTAACATTTGGTATCAGAGCCCGGTTCGAGAATTGAGTTCGCCACAACTCTCAACCGGGGACGAGTTCTACAACTGGTTCGACGATTAGCTCTTCAAAACTCTCGAACCTGTCGTGGGCAGAGCTGCGTGACCGGGCTCGCCGCATCGGACGCCGTTGGAGCTCCGAAGAGTCGCCGACCGTGCAAGCAGAGACGGTGACCCGAATCGCCGACGGCGAGCGACCACCAATGTCCGCTGAGACCGACGAAGCGGTGGAAGTCACCGTCGGAGGGAGTGACACGGAACCGGTGATGGAGGAGGAGGGTACGGACGGAGACATGACAGAGGAGCAGCAGCTACCAGTCCGACCTGTGACGGCGGACGACGAGCAAGAGCACGACGAACATAAGAAGGAAGAGGTAGAGTCGAGTTGCTGAGGCGATGTATCGCCAACAGAGAGGAAGAAGGAAGAGATGGCGATGGGCGGTCGGTTCAGGTTGCCAGAGACACGAGCAGCGCGGGTGGCTCAGCTAAGCCTGCCATCTTCCCTTGCGGATCCGGGCGAGAGCTCGACAGAGGTTGCTCTGGCGACGTCGGGTGGAAGAACGAAGAAGGAGGGTGGCGACAACCATTCCTCACGCAAGCTCCTCCCATTCCACGAACTACAGCAGCAACGAAGGGGAGTGGGCCAAGGGGAGGCTGTTGCCTGCCCTACTGGGCCAAGGCATGGGCCTGCTCTAGCAAGGCTCAACTGGGTTTGGCTGGACCAGGTTAGTGGGCTGAGAGTGGAGCAGCAAAGCGGGCCAGAAGTGGAAGTGGTTTGGGCCCAGCAAAAGCCTGAGTATAGACCGCATACCGACTGGCTAGTTAGGCCATATCTGAGCTGTCTACAGAAAATTGAGCCCAACGTGGGCTATGCTTTGAAGACAATGGGCTCTATGATTTTCAAGGGCTCTTCTTTGGAATTTGCAGGTGGGCTTATAAGGGAGCCAAGCCCACACGTGATTGAGAAGAAGATGAGGAGCACCATGAGGCCTAACATTGGTTTGGGCTCTAGCTCTTCCGTCCAATCAATTGTGGGTCAAGTCCAAGATAGAGGAGGAGATTGGATTATTTTCACATCCAAGTCAATGTAGGAGTTTATGGAGCATGAAGAAGAACATCTCTCCAATTCTTATTTCGTGGATTTTGCGAACGAAGGGGAAGAGTTGTTTGGCTATGGAGACCGTGACCCGTGTCACGTGGTTCGAGAAAAGTGGAGGAGAGTCGGGGTCACTGGAGTGGGCTTCGTCCGAGTAGTGGAGCACGATTGGAAGAAAAGAAAACGCAATAAATGGAGGAGCCACAACGTGGATTGCACAATAGACGGGAAGAAGTGGGTCGAATTGATCAACCTTGAGGGCAAGGTTGGTCTCAAGGGGGAGGGGATGTTAGAAACACGTTTTCCTTAAGAAAATGGGTTTTCTACCATAATTATCATTATTGTTATTATTAGGTTTTATTAGATATGGTTAGTAGTCTTTCAGCAGAATTAGGTTTAGTATTAGGTTTTCCTATCTTTCGTTATAAATATGTACTTTGCGTTTTATTCATAATCAAGCAAGAATAATTATTCAGAAAAGTATCTCAAACCCTAATCTCTCTCAATTTCGTCACCTATCCCTAGGCCGACGGTCATTCTTCTCCTCGATCCCCAATTTCTCTTCTAAATCTCTAATTCCCAATTCTGTTCTTCCCCAATTCTATCTCAATCCCTAAATATCTATTAATTCTCAATCTTATCAACCCGATTGTTAGAATTCTAGAATTAGGTTTCTAACATATTTGCACTTCTCAAACATTTTAATTTCATACCAGGCCTCAGTCTCAGACTTGGGTTTTTTAGGGTATGAAATTAAAACGTTAGATGTTAAGTTGATTTTAACGGCCGGCCCTAACATAACATAGTTTGGTCCAGCGCAAAATCGGATTAATTTGAAATTGTTGTATCAGAATTTTTTTTATAACAAAAGTGTATTGGATTGGATAAGAGTCTTCAATTTAAGAACTTATTTATAAAAAAAAAATGAAAAATTTTAAGAACTTAAGTGTACATGAGTTCGTTGAAAATATTGATTCCAATTGATTAGATTAAAAAATTATAGAATAATAGCAAAAATATCCAATGTATTGAAGAATACTAAAAAATTTATCAATGTTTGATGTATAAGGTAGAAAAAATCATCAACACAAGATAATGGTGACTCAAAATAAAATATGAGAGTTGTGATCAATAGCTTAACTCTAGATGTGTTTAGTGTGAGTAAAATTCAATTCTTTCGAATAAATGTCTTATGCATGAGGTGATGATATAATAAGTCAATGTTAACACTAGTAAGGCCATGTTTGTTACAATTTTAAAAATTAGAGAGTGCCTACATATTTAAGTGAGTAAGTTTCCATTTTTTAAGATATTGGAGTAAACCAAAATATCACTTCAACAAACCCTAAAACCTAAATTGATAAAAAGATGAAGGCAACTGGATAGAGAAATGAAATTTAGGTATCGATTGGATTAGAGATTGTTAAGATAAGAGGTTTGGGCCAAAAGTTTCATTTCGAAAATGGAATTTTTAGTTCAAAGATATTTGGATAAATATCACGATTTGGATTGGACTTTGACTTCCACAAAGTTGTAGCTTGTGTTTCTGGAATACGAGATGGGGGATTGGAACCTGATTTCTTCTTTTTCTATTTTTCTTCCCTCTCTAGTATTGTGATTCTCCTTCTTTGTTTCTTTTATCCTTCTTCCCTAAATATAAGAAGCAAATAGAAACTAAAATATAATAGAAGCCATACCAACAAACCTTATCTACTCCTTCTACTCTTTTTGGATAAGGAAGACCAAGGGAAAACTAGACTCAAGTATGAGTTTTTTTAGGTTGCATGATCACAAACAAATCCCAGTCAATCAAATATGATTACATCAACATTGGGATAGGAACAATGGACAATAACGAGGGGGATATCCATCGGCGAGAAGTCAATATTCGAACAATTACAAGCGACTGAAGCTTGGCGGACAGCTTTGAGTGGAAGTAACAAAGGCAGCGACGCAAAAGAAGTAGTATCTTGGTAGCGAAAGTAATCTGGTAAAAGGTTAGAGATGGTGGTGGTTGGAGAAATTTGTGTGATGGATGATGAAAATTTCGGTTATTCATCATCTAAATCTAAATTTATGAGTGTAATATTTTGTTTGAAAAAAAAAAGACAAAGACAACTTGAGAATAAACAATAAGAGGAAATGATACTTCAAAATTTGTATTATCTATTTTGAAACCCACATTTATGGTTTCAAAATCTCTACTTTTTGTCTCCTTCTCAAAGTGAATTTTACAAAATTCCACATTATGTAAAATTGTGTTGAATCTTAAGTCAATTCTATTGGTTGATAGTAATTTAGGTAGTTAATAGATTGTTAGTAGTTAATTGTGGTTACAAACTTAAGAAACTTCTTAAGTTTTAGGCTGAAGGACAGGATCCAACCCGTTCTTTTTCCTCCTGGGGTGTTCGATGTATAATGATATTAGTTGCGAAGAAGAAGATGGACGTTGAAGGAGGAAGGACGAGAAGCTTTGCCGGTCCAGTAGAATGCAGAGAAAGAAGAAGAGCAGGGTGGAAAATGCCGATGCTTGGCCAACCTCCATGCGTGAACTATAGACTCAGCTTCATTTGCAGACCACTATATGCTTCTCCTAGCCTAATTTACCTAACAATTCAGCAACTCGTACAACACCATCAGCAGCAAGCACAAGTTTAGGAATCTCAGTTTCTCGTGGCAGCTCAGTACAATAATCAGTGTTCAAGAAGACGCGGTTAATCTCTCGCCTAGGCGCGATTAATAGCTGGGATGAGGAAATCGCCCCGTCTAGTTCTGGGCGATTGATTTAGGCGTGCTAAACGATTAATCTCCATGGAAAACGCCTAATCGGTGCCTAGGCACTCGAAGGCGCGTTTTCACTCTGGTGGGCGACGCCCAGAACAACTAATAAAGGGGGAAAGTGTAACCTTTTTGTGGAAATCCAAAATCCTATTCTATTTTCCATTTCCACTCGACCAGCCGCTCACCCTATTCGACCAGCACCGAGATCCCTCCTCATGGTTGGCGACTTGGGATGTTTAGAATTGTGGAAAAGGGTTGTATGTGTATATGAATGGATGAATAATGATATGGCGACTTGGGTTTTTTTGGAATATAGCTTATCTATCAAATATTTTTTTCAACGTTTAATCTCGCCTAGACAACAACTAATCGACCTGGACGTTGGGCGGTGCCTCCTCGCCTAAATAGCGCCTAGCTTCTTGAACATTCTACATGGTTGTAGCCGGAGCTTCTACCTCACTAGAAATCTCTTTCTCTTGTACAACCATTTTACCAGGATGCAGAGAACTCACACAACCAAAATCATATACATGAATCAAAATTTCGCATCACTGTTTTGTCTTTACAACTGATATTTGTACACAACTTTGACATTCTTTGAAAAGAGTGAAACTTGGGATAGTCGGAAGGATAAAAGCACTTAGGTCAGAGAAACACACAAGTGACATTCAACATACGAAAGAATTCAATGCCTAACGAAGTAAGGCATTAATTTTCCCTATGATTACAATGCTTGATATGGTGAGGGGGAAACCGGATGTTCAAATGGGAAGAAGAAACTGGATATTCAAGTGGAAAATAACACAATTGGGTGAACTTCACTCAGTAACACTCTCCAGTAGAGAAACACAACATATTTACTCCAGCTTCTCCAGCTCTCCCATTCTCTCTATGATAGCCTGCAAATTGTCATCGTAAATATCATAATGCATCCTAATTTGACCAATTATTCTCACTTTAACCTCGTATTTAGTATCTACAACTCTCACTAAGATCAGAGATGACACAAAAATTATTCGTATGGAGGTGTCGGAATGAATTCCAGCACGCTAGAGTATGTAAGGAATTGTAAGAGCATAAGAAAATATGCATACCCTCTTGCTTGTTTCTTGGAGCTCTCCAGCAAGAATGAATTCATCAAGTATCAAGTACACCTTCAAGAGAGCAAAGAAAAAGACCAAAATGAGAAGTGAGCGGGGCAGAGTGAATGCATATACACTGATTCTATAACTGGGACTCCTCTCACTGAGAGAGGACCAGGACCTTGCAAATCAGAGAAAAATTAAGGGAGTACCAGTACCTTGTGAAAGTTAAAGACTAAGTCAAGCTCACACACATTGCTGAAGAAATGATCCAATATCTCGACGAACAAATGGATGCATTCCAAATAAGCCAATTCGTTATCCGTTATATCCACACATAGCGAGAAGAACAATCCAGCGTACCGTCGGTAAATCACCTTGTGCGTCCGGAACTGCATCATGGGGGAAAATAACCATCATGTAAATAACAAGACTAACAGCTAGAGCAAGACACTGGTAGTTCTGATTATAACAAGACTAAGAAGCAACATATTCGATTGGTAGTAATGAATACAAAACACACATTGCGAAAAGCTTAATCACAAAACTTGGGGGGAAAACCAGTTAGAGATAGAAGGGTTCCTGCTGAAATCCGAAAAAAATCCCTCAAGTAATCACACAACTGAGAGCTCCAACAACAGTTCTTCCTAAGTTGCAGCAGAATTTCCACCACATCTATATCTTATTACAATGACTAAACATCAAGCCGTTCCATTTATCGAAGAGATCCTAAATGGGGAGAGAAGAGCAATCACCAACCTCGACGAAATTCGTGAACTTGGGATCTCGATTGACCACCAGCCGATGAACCTACCAGGAAAAGAACAATAATACATCAGCAATTGGAAGTTCGAACCAAAGGTATCATCCAAATCTGCCCCTACCAATGAAGCTAAGAAGATGGAGAAAAAAAAACCCGGAATGAAATGGCGATGTTTCGCGAACTCACCTCGTACTCGACTTTGTGCTTCTCCGAATCCTCGAGAGGTACGTAGTACTTGGCGAGACGAGTCTTCCCCTGCCTGTTCTGTAGAAGTATGAACCGGATCTGCCAATCAACATTACAGCAAAACAAACAATGCCCAGCTCAGAAATCAATCAGAGAAAACAAACGACGGCCCGTGTGTTACCATTGAACGAGCACGGAGTGATTAATTGGGGAGGTACCATTTTTTCAAACAAAGCTACGTATCGCTGCCGATTTCTACTATGGAGGCCGGTGTTTCAGATGGCGGAAGTAAGGAACAACTCTGCCTTCGTCTTCTTCTGGCTTTCCTTTACTCTTTTTTTCTTTCTGAATCGTCAAATTTGTCCAGGAGCAGATCGGGTTGAATTTTCCGCGAGAAAGGAAGAAGGGGAGCGGATCCGTTACTGACGGTCAATTAAAAGACAGACCCTAGACCAATTTTTTTTTATTTTTTTTTGACAAATCTAGACCAATTATTTTCAGCAAAGGTTGTCAAACTAGATTAATCCACCAAGTTGGTTTGACAATTGGTTTGAGATTTAAGGGTTGATTTATATTTTACAAATTTAAGTCAATTTTAATATAATATGTGAAAAAACTTCATTTGACATATTCTTCAAAATAAATAGGACTTTGCTACGGTGACATGCATGTCACGGTGACATGCACTTTTCGGTCGACCTCATATAGGATGAGGTCGACCTAATCAGTTGTTTTAGTGTACAAACAGTTTCATGGTGTCTACTTTGGAGATTCATATCTTACAATTGGCTAGATGGAAATTGGAGATTAAAGGCTTATTTTGAAGCTGAAGTGTCCCTCTACACATTAAAGTACTTGGGAGCTCAATAGAAAGTCCAGAAGATCATTTTTGAACCTGACCAAAAGGCTATGCCAAAACTGGGAAACAACCTGAAAATGGCTAAGTCTGGCAACGTGTTTGTCAAGCCTACTTTGGAGCTCAATTTGACAAGCATGGATCCGAGTCAAGTCCAGGGGCCTTTACCACGTTAAATTACATATTTTTTTATGCAAAGGCAAGACATTGAATGAAAGATTGAATATCTTTAAGGCTTCAAACAAAAGGCTCGAAGTTGCTACGAAGGTTGTTTTTCTGGCAGCTTGCTTGTGCTCGAAGTCTGCCAGAAAAACAGCCTTCGTAGCAACTTCGACCCTTTTGTTTGAAGCCTTAAAGATATCCAATCTTTCATCCAATTCATTGAATTTGTATAAAAACATACCTAATTTAACGTGGTAGAGGCTCCTGGACTCGACTCGCATTCATGCTTCTCGAATTGAGCTCAAAAATAGGCTTCACAAACACGTTTCCGGACTTAGCCATTTCTAGGCAGTTTCCCAGTTTTGGCATAGCCTTTTGATGAGGTTCAAAAATGGTCTTCTGGACTTCCTATCGAGCTCTCAATCACTTCAATATGTAGAGGGACACTCCAGCTTCAAAACAAGTCATTAGTCTTCAATTTCCATCTAGCCAATTGTATGATATGAATATCCAAAGTAGGCACCATGAACTGTTTTTACACTGAAACAACATATTAGGTCGACCGGATCCTATATGAGGTCGACCGAATCCTAAATGAGGTCGACCGGATCCTATATGAGGTCGACCGAATTCTATATGAGGTTGACCTAATCCTAACTGAGGTCGACCGGAAAGTGCAAGTCACCATGACATGCATGTCACCATAGGCACACCCAAATAAATATATATTACAAAATTATCAATCCTCATATTCAAAATCGGTTTTGACTAGGTGAACCACCCAATTTTAAATGGTTTAATCAAATTTTGACTAGTCAAGCTCATTTTGACTTTTTTGTTTAACCGTCCAACCGAAGTGTATTCCAATCATTTAGATGAATGCTTCCCATTAGATTCGGTTGAATCGGTTGGCTGGATTGGGGTTTGACAACCTTAATTTTCAGCATTCGGATAATTTAAGGGCTTTAGAAAATCCAGGTCAAAGCTGTTTAAAATGCAAAATTTAGGAGAAATTAGGGTATTAACCTTCTTAATTTCAAATGCAGTAAATGGTACTAGGAGTACATAGAAATCATATTAATTATACTCTAGACATCCACTTTTATACATTTTGGGGAAAATGTAACGTTTATCTATACTTTTTCCTATTGGAGATACCATGATAGTATGAAAATATTTTATGACCGGAGAAATATATCATAGTTAAAATAAGTGATATTCATGATGGTAGAAATATGCTAATCGTCATCTAATACGATCTAGCACTGTTCGTAATATGGTCTAGCACTATCCGTAAGTCTGTCACTAGTACTCACTACTATAGTAGAGGGTGATAGAAGGTGATATAACTAGTAAGAAATTTTTTTCCATGAAATATATTGAGAATGAATATAAATTTATAGTTTAGATAGGTGATAGAAATATGTTAATCATCATCTAACTGTAAAGAACTAGTTGCTCCCAATAACTCGAGTTGTTGGGAGAAGGTTCTGTTGGATCTTATACCACACTCTAACACGCCCCCTCAAACGAAAGTCAACTCACGGGCTTGAAGTTTGCACAGGCCCACCATACCTTGTGCTTTAATCAAAGGTTAATATTGGAGGTCGTGGAGATTCGAACACACGACCACTTGGCTAAACCAGCTCTGATACCATGTCAAGAACGAGTTGATCTAACTCGAGTTGTTGGGAGAGGTTCAATCGTGGATCATATACCACAACACTAACACGCCCCCTCAAACGAAAGCCACTCACAAGGGCTTGAAGTTTACACGGTCTGAAGACAAGAATACCATGTGCTTAACAAATGGCGGTCACCGGGAATCGAACACAAGACCTCTCGGTCACAAAAGGCTCTGATACCATGTCAAGAACCAGTTGGTCCCAATAACTCGAGTGATTGGGATCAACTGGTTCTTGACATGGTATCAGAGTCTTATGTGACCGAAAGACCTTGTGTTCGAATTCCGGTGACCCCCGTTTGTGAAGCACATGGTATCATATATTCATACCTGTGCAAACGAAAGCCCTTATGAGGTGACTAGCTTTCGTTTGAGGGGGTGTTTTAGTGAATGATATATGATCCAAAATTGAATCTTTCCCAACAACTCGAGTTATTGGAATCAACTAATTCTTTACACTAACATGGTCTAGCATTGTCTGTGAGTCTGTCACCACAATAGTAGAGGGTGGTAGAAGATGATATAATTAGTAATGAACTTTTTCCCCTCAAATATGAGAATGAATGTAATTTTGAATATCACATTTATTCATCATTTATTGGTGTCACATCAATGCATATTGATCATATGAGTTGAAAATGCAATACACAAGAATAATTAAGTAAATGTAATTATAAAAAAACCACAATATTTATGGAAAAAACCACCTAATTTTCTCATAAGTTTACTCATCTTTTATTTAGCTTGAAAAATATATATGGTAATTGGTAAATAACACTATCATGCGTGGAAAAGAAGAAGAAGAAGAAGAAACAAAGAAGAAACGATCTTTCAAGTTGAAATCATGCGTCGAGCTCGGACATAAGCAATATGCTTGTCTCTGGGAGGAAGACAATCCACAACAACATCCATAGCCATAACTTTTCTCATCCATTTCAGCAGCTCAGGAACTCTGTCCTCAGTCATCAGTTTCAGAGAATCCTCCACCGCCATTGCTTCTTGAATCACATCAAACCAGTAAGCCATAGCAAACGCAACAATGTCAAGCAACCCGATTCTCTCCCCTCCAAAGTATTCCTCCCCACTCCCCACCAGCTCCTTCTCCAGCAACTTCAGCTGCTCACCCACTTGCCCGATTATCCTCTCGATCTCGCCCCTGTCTTTAGTTTTCACGCTCTTCGCCGCTGTCTGCAAGATCTACACGAATCAACAGTCAATTAGTTTGGGAGCGGACGTACAAATTCAATTCAAGCATATAAATGGCAAACTCTCATGGCTTTACCGTTTCTTCGATGAACTTGATCCAGAATCGAGCGGTGGATCGAGCGAGGGGATCTATGGGGAGGAGTGGGTTGTTGTTGTTGTTGTTCTTCTTCCATGTATCCTCGATGTACTCGAGAATGACGAGTGATTCTGAAATGGGTTTGCCGTTGTGTATGAGGACTGGGATTTTCTTGTGGATTGGGTTGGATTGAAGAAGGAGAGGGGATTTGTTGGACAGGTCTTCCTCTATGTATTGGTAGGGTATGCCCTTCAGTTTAAGGGCTACCTCCACTCTGAATTTGTAAGGGCTGGTCAAAACCCCCAGTAGCTTCACCTCTTCTTCACTCATACTCGGAAAAAGAAGGGTTGCAATTGAATTGAATTGTGTTTTGTGATTTGTGCAGTTTCAAGTTTGCTCTTTTATAAGGACTTCCCTAGTGGTTTGAACTCAGGGGAAGCCAAGTTTGTCTTCCTGTGACGTAGCAGATGACCTCTTTTTTATTTGAAGATAAGATGGTGCCCAAAATTATGGCCCAACAAACCAAACTCACTTGATCACACCCCTACTAGTGGCCAACTTATTCACAATACTCTCAATCCAAAACCAATAAGGAAAAAATGGCCAAAAGGAATATGGGAAGAAGCCCTTTAAAACATTCTAATGCTCGTACTTGGAGTTGGTAGCAGCCAAGAGAGCAGCTCCAATCCCAGACCCGTCTTTCGAGTGCTCAATCACAATGTTTCTCGAAATTTCTGACCCCAAAAGCTCTTCAACAGCCCTTTGCATATACCCTCTATACTGAGGGTAATGCTCGTAGAGGCCACCATCCATTGCCACGACAGTTCGCTTACCGTAGATCGAGCCCTTTGAATCCTGGTCCATCTTCTGCAGGATCCCCACGATCCCGGCTCCTGCTAGCCTCCCTCCTCGTTTCACAATCGCGTCGCAGACCTCCAATGCCACTTTTCTGGAGCTCAGGTTGGACTCCACCTTGTAAAGAGAAATGATAAAATGTAGGCATCAGGTGAGTTGCTTGTTCGAGGTGATTAGTGACTTTTGAAGGGGCTTGAAGTTGAGAACTCTTTTTCGAGTTACCTGGGTTGCATTGTAGAGAATAGAACCAACAGCTTGGAGATCATCAGAGTCGTCTTGCTGCATTGCACACAAGTCCGGAGTTCTGTAATAGCAGTAGTTACATAGTTCATGACGAGCATTAGTGTTTTGTTTGGAAAAGGTTCCGCCTTTCTGGTACACAAACACCCAAATGGAGTTTAGAAACTGTTCCTGACCTGAGGCTAAAAGGGGTGGTTAGTTTCTGTGGGAAACTTCTGCCGAACAAATCCCCTTCTTCTGCCATCTTCAACAGCACTCTTCGGGCGATTTCACCTAGATACATCCCAGAGATCGTCTTCTCAAATATCTGTCACCATTGCACAATGAACATCAACATTTACGGCATGTTACCTGCATTGCAGAAGTCACATTACACAAGGGACAGGTCAAAATGCCATGAAGTTTTCTTTCTCACCTGTTCTCCCGGGTTGATACTAGCAGCATCCATGTCTTTATCGAACACAGTCAATGGAATCCCATTTGAGAAAGCTCCCCATTCGGTGTTAATAATCTGAACCAAGATGAATCGAATCCATTACACGTTTTATCAGCTAGATTGGGGCTGGAATAAGGTAAGAGTTGGCTGCACATACAGTCATTCCTGAAGCTGACATTGTACCATGTAGCCTTGGAATTGCATCAGTCCTCTCTACATAACAAGCATTGGTTCCGGTACCCAAAATGACTGCTACCATGACATCGTCGTCCCAGTACCTTGCTCCGGCCAATGCACCCACCGTGTCGTTGACCTAACTCCATTCAATCAAAATCCCACATAACACAATCACAATCCTAGTTTCCGGAACAAAGATCATCACCAAGAAGTACATATCAGCATTACCAGGGCAGACACTCGCATGTCCAATGCTTGTCTCTCCATTGCCTCATTCAAACAAGCAACAACATCTCGTCCAGCCTGGTAAATTTCCCACGAAGATTGGAAATCTAAGCTCACTCAAACCAACTAAAGTTCACTGGAACTTGACTGTGATTGAAAGAGAACAAACCGTTCCAGAAACTGAGAAGCCCTTGGTCCACTTCATGAGTATGCCAGAGTCGATGGAGGTTTGCATTACTGGGAAGGAGAATGTGAACCCAATCTCCCTCTGCCTCCCATGTGGCAACCTGAAATTCCCACCTTCCACCTCCGCAAATGTCGCCAGCCCACTTGCAATAAAATCGAACAGTTGCTGTACATAAACCAAAAATTAACAAACACAGACAAACTTTTTCGACACCAGGATTCAGAATTCGCACATTAAAAAAGATTCTTTTTAGAGCAAGGCTCACCTCGGATGTTCCAGACATGAGCTCTTTGGGAATGGAGACTTGCTCTGACTCAGTAGCAATCACTCTCTCTTCCTTCCCGCCAAGCTGAACTCTCAGCACCCTGAAATTCGTCCCGCCCAAGTCCAACGCATAGAACAATCCCTTCTCATTTCTTATTTTTCCCGAACCCAGAAACAAACACGCAAAACCCAGATCAGAATCGCGCTCAAAATGGCCAAAGATGAAAACTTTATCCCTTTTTTCCCCCCTTCTTTTGAACAGAGTAAGCAATAAAGTTGCAATTTTTTCTTACCCGCTGGGCAAGGCGTCGACGTAGCTGAGAATCATCTTAAGGTCACTCCCGCCTTCGACAGCCAGCCCGGCTCGCATGTCCTCTGTCATGGCGTCCGCCACGTGGCGCAGAACGGGAAGCGGAGTGGCGGATTCGTGCTGGAGGTTTGTCAGGATGGACCCCACTGTGGACAGGCTGGAGGCATTGGATCGCAAGGCGCCGGCCATCATACGAACTCCGGCAGCGGGCATGCGATGCGGCGGAGGAGGGATGCGGAAGAATCCGGCGGCGGAGGTGGTGGTGGTGGGAATTGACGACATTGTTGGGGTTGGGAGTGTTCAATTTGGGCGGTAAGATCAAAGTGGAGGGAGAGAGGAAATGTGAAATGATCATATGAGGTGGAGGTGGAGGCAGAGGCAGAGGCAGACAAGGGAAAGTAGTTGGTTTAACCGAGGGTGACCCTACAATATTCACGGAAAATGTAGGTGTCCGTTATTTATATTCTATATATAATAATAAAGGGCTAATTGCATGGTTGGTCACCGAGATTACAAAAAAGTTCACATTTGGTCACTGGAAATATTTAATTTCATTCGTGGTCACTAACTTTCTACTCTCATTTCATAAATGGTCACTCTCCGTCTACTTCCGTTAACTTTAGCTACCATGGCAGTCAACTAACATAGTTGACCGTTAAATATGTGCCGTGGAAATTAAAAAATTAATAAAAAAAAATAAAATTTAATACTTTAAAATTTTCACCTCATTGTTGTAATTGTTAAAACATAATAAATACATAAAATTTAAACAAAATTGAAAAACAAAAAAAATTCCTAGGTCTTCACGATTCCAACCTTTTCCCCTTTTGAAAATTCCCAATTCTAATTCCAGCCTCCGGTCCTCCAAATCGTCACCGTCGTCGCGTTGCTACTCTGCCTCCAGATCTCGACTCTCCCAATCTCCGTGAGTCCGAATCAGAGTCATCATCAGCGCCATAACCCCTCTGTCCGACCATTACCACTAGGGCCTGATTGAAGGAGAACCGGAGGTAGAGGATGGAGGGGTTGCCGCAGACGATGGAGAAACATAAGATGACACAGAGGGCGAAGTTGAAGAACTGGCGGCGGGTTACTATTTTTCCAATCTCGTCGCCATCCTTAGTTTTCCCCTCAGAAAATGTGACTATTAGAGAAAAAGAATAACCATTCTTTTTATTTGCCTTTTATTCGGCCCTCTCTCTTTCTCTGTAACCACTCCACCTCTCCTGTACTCTCTCCACTACCCACAAAACTCTCAACTGTATCTCCTGTAAAGAGTGTATAAAACAGAACTCAATAAACAGAAGCAAATCATGTTTGATTGCATTCTGATTTTTCTCAACAACAAATTCACTTTCCCAACATGGTATCAGAGCTAGCAACGATCAGCTAGTCGATCCAATTCCTTTCTCCCTCTCACGTCTCTTTCCCTTCGAGAAAACCCTCTGTTTTTTTTTTCTCACCCATAATCATGTCTGGTGAATCCGAAATTCATGACAGCACCTTCTCTTCCGCAGTTCCTGCCATCGTGACTTTCAATCCTGCTGCCCAACTTCCATTGAAGTTGACCCCATCAAATTTCGCCTCATGGCGCTCTCAGCTTGAAACGCTGCTCCTCGGTCTGGATCTCTTCGGCTTCATCGACGGTACCACCGTCGCTCCTGATCGCACAATAACGGAGAATGGTGTTCCCAAACCCAATCCCGCCTTTCAGTTTTGGTTCCGCCAAGACAAGTTGATACTGCACGCTCTGCGATGCTCGATCTCGGAAGGAATTTATTCCTTTGTTTCAGGCGCCTCTACGTCTCGCGCTGCCTGGGAGATCCTGGAAAAGCTCTACGCCAGCAGCGCTCAATCCAGGATTATTCATCTAAAGGGGAAACTGGCTAAAACCTCCAAGGGCAATCGGGACGTCTTAGCGTTCGTCAATGACCTCAAAAGCACGGCGGCGGAGCTCGCTCTTATTGGAGCTCCGGTCTCCGATCTTGATTTAATCGTCTACTGCCTTCGTGGTCTGGGAGAAGAATATGGGGCTTTTCCTGCTGCAATCCGTGCTAGGGGTCCTGGTCTTGTTTTAGAAGATTTGGTTGATTCCCTGGTCGAGTACGAGTCTGATCTCAAGGAACAAATTAAAACTCCCGTTCCGACTGCTTTCTTCTCCCAGGGGCAGAGACATACCGGCGGCAACAATTTCGGCGGCGACAACTATTCCTTTGGCCGCCCGCAGCGTGGCTCTCCGCGCTCTGGATCCCCGCGCGGCCCTTCTTCTTCACGGGCCCATGCCTCCTCGGCCCATGCTGATTCTCCACGGGCCTCTGGCCCCCATGCCCTTGATTTTTCTCCTGCTGGGCCGCCCTCGCCCATAGTCTACAATCAGCGCCGCCCCTCTGTCGTTTGCCAGTTCTGTGACCGCCAGGGTCATTCCGTTCGGCAATGTTTCAAATTATTTCCACAGGAGCGTCAAGCCTATCAAGCTCGACAAAGTCAGGCACACCATACTACCACTCGTGCCCCACCATCTGCTCCTTGGTTGCTTGATTCTGCGGCCTCCCATCATGTCACTCCAGATCTCGGAAACTTATCTCTTTATTCGGACTACAATGGTCCTGATGAGATTCTCGTTGGTGATGGCACAGGTTTGAAAATCACACATATTGGGTCTTCCATGCTCCAGAACTCTGCTTTACAATTAAATGATGTGCTTTGTGCCCCTGCGATTAAGCGCAAACTTATCTCTGTCGCCAAACTTTGTCGTACTAATCCCATTTCGGTGGAATTTTTTGCTGATTGTTTTGTTGTGAAGGATCTTCGCACGGGGGCGCCTCTGCTGAAAGGAGCAAATAATGGGGATGTCTATGAGCTGCCGCATGAGATGGACACTGTCCGCCTTGCCCTTGTCACCACCCGCACCTCCTCTACCTCATGGCATGCTCGTCTTGGTCATCCTTCCTCCCATTCTCTCTCCAGTCTTCTTCGCACACATTCCTTGCCAGTAGCTTCCTCTTCCGTCAGTAGTCATTGCAATTCGTGTCTTTCTTATAAGAGTCACAAACTCCCTTTTGGTGTCTCCTCGTTATCAAGTAATAGACCGTTTGATTTATTGTATGCGGATGTTTGGGGACCTGCTCCTGTCACCTCCATTGATGATTTTCGTTATTACTTGATTATTGTCGATCATTTTTCTCGTTATACATGGTATTATCCCTTAAAACGAAAATCTGATGTTCTTGCTGTGTTTATTGCCTTTCGTTTGATGGTTGAAAATTATTTTTCCACCACCATTCGTCGCCTTTATTCCGATGGTGGCGGTGAATTCCAGAAGCTCAGTTCCACGCTTCTAGCACATGGAATCAGTCATCTCCTTACTCCTCCCCATACACCTGAGCATAACGGCCTGGCTGAACGAAAACACCGTCATCTCGTTGAAACGGGTATCACTCTCCTGCATCATGCCAATTTACCTACCATCTTTTGGTCTTATGCTTTCTCTACTGCCGTTTACTTAATAAATCGGTTGCCTTCCTCTGCTTTACGTGGCCAAATTCCCTATACTGTGCTTTTCAACATTGTGCCTAATTATCATAAACTTCGCATATTTGGCTGTCTGTGCTATCCTTGGCTACGCCCATACTCTTCCCACAAGCTTGATCCTCGGTCTCGCCCATGCTTGTTCCTTGGTTACTGTCCTCAGCGGAGTGCGTACAAATGTTTTGATCCTCAATCACATCGTCTTTTCCTATCCCGTCATGTTCACTTTGTTGAAAACTCGTTTCCTGGCTATTTATCTAACCCTCCTGCAGCGACCTCCCTTGTGGCAACCTGGGTCACGGACACAGGCCCCTCCATTTCCACAATTCCATTTCATGCGGCCTCCCCCCTGGCTCCTCCGGCGCGGGCTTCTCCTGGCGAAGGCCCGATCAACACTGCATCACCGCCTGGGCCTCCTCGGCCCACTCGCCCGTTCGCCTGCCCTGGGCCCCCGCCCTCCAGCTCCTCTGGCCTGCTGACCGCCCCCAGTGGCCCGTCCTCTCCCCATGCTGCTCTCGGCCCTGCCCCTTCTACTGGGCCGGCCCAGTTTGATGCTCCAGCATCGCCCATGCCCACTGTCCCGCAAGCCACTGCTCCCCCGCCTCTCATTCGCTCCCATCAGATGTGAACACGGGCCCAGTCCGGTATTCACAGGCCCAAGAGACTTTTTCCAGCTCTATTTACCACACGGGCTCCGCCACTTGAGCCTCGTTCTGTCAAAGAGGCCATGCAATATGCTGAATGGGACTCCGCTCTTCGCCAAGAACATACTGCTCTACTTCGCAATCACACTTGGGATCTTGTTCCTCGCCAACCTCACTTCAATGTTCTGGGTAACAAATGGGTTTACAGGATTAAGCATCACTCTGATGGCTCTATAAATCTCTTCAAATGCCGCCTTGTTGCGAAGTGTTTTCATCAACGTCCCGGTGTGGATTTTCAGGATACTTATAGTCCTGTTGTCAAACCAGTTACTGTTCGCACGGTTTTCACCATTGCTCTCTCCAAGAATTGGCCCATTAAGCAGTTTGATGTCAACAATGCCTTTCTTCAAGGGCCTCTTGATGATGAAGTCTACATGGTCCAACCTCCAGGCTTCGTCGATCCTTTACATCCCCACCATGTTTGCCGCCTCCGCCGTGCAATCTATGGCCTCCGTCAGGCTCCTCGGGCATGGTACACTGCTCTCAGTTCATTTCTCATTGAGTTTGGCTTCCGGAAGACTGAGTCTGATGCATCTCTCTTCGTATATCAGCGATCAGGCATTCTTCTCTATTTCTTGGTCTATGTTGACGATCTATTGCTCACTGGAAATGATGCTGCCACTCTGTCGGCCTTTCAGCTTGCTCTTGCCCACAAGTTTTCTCTCAAAGAACTGGGGGATGTGAACTACTTTCTGGGGATTGAAGTTATCCCGACAGTGACAGGCTATATTCTCTCGCAACACAAGTATATGACCGATATTCTTGCTCGCTTTCATATGATAGAGGCTGCTCCTGTCTCCACGCCTCTTGCCTCCAGTGTCTCCTTATCCCTCCATGATGGTACTGGTCCCTCTGATGCTACGAGGTTTCGGCAAGTCTTGGGTGCTCTCCAGTATCTCGTCTACACCCGTCTTGACATTGCCTTCTCCGTCAACAAGCTCTTCCAGTACATGCACTCTCCATCCTCGCATCATTGGCAATGCCTCAAACGGTTACTTCGTTATGTTTGTGGTACTGTCTCATATGGCTTGTCCGCCCGACGCTCTCCTCTTCCTATGCGCGTTACCGCCTTTGCTGATGCTGACTGGGCTGGCAACCTTGATGATCGCACTTCCACCTCTGCCTATCTGGTATACCTGGGCTCCACTCTCATCTCCTGGCGTTCTCAGAAACAACGGACTGTTGCTCGCTCTAGTACTGAAGCTGAATATCGTGCAATTGCCCATGCGACTGCTGAGCTGGAATGGGTCCGCTATCTCTTACAAGAGCTTCATCAGCCTCTCACCGAGTCTCCCACTCTCCTCTCTGACAATCTTGGTGCCACTTATTTCAGTGCCAATCCGGTCTTCCACTCTCGCATGAAACATTTAGCTCTTGACTATCATTTTGTTCGACAGCTTGTTCAGTCTGGCCGTCTCAGTGTTTGTTATATACCGACTGCGCAACAGCTCACCGACATGTTGACCAAGCCTCTTCCAGCCTCTCGGTTCCTGCTTCTTCGGTCCAAGATTGGCGTCGTTGACACCTCCTCCATCTTGCGGGGGCGTATTAGAGAAAAAGAATAACCATTCTTTTTATTTTCCTTTTATTCGGCCCTCTCTCTTTCTCTGTAACCACTCCACCTCTCCTGTACTCTCTCCACTACCCACAAAACTCTCAACTGTATCTCCTGTAAAGAGTGTATAAAACAGAACTCAATAAACAGAAGCAAATCATGTTTGATTGCATTCTGATTTTTCTCAACAACAAATTCACTTTCCCAACAGTGACCCCTTTAAATCTAACCCTTCAAACGCGCAAGGGCGATCTCCGGACTGGGTCGAGGCTTATCCTCCTTCAACTCTGCCTACATCAAGATCTGTTCATCGAGGGACACCGGGCTTGTTGTTGTTGGCGGGATTACCTTCGGAAGAAGACGACTGATTAGTTTGCTCGGCCGGAGGAAAGCCAGGGAGAAGAGGATGCCAAAGGAGGTTCCCATGATAGTAGTTACATGCCGCCCAATCTACCGCCACTTAGCCATTCATCCAACCAACCGCATCCAGCCTGAATTTCTCCAGTGTTACGGTCGGATCTACCACTTCCCTTACAAAAATAGGATGTTTTCACCACCGCCGGTGGCAAGGATTTAAATCGCGACGACGACCATCAAAACGACAACCTAATTCTGAACAAGATTCAATAGGAAGAACATGACGCCCATCGAGGAGCTGGTGATCTCACGGATCAAAGCTCGGCTGAATGAGAGAGAATTGAAGCCGGAGGAAGAGACCAGAAGTCCGCGGCAGTGCGCGAGGCAGATTGCAAAGCAGGTGAAAGAGAGCGTCAGTAGGAGAGTTGGTTTGGACATTACCGACTCCGAATATCTCCCAGATACTTCTCCTTCGCCTCCACCCCAGGCTCCTTCCACCCAATCAAGTACTGAATCTTTTAAAGATTCCCTACACGATGAGGAAACGCCGTCTCCGCCGCCGACACCTCGTCCGTCGCTCCGCCGTACGGGTTGAATACGAACCTTGTTTTCCCCGACTCAATCATCTTCGCGCAAATCCCTTCCAAGCTAGCTTTCAGGATCGGTGTCACAACGTAGTACGATTTCCTCTTGCCAGATTTGATCGATTGCAGCTCTCTGCTCAGCAGCGTCGTCGTGTTATTCTCGTCGTCTAATCCCCATCATAGAAGAAATTAGGGGTTTTTATTTTTTTAAATAAAAGTGAAATGAGGTGGAAATGAGATGGAAATTTAAAAAAATTAATTTTATTAATTTTAAATTGCTACGTCACACATTTAACGGTCAACTTTTAGAGTTGACCGCCACGTAAGCAAAAGTTAATGGAGTTGGACGGAGAGTGACCAAACGTGAAAGGTTTCAGTAAACTGAAGTATCACCAATGGATTTAAATATTTCGAGTGACCAAACTTGAACGTTTTTTATAATCTCAATGACCAACCATGCAATTAACCTAATAATAAATGAAATAAAGATTTGGTCATTTGGATCTAGAAATTATATTGGGCTCGATGTTGTAGTCCGAGTCCATCAAATGACTTATGGCCCACTACAAGACCACTGATACGGAAGCCCAAAGCTGTGCAATGAGGAAGAGGAAGTACAATGGAATTTCAGTATGTTTATTGCATTCTTCTAGTTGAATTGTGTTAGGTTGATAGCAAATACTTCGTTTAATGCACGTATATGTATTTATACATATTTTATTCATTTAAAACTTTAGTATTCGTATTATTATTAAGTCGTTTCATTTTTTCTGTTCATTTGATGGCTCCCGTACTAAACACGTATAAAACCTGTATAACACATTTAATATCCGTATTTAATAAATTAAGTTGTTAATTTTATTTATATATTTTTAAAAAATAATTAATTTATATATTTATGACTATTAATGTACTATTAAATATAACATTAGTTTAGAGACGAAGTAAAATACCCGTACATATTTTATACTTAACTTTCCCGTACCACATTTTACTAACTACGATCGGAAGACCGTCCGGGATATGTGATAAATTTAACCAAACGTTATATGTAAATTGACCCGAATTAATAAATTTATTTCCATTTAGATGAATCAATTATTTCATTCAGCCATATCACTAATTGGAATTCAGATAATTCTATCCATTTCCCCTAATAGTTTGAAACTTCCATCATGAGGGATTCTATAAGTAAAATGTAGAAACGGAAACAGTGAATTAGAAGAATTGGGAATGCACTAAGAAGTGCCAAAAACTGGGGGGTGCAACTTATTGAATCTGCCCATCCAAGGGAAGCACCATTAGAGAAAGCTTAGGCTGGTAGCCAGGGTGCCGGCAGATATGGGTTTCCTTGGAAATTGGTGAAAGGTCACTCTCTAATTTCCTACACCATTTGTATCAAGAAATATGCAGTCTCGTCAGAAATCTGGCACAACCAACACAACATGTAACAATACACAACCTAACAAGTACTAACAACATAATAATACTAAACCTTTAACTAGGCTGGTTTTTCTTTCTTTTTTCCCCATCGAATTTAACCTTTGATGATGTTCTCGTCCTCCCTAAATTATTAGGTGCGTTGACATACATGTAGAGAAGTAATATTCAAGAAAGTATCAACCTGAAGCAATGCATCAAGCGGACGAGAGAAGATACGGACAAGTCGAAAGTTATGAGAATTTGAACTCAATTTCTCTCGTTTTTTTGTTGTTGTTATTGTATGTGTATTGGTTGTCCTCCATTATCAACATTCACGATGGTTGATTAAAAGAGTTCATTTTTTCGAAATCTTGTTTCACTTGAATTGAATGAAGTACATATTGATAATGTCAATATATTGTAGTGTTTCTCTATCAAGACAGTAATTTTTATTTACATGAAATGAATGTCATGTAAATCAAGAATGATTACCCTCAATGAGAAGAAGTAACAGATCTGGGGGAAATGCTCACTAAGCTCTTTTCCATTGATGTAAAACCATATATATACAGAGGTTTAAAAGTCTAATCACTGTAGTTTAACGGCTAATAAAAACTAACAAATGAAACTATCAATCAATGCTATACACGTGTACTATCTACAGTTAAATCGGAACTAAAGGTTGTTGGTGGAAAACGCCACCGTTCCTGGCTGCACTTGGAGCAAGACGCAGCCGTTTTGCTCTGCTCCTTGTTCTTCATCTTGTTCTTCATTTCTGGAGCAGAGCTGCATACTTTGGTTGCTGTTAAGCAACTCGGATCACCTGGAGGTTGATCATCTCGCCTCTCTATTACCCTCCCACAAGCTGGCGAGTATATATCATATACTCCCAGCTTGGACAACAAAGATGCAAAGCGATCCACTGATAAGCTCTTGGTGAAAATGTCTGCAGGTTGAGAATCAGTTGATACATGATGTAGAGCAATCAACCCAGACTGAACCCTCTCTCTTATCACGTGACAATCCACATCTATATGTTTGGTTCTCTCGTGGAATACTGGATTTTCAGCAATGTGAATTGCTGATTGATTGTCACAAAATACCTTGACTGCTTGAGGATGTTCTACTCCAAAATCTTTGAGTAGTCTGATTAACCATTCAACTTCACAGCTCAAGCTAGCCAAGGCCCTGTATTCTGCTTCAGAGGAGGACCTGGATACTGTCTTCTGCTTTTTGCTTTTCCATGTAACAATTCCAGATCCAAGAAAAGTATAGTATCCAGTTATAGATCTTCTGGTATCTGGACATGTAGCCCAGTCAGAATCACTGAATCCCTTCAACTCGAGTTTGGTGTCTTTAGAGTAAAGAAGGCCTTGTCCAGGTGCCCCTTTGAGATATCTAAGCACTCTATGCAAGGCTCTCAAGTGTAAACTTGTAGGATTGTCCTGATAAGTGCACAACTGCTGCACAGCAAATGCTATATCTGGTCTTGTAGTTGTTAGGTACTGCAACTGGCCTACATAGTGTTTGTAACTTGCAACATCAGCTATAGGAATGCCCCCTGTAGCAGACAATACTTTCTTGACATAAATTGGAGTGGATGCTGGCTTGCAATTTTCAAAACCTGACTCTGTCAGAAGTTCTAGGCAATATTTTCTCTGAGAAACAGTAATGCCTTTTACTCCTCTTGTTACTTCCAGGCCAAGGAAGTATTTCAGTTCTCCCAAATCTTTCATTTTGAATTCTCCTTGCAAAATCCTTTTGGTCTCTGTAATGGAATCCAAGTTCACACTTCCAATCAGAATGTCATCAACATACACAATGAGCACAACTAATGCACCAAAAATTTCAGCTGTGAAAATAGAGTAATCTGAGGAACTTTGCTTAAATCCATGCTTCAGCAAGCTTTCAGTGAGCTTTGTATACCACTGTCTGCTTGCCTGTTTCAACCCATAAAGTGATTTCTTCAAGTGGCAGACTTTGCCTTTATAGTCAGTTCCCAAATCCAAACCATCAGGTATTTCCATGTATACCTCTTCTGTTAAATCACCATTCAAAAAGGCATTACTTACATCCATCTGATGTAAGTGCCAATTCTGTACTGCTGCAACTGCAAGTAGGGTTTTAACTGAACTCAATTTAGCTACTGGTGAGAAAGTATCACAGTAGTCAATGCCATAAACCTGAGTATACCCTTTGGAAACCAGTCTTGCCTTATATCTTTCAATTGATCCATCAGAATGAAGTTTCACCCTGAAAACCCATTTGCAGCCTATTGCTTTCTTACCAACTGGTAAATCCTTGATTTCCCATGTCCCATTATCAATCAGGGCTTTCAACTCTTCCTGAACTGCCTTATCCCAAAGAGGGTTCTGCATTGCTTCTTGATAAGATGATGGTTCTTTGTGTGAGGTCAGACTGTTTATGAAGTGTTGATGCTTTGGTAATAGGTGAGTGTATGAAAGGGCTCTATGAATGGGGTGAGTGATATGGTAATCTGCATGCCAGTTGGGTGATTTGACAGTCCTGGTCAATCTCCTCAATTGAACATGGGATGGAGAGTGAGCAGAACTGTTTAATGGAATAGGAGAAAATGGTGAGGGTGTAGGAGAAGAAGAAGGTGTGTTTGGTGTGTTTTGTGAATCATCAGGATGAGTTTGGTGTGAAAAGGAGAAATCTGGGGAGGAGGAAGTTGGACTTGAGGGAATGACAAAAGGAATTGGTGATTTAGGAGAGGGAGATGGAGACTGTGTGCCCCCCTCAGACTGAGGATTCACAGGAATTGGAACAACTGAAGAAGGAGAAGAATCAGATGTATTAGGGTTTGGAATAGAGGAAGGTGTGGGAAAGAAGGAAAAAGTTGGTGATGTAGTTGGAACAGGTGATGGAAGTGAAGAAGGGGAAGAACTGTGGTTGGCATATGGTAGGATGTTTTCATGAAAGATCACATCTCTGGAGCAAAACACCCTCTTGGTGTCAATGTCAAGGAGTTTGAAACCCTTGATCCCAGCAGGTATGCCAAGGAAAACACACTGCTTGGCTCTGGGAGAGAATTTGGTTCTGTGTGGACCAGCTGTGGAAGCATAGACTAAGCAGCCAAAAACTTTTAAGCTACTATAGTCTGGTGGAACACCATAGAGTTTTTCATAGGGACTGAGATTGTTTAGAACTGGTGTAGGGATTCTGTTGATTAAATAGGCAGCATGAAGTACAAAATCACTCCAATACGCTAGGGGAAGACCAGATTGAAATTTGAGGGCTCTGGCTACATTAAGTAGGTGTTGGTGCTTCCTCTCAACCCTGCCATTCTGTTGTGGAGTGTATACCACACTCATTTGGTGTTCAATCCCATGAGTTCTATAGAACTCATCCATGTGAAATTCCATTCCCTGGTCTGTTCTGATGATCTGAATGGTTTTGTTAAATTGGTTTTTCACCATGACACAGAAAGACTGTAACAAACCCCTAGATTCATCCTTTGATTTCATCAAATAGGTCCACACACATCTACTTAAATCATCAACTATGGTTAAGAAATAGTTGAAACCATTGTAAGAAGTGGTGCTCAAAGGCCCCCAAATGTCTACATGTAGTAAACCAAACAAAGAGGAATGAACTGATGTGCTAACTGGAAAGGGAGATCTTTTCTGTTTTGACAAATGACAAACATCACAGTGGACAATCTTAGAAACTAATACATCTGGACATTGTTTGTGTATAGTCTCTAATCTGGAAATGTATGGATGACCTAATCTGGCATGCCAGAGATCAAAAACTTGAGGCTGAAAATTGAGTTGTGAAGCAGCAAAACACTTTGGATTGGATGAGTGGCAGTCTTGAGAAATGGTTTGGATCTCATTGAATAGGTATAGTCCTTTATCCACTTGGGCTAAACCAATCCTCCTCTGTGTAATAAGGTCCTGGATGACACAGAAAGAGGATTTAAAAAGAAGTGAGACTGGGTTGGTTTTGGTGAGTTTACTGACAGAAACAAGATTGTAACTGAAACTTGGAACAAATAGGACTTGAGACAGAAATAGTCCACAGGGAAGTCTAACTATGCCTATGTGTGTGGCCTGGACCTTGTTACCATTTGGTAAATTGACAAAGACTCCCTGTAATGACTTGCTTTTTAAGAAATACTTCAGATCACAAATTATGTGATCTGTAGCACCTGTGTCTAAAACCCATGGTGGTTCCACTGTCCTAGATAAGAGAGTTGAGAGGACTGTGGTACCTGAACTCGAGGGAAGATAAACAGGGTGGTATTGAGTGGCTCCTGAGTGATGCTGGCCAGCTTGAGATTGAGTGGTCACTGCTGCATTTGCCACATGTCTGACAGATGGTGATATTGGTGGAGAAGGAGATGTTTGTGGTGAACCAAGCAGCAGGATCCTCAACTTATCCATTTGATCATTGCTTAGTTGAAGGCTAGCAAGACCAATGGAATTGTTTCTGTTTTGTGCATCCTGTTGTACAGATGCTGCTCCAAGAATGCCTGAGTCAGATTCAGATCCTGTTTCAACTGAGCCAGCAAAGCTTGAGCCACCAGATTCCCTTGTTTTCTTGTTTTTCAGTCTGTAGCATTCACTAATAATGTGATTATCCTTCTTACAATACCTACAGAATTTCTTGCCATCCTTATAGTCTCTGTCATTGTGTCTGGCATTCTGTGGTGAACCAACTGCCAATGCAACTGAATCGACTCCATTAGACTTAGGAACACTCTTCATCTGTCTTTCCAGTTGCAAGAATTGCTTGAAAACAACATCAATAGATGGCAACGTTGAGTTCATGAGCACTTGGGTCTTGGCAGATTGATAACTTTCATTCAATCCTTGCATAAACTTAATGACAAAATCATTATCTTCATACTTTTTCATAGTTTCATATGGGGTATTGCAAGGACAGCAAGGTATTGGACGATATCTCTTCAACTCCTCCCACAACACAGTAATGTTGGTGAAGTACTGACTTATAGACTGTTCTCCTTGAACACATTTGGCCAATTGGCCCTTCAAATCATAAACCCTAATATTGTCCTCCTGGCTAAACCTGTTCTTCAGATTTTCCCAGACAGCCTGAGCACTCTCCAAACCCATGACACTATTCGCTATATCCTCAGCTAAGGAATTGTAAATCCAGCAGCGAATAGTACCATTACAGCGCAGCCATGACTGATAAGAGGGTTCTGTTACCTTGGGTACTGGTATGGTTCCATCGATGAAAGCTACCTTGTTCTTGGTGGCTAAGGCAACGAGCATCACTTGACTCCATGTGTGGTAGTTCCCATCGACGAGTTTCACAGAGATTATGGTGGACAGCGCACCATCTTGAGGCGGGAGATAGTAGGGATTGAGGTAAGGATCTTCGTAGGATGAACTTGCTGAGCTCTGGGTAGATTTCCCAGCTGTTGAATCTGCTCCTTCAGCCATGATTCCTTTAGTTTGTTTTCAGAAAATTTGAGGGTAAAGAAGAATGGGGACGAAACCCTAGAGTGGTTGAGAGTAACCAGGCTCTGATACCATGAGAAGAAGTAACAGATCTGGGGGAAATGCTCACTAAGCTCTTTTCCATTGATGTAAAACCATATATATACAGAGGTTTAAAAGTCTAATCACTGTAGTTTAACGGCTAATAAAAACTAACAAATGAAACTATCAATCAATGCTATACACGTGTACTATCTACAGTTAAATCAGAACTAAAGGTTGTTGGTGGAAAACGCCACCGTTCCTGGCTGCACTTGGAGCAAGACGCAGCCGTTTTGCTCTGCTCCTTGTTCTTCATCTTGTTCTTCATTTCTGGAGCAGAGCTGCATACTTTGGTTGCTGTTAAGCAACTCGGATCACCTGGAGGTTGATCATCTCGCCTCTCTATTACTCAACTTCGAATTTTCGGCCTAACATTATTGAAATGAAACAATTTGATGATTGAGGGACTAATAATTGAATAATTGATTGCTAATGGTTTCCGTTTCTCTATCTTGAATCATAATCAATCGTAAAATAGAAGAGGAAATCAGAAACCGGATAAGGAATAGAAGAAAAAAAGAAGGCACTTGTCTCACACACAACAGAGAGCAGAGAACAAAGGCAGGGGATTCCACATTCCAGTGAAGTGGACGCGAAGCAAAGAAGCTTTTTTCCACAACTCCTCTTTGCATATCTTCCTTCCTCACAAGAATCCACTCCTCCAAGAACTGCGACTTCCCAACCCACAAGAACGTCGTTTTCAGTCTCCCAACTTTCTTTATAAAAGTAAGAACTCCCTCCCGCCACAAAGTTCTCTGCTCCTTTTCTGAAAGTGATGGGAAGCGACGGCGGAGCAGCGGCGGGGATGATGAAGCGCGCGGAGGTGGATACCCGGCAGCCGTTCCGGTCGGTGAAAGAGGCCGTCACGTTGTTCGGCGAGAAAGTTCTGGCCGGGGAGCTCATGTACTCCGACAAGATTAAACAGGTACCACCAACGAGCTAACCCATTATTTTCCTTAGCTTCATTTTGCGCTCTCACGTTTCCTGATTGCATAAGGAAATTTATGGGAATTAATTAGTTCATGTTTAATTGCGCCAATGAACAATGCATGGATTTGGTCTGAAATATATGTTGATTTAACAGTGAATCATTGAGTAGGTTAGGTGTCAAATTGAAAATGTCGATTTGATCATCTTTGACTCTTTGTAATGTTAAGCAATTATATCATAAGTGAGCTCTCACTAACCTAATGGAAGAAATATGGATGTTATGCTAATTAATGAATGTTGATTTCATTGAATAGTCTATTCATACATTCTCGTATTATTGTGTCGATCTGATATAGAGAATGTGAAAGAAGATTGTTCAATGTTCTCAGCGCGCTAGTTTAGTGGCATGCTTCTTTGTGGGGAGGAGATTGACGAAAGAGTACTTAATTCTTTAACGTACCAATGATGCAATTATTGTAGTCCTGTCTATTTCAATGCCGCGTGGAATAATTTTATCGCGCAAGTCGATCACTCAACCATAATCAATGAATCTCTTAATTAATTAGGAATCAAAAGAATCATCTTACTTTTTTCATTACCAACTCTTACAATTGTATTTGGGGAAGCAAAGCATATACTGATTTCTCTGTCTCTCTGTTTTCATCAAACGGCGCCACTTTATCTGCCCTGAATTCGTATCGGTCACCTTTAAGATGCAGACGGGACCATCGGAGCTGGAAGAAACGAAGCAGAGCCTGGAGAAAGCCAAAGAGGAAAGCAATCTCATGGCAAACTCCATCTCCCTCCTCAGGCAAGAGCTCGAGAAAACGAAGCAAGAGCTCCGGCAGCTGAAACAGAGGGAAGTAGTCAAGATGAAGAAGCAATCGACGGCTCCGATTCCGCAGCCCGAGATCAACGGCCAGGACGTGAGAGTCGTGGAACCAACAAGGTCGTCGTCGTCATCATCCTGGAACAATAACGCTAGTGAATTAAGTCGTCATGCTGAAGTAATGGAGTTTCAGAAGAAAAGGTTCGTGACGTTTGCTAATCCGCCATCTCTAGCTCAGGTCATGGCTCCTCCAACAACGATCGACCACCATCACCAGACGCTGGAGAGACATCCTTCGCTGAGGAGGAAGAAGAAGAAGCCGTTGATACCTTTGATTGGAGGCTTCTTCTTCTCCTCCAAGAGAAAGGGGCACCACGAAGTTGCTTGATTGTGATTGTTGTAATTTGACTAATTTCTTCCATTGTAAGATGATGATGACTTCCCATTTTGGACATTACTTATGGCTTTAATTTGAAATCACAAATACTAATAATAAGTTCAGGAAGAAATGAGAGATACAAATTAATAATGTTATCTTACTACCCTGTAGCAGTATTGCAAAACAAGGGTTTCAGGGTTTCATCTGGCATTAAAGAGTACTTATAAATCATCCATCAGATTTGTTGTACCTTGTGTTATCATTATTAATGTTAAGTTATTGACAAAGATTATACTAATAAAAACAGATAAAACCGTTGAAATAAATCGAGTTAGTAGGTATGTTTTCAGAATAAAAATGAACATTGTTTATTCTTCCCCATAGTTGATGATGAGAGCCATTTTCAAGCTACCGAAAGCATCGTCCAAGCACCAAATTGCCACTGAAAGGGACCGTCTTAATCAAAGTACTCCTTAGTCCAATGTTTAGTACAGTAATCCACTCACTTTTGTTGGTTTTTTTTAGCTTTATTTAATTTAAGATGAATACTCTTTAAATGCAGAGATTGATAATTTTAACTCATAACTTCGACATATTGATCGCCTCATGTCCCACTTGTGTAGCAAACAACAACATGTTGTTTTGAATTGGCGTTTGAGACGTACAGTTGGACATGCATCAACTGATATTATTAGTAGTTTTTGGCATTATATTATTTTAGATCTTTACTAATAGCGTAGAATTTGGTTCAATATTTTTTAGATGGGAATCTAAAATTTCACTAAGCACAGGCCTATCAGTAACAAAACGACTGATGCCTCTCAAACCACCATATACAAGAGCTAATAAACAACAATAACGAGCAGAAAGAAAGAAAAATCTATCTATCAGCTAAGTCTAGGAGTCAAGCATTTTCTGCATTTCAGGATCCCCAGTCACCCTACATGTAATCTCATCACGCACACCACTACAAATCTCCAAAGGAGAACGAGCATGTCGAACTCCATACATACGCGAGCACCACTCACGCCAAATCCAGCTAAGCATAGTACACCATGTAAGGATACACACTTTTAGCTTTAGCAGACCCCCCCCCCCCCCCCCCCCCCCCCCGAAATTGCTTAACACACCAGTCAACCAATTGATCCCATTGCAAAAATGGAGGTGGAGCACATAGCCTTAATCACTGCTGCAACACATAAACAACATATGATCACTTCATCAGCAGGTGATCTTTACTTTCCAACCCGCCTGGACATAATAAGCATAGACCAGAAACAGTTTTTTCCCAACGGAGAAGCTTGTCCTGAGTTGTCAATCGATCATGCATAGCAAGCCAAACAATAAAACCATGTCGTGGTATAATTTCTTTCACCCAAATCAACTTAGTCCAAGCCAACACAGGGTTATGCTGTCTTATAGATTGCCAAACTCTAGTAACCGGGAATCTCTCCATCCGTTCACCCTGCCACAAAACATCAGGCATCACTCCAGAAATAAATTGTGTAGCTAGACTTCTACATTTTAGGATTCTCTTCCATATCCACATCCCTGCAGAACTAGGAGTAACATTCCAAATGCTCTGTTGCTTCAAACAGTAATGAGTCACCCAAGCCACCCAGAGAGAGCCACCATTAGTCAGGATGTCCCAAATGTGCCTTAAAACACAAGCCTTATTCCAAACATCAAACTTCTTTATACCCAGCCCACCTTCCTACTTCGGTTTTGCCAGCAAATCCCAAGCCATTACAATTTACAGCTTTCTTCCTTGAACCATCCTCCCCAGAATTCTAGAGAAATGCATTACAGAGCTTCTCCACCTCTTTGATCACATATTTAGGCAATAAAAACAAGTTAAGCCAATATTGTAGCATACTAGAGATTACTGAAGAGACGAGCTGATTTTTCCCAACATAGCTAAGGGTTTTGGTTCTCCAGCTCCTCAATTTCTGAGTAATACGATCAATTAAGACTTGATAGTCTTTACGAGACAGTTTTCCCGTTAACATAGGTACTCCCAAATACTTCACAGGCAAAGAGCCAAGTGGAAATTCAGAGTATGACGAGATTCTTTCTTTTTCCTCTTGAGGGATCCCTGCACAAAAAAGTCGGCATTTCGCAGGATTGCACCGTAACCCAGAAATAGAGTAGAATTTGTCCATCAATCTTCTAATTCCAACAACTCCTCGTATAGATCCATTAGTAAACATCATCTCTGATCATCAGCAAAACAGAGGTGAGTTATTTGAAGTGGTTTGCACCTTGGATGGAATTCACCATGCAATCCAGAAACTCCATAGCAATAACAAAAAAGTAAGGGGACAAGGGATCCCCTTGTCCGAGCCCTTTTCTAGTTGAGATCCTACCACATAACCCGTCATTCACAGCCACTCTAATCAAAGGAGTAGTGATACAAGATTTTACCAATTTCACATGACCATCAGGGAAATTCATAGCAGTCATAACGTTGAATAAAACCCCCCAATTCACTGAATCAAACGCCTTCATGAGATCAATCTCGACGGCACATCTAGGAGTAATTACTTTTTTATGGTAATCCCTCACTAACTCAGAATCTAATAAGATATTAATATTATCACTAATAGCTCTCCCATTAACAAAAACAAATTGTGACTTGCTAATCAATTTAGGTAAGACCCTAGCCATCTCGTTTGCTAACAACTTAAAGATTCCTTTATACAAAACATTGCAACAAGAAATATAGTGGATGAGGTGTCATTGCCCTGCACTAATGTTCTATAGTTTTTTTTTTTTTGAAACAATGTTCTATACTTTTCAACCACGGGAAGAGTGATTTAAGGATTATTAAATATCCTTTTGTAGAGTTTATTCAAACACATGCTTTTGTAAACGTTTAGTGGTTTTCCTCAATTTAAATGGCTAAATTACACATTTGGTCACTCAAATTACATAAATCTTTCACGTTTGCCACCCGAATTACTTTTCTTTCATATTCGCCACTAACTTTACGATTCGTTTCACGGTTAGTCACCGACCGTTAATCTCCGTCAAATTCCGTTAACTCCGTCAGTTTTTTGATGACGTGGCAAACGGAATTAGCCATTTGACCATCTAGTCAGCAACAACACCCAACCTAACAAAAAAAAAACTAAAACTAAAACTAAAAACTAATTAAAAAACCCCCCAACCCAGCAATACCCCCCTCTCTCGATTGGGACCTGGGATACAAGAGGACTCGACAGCACCCCTTGCTCTTCCCTCCCGCCCCGGCGAGTAGAACAGTGTCGCCGCGCTGCTCTGCTTTACCTCTACCTCCCGCAGCTCTGTTTCCGCTTCTCCCTCACTGGTCGATCAGTTCCGACTTCCAAATACCGCCAAACTTTCCACGTCGCGTCGAATTCGGAAGGACCAGAGGAATCATTGAGCAGAATCAAAGTCAGATTGAAATCGGTGACAGCACTGGGATGGTGTTGTGGCTTTGATTATGCATAGCATCAGCATTCTAATCTTCTTCCGACCCGCGAAACATGCAGAACCAAGGAGTTCCGTCCTTGAGTGGATCCCTAATGAACCTCCGTTCATTGTCTCTCCTCCTTTAACCCCATGCCACAATAGCTTTATCCCCCTTTCATCTCATCTCCCTTTCTCTCCCCCTTAAATCAAGAAAACCCAAATCTCAATATATTACCCAATGATCTTCAAACTTCGAACCCAAAACGAGAGAGCCACTTGAATCAGATGAGGAAGAGATTGAAAAAAGAAATCCACCGATTTTCTGATTTGGTTCGATTGGCAGGCTGGGTGGAGGAGGAGATTGAAGAAGAATTTATGGGTTCGCAGATTTCTAAAAAAAATGAAGAAGAAGTGATGGGCTTATGGATTTATGGATTTGGTTTGATATTGCAGAGGTAATCCATGGTGAAGAGGCCGGGACGATGTGCTTGCGGAGGTAATCCATGGCTAGCTCGTTGTAACCGAGCTAAGCGAGGATCGGAACAGGAGAGCGGTGCGAAATCGCGAGCAGGGACGACCTGGTGCTTGAGCCGACGACGGGAGGATCAGGGTGGGGTGTTAATTATTTAATTTTAATTTTTTTAAATTGACATGTCATTAAATTAATTGTCTAGTCAGCAGTTTTGTTTGCCACGTCATCATAAAACTGACGGAGTTAACGGAATTTAACGGAGACTAACGGCCGGTGACTAACCGTGAAACAATTTGTAAAGTTAGTGGCGAATATAAAAGAAAAGTAATTCGGGTGGCAAACATGAAATATTTTTATAATTTGAGTGACCAAACATGTAATTTAGCCCAATTTAAATAAAACCCAATGTTCATTTGTGAATTCAAGCCAAAGGAGAACAAACTTAGTGTGCGTGAAAGTAATGCAATTGAGCCCGACCTTGAGGGTGTGCCAGTCCATCCTCCGGCACAGGGCCTCCGGACCTCTATTATGTATATGACTAATTACTATTACGGATTATTAAATTTCGATTATAAATTTAAAACAATAGAAAATTTATGAAAGATTTTTTATTATTGATCTAAAACAATAATAAAAAATTTAAGTATGAAGGTTAAAGGAAAGAATGAAACACATGAGGCAAATACTCGTTTTCTTATTAAAATATTTCAGACCATATAACATAACTTATTCTTTGTTGTGTATTTCCTAAATAGAATAAAAGAGGTAATTGATGATGTCTCATTATTATCATTATTAAATTTATTGCTTTAACTTTCTTCATTTTTAGCTTTTCAAGTGGGGGAAAAATTCAATTTCGTCAATTAATCTACTTCTACTACCGAGGCAATAATGCTAAATTAATTAAATAATTTGAATTGATTTATTAAATGTTAGACAAAATAGTTAGGTACAAGCCACCAATAGTATAAAGAAAAAAATAACTAAATCAATTATAAATAGTTTTGACATTATGTGACATGGCTAATTCTTATGGTAAAGCTACATATTTTTTTACTTTTATTCAACGTATTTATATGTTTTTTCTTTTGAAATTTTAATCTTTTTGAAACTTGTCGTTTGTTTTCCTAATACAAGCATATTTTATAGAATCTTATTAATTCCGGTGACTGTTGCTACAACAGGAAGAAGCTTTTCAAAATTAAAGTTGTTAAAGTCTTATATGCGCTCTACAATGACATAAGAGAGGTTTAACGTGTTAGCTATGTTAGCAATTGAGAATAACTATTTAGATGATACAAAGATGGAAGAGCTAATAGAGGATTTTATTTCAAATAATATTAGACCGTTGTTATTTTTTAAACAATGATAGATGATTTTATTCTTTTTGTAATTACTTTCCGAACTTATGTCTTTTTTATTATTATTTAATAATTTTTATTTTTAATAAATTTACGGGGAAATTTTTTAGGGCCATATTTTAAATTTTCGAACAAGGCCTCCATATATCATGGATCGGCCTTGCTCATAACCAATCATCTAATGCTCAAACAAAGATACAACAAAAATGGGTAAATGACAAGTTTGGTCACTGGATTTACTAAAACGTGTCATGTTTAGTCACTGGAAAAAATTAATATCTATATTGGTCACTTGAATTAGTAAAACGGTTCACGTTTAGTCACTTTCCATTAACTTTATTTGATATGACAGTCAACCTAAACAGTTGACCGTTAAATGTGTGACGTGTCAATTAAAAAATTAGTAAAAATTAATTTTATTTCTTTTAATATTTCCACATCATTATATAATAAACTGAAATAAATAAAATAAAAAGAATCCCTTCCCCATCCTTGTCCCCGAGAAAAATCTCCATTATGTACTCCGGATGAAGAACCGGTAATCTCCACTACCAACTCCGGATGAAGAACCGGCGACGGATGGAAACGAGTAGGACCTGCAATCCCCGATGAAGGCCGCAGTCCAAGAAGGGGTCAGAGCGGAGAAATCAGCGGCGATGAGGCGGCAGCCAAGGCCACCCAAGAGGGATTGGATCTGAACTGCGGCTTGTTCCTGGGAGACCACACAGAGGCTGCACTGCTGCAGTGAAAGCAGGGATGGTGGACGAATCAGCCATCAACAAGGCGATTTCCAACAACTTCGCCACGCTGGTGCGGCTCGGCTTCTTCGACGGCGACCCAAGGAGCCAGCTCTACGTGTGCACGCCGGAGAATCAAGAGCTCGCCAAGAAAGAAGCAAGGGAAGGGATTGTCCTGCTCAAGAACAATGCAGGGTCGCTTCCCTTGTTGGTAGTGGAGATTTTTCTGGGGACAGGTAGGATGGGAATGGACTTTTTTTTAGTTTTATTGATTTTATTTTATTATTTAATGATGTGGAAATATTAAAAGAATTAAATTTATTTTTTATTAATTTTTTAATTGCCACGTCAGACATTTAACGATCAACTATTAAGGTTGACTGTCACGTCAGATAAAAGTTAACGGAGAGTGACTAAACGTGAACCGTTTTACTAATTCAAGTGACCAAAATTGATATTACTTTTTTTGGTGACTAAACATGACACGTTTTACTACATTCGGTGACCAAACTTAGCATTTACCCCAACAAAAATTGATGGGTTGAGGTTCCTTATGTTTAGTGATTTTCAAGATATAGCATAAAAACATAAACTAAATGAAAAAATAAGTAAATGATACACAATTGATAAGGAAACTCATCCTAGATGAGCATACATCTCAATCTCAATAATGGTATGCATCGACGCATCTTCTATCATGCAACCATATCCCTTCAAGGCTTCAACTAAAGCATTCTTAATATCTTTCGCCACATGTAAAGGAAATATAACTAGCTAATACATACTTTCGCTTCATGTCATTACACTAATCAACCAAATAAGGAACTAAGGATTGAACATTAACTATTTAGGGCCTCATAAGACAATGTCACATCACATAAGAGTAGTTTACTAACAACTTATCATGATATTATAAGCAATATTATAATAGCACGCAATGGATGATATATGCATCAAATTGTTAGGGCATCAATTAACTAAGGCATTCGAATAATACAAGCATCACATGACTAAATCATCTAATGATATATCATATATGCATCGAGTGACATAGATAAATGATGATCGAAGGATCTTACTAAATCATAGAAAGAAGATGCATTAAGCATCAATAAAATATACATATTTAACAACGAATTTGAACTAGCAATATATAAGAGAGAAGGATGGTACCACCATCGATGATGAAGGCATCTCATTAGCTGCACTCTCATATGAATGTTATTTCCTTAGCTACACAGAAACAGTTTTATAAGTAAACTTGGGACGCTCAGAACGAGGGAGAAGAATAAAGCAAATACAACCAAAGACATAGAGACGAGAACAAGGAGGGTGGTTGGAGAACAACTTAAAATATGGACTGGTCCGACCCAATGTAGTAATAACCTGATAGCTAATAAGACGAACGGTAGTAGAGAGAGTTTCGGACTTTCAGGCCTAAAGGATGAAGCGACATGTGATGCTAGAAGAAGTGCACAGGTAACTTCTAAATGCATGTATGTTTTTACGTTCTACAAGAGCATTTTGCTAGGAAACTAGGGGACAATACTTGTAAGTAAGAATGTAAGAGAATTATACGAGTTCATACATGGCGGCTGAGACAAACCAAAATCACATCGGTCATGAGGAGATAATGGCAGTACAAAACATAATAGTAGTACAGAACGACATATTAAACTGAAATCCTAGATATCACATGAAGACGTGAAGAGAACATATTGTAGAGAAATAACCGTAAGAACTTATACATGTGGAAAGCATATCTAAAAGGAGAACAAACCTCTAGTGCTTTGACGGAAGGACAAAGCTTCGATCTCATAAGCTTTTACTTGGTTTTGTACTATATGACGCATATTGACTTTTGCAAATATTCTTGTCTCACAAAAACATATAAATAAAAAACAGTTGGAGTATATAAATTAAGAAATAATATAATGGTCAAATTAAGTTTCCTATTGATAACATGAGAGAATTGTCACACATTGAAGTATAATAAAAACTAATATTTGAAATAAGAAGACTTCAATTGTGAAAATTAAAGGGCTAATACCACTAGGAAACCCGAACTATTAACTTTGTGTCATTTGTGTCCTAAAGTATTCGATATGACATTTGTGTCATGACGTATGGTCGTTGTGTGTCATTTATGTCCTAGCAATTTTGTTGACCGTTAAAGATAACGGTTGACCTAACGGTCATCAATGAAATGTTGACCGTTGGTTACGTGGCACATATGTGGCGGCCACGTCAGCTGACACATCAGATTATTCATGAAAAAAAATTTTAAAAAAAAGTAAAAAAAATTTTCTTAACAAAAATCTTCTTTTCCAGCACTTCCACCATCCTCCGCCAAATCCGACCCTTCAAATCCCGACGTTGAATCCGGACGGCGACTATTGAAGAGACGCGAGGAAGATGGAACTGAGGCTCCCATCAGTGCCTCCTTCATCAGGCCATAAGCCATCAAGAATGTGCCTCCTTCGTCGAGCTGCGTCATCTCCGTCTCCAATGTCTAGATCCGAGCAGAGATCTGCTTCATCTCGCTTCATCTTCGTCTTTGTCTCTATCTCCAACCCCCGTAGCCCACCGTCGCCATCATCAGAGTCCGCGGCCCAGACCAGAGTCGCCGCGCTGCCGCAAAATCTCAGTAATCGATTTGGCGAACTTTGATGTTTGGATCTACAAATGCCTTTCCTCCAACAGCTTGCTTGTGGCGGCATCTCCTCCCAGCTCACCCGACACCGAGAATCTCTCGCTCTCTCTTCTCTGCCTACCATCTTTTGTCATCTGGGTAAGCCGTCGGTGGTGAATTGCGGCAAGGGATGACTCGTCATCCGGGTAAGTCGTCGGTGGTGAATTGCGGCAAGGGATGACGGAGAAGCCGGGTCCCCAAAAAGAATCCCTAGATCGGTTTTTCTTTTGTAAATTTTTCATTTTCTTTTTTTTATATGAAAAACAATTAAAAATTAATATTTTTGGGACACGTCAGATGCCACATCAGTGCTGACTAGATTTTTTGTTAAAAACTAACGGTCAACGCCGGTCAACTCTAACGAAAAAATAGTTTAGGACACAAATGTCATATCGAATACTTTAGGACACAAATGACACAAAGTTAATAGTTCGGGTTTCCCAGTGGTATTAGCCCAAAATTAAATAAGATGTATTTGAAAATTATCACCATTAGTGATTATATTTTCCACCAACATCTCCGGGTCAGTTTCTTCAAACTCACTCGAGTTTCCCGGCGATTTTTGTGGTCTCTCGGTCTTCCCTCACCTTCCCCATGATATCCTCTTGTGCCTCCAGGTGTGCTTCTCTACTTTTACTTGTCATTGGTGGAGGATTGATATTGTGGGTTTAGTGAGGCATTTTGGGAATTGGTTTGTGCTTGAATTAATTCGGTAGGCCTACATCGTTGCTTGCTTTGTTTGTTCATCTTTCGGTTGGCCTACCGAGTAATATGAGTTGTGATTGTCCCGCTTGGAGCCTAATTTGCTGTCCGGGTTTATAATCCGAGGGCTCCAAGTGCGTTTGAGTTTCTGTGAATGGTGAATGATTCTGATTGGTTGTGAATGTTTTTCCTTTCTCGGGGCCTAGTCCACTGTCCGAAATTATGATTCGAGGGCCCCGGGTGAGGATGATTATGACCTCACCATTGACGAATTTCCATGTATGTTGTTGGGTTTCTGCTGTTTTGTGGCTGCAGGAAAATGAACACGTACTTGAACTTGCTCGACGCCGACCAGAGGAAGACTTTGCGGGACATCCGACGCCGCAAAGTCGTTCAGCACCATTACCTCGACTGGAGGGTCTTCGAGGAGCTGGGTGCTCGCGAGGCAATGGAGGCTGCCATCCGCGCTTTCTCTTGGCGCCGCCTCCTCTGCCTTGTTGAGCCGATTTACCAGGAGCTCCTCTGGGAGTTCTACTCCACCTTCGAGCACTTCCGGACCCATGCGGGTGCACACGGCAACGCCATCCAGTTCCGACTCGGCGGCGAGTTTCACTCCCTCAGCTATGATGATTTCGGTCGGGCACTGGGGCTCCTTCCACCTTTCGCCTGTCACCTGGCCATCGAAGAGCCCGACAGTCCCATCTTTCGGGACCAGCAATTCTTCGAGAGGATCTGCCTCCCGGAGTTTGCAGGAGCTGTTTTCACACCGGGCCACACCACGGCCACTCAGCTGCGACCAGAGTGGCGCATCATTAACCAGCTGTTGGGGAAATCCTACACCCCCAGCGATGGCTCCACCAGTCATCTTCAGCTCTGCACCCTGCATTGCCTGCACTCCATGAGCCACGAGGTGGACAACCTACATCTGTCCTCTCTCATCGCCAGGATCGTTGTCAAGGCTTCTCGGTGTTATCGACCCCTGGCGTGTGGGCCGGTGGTCACTGCCCTGGCCCGGTACTGCAACATCGACCTCTCCGGGTTCTCTCTCATCCAGGAAGCGACGCCCTTCTCCAGGGAGACCCTCCGGCGCCAGCTGATACTGGAGCGCGACATGAACGTGGTCTGGATCAGGGGCCTTCCTCGCCCTGTTCCTCGTGCACCCGAGGGTGAGGAGCTACCCGAGGCGAGTGATGTTGCAGCCCGTCGGACCACTCGTCGGACGAGGACTCGGCCCACCCCCTCTGCACCTGGCGACTCCACTTCCGCTGCCGGCCCGTTTGCTGCGGCACCCACCACCTACATTGCCGAGCAGCTGGCAGCCCTTTCCCGCCAAAACGAGCAGATCCTAGCTGGCCAGGAGCACCTCAACGCCCGCCTCGACCGTGAGCGCGAAGGTCGCCGCCGCATCATTTCAGCTCAGCATTACATGATGAGCTACTGGAACATGGATCCTGCTGATGTGAGTTACCCTTGGGAGGCGTCCCCGGGGCATGAAGACTACTACCCGCCTCCCACTGGCGATGGAGGCGACGAGCTGGGATCTGGTTTTGCCAGCCCATCGAGTTGGGGCTTGGCTTTTGTCTATCTTTCCAAACTTAGACTCCAGATTGTGTTTGGTTTTTATTTCTTGTTCCCATTGTGTGGATGGTTGACTTGGAACTATGTTTTCTTTCACCCCATGTGTGTGTTTTGTTGGTTCTAGCTCTGTGCCCGTCGGACTGGTCCTTGTCCAGTCCTCTGCTCTTGACTGAACCGCCATCCAGTCAGCGTTCCTGACCACTGTTTCACGGTAACATCGTTCCCCTTCCCTCGGCTCCATTGAGGACACTGTCGCATCTAAGTGTGGGGGGGGGGGGGGGTTCTTTGTATTTATTGGAACGTATATATGGTATATGGGTGCTTGGAGCCTAGTCCGCTGTCCGAATCTTACGATTTGAGGGCTCCAAGTACTGCTGTTTGATCATATTGGCACTGTGTTTTGATGGATGAATTGATTGGTTTTCGGATTAATGCATGACAACTTGTTTGCGACTAGGACAACCTATGATGAGGACTGAGATGTGCAGTAGAACGATGTAGGGGGTTCAGTTTTTTCAACTGTTTGCTTACCAACTATGACTTGATCTGATAACTTGTTCTTGACAGTCGTTTGTGCATCTAGTTCAGGGTATCAGAATGTGAGATAGAGCATATAGGTAGCCATGTGAGATTTGAGCCTGCTCGTTTCTTTCTTGTGCGATAGATCCCTCTTCCATGATGTGTAGCATTCACGTTGTCATTAGCTAAGATGATGGGGGCATAGGATTAGCCCACGCCCAAAACTGACTGTCCTGATGTGTCATATCCCCTAGTCAGCCCCTTTGAGCCGTGTGTTATCCTTTCTTTTGGTCTATAACGAGAAAAATCACCCTTGTTGCATCTTTTAAAAGGTTCCACAGAGTGGTTTTTACATATTCTCTGCTGTTTCTGCTAAAGTGTATGTGAGTGTTGGAGGTAGTGCTTAAAAGTTGGGCAGATGTTTGAAATATGTGCAGGAGTGTGGCTCTCTTAAGAAATGAAACGAAAAATGAAAGAAAAACAAAGCAAAATTGAAAGCAAAAGAGAGCCACTACCAAAAATCTGAATAATGCCCATTAAGTATTGTTTCTTAGCAGTCTAGCTTGGAAATGCTGATGTTTATGCCTCCTTCGCTCTTGTGCTCTTGAGATGTTGAGTATTGCAGAATAGCAGAAAGGGAATACCGGTTTGTTTGAGTGTGATTGTGTGGGTTTGGAAATGTGGAACCTTGTGCTATGAATACTTCCACCACCTAAAAGGCCTTTCCCCATGTCCAAGATCCTAGCCAGTCATTTGAACCTGTGTCTAAGACCTCCTGATTAGTTAGTGATGACATTCTATATGTGAACTCTAGCATTTAGAGGCTGTCATCATGGTGAAGAGATGTTAGGGATTGAGAGAAATAGCATGCGCATTTTTCGCATTAAATTGTCCTGACCCCACTGGTCGAGAGTGAGTGATTCATTTTCATATTCTTTATACTCTTGTACCCCAGTGAGGACCTAGATTGCTCGATCTCTGTTTCTGATGTTTTGAGTTGGATGCATGAGTTGACTGTTTTGAGTGAGTGGTTGAGTCAAGTCTGGGTTGGTTGGTGAACAGAAGGGAAACTCTCCCGTTGCTCGATTTTGCTGCACTCGAATGTCCTTTGTGGTGGTTGTCCAGGTTGCTATTGAAGTTGTTCATGTGTTGATGTTTGAAAACCAGTATGATTCACGTGTTCTGTGCCTTTATGACTTGTCCCCAATGTTTGTTGATTGAAATATGTGAGCTTACCTTGTGTAGTACTTGGTTTGCTTGGGGACAAGCAAACAGTTAAGTGTGGGGGAATTTGATAGCATCGTATTTGCACGTGTTTTCACTCGGGTTTCCTGTCCATTTTGGCTCGAATTGATTGTTCCTTGGCCTATTTTACGCTAGGTTGTGTTGTTTTGTCGTATTTCAGGTCCTAGCAAGTAAAGAGGTGCATAGGCGCAAGTTTCGGGTCATTTGGAGGTCAGATGGCGAATCACAGAAGGAATTACGTGCAGCCCCTGCCAAATTACGACCGTAATTGGTCAGGGCATGCCCGTAAAACAATTGTCGAGCCTTTCCCCAGAATTTCTTCTCGGTGCTAAAATTACGGGCAAGACCCCCAAGAATTACGACCACAATTCCTAAATTACTGGCGGTAATTTGGAAATTACGGGCGTATCTCCTCCTCCTTCAGCTTAATTGAAACGTGCGTTTTGGGGCGAATTACGGGCAGGACGTGATTACGGCCGTAATTCAGCCCGTAATTCGCCCAGAGTCGGGTTTTTGGAGGCATATTCAAGCCAAGGAAGAGGTATTCGAGTTTCTAGAGCAAAAACAGAGTTTTAGAGAGAAAGAGCGAAGAACAAACCCTAGGAGCTATTTTGGAGTGAATTTCTCACCATTGAAGCCCAGATTGCGCCCCCAGGAGTGAAGATTGACATCCCAGAGCAGATTTTCCTCATCTTTATGAGTATGACTACTCTGATTTCTGTTTTCCTTTCTCTCTCTATGGAGTAGAACCTTTCTCTCACTTGGGTATGAAGAACCCTAGTTCCTTGTGTTAGGGATTTGATTGTAATGACTTGGGATGATTATACTGTTGGATTTTAATCGAATGATGCATGTTTATTGAATTGATTAAAGTCTGATCAGCTTTTCTTGATTTCTGCTGCAACCTGAGATAGATAGAATCTGATTAGGTTGTTAGAGCCTCTTCATTCGATAGTAGGAGATTGGCTATACGAGAGTTAGCCAGTTTACTGCTTTGTACTGGAATTCAATTCCAGTAGTGGAGTTCTGTGTTCATAGCCTCAGCTTTCTATCCCGGTGAAGACTAGTCGTCTGCCGGGTAGTTAGAGTGAGAGGGCTTGGTCAGCTTAAGAGATTCCAAGCTACTGTCGGAACTTCCGCAGTCTAATCAACAGTGAATCAACCCAGGGGAATTACAATTGAACCTACTAAGGGGCTAGGGGGACTCAATCCCGAGTGACTCTTTCCTGACTTTGAAAATCGAATTATTACTTGCTTTCTTACTGCTTTTGCTTAAACAACAATCACTCGAATTAGTTAGCTAGATAATAAATCATCACGGAGTAAGCAGTAGATCTAGACCCCGGGTTGATAATTGAACTTGCCTGTTACTGCATTCCCGGACTGCGATTGCACTTGGTCGCAGTTTGGTGTTGTGTTTTGGCGTGTCAATACGCCCCCACAAGCTGGGGAGTAAGCATTGAAGACTCCCAGCTTGTCCAAGAGGAACTTCAGTCGATATCGAGTGACGCCTTTGGTGAAGATGTCGGCGATTTGATCATCAGTCCTTACATGACTCAGCTTTATCAAGCCATACTTCAGTCTTTCCCTTGTGACGTGGCAATCGATCTCGATGTGCTTTGTTCTTTCGTGGAAAACGGGATTCTCTGCAATATGTAAGGCTGATTTGTTGTCACAAAACAAAGGAATTGGCAATGGAACCTGAACTCCCATTTCCAGCAGCAGATTTCGAAGCCATTGTTTTTCACAAACCACTTGTGCCAAAGCCCTGTATTCAGCTTCAGAGGATGAGCGAGACACAGTGGTTTGCTTCTTCATCTTCCAAGTGATGAGGGATGTTCCCAGGAAGGTGCAGTAACCAGTCAAAGACCTCCTGGAATCAGGGCAACTTGCCCAATCTGCATCACAGAACCCTGACAATTCCAATTTTGAATCAGACCTGAAAATAAGACCTTGTCCTGGTGTGTGTTTAAGATACCTAATAACCCTGTGTGCTGCTTGAAGATGTACAGCAGTTGGTGTGCCTTGGAACTGAGCCAACTGCTGCACAGCATAAGTGATATCAGGCCTAGTTATTGTAAGATAATGGAGCTTCCCAATCAACCTTCTGTAAACAGTAGGATCAGGCAAGGCTTCTCCTTGTGTAGCTGTCAGTTTTAAGTTGCAATCAACAGGAGAAAGACACCCTTTGGCTTCAATAAACCCTGCATCAGTAATCAATTCCAGGCAGTACTTTTTTTGACTTAAAGAGATCCCTTTATGATCCCTCAATACTTCCAGGCCCAGGAAGTAACTCATCTGACCAAGGTCCTTGACCTTGAACTCTTTCCCAAGAAACAATTTCAACTGCTCAATGTCACCTAAGTAACTGCCTGCAATAAGAATATCATCAACATACACAAGAACAACCACAATCCTGCCCTGAATCCATCTTACAAACATAGAATAGTCTGAAGATGTTTGGGAATATCCATTTTTCATCAGAGCAGTGGTTAGCTTGGCAAACCATTGCCTGCTAGCCTGCTTGAGTCCATAGAGAGACTTTTTAAGTTTGTAGACAAGACCCTGACCTCTAGGGACATTAGCTCCAGGAGGTATTTCAAGATAAACCTCCTCTTCTAAGTCTCCATGCAGAAATGCATTGGAGACATCCATTTGATGAATGTGCCATTCCTTTGATGCTGCTACTGCCAACAAGGTTTTCACAGAATTGATCTTGGCAACTGGTGAGTAAGTGTCCAAGAAGTCAACCCCATAGATTTGTGTATATCCCTTTGCAACAACCCTGGATTTAAACCTCTCAATAGTTCCATCAGACTTGTGCTTAATTTTGAACACCCATTTGGAACCTACAGCCTTCTTACCCTCAGGTAACTTCACAACTTCCCAAGTCTGATTTTCTTCCAGAGCTGCCAATTCCTCATTACAAGCCTGATTCCATCTTGGATCCTTACAGGCTTCAGCATAAGAAGTAGGTTCCACATTCATCATAACACTAAGTGCAAAAGATCTCTGTGCAGGAGTAAGATGCTCATAGGTGAAGTATTTCCAGATGTGATGTTTTGAACATGAAGCAGCAATATTAACATCATAATCCTTATGCCAAACTGGAACAGTTCTGGCCCTGGTGGACTTTCTGAGAAACTCAGCTTCATCTGTGTCATTGTGATCAGGGAAAACTTCTATCTCAGCATCCCCCCCCCCCCCACACAGAATGCAAACCAGGAGACTCAGACCCTGAAGTGTGTTGTGATGATGGTGGAATGGAAGAAGAAGAAGAAGAAGGAATAGGAGGAGAACTGGGTGCATTATGGGAAGTAGAAGGAGAAACAGTAGGAGAGGAAAGAGGGTTGGAATTACTAGGTGGAGTGGTGTCTGAGGGAAGAGGGGTCAAAACAGGATAGATGGGATCTGGAAGGAGAGTAGGAGCAGTAGAAGAAGTGGAAGAGATGTGGAAAGGCAGAACAGACTCATAGAAAGTAACATCTCTAGAGACAAAGAAGTGGTGGGAATTGAGGTCATAGAGTTTAAAACTATTAATGCCAGAGGGGTAGCCAAGAAAAATGCATTGCCTTGCACGAGAATCAAATTTTGTTCTGTCTCTATGCAAGGTTGCAGCATAGCATAAGCAACCAAAGACCCTAAGACCAGAAAGACTAGGTGGTTTGTGATACAGAAGTTCATAGGGTGAGATGTTATTTAGGGCAGTGGTGGGGATTCTGTTTATGAGATAAACAGTATGTAACACACAATCACTCCAGAATTGAAGAGGAACACCTGATTGAAACTTCAAGGATCTGGCCACATTCAAAATATGCTGGTGTTTCCTTTCAACTCTGGAATTCTGTTCAGGAGTTTCCACACATGATAACTGATGTTCTATTCCATTAGCAGCATAGAAATCTGTCATATGAAACTCACCACCCTGATCACTTCTAACAACCTTAACATGCTTTGAAAACTGTTTAGAAACCATCACACAGAATGATACTAACAGCTGGCTAGCTTCTGACTTATGCTTCATTAAATAGGTCCAAACACCTCTTGAATAATCATCAACAATCGTTAAGAAATAAGAGTATCCCTCATGAGATTTGACAGCAAGTAGACCCCATATGTCCACATGAATAAGAGCAAAAACATCCTGTGCATGAGAAGAACTAACAGGGAAAGGAAGCCTTTTGTGTTTGGCAAAATGACAGGTTTCACAATGAAAACTAGGACTCCTATTACATGGAACTAGTAGTTTCTCTTTCTCTTTATGAAGGTGCCCAAGTCTCCAGTGCCACAAGTCAAATTTATGAGAGGAGAAGTTGCAGACAGCTGCTGCCTGAGGTTGTGTTTGGGGTGATGAAAAAGATGGGGAAGTCTTGAAGTTTAGTTGATAGAGCCCTCTAATCTGCTTTGCCAAACTAGTCCTGTTGAGGGTCATTAGGTCCTGAATTTGGCAAGAGTCAGATTGAAAGTGTAAGGAAATGGGCATATCATTTGTAAGTTTGCTCACAGAAACAAGGTTAAAAGAGAAACTGGGCACTAGGAGAACATTCTCAAGAACTAATCCTGAAGGTAATCTGACTCTACCTATATGACTCACAGCAACCTTAGAGCCATTAGGCAAGTAAACAAATTGGTTCTCTACTGGATTGGATTCAAAGAAGGATTCTAGGCTGCAAGTGATATGATCAGATGCACCAGTGTCGAGTATCCATACACCAAGCAACCCATTAGATTGTTGAGGAACATAAGAAGAAAGTATGTATTTACCAGCATAGTTGGGAAAGTGAGGGATATGCTGAGCAACTGAGAAGGCATGGTGATTGATAGATGGTGATGCTGGAGGAGATGGACTTGGTGAGGATGTGACTGAATTCAGGAGAAACTTCAGCTTGTTCAATTCTTCACTGGATAGAGCAAAACTGCCACTCGGAGTCCTGGAATCAACACTGAGTTTAGTGTCTGAGCTGGCAGAGTCACTATCAGTGGAAGAATCACTTTGAGAAATAGCTGCAACAACATTGCCTCCTGCCATTCTAGCCTTTTTCCGTTTCAAACTATAGCACTCATAAATAGTGTGATTCTCCTTCTTGCAGTATCTGCAAAACTTCTTTCCATATGCTATCTCATTGATCTTCTGTTGATTATTTGAGTTCCCTGAAACAGCAAGTGCCACAGATTGAACTCCTTTTGTCCCCCCAGCCTTGTCACCCTTGATCTTTTGTTCATGCTGCAGAAGATCATTAACTGCATTATCCACTGTAGGAAGTGGTTTCATCATCAGCAACTGGGTGTGCACAATCTCATACTCAGGTCTCAGCCCCTTTAGAAAACGGATGAGGTATTCCACCTCCTGCTTCTGCTTAAACGCTTCAACTGCTACACAGGGACGAGTGCGTTGAGGCACACAATCACACTCAACTATAGGATTGAACTGTGAATTCTCTTCCCATAGACCCTTAAATGCAGTGTAATACTGCGTGATGTTCATTGTTCCTTGCTTACAAGCGATTATCTGATCCTGAAGGTTAGCTAACTTAATAGCATTTGGTAATCCAAACCTCCTCTTCAATTCATCCCAGAGAACCTGGGCATTTTCATGCTGCATAACACTTCTTCTTATTTCCTTTTCAATCGAGTTGAGAATCCAACACAAAACCAGTGTATTCGAAGCATCCCATAACCCAAAATTGGGATCTCCAGCAGCTGGCATAGCAATAGTACCATCAATGAAACCTATCTTGTGTTTAGTCTTTAAAGCCATCCGGATCGCTCGTTGCCACATTTGTTAGTTCGAACCATCCAGATTTTCAGATACAATAGACTGCGAGATATTCTCATTTGGGTTTATGTAGAATGGGTTACCAAATTGAAGATCTACGCGTCCATTGTTGTTGTTGTTGTTGTTGTTGTTGTCAGTAGTGGTGGTGCTGTTGTTGCCGAATGGGTTAGCTCCACTGGTATGCCCATCGAAGCTTCCAAACGGTATGGCACCAGCATTGAGTGGAGTAGCGCCAGGAGTTCCTGGTGGTGGTGTGTTTGACATGATAGATCACTGGAGTTGTTCCAGCTCTAATACCATATGAAAAGGCTCTGCGAGCTTAGGGTTTGTAGGTTTTCAGAGATAAGAGAAGGTGAAGGCGGTGCAAAATGGGAGAACCCGCAAGGAAGAGATTCTTCCTTGTTACTCTGTATTTATACCTAAAGTGAAAGGTAAAGTTACAGAACAGTGAAAACGGAAATGTCTGTTAAAACTGAAATTCGAAACGCAGTAAATAAATGAACGCCAGATGTCTTCGTCTAGTTGGCCTTCGTGACTCCACCTAACGTTACACAGAATACATCCACGACGTCGCTTTGGCACTCGTTGAAACACTAGATGGAGGGGAAGGTAGAAACGAAACGTTTCTGCCTGATTCGTTTCTTGTTCAAACACTGAGCTGTCTGTGAATAGCCGTTGCAGTCACTCGTCTTCTTCTTCCTGGATTGATATTTGGTGGATACGTCCTAAGTGGCACAAGAATACATAGTGATGCAGCTAATGGAGGCACACTGAATCGTGACACGGCGGCGCTTTAGTGTTCAGTTGATGGCTGACTAGCTCGAGTGTATATTTGACTAAATTCTGAAAGTTTTAGGGTCGCAAGTCGCAACATTGTACTTTCCATCACTACATTCGACATTTCACCTTTTTGTAACTTTGATCAGGTGTCATTTATTTATGAATGGGTGCTAAAGTACCCACTACCTCATAATCAATAGTCGTTGAACAGGGTAGAACGCTTAACGTATCATTCCTTGTGTCGCCAAACCATTAGGCTTTCAGTTTGTACAAGTTGGACTTACCATTCCTTGTACTAAACCATTGTTTAAATTGGGGGTCGTCATGAGGATTCAAAAACCATGACCTTTCGGTTCTAGACTCTAATACCATATTAGCGAACTAACCTCCTAATTCCAATAACTCGAATTGTTGTAAAATGATTTGTTAAGTCTTTTTGTCTTACAAGTTACAACCTTAGTTTTAAACTAGTAGTAAATTTCTCCAGTTTTAAACTAGTAGGCCTCGGCCCTCAAGGCATGGGTCGTTTGTTTCGAAACTATGGGCTGTAGAATTAGCCCAATATGAGTCGTCATAAAATTTGACCCCAATAGAACTTGGCCCATCTAGTTAATAGAGCAGAATAAACCTAAACGGCTAGACCTGGAACTCGTGGAAGGACTAGGAGGAGTCGAGGAGAGTTCCTGTTTTTTTTATTCTTTCTTTCGTTGCTTGTGAAAATAGGTATCACAATTCACTTCACAATTTCTCACAAACACGGAGTTATAATAATTAATCAAATAAAAATATGAGGTCACAGAAACGTAATTTTTTTTTTTTTTTATGAATGAAACGTAATATTCTCAATTCCTATCTCCTGTGTTTTCATTAAATTGGAAAATCATTTCAATTCTGCGCTTTTTCCGTTCCAGAAGGAAAAGTCCATTCCGCAAACTAATTGCCGCCTGTTTCAATACAAAAACTCGAACTCTCTCTTCCGTTCCGCTCCTCTCGCCTTTTTCCCTCCAACTGCCAACAAAACCCTTCCTTCTTCGCGCCTCCCTCCCCTCCCTTTCTCTCACTCTCTCAATTCAATGGCCATGGCGACCAACTCCGCTCAAGATCCGACGCGTTCAGCTCCGCCGTCTCCCTTCCACTTCCAGCTCCTCCATTCCCATCCTCACCTCCACACTCCGAATCAAAACGTCGCCACCGCCTCTCCTTTCCCTCCTTCTCCCAATCGAATCTTCGCCTCCCCTCTCCCTTCCGCCGACGCCGGCGGCGGCATCGCTCGCCACTGCAGCAGCCTTCTCGCTCCTCCCCCGACGGCAGCAACGATTCTCCACTCGCCTAATTCGCATTCTGCTCTCTCCGTGAGTTTTTTTCTTTTCGTTTTCTTCTATTTGACATCGTTTCTGGAATCTTCTCGGTGTTTCTTTGGTCCGGTTTCATGAATGAATGCTTCGGCACCAATTTTCTTCGAATTCAGCTTTGCTTTGTTAGGAATTCATGTAATGGCGGGCTTTGCCTCTGAACACTGCTTGCTTGAAATTGAAAAAAAAGAGGGGAAGGACTTTTGGAAGAAGGAATGTGAACTGCCGAGTGCTTATAGTTATACCACTGAGTGCTCTTTTGCAATTTTTTAGTGCTTGCGGTTTCTAGAGTTCGTATCAAGTTGGGAGGTTAATGAAACGAATTTTCATGCTAATTGCTTGCAGTTTATCACTAACCACACGAGTGAGGATGGTAATTACAAGGTTCAAAATGGAGGAGGAGTGGTGAAAGTCCCTAATTGCTTCAGTCCAGTCAAGGGGAAGCAGCATAACAAGGTGAAGGTCACAAAACAAAGCAAGTTGGCTGGGAAAAAGTCTAACCCTGGTAAGTTTTTCTTTCTTTTGCCTCCTTCTAACTTCTCACTTCAAGAGCTCAAGATTATTTGCTGTGTTGTGATGAGCCTGAGTTGTCTGGTATATGTGCTTCACTTGGCAGAGTCTGTTGATGGTCAGAGCCCAACCAGTGGTTGCAGATACGACAGCTCTTTGGGTAAGCTGTTGACATATTTTACCTGCAATTTCTCATGTGGCTGCTGTAAGTCTGAACGTTTGGGTTCGTGATTCTGTTGTGAACTAGGGCTGTTAACGAAGAAGTTCGTGAAGTTAATCCAGGAGGCCAAAGATGGCACCCTTGATCTCAACAAGACAGCAGAAGTTCTGCAGGTATTCAACACATGTACCATAGTGCTTTTGGTGCATGAGATTCTGTGGTAAATTTGATGTTGGATTGGATTACTAATCGTTTCAGTCCCTTTTTGGTGCGCTTTGCCCGTTGTTCGTTGTTATCAGGTTCAGAAGAGAAGGATATATGATATCACAAATGTTCTGGAAGGAATAGGGTTGATTGAGAAAACTTCTAAAAATCATATACGGTGGAGGTAATTACCCTTGAACCTTCTCTCAACCTTTAACATTTAGCTTCATTCTTTCTGTAATTTGAAAATTTGACTGATGTGAGATTTATATATGGATTAGGGATTATTCTGATGGTTCTGGGACAAAGGAGTTTGATTGTGATGTCAATAGATTAAAGGTATGGATCAATGAATGCTACATGAATTTCACTAATCATGCTTTCTTTTAGAGAGCTGTGTGGAGAATCAAAACCTTACTAGTTTCACAAACCCTACCTCAAAACTTTCTTCTGCACAGGCTGAAGTTGATAGTCTTCATTCTGAAGAATGCAGTCTTGATGAAGCTATAAGGTCTGTTAATACAAATGGATTAAGTTAGTCATGTTTATTCTGGTTTTGTCCACTGCAGTTGGATTAAGTTGATCATGTTTCTCACTCTCTGTAGGGAAAGGGAAGAAAGCTTAAGGCGCCTACAAGCGGAGAAAAGCAATCAAAAGTATCTCTTTCTGACAGAGGAGGATATTATCAGCATTCCCCAATTCCAGGTCCATGGAATCTTAGTTTAATCTCTGTTAACTGCGATGCAGACATGTTTCTCTTTCTCCCCCTAATTAATTAACTTGGTAGTAACTTTGACTGATAATGTCACAGAATAGCACATTGATGACAATCAAAGCCCCTCCTGCTAGTAATCTCGAAGTTCCTGATCCTGATGGTGACCAGGTATGAACTGTTTGCGTGTGTGGCTAGATTTTTTCGCTTTTCGTCTCATAGTTTATCTACCATCTGCTAAGCAAACTGTTAAAAATGAACAGGACTTGGGCTCCCGCCAACACAGAATGATCATTAGGAGTGTCACAGGACCAATCGAATTGTATCTCCTGAGGTATGTGACCTTTTTTCATGTTTCTAACTTCTATTTATAGCTTGTCCAAAGCATCTTCCTCTGGCCTTCATGTTCACTTTAGAAGAAACTCAAAAAGTGATTTGCTCTTATTTGAATAGCAAGTATAATCACCAAGCGACGGATGTGGTGGAAATGGACACCTGTGACGATGCTAGACATAGTTGCAGCAATTCACCAAACGGCTCTCCTTCTCCTGCATCTTACACGCCTGGGGTTCAGAAGATGGTACCTTCTTACAATGATGTAAGTATCAATCACATATGTTTGTCGATCACATCACTTGAACGATAACGAACCGCTTCATTAATAGACTTTATATTTTCTCTGACGTTTTATCATATTCATCAATGGCAGAACTACGATGACTACTGGCTGCAATCAAATAATGAAGTGGGTCTCTCTCAGTTATGGCGTGACTGAGTACTCAAATGTAACCGTGCTAGAGTATTACATCATGTTACGACTTGTATCTGGTAATATCCCATGATGAAGAGTCTCTGATCTAGGTATGAATTATCAGCAGTGCAGCAATATCTGAGGTGATTCTTTTATAGTTTTAGATCCTGGTGGGGGAAACTAAGTGTAGATAATTAGCTTATCCAGGGCTGATCGCAGGGCTTACCAAATAACAACCCTATATCAAGATTAAGGGTTCGTAGTGAGATTCGTTCAAGTATTGGGCCATATAGTAAATTTCTTATTGTTGCATTTCCAATAACAAAAAGGATGTTCCTTTGTTACCAAAAAAAAAAAAAAAATGAATAAGGATGCTCCTTTTTTTTATCACAGTTCGGTGGTTGATTCAACTAGATCTTTGTTCAAGATCACAGAAATATGGAAGTCCTTCCTATTGGTGTTTTTCATTTTTCCATATCCATTTCGTGGTTATACCATAACAATGGTGGAGTTAACGTATGGTTCAGAAGGTGTTGTATCTCTCTTCAATTTTTTATTAAAAGTATAATTTGTCTAACATTAGAAAGTAGACGTAGGGCTGGACATGCGGGCTCACCCGTGGGTTTGGGTCGATTCGCCTACATTTTATCTGAATTTTGTTATGTGAGTGAGTCTGTGAGTGGGTGATGGGTTGTGCTGTGAGGCATTCACTGCATGGTGGGTGGGTTGTGGGCATGTGCGCGGGTGACCCGAACAAAGTTGTTTGCGTTAGAGAGTGGAGACACTGACGTAAACTAGGTGTTGATGCGAAGCTCCGAGGAGCCTGCTTCAATGTGTTTGAGGTCCGGTGAGCGCCTGACTTCCTCCTGGCCAACGTCCGCCGCCAGCCTCCGAGATGGACACCTGCAAAAGAGGAACCCGCCGGCGGTGGTCGGCGGGGACCTTTTCCGAAGCTCAAGTCAGTATTGAGAGGAGAGTAACCGGGAGCGGCGTATTGAGCCGGCTCTAAAGTGAGATTCAGAGTTTTTCTCTTAAAAATGAACTCCCCAAAATGAATTGCCGAGAAAGCATAAATGAGCGTCCTATTTATAGGTGCCTCCTGCTTCTGACATGGATGATGTGTGAAGAATAAAATAACAATTAGACACTTACCTCACCTCGCCACCAACCTTGGTGCAATGGATGGTTTGCTCCTGAAAATTCTTCCCTTGGCCACGTATCTCATGGGGAAAGCATAGCTAGAGTGAATGAATATTGCTTGGCTTCTCCCACGTGTTCATGAATGTAAAAATGATTATGGTTGCTTGAGTTGGGTGGGGAAATACACACATGCATCCTTAATTCAACTCATAGGTCATTGCCATGTGTCATAAAAAGGATGGGTTGTATACATGTACCCTTAATCCATCTCATAGTGTTACGTGGCATTAGGGGGAATGAGTGGTCAAATGTATTTGGCTGGAGAGTAATGTATACTTTACCAACCCAACAACAAAAATAATTAAAGGTCTAGCTTTTTACATGGACATGCATAGCTAAAGCTTAGTGGTAAATTCCCATATCCTCCATTTCCACCCACGTGTAATGAAAATTGGTTGTTTGGCATAGGAAACTAGATGATTAATCATGTAATCATCTCATGATCATGTGTCCAGAGGAAAAGTTGGGTGGCCTTATTTAAGCATGAAACTAGATGTAATCCAGCAAACAATTCTCCCCTTGGCCACGTGTTGACAAAATGAGATGGGTTGCTCAAAGAAGCTTCCTTCATTTGCTACGTGCATGCCACTAGAGAAACTCTCAAGTGGTGGTTAATTAAGGTGATTAAGCTTGTTATTAGCTTGGAATACCCACGTGTCACAAAGAGGGATTGCCATGTTATTAGAATCCTACGTGTAAGTGAAGTGGAAGCTTATTACCCAACCATGATAAGAGAAATGGAGGTGGATTCTTAACATAATTGTCTCATTTCTTCCACGTACGTGGGTTTTTCATGGGAGTGCACTTGGATGGCTTGGGTGGTATGTAAAAGAAACAAATCATGCGAACCACTAGCAAATGATTAATTACTTGAAAACGACAATTATACCTTTGGTTTTACCACATGTATGTGAGAAACAAAGGGTATGATAAAGTAATGTTCTTAGTTTTATGATGTCGGTTGAATATCGGGTCCATCAATTGCCCCCTTACCAATAGAAAAATTAAGGTTGAACCAAAGTTTTCTATTGGTAACACATCACTAGGTGAGTGATTTAAATCATGGCATGCATAGCCGACACAAATTGCCCGAGCAATTGTTGGAGAGTCGTGCCAGTCATGGTTGATGGACCATATCATCATGTCAAGCGATCATGGAAAGCCGTGTCAATTGTGACAGGCAGGCCGCACCAGTCGTGGTGGGCACCATGGTGAATCGTGACAATCATGGTAGGCGACCCAACCCAATCATGGCAAGAGACCAATGCCAATCTTTGCAAGTTTGTGCTATGTGTTTAGTGTTGTCCGTGTATGAGTGATAAGGACAACAGTTTGGGTTATGCAATATCAAAGGGTATGATAAAGTAATGTTCTTAGTTTTATGATGTCGGTTGAATATCGGGTCCATCACTAGGGTTACTAATGGAGATTGAATCTCAAAGTCAATCTTCCAAATCTTGATTTCCCTCTTCTTCCCTTTATTTTTTCCTCTGATTCTTGTGCCCAAATCACCTCCCTTATCACTGTTGAATTATTATTTTTTTAGTTTCCTACACTCGATAATCATTTCTATCCGTAGAAAACACCTCCATAAAATTATTTCTATCCAATTTCAAACTAATTCGACATTTTTTCTTCCTATTCCATCTTCTTGTTTCCTGGTAACTCTCCACCAATTATCTTGCCACTTGAAGTGATTTTCAAATTTAAAGGGTGAATGGAAGGGGTTCAGAAATATAAATGGATCATGTCAAGTTGACTCATTTATATTATACACATTGTGATGTGGATGACCTGAAAACCCACCTGCATCATCCGCCATCCACCCGACCCAACCCAACCCGAAATTAAATGTGAGTGGGTGGTGGGTTAAAAATTGTCAATCCGTTTAAGCACAGATGAGTCCATTTTGTGAGTTTGAGGAAGGATGAGTTCTATTGAAACAAAATGGAAGAATTACACGTAGGTGTTCCAGCGAACAGATAACATACCCTAAGAAGAAATCGATCAATGATTTCCACAAACCTATCAATCTACTTCCCAAGCTCGATTCAAAACCCACACTATGAGTCGAGCTACCGAAGAAGATAAAGAAACTGAACCCAATATAGAAGACCACTCTCTACTTAATCGTCAGTTTCTAACAATCAGATGAGCAGGGTTTAAATAGATGGGTTGTCTTTGAATGACTATGAGAGACGACATGGAGAGTCGACAGTAGCGAACGACACCGAGGAGTCTCGAACGACGTCGTGTTTGGAAGATCAATTGACAGCAGTGAAATACTGTCGTGGTGACTCATCCAACACATTTTATGGTCAAAATTCACTCTACCCACCCAATGCCCACCCCTAAGTATACGGTACTTGTAGCCTTCCAAATTTTAAATTAATCGTGTGATTCATGAACAATGGTAGCAGTCTGTCATTTTCAACCCTTTTTAAGTTTAAATCCAGTTTTGCCAATAGGCCTCTTAACGGAATGGGCCATCATGATCTCGGTTTCTGTTGGGCCTGATAGGCCATATATCTCTGCTTGTTACGGATGTCTGCGTGGAAGGATTTGTTACAAGCAGGTGCCGTCGCAGTGGAAGCGAGGCAACGTAACGTCACAGATTAGAGAAGTGAAAAAGTCAGCATCCAAATCATTCTCGTAACCCAAAAGTCTTCAATGCTTTGGATTTGAACCGTTGGGGATACTCTTTCTCAAAACTCCAATAATAGGGATGGATAATGACCAACACACTCCCCACCAACTTTACACAATAGCCGTTGGCAGTTCCAAAAAGCTTTACCACTCCAATAGTAGAATACCTGATTAATCTCTTTACCAAACGCTTATTTATTATATACACATTCTAGGCTCAGTCAGCAATTCCAGATCCCACTATGAGAACCCGATCTTTTTTTTCCCAATCTTTAGACAACAGGATGAAATTCGCGTCCTCATTACATGTTCCTTCCTCCGAAATGTTCCCTTTTTACTTTCTTTCTTTTTTTGGCATTTCGAAGTGTTGGAAACAATAAAGCAACAAATGGAATGAAGAAACTAAAGAGAGACATGGCAAATTTACACCCGAAGAACAAACTGTTTTCTTTGTTTTCCTTTCTTCACTTGGTTCCTGATCTGGCTTTCCTTAACCTTCCACGAGTGAGACGGATGGCTTCTTCGATGACCGTCTCCTTTGGGGCAGGGGCAGCGGCAGCAGCGGGATCATTAGACGGAGGTGCTGCAGCGGATTCGATCTGCATTGCTTCCGGTGCAGATGGGTTTGGCTGTGGTTCAGATGGAGCGGAGAGTGATCTCGTCGGGGCGTTGGGAGCTTTTGATGGATAAGGGGCTCTTGGTTGATTTGGAGCTACCGATGGAGGAATGGTGGCTTGAGGGGATTTAGAACTCACTGCCTCCTCAGCTGTGGCTAGTTCCGTTTGGTGCTGAGTCGATGATGTGCTGGAAGTGGGAGATGGGGGCTCCTCCGGTTCTGGTTTTGACCCTGCTGGCTGACGACGGATTGGTGGATTAGACGCTGAACGAGCCCTGGGACCTTGTTGCTGCTGAATACAATTAGACAATTAGTAGTATTCCATAAGGTTCACAGAGCGCTTTGCTAGCAACAATTGTACGCTCAAATAGCACTATGGTTAACCCAAATATCATTCTCCCACCCCTGCATACACAATTGTAATCATCTAGAGTTACATGGGTAACCCATCAAACAAACACTAGGGACGATGAATTATCTAGTCTCTAAGAAATCACTCATAACCCGATAGAACACAAATGCGGTGCGCTAATTACTTTTATGCCAACTCTTTAGCAGCTCATCTTCTAAATCAAACAAGATCTGATCATCCAACAACAATGAGCAATTTGATTCTCAATGAACACACAAAAATGTTAAATGCAATAGAACTGACATCATTTGATTAAAACTACAATATGATCTGTTCCTGGAGATGGTACCTGAACTGGCCGAGGCCTTGGGATTGATTGAGCAGAAACATACTGCAAAATGTCGAAGACTCTTGTCTGACCATAGCTAGCAGCTCTTTGCCAGTACAATATTGCCATGTCTCCAGCCCTTGTCCTTAGCTCCAGCAAGTTGCGGTCAATTTCATTCTCATGTTTAGCAACGTATGGTCTGAAGAAAGAGTCATACACATACGTAGTTCCCTGGAAGAGGTAATGAAGAGAAGAAATCAGTACTCAAAGGGATGAAAATTGGAAAACTGAAAAGAAAAGGTTACATTCTTGTGATAGCTAGGCACCTTGGTTTTGGGGTACCACAAGTATATAAAGAATGCCAACTTCGCCTCGCTGTACATTGGAACCCTTAAAGAAAGCAAAAACAGAATATTAGGATAGACCCAGAGTCGATCGATCAGATTGCATAACATTATGCATAAGCATTCAAGCTATAAGTTATTACCATGAAATAAAAGCATCACCGATTCTCTCGCTAACAGTCAAAACGGCAACCAGAATCCTGCAACATCAACAGAAGCACAAAAGATTCACAAACTGAATGCAGTTTGCAAACATAAACTGGAGAAATGAAAAGGCATGGAATCTGTAATGTACCAATACTGGCACCAGAAACGAAGCTGCTCAATCTCTGGTTTATTCAATTCAACAGTTTTATAGCACTCGTATGCTGGATAGGCGTAGCCAAAAACCAATCTGTCAACACACATTAATGTCAGTTTACTTCTGATGATAATGCAATCCCGTTATTCTGATGTTTTGAGATATCACTTGAGTAATGGCTGGTAACTTACACAAGTCCTCTAGTAAGAAATGACCCTAGCATCTTGTATACCTAGCAAAGACGGAACAAACAAGTTAGCCACTAACAACCAAAGTGCAATGATGATATAACTCAACACCTCAATTAAGAAGATACTAAACTCTTATGTTCATCTCTGAAACTTGAATCAATCATCACAGAATCACACAATTAGGAACGCATCAAAGTTAGTTTGATGGAATCAATTCCGCTTTTTAACTCCATGTTTGCTTCAGCAAACAAGCTTGGATTCATGAGAGTAAAGTTCGACGGTAAAATCTCAAGGTAAGAATCCCTTTGCTCTTGGTAAAATCAAAGGGAACAAGAAAGAAGACGACAGTGTTGTTTCAGCCTTGTGTCTCCCGAAATGAACACAATCTCTATTTAGTAGGAAGATTCAATGTTCTTCACCGGTCCAAAGATTAGGGCAACAAGTCATCGCCGTAAACTATTTTCAACTCAATCGTTCCAAGTTTCACAGATAACTCTGAAATGCCGCCGGAGTACCGAAAGGAAACGAATACAGTACTAGTAACTAGAGACCAAAAAACCGCCATGAATCACCGGATGAAGAGGAAAATGTAACCGCAATATGCAGAAAAATTGAAGGCTACCGTCACAAGAAGCAAAAATCGAGACAGAGTGCGAGAGAGAAGCGTCGATTACCTTTCCAACGCGTCTCAACCTCGAAGTTGCTGCGGAGCAGTAAACAGGACGAAGGAAATAACCGCAAGCAAGAAAATGAGGGAGAAATCGCCGGATTGAAGCGGCGGAGACCGAAGCCGACGCAGATCACAGAAACTTCCGCAGCGAGGGAGGAAAAAGGACTCAGGCGTACGTTCTATCCGAAAACACAGCGAGTAAGGACGGCGGCGAGCCGTTAGGAAATCGGCGGTCGGGGAGCGAAGGAGAGAGAGACGGAGCGGAGAGAAAGGTCTTTAGGCTTAAGCAACAGCAAGTATCAGTGGTGTTATAAAACAGAAAACTCTCTTCGTTTTCTGTGGTAAAACTGTAAAAAGGATAGCGATTCCCTGAACACCAGCACACGGACATTTCGTGCACCCTAGTTGAGTGGTCACCCAATATACACCATTGAATATTGATTGTCCGGGCGGACCGGGCGGACCGGTTTTCCGGTCCAACCGATGGAGAAAACCGCTCAATTAAGGCCTGCTCAACCGTTCTGAATGACCAGAAAGAATGGTTCACCGGTAAAGCGTATTATCTTCTACTAGCAGAGGGGCCGGCCTATTGGCCGGCTAGCTGAATTAAATTAGTGATTGTTTTTGGGCCGATCATAGAAGCTCATTAGTCCAATTTGAAACCACAAAGGTTATCTGTTGCATTTCTATTATGTTTAGCCCAAATTGAATTATAATTTTTTTTCTTTACTGTATTTATTAACCTAAACTTAAATAGACAATAACCAAATTGGGAGGAAACGTTTCCTCTTCCTTCTTCCCTTTTACGCCTCTGTTCACTCTCCGATGAAACCAGCAAGCGGAGACAAATTCCTTGCATGGATGCCCTCCCCTGCTCCCCTATCTAAATGCCAACTTTTATTCTGATTGTGGGAAGGTGATTTCTGTAAACCCACCTCGCAACTTCTCCCAGTCAACTTCTTTTTCTCCCGATTTGCTAAACCCTTGGCCTTGGATAGCTTTTCTATGTTTCAATCAGAGATTCCCAGCAAACACTTGCCAGCTCCACAGGTACGTTAGTTTCCATACCTTTAGATACAATGTGGTTCCATTTATTAAAATAAGCGGCATTATATATTCTTATTTATTTAATCTTGACGTAGGATTGAGCAGTACTTCAGGACGCATTTATCAAAGATGTTTTCTTAGATTTTGATTACGTATTGCCTATGGAATACAACTAAGACACTGGTTGATGAGAAAAGGACCTGCCAAGAAAAACTCTGACGAAGCAGCATCCTGTTCCATAACAAAAACTCTGACGAATTGACAGAGTCCTCCTTTCTTTCGTATTGTTTACTTCTCTTCTTTTGTACATGTTTAGTTTATTAGTGTCAGTCCAAATTGCAACATCTCAATTATAAAATGCTTCCCTAAACCTTACAATTATTTAAGTAATTAGGAGAATTCAATTGAAAAACATATTGTTAGAATTCAACATTGGAAAGGGGATATGTGCTGCGGTCTAGAACAACAACTGATATTATTTCTTTTAATGATCCTAAACACGACAGGTTCTTGAAAGAATAGAGATTGATCCGAAGGAAATCAGAAACGTATATTGACCAACATGGACATCATATCTCAATGGAATCCGTAAGTATTGCTGTTCTAACCCTATATAATATCATATTCTTGTGTTCTCCTAGATAGTGAATGCAATTGCTAATTGTTTAAATTATAGGTTTTTTACCCTCGGTGATGATTTCGTTGTGAATCTGAATTATCAAAATGTCGTAGCTATGTCTGAGATTGTTAAAACCATAGATCTTATCCCAAAGCAATTGGATTGTGACAATCAGGTGACTAAGATAATATATTTGTTATTTATCCTTTTTCTGTTCCTTATCTTATTAATTTGTATCTTATTTGTTTACTTTTGCAAAACCCTTCCTTTTCAATTATATCAGGGCACTTCATACATTTTCTCCGGTCGTTTAATAGAGCTGAGGAGGTCTTGGTGTAATGCATCCAGGGTATTTTTGATTCACTTGACCATTGAAGATGATATAACTGATGTTGAGGTCGTTTTTCCATCATCATACTTGCGAAGAATCATTTCTTCTGTAGTCAATCCTTCAGAGATTGACAATGTCGATTATGTTATACTTCTCAACTTGATTGGTGAAAAATCATATGAGGCCATGGTCACAATTGGTCGTTGGAACGACGTGGAGAATTATTTTGATATATTCTTGGTGAAAATGTTCTTCCCATCGGATAACTGAATAGCATGTAGGTATTGTCAATATGATCGGATTAATGTAATTAGTGGTACACTCCTATGTTATGTCTCATATTTTGTAAGCGTACTAAATATGTGAACGCTAAGTTATTTTGTAAGTCTAATAACAGTTTTAGGGGTGGTTGATGTAAAATTTGACAAATATAACTTATTGTTGATATTTAGTTATGATATTTAGCTTATTGTTGAGTTAACCATGTACAAAACAAACATCACTGCTACTATTACTGCTTTCCAATCCCAAATTCTTTCATTTCATTATAGGAGCTAATGAGCAATCAAATTGGCAAATGGAATTTCAGCATTGAAAATGCCATCACTTGACACTTTACAAATCCCTATACTAATAAAACATAGTACCAAAAGGTTAAAAAACATCAAAAGACCTAATTTAATAAAGTACCAAATTAGAAACATAGTTTGAAATGTGCAACTACCCAATTTCGAACGTTCACCAAATGGACATTAACTTACAAAATGATATATGAGGAGGAACACTACCCGAACAACTTACTAACCACTAAAAGACACTGATTTGTGACCTCATTAACACGTCCAACTTCAATCATGAAAATGAGAGATCTGTGAGTAATAGATCTCAGGTTGGCTTCAAAAGTAGTAGTCCAATCGATTCTTGGGTTCGGGAAGAGCTGTCTGCCTATTTTCTTAAAGTCGGATGACAGGAACACAACACTGATCTTCATAGCTCCATCTTTCAGTGTCAATTCAACCATGTACTTCTGAAAAGTAGGTGTCCAGAATACATCGACAGTGTCAATTCATAATTTAATAAAGTACCAAATTAGAAACATAGTTTGAAATGTGTAACTACCCAATTTCGAACGTTCACCAAATGGACATTAACTTACTAAATGATATATGGGGAGGAACACTACCCGAACAACTTACTAACCACTAAAAGACACTGATTTGTGACCTCATTAACACGTCCAACTTCAATCATGAAAATGAGAGATTTGTGAGTAATAGATCTCAGGTTGGCTTCAAAAGTAGTAGTCCAATCGATTCTTGGGTTCGGGAAGAGCTGGCTGCCTATTTTCTTAAAGTCGGATGACAGGAACACAACACTGATCTTCAAAGCTCCATCTTTCAGTGTCAATTCAACCATGTACTTCTGAAAAGTAGGTGTCCAGAATACATCGACAGCTTCAACTGTTGCCTCAATAACAAATTTCATTATGAAAAGAGATTGGACTACTATTCAGTGTCATTCCCTGTTGGCTTCTATGATCGGCCCAAAAACAATCACTAATTTAATCCAGCTAGACGGCCAACGGGCCTGCTCAAAACGGAGCACTTCATTAAGCGGCCAGAAGAATGAAATGACAATAATGCCCGCCGTGAAGCTCTCAGAAGCCTCCAATTTTGAATCCCTGCAAAAGTAACCCATGAATCTGCTTCATAAATTACATTTCTTTCCCATAATGGTTTACCTGAAACAAAGATGCAACTATGACTAATAAGAATGAGAAAGAAATTACCAAATAAAGCAATTTAGCGTAAATCTAAGTATTCGAAATACAACCATTAAATTGATTATTGCAGATAAACGCATATAAATTTGTGCCCACTATCGCACTTGCTGATATCATGTTCTTTTATTAGCTTGAGTTCATTTATACATAACCGTATATAAAGGTAAGGTTAATCATTTAAAATCTTCAACTAAAGAAAAACCTTTAACTTCACCAAATACATATACCCCGATTAACTCGACATATAAATACTTTAGAATATAGAAGTCACTTGTTTGAGACTATAAACGATCCTTTTACAAATTACAATAAACAAAAAGTGAAAGATAAATACTTTTACTCTATAAAATAATAAACTATTAACTCTCCTCTTTCTCTACTTCCTACGCAAACTACAAAGCCATCACAATTAGAGGTGTTCAAATGGTTACCGTGGTAATAACCAAACCTATTAAGCCTAAATTTTATTAACCATGGAATAAATGTCTTAACGAAATCGTCCAAATTAACACGAAAACCAAATTAACCAAACCAAAGTTTAATTGGTTTGGTTAATCGGATAATCGGATTAACAAAATAACATAACATTACATGAAAACAAACATAAACTATCATTTTATATAAGCAATAATAATAAGACTAACCATCCATAATTATCATCATCATTCGAGTTAATACATCATTCATCATCTTTGCACCTAATATAGGTAGCTTACAACAAACCCCTAAACATAAATACATACCAATACCCCTCGTCAGGAAGTTAAAGCTTTCCTACAAAACACTTAAACTATACATAGTTTGAGGTGGTTGTCTTGGTATTGTACGTAATCCTAAAGTCTAGAAGTTGTCCAAAATGTTTTGACCCATTTAATTTTTGATCCATAATGTATTGATTTGTTGTGCACATGGAAATACAATAGGGAATCACGAAAGTTTGGTTTGGTTGGTTGCATGTAAGTATAAATAATTTTGTATATTAGGTGTATCATTAATTGGTTATTTGATTTCATTGGTTAGCAATGTTGAAACCAAACAAACCACCTAAACCAAATTAGCTAAATTATTGAACCAAACCAAACCAAACCAATTATCCAAATTAACCAAACCAAATTAAGCGAATGCTACCGGTTAATATGGTTACCACGGTAACCAATCCGTTTGAACACCCCTAATCACAATCCACACATCTCTCATCCATACGAAATGTCTATCTTATTTTCTCGGTATTTCTCCAAAAATAAAAAATCCAACAAAGCTTCTTCTACTTGCTTTGCTTCCAACCCCGCCGCTTCATCAACTTTCAACATCTGAATATCTTCCCTCTCCAAAGCCTCTATTCACCGCCTATTAATGACTACAACCAGCAACAACACCATAAGAGGAGAAAAGAAACAACAACTCTATTCCTTGGGCAGATATCAAAGAATTCGAGGTTTTCAGCGCTCTATATAATTAAAATACGCAAATTATTTGCGCACTGCCATAAATTCGCGGTTTGCTACTCCAGAGCAAGAGCCACTAAAGGAAAATATATTTTTAACCACCGTAACTTAACTACTGTATAATATACGATGGTTAATACTGATTAATCAACTACCATATCAAGTACGGTAGTTAATAATGCATTTTTAACCATGGTATTTATATACGGTGGTTTTTGAGTGACTAATACGGTAGTTATTAGTTCTCTGAGGGCCCAAACTGAAAGACACCGTGGTTATTGCTTTTTTAATTATTAAAATATTATTTTATTTACTTTTGTTGCTGTCTGCTCATTGTCAAGTAGAGGGGAAAATATCTTTTCCCAGCAAACAATCGTATGTTTTCTCCCTCTCTTCAGAACCAACCTCAGTCTCTCGCTCCGCCCGATCGATTCCGACGATTCACATTTTCTCAGGCGATGCCACCAACGGCGGTGGTGGTGTCATTGTAAAATATAATATGTGACTCATGCAAGATAAATTTATCTCATGCATCGATGTACTTAAAAAAAATAATCTAAATCACCAAAACACATGCAACCATATATTGCATCACGAAAGAAACCAACAAAATGATACTTCAATAATGGATGTGAGAGTTTGGCATGGCAACAACTGCAGAAAAAAAAGTATATAAGTTTTGTACATAACATTTAAGAAGAATGAAAAAAATGCAAAAAATTACTAACAATTAAAAAATTGAAAATCATCAGTTTGCATCTAAAAAGAGTGAACCTAATATCGACTATGGGAAACCATATTTAACAAAAAAGAGGGCAGATTCTATTCGCTAGTGGATTGGTTACATGCATCACAACAAATCCCATTTCCAAACAACCCCATAATAAATGAATTCAAGTGTGTCCAAAAAGATTACCAAACTAACTACCAGGCGGCTTAGCTTGGCCAAATTGGTATTGAATTTTAGCCTCCACCTCCGCCATCACCAACCGTCTTCTCCTTATTACCTATAAATACTATGTACTTATCAATATCGACCCAATCGAGGATCTGAAGGAAATGCTCTTGTATTGAAGAAAGAAATCACATCCAAGATGGAAGGGTGATTTTGCACACCTCCCAGAGGAGAAAGTGAATTCCGTAGAGGACTCCAATGCAATCGTCTTCCCGGGGTGAGTGCGTTCTTGCCCAATGCTAGGTAGTAGGGATAGGTCCGAGTAGAGATGTTGTTGGTAGATTTTCTGGAAGGGGAAGATGACGAAATCTGGCGGTTTCTGAAAATAAGGGATTGCCTCCCAAAATCGGTAAAATTTGATAAAAGATTAAAATTAAAAATATAAATTAAAGTTAAATAAAATTGCTCAAACCTTGTCGCGGAGTTAGAACTCAAAGCTGTTATTGAAGGGCCCAAATGAGAGTATAGGAGGCCCGGTTGGCGCGGATCCAATTATGGGCTTCCTGAAATGGAACACACAGTTTCATTTAAACACCCTTCCGTGAAACACTCACATAACCACATTTTTAAAATGGAGAAAATTGGAGATATGAATCTCCATCATAAATTTTATAGACATGTTTGATGTTGGATCTACAGAGGTTCAAGAGAGCTTGGTTGTTCTCATGTAATTTCAGTTGCTGCTAATAAAATTATATAGGGGATTATAAATAAATTAAAAAAATATACCCAAAATTACACTGCGAACGAATGCCTCATGAACTGAAAATCGGTTTTGTTTGGTTATAATCTGAATCGATTTTCATTTAACTGTTTAATTAAAAAAAATTGCTTAACGCAAGCCGTACCATTTATATTTTTTGTTTACCGAAACCACGTAATCGGTTCTCGGTTATTTTGTCGGTTAAGAGCGTGACATTATATTAATATAAATTAATAAATTTACTCATTTTAGTAAAAACTAACGACCAATAGGAAAGGAAAATTGGCTTTATGTTTTAAATATAAAAAAGTTGATTTAGAATCAGTAGTATTTTCAAAAGAAAAAAAAAATCAGTAGTAGGGTGTTAGAGAGAGTTTTAGTGTGCTATTTAATCTTTATAAGAATTATCTTTCTATGGGCTCATTATGAAAGCGGATTTGCTGAGTTTGTGGGCTTAGTCATTAGTCTTAGCCTATTTGTTTCTTTTGTATTGCATGTTTTGTTAAAAACAGAACTTGAAGCCAGTTGGGTGCTTTTCTGAATCAAAAGTGTTCATTCTCATCTCTGCCAAGTCCCCTGTAAAACAAAAACCCAGAAAATACATATTGAAAATTGTCAGGTTGCAGGTACAATCGATTGAAATTGGAAAGTAGAGGCTGGCGCCATTAGGGCCAACGGGGTTGGGGCCATAAGTGACTCTTCTTCGATGGGGAAGAAGGCAAGCAAGATAGATTGACGGAGGGCGGAGGCGGTTGTCGGTGCTAGATCCAGATTGCTGGGTCTACGCTTGCGGCTTATGCGATGGGTTCGTTCTTGCCTTTTCTGAACCTCCATCTCGCTCATCCCTTCTTCCTACTCCACCGCCAGTCATCCCTATTCTTTCTCTTCTCTCAATCTGTTACTCTGTTTTCACTTTTTCTCTCGCGGTAATGACAACAGAGGCAGCCACAACCGCCATTGCCATCGCCTCTTTACCTCTTTCCCACTGAACTGGTCTCTCCCAATCCGCGTTCTTCCCCCACAAAGTTCGCGCTCTCAAAAAAAGCAATCCGCGAATTCTTTGCGTTCCATGTCAAATCCGCGGTTTACCGCTCCAAAGCGGGAGCGCGGGGTCTAATCCACGAATTAGGTTTTAGGTAACCAGTTCGTGGAGCGAGAGCGAGAGCGGGAGCGGGAGCGAGAGCGTGAGAGCGTACATTTTCAAAGAATTTAATATTGAGAGCGCACAAAAAGCGTCAATATTATATTATTATTTACTATTTTATGATAAATAATAACAATATTTTAATACAATAAAACATAAGAAACTAAAATACATCTATGAAAAAGAAAGTAAAAAAATAGAAATTTTAAAAAATGCAGTCTTGTTGGTTACTTTGCATCCAAACAAGCCCACACCATTCCGACCCAACAAAAGGACCCAACTCGAAAAGAATTACTCTGAATCACCGGTTCACCACCAGTCACCACCCCTCTTGAAAAAGCCTTTCCATTTGTTTTCTTACCCCAAATTGCCAAATCCCTCCCTACCAATTCCCCTTTCCCTTTCGATTTTTTACCCTCTCCAATCGGCTGCTAGCTGGTAGATCTAGATGGTGGGATCCTTCGTTGTTCCCTAGTCCCAACTACTACGTTTCCAGCTTCCTCTTCTTCTTCTTTTCCCTTAACTACTGCTCAAATCATTGTTCCTTTTTCTGCTAAAATTTTATGTCCGCCAATATTTCGTTGTTGCTCTTGGTTGGTGGAGGAAGATCCGAGTTCTTCCCAAAATTAATCAGATCTGGAACTTTCATTTTCCTATGTTTGTCCCCTGCTTTCCTTTTCCTCTCATAGCTGTTAGACTTCGTCGGTGGTGGGAAAGCTTTGATCGTGGTTCAAATGCTTCAAGGGTTTCTCAAATTAGAAAATCGAGAAGCAGAGGGAGCCATGCGATGTAGATGAGCGAGCAACGCCTACTATCTGAAGTTCAACAACAATGGGGTGTGGAAGCTTTCGCATGCATTCTTGAAGCCGCGCTCTTCCCAAAAGAATTCGCGCTCTCAAAACTTGTAGTACGCGAATTTATCGCGATTTGCCGAGGATCCGCGATTTCACGCGCTAGAGCGGGAGCGTGGAGGTCAAATGCACGAATTGTGTTACCTAAATTAGGTTACATAACTCCAATCTCCCACCGAGCGCCCTGAGTTGGGCCGCCTTTGTTAGGCCCATCCGGCGATCTATTTTGACCAGCGGGCCAGTCTGAAGCAAAACGCAGGGCTTCATTTAATTGGTAGGAAATGACAGGTTTGCCCTTCCGTGAAGCTCTCAGGAGCCAGAGTTTTTGAATCCCTGCAAAAAGAGACCATGAATCTGCTTCATATATTTTATAGATTCTTCTTCCTTATATGAGAAGCCGCATCGTTTCCTTTGGTGTACCGTGCGTCATGGTATTTTAAAAGTGAGGAAACCAGTTTTTTGTAGATTTTTATTTTAAAGGAATATGAGTATGGATTCTATCAACATTTGATTAGAAACAACCCAATGTAAAACTAGATTTGGGTCCGCTCGTTATCCGATTATCCGGATAAAGTACATCAATGATATAATTATATAAAAAATCATGGTAATTGTCCGAACCAATTTACATTTTCATTTGGTATCATGAAACAACTCAAATTATTCAATTACAAAAGAAAAAATCAAAAAGCAACATACATCATAAATTTTACGATACTTTGATTATTCATCGAGAAAGTCTTTATCAAAAGTAAAAAACACAACTCATATAGGGAATGATTCCTATTTTAATATTCAAAATGCATGGTTTAGTCTTCGCTATTAAAAATTACCGCAAATTTCATTTTGGGTGTCTTTGCGATTGTTTTACAATCAAAAGCATCTTCTCCACACAACTTCATCTTCATTAAAAAAACCTTTATTAAAGAATCCATATTTTCTCTCATCATTGAAATTTATATATAAACCATCAACATTTCTTATAAAAAAAATCTTTATTAAAGAATCCATATTTTCTCTCCAGGTTGTTGTACAATTCTTATAAAATATCTCATCGTAGTATTCTTCAACATTTCTTTGGCACATTTCAATTCATATGATTTTTATAACTCGATTTAAAAAAAATCAGATTTAAAACGAATGAGATATAACTTTGAATTTGCAAGAAATTGAAAAACCCTTAACTATAGTTATCGATATTTTTCTCATCTGTAACTAAATGAGGTTATGCATCAAAATTTCAACTCTTTTTTACATGGGTTGTTTGGAGATAGAGCTCGAGCACTGTTTTATCAATTATATGATTTTCCATGGCGAATATTTTTTCGAGACATAGAATCAGTAAATAAAGTAATCAATTTTTTAGCTACTGGTTTCAAACTGTGAAATTTTTTGTGAAGACTTCATTTCACCTCAAAACGCCTCTTGTTAATTAATATTGATTTTTTTTTTACGAATTCTAGATTTCTCCCTTACTTTGTTCATGTGAAATTTGTATAGATTTGTCATGTAGTTTTTGTTTCAAACATTGACTTGAGACCACATTTCAGAAGTTTTTTTTTTTTTTTGTGAAGACCAATTTATTTATGTGAAGATCAAAAGATGAAATACCATAAAAAAGCCCAAACTCAAACAATTATGGTACCTGACGTAATTATAATTTTCTAGGGCAAATTAAATGTGAAGTAGAAGGACACAATAGGGATGGCAATGGGGCGGGTTTGCCTAAACCATTCCCATCCCCATCTTCAAATACCCAAACCCATACCCGCCCCATACCCATGCGGGGAATGTTTTGCAAACCCATCCCCATACCCGTGGGTTTCGGGTACCCATGGGTAATACCCGTCCCCGTACATCCAATATTATTATACCTAAAACTTACAATAAAAGTTTTAATTATAACCTTAAACAAACCTATTATATCATGAAGTCAACAAAACACGGTCATTTTCTAAATACGGTTCAAAGGATATGATCCTAAAACATTCATTAATACATAATATAGACTACAATATTTTTAAATTATTATGCTCTAACTCTTGATACATTTACTAAGTAATAATTAACTAACATAATCAAGGGGGAAAGTGAATGAGAATTGAGGGAAATTAATTAGGTTTTGATTAAGTGGTTACTCAATTGCATTTCTACTATTTATTTTCTCGAGTTATCATCATCATTGATAGATTACAATTTAATCCACATATTTTTTGATATGTGAAGAAATTCTCTTGGTGGGGCGGGTATGGGTATGGGTATGGGGCGGGGGAGATTAAAACCATACCCGCCCCATATCCATCAAACTTTTTGCGGGTTTTACCCATACCCGCCCCATACCCGGTCAAAGCGGGGATTCCCCGCGTTGACTGGGTCGGAAGCAGTCAGGTACCCGCGACTATGGGTTTGATTGCCATCCCTAAACACAAACCATATAAAAAAAGTAGAAGGACACATTTAACCTTCCTTTCTAATGCGCACATGCCTTCCTTTTCTAGTCTAACCCCATCCTCCCGTGGAAAGGCGTCTATATATTTTTGTGTAGATTTAAGATATTAATCCAATTTTAAGAGAACGGAGAAGAGCAACTTGTCAATGATGATTCAACCAAAGCACAACAAATTTAAGGTTAAGAGGTCGATTCTCCATCGATTGCATTGATTCTTCTCTCCAATGGCTAAGGAGCAGAAGAAAGGCACTAGCAGCTTTGTGGCAACTTGGATGGTAAATCTCCAACTTCAGATTATTCGATGGTGGTCTATTGGTCTAGACGACTTTGGGAGTTTGGAACATCTCAGTGATGTCGAGCCTCTATCTATTCCATCTTATCATGTTTAGCTAGGGACATTTAATACTTGTATTTGGATGCACAGTCCCATAAAATCATGTTGCTTCTAAGTCTTCAAATGTTTCAACATCACACAATAATGTAGACCAAAGTAGTTGCTAAGGCCATTTAGAAAAGAAAGTAGTTAAGTGGCAAACACCACCATTCCAGCAAGTGTTGCATGGCTGGTGTGGGAGATATGTGCGGTGAACAACTTCCTTGTAAATTTATATTGCCCACGCAAGAGATTGGATGCACAATTTCATTGTCTTAGATCTTTGCGAGTCGGAGTGACTTAACAAACATCAATAAGAATCTTCTCTTGTAAATCTACAGAAAGAGCAATCAAAATCAAGTTCACAAACGTGAGCAAGATTTCTAATGAAAAAGTGCGTAAGGTTACTACCAAAAAAAAAGTGTACAAGTCTACATGACTATCGAAAGTATGACGAAAAGATAACCAATAATGAGTAATGTCAGGTCAATGATCCAAAGGCACACAATCCAGTTCCATCAACTTTTTTTTACGGATATAAAAAAGGTAGAATTTAGGATGGCAAATAAAACTCAATATTTGGGTATTATCCAAACCGAATTTACTTTATAAAATCAAGTTTTGGTTACAATCCATACTCTTTTTTTTTTAATGAAGTGGTTTACAATCCATACTCATTCTTGTGATTTGGGTCCAAATTAGACTCATGAAATTGGACGCTAGACAGAAAAATGCATGGTTACTCAAATGAAGTTTAGTACACAATAAATGAAACTGTTTAATTGGATTATTAGTTTGCAATTCTAAGTCTCGGATTTATGCTTAAACTGGATACTATCCGTAGTTTATATTCGCCTTCATATTAAAATAGTTTTGACCATTAATACCAATAAAATGAATTATTTTGGTGGCTATATTTTTATATTTGGAGTCAAATAGACCCATTTGGCTCCATGCAAATCAAACCCACTTCAATCGTAACCCAAATTTAAAGCTAATAAGAATACATTTAAATCTACTTGAATCCTACCCAATACCCATATGAATCACATCCACGTCAATTGAGTCATGTTACTTCATGAATCATTACCTTGTAATTCCTAGTAGAACGTATGCAATTCTAAATCTAGATGCTAATATTAATATAGATTTTTTAAGTGTGTGGTAGAGCCCCATACTAATCTACTTTGGAAAGACTAGAAAACTATTGGGGGGAACGTATGGCCGCATCCGACAGGCGAACATTACTAATTCTTTATTGGATCCAAACCCTCTTTGTGTTACCGGATAATGTTCGTCATATCATATATTTCTAATTTTCTATTGGCTGCAAAGGGAATCTTAGTCATCAACTAATTATCATTATCTCCCCAAGAGACGACAATCAAACTGGACGCTTAGAGACCAAAACATTCATATCAGTTTCCAAATGAGGCTGATGGCTGATAATTAGAGAAGGTATTGAGGATTCACAAATTATGATATCTAAGGCAATTCTCTCAATTCAATCAATCTACTTAAATATTCAACTAATCCAATCCATTTAAATTCAATTTCATTTGATCCAAATCCAATTAAATTGGTGGATTCATGGATTGATCACCAAATGACAAATTACTATTTAATACTCATACTTTTTATATTTTACATTGTGGTACCTACAATTTATTTTTTATACGAAACTTGTCATTGAAAAATTACGTTTTGATATCTAAATTTTCTTATTGTGACATTTAGTACCTAAAATTTTCAAATTTTAGGTTTTGGTCCAAAGATTGGATATCATTTGAATTCACGGATCAATCCACCAATCCATGAATCCACCAATCCACTTGATCCATTGATCCACCAATCCATGAATCCAATTCACTTGTCACCTCCAATCTACAATAATTTCCAAATTAACCTGCATTTTTTATTATCTTAATAACATCATCGATGCCGACGATTATGGCCATACCTCCCTTCTAAAGAGGAACACAAATCACATAAAAAAGCATTGAGAGGCTAAAAGCCTTTCAATGCTAGTAAATGATATAAGTTTTAGGGTTATAGGTATAATATGCCCTTCTACTATGACGTTTTATCAAACATGCCACTCTACTGTTTTTTACATCAAACATGCCCTTGTACTTTGGAAAACTTATCAAACATGCCATTTTGTTAAAATTTACATCCAAAAACAGTTAACCAAGACCGAAATTTGGTTTGGGCGACCAAAATATCTAAAATATCCCTAAAATTTCACTTTAGAGTTTTTTTTTTGTTCTTCTGTATAGCCAAATAATTCTAATAATTTCACTTTGACGACACCTAGAGAAATAAAACAAGGGTCAAAACTGACATTTCCCCTCCCATTTATCGATATCAGGTCGTCTAAATCTCGGTTCAACCATGATTGACAATTTTCTCAATGGAAATTTCAACTTAAGGGCAAGTTTGATAATTTTTCCAAATTACAGGGGAATGTTTGATGTAAAAAATAGTAGAAGGGCATGTTTGATAAAACATCATAATAGAGGGGCATATTATACCTATAACCCTAAATTTTAAAATTAAATTTCTTCCAAAAAAATCAAATCATAGGACCAAACTATTGTTGTCACACCCCACAACTGCAATGATGCAGTAAATTGTCTTGTCAATTTTGGCCATTCTCTCCTCATATCGCTTGATTGATTAGTGAGGGTCACGGTGTGTCGAAACCCTGGAAATGGCTCCCTCCCTCCCTCCCTTCAAATTTCAAACGGTTCAGGAAGGCACGTGGTTAGGGGTAAATGAGTTCAGGGAATTCATTCATTACCTCACCAGCTAATTCCCCAGTAATAATATAGTAACGACAACCCTTACTCCCTTTCCTATTAACAAATGAAAACATTAACGAAGGCTGCCTGCCTTACTTTGGTAAGTTTGCATCTCAAGTGGATAGAAGAAGAAAGTGCTCCAGTCTAGACGGCACGAATTGTTACCTTGAGTCAATTGCAAGCAAAGCTATCTCGGGAGAGAGAGAGAGAGAGAAAGAACAGAAGGGCCAGAGGAAACAGAACATAAAAGGCAAATGTGTGCCCCAAAGATGGAAAAGAGCCATTGACTAAAAAACCACTGCTCCAAACACAGAAAGGGATTTGATATCTATGAGGCTGATGGACAGGGAAACAACTCAATAAAAGAGTGTTTCTATACCTAGCTATGAGCATATAACATCAGATTTTGCATCATCATATTCCAACACGTTTGCCCATCTCAATTTATAATGCGTAGGGAATTCATTTACGGGTAATACCAATGCTGTCAAAGCCGAGCCGGAGTATGACCCGGTAACGTGAACGGCTCGGTCATTAGTGGTCCAGCCGGTATTAGATCGTTTAAAAACCGTTTGAGAACCGGTACCTTATAAACAATATAATATCATAGTATAACACACATAAAGTAATAACTCAATGATTTAATGAGTAAAAATGATAATTACAGGTACCATTTAATAATTCTACACAACATATATATACAACAACTAAAAAAAACCCTAACTTAATCCTAAGCGACAGCGCCGCTTCCCCACCCATCACTCTCCTTCCTTCCGCTTCCCCATCCCCCCTCCCTCTCTCCTTCCTCCTCTCCCCACCTATCAACCTAAACCAAACGGCCGAACCGCGCGACCGGCTTGAGCGGCTCGAGCGGTTAACCGCTTCGGCCGCTCGCCGGCCGCTGTATAAAACCGTGGCGGTTAAATAGCTAATCCGAGCCGGTTTTACGGCCGGGTGGCGGCTTTGGCGGTCCGGCCGGCCGGCTCGGTTCGGCTTTGACATCACTGGGTAATACATCAATATCATGCAAATCGCAGTAATATTGTAATAAATTCAACTAGTAAGCAGACTAACTCAATCGATCATATACGCTAATCACTAAATTGCGTATCCAATGTTCTTACTATTGGAACTTATGTACGGAATCCTTCTTCATAATTGCAGTATCATTTCATTGATCATGAGGAGAGCCCTTAGGCTTTTGATGCTTAAAAGGTGTGGTTGTTTGTCCAAGGTTGGTCCATAGGTTACCCCATTCCAACAATGAAGTTGGGGTGTTTGCCAATTCATCTCCAGTACTTTTTTTCCTTCTCTTCATGTGCCTGTGTAATTATAATTTTGGTTTGGTGGTGCGTCACTATCAAGAAAACAACCCTAGCTAGCTCTGTTTTCCACTTCACTTCACTCCACCCATGTATCTCTCTCTTCTTAGTTCTTACTTCTTAGACCAACTCCATTGCAAGCCCCCCAAATTTGGGGATCTTGATTCCCAAATTTGGGGTGCATCTCCATTTTTCCTTCTTTTGTCCCAATGCTACATTCTCTATATTTGGAGATTTCCATTTTTTAAGTTTTTCATTTACTTAAAAATATACTTATCGAAGACTTAATATAATTTGTTCATGTTAATTTTTGTATAGTTCATCATCATTTTTAAATACAAATTTTCCAATAGAAATCTTTTTAATTTTGAGACCAAATTTTTGTTGACAAAAAATGATTGACCTAATTTGGGTTTACACACAACACTTGAAAATTATTGATCTAATTAAACCCCTAACTAATCTCCTAATTAAACCTCAATTAACCCTTAAAAAGAAAAAGAAACGCCACGTGGCGGGCTTTGGGGAGTCTCTATATTTGGGGGAACCCCCATTTCCACCCCCAAATTTGGTGATCCTTTTGGAGATCTCCCCCAAATATAGAGACTCCTCCATTTATAGAGGCTCCATTGAAGCCAACTTTCCCCCAAATATAGAGGCTCCCCCATTTATAGAGGCTTCATTGGAGTTAGCCTTACTAGTTTGTTTTGAATTTGCACCTAAGCAAGCAACACCATTCTTCTCGACTTCTTCGTCTACAACAAACCCATCTTTTTTATTTTTGGAATTTCATTGACAGAGTTAGAAATCTAAACAAGTGGACTAATGAAGAAATTTAAATCATGATCCTTATAAACGAGAGATAGAGCCTTACCAACTAGTCTATTTTTCCAGAATTTATTAAAAAATTTAACCTCTCGTTGGTAATGGTAATCACACGAAGTCCTTAAACGACTGGCCACAGAGTGAGGTCTTTTTTTGTCAAAGAATTTGCAATGGGTTGCGGTCGAATTTCTCAGCCCGTCGGGGACAGGCTGCGCCCATTCTCATATGATGGGCCATTATGGGCTCATGGGCCTTTGCAGTTAATTGGACTCTAGCCCTCGTCCAAATATAAGTATCTCCATCCGTCTGTCCTTCCACGTGGATTTTGTGGATGGGAGGGAAGGAGAAGGACAGCAATGGATGTCTGGATGATGTGCCAGCCCGAGAAAACAAAAGAATCCTTCTTCTTCCCCCCGCTCACTCTGCTTGCCTTGCCGCCATAGCCACTTGATAAACCAGAAAGCTCCAAGACAAAATGCCCCTAGGAGCCGCTTCGGCTCCGCGCCTGCAATCCCCATTTCTCTGCTGCCCTCTCAAATCGTCATGTTCGTCTCCTTCCAAGTCCGCCAGGAGCTTCACCCTTCAATCCCCCCGGCGGCCGCCTTATCCCCTCGTTATAGCCGCTGATCTCGACGCCAACACGGTCTCCTCCTTCCTTCCTTTGTTCCTCGTATTTGGGTTCTGAATTTCTCACTCAATTGTGATGGAATTGAACATTTTCCGGGGTGTTGAATTTTTCTCAGATTACAGCCATATCCGTTGGGCTAGTGAGCGTGGCCGTGGGGATTGGCATTCCAGCATTCTACGAGTCCCAAATCGATAATGCTGTGAGCAATCCTTAATCTCATTTAAACTGTAACTAGAATCTATAAGATGCATTAGTTTCTACTTTCTGGTTTATGGTTTCGATTTGATTTTTGGGGATATTTTGGGGTAACTTGCAGTCAAAGAGGGACAACACTCAGCCTTGCTTCCCCTGTAGCGGCTCCGGTGCCCGTAAGTAAAACCCTTCTCTGCTATGCCCTTTCTTCGTTTGATAGCTCTGTTGTGTGCATTTTGCCATGAAGACCTTTCAAGTTTCCAACTGCATTGAGTGTGAAGCAAAAGGGCTATAGCGCATACGCAGCATTGCAAGTTTGCAACTGAACCTACATTCATGTCGCCTAGAGAACATAGCTGTTTATCGTCGAATGATTGAACATGGTTCCTCTTTTACCTTACTGCTGGGAATTGGAATTGACTTTATGGCCAGAGAGATGCAGATTCTGTGAGGGAACTGGCTCGGTGACGGTGGACTTAGGAGGGGGCGAGAAAGAAGTGTCTCCATGTATCAACTGTGACAGTGCTGGTTCGTTGACTTGCACCACATGTCAAGGCTCCGGGATTCAACCGCGTTACCTCGATCGGAGGTACCCTCGGCCTATCATGATACATGAATCTTGTGCAGCAAGCAAAGTCTTAGGTTTCTTCATTTTAATTTCAATCAAAGATCATACATAGTGAATGAATGAGGGGAACTTTGGTTTTTTGTGTGTTTCTGACAGGGAATTCAAAGACGACGACTGAATTACTTTAGTTCGATCCCAAGAACTTGGGTACATTTTGGTCCCAACTCTGAACACATGGAAGAGAAGATCCAACAGTCATTCTTTCCAGTCTACTTGTAACCTTGCATCTATGTGCCTCTCCAACTACTCTTTATAGAGCTTTTTTTTTTTTGTCAAATCTTATACTCTTGTTACACTGTTGATACTGTACAATTTTCTCTCTTTTTGTTGAGACCCAACTGTAAAAAGTGATACATTATCTCTATTAAGCTTGGCTCCAAGTTAAGAACAGGTTTGGTGGTGATTTCACATCCATACTAATCAACGTAGAAAACCAGAGGGAACAAGAAGAACAGAGTAAGTGAAGTAAAAAAGAGGTTCAGAGTTGCCTGTGAAGAGGTTCAGTTAGAAAGCTTTGGGCAAACTTGCTTGTCTAGAGGTTCCTTCATTGAATCATTATATAGAGTTGACTTGTTTCGAAATGCGACTTGTTCTTGCTGCATAAGATGGAGATACCGGTTGAGTTGGGTTCGCTCTGGTGGGAAGCGAGGACCAGATGATAGTTTCAGGACCTGTGAAGCAACTTTTCCTTTGCAATGCCTTGTGACAACAGGCAAAATACATCTTGGAGGAAGAAGTGCTGAACATCTATTGAATTAAAACAAGCAACGATTCAGACCAGAAAGATAACAAATTTGGTCCCAACTCTGAACATATGGAAGAGAAGATCCAACTGTTGATACTACACAACGATCTTTCATTTGGTGGTGTTTTCATATCCAGACTATCAACCCAGAAAATCAGATGCAACAACAAGAACGGAGTAAGTAGAGTAAAAAGACGGGACAGAATACACAAAAACGTTGATCTATTTCACAAGCTTGCTTACCATCATTCATTACAATAGTCGGCCATGGCAACTAACTGAAACCCTAAAGAAAACAACACTACAACGAGCAGAAACTAACAAGAAAACGCCATCGGCTACTGCACGGCCATCCACACGACTCTTTGACAACTTGGGCTATCCACAAGACTATTTGGCAACTCCGTTAGGGTTTTCGGCCTCCTTGGCTTTCGCTTCGAAGTAGTAGTAGAACATAGTAATCAGCCACGAAGCAAAAGCAATGAGACAGGGGTTGACCATGGATCCATCACCTCCATGGGTGTCATCATCATTCCTCCTCGCAACAAATCCGTAGAGAGCAACCGCAGCCAATAACCCATCAATGATACGGTAGCCATAAGTGGGTCTCAGAGCAAGGTACATGGAAACAATCACCAGTACACCAAGCAAAGCAATCAGTGCATAAGCAGAGTTGTAGACACCAGCCCAGATTTTGACACAGTTTAAGCTCATAAAGATTATGGACCCAAAGGAATTGGACAAAACACCAGGAGGGTTGAAGAAGAGCCGTTTAGCGAGGTTGGTCTTCCTCCACTGGTGTATCTTGTTGAAGTAGAGGAAGAGGAATGGGTAGCCTACGCCGGTGAAAAACCCCAGGAGGAAGACTCCGTCAGTTGGAGCAGGAGAGCTCTGAGTGAGAAGTGCGGCGGTGACGAAACCGGTGTAGGAGAGTAGCGCGACGACGAGGAAGACGAATGTGTCGGAGAATCGTGAGAAGAGGGTATAGAAGAGAGAGATACCAAGTGGTTTCTTGAAGTACGGGATGGTGGTAACTGGGCGAGCGATGATGGAAGGGTAATCGACGGTGAGTGCTTTCATGGCGCCAGTAGTCGAGGAGGCCATTCTGAGCAGTAAAGGGTAACAGCTAACAAGAGAATAGAAAATAGATCTGGTCGATTGAAGAAGAAAAAAGAAGAAGAGAGGTGAAAGTAAAATATCTTTCACCTGGGTCGGGTATACCTCGGGTCGGGTCGGTATTCGGGTCGGTGGCGCAGGGTGTTTATTAGGGCTTTGACTATTGTTTTGACTCTGTTTCATCTCCCCCGTTTTCGTTTTAGGGTTTTAGCAGAGGAGTCATAGCTGGAACCTGTAAGACGAGGAAGAAGAAGGATGCTGTACGTTATAGGATTGGGATTGGGCGACGAGAAGGATATCACTCTCAGAGGGTTAGAAGCAGTGAAGAAGTGTGAGAAAGTGTTCATGGAAGCTTACACTTCGCTGCTCTCCTTCGGCCTCTCCGACGACGGAATCGCTACTCTGGTAAGTTCCCTTCTTCTTTGGATTCCGATTCCGATTCTCGGTCTTGATCATATTTTCTTCTCCGGGGACAGGAAAATCTATACGGGAAGCCGATTACGATCGCCGACAGGGAGATGGTGGAGGAGAAAGCGGACGAGATTTTGTCCGACGCTCGTGCCTCCGATGTCGCCTTCCTCGTCGTCGGAGATCCCTTCGGGTAAGATTGTAGCAGAACTTCTCGTCTTAGTTTGGGCTTCTTTTGTTTTCGAATTGGTGAATGAGCTGATTCGTGAAGATTTGGCAATTTGGCAGAGCTACGACGCATAGTGATCTAGTGGTTCGAGCTAGGGAATTAGGGATTGGGGTTAAGGTAGTGCACAATGCGTCGGTGATGAATGCGATTGGGATTTGCGGGTTGCAGCTCTATCGATATGGCGAGACTGTTTCGATTCCGTTCTTCACTGATGTTTGGAGGCCTGATAGCTTCTACGAGAAGATAATGAAGAATAGGGAGCTTGGACTGCATACTCTCTGCTTGCTAGGTGAGAATTATGTGTTTGTGGTTGATCCTCTTCAGCCATGGGAACTTGCTGCAACTTTTTGTTTGAGAATGTGATGAGAAATTCTTATGCTTGGGTTTGTTGCTGTAGATATTCGAGTGAAGGAGCCTTCGTGGGAGTCCTTGTCGAGGTTTGGATCCGAAGAAAGCAACTATTGTGTTTTCCATTACTAAGTACTCTTGTTCTTAGTTCATTTCTCTCTGTTAGCTTTTTTCAGGGGGAAGAAGAAGTATGAACCACCAAGGTACATGACGATCAACACTGCAATAGAGCAACTGCTGGAAGTTGTGCAAAAGCTCGGAGGATCTGGTACGTAAAGAGAAATCCTTTAATTCTACATACGTGGTTGAATGTTGCTTTATACTGAAAGGGGCTCCCCAGACTCCAATGAGCTGAAAAGCTTCATTCTACTCATTGTTCATTTCTGCGAGATTACTTGATTCTACTGATGTTATGATCGAAATGTTTATCCTGGATGAATCATTGTAGTTGACTTCTTTTGAAATGCGACTTGTTCTGCAGCATACGATGAAGATACCGATTGTGTTGGGTTTGCTCGGGTGGGAAGCGAGGATCAGGTGATAGTGGCAGGGCCAATGAAGGAGCTTCTTTCGGTCGATTTCGGGCTACCTTTGCATTGCCTTGTGATAACAGGCAAAACACATCCACTGGAGGAAGAAATGCTGAATACCTACCGCCTCAATACAAACAACGATTCAAACCAGAAAGATGACGGGAGTGTATAATTTACTTGTTGTCCAAACAACCACTGTAACCTATTCATTCGAGTTGTAATCGAGATCCCAAATATGTAACATCGAAATCTTGTTTTGCTTATTGTAGTTCTGCGAAATTGAGTAACACACATTTGATGTGCTCAACTGATTTTGGCGCCATTTTGTTACTTAATTGCATGACAAGCAGCGTTACATTTGTGGTCAATTTAACAAGCTCTTAAGCTGACATTGCCAAGTATCTTTAGGGCAATAAACTCAAACGACTGTCGCAATATCCCGACGCAATATCCCGACGCAATAACTCATCTCACCTAATAACCGGAAGCCCTCCTCCCCATTTATTTTTCAGGTTTTTTTTTATCCTTCTGTTTACAGGCTCTTAATTTGTTACTGAAAGGCCCAATATTCGAAGTCCACTACGATAGTAAGATTGGGCCTTCTTAAGAGTCTCTTCAAACTGGGACCAGGTATCAGCAAAGGCCTTGGCCCAACTTTGACACTGACAGCTCAACTGTTCGTTTTTTTCATCCATACCTACCAACGTGCCCCCACTAAATCAATGGTTGCTTGAGAGTTGATACTTGGAAATTGGAATCCTTTTCACCACCATCCAATATCATCGCCAATTGATGGAGTTATTACTTGGAGATTTAGTAATGTAGTTTAATAGCAAACAACTACAATTTAGTTTAATAGTCAAACCCATTTTGATAGTACCATTGCCCCTATAGTTAAGATGTTACTTTGGATAGGGATACATTAACCTCTTTTTATTGATTAATAAATAAGGAAAAGGGTATACATTAGTATCAATTATCTTGATTATAGCTTAAATAAGACAAAAATAATGATTTAATCATAGTTAAAGAGTAACATGAAGTGTACATGATATTTAAGATTTTTATCATTGTTTTTCCACGAGTTTATAACTAAATCGTCAATAAATAATCCCGTAATTCTTAATCTATGATATTATTATAATTTAAATAGCTAGCAACATGACCATGGTAGATGTGTGTCGTTGGATGGTTACCTCCTCATAACATTCTCTTTAAAAAAATGGGAAAACAATTCAAATCAAAGGAGATGGTTGTCGGTGATCCGGTGGACGGCTGAGATCAATCAACCTCAACGAATCGACGGTTGGAAAATGCTTACCAGCTCTCACGCACAACGGCGCGCGGCAAGCGAACAAGGGGCAGGATCTTAATACCCTCGAATTAAACCGCAAAAAGCCAACGGAAGAAACAGATATCAGCCAGCCCGCGTATTTTTCCCTTCCTTCTTTCTCTTCCTTTCCCACCCTTCTTTTCTGTCTTCTGGAGGTGTCGGCGATTCGGCATAAACCCGAACCCTCTCGAATTTCCGATCCAGGAGGCAACCTGCGGGGTTCGGAGCTGCCAAAGATCCAACTTTTCGCATCAAAATCAGGGTTTCCGCTGCCTAAATCGGGGGTCTCATTGACTCCATGATTCATACTTAACCATTGTATTGAGAGTTCGAAACTAATAAGAGCTTCCAGCATCCGCCGGACGGTCACCGGCTCTGCAGAAAGCTGGAAAATTGGAGAGCCGCCGGAAAATTCAAAACCTGGGGTTTTCGGGATTTGCATTTTGGAGAGAACCCTTTTGTCCGCTCGCCATTCTGCTTCTCCCCCATTCAGTATTGTGGTTCCATTTTTCCTTTCCTGGGTTGCATTAGATCCAGATCTAGGAAGATGGGGAAAAAGGGCGGGTGCGGCTTCGTTGGGTGGTTGATGGTGTTAGTGATATTGGCATTGCTCGGCGTAGGGATCTTCTTAGTAGTGAGGCACAAAATGAACAAATCCGACGACGACGGCGATTCGATTCCGGGTCCTCCGGGAGCTATCCAGAAGAAGTACTCCGACGCTCTCAATGTCGCAGTCCAGTTCTTCGATGTTCAGAAAGGTAGCTGTGTTTACTTCTTTACCATTGCTAACTGCGAATTTTTGGTAGATTTTGCCATTTTGGAGTGCTCAGTCTGGGAGGGTTTCCTTTTCAGCTGGGAAATTGAACGAGGACAAGATAACTTGGAGGGGCGATTCAGCGCTAGAAGATGGCAGCACTGTGAAGCTCGACTTATCGAAAGGAATGTACGACGCTGGAGACCACATGAAGTTCGGATTCCCCATGGCATTCACTGCCACTGTTCTTTCTTGGTCAATCTTGGAGTACGGTGATCAGATGGAGGCAGTGAATCAACTTGGAACTGCTCAAGATTCCCTCAAGTGGATCACTGATTTCCTCATCCATGCTCACCCTTCAGATAATGTGCTCTATGTTCAGGTTCGTTTCATTCTGATTCGTTCATGTACAGCTTGATTTGGATTTGATTTGGTGAATAGAATAGCTGAAATGTTGGTTTTATTGGGTTAGGTGGGTGATCCTGTATCAGATCACAAGTGTTGGGATAGGCCAGAGGATATGACCGAGAAGAGACCGGTTTTTCAAGTGAATGCGAGTTCTCCCGGGTCAGATGTTGCAGCTGAGGCTGCAGCAGCTTTGGCCTCAGCATCTCTGGTGTTCAAGAAGAAAGATTCGGACTACTCTTCCACATTGCTTAAGCATGCCAAGCAGTTGTTTAGTTTTGCTGATAAGTATAGAGGTTCATATTGCGATAGCATACCAGGATCTGCTACTTACTACAACTCCACCGGCTATGGAGATGAGCTGTTATGGGCTGCTTCATGGCTGTACCATGCCACAGGGGATCGGTCTTACCTTCAGTACGTGACTGGATCGAATGGGAATGATTTTGCAGATTTTGGGAACCCTAGTTGGTTCAGTTGGGACAATAAGCTGCCAGGAATCCAGGTATTGATGGTTGCAATGTGAAATGTCCCTAGGATGAACTGCTGCTAAATTTCTTCTGTTTTTTTCTTGAATGATGGAAATACGTGGAATTCGATGCAGGTTTTGCTGGCGAGATTGACATTCTTGGGTGAGAAAGATACCTCGAACTCTGGGCTTCAACAGTACAGGGAGACGGCCGAGGCAGTGATGTGTGGGCTTATTCCTGATTCTCCCACAGCTACTTCCAGCAGAACAGACGGTAAGCTTGTATTCTTGTCTTTTTTTTTTTTTTGTGGCATAATATGGCATCTATATGAGTGGGAAGTATAACACATTGAAACATTTCCAGCTTAGCTGGCCTTTTGGATCATCTAGTCATCACTTGTTTGGCATATATGCTAATCAAGGATCTCCGGCGGCCCTGTGTGAATTCACATAGTTCGTCCTGAAGATGACAAAATTGAGGAACCTTATCTAGTCAGAGTATGCTATTGAAAATATGCCTACTATGTCGAAAAATGCCAATTGGAGCGATGATTATGAATGTTCTAATTAGTATTACCATTTACGCGAGATGTTTGTTCTGTTGATCTTAATGTTAAAGGTGGGTGATGTTTGCAGGTGGTCTGGTATGGGTGAGCGACTGGAATGCCCTGCAGCAACCTGTTGCTGCAGCATTCTTAGCATCTGTTTACAGTGACTACTTGCTGACATCAGGGAAAAGACAGTTTTCTTGCAGTGGAAGTACATTCAAATCATCAGACCTCAAGAAATTCGCTAGATCCCAGGTAAAGATAGCCCAACACAAACACAGTCCTTCTTATGTAATTTGGTAACAGCAGTTCTATAGATGATTGAGAGGTATAAGATTGAGAATTGAGCCCTTCACCACCATAAGAGCTAATGTTGTTTAATACTGGTAGGATTGAACTCTTGTTATTGGAATGATCTAATTCCTTAATGCTCATGCTTTTCATTCCATTATTGTTAGGCTGATTACGTTCTAGGCGACAACCCAATGAAGCTGAGCTATCTAGTTGGGTATGGGGACAAGTACCCGCAATTCGTGCACCACAGGGGAGCTTCGATCCCCGCTGATGCATCCACAGGCTGCAGCGACGGCTGGAAATGGCTCTCATCAACGGACCCCAACCCGAACGTGGCCATGGGAGCGCTAGTTGGCGGACCATTCAAGAACGACTCGTATGTCGACGACAGAAACAACACAATGCAGACCGAACCCAGTACTTACAACAGTGCTGCCATGGTTGGGCTGCTCTCTGGCCTTGTCGCCACTTCGTCAGTTGTCCAGTCCTTTAACTGAGACAAAAAGAACAAACTCAGCAATGTAATTCATTGATTTGTTAAAAAAAAAAGGCTTGTGTGCTTTGTGAAAGGATACTTGTTGTAGGATGTGTTAGATTGTATTGTGCATTGGCTCCATTGCTCATATAACCTCAGCTTGCTTCATTGCATCTGCCGGTCCGAGGCTCGAAATTTTGGGTTAGCCACATCTTTCTTATCAATGTTTTGTTCACATCAAACAAAATCGATTTCTGATTCATGTTGGATTTTGGAAGGTGAGACTGAGAGCAACTGTAATGGGGGCTTTCTGTTTGTGCAAACTAGTCAATAACACAATTTTCAACAAGACGACAACTAGTCATGTACTACAATACACCAATTTGGCTATTGTGTTCAGGTAAGCGAGCATTTAACGCACCAACTAGATTGTCAATGAAAAGGTTTCCTTCGACATCCGATTACCCGATGCACTCTTCCTTGTTTATATGTTTTTTTTTTCATTTCCTATAATGAGAAGTTCGGAACAATACAAAAGTAGATTTAGTTATTATATCGATTTGATCCGGTAACGATAAATAAGTCAAAAGACAGAGCACAAGTAATACCCCTAGTAAGTAAGGAGCATATTCCCCTCTCTTTGTAATGTGTAGTGTAGTGGCCTGTGAACCAGCATCACGTTGAATCAAATCATTATATATGCATTTATTGTTAATGGTCATTTGTCACACTCACACTCACACACACATTGGAAATGGAAAGAGCTTTTCCCCCTGTTTTTATTGTTTTGGGTTTTAGTACACGAGTCAGCAGCTTGTTGATGTATTTGAGGAGGGGAGATGGAGTAGGAAAAAATCCCAAGTTACACATGTTTTTAAAAAAAATTCTCAAAATACACACGTTATGAAAATAATTCCCAATCTACGTTAGTTTGGGCCATCACCGCTGTCGACGAAGACAGTGATTGCATCACTGTTGTCGACGAAGACAGTGATTGCATCACCGCTGTCGACGAAGACAGTGATTGCATCACTGCAGTACACGGCCGCGGTGAAGGCCTGACCTGCGTCGAAACTTTAAACAAACGTAACTTTGTGCTCGGTTATCCGATCGTAGCGAAATTTTTTTTGATTCCGCATAATTTTTCGAGATCTTGCAAGCCGCAAATGGCCGTAGGCGGTTTGGTCCTGCCTTTGTCTCGAAAATATGTCGTTTGCTATCCCGAACGAGCCTTTTTTCGATTTCGTCAAACTTTGAACGACCATAACTTTGTGCTCCACAATCCAAAAATCATGAATTTTTTTTTTTTATTTTGCATAACTTTTTAAGGACTACAATTTTTATCATAGACATATTTTCGGAATGTACTTGGATTCCTGAAAAGGAAGGTAAAGTTATTCCCAAAACCCCTTATATCCATAAATAATTCATTTTTTGAAAATTCTCTCGTACTAAATATTGTAGTCCTTAAAAAGTTATGCGAAATTAAAAAAAAATTCATGATTTTCGGATTGTGGAGCACAAAGTTATGGTCATTCAAAGTTTGACGAAATCGAAAAAAGGCTCGTTCGGGGTAGCAAACGACATATTTTCGAGACGAAGGCGGGACCAAACCGCCTACGGCCATTTGCGGCTTGCAAGATCTCGAAAAATTATGCGGAATCAAAAAAAATTTCGCTACGATCGGATAACCGAGCACAAAGTTACGTTTGTTTAAAGTTTCGACGCAGGTCAGGCCTTCACCGCGGCCGTGTACTGCAGTGATGCAATCACTGTCTTCGTCGACAGCGGTGATGCAATCACTGTCTTCGTCGACAACAGTGATGCAATCACTGTCTTCGTCGACAGCGGTGATGGCCCAAATTAACGTAGATTGGGAATTATTTTCATAACGTGTGTATTTTGAGAATTTTTTTTAAAAACATGTGTAAATTGGGATTTTTTCCGATGGAGTAAGGGTAAGTTTGGGAGGACGTCATTCTCTAGCAAAGGACATGTGTGGCCTTCTCTGCCTTGGAACAGATGGTTCATCAGTCCCTCGATAGTGAATATTCTGAGCTCATTAGGGCAAGTGTCCATTTGGGCCAAATGGGTGAAAATCAGTAGTGAGTTGATGGGCTCTGCCTCTGACATTTGAGTTGAAAGAGATGAAGGGTGGGGAGGCAGGCGGTGGATATACGGTCCGGTCCGGTTAAATTGGCCCAAATTGATCCGGTCCAGTCCGGTCTTTTTGAAAATATAAGGACCGAAGATTGGATTGGATACAGTCCAGTCTTGATCCGGTCCGGTTTTGATCCGGTCCGGTCCCAATTCGGTCTTGATTTTACATTGACATTGTGGGATTTGAGTGGCCTAAGGCCTTAAAGGGTGAGGAGTTGGTTAAGTTTTGTACTAAGTGCAAAGGTTTGTGACCGTTTATGCAAATTACCCTTAAGTTTTGGGTTGAGTTCTCTTATCCGGTCTTTATCCGGTTTTTTACCTCAAATCTAAGCCCAAAGATTGGATTGGATTGTTTACTATCCGGTCCCGGTCCGTTCTCGGTCCGGGTTATACGGTCCGGTTTCCGGTTTTTAATCCGGTCCTGTCCAAATAGCCACCCCTAAGGCAGGGGACATGTATGAAGGGTTGTGGTGTGTAGTCTTATCCACCTCCCAACATTCATCAATTTGCATCCTTAGAACTCAATTTTGATGTCCATATTAAGGCTCATATTGCTACATTGATGAAATAGTGAGTTGTTTGGTTCAGTTTGGTTTGATTCATTGAAGAAAAAATCATTACAAATAAAAACTCAAAGTAGTCAATTGTCAGAAAATCAAAATCGATAAGCTTTCAGTGGATTCGGTTTCGGTCAGAATAAAAGGAGGAGACTCATAAACACCGCTTCCCACTAATCTCCTCGAGACCAGATTAAAACATCTATCAAAATCAAGAATACCAATCCATATAGACGTATAAGTCCCAACAATAAGCATTTTTTCCCATGAATTTCAGACATCGTATCATTCGTTACTGCGGTTTGATTGCCTCAAGGCTTTTCATGTAGTTATCGGTTTATTAATGATTTTCGATATAATCAAATTCGAAATCGAAACTATTAAGAGCTTCTCGATTTTGAACCGCTAAGTAAAACCGATAAGCGTCGATTAAAGTCGGAAAATTGATAAGCTCATTACCTTCATTAGATAAGAAACAAGGAATTCCATAACTGAACATGGTAATTGATATGCAGACCAAAGCAACAGTCGATCGAAATGAACAACAACTGTTTGCTCATTTTAGGCATACATGCAATGCAAACATGAAAACATCCCCATCAATCCCCCTTTGCACTGAAAGCAATCTGTAACCAACCCTAGCCAATAATTAAAAATATATTAAAAAATAGATCCAAGCATTAACATTTTGCTTAATCACGGTCGAAAATCTTATTCATATATTTGTATTACCAATTACAAAAGTTACAAAACTTGTTCAAGCCCCAAATGGCAAATAATAGTAATCATCACCTACAAGTGGCCAATAGAGAAATAACCAATAAGGGTAAAAACGCAAACAAACCCTAGCATAGAAATTACCACGTTGAAAAGGTGCCCTAAACTATCAACAAATTGGTAAATTACAATTAGATACTACAGTAAAAAAATACTCGTAAACAGACAAACTACATTTTATAAGGATGTAAAATTCTTCTCCAGTAAGTCAACGGGCTATGTCTGACTTGATTGTGTAACCCAATTGCTGCTCCATCTCCCAGTTCAACTTCGATGCTACACCACAATGCTGCGCTTCATATTCCTGCAGATTAGAAATTATCAAATGAAGAAAATTTTAATAAATAAAATGGGGTTTCATTGGATTGCTTTTTACCACGCCATACAATGATTTTTCACCTTCTTATTTACCACATGTAGTAAGTTATAGTAAGTACCTCGAGCTTGACCATGAGGTCATGGGCATTTTGGGCAGAGATGATAATGTGACGGGCAGCCGGGGCAACGAACCCTTCGTCCACGGCCTTGTCGATGAACGATAGTAATGAGTTGTAGTATCCATCGACGTTCAACAAACCCACCTAAAGGAACACGAAGTCATTTTTCAAATCCGGGGAGATAGAATGCTATGTGTAGCAAACAAGATCGATCAGAAAATTTTTTTGAGGTTTGTGCGCTCACGGGTTTGTCGTGGATCCCGAGTTGAGCCCAGGTGATGACTTCCAGGAGCTCTTCGAGAGTCCCGTATCCACCTGGAAGGGCGATGAATGCGTCGGCTTGGCGAGCCATTTCGGCTTTGCGTTGGTGCATCCCTGATACTGGTTTGACATCTCCGACGGGTTCTCCAGTAATCTAGAAGAAAAAAAAGATCAGCGATGAAAGTGAAATCTGTTAGGTAACTTATGGAGTACGAAAGTCTATTTAAATAAACGCGTTAATTAATTAATTACCTCTCTAGGCATAAGAGTCTTGGGAATCACCCTGGGGGAACAGAAGGGAGCAAAGAGAATAAAAGGTTATTAGTTTAGAAAGCTCGTAATTAAGTGGAAAAAACAAAAGGAAAAATTGGTAATTAAATCCTTAAACTCTTGGAGATCTACTTTCCAAACCTTAACCTAGGTTAATTGAGGGGCTCAAGAGTAGGGTTTTTCAGAAACTCATCCACCATATCGTTGATTTCGAGAAATTTAGGGACGAAAATGACAATTTTCTCTAGAGTCAGAAAGAATGTGTAATGGTTTTGAGGTTCAGTCAATTACCCCAGAACGTGGCGGCCACCTTCATGGACGGCTTGAGAGACGAGGCCCATGAGCCCAATGCTTCCTCCTCCATAAACCAAGTCAATCTCCCTCTCAACCTGCAACATATATATCATATTACATCAGCCAAATTTGCACCATTCGAGGCTCGATCTGGATCACAATTATAATCTTGCCGCGTAAATTAAACATTTTCGTTGGCACCTCATCGCTAGATTAGAAGACTATAAGAAAGACCATACAAGAATAAAGAATTGACATATTTTAGCTCTCAATCGAAGGAAGTTCGTGTTTCCTATTAAAACGGAAATGGAATTTAACCCTCATGGTTTGAAAGATGAATAGAAGGAAAGACAAAGACCTAACACTTTACCCTTCATGTTACAAAGTAATGAAAATCACGAATTTACGTGAGATCGAAACCGATCTGACTTTTTTTTTTCCGTACCAGTTCTTTGGCTAACTGAAGAGCGGCGAGCTGGTAGCTTGGGTTCTTGCCGGCGCTGCTGCCACAGAACACACAGACGCGCCTGAACCTTGATCTCATGGCAGGCTGCTGTTGTTGGTTTTCCATGACAAAGGGAGAGGAAAGTGCAATTCTGATGTTGCTGTTTCTTTGTATGGGTTTCTTAAGAAAAGGGTATTGTTGGGAAGTTGGCTTTGAGTTGGAAGAAAAAGAAGTGAAGGTATGGGATTGGGAAAGGAAAGGAAAGGAATGAGAAGTAGCTAGTAGTGGTGCCAATCTGGGCCCTTTATATATGTGAAGAAGTGAACTATTTGGCCCCCTTTATTATTTTTTTTTTTTTTAATTTAGGGGCTGCACCTATCTTCCTCTCCTTCTCTTCACCATTGATTAATAAGTTCCATTTCCAAACACACCACCATCAATTTTATTTGTTTTTCTATTTAATGAGTTCTTTTTATTTTTATTCTTCTTTTGTGTTATTGAAATTCATATATGTCCACATCTATAGGGGCTATGGCCATCAATTTCACACTCAACAGTTTTTATAGTGGCTAACCTCTCTTTAATTAGTTTATTATATCAGTCTTCCTTCCAATGGCTGATTATGTTCTTGCAAAGAAAACATTATGCAAACCCACAAAAAAGGAAAACCTATATACCCCTACTAGCTAGCTAGGTGATTTCTCCCTCCTTTGATGCACAAAATTATGTACTAATACCTCATATAATACTTTGGTCATAATCAGTCATGCCCTCTTTTCTTGATGCCAAATGAAAATGTGAAATGACAATAAACTTGAGAGGTAAAATTATATTTTATATTTTTTAGTTAAATATACTTGTTCATAAAATAAATTCTTCAATATGATAAGTGGAGTGTTATCTTCTGTAATTACCTAAAACTTCGTCATACCCTATTGTTCATATATAGGGGTTGTTTGGAATTCTTGATCCCGTAAATGGTACTCTGAGAATGTATGCAGTAAGATTATGTGTATAGTAAGAATGCATGTTTTTTACGTTTTAACAATATACATTGTTTGGAAGATATAAAGAATGCGTGTCTTTAATCCTAATTTTTTTCCAAGGTAAGCCCAGAGTGCATGGGACAAAGACGCGACTCAGTTACAAGGAAAACTCCAGAAAAAAACGATAATCCGTAAGCAAAGATATTTCCTATGAGAGAGCCTGATTTGAAGACACAAATACTAAAACTCACCAGAAAAGTAAAAATGCACAATAATATACGCATACTCATATTACATAATTCACAATAAAATATTCCAAACCACATGAGTTTGACCAAATACACACAAGTTGACTGAAATGTAAATGATGAGCATATTTTAAATATGGATCTAAGCCTGGTCACTAATAAGATTGGAATGTGCAAAGACCAAAAAAGTAAATAATGGATCTGAACGACATGCTCTGAGAGTGATCAACTTATTGCCCTTCTCTCTCCTTTTTCAAAACCTCCACCTTCTCTCTAGCTTTCCATCATCTTCTTCACAGGGCTGCCGCCGACACCACTCTGGTGACCGGCGGTGACCCAAATTCTCTCTTTTTTCTTCCTTTCTCTTGCTCGCCGGATTTCCTTTGTGGTTTCCTTGCTCTCCGATCAGTGCTGGCTTTTCCTGTTTCCTTTGCCCTTCTCGGCTTTTGCAGATCCTTTCTGATTTTCCAGCCCTCGATGGCTCTTCCAGCCCTTGGCGGCTTTATCTCGGTTCCTAAGTGGTTCCTCCCACATTCCTCCCTGGTGGAGATGTTGTGTCTTGTTCAGATCTAGTTTTCTAGATCTGTTCCTCTGTTTTGGGTATGGAAGATGCAATTTGGGGGTGCTTCTGCTAGTTCGGTTTTGAAGATTTCCTCCTTCTTGGTGTGGTCGTCCCCGTGGGCGATCACGTTCACTGTTGCACCTCTGCCGTTGTGCTCCTTGCTTGATCTCTGCATCTTTGCCAATCGTCAGTGTGGGTAGCGGTGTTTCTTCCGATTGTCGTGGCGGATGGTCCATGTTTCTATGAGATCAGAGTTCTTCATTTGGGTTTATTTGCAGGGTGGGTGTGGGTTGTTGTTGATGGATTGGGTTGTGCTGCTTGTTGGTGTTCCTGTTCTTGGAACTCTTTTTGGCTTTGTGTTTCTGCAGGTGAGGCTCATGCTGGTGGGTCTTCTTTCTTGTGGTTTTTGTGGGCATTTCAACCCTTTGTGTTCCCTGCTCTCTGGTTTGTCATGGATGCTTCCGCTGCCGGTTCCCTCTCTTTGTTTCAGCTCTGAACAATCCTGTATAGTGCTGCCCACCGCCATGTAATCTCCTTGGTGATTCACTGTGATGGGTCGTCTTCGAACAACTCCCAGGAGGCGGCATATGGTGTTGCAATGTTCAATCATCATGGTCATTGCTGTATTGGATGAGCTGAAGCTTTCCTTTGAGTTTTTCTGATAAATGAGGTTGCAAAGAGTGATTCAGATGCTTTGGTTTGCGGTTCAAGAATAGAATTCCCTTGTCTAGTTGGATCATGCTTGGCTTTCTCTTGTTCTGATCTTCTCCTTGTTGGTTTGTGTGTTCCTCTAGATGTTGAGGCTGTTCTTTCTTGATTTGTTTTCTCATGTTGTTTCCCCTCTTTGTAACCGATTTTATTAGTTGAGCAATGTAAGTGATCCCTTTATCAAAAAGATCCAACCAACAAGGAGCTAGGGAAATAAGTCAAATAACTTACAGGAGCCAATAATTACGGCAAATTGACAAGCAAAGAAAGAGAAGAGAGACAAAGTGTACTCGCGGGATTGCACGTGAAATTTGTAAGTACAATCTGCCCCACTAAACTATTCATTTCCCAGAGATCCAATTTAGATGTGAATGTGATTCACTATGAGTCTATTCTAGGAAAGATGGAGTGGAATTCAGAGCTATTGCAATGCATTCTAGTAGATCAAGTGAAGACTACTTTCAGGTACTCGTATGACACGTTTACTTATCGCCAAATTTCATTTGGCATGTACAATGCATCTGCTACATTACCAACAACCTTTGATGATTTGCCCAAAAAAGTGGTGGAAGTATTCATGGACGTTTTTATCTATAACGATTCTTTCTCCTAGTGTCGGGAGAAGATGAAGAAAGTTCTGATTTGTTTTGAAAACTCACATGGCCCCAAGGCACTTCACAAAAGGGTTGACGACCAAGGCCATGATTATAATCGACTATATCAGACACACTGCATTGAATTTTGATTCTTTGCAGGTTGAGTTGTGCTAAATCTTATGGTGATTATGGCCTAAAATGATTAGTTTCAAATTTTAGAGGACAAAAGGTAACTAAAAGTAGTGGGGTCTTTTTCCCTATATCTGGATATAAGAGTGGAAGGAGTACCTATGTATCTTAATGCATTCAATTTAACGATTTAGTAGTCGTAGAACCGAGTTTTGTGCTCGGTGTTCCTAATTTCTCAAGTTTAGTGACCTTTGTTTTCAAACCCTTCATAAAACTATAAGCAAACATCGAGGTACTCATTTCTCAAATGTTAATTACAGTCATGAATAGAGCACCAAACTATGAAGAATCATATGCATACTTTAGAATCTTAACATATGATCGTACAACTTACAAGCATGATTGAGCTAGACCAAACCCTTGTTCGTAACTAGCAATCGGTAGTTACAAAGAATTTGAGAGCCATTATAATAAACTAACAATCTATAGTTGCATCTTCATGTAATCCCTCCAACATTATGTGAGGTTCTTCCACTATATATGGTGTCGTCGAGTCAGCTAGCATGAAAGATCGATCGAGGGCAAGTAGTCCTCGATCTCTATAGCTAGCTAGGATCTTCTTTCTCATCATCACATGATTATTGATTAACCACCATTAGTTAGCACATCAAGCCATATGCGCCTAAGATTTGGTTTGGAGAGTATTGCATTCTCAATTTGGCAACTCGACCTAGATTTCTATATACTATTAATTTATGAAGATAATTATATAAGATCGAACCAAGAAATTGTAATTAATCTGTATTTATTTATATTTTTCTTGCAATTTTAGTTTTCTCTGTAATCTTCAATCACACTTCGGTCGTTGTGGTACACTTTTTTCTAGATGAAAATGAGTTTCATTATATTATAGAATCAAATAAGTGAACGCTACAAAGGGTATGATATTTCGTTAAATATAACAGCAACAACAAGAAATAAAGACAGAAACGACAGAAAAACAAAATCTAATGAAACCAAATTGAATGTGTAGGTATATCACATAAACAAAGAAGACATTTCCCAATTAGCAAAGAAGGCATATCCCAATATCTTCTTAATCATTTCATAATACATTTTAAAATAATTAAAAAATTAATGACTAAATTAAATTATGAACAGGTGCAGATTAGTTATTATAGAAGAAAAACCCAAGTTGGGAATCTCCATTCCTATTTATCAATCATCATTAGTTTATTATACTGGGGTTTCTAATAATTAGGTGTATTTAATTGATTGGTGGGTTCTAGTCCTTTTGGACTTATCAACTGCCATGGATCACACCTGTTGTTCAAAATTCTTATGTGAATATATATTTTGAGATCATCTCCCCTTAGACAACATTTACAAAGGAATAATAAGAATAGCTTTAATTGGGTAGTTGGGCAAGTGAAATTGCATCTACACTTGAAGGTCATCTCTCAAACCTGATCCATCCTAGAAGTTTCCCTTAAAGGGGAACCAAAGTAGTTACACATATTCCACCTTATTGTCATTGCTTCCTTAGATGGCTAAATTATATATTCCACCTTTAACCAATCTTATCTTCAGAAATGGTTGAATGCCTTTAATTTGTAGCCTTTTTGTTTCCTTTCTTTCCTCTATAGTCTTACCACCATGCAATTGGAAAGCAATGGTATCATGGTTTTTGTAAGAAAAAAACAAAGGTAACATGCACAAGCGTTTTCATCTTATTAGTTGAAATTTGTGTATAGATATTTTTAATTCTCTTTCAGAATGTATTTTTATGGCTGGTAAATAGAGGTAGAGGCTTTTGATGTGATCTTTGAGCACCATTAGAAGGGTTGTTTAACAGATCGTCGGTTAACTTAAAAAATCAAAATGATAAATCGATTGATCAACCAACTCGAAATCGGTAGCAATTGCTACATCGATACCTAATCGGTCTGTTGAGTTATTATCTACTACCACTAGTCACCAAACAATATCGTCTTCCTCCCTTCCCTACTGAGGCTCTCTCAAATTTGGCACATCCCTTCTCTATAGTTTCCGCACTGTACATCACAAACATACACGAACCCTAATTCCTCTCCCTCTGACGAATCAATCTTATCACCACGCCATCCTCATCCTCCTCGAATTGATCTTGTCGGTCTGTCATGCCCTCAACCCACCCCTTTCACTCATGAACTCTAATTAGAATAATACTTTTTTCTTAATTAGATCTGTTTATATGTAGGTGACATAATAAAAATCCAACTCATGTAATCCAATCCAAAGATTTTGCCCATAATCTATCTGGGATTTTTTAGAACACCCCTTAATTGATATGCAATATATAACAACGTATTTGGTTGGTCATATCCTCGTGGTACGTTTAAATATCATAGGTACTACTTAACTGGAATCAAAATAATTATTTGTGTACGCAATATTTCCATTAGATGCGAAGCTATTTGTTTATCAATTATCACAAATAATGAAATAATCCATATCTTCTTTCCTTTTGTAACGTACGTATAAGTTATAACCATTTGTTTCCCCAGGTCAATCAAACCCTCAAATGGCTCCCTACACACAATTGATGCGAGAAAAATATTCAAGAGACCTCACATAGTTTAATTACCATGTTCCTCTCGACCTGCCGACTAATTGTAATTCATTTATTATTAATTTGTCTTAATTATGTTCACCTACAATCCATCCCGATCCACCTCCGGACTGGTAAAGATCAATTATTTGATGATTTGTTCGATGTTATTCACAATATAGAACATAACCAACACGACCTTTTGTTGATATATGCATCATCATCATGGTTGTCACGCCGGCCGGCGTGCCACCGATTGTACCGGGTTCAACCGGTACCGGTCATAAAATCGGCTTGACACCACCAGTATGACCGGCACGATCGATATACGAATCTCTAAGTAAAATAACCTTATTTTAGAGAATTTAATTGACAAAAATTATTTTATTATTTATTTTATGAGTATAAAAGTTAAATATTGATGTTATTTGTTGGATTCAAGTATAAATGTTTAGGTATTGACGTTAAATGTTATGTTTAAATATGAGTATTTATAATTTTATTTGTAATATTGACCGGCATGAACCGGCACAAACCGGTATGTGCCTCCGGTTGAACCATTCCATTTGCTAAACCGGCACACTGGCATAAACCAGTTTGACAACCTTGATCATCATCAATTGAAGTGAAACTAGTTGAATTACGACGGTTATGAGCCATACACAAAAACACCTCTAATTCAATCGACCGAGCTGATAAAAAGGACGGTACGAAATTGTTAGGCGAACTCCAAATTTCTCTTACTCGAACTTCAACGCAACTCACCATAAGCATATATTCCTATTTTTTCGAGTGGTTTCCTCCATATATAGAACCCTACCTAGTTAGATGATGAATGTGGCTCTGCCGCCAGACGTATCACCTTTAGAAATGGTTACATGACTTTGGATATTTTTAAGTGATTGATCTCTGGGAATGAAACAAGAAACCGAAAGAAGGGAATGACAAACAAGAATCTCTTTCTTTCTTTCTTTCTTTCTTTTTGAGCGATTTTTGACCGGCGAATATACTATTTTATTGGCTATTTTTTGGCCTTGTGGGAACTGGGAAAGCAATATGAGCATATACTTGGAACATGGCTGAAAAATGTGCACTTCATTCATTTCCCCGTCGGAAGCATTTTAATATATCGACGAGATAAAGCTAAGGAGAAATAGAAAAGGTAATTAATTAGACGCATGAAAGCTACTAGTCGAAGACTTTAAACGTCAGTTTTGAAGATGCACTCATCATATCACTAGAAATCATGCCAATAATTTTACCTTCAAAAACTTATATGAGAAATGAGGTATAACTACGAGAAAAGTGACTTTTGGCAACACTTCAAATGTGTTGTAAAAAGTGCTCAAAGTGTTGCATATTACATATGCAACACTTTTACTAGTGTCCTCTATAGGTGGTGTTGTATAAAGTAATAGGTAACATTTTTCTTACTTTTGGTAACAAAAAAATAAGTGTTGTATATATATACCGCTTATACAACACTATTTTAGACAACACTTAAATAAATTACGCAACACATTTTTACGAGTATAACCGACATGTATATACTTTATTAGTGACGAGTTTGATCGTCATATAAGATGTACCCAATCGTGACGATATACTTTTGTAACAAATATTATACATTTGTGATGACTTCATGTGGACATCGATGTATTTCAACGGTTACCACTTTAAATTGTCACAAATTTGCCATTTTCATACTGTATTTTGTCACAAAATAGGGTTTTGTGATGGTATTGTAGTCACAATATCATGCTTCTGTGACAAAGATATTGTTACTGTTGCAACAACATTAATGATTAACTCTTTTTTTACACAAATATTATGCTTTTGAATATAGTATATTTATTACAATAAAGAGGACTTGAGTTATCACAAATAGTTACTATTATTTGTGACCACAATATTGTCATATATACCGCTCAGACCATTGACCAAGAACTACACTAAAAAAACATACACATCATATACTTCATATTTCCATTCTTCCCCTATTTACTTTGCAAAACCAATACGAGAAAACAAAAACAAAATACACAATGAATATGCCAAGATTAACCGTACGTAGATTAACTTTTCCTATAGTTGTGATTCATAATCAATCACAGATTTGATGAAGACCAGGTCCTGCTTATGATATCTTCATCCATAAGAAATCATGCTTTTGAGTTGGAAGGGCCACAATGTGGTATGGGGTAGAATCAGCACCAGCCAACCTTCATCTTGTCTCTCATCTGATGCCATTTCTTGTGTCGGATTCAAGGTGAGCTTCATACAAACTCATTCGTGATCAATAGAGTCTAGCAAGGGTGACCTCCTGCTCGCAAGTATGTTGTCATTGACCCTGACTTCCAAAGCCATCAGCCATAAAAGAAGAGCAGATGCAGTCCCTTGTATAAATCCCTGAAATTGATTGATTTATAACAATGTCTAATTAACACTTCTGATAAATACTATGAACTAATTTCATAAAATTAAGGACAAGTAATTACCTATGGAAAACAAAGCCTGTAGAACGTATGAGCCACTAATTATCAACCATACTCAATTCACCTCTTCCAAATAGATTAAAGTTTACATCTAAAGAGGTTTCTTCCATCTTTACCATATTCCAAATAGCAACCCGGTGGAGAATAGATGTATGGAATTGAAAACTGGGAGTTTGGGACTGCCAATTATTAACAATGATGGATGGAAGGAAAACACTAATTAGAACCAGCGAGACATGTCAAACATAATTAGATAAGTAGAACAAATAAAATTTGACCTCCTCGGATCTTGGGGCACCCAGTAAATCTTTTCAAGGTTCATCCAGAAAACAACTCCATTTTCATCCCTAAACTTCAATTACACGCTGTTATGATTTCTCATCTCTATATACACCTGGGTTCACCAAAAATACAGACCAAATACAATTAAAAGAGAGTACATAGAGAATAGCAAAAGAAGAAACATAAGAGGCATGCCGACGATGACGAAAGACATGGAATCGAAATTGACTAACTTGTCGTCGTCTCTTCACATCGCAGCTCTCATTATGCGATTGGCAAAGGGGGCGGAGGCTTAAGCGCTAACACAAAAATAAACCCTAAGTCTTTTCGTTCTCAATAGAAAATAACTCATACCCTACCTTTTAATTGACGGAGAAAAAATTTCCGAAAACTCAAAACTTTTAACTTTCTTTATTTGTCCCACCTCCTTGAATTAGTTTGAGCAAGCTATCTTTAATTTTTTTTTTTTTTTTGCATTATAAAATGTTGTAATGAGAGTTCTAGTTTGTTTGAAATTGATATACGTGATTGATATCAAAATATTAGTTAATAATTAGTATCAAATCGATACCGTATGTAACATTTTTTATTAAGTGTTGCCTAAAATATAAGAATATGTAACACAGATTATTTTATTGTACAAGCGTCACATATTATACGAATATGTAACAAAAATTATTGTGCTCCTAATTTGTGTTGCATAAGATATATATTAGGCGATACAAAATGAAAATGTTGTCTATATTTATTTTATGTGACACTTTTTGAAAGTGTTGCATGATGAGTGTTGCGTAAAGCCACTTTTCCCGTAGTAAGCTAGTTTTACAGCGAGATTCTACTATTATCTTCTTGCCCGTGCAATATATAGGGGGACAGACTTCATATACATCGTTGTTATTTAAAAGATCATGTATGTTCTATCTCCTTTCGATTGAAAAGTTCGTTTAAATCATGTTCACCGAAAGAAAAACTTTATAGTTCACCATCTCGAGTGTCTTATATAACTAGGTTCCCACGTTATCATAGGTGGTACATAAACTTAGTTATCCTATTAATTAACTTATTTTACAACATTTTTAGGAGCTATAAAATATGACATGTGTGATGTGTGTAAACATGCTAACGTGTTCCTCACAGTTTGTTTAACAAATATGAGTAAACTCGTTTCTTTTATGCCCTAATCATGCCATGGAAAATTGGAAAGTCTCTCCCCTACTTTCAAGTTAGGGTTTTAATACGAAGGAAAACTAGATGCCATATTATATATGGTTCGTGTTTCATGCATTTGATTACAAGTCATAAGGCCATCATCACGCAAGGAGAAAACGGCAAGGAAACATATACTACAACAACCAACAAATACAATTATTAACATGCAAAAATAATTATTACTAACAACATGATATGGTAATATGATAAATTTGAAAAATCGCAAGATAACAACATTTGTAATTGCAGCTCCCACCAACATCGATCTCGATCCAGCCATCATCATCATTTACCCACCAGAGTTAATTTTTAGTGGAATACATAATCAATTAGTTTATTAGATTAAGTACTTTAAATTTCTTTCAACAATTCAAATTTTTAGAACGAACTATAGTTGTTAATAGAACAGTGAAATGCTAGGAATATATGGATAAGGAAAATGTTGCAACATATGGTCGTCTCCGTGGATCACATGCATGGAGATATTAAACAAAGAAATAAGTAGTTAATTATAAGACGAAGTTGCAGTTAAATACCTATGTAATATAATCTATCTTCTGTTTTATTGATTTAGTTGAGCAATGATGATAACTAAAGTAGTGGGAAACGAAAGAGACAGATGGATATAACCGCAAATTATGAGAATCGTCAGCAATGACTTCATCAACTGTCATATATGGTATAATATAACAAAGGGATTTGGTCTACCAAGATCCATATCCATTTTTTTTTATTATCCATGAAACTCAGCACACGTGTCATTTTGTAACAGCGGGTTCTACTAAATCTTGGGATCACCTACAATCAAATTCGATGCCAACGGATCTTTGCCCCAGCAGCCTTGTACCTCCGGGAACACCAACGGGCCTCGCTTGGATTCGAACCTGGGATCTGCACCTCCCAAACCTTCACTATCGCGGTAGCTTTACCGTTAGACTAAGATATAGTTAGAGACGACCATCTTTAGAGTAGCTTCTTCTTTCTTTTTTGTGTTTCTTCGCTCTTAATCCCTTTCATTATTTTTCAAGCTTCTTCTTCCTTACTTAGTGTATTATGTTTTACCGTGTGTTGTTGATGAAATTTTATAAATGAGAGGTAGATGCGATGATATTGGTTCAAAATTTTATGATTTTAGATAAGTGTGAGATATTTTGCTACGTTAACATTCAACGCTTAGCCACGTCTAAATTTGCTAGGCACAAAGCAGAACCTCAACGCTCACCTTACCCCTAACGCTTGCTTGAACCTAGGGTAATCGCTTTAGTAATTTTTTGTTGTTGAGAAATTTAGTAATATCTTTCGAAAACCAAAGAGAAAGATTAAGGAATTAATTAGTTGATTGGATTGACTAACTGAGGTAAAGTGGAGAGATTAAAGGCATTTAGAGGCCAAATTCAGAATTAATTCATTATGTCCCAAAACGAATCGCTTTCGATGGGTCACGTTAGGAATGTCGACTGCCTAAGCCTAACCAACTCCTGGATGGATGGACTCCTAACAGCAAACCACAAAATTAACCCTTCGTTTTATGTGCACTCGAGGCAAATTAATCTGATCAACAATTGCATTGTAACCGTGGACAAATTAAAAGCAAGAGGAGTGACGACCCTTATGCCCAAGTATTCTTCATAATCAGGCTGAAGAATCCATTAAGCACATCTTTTTGGAATGCGATTTTGCCGTTCAGGACTTCAGCTTGTAGAGAGTTAGAGAATAGAAGGAAAGTTTCTAAGTGGCGTAGCCAAGATTTCGTCTAAGGTGGGTCCATTTAGAAAAAAAATACACATGATAAAATAGTTTTGTAAACTTTGATAATCATTCATGATATAATCATATATTGGAAAATTATGATAAATTGAAATACATTAGCCGTCAAAAACATCAAGAATATCAATATATGTACCAAAAAATTATTAATGATTTAGTTAGTCATTTTGTTTCTCTAAAGGTGTTCTTTGTCAATAATTTATGGTTTAGTTAGTCATTAGCTTTCAAATGTTCTTTGTTAAGAATCGTTTTAACATATTTTATATCATTTACTAGCAAGCATGCTCCATCATAAGAAAGTCAGCTTAAACGAAATTGAAGTTTGCACAAATCTAATTACAGTGTGCATGCTTAAGAAATGAGGTTATCAAAATTCAAACATCAAAACCATTCGATCAAGTGATAAACTATTCTCGGTAAAACACACCAATTTTCGGTACCAACGATTATCCCTAATTTAACCATTTTCCTTGCAAACCAGGACGGATCCCGGGACCCACCTTGTTACACTCTCCCTCCGCCACTACATGTCACGATGGTACCATTTAACATAATGGATAGTTTACCATCCAGATATATAGTGGATGATATCATCATGAGATGGATATCATCCAACCCTTAAATGGATGGTGTCATCCCGGCTCAAGATAGGGTGCATAACCCATGGTTATGCACTCATCAATAACCAAATCTGGACCCTTCATTTAGAAAATCCAGATCTAAGGATGGAGAATTAAAGATCATTTTTATTTTCACTAGCTATCTTAATTGACTCATATCTTTTTCGTTTTAACTCGGATTTTAATTTTTTTTGCACAGATGGAACGAGTTCATCGTGCTCTACAAAATGAGATCAATTTTCAATATTTTTTGAGGGAAAAAATTTTTTGACCTCTCGGTACCAACTGCATACCATATGGTATCTTCTTCGTTTTTCATTCGTTTTTGAAAACGTTTGCACAGCAGGGACGAGTTCATCATGATCTATTGGATCTACAAATTTCTGGGTGAACAAATTACAAGACCAAAAAATACCACCAAATACCATACAATACCACCCTGGTACGGGGTGGTATTTTATGGTATCTTATGGTATACAATGTTAAAAGTCGTAAATGACAATTAATATACTTCTACTATTATGTATTCAATCATCCTACAGTCTTGGTTTGTTCATACCACCATGGTACGCTTTTCAAACCATAGGTATGCTCTTATTTCAATACCAGTCAATACCATATGGTATAGACTGGTAAAAAATGACTCAATTTTTTTTTGTTCGAAAAATATATCAAAGTGGATATCATTTTGAAGAGCACAATTAATCTGATCTAACTGTGCAAAAAAAATTAAATTTCGACTTAAAACGAATGAGAAATCGTCCGTCAAAGATTAAAGAGGAGAAAATTAAATGCTTTCCAGGAGAGAGAGGATGCTGATGTCATGCTGATGTAGGCGGGTTACTCATAGTTACTCACCATAAAGTTACTCACCTGATCCATTCCCTGTCATCCCACCATCTCATTATATACGGTAATCATTCAATTATAAAGCGGTCCAATGGCATGTAACCGTACATCCAACATAATATGGTTACCATCTACAACACTTCTGAGATGGCTGTCATGACATAATGATAAAATCTAAAGACTAAGACGACTGTTACTAGAAGCAGCAACTGACTCACAAGCGAGACTAGGAGTGGAGATCATGATTATTGCATGGGTGTTGTTTCTCATGAAGAGGAAACAGAGGGCGGTTAGAGAGTTCTTCACATAAAATCATCTTGAAGAAGTTACTCGGTAAAGACATACAATTAGTATCGTTAAGCTTTTCGCTTTTTTTTTTCTTTCTAGAACAATTGTCGTAGTAGTATCACTACAGACCTTCTAGTTGTAGTCGCGGAGCTCTCAAGTAATCTCCATACGAGTAAAAGGTAAGAGTGATGTTGATTCATTTGTATGCATAAAACAATCTCGTTCGAATAATGTTTGAAGAAACGTGAATCGAGCAACATTATTTTATATTTAGTTGAGTCACTGTTGATATATACACCTCAATCATCAAAAGAGAAAATTAATTTGAAGTTCTGAATAATTGGCTAAGTTATAAAAATTATAATGATTCACATATAAATAATTATTATTATTTTATCAAAAGGGTCCATAGCTCAGTGGTAGAGCATTTGACTGCAGATCAAGAGGTCATCGGTTCGAACCCGGTTGGGCCCTTTTTTGTTTTCTATTTTTACATAAATATATAAATTACAACCACTTGGTTCACTAGTCACTGCTCATTGAAAAAAAATCATAGATAACGATAGTACGAGTTCGTAATAAAATAATAACTTGAACTAACAAGTAATTTTCAAAAAAGAAAAAAGTTACTGCATCTTAGTCTAACATGTGACTTGTTAGCTTCACTATGTCCATGTAGTGAATAAGTAGTATAAGATTGAAGAGTTGGTTCTTTACATAACTACATAATTCACTATGAAATAATCTTAACAATAGTAAACCATATATAATTCATTATGAAACTTCTTCCAACAACTCACATTATTGAAATCAACCGGATTTAAACAACAATTCGAATTACGATATTAACCGAAATTATTGAGATCAACGGGATTTAAACAACAATTCTGTTATAATTAGCCATCTGATCCCACCCCCAGTGTACTCGATCATGTCCCACTTTCCAGTGCATGCAATTATTTGGAGTATGGGTACGCACGTGCCAGCTAGAATTCGAGATCAATGGTATAACCTACCAACTATCAGCCGACCAATCTAAGCTGTTGCTTTGCTGCTGCACACGTGCGGCTGATTACGATAGGATTATCCAAACTGAAGCTTCCTGGATTCCTTTCCTTGAAGTGAAGTGTGTCTTTTTGGTTCGAGCCTAGGGATCATTTGGAATCTTGTTGGTTGTGAGTTTCTTCATTGTCTTTGTGCCATTTCCCACCTCAATCCCCATCCTCCAAATACATGTAACCTGCCCTCCTCTATCTATCGCATAATTGACCCCTTTTCAATTGACTTTATCACCTTGTTCAAAAAAATTACACTACTTGCCACGAGTTGTTTCTTTAATGTGAATCCAAGTCCTAATCTCTTCATCTCGGAAAAAAAAATGTAACATAATCATTTACTAACACAGATATTTTTAGAGTTGTAGGTAGCGCATTACCTTTATCCACTATATGCGTTCTTGATAATTGAAACTAGAATCTCGAAGAGACAAACCAAGTTCCCGAATCAAATGTCTTCTAATATCTAGCTTGAAGATGAGTTTAGGCTTCCCACTTTTCTTCCTATCATCTTCATATTCTCTCATTTGCCATAAAAACGATCTTGAGGATTTAATTTTTTTTTTTTTTTAAAGAAGATTTGCCTCCCTTTGCATTATGATTTTTTTTTTTTTGACAATATAGCACCCATTATTGTTGACTTGATCCTATTCACCACCACCAACCATATCATAGGTCTCGATGATGAGTATTTATACCTCTTAGTGGTACAACAAATTACATTGTCATTTCATTTCAACAAAAAAAAATTACATTGTCAATTCATGTAATGATGATCACTTTAGTAGTGATAACTCCTTGTGTATTAGCCAATGAAAGTCTCTTTTCTTTTCTTGTCAAATCAAGTTGATCAATCAAGATCAACAAGATAACAACATTACAATATCCAGATTGGATTAATTTTTTAATTGTAAGGGTTATACAGTACTTTTGGGTTGGTTTTCTTTTTTCAAATGTGAGACTTGAATTTAGCCTCGTGGCTCAGAGCCCTCGTCATATGAGAATCAAACGATGCCATAATCAATCACCAATTAATAATAATAATAATAATAAACCAGTCTATTAATGAGCAAAGTTATTAGTTAGTGTATTATCTATTATTTATGAAAAGGGTGTGTTGCATGTTATTCACGTCCAACACGTCCAATCACCATGACCGTCACAACTACCCTTAACAATGGTAACTTGTACACTAACAAAACCATAAAAGGGATTTTATATAGATAGAGCATAATTGAGAAGCTAACTCTGAAATTTAATTTATTGATAACCATCTATAATCTATAAGGTAATAGAGGGCAATCCTAAGCAGTGGCGGAGCCAGAGTTTGAAAGTACCTGTGTCCTATTTCCATAATATAAATATTAAATAAAGAAATAATTATTTCATAAATATAATTAAAACTAATAATATCCAAATAATTCAGTGATAGATATTAATGAAATACTAGACTAACACAATCATTATTTTCATAAGCACTTACAACACGTTTTCAAATTCTCAATGTATCCGACTAAGCGACCATTAGCAAATTGGTCGCAATTCGACTTTCAAACTTGTTTTTCATAAAGCTCAAAGCTGAATATGTTCTTTTTACACGTGCAGTTGCAACGAGTAGAGTAAAAACTAACTACAGAAGGCAGAGAGATCGATTTTTTAGTATTATGATTTATGAATTTTGTTTATAGTGTGATAAATTAGTTTATGTTAGCTTTTAAACTTGAAATAACTTGTAGTGTAGTGATAATTCACTTTTATATTACCTAAAGGTGATGAGTGCAATCTTTAATTGATGCACATATATAGATATTTTATTTTAGCTAAAAATTGCCTGTGTCCCGGGACACATTCAATTGGCCTTTGGCTCCGCCTATGATCTTAAGAAAGTAACCCACTTTTGAGTTTGGAGTACCTTGGACTTTTGGACACTATTACCAGTTATTTGCAGCAGTTGAAACTGTACTTACAGAACTCTAAACCTGCAACTTCTCCTCGATCTATACTCTAACCAGGGTTGCTGAAGCAGATTCATGGCATTGCAGCATAACGCGAGGAAAGAAAGTTGAGAAAAGGGTACTACTTTCTCTTCCCACGTTGATAACAGATCGAATAGCCGTCATTTTTATCATGTAATATTGCAGAAAAGAAAAACTAGCTAGACTGTCATCCAAATGAATGATAAAATAAATATAACTCCTTTTAGTCTCAAGAACCAAAAAAGAAACCAAGGGAAGAACAGATACCCAGTTACCAAAGGGCCAGCCCCAGAACTCTTCAGTTGATGGTTATGGCTGCCATAACTTTTGCTCAAGGACTTCCACTAAATGGAGTGGAAAGTCTTTATCTTTTATCTTAAGCTCGACATTTAACCAAACCCAGATCCTTAAGCAGATACAGCAGCAGGCTTCTGCTGCTTGGTGTCCTCTGTTTGCAAGCTCTCGTAGTACTTCACAAGGACCTTCCACCCTCCCGGGCACATAAAACCATCGGGTGGGTTTTCACCTGTTTTTGCAAATGTCCTCATCTGCAAGATAGAAATGTGTAAAAGTAAAGAACAGACATGCAGACGACTGACTCGTGATAAAATAACATTGACATCGATGCCACTTAAAGTTAGATTATTGCTTTGCAGACCTTGTATTTTAACCTACTAAGCCTTGTGATGAATGAAGGGTTCCGAAAATCACCAAAACAAACGACCAAACTTTACTATCTTGATTTTATCATGTGATATATCACCCTAATTGAGCAATGAAAAACCATGCAGATTCCTGGATCACCCATGTCAGAAATGCAGTAGCTAGGGGGCCCGCAGCCAAAACTGTGAATAAAAACTACACAACAGTACAGCTAATGAGAATCGATGATATTCGTATACCTTGGTTCCAGATATGAATAGAAAAATCTTGCGCTCTTGATGGATCAAAAAGGCCATCTTCTTTGCAACTGTATCGTAAGCTGCTACCTGCATAACCTCCTTTCAACTGTCAGACTACTTTGCAATTTCGTTTGTACAAACAACTATTACAATCAAAACAGAGACGGATCAAGGGAGTTTCTTCTTCCTAACCTAATCGAGCCTAAAAGATACTAGCTCGAGAGAGAAAAAAAATTTAGACAAGCAGAAATGGTGCATACTGAAACTGAACATCCAAAACCTTACCCTGAAGGGCAAAATATTCAGTTTCTCAAGCCCAGGAGCCATGCTCAACACCTTCTTCCCATGGTCAGGATCATACAAATCTCTCTTCTCCACAGGATGCCCCATGCCAGCAGGATCACGACCCACAATATAAAAGTTAGCTCCTGCGTTTATTCTTGCCTTGGCATGCCATTGCACTTCTGTCGGACCAGCGTAATGCATAGGTGAAGGAAAATTGCAACTATCGTGGTCTCTGGATCAAGAACTTTGTCCTCTAAAACCTTGCTGTGTTGTTCCATTCGGACATCCAAAGGCACATCATCAGCCTTCACAAACCCTCCCAAAGGATGCAGCAAGAGAATGGGATTCTTGTAACCCATATCCAGAAGCCGCCTACGAGTGTCGTTCATCAAAAGAGCGTGACCATTGTGAACCGGGTTTCTTAGCTGAAAAGCGAAAACTGCATCAGCTCCACGCTTATCAAATTCTTTGCGTAGCTCCTTGGGGGAGAGGCGATAATGATCGAGCCCGTCATTGTACTTGATAGGTTTTAGGACTTCAAGGTCTACGCCAATGAGCCAGTTTCCAGCTTGAGTGATGCTCTCCTCCACGTAGGGTAAACCAGGAGCAGTTGTGCCCCAGGTTCTGGCTATTCTCTCTTCTTTGTTGTGCTTGTATATTTCTATACTGCAAATCAAGGCACAAAAACATCATTGGTTCACCAGTTTGTTGAACTCTCCACATCATCTAACCATTTAGCATTCATTGTTGATGGGGTTATATGTTAAATACGCCAAATGGTGTCACTGAACTATGAGGTTTATAATAAAATATGTCAGTAAACTAAACATACAACTGATACGTCAGTAAGCAACCACCTTTTCACATTCCATTTACACTGAAATTGCACATTGACTCAACTGAACTAACGAGAGATCCAACGGAACGAGACTAAAGATCACCTAGTTTGCTATAGATAGTTATGCGACTGTTTAGGAATTTAATCCATTGTTCTTAACAGCCTAAACACGTGAGCAATAAGAAGGCAATTTCAATGATGAGACATAGCCTATTTTGGCATGTTAACTCAACCAAACTAACTACAGATTAAACGAAATGAGATGCAAGCCGCTTAGTTTTCTATAAACCTCACTAAGTCACTATTTTGTTATGTGACCATTTAGGCGTTTTTAACCCCATCGTTCTAACCAGCTTCAACAAGTAAGCAATAACAAGGAAATTACTGTGATGTAAAGAGCCTAATCGGCATGCTGAGTCTACCGAACTAACTGCAGAGCAAGTGAAATGAAACATCGGTACAAGTCACTTAGAGTTCTACAAACCTCACAGTTCTCGGACAATTTCAGCAATTGAACCCCCCATTATCTTTGTCATTTCCAACAAATGAGCAATGACAAAACAAACCACCAAAAGCTGGAGCTTATCACTAACCTTCGAAGAATGGCAATGACATCCCCATCAGGACCCAAAAGAGCAACATCTTTCGCGGACCCAATACTCTCCTTAGTCCCATCATCAATCGCCAACACAATCGGGAGCGACATGTTCACCACCTTCCCATCCTCCATCCTCAACGAATTGAAATGCAGGCTCTGCAAATACTCATCCTCCCTCATGAAACCTCTCAACGGGCTCGCCCACCCTTCACTTACCACATGAACCCACTCCACATCCACCTTCGTTAGCTTCACCTTCGGCAACCCTTCAGCCTCAGAAACCTTCGCGGCCCTCTCCCCCTCCGGCACCACCAAATCCACCAGCGCCCCGCCGTCGGGGTCGATCAAGGAGCTCTTGATCGCCGGCAAAACAGCACCCTTCATGTTTCTCGACCTCGTCGTCCGCCTGTACAGAAATGGAAGCAACTCGTTAGCGCCGTAAATGGGTTTCCCCACCAGCAGCTTCACATTCGTCACGGCAGCCACGGGAGCTCGTCGTATAGCGGTGTGGGAATGGTGTGGGGAACAACGTGGAGCTTGATTGTCAGCGACATGATGGAGGGTTTAAGATCCGTCGAAACTGGGAAGAGAGATGGTGGGGGAAATTGAAGGGTTCTTCTATATTTAGCTAACGGTTCGAAAGAGAGAGAGAGATTACCCTGTAAGATTCGGAGTGAAGAGGATCCACACATTCGCTGCGGGAGTCTTTGTGGATGGAAGGAATTCGATTTATTGCTGGGGGACCAACCAAAACCAGAGAAGGGGGAAAAAGCGAGCCAGCCCAAAAAGGAATTTCGATGACAGATGCAAAAGCAACCGCGAAAGGCTTCTCTCCCTCCAGCCACTACTTGCTTGACTAGCTGAATATGTCGGACGGCCGCTCGGGTTCTCGATGAAGATTAGTACGTTACGGTGGCGACGGGAAGATCGATCACAGTGACTGACGGTTTAATTCAGCTCTAACGGCCGTCATCACAAGAGTGAGAGAGAGGAAGAGAAAAGACCAAACGGATGGTGACGACTGACGGGTTTAATAAATGGACTAAAAGTCTCGTGAAAGCATCGTTCATGAAACCGTACAGTACCGGCGGTTCAACTACCAAATACCAGTATCGGAGGTTCAACTGGTAGGCGGTAATTAACGGTTGAACTACGGTTTAAACCATGGTTTTATCATAAAATACCATACTGCTGACTTTTCCGATACGATATCCGGTACGGTTTCATGGACCATGCATGAAAGTCAAGACCAGGACGTTGATGAAACCTTTTAGTAACAAGTTGAGCTTTTAAAATGCTCGATAGATCCGGGTGGCACTTCACACGTCAGACCCAACGATTATCAACAACATTCTAATGTGGAAGACGAGAGATCAGATCCCACGTATGACTAGCCAGAAGGGCAGAATTCTCGGCGACCATAGCTTTGTTCCACACGAGATGAAGCAAAGCCTCCTTCACAGAAGTTGGTTCCAATGGGGAAGAAGCCTGGGCTGTAGCGACATTAACATACTTGGGATTATGCTTCCCTATGTTATTCTTACCACGTGTGACCATGGGATGGGGACTCGACGGATGCTGCGACGAAGATGGCCAAGCAACACCAGGAGCAGGAGAGTCCGTAGAGGGAGGAAGAGTCTCCGTCACTATAGGTGCTGAACAAGACGCATCACCAGCCGATGTGTGAGGACGAGCGAGCGACGGCGATGACCGTGAAGGGAGAGCTGGTGGTGCGGGAAAGAGACTAACTGGAGGCAAAAAGGCAGCAAACCACGAGGGAAGCACCATGTCCGAGTGAGAGGAAGAAGTGGATGACGAGGACAAAAGACTTAGACGAGGAAGTTCAAATTCAACAAAGACAACGTGACATGACAAAAAAACACGAAGAGTAGCAGGACCGAGACACTTATAGGCACTTTGTTGATGGGAATAGCCAAGGAAAAGACAAGGTCGGGATTTAGAATGAAGTTTATTTGGAGCATAGGGACGCAACCAAGGATATTACAAGCAACTAAAGACACAAAACTTAAGATAGTTAGGAGACTCATTGAACAAAAGAGAGAAAGGTACTTGACCGCAAAGGTAGGGCTGGGAAACGGTGCAGTCTGGTCCAGACCAGACCATATATATGGTCTATGGTCCAGACCGAGAGGCTGAAGTATAGACCACAGATTATATAGTCTGGTCCAGACCACGCCTGTGCGGTTTGGTTCGGTCTGGTCTGGTCCAAATAGACCACACTCAACGAAAAATGAACAATTTGTTTAGTCAACCACACAAAAAATTGAACCAATAACCAAGAAAAATCATTGTTATTTGCCTTAAAACATTAATCCTAACATGCATGAATAATTTTGATACCCTAATTCTTAGTACATAACAAAGATTTAAAGTAAAAGCATCTCAACCTGCACCATAACGTCATATGGAGACACGATTATCTCTACTCTCTAGTTAAATGTGGTTGTGAATAAAGGAGAGACGAGATTCACAAAATTAAGGTTGAGACTTGGGTGTCGTTGTGGGAGTTGGGAGAGTGGTCAAATGGGTTGTTAACACGTATTGACAAGTCGGTTAGGTCCACGGTTTGGTCCGGTAAACCGCGGTCTAGACCAGACCAGACCAAGAGATCAAAACATAAAATAATACAGACCATGGACCAGACCAGACCAGACCATACTTAACGGTCTATGGTCCGGATCAAACTGTACAGTACGGTTTGGACCACGGTTTTTCTAACGGTCTTGTCTATTTTTCCAGCCCTACGCAAAGGGGAGATGATGGGAGACGATTGATCAGATAAACAGTAGTGGAAAAGGCATATGACCAATAAGAAAGAGGTAGACGAGCCTGATGCAGTAAAGTAAGACCCGTTTCAACAATATGACGATGTTTTCGTTCAGAAAGATGAGTGACAGTATACGATGGGGTGAGAAGATGAGTGACACCATGAGAAGCAAGTTCATGACGCAGTTTGACAAACTCACCTCCACCATCAGTATAAAGCCGACGGATGGTAGTAGCAAAATAATTTTCGACCAAACGTTGGAACATAGTGAAAACAGACAGAACAACAGACTTACGACGCAGGGGATAAAACCAAGTATAATGAGTATAATGGTCAACAAGAACAAGATAATACGAATAACCATCAATAGAGGGAATATGCGCAGGGCCCCCAATGTTAGAGAAAATTAGATCTAAGGACCGAGAACTCGAAAGACTAGACACAACGAAGGGTAGCTTATGACTCTTGTTCGACAAACACGAATTACAATGAGAGAGATCCAACGACCTAACAACAGGAAGAGAATTGACACGTAATAGACTAGACAAAGCACGAGACGACGGATGCCCAAGACGATGATGCCATAATTCATAAGTATTGCGAGTGGTAACCATGCAAGACAGACAACTCCAGAACCACCACCAAGCTCGTACGTATCACCGTTGTTCCTCCCGGTTAGCAGCACCGCCCCCGTTCTTAGATCCTCCACAACAAACAAATCAGCAAAAATTTCCACGGAGAAAGGATTAGTACGATAGAGTTTGGCAACAGAGATCAACCACTTACGAATACCACACATAAAATACTATGAAGTGTAAGACAACGAGTAGAAGCAGGAAGAGAAGAAGAGCCAATGTGTGTGATTGGCAAACCTGTACCATCTCCAATATAAACTTCATCGGGACCATTATAGTCCGAGTAGATGCCTAGGTTTCCAGGATCGCGAGTGACGTGATGGCTCGTAGCAGAGTCCATAAGCCAGGAGTCATCTGTCGGAGCAGACGGTCGGGGACGAGATGACGCAGTAGTGTTGTTGGCCTCCGGGCGCTTATGAGGAAAGAGCTGAAAGCAAGTGTGAGCAGAGTGGCATGGCTTCTCACAGAACTGGCACATGATACGAGTGGCGCGGCGACCATCATCATCACCACGAGGAGTATCCCAGTAATTGGAGTAGGAAGAGGGAGGCGGAGAGGAACCATGACCAACCCCGCGGCTAGGCATGTCGCTACGGCTGCAACCACGCCCCCGCTGAGTTGCAAACGCCGTAGCTAGAGAGTCAGTAGGACGAGATGCAATAAACATTACGAGCCTTAATTCCTGCTGCGAATTCCCGCTAATCGGGACCCAGGCCATGACAACCTCGGTGTCATTAACTTTAGCACTAATCCTGTGTTTCTTTCTCGTATGAAGCATCTTGCTTTAGACTATTTGTTTATCCGTCAGCTAGTCCAGTCTCGTCAGCTTCTTGCACGACATGTTCCCACTGCCACTCAGCTTGCCGATTTGCTTACTAAGCCCTTGATGCTGGCGCAGTTTCGACTTCTGTGTTCCAAAATTGGACTCGCTGATGGCCCGTTCACTTTACATTCCATTTTTTGTAGCTGCCACAACAATAAACAAATTAAAATGAAAACAAAACTAGTGATTTCTGAGAAATGAAACCTGCAGAAAACTTGTTTAGCTGAGAATTTTTGTGAGTTCTAAAACTGAATTCTGGAAATGAAAATATGTTTAGTTACTTCATTCTCATTCTTGGTACTTGATTGCTACAATTTTTTTTATTAAACATCATACAACACAAATCATGATTATAATTTTTAATACAAATCACATAATTTTCAAACAATTCCAAACCATTAATTAGGGACTCAACCCACCACCATTTCACTTAATTATACTATTTACAAGTATAGCATCCTGCCTAATTATACAAAGACACGACCAATTATACAAAGACAAAAAATATATATTGTTTTAGTAGCAGTAGCAGCGCTAATTGACCGGGTAAGATAGTCATTGTGGATCTTTACGAAACACCACGTCCTAAATAACCCAGACGGTCACTCTCGAAAAAGTGGAAACCAATTCCCTGTACTCTACCTCTTCCTGGCAACAAATTTCTTGATGGAGTAGTAGGCAATGGAGCCGTCGGTGACCATGAAAGCAGAGTGCAGATGCAGAGCTGAGGTCAAACACAGCGACGACTGTCAGCACTGGAATGAACAGCCCCCCTGCCGCCGATCCCGTCGACGCTGGAGATCGATGTGGCTAAGAAACAGAGCATTGCCGTTATTAGCCTGCCACCATTGATGGGATACTGGGGACCTCATCGTCATCGGGTCGGGACTCGGGAAGGGTCTGTGGAGTTGGAGAACTGGAGAATTGAAATTAGAAGAAGGGCTAATACCACTAGGAAACCCGAACTATTAACTTTGTGTCATTTGTGTCCTAAAGTATTCGATATGACATTTGTGTCCTAAACTATTTTTCCGTTAAAGTTGACTGGCATTGACCGTTAGTTTTTAACAGAAAGTCTAGTCAGCGCTGATGTGGCATCTGACGTGGAAATTTTATTATTATCTTTTAATTTTCCCTTTTGATTAAAAAATAATTAAAATGAATAAATTGGAAATTGAAACCTCCGCCACCACCAAAACCCTCCTCCTCTGCGAATCCTCTCCTTTGCTTCCCGAGCCGCCGGAATCTCCGGTCAGCTCTCCCCTTCTTTGTCAAAGGATTCCGCCGCTAGAACAATTGTCGCCTCCTCACCTCTACTCCTCTCCTCGCATCCCTAATCGGTTGCCACATCCCACCTGATCGAGTCCTCCTCTTCCTGTCACTCCAATCGAGGCGATTCTTATTCCGTCTCTGGGCGATTCTACCTAAGGTGGAGAGGAGGGGCGATGAATGGTCAAGATAGCGAGTTTCACCGCAAAGTCGATCCTGTAGATCTTGATCTCGCATCCTCGACAATCGCTGCATCACGAGGTGGAGCTCGCCGTCGTCATCGGGCAGAAAGCTCGCGATGTGACAGAGGATTCCGCCATGGATTCCGTCAGAGGTTTGATGCAAGTTCTTTTCTCGTCTCGTCTCTGTGAAATTCGGATTTTAGTTTATGACGAGAGAGGGACTCGGATCTGGTAATGCTTTCTCTCAGGTTATGCTCTTGCTCTGGATATGACCGCAAGAGAAATCCAAGCTTCTGCTAAGGTAGAAATGAAGAAGGTAGGGGAGTGAGTCGATTTTACAAAGAAAAAGAGAAAGAAAAGAGTGGCTGCGGAGCTCGGCCGACCGGAAAAACCAGAGAGCGGCAGGGGATGCCGGAATTGGATGTCGCCTAGTCGTCGGCCTGTCTTTTCCCTCTCCTGATCCATCTCTGCGCTCTCTCAGACCCTTCATCGTTGGCGATTCCGGTGCCCCATCCTATTCATCCTTGTTCTCGATTGCGATGGTTGGTATTTTTTTGATATGGGTTTGTAATTGGATGAAGTAGGATCGACAGTGGAGAAGCTGAAAAGCAGAGGGAGTAGGAGGCGGTGGGGGAGTTTTCCTTTACTTTTTTTTTTATTTTAATTTTTAGAAACAATATTAATTAATTGAGTTTACATTTTTAATTTTTATAATAATATATTATTTTTATAATTTTTAATTCATTTTTAATTAAAAATATGAGGTGTCATTGACGTGGCATCCACGTGGCTGGCACGTCAACAAAAGTCAATGTTAATGTTGACTTCCGTTTGGTCAACCGTTATCTATAACGGTCAACGAAATCGTCAGGACATAAATGGCACACAACTATTATACGTTGTGACAAAAATGTCATATCGAATACTTTATGACGCAAATGGCACAAAGTTAATAGTTCGGGTTTCCCAGTGGTATTAGCCCTTAGAAGAACGGGATGGGGATGGAGATTAGTTTTAGGATGGTGGACGACTGATTTCATATTGGGGAATAAAAAATGGCTGGCCAAGGAATTCGAAGCCCTTATTTCATTTAACTACAGTGGAGGAATTGGGGGAAATCCCTTTCCCCATTTCCAGAAAATCAATATTTCTTGTTTTTTTTCGGGTAAAATATCTCGGGTACCACTTAAGTTTGAGAATTGGAGCAGACATACCACTTAAGTTTGAATAGGGCGTCAGGTACCACTGAACTCTATTATTTGTGCATCGGGTACCACTTAAGTTTAATGTTAAGTGCATTCTGTTAAAGTTAACAGAATATTCTTGGAATATTCTGTTTTCTAAATTTCTTAATTGGTCCTTCTACTTTTCTTATTGTAAAAAATCATTTTGACTTATGAAAAACATAAATTTTTATTATTTAGTTGGTATCCTCTTTTGAAGACTTGATACCAAATTAATTTTTGAATATAAAATTTAGAATCAATTATCATTATATGTATTTTCAATTATCATTATGTTTTCTAATAATTGAATTATTCTCTGAAGCAAATATATCCTATGAATTCTGTTTAGTTGGAATCCTCTTTTGAAGACTTTGATACCAAATCAATTTTTGAATAAGAAATGTAGAATCAATTATCATTATAAGTATTTTCAATTACCATTATGTGTTATAATAATTAAATAATTTGCTGAAGCAAATATATCCTATGAATTCTATATCGATATAAATAATCTGAAAATATTATATTTAATTCCCGTACATCATGCTGATGTTGTATAATTTTCTATATTAAATATCCTTGTAATTTTCTAATATTATATTATAGATGTTCCATATTAATTAAATTTACTAATTCTAATTCTCTTCCTATAGTCGTATTTTATTTTCTAGATTTGTTACAGAATGTTATAGCTTTTATTTATTACTTGGTTACTTTCGTTCACTTTTCGTTCTAATTTTTTTTAATTACCGGAATATGTTTAATTCTTTCTGACTGTGTTCCATTTATCATTCTTTGGTCTTGATGTATTGATGATCGATTAGGTTCTATTTTAACTATTTTTAATGATACTTCTAATTGGATTAGCAATTTAAATATATCTTCTAATATTGATTTTAAATATTTATTATTATATTCTATATAATTATTATTATTCTTGATATTTGTTTATTATTTTTACTAATTTATCTATTTTATTGACAATTTTGATTAGTCATTTTAGTAATATTATGTTTAGAAGGTTTTTTTAATTTCTATATTAGATAAAAACTTGTTGAAATATAGTTTTGGATGTTTATAAAAGTTTTGGGTACAAAAAAGTAATTAATTTTTTTGGTTGGATGGAAAACTAGACGGATGCACATTTTGACGACTTTAATGGTACCTGACGCCCTATTCAAACTTAAGTGGTATATTATATATGCCCAAATTCTCAAACTTAAGTGGTACTCGAGATATTTTACCCTTGTTTTCCCATAGCTACCCATAAATTATGAAATGATTTTTTCACATGAAAATGGAATGACAAGTGAACATGTTTTTTCATTTATGTTTCATGATTTATATTGTGACAACAAAAAATAGAAAACGAAATGATAAGTGAACGGGGCATGAGCGCATGACACTACGTCCATCTTTCGGGCGTAATAGAGTTGATTTATAGATATAGTTTCCTTGTCCTTGTAATACATGTATTCCATAACCATTCCTAGTTAGTATGTTTGTTGTACATTGGGTATGGGTGGTTATACGGTCCGGTTAAATTGGACCAAATTGATCCGGTTCCAGTCCGGTCTTTTCGGGAATATAAGGACCAAAAATTGAATTGGATACAATCCGGTCTTGATCCGGTCCGGTCTTGACCCGGTCCGGTCCTAATTTGATCTTGATTTTAGGTGTTGAGGGTCTCTTATCCGGTCTTTATCCGGTTTTTTACCTCAAATCTAAGCTCAAATATGAGATTGGATTGTTTGCTATCCGGTCTCGGTCCGGATTATACAATCCAATTTAGAGTAAACCCAAACAGACCAAATAGCATGCCATAACATTGGGTTATAAATACCCTCTTTTGGGAATAATACAACACACACGATTCTCATAAACCTTACAGCCAATATATCGAATTTTGTTCTCAGCCTTGAGAAACCAATACGTTTCGATTTTGACGTTTCTATTTTCTGAAACGCGTTCCCTTTCGATTTCTCAAACGGTAAGCAAAGCGCGATAAATTGCCATGATGGACATGTCGGCGATATAGCACGAGATGCAATAAACATTACGAGATTAGAGGATATTTTGCGCTAAATATCCCGAAACGGCTGTCCCCAAAATTTCCCCTGGCTGACTCTGCCCTAATTTCCCCAAATCCTGAATCCTTTCAGAGTATATTATCACCCGCCATCTCCAAATTTCGGTTCTCTCTTTCGGCATATTCTTTCCTCCCAGGGAGGACGAAACCTTTTCTTGCACGGAGTAGCTTCCTTCCGTCGATCGATCAGGCTAAGCGACTGTTAAAATTTGGAGATTCACATCGGTGGTTGAACCAGATAGAGAGAAGTCGACGAGCACCAGCCGCCGCCAACAATGGGAGTTCCCGCGTTCTACCGTTGGCTGGCCGAGAAGTATCCGATGGTCGTGGTGGACGTAGTCGAAGAAGAGCCGGTCGAGATCGAAGGTGTGAAGATTCCCGTCGACACCAGCAGGCCCAACCCTAACGAAATCGAGTACGACAATTTGTACCTCGACATGAATGGGATTATCCATCCCTGCTTCCATCCCGAGGATAGGGTACAGACTTGCTTCTACTTTTCCCCGTTCAATTCGTCAAATTTAGTTCCGTTTCGTTGGTGGTAGTTTGGGATTGTATTGGCTTTTCTGGGTGATGGATGTTGAATGGGATGTGTTTATTTTGTGGTTTGTGCAGCCGTCGCCGACTTCTTTTGATGAAGTGTTCCAGTGCATATTCGACTACATTGATAGGCTATTCGTGATGGTGAGGCCCAGGAAGTTGCTGTACATGGCAATTGGTGAGTGCAGTTTTTCACTTTCTGTTTCACTCTGTACTTCTTAATGTGGGGTGTGAATGAAGGCACTGATGTTGTTTCGTCTGGTGCTGATGGGCAGATGGGGTTGCTCCTCGTGCAAAAATGAATCAGCAGCGCTCTAGGCGTTTTAGGGCTGCTAAAGATGCTGCCGATGCGGTATGAGCTGCACTCTTATGTAGTGCTATTGTGTAATTATTTGGAGTTTGCGATTTAGTAAATGTAGAACTTGCAACTATGGGCTGTATCAATTTCGTTTATTCCATCGAAGTTGTGTCCAAGGATAGAGGGATTTGGGGATTTCAAGTATTAAGCTGTTGATGCTGTTGTTGATCTAGATTAATGCATGCTTTCCTTTTTCATCATAGGCATGGAATACGTGACAGTGAAAGACACTTTCTTTCTTTTTCTTCTGGCAGGCAGCAGAAGAAGTTAAGCTCAGAGAAGAGTTTGAGAGGGAGGGAAGGACGCTTCCTCCTAAGGAGGAGTCTCAAACCTTTGATTCAAATGTCATTACTCCTGGAACTCCATTTATGGCAGTTCTCTCTGTTGCATTGCAGTATTATGTTCATTTAAGACTCAACAATGATCCTGGATGGAAGAATATTAAGGTATGGCGTTCTCTTTATCTATCTATGTGACGATCCATAACTGTTTATGTGATTTCATTCGACTATAGTGGATGATTGTGAATTTTTGGTTGGAAGGTTATTCTTTCGGATGCAAATGTTCCTGGTGAAGGAGAACACAAGATTATGTCTTATATACGTCTGCAAAGAAATCTTCCTGGTCATGATCCTAATACACGCCACTGCCTGTATGGGCTGGTATACTTCTGTCGTTCGTCTGAAGGCTTAAAAGTTGAAATCTTTTCATCATTTCTATGAGTGCTAATGTGTTTTGTTGTTTTGTTTCCGCTAGGATGCTGATCTAATTATGCTGGGACTGGCTACACATGAAGTTCATTTCTCGATTCTTAGAGAGGTTAGCATCTGGTTTGTGGATAGATTTCATTTTCATCGACGACTGAATGTTGCAACCTTATATGCTGCTTCATGATTTATCCTGATAGGGGCACTTTTACCATATTTTGAGTGGTCTATGAATGAGGAGATAAATTAAATCTGGTTGTGCTTTTAATTTTTATTATTAAGCTTGTTAGTTATATAAAAAAATGCAGGAGTTTCATTTTTATCCGTTCTGTTAACTGCCGAAGAATTGCCACTTCTATTTTATGTTTACTCCTCACTGATACTTCTTAGGTTGTGTTCACTCCGGGACAAGACAAATGTTTTATATGTGGTCAAATGGGTCATTTTGCTTCAAATTGTGAGGGAAAGGCAAAGAAGAAGGCTGGTGAATTCGATGAGAAAGGTGAAGCTGCTGTACCTAAAAAGCCATATCAGGTACTGTTTCTCCGAATGTTAAATACTACATCTTCTGCTAAGCCATACATAATGAAAATAACCTTCAGTTCTCAAATTTTTGTGCAGTTTTTGCATATATGGATTCTGAGAGAGTATCTGGAATATGAAATGCAAATCCCCAATCCTCCATTTGAGATTGATTTGGAGCGAGTCGTGGATGATTTCATCTTTATATGTTTCTTTGTTGGAAATGATTTCCTGCCACATATGCCGACTCTAGAGATTCGTGAGGTTTGTCTTCTCTGTTAAATTTGTCTGGTAGCTATTCAATTGAGCTTGCTTTTCGAACACCGTGAATTAAGCTTTTGGATTGCGGGTTTTTTGCATTCGTGGCAGGGAGGTTTTGGTTAAGGAAGAAATATGTTGTGTTGTCATGTTTTGTATATTTGTGAACATCTAGCATAGCATCTCCAAGAACTGTTATCATTTTTGGCTTTTGTTAATAAGGCATGTACAAGGGTGACACAAAAGACAGCATCAGGTTTTTGAAATGATATGCTGTGAGGTTACATGGTTATGGACTATTAAAGTCACATTTGTCCCTAGGTAACTGGATTAGATGTTATGGAAAACTTGAACTTTCTTCCATTGTCAGGGTGCCATCAATTTGCTGATTGCCGTGTACAAGAAGGAATTCAAGTCAATGGGTGGATATCTGACTGATGGTAGTAAGGTGCGTGAAAAAATTGTGATGCAGTTGCTGACTCGGTTGGATATCAGGTCGCTCTTGCTTTGAAGATTTGTCTAATGTCGCTTGTTCTCTTTCCAGCCAAATTTAAGTAGGGTGGAACATTTTATTCAAGCAGTAGGATCATTTGAAGATCAGATATTTCAGAAAAGAGCCCGGTTACAGCAGGTATTCATTGTGCAGATTGTTCCTTCTTTTTGTTGTTTTTGGTGTGCAGATTTGTTGTCTGGAGGTGTAGTGATTCAATGACTTGTCTAGGCCTTGTTATACTCCTTATCTGCTGTGTTTGAGTAGTCTATTGTTGAGAAATGCAAGACGGGAGATGTAGAATTCCTTTGTGTTGAAAATTGCTTATGGAAAATAGTTTTTTTTACGAAGATTTATTGACCTTCGGTATGTTCATGTCTTGCAGCGTCAGACTGAAAGAATCAGGCGGGAGAAGGCGCAGGTGAAAAGAGGCGATGATGCGGCACCTTCAGTTCAACCTGAGTCTTTGGTTCCAGTTCATAGATTTCATGGTTCTCGTCTAGCATCAGCTCCACTTCCATCACCGTATGAGCGAAGCTCTGGAAGTTCAAACGGGGATACTAAAAGGAAACATTCTGGGCCTTCTAACGATGAAGGATCCCCTGGTCGAGCTCATAAAGTTGCCCGGTTGTCTTCAGTAGCCAATATTGGTGCTGCCATTGTGGAAGCTGAGAATAGCCTGGAAACAGATGTATGTTTTCTGCTTTAGAGAGGCAGATCAATGGATTCTGACCCTTTCGGCCATTCTTAAAGACTCAAAATCTATGTTCTTGCCTTGATTTGGTTAAGAATCCATTGATTTACTCCATTTGTTATTTTGGTGGAAATTAACTTTATGTTGTTCATTGACATCAGTTGTCATATTGATAATTTCCTCTTGTGTTTTTTTGTTCAGGTACAAGACAACAAAGATGATCTCAAAACCAAGTTGAAGGAGTTACTTCGTGAGAAATCTGATGTTTTTAACACAGAAAATGGAGGAGATGACAAGGTTTTTATTTTGTTGCACTAGCTAATACTCCTTGTCATAATTTTATAATGATCAGAGGATGAAATGGAAATGGGCTGCTGGCTATGTCTTGAAGCTTAATAATTATGGTTTTATTCCATGTGGCAACATTACTTGCTGTTGTGTTTTACGCATTATGAAAGCTGGGTGCGCTTGTCCAATTTGTTCTGGTGTCCAGGATTTCATGCAACACTTCTCTAATTTTGGTATCTGTTGCCCAGATTAAACTTGGTGAGCCTGGATGGAAGGAGAGGTACTATGAAGAGAAATTTTCTGCCCAAACGCTCGATGAACTTGAAAATGTTCGAAGAGATGTTGTAAGTTGTAGAGAAATTCACTGCCATTAAGTGTTCATTTTTATTATTATTATGAATATAATTGCTAACTCTTGGCTATTTGGTATCCAATGGTCTAGGTTTTAAAGTATGTGGAAGGTCTATGTTGGGTAATGCATTATTATTACGAAGGAGTTTGTTCATGGCGCTGGTAAGATTATATTTCTTCCCTATCCAGGCATATTAGTTGTTTCTCGTCTTCTGGTTTCATTGATGCAAACTTATTTACTATGAGCTATGTTAGCACTGTATAAGAGATACATTGGTCTATGGTTATCTTAAATTCAGATCTTTTTCATATATTTTATAGTTTGTTCCCTTTTGATTTTCAGGTTCTTTCCTTATCATTATGCACCCTTTGCTTCTGATCTCAAGGACCTCGGTCAGTTGGACATCACATTTGATATGGGTTCTCCTTTCAAGCCATTCAACCAGCTGTTGGGAGTTTTTCCTGCTGCAAGGTGCATTGCGACTGTACTTTTCTAGTAGTAATTTTCTTTATGTATAAGCACGTATTAACAACCTGCAAGAACTAACTGTGGAATGCTTTTTGTAGTGCCCATGCTCTTCCTGTAGAGTACAGAAAATTAATGTCAGATCCAACCTCACCTATTATCGATTTTTACCCAGTTGGTAAGTTCTTTTTAACTGATAATGAAGCCATATGTTTCGTTAATATCTACTTGTTGGGATAACATAAACTTGTATCTATGACCCAGATTTCGAAGTTGACATGAATGGGAAACGATATGCCTGGCAGGTAAGTTTTCTTTCTTACCTTTCACCTTTTCCACCCTTAATCTCACATTGCTCAGTTTGTCAATTCTTAGTTTGTTAGATTTCTGACCCATTTATTCTTGGCTTTGACCCTCATAAGGGTATTGCGAAACTCCCATTTATCGATGAGACTCGACTTCTTGCAGAGGTTGAGAAGGTTGAGCAAACTTTAACGGTACGGTCTTGTGACTTCTCCTTCCTCTGTGCAAATTTGTATGTTGGACTAAAACAATGGGGTTTTATTTTTGGGTATGAAATGCAATGTAGGATGAGGAAGCAAGGAGGAACAGTTTTATGTTTGACATGCTTTTCGTTTCTTCATCTCACACCCTGGCCCAATGTATATACTTGCTCGACAATAAATCAAAGCAAATGACAAATAATGAGAGGATTGGAATCAAGGAATGCATCAACCCAGAATTGAGGTCTTTATCTCATTATTGTAATCTCTTCTGATTGCGTACTGCAAATATTGTGATCTTCATGGAAAAATTTCTGATTTTATTTAGGCCTACATGCAGTGATGGGATGAATGGCTATATCTCCCCTTGTGCTGGAGATACTCACCCTCCAGTGTTTAGGTCTCCAGTCACTGGCATGGAAGACATATTGGACAACGAAGTCATGTAAAGCTTAGACACTCACATTACAGATCAGTACTCTTTACCGTGAACTTGCCATAACTGCTAACCGCTACTCTCTGCTGTTTTTCTACTTTTCTCCAGATGTGCTATTTACAGACTACCTGATCCCCATAAACACATCACTCGACCTCCTCCTGGTGTCACATTCCCCAAAAGGGTATATTATATACATTTCATTTTCCCGGTATCCATTTTGCTTTGCTTGCCTGAGCTAAGTTGACTTCATGCCCTATCTTGTCTAGATTGTGAGCTTGCAAGACATGAAACCTGATCCGGTTCTGTGGCACGAAGACTCTGGGAGAAGGCCTTATGACAGGTAGGTAGTTTCTATCACAATCTCATTAAAACAGCCAAACCATTATTGGTCAACTACCTCATTTGGTTATTGCACTCTTCCTGACATTGTTGATTCTGAACCTTCTTGTATGTCTATGATAAATATTTAAAAAAACCGCTGTCTCTTTCCACGTGTGACGAATGTCTTTTCTTTCAGGCATAACAATAGTAATAATAATAATAGCAATGGAAACTACTCTGGCCGCCATAACAATAACAACAACGGGAACATATCTGGCCGCCATCTCGGCGAGGCGTCTCATCGGCTTGTCACCAATAGCTTGCAGATGAACAGACAGGGAAACCAATACAACAACCATGCACAGCATGGTCGTGCACATTCTTATGATGCTACGCCATCATATGCTCCTCGAAACTCATCCTACTCAAATGGATCTCATCATGATTATTCACATTCTAGGCATCAGCAGTCTGCACCTCCTTATCAACAAAGGTACGATCAGTCTCGTGGGTCCAACCCCCGGTATGGAGGCTCTCGATCTTCATATGAGAGAGAGGATCATGGTGGGGGATATTATCCGCAAGGCGGGTTTCATCATCAAGGCAACCCCCGTGGCGGTGGGTATGTTCCTCAGCCAGTAGTATCCCCGCCGAATGGCGGTGGTTATGATGCATACCAGAGTCGCCAGCCAGCAGGCACACAGTGGGGCGGCGCTCCAGCTGCACCACCAGTCAACCAGGCCGTGCCTTATGGATACGGTCACCAACATCACCATCAGCAGGCTGGCGGAAACAGGTTTGCTGCCTTGGACCATAGATCAAACCGAGTGCCACCACCACACCATGCAAGAACTCATCACGAACAGCCGCCGCCTCCTGGAGCTGAAAATAGGAGGCAACAGTACCCGCCACACAATGCTGCCCCTCGCAGGCCAGCACCCCCACCCGGGTACAGCAGGCGGTAGGAAAATGTGGCAATGGCGTTTGTGATTCCAATGCTGTAATGTCCCCTTTTTTTCTTCCATTAGTTTTGGTTGCAGTCTTTTAGTTATGGTCTTGCTCCATTTGTTGTGTATTATTGTTGTAACCCCAAAAGCTCAGAATAAGCAGGTGTCCAAGGGACCTCATTCATTTGGGTTTAGTGCATCTGCTATACTTTGATGTTCAATATCTTCATAATCGGATATTAATGATTAGTATAGACTAAAGAGATTGTCTTTTGTCCCTGGTTTTTATATATAATTATCATCATTTGGAAGAGAAAAGGATCACCTCTTTCCTTGTATCTTCCTGCTACTGGATGGTAAAGAACCCAGCTGCTAGCTAAGCTAACCACTGCCCTACAATTGGAGCTTCATGCAGCAGCTAGCTAGGGTCAGCCAGCCATTATCTTGGAATGTGGACATGTTTTTGCCTAAACTTTTATGGCAAAAACCAACCAGAGACTAGCTAGTACTTCCCCTTTGGTCATTTCATCATCATAACAGACAGCCAGCCAGCCAGCCAGCCAGGTAAGGTTGGAGGGGAGTCGCCATCCAATTTTGTTGCCCGCACGAATGATCAAAAATTATTTATATGCATGTTCAACAGCAAAAATAAATAAATGTGATCCCTACCACATGCGCGTTACCAACAACTTCACCAGTAATCACCATCAGCTTGCTCTTGCTCTTGCTCTCTTACCCTCCTTCATAATCATCATATGAGATTACCCCAAGGATGGGCAGATGTCGGAATTCCCAAATGTATCAAGGCACCGACTCTAATATAGTGACAAAATAGTCTAATTTAATGATGCACATAGGGTTCAATAAGGGCCTTCACCTCTGCCTCGATCGATCTGAGAAGAGCATATGAGAGTGTGAATAGGGGTGATAAACGGTTAGTCGGTTATCGGTTTTAACCGATAACCGAACTGATAAAGTCGGTTAGTGGTTAACCGATAACCACTACTTTCTTATTGATTTCGGTTTTGGTTAGTAGTATTTTGGTTAGTGGTTAACCGCTAACCGATTAATCGGTTAGCGGTTAACCGATAAGAAAACCGATAACCGCCTACTAGTGTGACTACATGGTTTTTTATTTTGGTTAAGGGAAAAAGTTGTAAAATTCAAAACCAATCGAAGTTGCAATTCCAAACATCCCAATTCTCACCTATTGCAAACAACCCTCCATCAAGAGTCTCAAATGTTGTTAAGAGTTAGAACTCGAAGTCACCCCTCTCTAAATCCCCTTTGCACTCGATAGAGTGAACCTTAGGTTGATGACTATGGGCTAGATGAAGATCTTGGAGTAAATGATGACTATGGGCTAGATGAATTGGAGCGAGATCCTCGGATCATTTAGGTTGATGATTTGGAGATAATGAACTTGTTATTTGTGTCTTGTTGTGATTGTGACTTGTGGTTGAATTGTGGGCATGTAGATTTTATGTAGTGGAGTTGTGGTTGAATTGTGTGGTTGCTTTAGGCTTTATGTTCAATTGATTTAGATGACTTTATGGTGTGTGATTATAGAGGCTGAAACAAAAGCAGGTCACTCAAAATTTAGGGTGAATCATTAAAAAAGGTGGTTGAAATTCGGTTTTGGGTGGTCGGTTTTTGAACGAAAACCGAGAAAGTGAACCAGAACCTGCGGTTTCAGTTAACCGCAAGGGAAAACCGAAACCGATGTTTGCAGTTTTCGGTTAACCGAAGCCTCTGTCGGTTTCGGTTTCGGTTAGTGATCTTGGGACAATTTTTGTTGCGGTTAACCGATATTTCGGTGCGGTTAAACCGAAACCGCACCGACTAACACCCCTAAGTGTGAATACTCTTTTCCTTCACAAGTTGATGTTGTCTAATTGATGAAATTAAATTGTTGACAAAGGGAAAAAGAGGGACGACAGAGAGAATCTGCACGATACAATAGCAACGGACAAAGTTGGCGATCAATGGTGATTGGCACTTTTGTGTGTAATTTAAGTGTAGGCGGCAGAAATGATCGAGTATGAATGAGCTGTACGTGCATGGGCAAGCGAGCTAGGCTACTTTGTATATGATTTGATATTTTATGTTGCTCAGTTGCTGTCCTGATGTGACAAGTTAAAGTTCATAAGGTATCCCCACGTAATATCAACCCGGTTACGGTGCCACCACGTGATTACAGGGCGTATGATATCGTTGAATCTAGCACGAGCGATTCATGATCATTGAATAATCGTCCACCCTCGATTAAGTACATGTGAACACGTGTTCAAAACGCATCAATAAGAACAATAATAATTTTTCCGCTCCACGCATTTCCTATCCTATTGCACTAAAAAGTGCCTTGGATCGGGGTTTTAGACCTAAGTAAAGTTAGATGTGGCTCAACTCCTGGGGTAAGAGTGCATATGGACCAAGTGATAAAAAGTTCCATTGGGTTGTGATTCGGTAATGGGCCTTCTCCAATAGATTCAATTGATGGTCTCTCTCCCAAGTACGTAACGAAATGGTGGTTCTTTGGTCGAAAGGTTCGATAGTTGTATTTATCATTACATCTTTCGAAAACTTCAGAGTCTAATGAACCAACGAGTCCTACTAACTTGAATTTTACGGGAGAGTTTTATATATGGATACTAATCGTTTCCTTAGATGCTCCCCTCAAACGAAAGTTATTTCATAGGTTTGAGGTTTGCATAGGTCCCGCCATATCATACGCTTAAACACAACAATTAATATGGGAGGTCGCGAAGGGGCTTGAACACCTTTACCTCAAAGGACAAACCACTTCTTATATCATCATGTCAATAACAAACTGATCTCAATAACTCGAATTATTGAAAGATATTCGTATATGATTGTTAACCACATCCTTACACAACCATGAATACCGAGAAGGACCCCTAACAATTAGTACCAGCAGACAGCCAAACCAAACCCGAAGATGGGATCAGTAGGCAAGCAAAACGAAAGTGATGTGAGTAACATTGCACATGCAAGTCCTTCCTTCCTTCGTTCCACCATCTCCCATACAAAGGAAAAGCAGAAGCTTCTGTCGATGGACGTCCCTCTCTTTTGCATGGTTTTTCCATTTCCATGGCCGACTGATGGCACACGTATATACCCTTTGCTATCCTGAACCCTTGGTGAGGGAAATTTCACGCCAACGGTTGTTAAAGGGCTGGACCCGAATCCAATTGGACCTAGCTAGCTAGGTCGTCATTGTCCAATGTCCAAGCAAACATATATAGCAAACGTTCGATCGTCCTTTTTGTAGCTTCAAAGGAGAACGTGCAAGTTCGATTCGACAGAAGGAAAAAGGAAAACGAAAAGTACAATACTTAGGACAGTAACCGTAATGGTCCTTTGAATTCATTCACAATTAACCTTCTTTCTACCCCGCCACTTAATATGCTCTCATCGGTTATGCAACCATCAATAATCAAATCTTAACCTTTCATTTAGAAAATCCAGATCTAAGGATGGAGAATTAAAGGTCATTTTTATTTTCTCTAACTTTCTTAATCGACTCATATCTTTTTTGTTTTAACTCGGATTTTAATTTTTTTTTTGCACAGATGGAACGAGTTCATCGTGCTCTACAAAATGAGATCAATTTTCAATATTTTTTGAGATTTTTTTTTTGACTTTTAACATTGGGTACCACAAGATACCACCCCGTACCAAGGTGGTATGGTATGGTATTGTGTGGTATTTTTTGGTCCTGTAATTTGTTCACCCAGAAATTTGTAGATCCAATAGATCATGATGAACTCGTCCCTTTTGTGCAAACGTTTTCAAAAACGAACTAAAACGAAGAAAATACCATATGGTATGCAGTTGGTACTGTGAGGCCAGAATTTTTTGTTATAAAAAAATATTGAAAATTGATCTCATTTTGTAGAGCACGATGAAATCGTTCCACCTGTGCAAAAAAAATTAAAATCCGAGTTAAAAGGAAAAAGATATGAGCCAATTAATAAAGCTAGAGAAAATAAAAATGGTCTTTAATGCTCCATCCTTAGATCTGAATTTTCTTAATGAAGGGTCCATATTTGTTTATTGATGGATGCATAACCCATGGTTATGCACCCTATCTTGAGCCGAGAGTTTGATAAATTATTTTACGTTTTAGATTTGTTGTGAATGTTCTTTAATCTCAATTATGATGTAATCTGCCTGATAGAAATTGACTTAATTAACATGTCTCATGGCAAGTCACGACCCATAGAATTTCATTTATTCCTTGACAGAAGACGTAATTTTGATCTGACGCAATAATCAACTTGAAATTATGGTCTGTAGCTGTAAGTCAAAATTGTCGACGCAATAATCAATTTGAACATTGTCAGCGCATGATCTTTCGCCTATATAGATCCGAAGTAAAAATGACGAAAAATTATTGAAAACAAGATTCAAGAAATTAAGAATTACAATATTACGTGAGGAAAGTCGTCGGAATCGAAGAAAGTGCTCCATTACTTTTGGAGTTGCGAGACCTAGCTAGCTTGTTAGGTTATATGGTGTGGTATGTTATCATCAAAAGTCGACATATTCTTCAGTTTGATCGATCGGGTTGCCATATCTATGGGTATTCTCCAGTACTTAGCTTGCAAAATGGTCGCTTTGTTAGCTTCGAATGGTCGATATCAAAACTTACACAGAGGGTTTCCCTTTTTTAACAGTTGGGGATCGAGAATTAAGCTGCTAAACATGTTCATTTGTCTCCATAAACTGTACATTTGGTCGCATCGACTGGAATGGATGGATAATGGATTGTGTAATCCCTTTCCTTCCAACCCACAAAATCGTGCAATTTCTCCCTTCCTAGCTAGTCGGGTATTGCCTGCCTTAGGCCTTAGCAATGCATCATCAACGGCCAAATAGCATGCAGCTGCAGGTGTACGTGCCTACGGAAAGGAACCTTCGGATTATCAAACTATCAACTTATAATAATGGCCAAATTCACTTGTATAGCCAAAACTTTGACGATTGTGACAAATATAGCCACTTTTGGAGAAATACCAGAAATAGCCAGAATTTTGAAAGTTCGATGACAAATATAGCCATTTCCGTTACATAATTTGACGGCGTCAATAACACCGTTAGTCAAATTAACCAAACGTTTACCTGGCTGCCAACTCACAGGACACATCATTGACAACTCAACAATACTTGCCATGTCATATTTTAATTTAAAAATAAATAAAAAAATGACAAATTATTTTTTTTCATCCTCTCTCCTCTCCCACCACTCGCCGTCGAAGAACTCTTTCTTCTCCCTCTCCTTCCACCACCTACCCCAACCCCAAACTCATATCCTCTCCACCTACCCGACAGCGTTCCAGATCCAACCCACCACCGACCCCGCCGAAACCGCTGCGACAACATACTGACCCTACGATCTCAATACCCGTCGTCGTCGCCATCGTCAATCATCACCGTCGCCAATCGACCTCGGACACGCCGCTCGACTGATTTCCTCTCTGGTTTTACCTTTTCCTGTGTTGCCCTGCACTGGGTTCGGATCTTCATGACCCAGCGGGAGTAGATCGAAAGGTGAAAAGCTTGTGGATCTCTGCTTGGGTACTCGGCCAAATCGAACTTCCCCCGCTGCACTGCTCACCATCGTCTTCCATTGCCGTCCACCATCGGTTCGCCCCTCTGTCGTCGCACCCAGATCTCTGCTCGTCATCGCTGTTTCGAGTGTCATCGATCTGTCTCCGCCAGCATCTGGCATCGTCGATCTGTCCCCGCTACGTTGCTCAGCATCTATTTCCGCCTCCATCTCGCCGCCGTCGATCTGTCCCCTGTGGGCTGCTCACCATCTATCTCCGCCAACATCTGGCCGCCATCTTCCTCTACTTTACGGAGCGTAAAGCTTCGACAGGCGACAATAAAGGAGAGTGGGATTCATAGGTGGCGATTAATATCTCAATTGGATTTTTGTTTGGTTTGGGAATGTTACAGATTTGTGTAGAGATATGGAGTGGGCGACGGCAATTGGCGACGGCGATGATTGACGATGGCGACGACGACGGGTATGCAGCAGTCGATTGAGCAAATAGGGGGATGTGGGGTTTCAAGGTTTGATGGATTTGGGGTTTCAAAGTTTTGAGATGACTGTTAGATGAGTGGCTTCTGGGTTTCAATTGAGAAGACTATGGTGGGAATGGGTCTGTGAAAGAGAAGTTGGGGGCATAGATGGAGGAGAGGAGGTGGAAACATGGATTTTTTATTTATTTATTGATGAGGTTGAAACAGACACGGAGTTGGGTTTAGGCCTTAGGGGGATGTGGCTTTGTGCAATATTTCTTTTTATTTTTTTATTAAGTTTTTCATTAATCTATGTGGCAATGTTGTTTAAAAATGTCACCACCACCTCAGCAATGCCGTTAGTCCAGTCATCTATTTGGTTAACACCGTCAAATAATTGGATGGAAGTGGCTATTATTGGTATTTCCCCAAAAGTGGCTATATTTGGCAAAACCGTCAAAGTTTTGGCTATACAAGTGTATTTGGCCTATAATAATATGCATTCATATAATCATATTAATCTTCAATAGAAAAGATATATGATATCAATCTAGCTCAATATTTCCTATCAGATAATCGTTTATGATTTTTTCACCCATTAAATATAAAAGAATATTTTTTTCACGTGGTTAATTGCAAATTGTTATTTCAAAAACTTCACCCATGATTCTATTAAAAACTCAAGAATTATATCTCGTTTTAAACAATGCTAACTTATTGCAATTGTTATATCTTGTTTAAATTTCATTTATGTAGATACTAGAATGTATTATATGTAACAATGACAACTAAATTCATTATTACATTTTTTTTGTGGTAGAAATATTAACCAACATTGACGAGGTTTACGTACAAAATCTCACAACGCTTACCTGTATATTTTATATGTACTTATTTTCTCTGGAACTAGGGTGGGTGCCTGGTCTCAGCCACTGGTCAACGCCATCCCTGCCAGCGACTATTAATACAATGTCTGCATAGTTAGTAAGAATTAGAAAATTTGATCAACACGAATTCGACGGTCAACCCTTAATAGTGAGATTCACAAGATTCGATCACAAAACTTTTATCGCTTATTAAATCATCTCCATTAGTACATAGATAGGTAGATAGGTCAACATTGTCAAGAACCAGTTGATCTTAATAACTCGAGTTGTATAATAAATACCAAATACTAACACGCCCCTCTCAAATGAAAGCCAATGGGATTACCGAGATTCGAGACGAAGACCCCTCAGCGACAAAAAATTTTGATATCATATAAAAAAATCAGTTGATCCAAGTTGTGAAATGTTCTATATATCTCACATGCGAACAACCACTGCTCTCTTTCTTTTTTTTACCGCATCCTCTAGAAAACAATGATGTACGGCTTGATCCCATTTGGCAGTCAAGAGAATGGACGAATTCATTCAAGAGATGAATGAAAGCGATGAAATGACACATCAAAGGAATGCTGTTGCTGCTAGCTATATAGATAGGGGAAAAGTTGATGGCCTCTTTCAATTTCTCCTTACAATGTTGTCTTTTTACGAGGGCAAGCATGCAGTAAACTCGGAGCCTGCAGGGAGGAGGCCAGCCGGGGCAGAGTAACATGGGTGGCAATGTGACCATTTTTTAGCTTAGCTTACTGAGGAGCAGCAGCAATGTTGTTTCGAAACGATTCTCAGCCATCAGAAAGTCACAATAGATTTCCTTCTTTTGTTTGATTTGTGTGGAGCCCTAGAGTGAGACTACTACTTTATTTGGCTCCTCTCTCTGTTTTGGTTTTGACTTGGGGCAGCCAATCTCATTCACAGAAGAACGTGGATGGAGTGGGACTGTGGGAGTAGCTATGAACATTTACGTTTATTTAGCTTACAGCTTGGACCTTCCCAGCTTTCTCTTTTTTTTTTTTATCATCGTAGTTTCAATCGGACATGAATTGTTTTTATCTCACAAACCCCAAAAATACTACCACAAAACATATATGCATATTAACCCTTTGACATGTGATTTACAAACTAATAGCAAGATTTCGTCTAATAGACTAAGTCGTGTCCTCCCATTCAGAACATCAAAAGCTCATGATTGTCTTATTCGGGATAGACATAGAGTTGACAGTGTGTTCATTGGTCATGAAATCACGCATTAGCTAAAAATTCATTGGCAATGGCGATACCTATTGGATGGGGCTGGAGTTGGACATGGAAAAAAGTGTATGATCAAGTCGAATGATCTTATCTCTTTTTTGAGATGATGAATCTGTTAATTGATGGTGTGGCCTTCTCGAGTTCTCAAACAGGGGAATCCACGGTTGTCACTCATATTCGCCATCTGTAAGGAAATTTTTTTAGGGTTGATCTCGTAGGCCATTGTTGACCTCCATTCAAATGACCCCCAGATTGTAAAGTACTTGTCGTCGTCGATGTATACAATACGAAAGAGGAGGAATAGCGTACTGCAGCCGGACGATGTCGTATTAAAGTCAGCCTCTACCTCCTCCAAAGTCCTCTACTTCATTCAATAAGGGGCTGAGAGAGAAAACGATGCACTCTAAAAGCCATTTTGGACACACATATAGGTAAGTATTAAAGTCATGAAATGATTACTGTTTCATTAGAGTTTTACTAAAATCACGTACTGTCATTTGCTTTTCTAACCTACCACTTATTCCTTAACATGTGACATGGATCAATTGTTAACATTTCAAGAATCAGGTTGACATTAGGGTATTTTGTGCTAAAATCGTAGTTCAACCGTGGTTAAATCCAGATTGACACAATGCTCGAACCCGAGCCTCGATTTATGTTCAAGAAACCAAAAATTGTAAAACCATACCTAAGGTTGTACCAAAAAAGTTAGCATTAGAGTATTTTGTGCTAAAATCATAGTTCAACAGTGGTTAAAATTAGGCTTGACACGTTGCTCCAACCCGACCCTCGATGTATCTTAAGAAAAACTCAAAACTTGTAAAACCATATTGACGGTCGTGGCTGAAAAGTTAGCATTATGGTACTTTATGCTAAAATTATAGTTTAATGGTGGTTAAATCAGGCTTAACACGTTCCTTCAACTCGAGCCTTATGTTCATAAAAAATCAAAAATTGTAAAACCATAATGAAGGTTGTACCGTAAAAGTTAGCGTTAGGACATTTTGTACTAAAATCGTAATTCAAACGTGGTTAAATAATTTTATATAGCTAAAATCACCTGCTGATTTAGATTCTGCTAGGATTATTTCTAATAGACTGCTGCTAAACGCGGTCACAAATAAAATACGGGTTTGCAAACAATATATTTTTTCCTATGAGAAGCCACCCTTGATCCTGCTCTGACGTTGTCTAACCCGCCCCTGAAGGGTCCAGATATATATCTGACACGTCCCGACCCTGTTTCCTTCTTGACCCTGTTTAACCCACTAGGGTTGGGCGGGTCGGGGAGGGTCGGGTCAGTGGGTCAACCTTTATCAACACACTGCTTTTTTTATAAATTATGTTTTGTTATCCAAAATTATTTTTTCTCACAATTTAGTACCTACAAATTTTTTTACAAACAAGTCCTTGAACTTTGATGGTAAGATCGTATTTTGGTACCCAAATTTATTTTCTTACAATTTAGTACCTAAAGTTTTAAAATTTTACAAATAAGTCCAATGTGTTGGTATGTGAAATTTTATATCATTATTTGTTGCTAATGGTCATAGAGTCATAAAGTGACCCAACCCTACCCGACCTTTATAAGGTCAAAAGATGACCCGATCCTTGACTCTGCAGACAAACAGACCCGCACGACTCTGTAGACAAACTTACACCCCTACCCTATTTATAAGTGTCATCCAACAAAACAATTTTGCAACGGAGAAGCCCAGAATCCATCCCCAACCGCAGCTTAGCGCGGCTCAAAGTTCCCTAGTAACAATAACAAAGACAGGTTCCCCTTTGTTTTCTGTCCACAAGAACATGCACTCTGAAAGGCCACCCACACATCCCATTTCCTATTTGTGCGTCCATCTCTATTGATTCCATTCCAGACTTAAATACTCCCCATTGCCAATGGTAACTTCAATAGAATGATGGTACACTGTTGATTTTTTTATATGCCCAACATTTCGAGATATTGAAAATTTGAAACACATGTTGTTTCTCAATATGATATAAAAAAAATTTACTGAAAAACTAAAAATGATGTGTTCAGATTTCGATGATTCTCAATAATCAATATTAATGACCGAATATAATCACTTTAAATTTAGGTTTAGTTTCTTTCTCCCATCCCGACTAAACCTAATGAAACCTATATATAACTTTTTCGTTGTGACTCCAACCATAGGCGGAGCCAGGGGGTTGGGAGGTGTCTTACGACACCAGTAATTGTTGGGTAAAAAAATACGTTTGTTTGTATATATATCAAGAATCAACCTCATCAAACTTTAGGTGATATAAGAGTGTTTTACCACTACACTATTGATTTTAAATGGTAATTGGTAAAATTCCCAATTGAAATATACCTCAAAATCGATCTCTCTATCTTCTTAAGTTAGTTTTGATTCCACCCGTTGCAACTGCAAGTTTAGGAATAGCATTTTGCAGCTTTGAACTATATTAAGAACAAGTTTTGAAGTCGAAACGCAACGAGTTTACTATGATTACTTAGTTGGATTCATTGAAAAAGACTTACTAAAGAGTATAGACACCAAATGTATTTTGCATTTCTTTTGAAATATGAAAAAGCATCGTGATTATTATTAATTGAATATTTTTTTATCTATAAAAGAATTATTTATTTATTAAATAATTCTTCATATATTCACATTCTGAAAAAGATAACACAAATACTTTCCTTCTGCCACTAACTCCAACATTATCAAGTATCACTACTCACGAGCAATTTCCCTAAGCAAGGAAGCAATGTACGGATATGGATAATAACGGGGGCCCAAATTGCCCTCTTTCTCATGTGTTTGGTTGTTGTGGTGGCCTGTACGGCTAGGGCTACCTAATGATGATAATCAACCAACCTAATAAGTTTGAGGCCCAACCAAAACAGGACCACAAACCTCACCCCTTCTTCTTTTTCCAATGTTTGGGCCAACAATAGCAAACCCTAGATAAATATATTGAGCCCTCCCTCTCCAAGGAAGAAGGAGACGATTTCATTTCATCAATCGCTCTCACCTCCCAGCAAAAATCTTTCAACCAAGATTTTCTCCCCCAGCTTTTCTCGAAAACTTAAAAAAAATGGTAGAGGATAAAACCACTCCACTCCACTCCACTTTTATGATATAAGCAAAGAAAGCAATTGAGACTTAAGATTTTAACTTGTCATAAAATTATGAGTTTCATCGTTAGAAAAACAACTCAAAATCGAGAGTGCATTGAGAGTTTTGATGATCGGCTTTCATTGTCTCCAAATTGATTGCAAAACTATGCATTATAAGGATGAATCGATTGATAGTTCAATCGCTTAATTTTGGAAGTTACTTGTACTTTTTTTCGGATGCACGTATTTCAAACAATGCATTCTACGCTTGCTTGATTGATAGAACAATATTCATATCACAAAACCAATGACATGTCAATTTCATTCTTATTTATCTCCCCCAAAGAGAAAACATAGCATGGTTGATAATTAATATACTGTATCTGCTCTTTATGGTTGTGGTAGAAACAGATATGAATGAAGTAGTAATATATTGAGTAGTGACAGTGGTGGCCCTTCTTCTTGTCATAAAAGAAGACTTGACATGGAAATGGACCAGCTAGTTTTTAGCTGGAAGAAGAAGAAGAAGAAAAGGAAGTTAGGAAAGGGAAAAACCAAACCCCCCATCTGTATGATTTAGAGAGAGAGAGGGAGGTGGGAATTGTGCAATGAGGAAGCAAAAAACAGAGCTGCCTAATCAAAACAGAGCAATATGAATTGCAGAAACAGGGAGGTGCCAGCAAGGTTCAAATTCAATTAATCCCATGTACCCTCTTTCCAGTGAATTGTTGTATTAATGGGATTGGGTGATGACTTGATCCACTGAATTTACAGGTCTCAATAATCAAAACCCACCACAGCAAAAGGGCAAGTGGGAATGGTGGTGGTGGTACAATTTCAGCAGGACAGTTATTGTTACTCATCATCACCCTCTCAACTCTCAAGCTCTGCTTCTAATTTATTTACCACATTCAAGGCAGCTGAGGTAGTACACTTGCTATGAATCAATCCTCATTGGGACTTGTTTTTCCCTAATCTTTCCTAGGGGAGAAGTGTGATCTCTCACTTGTAATAGTTGGGAGAGTCCACAGACCACTTTGGCAAGCTAATTGATCAATACAACTATACAAGGTTGTTTGGATGCTACGGTTGGATGAGGCAAATTGACTCAAGTGTTTTAAGTCGGAGTAACTAAGTGATATAGATTCGTTTGTCAACACAAAAATACAAATGCAAACAGTTTGGTTGAGTCAAATTAAATTATTGTGTAAAAGTGTTTATCTTTTTGATGAGCAAATTGGGTAAAATTTATTCATTTAAGAAAGCCACCATCCAATCCACCCTACGTTTTTATGGCGGAACTAGGGAGAATTGGCATGATAATGGTCTTACTAAAATCGTTGTGTGAGTCTATGGAAAAAATCATTATATGCATGTTTGAATGGTAAAAGACTTAGAAAATTCAAGTGAAAAAGTTGAAATGAATTTCATCCTCCCCAAAAGTTTTTTTTTATAAAGGTGATATTGATTTAATTTTTTGTGATTAAGGTACTGTAAAAATTTGAAACTGGGACCTCCAGATTCTAAACTAGTGGTACCACTAGGCCAAATTCCAAAAGTTATTTTAAATCATTTGCCCAAAATTTGAGAGTTATAAATTTGAACAAAAGTGGTAGAAATTTATTTTATGTAGATGAAATTATTGGTCTAGCCAAAATTTATTATTCTACCATCTTCTTTCTTTCTTAGTTAAATACATTTTTAATACAAATTAACATATTGAATTATTAATAATATAATTACAACACATTTCCATAGTTGGGAAAAGTATAAAAGATACCATAGATGGAAATCAAATCATGTAAAAATATAAGTTAAAAAAACTATATTTTTATGAAATTGAATCCACATGGACTGTGTGAGAGTCATCAATATACGATCAAACTAAATTACCCAAAAACATATATACGATTAAACTAGCTCGCACAAATTATAAAAAAAAATTACAAATCTTGTACACGTCGAATAAATATTTCTATTTTGTTCAAGAGGAATTTGACTAAAAATACCTGCAATTTTTGAACTTTCTCACGTTCCTGCCTATCTTTATTTATATGTACGGAGAAATTTGACAACATGGTTCAGTTTTTTAATTTTCATTTTATGCAATTTGGGTAAATTGGGTTCAGCTCAATTGAGTTTTGGGCAAATCAGGATTTGGATAATTGTATTGGTCAATTGATTTACGGATCATAAGAATTGTGAATCATAGACTTTTAGTCAACTTTGATTGTGGGCAGATCACAAATCGAATTGACTAGAAAAGTCATTCAAATCGCGTTATGACTTGATACCTCCCTCACACCACTGCACTTTCCCTTACCAAAATTTGCCGATATACAATCTACTAAACAAAGAGAATATATCTCATCCACAACTTTTAACTTTTATACCATGGCCAATATGTCAAAAGTTGAAATAAAAGGCTCCATGGTCTTACATGTATAATGAGTAAATATTGCCTATACAGATAGAATAGGTTCAGCATTAACCCGAATTACAAAATTACGCTAAACACATACATTATTTTTCTCTATAAATCTCATTAATTACTCTCCTTATATGTAGACAATCTAACATATACACTACTTTCCTATATATAAGAAAGTCCCCATAACATAACTACTCAAGTAAATGGTTTATCCATCCCAAACAAATTTGGTCATATCCCCGTTAGCTCCACAACATTGAGATGGAAAGAAATCCATTCAAACTTTAGAGGATGAAACAAGGACAACCAACATACACAACATTGAAAGTGAAACCTAGAGAGAGAATGAAGGAAAGAGAGAGAAAGATAGAGGGGGGCCAAGATGTCCTTAGCAAGGACAACAAACAAGGTTAACCCCAATGGGTTTGGCCACCCCACCGCATATCACATATGTCCCTCCCCCCCTTTGCCCAATTGCCCCCACATGCCCTTCCCTCTCTCTCTCTCTCTCATTTCCCCCTTTCTCTCTCCTTCCATCTCCCAAATCCCTCAATTGTCCCCATAAATACCCTTCTCCTCTTCCCAAACCCACAAACCCCAAAATCAAAAAGCCTTTCTCAATCTCAAGTTCCCAACCCACAAGAAGAAGAAGAAGAAAAAGTTTGCATCTTTCACAAAAAATGGCCATCAGGAAATCGAACAAGCTCCCGCAGACAGCCATGATCAAGCAAATCCTCAAGAGATGCTCCAGCCTGGGCAAGCGCAACGGCTACCTCGACGGCGGCGGCCTCCCGCTCGACGTGCCGAAGGGACACTTCGTGGTGTACGTCGGCGAGAACCGGAGTAGGTACATTGTCCCCATTTCCTTCCTCAGCCGGCCGGAGTTCCAGACTCTGCTCCACCAGGCGGCGGAAGAGTTTGGGTTCGACCACGACATGGGTCTGACCATTCCTTGCGAAGAAGTCGTATTTCAGTCCTTAACTTCCATGCTCTCCGCCTAAGGGAGTGATTCGGGGATTCTTCTTTTTTTGAGGTATTAGGGGGGTAATTTGGAGGGAATTTGTTGATGAAGAAGCTGCTTAACTTGCTTCTCATTTTCTCCCAAATTTTCATCCTCCTACCTCTTTTTTTTGTTTCTTCTCATTAACAGATTTTATCCGACTCGAACCGGACCGGACCCGTTAGTTTGGTTGGGGGGTTGCTGATTTGTAAATCTACGGAGCTGCTAGAGTTGGAGTTTGGTTCGGGTATGGGGTTGGACCGTAATTAATTGACTGGGTTTTGGATGTATGGTTACGTTAATTTGACTAATGATCATGATTATAGACTGATTGTTAGCCCCAAAGTGATGACTAATGATGATTATGGATACGAGGTGCCTTGATTTGGGGGGTTTCGATCCTCGTGCCTTTTGATTACGTTTGTTTGTTTCTGTGGTTTTTTCACTTGATTACAGGATCTTGTCTTTTGGCTTTAGGTGTAATTTAAGTTAAGGGCAGGGCAGGGAATGGGGCGCTACAGTTTATTTCGGTTATGAGTTAAGGAAATTGTTCTTAACCGACACCTACCCGCCGAATGTTTTGTCAAGTGGGCTATTTTATTAAAAAGATGGAGAAATTCAATTTTAATTAGCGTAAAAAATTAACCAACATGATTATGGCCTGAAAAGGGTTGGTGCCTTGGTGGGCCTGTGGCTTACGGCTTAGATTGAGTGTTTAACAATGATATTTAGGATTTGCGACCGTAGGATTTTGATTAAATTAAGTATATGGATTTTGATTAATTAAGTATGGATTTTAAGTAATTAAGAATTTCATGATATCTGGGTTCCATATTTGTCGTAATAGTCAAAATTTTCAATTGGACCAATGAAGATAATGTTTTTTTTTACAGAACCCCAGACGATGGGCAATGTGGAAAAATGGAAATGGATGTGGAACCTTGATATCCCTCCAAAGCTTAAGTTCTTCGTATGGAGGTGCTCTAAGAACGGTCTTGCTACAAAAGAGAAACTCTTTAGGAGGAAATGCTCTCCTAACTCAACGTGTCAAGTGTGTCAATGCCCCATTGAGTCCCTCCTTCACTGCCTGTTCTTGTGCGACCACGCAAGAGAATCTTGGAATGCTATCTTCCCTTCCCTCCCTTTTCCGGCTCAGTCTACAGCCTTCCTTGACTGGTTGTACTTTATCAAGGATGTTATCCACCCAGGAGCCTTGACCCATGTTATCTTCCTGTGCTGGAATATTTGGAAGGCAAGAAATGAGTGTGTGTTCAAGAATCGGATCCCTTGGCATCCGAATGTGATTATGAGAACGTACAAGGATTTTACTGAATGGACGACTTGTCCGAAGGTCCCCCCCCCCCCCTTAACTCGCCTTCAGCTCAGCTCAGGGGAGCCCAATCACTCACCTCTCCACCGCCAAGCAATCATAATTATGTGATTCACTGTGATGGGTCGTTCTTAAACGACTCCCAGCCGGCGGCATATGGTGTTGTTGTCATTAACCACCATGGACAAGTGTGTGACGGGCGAGCTGACACCCTCCTTTGTTCCACCCCATTCGAAGCCGAAACAAAAGCTCTCTTGGAAGGTCTCAAATTAGCTCAAGAATATGGCACTGAATGAGTTGTCCAGTCTGACTGCCAGACGTTAGTTAAAGCTCTTCAACAAGAACCTAGATATTGGCCATGGCGAGGAGCAGCAGGGATTGGATCAATGGTTTCAATCCTGAGAGCAAATCCTCAAATCAAGGTCAATGCGGTGTCGCGTAGTTGTAATGTCAGAGCAGATTGGGTTGCGCGATCTCTTGCTAGATCTTCTCTCCCAATTAACTGGATTAGTGTTCTTGATCTAATTTCTGATTTCCTTTGAGATTTGTAACCGTCTTCTTCGAATTAGTGTTGGAATAAAAGTTGATTCTTACTGTAAAAAAAAAAAAAGATAATGTTTTTGTTTACAGGGAGTTAAAAGTTAAAACTGATTATTCATAAAAAAAAAAAGTTAAAACTGATTGAGTAAATAAGTAGCCATGTGACTAGTAGCGTGGAACGGCTCTGGTTAGGTGAGTTTGGTTTGGTAGTTTGAAAACAAACGGCTTGAATATTGATCCTTCCCCAGACCAGTTACCTGCCAACTGCTTTCAGTTACCCAGGCTAGGCTAGGCTAGGCTTTTTCCTCATCAAGCTGTTAAAAAGATACCTTGGAGATAAAAAATAATAAAAATAAAATAAAATAACTATAAAAAGAAGAAAAGAGGGGTAAGGGTTGAACCGCAACCCAATTATGGTGCTGATATCATGTATGTAGGGTTGTTAATGAGTCGAGTCGAGTTTTGCCTTGTTTAGATTTGATTAGTTATAGATTAGCCAAACTAGCTCTAGCTTGACTCATGTGTAAACGAGCTGAGTCGAGTCAAACTCGAGCTGACTCATTTACTAATACCTACTTGACTCATCATTAAGATCAGAAGTTTGGCTCGAACTCAACTCTATGATAATTTATATATCAAACCATTATATATTTAACCCTAATATTCCAAGAGCGATGATGACCAGAGGCAGAGTGTCGCAACTGACTTCCCAAAGATTGATGACCATCTGCTGAGAGGGATCTCGTCCATCCATTCCATGGAAGAAGTGAAGAAGGTGGTCATGGAGATGAGCGGCCTGAAAGCCCCAGGCAAAAACGGGTTCCAGACGCTTTTCTTCCAGAAGTGTTGGAGCAGTGTTGGAGAGGATCTTTACAAATTCATCTTGCAATGCTACAGGGATCCGTATAAGATCAGTCTTGCCAATGAAACCCTACTGACCTTAATCCCTAAATCAGATGCCCCAACTTCAATGAGGCATTTTCGTCCTATTCGTCTTTGTAATGTTGGGTATAAAGTGGTGGCAAAGTGTACTGCTAACAAACTGAAAATGGCAATGCCCCACTTAGTACACAAAAACCAATCGAGCTTTGTACCAAACAAGCACATTACTGATAATATTCTAATCTTGCAGGAGACGGTACACTCGATGTCAAGCCAGCAAGGGAAGAAATGAACCATGTTCCTCAAAGTCGACCTCGCTAAAGCCTAAGATCCCATTGATTCGCAGTTCCTTGAGGAAACCTTGAGGGAAGCTGGACTTCCTGGAAGCTTCGTGCATATGATTGTGAAGTGTGTTACCACATATAAGCTCCAAGTGCTCTGAAATGGAGGGGAAACTGAGAGCTTCTTACCCTCCAGAGGTCTTAGACATGGATGCTCTCTCTCCCCCTACCTCCTTACCCTTTGTGTTGAAATATTGAGTCATTGTATTCTCAAAGAGGTTAGGGATAAGAATTGGAAGCCTATTAGACTGTCTCCTACGGGTCCTCCTTTGTCTCATCTCTTTTTTGCAGACGACCTCGTCTTATTGCTGAAGCTAACCCTAGGCAAGCTGATGTGATCATGAAATGCTTAGACTCGTTCTGCTATGCTTCTTGAGAGTTAGTGAGTAGGGAGAAGTCAAGAGTTTTTTTTCTCAAGAAACGTCAGAAATGTTGCTAGGGTAAAGTTGATCCAATTTTTTTAGTTCAAGTGGTTTTAACCAGTGTTGTCGAAACCGAACCGGACATCGATTCGGATTAATGAGAGGTTCAAGGTTTATCGAATAACCGTTAATTAACCGATATTAAAAATCGGTCATTAACCGATACTTGGTTCCAAAAAAGAATAGAAAAACATAGAGTAAGAATTAAAAAAAGTCAAAACGAAAAGTAGTGGGCTTGCAGGGAGTGGGGGTAGTCCATTTTTCCGTTACCTTGTTTGGTTTTTATTAATTATTAGTTAAAAGATAACAAAAAGAGAGGCGCTAGTCAAATATCCCAACCCGCCCGTTTTTTTCCTTACGGGGCCGGACTTGTGCCTGGGTCCAATTTTTACCAGTCTGACCGGTCGGTCCAACCCGATTTTCATAACACTGGTTTTAACTGGCCCTATGCTAATGTTGGTGTAGTGTTGAGATTAATACTCCATCAAGCGTTAAAGTAGCTTCTAAAAGTATTGTTATTATAAAGAGGCTTGGGCAGGGGCAATTTTCGTAAAAATTGTACCGTTGATTTACCTACATGTTCAATGCAAACCGCTTCTAATTAATCCGAACCAAGATCTCCCACTTGAAACTTGGCCCGACCATCAGCTTTACCACTAGCCTTCAACCGTTATATTTGATCGACCCAAGGCCGTCCAATGAATCGTGGAGGCCCTATTCCAAAATTGAGATGTGGCCCAAATGATTTTTTAATTATAATAAAATTAAAAATTATATCATAATTATTTGAAATGTAATATCTTTCTAACATTGTTTAAAATAAAATAATCTAATTTTTCTATTCTCCATGGGATAATTTCAATTGTTATCATGACTTTTTTATTAAAATTTTATTGTATTATCTTTTTAATACAAATAGGTTTTTTGAAACACAAACAATACTTTAACAATCAATATAAGTGTCTAGTTTATATATACATGAGAATACTAATCATTGAGTAACACCAATATTAATTAATATAATTAAACTTATTATCATACTCAGAATTAATTAATCATACACTACAAATACACCCTACAATATACTATCAGGTTAATTAGAAGGTTTAAGTTGAGGCCCCTAATACGGAGGCCCGTGCCGGAGGGCCGCTTGGCACACTCTCTTGGCCGAGCCTGGACCGACAGCCTGCCATAATTGCGATTTATTTCCAATACTCTACGCCACGATAAAAACCACCATTAGTAATATATATTCGAACAAAAAAACACTTAATAAGAAGGATTTAACAAAAATATTCAAATTTGTCAATTCACTGTAAAAATGGTTAAGCAAACTGATAAGATGTATATAGTTATCATGTCTTTTCCACGTTGGTTGGTATTAAGCATAGTGTTTATACGCTTTTCATTCTCCCTTTCTAATTCAAGGACAGGCAACCTCCCCTCACTTGCAAATGTCTCCTCTATTAATCCCAAAATCCATTAATTCTGATAGGAACAGATATTAGCATAATAATATTCTATCCAATTCCAATATACCTTTCCTTTTAGCAATCCCATACGCCCTTCACATTTTCATGTTCTTCCAACTTGCATCTTTAGGATAACATATAAGAAAGATGGTATTTTGCTCTCCTATAATTATTGTGTTTCTTTATTCAATAACGGAGGAACTCGGATGCATATGTTTGAGTGTACTCTAGTTCTGCGAATATCCAATAACTTCGCGAAAGTGAGTTACTCGAACTTCTAGTTCTGTCAATAGCCATCACTTTTCTCAATATATATGATAATTAAATTATAAGAATCAAACTTTAAAACACCCAAATCAACCTATGCCTTACTACTTAAGGCGCTAATATTGTTGAACTATTAATTTATGATACAAACAAATCAGAATCTCTAGGAAAAAGTTCGTCGACATTCCAAACCTGCCCGAAACAAGGAAATCAACAAGAAAGTGTCATAATTTGAAATCAACAAGAAAGTGTCATAATTTGTTGTCTAACTATTCTATCAAAAAAAAAAAAAAAAATTTGTTGTCTAACTAATCTAGTTTAGAGTATGAAAGCGAGGAAAAAAGTTCGAGATGTTTGACGTTGTAACAGATTTTATACATGGGTTGATAACACGATCATGACCCCATGTTTTGTTAGGTAATTAATCAACTCAAAATAAATCATCATGTCTAAAACTCTAAACCGTTTGATGTCTTTATCATAAATGCATTTCAGATCATGGCGTATTTAGCATTCTCATTATAATTATGCACATGCATGTGTTTTTCCTTCTCGTGTCCGGAATAATAATCAAATCTTGGAAGCTTAATCCCAAGTCCCAACGTTGACTAGTCACCCACTAAGCTTAATGACCAGTGGTGATTTTTTTTCTTATATAAATGAAAATAGCACATTTTAGCTTTCATTAAAATTCAATTGGAATTCAGAAAGTCCCTGACAATTATATAAAATCCAATTATATAAAGTGTCCTGATCTGGCAAATATTTGCACCGGCCCAAGGAGGAGACCTTGGTTGATGAGTCGGCCCAAGGTGGAAGTGGGACAGAGAGAGCTGCGGTGGGCCGGCCACCATCTCCTAGGGCCGAACCCATGATTGACCCGCTGGATTCGGAAGATACCCTCATGGATGACGAGGCTGAGGCCCAAGTTTTTGAGCTCCGGCGTCGGGTTCCGTCGGCATCTGGGGTGCTGAAGAGACTGGTGAAGTCTGCTCGGGTCAGTCAAGTGGTGAAAGCTTTTGAACGTGGTTTGGCAATGAAGGAGAAAGAGGATGATAGCGGCATGGGGCAATCCCAAGCTCGTGCAAAGGCGGGTGTGCTGGACTCATCTTTGGAAGCCACTATGGATTTCCCCCTCAATGAGTATGGGACCAATCTCACAGAGATAGGGGCTGGTGCTAAAAAACGTCATTTTGATAAGATGGAAGGGGAGATGGCAGAAAACCCAACCCCCAAAAAACAGTTTGTTGAAGAAAAAGATGATTCGAAAAAGGTGGAGGAAGCCAGCCTGGAGTGGCCCCACCCAGTTAAATGAGGCTTCTCGCCTGGAATGTGAGAGGAATTGGACCATCCCTCACATTCCAAACAGCGTTGGGTTTATTGCATTCTAATAAACCGGATCTTGTGTTCTTCTCGGAAACACGATCGAGCCGGAAAGTAGTAGCCCGTCGTATGCGGGGTTTGGGTTTTCAGAATTCTCATTGTTTTTTTGTTGATGCTGTTGATGCATCGGGAGGGTTAGTGGTAGCTTGGTCCCCCGGGGTTGATGCCTCGGTGTTTTTTCATTCCAACTTTTGTATTTGCACTCAGATTAATGAAGTTAATTTTTCTTATGTTGTGGTTTCGGTTTACATTAGTTGTGATTTGGCAACTAGGGCGGTTCAATTGGCCCACCTGCAAGAGATTTGTAATGAGATCATGCTTCCCTATGTTGTCATGGGTGATTTTAATGCTACCCTTCATGAGGGTGAGAAAGATGGGGGGAATGCTTGGAATGCTTCTCAATCTCTGAGCCTTCGAGAGTTTGTCCAGGAATTGGGGCTCCATGATCCAGGTTATCAGGGTGACCAGTTTACCTGGACGAACAAGCGAATGGGGGCTGCGTGTATTCATGAGAGACTGGATAGAGCGCTGTGCTCCCAGTCATGGATTGATAATTTCCCCGAGACCCTGGTTAAGCACTTCACGGATCAGGGTCTGATCATCATGCCCTGCTCCTCTCTGATAAGCCATATGCTCGTAACTCCAGACCCCTCTTCCGCTTTGACGCTTGCTGGGCGGATAATCCGGAGGTCAGGGCCATGGTCTAGTATGTATGGCAGGAGAATATCCAAGGTACCCCTATGTTTCGACTATGGGAGCGCCTAAAAAAGCTGAGACATCTTCTCTATGACTGGAGTAGGGCAGGGACCACGAATTCCCTTCGTAATATCAAAACTCTTCAAGGGGAAATTGAGCGTCTCAGAGCAATTTACCCAATCGATTGGGATTCGATTCGTACCCTGGAGATGGAGCTATCGCGCCAATGGGAGGCGGAAGAAATCTATTGGCAACAGAAGTCCAGGGTCCGATGGCTCCAAAAAGGTGATCAGAACTCCTCGTATTTTCATACGGTGACGCGTACTAGGCGAAAACGGAATTTTGTGGCAGGGTTACATAACGCAGGAGGTGAGTGGGTAACGGAGGAAAAAGAAAAGGCGTCCATTGCCACAGAGTTCTACCAGAATTTATTTACCTCAGAGACTACGATACCAGATGTGGCTGAAAGGGTGGCGGCTTTATCGATCCCTCGCAGCGTCACACCGGAGATGAATGCTAGTCTAACGGCTGAAGTATTGCCAAGTGAAGTCCGAAGAACAGTTTTCAGGATGGGTTCGACACAAGCTCCTGGATCTGATGGCTTCACGGGCAAGTTCTTTAAGGCCTTCTGGAATATTGTTGGGGAGTCAGTGGTGGAGGCTGTGTGCTCGTTTTTTGCAACAAGTAGGCTGCTCAAAAGTTTTAATCATACCTGGCTAACATTGATTCCCAAGGTAGATAATGTGGAACATGTGAAGCAATTACGCCCAATTAGCCTATGCCAATTTGTTTATAAGATTATAACCAAGATTCTGGCTGAGCGGCTCTCCTTCCTCTTACCGCATATCATTTCGGATGGCCAGAATGCTTTCATCCGGGAGAGGCAGATAATTGATAATATCCTCATTGGACATGAGCTAATGCATTATCTTAAAATTAAAACACGGGGGAAGAAAGGGTACATGGCTCTAAAGGTTGACATGGAAAAGGCCTATGATAGAGTCGAATGGCCGTTTCTTCTTGCGGTGTTGGATAAGATGGGATTTAGCTCGGTCTGGCAAGGATGGATTCATGAGTGTCTCAGATCTGCCTCTTTCTCGGTTCTAATGAATGGCACCCCCTCAGGTTACTTCAGTCCTTCCCGGGGTCTACGGCAGGGAGATCCGCTTTCCCCACTCTTATTTGTGCTCTGCACTGAGGGGTTCGCGGCACTTCTTCGTAAAGCAGTTTCGGAGAAGCGATTGGCGGGGGTGAAGGTGGATCCGCGTGCTCCTAGGATTTCCCATCTTTTCTTTGCGGATGATTCTTATTTATTCCTGCGTGGATCATTGCAAGAATGTGAGAATCTGATTGAGGTGCTGAATGATTATGAGGAACTCAGTGGCCAGCGTGTGAATCTGGAGAAATCGGCAGTCTGCTTTAGCAAGAATATTGCTCAGCCGGATCAAGAGTTTTTGGCCACTATTTTGGGGGTTGGGGCAGTAGGAGTACACGATAAATATTTGGGATTGCCAATGCTAATTGCACGTTCGAAAATGGCAACTTTCCGCTACCTGGAGGAGAAACTGCTAGAGCGGCTCCAGGGGTGGAAGCAGAGGACGCTTTCTTGGGCAGCCAAAGAGACTTTAATTAAGTCAATTGCTCTGGCCTTGCCCTTGCATGTGATGTCCTGTTTCAAATTGCCTCTGTCCCTGTGTCGATTACTAGATAAGCATGTTGCCAGGTTCTGGTGGGGAGCTGAGGAGGGTAACTCAAAGGTGCGCTGGGTGTCCTGACGGAATATGTGTAGAAGTAAACACGAGGGGGGGATGGGATTCCGCCGATTTGAGCATTTTAACCAAGCTCTGTTAGCTAAAATTGGTTGGCGTATCTTATCTGAGCCCCAGTCCCTTTTAGCCCAAGTTTACAAAGGCAAATACTTCCCCAATGGAACGTTTCTTCAAGCCAAACCTCGGTCTCGGCCGTCCTGGGGTTGGCAAAGCATTTTGTTTGGGCGCCAGTTGTTGGAGGAAGGCCTCCGCTGGCAGATTGGGAATGGTAAGTCTGCCTCCCTCCTTCATTCCAACTGGATACCGCGTTATCAGTTGGAAGCCCTGCGCTATAATCCGCAGATTTTGCCAGGTGAGGGTGACCCGAGGGTGGCTGAGGTCATTTGTCCAGGGGAAGGAAGGTGGAATGACTCCAAACTGCACCAGTGGTTTGACCCGGCTACCTGTCGAGCAATTAAGGAAATCCCTCTGCCTCGACAGAATGTGGAGGATAGATTGATATGGCATGGTACAAAGGACGGGGTTTTCACTGTCAAGTCGGCTTATCACCTTGCAGTGTCCCTGGATAGGAGGAAGGGTAGTTGGCATTCCCTGGCAAGTTGGATGGATAAGGGGAGTTGGATCCGGGTGTGGGATGCTAATATCCCTCCTAAGTTAAAGGTTTTTCTCTGGCAGATCTTTAACCGGGCCCTCCTAACCACTGAGGCACTAATTGAGAGGAAGATCCCGGTTCGCCCGCGTTGTCCGGTGTGTTGGGCTAGTTCGGAGACAATGGAGCATTTATTTCTATATTGCCCGGTCGCGCGTGCACTTTGGGACTATTCGGGTTTGGAATACTTGGAGAAGGGTTGCCACGGCATACCTTTCCGCTTTTTCTTAAGAAGTTACTCGCCTTGGTTCACCATCCCACGCTATTCATGGCAGTGGTAGCCGTCCTTTGGAGGATCTGGCGGTCTCGAAATTGGGTGGTCTTTGAGGGTAAACAGTTTGATATCCCTGCTTTGATGCGTCAGTTTCACCAGCAATTTGAGGAATAGATGAGTGTGCCGCCGGCAGGTGTTACGCATGGTTCTCCGCTACAGGGGGTCTGCTCAGCTACCGCCGGTGGAGGCTGGAAGGATTGTGTGTATGTGGGATGGCGCTACTAAGAGTGGTTCTCATTCAGCTGGTGGGATTATTATCTTGACTCCCTCTCGCGAGATCCTTTTGATTAAAGGGGTCCACGTTCCGGTAATCGATAGTCCCATGGTGGTGGAGTTACTCGTGCTTCGAGCGGCGATTCTCTGGTGTCTGGAGCTTGGATTTACAAACGTCGTTTTTGAAGGTGATGCCAAGGTGATTATTGATAAAATCAATCAGGGAGATACTAGAGACACCCAGGCAGGGGCGGTTCTTGCGGAAGTTGTGAATTATTTTAGGCCCCAGTCAGAGTTTGTGGTTCGATTTGTAGGTCGGTGTAACAATAGGGTAGCCCATTCGGTGGCTAGAAAGGCCCTTTCTTTGTCCCCGGCTATGAGTCCTGTCTTTGATTATCAGACCTGGCTGTTTTCCAGGGTGTAACTTTTTTGGTCTGATTCAATATATATATAACTATCTTTTGTCAAAAAAAAAAAAATGAATGAAAATTTGTAGTAATGAAATTCAAGAGGCAACAAATGCTCTCAATTAGCAAGATACTTTGCACGCATATTACCCTCATGATAGACATGAAAAACGGTAACTTTCTAGTTCTTGTTGAGCGGCTCTCCTGGAATCTCTATACAATAGTTGCGTTATGATGATTTAACTTTTCTCGTATCATAATGAGTACGTAGTACTGCATATGAAGAATTGAGCTCAACTCATACACAATGATAGCCAATGTAACATGTGTTGACAGAAGTGCAGCTGAAGTTGAAGATCCTTATTGCCGCTGACCGTTGAGGAATTAGAGGATTCAGAATTGGAAAGCCCAAGAAGCACTTTCCTTCTTAGGAAAGCAACGACTAGTTTTTTGGATCTATATATTGAGTCGCTCTTCCTCTGTAAAAGTACTTAGAAAAATAGTGGTACAGGACTATTGGAATTTCTGAGGGTTTCTGCAACTGGAGGTATAGGAATCAGTTGCTGGTGGTGGGTTACGAATCTGGGTTTTGATTCGGGTCTTGTCTTATAGTTTGTGTCTTGTTTATTCTTTGTTTTTGATAGGAAAAATCAATAAAAATAGAGTCTCTCGGAGTGTAGCAGGTGCTATCTCCGGGACGAGGACGTACCCATAGTTTGGGGAACCTCGTTAAAAATCCCTGTGTTCTTTATTTTGTTTTGCGTGACTCTGTTTGATTTTGGCATGATTTTAGTTTCCTTGTGTGCTTCTAATTTCCGCTGATTAGTGTCGTCTGATTTTATTTTCCTTGGCTGGTTATGTTTCTCGCTGTCTTTGTTGATTGATTTTTCTTGCCTTTCCTCGTCTTTCTCCTTCCTTTTTGGAGCTCTCTGTTAGCCTTTTTAAGTCTTGCCTGTCGTGCCTTTCCCTTCATCCAAACCCATCCTTTCGTCTTCCTCCAGTTCCCTTGCAACTATGGCTTATGTTTTTGCCCTCACCTTCTCTGGTTCTCTTTTTCATGAGCCAATTCCTATCAATTTCCACCGCCATTCTCAGTCCTTTGCCTCTCGCCAGATTTCTCCTTCTCGTGACATTCCCCTGCCGGATTTCATTGACCTTGGTCTTGATTTCCGCCATCTTGTCAACAATCTTGGCTGGGGATTCTTGCTCGATGATGCTCCCACCCTGGTGTGCCCTGCTGCAGTCCGGTTATTCTACTCCAACCTGCGCCACTTTGGTCTTCACTCTCGCACCCTGACTTCGCTAGTGGCTGGGCATCTCATGACTCTGCCGGTTACTGACATCGGAGCTCTTCTTCAGTTTCCTGATATCGGGGAAAATCTGGCTGACGTCTCTGAATTCGGACTGTTCAACTTCAACCTCGCCGAAGAAGCTGAACGTCTCTCAGGATTTCTACCTGGACCCGATGGTACTTTTCCCTCAGCGGTGCTACTTCCTACTTTGCAGGATTTTCATTATTTTCTCACCCGAGTGTTCTTACCTCGCCCTAACCTACTCGATCTGATCACTCCGCTGGATGTTTGGATTATGAATCATGTCATCGCTGCTGTTCCTCTTGACTATTCTCAGCTGTTCTTTGGGGCCCTCATTCCTTGTGTCGATCACAACTTTTTGGCCCCGTTTCCTTTTGCGGCTCGCATCACTCAGCTCTTGTTAGCATTGCCCTTATCCCTCTCCTGGTTTCGCACGGATTCTCCCACTCTGTGGCTCTCTGCTGATGACGTAATTGACGAGCTGGAGATTGCGATTGAGGGGGAGGAGCTTCCCATTAATGTAATCTGGATATCCGACTCTGAATCTGATTCAGACTCCGATTCTGGTGTCGATGCTGGTGACGCAATGCTGGAGCCGTTTGCTGTTGCTCTTCAAGAACTCTATGGATCCGATGCCGAGGAAGATCTTTTCTAAGGTTGTGTTAGTTTCTCAGGGGGAGTTTAGTTCTGAGAGTTGTTGCTGTGGACAATTGTGTTTGGGTGTTTGTTTCGAGCACAGAGAGTTTTAAACTGTTGACTGGTTTGGTTTTGTGTTCTGTTGACTGGTTGATTTTGTGCCTCTTGATTGATTGGTTTAGTTATGGAAATCTTTCGTGCTCTCTCGTGTGGTTCTTTTGCTTGTATTTCTCTTGCAGGTACATCGGCAATCTCAATCTCCAACTTAGGGGGAGATTGTTGACAGAAGTGCAGCTGAAGTTGAAGATCCTTATTGCCGCTGACCGTTGAGGAATTAGAGGATTCAGAATTGGAAAGCCCAAGAAGCACTTTCCTTCTCAGGAAAGCAACAGCTAGTTTTTTGGGTCTATATATTGAGTCGCTCTTCCTCTGTAAAAGTACTTAGAAAAATAGTGGTACAGGACTATTGGAATTTCTGAGGGTTTCTGCAACTGGAGTTATAGGAATCAGTTGCTGGTGGTGGGTTACGAATCTGGGTTTTGATTCGGGTCTTGTCTTATAGTTTGTGTCTTGTTTATTCTTTGTTTTTGATAGGAAAAATCAATAAAAATAGAGTCTCTCGGAGTGTAGCAGGTGCTATCTCCGGGACGAGGACGTACCCATAGTTTGGGGAACCTCGTTAAAAATCTCTGTGTTCTTTATTCTCTTTGCTTCCCCATTTTTGATCTGTTTGGCCTCTCTGCTCTGTTTTCTTTCGAGTCTCTGCTTCTAAGGATTTTTTCCGAAGAAGAAGAAGAGATCAGCTTCGCAGAGCTAAGAGTCTCTGTGGGCTTCAATTCTCTTAAGCCAACAAGGATCTCGTGGGCTTAACTGCTTCTAAGTCCTTTCTATATTCTGTTCTTATTTATGTCTGTGGGCTTCCTTCTATTCCAGTCATGGGCTTTGCTCTCTTAAGCCCATTTCGTTGCCTGATGTAGAAGAAGCCCTTTGCTGTCTCCTGTTGCATTTCATTTCCCCTTTTCCCATCATCCTCTTCGAGATCGAGGGATCAGCAAACCAAATCCCTAAATTCTCCGATAAACTTCCGATCAACTTCCTGGTTTCAACATGCCATATCCCCAGGTTAATAACGAACATTGCTAGGAAGCATCATGTATGTTCTCTAATCAAGCCATCCTGCAACTTTATAACCTGAATCATGAAAAACAGAGCCGTCAGAATTGATGAGCTTTACCCAGTCAGGAGTTGGCGGCTTCCAGGAGATCTCTGTCTTCGTTCCTATGAGCATACTAGGCATATGAACAAGCATGTCCTTGTCCATTACATTTCGCACTACATTAATCCATTCTAAGATGCGTTGGATGAAGAATCGATCATTTATGGTTATCCAAAAGGACCAACATGTAATGTCAAATGCAAAGCACATGGATTGCTATCAAAGTTGACGTGTAATCCAATCCTCAAATTGGATTTCAAAAAATTGTTGGTGGTCAGAAAACTTGATAAGTTGCAACCACGTTATTAATACAAAAAGTCACAATCTCGCAACAAATGCAAAACTGTTTCTAGTGCTGCGTTGCAGAAGGTGCAAGTGGGTGATATTCTGTGGAACCATTTTAACACACCAAAATACATTTATGTTATTACAAAAAAAAAAAAAAAAACCCATACACAAGACAACCGGGGGAACATTTTGGATATAAGATCATTCCCATACAACAACTTCCCATAAAGGAGTTGAGAAAGTGAAGTATATGTCCATGGTATCCACAGAACTTTATCATATATATTTTTTGCACAAAATCAATAGTCAAGTACGGGTATATTTTATATTTCTAAGCTGCCTTTAAAAATCAAAATACCACTTCATTGGATTTGGGATAATATATATATTTTTTTTCGCAAAGTCAGTTGTATGACTATATTTAATTTTTTTTCCTCATGAATGAATATATATACCTAGTAATTATCGATAGAAAGAGTTGATAAAACAAAAACTAAAAATGTAGTGGAAACAAATTCAACGCAATATTTCAAGTCACAAGACAAAACCAGTTGTGTTGTGTGTGATTATTATTGTTTGTGTTTGGCAATTGCATGTGACGATGTAACCCTTTTTTGTTTTCTTGATGAAATGTTGTCTGGCGGGAAAACTTTCTTTGGCCAATTTGGGGGGATTACTGTTGCAAAGGGCCAGTCACGTTAGCTTAAGGGATTGTTTGGACACAAAGAGACCCTTATGTTGGGAAGGTGAGCTGTCTTCGTAGGCCATCCCTGTGTTGTTGAGGGGAAGCAGCTTAAGCTACAATGGCGTTTTTTTCTTTCTTTCTGTCCCTTTCCTATTTTTCAGTTCGTTGAGTTGGAGAAAGCCAATATTATATATATGCTTATACTTTCTGAGCCAAACATAGCCCTATCAAATTGATTGCTTCATCAGCCCTTTCTACGGTTGAATGTCCAGCCACAAGAGAAAGCTCCCAAGTTTGAATCTTTGTGGGTGGAGATCAGACAAATCGCAACTGTTTGCTAGCTCTTCAATAGTGACCAATTGATCATCAATAGGGCACGACTCCATTTATTCTCCAAAGGCCAAATCTAGTAGCTACTACTACTAGCTAGTAGTGGTGGTCCAATTAATAGTTTGTGATTCTTTTCCTTTGTTCCAGTTATATGATCTTGGGGGTCAATTGTGCACTTCTCATGCTCAAATGTATATGATTTATCAATTTCCGTCGTAAACGGTGAAGAGAGATGTTTGGCGAAACCAAACCAGTCAGTGGGTTTAATTAAGTTTTAGCGCTTTCAAACGGTGAAACAATACTCAAATTAGAAACAGATGAACGGTAACTTAAAGAGGTCGCTAATTCTAGATGTAGTACGCAACGGCATGGATTTGATATTACCCGACTCGGGCTTGGGGTGATGGAGGAGTGCAAGTTTGAAACTTGTGGATAGTGGGAACTATATATTGAGTGGGTCTTGGATTTGCATGATGGAGTAGAGATTAGAGAAGCTAAATAGTTCAATGTGATCTCGTAGATGGAATCAAATAAACTATAAATGGTTGTGGGAGCCGAGAGGGAACTTTATATATTTGAGGCAAGAAGCCATGATTTCAGCCCCTATGATGGCTGTGTTTGTGGAGGTAGACAGAGTTTTAAGATTGCGGCCGAGTTTTCAGGGGTTAAGAATTTTAGGTCAAGAAGACCATCAAAATTACGGCCAAGTTCCAAGTTCCAAGTATTATTCCCTTCGTGAGAGAAAATGGCAACTACCTACAAGGCTACAAGAGCATGGAGATATGTACTACTTTCTACTGACCAAGCTATCCAGCTAGCGGTATGCATAATGCACATATGTTCCACAAGTTGTAGGTTCGCCAGTTTGTTACTCAAAAGGACTGTTTCATGTTACACTTGGGAAAAAAAGACAACAAATTTAGGGGTGTTTGCTTCGTGAATTTAGATTATGGATTTGGGTCCCGAATCTCATCGATCTTAGAGTTTGTACAAAGTCATTGTTTTTTTCAAATTTGTTGGGATCAAACCGGTGGTGTGTATGAACTTCGAGGGTTTAAATTCTTGAATCGCATGGGTTAGTAGTAAATCCCATCAAAAGGTGAGATTTGATTATCATATCTGTAAAATCACTGTGCAAAAAGCTTAAAATTCATGATAAAAAAAATCAACTAAACAAACAATAAATTCAAAATTGAAACCTCTCATTTTCAAATCCAACGATTAAAGTAACTCTTCAAAAATGTAAAAATGCCGCATTTTTTTTTATCCAGTAAGATTGAATTTGGTTGGCTAGAGCTATCTAATTTGCCGGTACGGCAAGAGTGTTGAAATCATATTGTTGGATCGTATTGGGCAAAATTGATGTTTGAACCGGACCAGATCGAACTGAAAATAATAAGATTTAGTTATTGGTTCCATGAACTTTATAAATATAGAGAGAAAAAAAATAGATCGAATTGAGTCATTGACATTTAGACTAAACCAAAAAGGACCTAATGCACTATTGATCCGATCCTTGATTCTAAAATCTTATTTCCTCCAATCAATATAAGGAGGTTCCCAGCCCGGACCTATTCCATTCTCCTTTTTCTGGTTTTTGCGCACAGTGCGGGAGGAGCTTTTGGTCTTTTTGCTTTTTTATTTTTTAATTCATAAGACTTGCTTCTTTGGGGTATTTTAATTCGGTGGCTTTGTGTGTCTTAATGTTTATTGGGCCTTGGTTTTTATTTAATTAAGGATGTTGATCTCTTTTCTCTTCTCCGTGGACTTGATTGCTTTGATTTAAACCTCATTAAACAATGCAAGAAGACCTTAACTCAATTTTTAACAAAGCCAAAAAACCATGGTTGATCTTTCTTTCTTTGCAAATTGCAAGAGAAGCTATTGAATTAATTAGTCTGTATGATTAATTAAATTGGCATAAATTCATTATTACGTGGCTTTTAGCAAATAGTTTTACACTAATTGACTATGCAATGGAATCACAACAACACATGGTTAGAATGAGTTTTTCATCAAAGAATACCATATGGATAAGGTTTGGCAAATTAATTTTATATTCTGAGTTGTTTTCAATCCAAATGACATAAAATTATCTTTAGTAATTTGACACCTTTAAAAATTATTATCGTAGAGAATTATTCAACCAACTAAAATGTGCTCTAATTCTATCTTAAAAAATTGAATGCAAGTACATATATTTTTTATTAGCATCATTCTATACATCTTATAATTTAATGTTTGTATATCCAACAATTGATGTAAAGAAAAAACGAGTTGTTTTATATCACCAGAAGATGCAGTTGATTCTACTCAGTCCCTATTTGAAGGGCATAAGAAAAAAAAACATGTATGGAGATTATCAACATTGCTAATGGCAATCCATTCATTTCATGTTTGTTTTGAATCCGTTGCAAAAAATTTTATTTTGCGAATTCCAAATCATGACTTCAAAATGAGATACATAAGTTTCACAAGATCCATCAAATTTGCCAAAAATTGTCATAATCATATTCAAGTCGTGCGTTCTAGAGACTTTACAGGTTTCTAGATCTTTACAGTATTTTAGTTTCCTTCTTTGTCAATTTAATACTTATTATCAAAGTATTTCTCATGTTTGAGTTACGACTTCATTTTATCGTAAATGTTAAAGTGTATGATATAGGAAATTCATCATATAAATGTGAATATTGCGTAGCAGTAATGTGGAAGGATGAAAGTACAAAACCCTCAAGAAATTCTAATTACGCCAAATTTCAATTATGTTGCAGAGCAAGCAAAGTGAATCTCACTCCTCGAAAGCATAATCTAGAGGTTTAAAATATCATATTGCAAGCAAATACTTCAACGAGTTGTCACTTTTTGGAACACATATGTGCCTACATCAGGTATTCTCATTAACTTCTATTATACGTAAACTTGACCTATTTATAAATGATGTACGTGTAGTATATTTTTATCCTATTGAAGGTCAAGTATAAAATCAGTTGATACCCTGGTACCTATTGAAAGGAACATACCAAAATTATCTCAACTGTACACAATGATTCTGACAAGTGACAATGAAGTCCAAAAATGATCATATTTTTTCTTTAGAAATCCATTTTCGAATCCTTTGCATAATACGATTATTCAGCAATTGTAAGATATGGTAGACTTGAGTAATATATTAGTACAAATATTTTGACATGTAATGAATAAATTGAATGACACCACGATTGTTAATGTGTGCGCTTTGGTTGAGGTTGAGCATTAAGATTGGATTAAAAGCAATCAAACAAAGCAGCGACAACATTGTTACAAAGTTCTTTTAAATTCTTACTTCATAGGTGATTCAAACCAGCTCAAGTGGAAAACATATCATTTTGACTTCATCACACAGAATGTAATTCTCGATGCAAATATAAAAGCTTCGAGCAAGCTATGATGATTTATGGATGGGCAGTAAAGCTAGATCTTTCTGATATATTTTCATGTAAGCCTGATTGGTTGGATATCCAATACATGGTTGTTTTACAAAAGGACTAATTCTAGGAAAGATCCTAATAGAGTTGATGTCATCGCAAGAGTTTCTAAGCTAAAGCTAAATCAATTGATGAATGAGAATTGTGTTTGAGAAGACATAAATGTAAGTTATATTCCATAGGTTTACTTTTAATAATTCTTTAATCATTAGTTGTTTGGTAATCATTTTCAGTTTAGATGGCTATCGAGAATTTCTTTCACTTCAAAAGTGTTTGGATAATGAATTTTGAAAAAATGTGGTCTACCTCATACCCATTTATTACCCATTTATTAGTATTCCTAGATGTGGAAGATAGATTCCATTGTCCTTCGAAACTATATTCAATTTTATTTGTTGAAATTTTTTTTTTCGTTGAATCTATTTGTTGAAATTTCACATCTAAGTAGATCTTGAATTTTATGAAGCTGTTACAAATTATATGTTTCATGGTTTATGTGGCATTCGATGGCGTAAAGATCCATGTGCGTCGAATAGTGTGTGTTTTAAATGTTTTCCTAGAGAGTTCCGTGAGCAAACAACTACTAATGACAATGGTTTTGCAAGTTGTTAGCGTCCAGAGAATAACTACTCATTCATGGTGAGTATGATCTCACTTGATAACCAGTTCATTGTTCCTTATAACATATACCTATTATTACAATTTCAAGCTCATATAAATCGGTCATAGCGATAGAAAGAAAATTGTGGAAAATATTGGATGAGATAAATTCTACTTTAGCAAAAAATGGAGCTTTATATTTGAGGATATTTTACAATTAATATTTTAGTTTGATCAAATGCAAGAGAAGAAATAAAATAGAATTGGAATACAATAGAATAAGAAAGAGACAATTTATAATTGATATGGAGGTATAACTAATGAAGATGAAGACTATTTTATTGGTGAAAATGAGGATATGCTCATGACAGAGAAAAAGAAACAAAGCCAACAAAATATGCATTATTTTCTATCAAAGTGGAGTAAATAGAAGTGTAACTTGAACACGATTTAGGATTTGGCTCCTTGGTTCCAAGTATGTCATTTATGCTAAAGATTTTAGCTGATGAATCGGTTAGGGTGTAAAAAATTACTATGATGTTAATCCTTTTGCATATTGCCAATTATTAAATAATTAGGATTATCTTATGCTAAAAAAAATATGTATCCAACCAACTGGTCAGGTCCATCTTGCTTCGAACAAATTGCCACGGTTGTTTTATACCATTTGTGAAATGCATCCGGCCAACGGGCCGGGTTCTAATTCTAGTTACTATTAAACCGCGATTCTCTCAATCGAACCAAATCGTTGCACACACGACACACCTAACTCTGAGTCTCAATTAATCTTCCCTTTTTTAGTTTTTTTTTTTTTTTTCCTTTCTTACTTCTCTAAATCTTCCTTCTAGTAATCGATCTATGACACTAGAATGGAATTCCGCTTGCAATTTTGTACCCAGGAAAAAGTTGGACTTTTATGAGAGGCCTGGACCAGCTATGCAATCCGGAGGAAAGTAGATCTCAGAAATGGGCTGGCTGATTTACCAAAGCTATACTGGCCCAGTCCACATAAAAAAAGGCTCTTGTTATATTGCTCATGGCATTAATTGATGTATTTTCGAAGGCCCATTAGCCTTGGATCTCGACGCCAAGGGTCTAGTCCGCAGTACTGAATGAATCACTCGATCACAAGCTCACAACCCAAGTAGTAGCTCGGCATTTTCGCAGACTCAAAATTAGTCATCGTTGATGAATGTCTCGATTCACATTTAATAAACAGTGATACCATGAATGAACTGATACAAGCATTCCATCATATTTTCAGTTGTTTCGAGTGGGAGATCTCTAATGTTTTCGTCTTCTTCTCAATCTTTAGTTTCGAAGTGATGAGCTAAGACGATTCCTTGTAAACAACGAAATGAACGTCCGGGGATTGAGACAGCTGCAAAGTATCAACCTTTCTTAATAGTATATATACAAACTGTCCAAAAGGGTGGTGTCATGTTCCATCACTCAACAACGTTTAAATGCAAAACGTAAACACCAAAAAAAGAACAGCAAAGCAAGTCATACATATGGATACCATATACAGATACATAGCAGACACAGACAGACAGACAGTCATTAGTTACAAAATTACCTTTTTCTCTCCCCCTTCTCCAAACCCTCCATTCTATAGTCACCATCATCACATTCTTCACTATCATCATGATCATTATAACGTCAAATCATGCAGTAGATTGCGAGCTGCCACCCCATTCGCACTTTGGATCTACTGATACCCATTCTTATTCCCTTTTCGAGGAAAAGAACCTGCTGAATCCTCTCCCGGGCTTCTCTGGTGTTGGAGTGGATGAAGTAGACGACGAGGTCGACTTGGTTGGCCGGTGGTTCGGATGCTTCGAGCTAACCGGTGATCTCAACAAGTTGGAGGCTTCCAAATCAGGACTTTCCCTTCCTGGGTTGTTGAAGGAATGCACTGGAGACCGAGGAGCAGGAGAAGTTGCAGTGTCCAGCACTTCTTCTCCTCCTCCTCCTACTTGCAAGTTTGTGCCGCTTGTTGTTGGTGGTTCTTCCTCAGCAGAACCATCGCCACCTCTCGGACTTCTTTCACCAGAGTTCTCTGTCGACTGAGGGCGTAGAGAGTTTAGTTGCTTGCCTAACAAGAATATTGTCTCTTGGCATTCTGCTAGCTTCTCTGCTGCAGCGAAGAGGTCTTTCTCCTGTAGGAAAAACAAGAGAACAATTTGTTGATTCGTCAAATTCTGAGTTTCAAATGGAAGGTTTTGAAATAAGGGAATGCATAAGACTAACCTGCTTTTGCTTAGCGTCCATCTCAGCTGCTGCTGCTGCACAAACTGGGCAATTCTCGTTCCTAAAACAATTAAACATGAGTCAATTCGATGCAGGTTTGTTGCGGGGGAAATGGAAAACAAGTGAATTAAGGGTTAAAGTTCATACCTTTCAAGTTGTTCTTGAAGATCCTTGCATCTGCTCGAAGCATCTTCGTGTGCTCTCTTCTCAGTATCAAGCTCTATCTCTAACCCTTCGGTCTTGATTCTAAGAGCATTGACCTCAGTTTCCAGCTCATCAGCACGTAGCTCAAGTGATCTATACGATTCCACCATGCACTTCAACTGAGTCTCAGCCAAAGAATTTGACCTTTGAGCATTAGTCAGCTGTAATTTGACTTCATCAAGCAGTTGGTCTGTTTCTTGCAACCGAAGCTTCGTGGTTTCGAGTTCTTCACCACATCTAGCAAGATCAAGAGCCATGTTGTCCTTCTCCGACTTCAGTTCTTCAAACTCCTCTAATGAGACTTTGCACTGGATCAAGTTCCCATCATCTGGAACCTCGGGGTTCGACTTTGGACTGCCACTTGACACATGGCCATTCGTTGACGAGTATGGTCCATCATCCATTACAATCTTGTTCTCTGGAAGAGCAACTTTGTCGATACAATCTGGGCTGCTGATCTCAGATTGATTTCCTTTGTAACCCATCACACTAAACCGAAGCTCACTCGCCTTGTCCAGCACTCGGGACAGGTCAAAAATGAAGGTGCCCAAGCTTGAACCTTGGTTCAGAACTTTGTTGATGGTTAATGATAGGTCTTCGATCTTCTTGCTTAGTTCTTCCCCATCATCACCATCAACCGTAATTGCCTCTTTCCGAAGCAATAGTACGAAATCATGTATCTGAGAGACTGCAGAAGCCAAGTCTTGGCTCATTTCAGACTCTACAGTTTTAACATCCTCCAATATCTTTGATTGCATGTCATCATTTTTGCCCGAGTTGACTTCTTCTGGGCCAGCTTCTCTACTAGGCATATCAGACGTGCCATTAGAGACCTCAGGAGTCTTGTTGCCAGGGTGATCCAAACAAGCCAGCTTCTCCATCTCGAGGAAGTCATCCATGAGCTCGATGTTCTTAGCACTCTCTGCCTTGATCGATGATCTCTCACCATTCTTTTCCGACATCATCGATGTGGTCCAAGAGTCAGCACAGCTTCGATCGTCATCATTTCCATCCTCTGACATGGATGTGACGCTAGGCACAGATTTCTGCTGATTGGTCATATGAAGCTGAGCTTCTAAGCTTTGAAGCCTGCTTGCTGTTTTGGCACATAGATTCCTCGAAGCCTGAAGCTCACTGTTACGCTTAGCCAAAGCTTCTTTGAGCATCTTGGTCTCTTCTTCCGTGGCAAACAACCGTTCTGTCAAGAACTCGGTCTCCTTCCCGAGAGAGAATTCAGTTATAGGTGACATGTGTGGGCTGGAAGGCTTGACAGGTGACCGCTTTAACCTCGAATCCCCATAATCTCGGCCCAAGCTCTCGACTTCAAGCTTCATCTGTGCCAGAGCAGCAGGACCTGGCAGTTTCTTCCTCACGAGCCCCCGTAGCCTCTGGCATTCGGCTTCAAGCTTGACTATCTTCTTCACACCTTCCATGTGCTGCTTGTTTGCCACATCAGCAGACCTCATGCTCATGTTCTTCTCTTCATTCCTTATCTCAAGCTCCTTCGACACCACATGTACTTCATACTTCATCGAGTTTATCTCCCTCTCACAAGACTCTATATTCCCCTTGAGAACCTCGATCTCCGCCTCCGCCTGTGATTTCTCCTCGCTCATCTTGACCAACATGTTGCCACGCTCCTGCAAAGACCTCGATAAAGCTGCATTCTCAGCTGCTGACCTTAACAGCTCCTGATCCAAATTAGCAATCTTTGATTCGAGATCAAGTCTAATCTTTTCACATTGCTTGTTCTTGGTGAGAACAAGTTCCTGCAATTTCTGCTCATGGTCTTCCTTGAGGTTTCGTATTTCCCTCATGCATTCTTTGAGAGCACCGTCTAGATGAGCTACTCGATCTTCGACTGTCAGCTTGGAGAGCGTCATTGCTTCTAGACTGTTCTTCAACGCCAATGCCTCTGCTTCAGCCTTCTCCCAGCCTGCAGGGGGGAAAAACAATCCATGTTCTATAAATATGGTGGGAGATGAAAGACTGAATCACAAGCATCTATACAGAACTGTAAGTATTATTACCACAGACAGCTTCTTCAGCAACCTTGGCATGCTGTTTCACCAAGTTCTCCTTTGTGGTCATTTCTGATTGAGCTGCAGAGAGCTTTTCATTCAAGTCATTGATCTCGTCGTCCAGTGATTGAACTTGTTCTTCATATCCTTTCACTTGCTCCTCTAAACCGGTCAAATGGGTGTACGATTCAACTGAGATTTGAACATAATTCGGTTTCTTGTAGTTGTCCTGATTCAAACATAATCCAAGGGGTCAAAACTAGTTCAACTTCTCGATAGCCATATTACATTTTGGAGACTGATGAGATGAAACAAGTTACCTTCACTGCCTGCGCCTGTGGTTCAGCAGAAGCCAAAGCAGCATCGAGAGACTCAGCTGCTGCAGCCGCTGCTTTGGATGCCTTCTCGGATGAAGACTTCTTCTTCCATGGCCAACTCCGGCGGTCCATTTCTACCAATAAAGGTTCTGCAAAGAGTTGAATCCAAACTACATTGTCAAAAGGCAAGCAGCAAACTACAAACGAGCCATCAATTTTTGGCCTTTGGAAAAAGTACACATTAAGCAAAACCAAAGTCATCAGAATTACATAGACCCAGAAAAGAAAAAGACTCCAAAAAAAACAATCAAAGAACCTTTAGGAGTAGTGTCAATGAGATAGATAGTAACAAGCCAACCACATCAATTTTCATTTTTAATACCATAAATGTTCTATTTGAAGTGCCAATTCAAGGAGGCGTAAAATCTGGAACACCTCTCATAATAGGGAAGCAGTTTTAATCGGAATTGAGCATGCAAACTAAGGCTAAAAGTAAAACCCAAGATCTAAAATCAACAGAGCTTCATAATTGCACAATCAAGATCTCCAGAAGACCAGAACCGGAAGAATTCCAAAACAGTTTCAGCAGAGGGGGAATTTAAAAGTGGTTTGAACTCTGAGACTGATGAAAGAACAGTAGAAAGCTACAGTGAGGAAAGAAATAAAAATGCACAAACCGAAGAAGGACTGATAGTCACAGTCTCTCAATACCCAAGAGCTCAGAAACCGTTGGGGGAAAACAGATTAAAGGGCAGGGAAAGGGAAACAATGAAGAGTAAGGGAAAAGCCCATTGCGGCAGGGAAATGACCGGCTCCGATTAGAAACTCAATCGGTAATTTCCCGATCAGAAAGCTTCCACCGGAGTTAAAACTGGAGAAAACCCCACCGACACCGAGAGGAGCAATCGACCGGGAAAATTGCAATAAAAAAACTTCTTTTACAGAGTACAAACCGCATCGGGAGAAAAGACAACCCAAAAGAGAAAAGGACAGAAACAGACGAAAACAACACGCTAACATCATCGTCATCATAAGCACAACCACGAGTTACTGATTTCCCCCCCAACCACCAAACGGGACGGGACCCTCTCACCGCAGAAATCAAACTCACCGGAGCAAAATGTAGCTTCCGACGACGGGGAATCAGGATGAGAAGTCTGGCGGCAGGGGTATGAAACAAAATTTCTGGGTTTTTTCAGTTTTCAGGTTATTGTTAGGTAAGCTGGTTTGGGTTCCTAGTTGTAGTTAGTTGGTGGTATTAATGGGGATCTGAAATTGGCGGTGCGGGGGATTGATTTCAGGTTGGAGGGGAAGGGTTCGAGTTGGGAATGAAGGAATGTGAGACGTCGGCGGCGATGGCAATGGCGTTGGCGTTGGCGTCGGAGAGAAGGAAGACGCGGGTTGTGGTGGTGAGAGAGAGAAAGGGGAAGGATGGGAGGGGGAAATATTCGGTTCTAGAGAGGCAGAGGTGTCACTTAAAAGTTAAAAGTTAAAAGCCAAGAAGACGACGTTGCCAAATGACTATTCACTTACCTTTTCCCACACACCCATAAAAAAAACTGAGAGTCAGTGACAGTGAGGGTGTTGCTTACTGCTCTGGTAACTATTTCTAGTTGGAGTTTAGAGCTACAATTATAGCTTAAACAAATGTTTAGTGAAGATTTTATAGTAGTAATACCATTTTTAATAAAATGGGGAGCCGAAGTTCTAGAGTGTTAGAATTATTTGGTATTTTTGGCTACCAAAAGTGAAATTTGCTCTAATAAGTAGTGTTAGAGTGTCAAACTTGCTCTCTTTTTTTTTACTTAGTTTAGTTTAGAGTAGATTTCATATTTTTTTTAATATAATTTGTAGATTATTTTTATATAGGTAGTAATATTTGATGAAGACGAATATTTTGATATAATTTTTTTAAAAATATGGACATTAAAATTATCATCAAATATGACATCATTAATGACGAAAACACAATATTTGATTAAGATAACGATAGATTCGTCACATGTTTGTCATATTAAGTTGTGCCTTTAACTATTTATTCAGGTTTTAATAAGAATGAGTTGTGTCATCAATTGTTCATTAACTTTTAATCGGAATGAGTTGTGTCATCAACTACTCATTCAGTTTTAATCATAATGAGTTGCATCATCACTTGTTCATTCAAGTATGATCATTGTTGAAGAACGAATGAGTTGTGAGACAAATCGACTCAAAAGAACTCTGATACTATGATAGATTTCCAATTCAAGTGTAACACATTGTGTATTAATCAATTGGAGAGAAAAACCTGCATGATCCAGCTTGCAGAGCTGGTTTTATATTGTGTTTACAGTAAAATTAGAGAGAAAAAAGTGGAAAAGTAGTTAGGGAGTCTAATTGACCGTCTAATTTGTGTAGATCAACTGAGTGAGTATGTGTAGGGATGATAATGGGTCGGGTTGGGTTGGGTTTTGCCAAATTCAAATTCAAACCCATGGTTTATCCGCTAAAAAAATTTGGGGTAACACCCACTGAGTTTGGAAAACTCAAACCCAACTCGCTGTGTATCCGCGTGTTCATGGGTACCCATGGGGTTTTGCGATAAAAAATGTACAATAACAAGTTGCTATCAAAATAAAATTCAAACATCAATTTTCACGTACAAATTATCCACACATAACACACTAGTATAGAAAATTCAAACAAATCACAATTACACTAAATACAAGCACACAATTCTTTTCTTTTTTCCGTTCATTTGTTTGGGGAGAGTAGGGAGGAGGTAGGTGAATCGTGAGAGTTAGATTGGGGGAAATTAGAATTAGGGTAGGATTTGGGGAGAGTAGAGCAACGGAATAAGTGTGGGCGGGTATACATGGGTCGAGTATCGCTAAACCCAAACCCAACCCGATGAACAGTGTACGTGCTTAAACTCGAACCTTACCCGAAACCCGTCAGTACGGGTTTTATTCACGATAACCGAGTTGGGTTGAATAGAGTACCCGTGGGTTCGAATTTTATTGTCATCCCTACCCTAAGTATGTGTTGGAGAGAAAATGGTGCATAAATAATTATCATTGCTCTCTATTATCAAGGGGGAGCTAAGCATATTAGCCTTGATGCTTTAGGTGTAACTTGGAGGCTTTCAAAGATGCATCTATGTATATGGTATTTAATTCAAAGGGGGACAAAATTCTCCAAATTCGAGACGAGCTGCCTAATCCTCCACTAGCCAGGCTTTGAGATCACCATAGATATCCTCTGCCTAATCCCTTTGAATATTGCTGTAATCGATTCCTAATTTAATTGATCACCAGTCATGGATAAAATATATCCAAATTCTTTATACATGCACGGTGGTTTCCAATTTACCTACGGGTTCGCTCATTTAATAATTTAATTACACATCAAACACAACACACCACAACTAAATTAGGTTTTGTCTTGGACTTCAGCTGGATCAATATGGTTTGTATACCGGAGTGTCATTGGCCTGGTTATCGATTCAGCGGTTAGTGATCAACCACTAATCACATTCATGTAACGATATCGATTGATCAATTGAACTAACAACTAGTTTTCATTTTAACAAATAATTGACTAATCCTTTATTAGACCCTACTAATAGGACCATTACACGTAGGTGACTGATTAATGTGTCGTGATAACTGATCACCACTTTATTAGAAGTAATCCTTTGCATGAAATGTGATGTTTTAGGCACATGACTCTCTTACTTTGAAATTGCATTTTTGTTGCCTTATATATCTGGACTACAGAAATTACATTTATCAAATTCATTCCAAGACAATTATAGATGTATGTAAGTTACTTATATTCTTCATAATCCATTTGTCCACATGATAAAGACGAGTAAGCCGAAATTTAAAATTGCACATCATGTAAACATAAGAATAATCTTATTAACTTCAACATTCAACTTGAACATCCCATCACATGCATAACCATTTCCCATAAATTTCAAATTCGTAATACGGGTATACATTTCAGCCCCTATAGATTGAATAATCTTACCTCTAGAGTGCGCATGACGTCTTGCAGAGTTAACATCTTATCAGCGGTGAAGTTCAATTCCACATTTTTAGAGTCAGCAGTTGTATTGGTGTGACCAGTCCCAAGCAACACTTTATTATCACTAGAAGCCTGTGTATGTCTTGAACATAGTATAGTTACTACACATGGTTTGAGACACCTATAACTAGCCAGCATCCTATTGAGTTACCGTCGCGGCTAAATTGGCTATTATTTATGTAACCATAGCCTCCTAATCCTCTTCTTCAGTCGAGTTAATATTGGGACCAGTGCTACGCTTGTTCCTATATTTTCATATCATATGACCTGGTTTCCTATAGTAGAGACTAGAGAAACAGAGTGTCATTCTTAAAGGATTGACTCACCATCTTTTGGTGACCACGAGGGGCACCATTCTTATTGGTGCAGATCATTTGGCTCTATTTCTTGAAACTTTTCTCATTTGGTTTCAGAACCCTGGGGGTGGATCGTTAAGCAATGACAACAAACACTTTTCCCTTCATAACTTGTTTATGAGCTTCTTTCTCACGGTGCTGCTAACGGCGTTATTCTGATCGTGTAGTAGTCATACAGTTCATCAGCAGGCCGTTGAGGATGCAGTTCTTGCAAAGAAAGTCATCTTCCTTCCAGCAAACAATTATCTCGCATAAGCTGCTTCTTCGGCCAGAACTGGCACATGGATATGAGACGGTTCGCCATTATTTTTGTCATCAAGCAGAACAATATTTTCTATTTCTAGCTGCGGAAATTCGCTTCTTGCAAGCAAAAGAGGAGTGACATTGCTTGCGCCTGATCCAATGTTTTGTTCGGTAACCATAGCAGTCTCACAATGTCTTAAAAAATTGTTAGAAACCAAACACAGGACAATAGAGTTACCGAATCTGGCTGAGTCGAAAACTAGGTTGCTCTCTTTAAGACGATTGCGACATTGCCTCGTATTACCCACAACATATTATCAGTCAACTTTCTCCAGGATAAAACAACCACTCACTCTGACTCTCGATTTTCTTAAAAAAAACTAGAGCTCTTTTGAGAAAATCTCTTGTGTTTCTAAATTGAGTCCAAAGGGTCTAGAGATCTGCTATTAATAGGAGCATAAAATCCCGAATATTTCTCTTTCGTGTGGAATAAGTCACACAACTAAGAAAATATAATTACTCACTTAATTAACTGTGGACTGATCTAGTAAGATAAGTATTCAGTTATTAATCATTATCAAAAAAGTATTCAGTTATTAATTATTTTTGATTATTTTTCATTTCTTAAAAAAAAAAAAGATATCCGAAAATGGGTAACCAAAAGGCTAAACCCTTTGAAGAGAGATACATATCTTTACACACCTTTTTAAAGACTTCACTCACCAATATGATATTGTGTTTGAGACTTCACATAGCTTTCAAACCTATTCACACCAACGGGTTCTTTTGGATGCATCGTTTTGGTTATGTGGTATTTCGAATAAAAAAGGTTGCATTATTTTGCTATGTGATATTTCACGCAGTATTTTAGCTTGGAGGTGTGGTAATTGGGTCTAAGAGTCTTGTTTGCATAAAACATTCAAATATTGTGGTATTTCACCACTTATATTAGAGATGGAGTGAAAAAAGAAGTTGAGAAATGAGTTATTTAACTAGAGGGTAGATATGTATTTCAAATAACTCACAATAAATTATTTCAATTATCTCATGAACAAAACACCACTTTCCATTTTATTTTTGTCCAACGAGTTGTTTCGACCTAAACAACTCACCAAATTACCTCATCCAAACCACCTCAAAAAGTTTATTCCCACTTTGCTTATTTAGGGGTGAACATGGTTGTCATGTCAGTGGCATGCCACCCGGTTCAACCTGTGCCGATCATGAAACCGGCATGACACCACCGGTATGATCGACTTACGCATCCTAAGTTTAATGACATCATTTTAATGAATTTAATGAATAAAAAAATTAATTTATTATTCATTTTGTGAATATAATAGTTAAAAGTTGATGATATTTGTTGGATCGTAACTAAATTGTCCACAAATATGTTTTATATATGATTAAATACATTGAATATTAATTGTTTTCATATTTTTTTAAACCGATATGAACCGACACAAATTAATTATACCACTGGTTGTACCATTCCACTTGCTAAACCGGCACCACGGTATAAACCGGTTTGACAACCTTGGGTGAATCATATATCGCATTCAAAATTATTGACAAACACGAACTGTGCCCTGAAGACCATGCGGTTTGAATGGGTCTACAATTGTCTTTGATTTGACACTGACTTTGGGAATCCTTGGGGAAGTTTTTTTCTTGGCGCTTCCTTCACTCTCTCTGTTGTCTTTTGCAGTCAGAGACGAAAGAAGGGAAAGGGGCAAAGGGCCAAAGGGCCAAAGAAGATGGTGGCAGTAGTAATTATTGAAGGCGACGGGAATTCGGGCGAGGAAAGGGAAGCCGTGAAACATAAATAGGGAGAGAGCTGTAGCATGTAGGTGAAGTGTGTATATTTATAGGTATCTAGAATTTGACGCTAGATTTTGTAGTTGCCCTATCTCTGCTATACCATCCTTGATCCTTCCAAACCCAACCAGTAATTAGAAAGCTATAGATGTGTGTGAGACTCAGTAGCTACATTTTAACCAAACGGGAAACAATACTATAGGACTCGTTTGAAATCTCCGATTCTAAATGTTGTATTCTGCAATATACATGTATACTCAGAATACAACATTTTTTTATATACTTGTTTTGATCACATAACACATGTATAGAAAGTACATGATATATTCATAATACATAGAAAATGATGATGTATATAAAATGTGAGATTTAGTATTCATAGTTCATTTCATGTATAATCGAATCCATGAATTCTTCTATATTTTCCAAACAAGTATTCTTAATCCATACATTCTTAGTATACATTTAATTCACAAATTCTTGTAATACACCATTCTTCTTGTAATCAAAGGTTCCAGACGGACCCTTATATCTACTTATAATGGTTTGGGAAGATGACTATGGTGAACCAGCTAGAGTCGTCATTTCCCCACATGGGTTATATGTCTTGCGACTCTCTGTAGAGTCTATGTGCATCAATTCGTGTTAGCAGTTCAGAATATATTGGATGTTTTGTTCCCTATCTTTGGTTATTATTTTTTTCAACGCGTTGAATTAAATTTGAAGTTTTCCCAGCATTGCTAGTTACGAGTTCGATAAATATAGTGTCTTTATTGATAATTAGTCGTTCTCATCCCTTTAAGATTTGGTGTTATGCATATGCTTAAAATAATCAAAGTTGAAGCATTCTACGATTGGTTTTTTATGACGATATTATTGATTGATAGTCACCGGTCTAAGTCTAATGATGGATGCTACAAAATTCGTAAAGAAAAATTCTACACTTAGTTATAAATAATAAATGTTAGCAAATTAAATTAAATATACTAGCTAGCTGATTTTCTACCCAAACAATAAAATTCCACCAATATAACATAGAAAAAATAATTGAGAATGTCCATCAGACTTTGGATCCGAACTTTAAAACGAACAAACAAGGTGAGAAAAATAGTTGGTCCATTTTAGGTCCTCGAAATTCTCACCTAAAACCTTGAATAAAAAGTCAAAGTTGCACTGTGTTTTGCATCCAACAGCCTGACTATTTGCTTCGCCACCGTCGTCGTCTCTGCAATGTAGCATGATCCATGAAACCATACCGTACCTGTAGTTCAACCACGAAATATCAGTGTTGGAGGCTAAACCAATAAGCGATATTTAACAGTCTAACGGTTGAACTACGATTAAACCACGATTTTATCATAAAATATTATATGATTTCAAATCATCCAGATGAAACTCATCTTATGAATTTGGAGAAAAAGGGTTTAGCATTTCGCTGAGATTAAATCCCAAGTGGCGAAGTAAAGAATAACAAAACATGGAGATTATGAAAGTAAATATTCTTGAAATCTAATACAGATTCACTGAAAGATTATCACTCGGTATGCTGTCACATGTTTAATGTATTGTAGCTAGCTAGCTTTAATTCATAATCCGATGAAACCTTAACACTATGTTCATGAAAGAAGGGAGGAAAAGGAGGGGAGGGTAGGAAAATTTGGAGGGGAGGTTAAGTTTGGAAGGGAGGGAAATTAGAGGAAATTGGAAAGAAAATATTGTTTAATGGAGGAAAGTGGAAGGGAAAGTGGGAGGGAAAAAGTAGATTGGGAATTGTGATATGTATTATATTTTATTGATGATAGAATAGTTAAATAATTTAATTATGTGTTTATACTATTTACATTAATTATGTAATGTGGATCAAATTTGTTCTTCTTTGTTAATTTTGTTAACTACAACAAATCAAAAGTTGGTTATTTGAATGAAATTTGTCAACCTATTACTAAAATTTTGTTAACTATTTTATTGAGTAATAACATAGCAACTAAATATATAAACATACAACAGATTACAGATACATAAATTTGAGGAGCGTAACAAGTTTTTATATCTCATACAACAGTGTTATGTATGGTGCAAAACAACGTTACGTATGAGGTAAATCATCTATCTTGTTTGGTAGGATATTTTTGTGTCGAAATCGTAACCAAAGCTTATTTGTTTTATATTATTTAAACCACCTAATGGTTTAGACTACAATAGGAGATTTTTCCAGTCGAATTGTCGGTAAGATACATTTTTAAGACGTATGAAAATAGATCATTTGAAATTTACCCATTTGAATCAATTAAAAATTAGTCAACCTAAGTTACCCATTTGGAAAGTGTGACATATATGTTATTTATTAGTTATGTAGTAGTAAAATAATTGGTTATGTGTTGATGTTATTTTCGTTATTTATGAATAGTGAATTAAATTTATTCTTTCTTGCTAATTGGTTTGGGTTCCGTAACAAACCCCACTGGTTTTGTATACTATCCACTCCCTTATTTTAATAAAAAAAATTTGGACTATAACCACAAACCAAAATCTTAACGATAAAAATAAAAAGTCTATTCCCCATCCCCAATTTTTCGTCTACCCAACCCATCTCACTCTACCTGAAAAAAATTGACAAACTCACTCTCTAGACTCTTCCCATCCCCATATCTGATGCTAACTGAGAAAGAATCTATTCCCCACCCACTTTCTTATTCTTTCTCATTCGCTAATCCGCCATTTCTCTCTTCTGGAAGCTCTATCAATTGAGAAAAAAAAAGAGAGCTAGCCTAATCCGCCAGGAAGAGCCTTGATCCAGGCAAAATCGAGGCATGCATGTCTCTTTGATTTTGTATCCAATGTTTTTCTTTGTTTTAATTGAGGTTTTGTGTTTTTTAGTCATGATTGTATGGAGGAAAGTAGAAAAACAGAGGCGGCTGGACTTCCTCGGTGACGATCGAATGTGTTATCACTGCATACTTGACTGGATGATGCATTTTTTGGGTTCATTTTTCTTCGTTTTTTTCAAATTGGAAACAGATTATCTTCTTTCTTTTGCAGGTGATAAATCTTCTGGTTTTTGTGGAAAGAAGAAAGAAGGAGAAAGTAAAGAAAGAGGGGAGAGGAGAGAGATTATAAAAACTAAAAAAAAAAGGAAAATAGAGCCCACTCTGCCTTTTTTCTCCGATTTGGAGGGATTGGTTGAACAGTTCACTTCTCCTTCCATTTTCCGCTCTCCCGCACTGTTGCTTTTTTCGGAAACGGGGGAAAGTGCTTCGTAATTCCAACTTTCCGTTCCCTTTTTTCCTTTCCTCCCTTTTCCTCTCTTCCTGAACACAGGGTAGATAATATCTTAAATTCAAAAATAAAATTCGTTGGTGAAGATTGAAGAAGGGGTAGGATTAATTAAAAAAAAAAATACTTCCTTTTGGGTAAAGTCTATTTAAGGACCGTGACATATTAATATTACTATTTTTTGGGACAAATTTAGATGTTGAGGTAGCTGTACAAATTAAACTTGGTAGCCCCGACCAATCACAAGCCCTGTATTCACTCAGATTAGACACTTCAACCATTCACATAATTAAAATTAAATGCTAGACTTCTAATAAACTTATAAAATTTAACCATCAACCCAGCTGTGTCCTTCTGTTTATGTCAACTGAAGTGTTTAATTACCTCAAACCAAATATATTAATCTCCCAAATTTTGTCTTCTTCCATCTTATATAGATTTTAATCAACAATTGGTACCGCAATTCAAGATGATCAATTAATAACACCACATAAAATGAATACCTCAACATTCATACTTACCTTACCTTATAATCCAAGATATCGAATTATATATCACTTAATTATTTTGTCATTTTTTCATGATTTTTTCCCCCGATATTGTTCCAATTTTATCGATGCCATTGCAATTTCTACTGCCATTTTTACTAGGGCTGGCTATTTGGACCGGGACCGGATGAAAAACCGGAAACCGGACCGTATAACCCGGACCGAGACCGGACCGGGACCGGATAGTAAACAATCCAATCCAATCTTTGGGCTTAGATTTGAGGTAAAAAACCGGATAAAGACCGGATAAAAGAGCTCAACACCCAAAACTTAAGGGTAATTTGCATAAACGGTCACAAACCTTTGCACTTAGTGCAAAACTTAACCAACTCCTCACCCATTTAGGCCTTAGGCCACTCAAATTCCCACAATCTCAATATAAAATCAAGACCGAATTGGGACCGGACCGGGTCAAGACCGGACCGGATCAAGACCGGACTGTATCCAATCCAATCTTCGGTCCTTATATTTTCAAAAAAACCGGACTGGACCGGATCAATTTGGGCCAATTTAACCGGACCGGACCGTATAGCCACCCCTAATTTTTACTACGCTTATCACACGGGCCGGGTCGGATCGGGTTGAGAAGAGGGCCGAGTACTCCAAGCCGAAGTTACTAGGAACAGAATCCAAGGAGGAGCATGCAATGCAATTCCAGCATGGTCCCACAAAAAGATGACACGGTGGTCCCCACGACATCTCTCCGTCTCCGGCCACCTTTCGCCGCCGCAGGCCGCCACCCGTGTAAAACCCGGCATGGTAAGTATAGGCCCCACCGCCGCGCGCTATATAACGTATTTCCTGGAGAGAGAGCGACCACGTTTCGTAAAACCCGGATGATTCGCCAAACCGACAGACAGCGTCGGCAGCGGAGAAAGAAAGAAACAACGAGGCGGATTTGTGGCAGCCGGGCCGGGCCGGGCCGCCCACCTGTCCATACTACCGGTACAAAATTTGTATTGAATGATCGGAGTGCCTCGTCGTCATTTATTAAGCACACAGAGACGGGATCGGATACTATGCTTACCCCTAAAGGGGTAGTGATTTTCGACACCCCCTTTATGATTGGCCAATTTTATTTCCAATCATTGGCAAGTATTAATTAAACTGGTTTTTTATTTTTTTTAATCTTGTAATTTGGGGTCTCTCACCCACATTGGAAAAGGAAAGAATATGGGGAATCAGAAAAAAGCTCCCCCCAAATGTGCAATTAATTGCCTTTTTTTCTTCCTTTCGTCTCCTCTCTCCATTTGGGCCCTCTTTCCATTTTGATTTCATTTTAACCAGAACCCTCCTCTACTCTGAAACGACCAAAACCCTCCAGCGCCTTCCCCCACCACCATCCTCCTATCTCCAGCTGCCGCCATCCTGGGATCGCCTCTGACCTACCAATGGAGTGGTACGTGTACCAGTGGAGTGGTACGTGTACCAGTGGAGTGGTACGTGTACCAGTGGAGTGGTATTTGTATCATTGAAGTGGTACTGCATTGTTGCTCCGTTATTGTTTATCATTGTTATGAAAAATATCATTGCACTGGTATTGTTCTCACTCTAACCTACCTTGTGGATTGCTCGCACCAGTGGAGTGGTACGTGTACCAGTGGAGTGGTACGTGTAATTAATGTACCAGTGAGAGAAATTAATTATGTAATTAATGGGGGTGATTTCGTTTTTCCCCATATTCTTTCTCTTTTCCAATGTGGTGAGAGACCCCAAATTACAAGATTAAAAAAAATAAAAAAACCAGTTTAATTAATACATGCCAATGATTGGAAATAAAATTGGCCAATCATAAAGGGGGTGTCAAAAATCACTACCCCTTTAGGGGTAGTCAGGCTAACCGAACCCCACAGAGACCTACCATCACCTGACGAAGACAAACCCAAATGCACGTTTTCGGGTTTCCCATGCCCACAAAATTAATGTTTGGTTCTTTGATCGTCAACTCGTATGTGCCGTTTCTTAGGTTTCGTACGTTCTTCCGTTGTTTCATGCCTGCACATAATGATTGGGACTTGGGGAATTGTTATTTTGAGATCTTTGTGCATTTCTAGTCGAATCAGTGGTCATCATTATCAAAATTTTCGACCGACATTTTCTCCAATATGAACCATGGTATTTGTGGATGACAATTACGTACGTACCCAATTATGGGTAGTTTTATCCAAATTCAAGCAAACCCGTTGATTATTGGTATGAGTGGAGTCTATATGGGTATGAGATTTTGTTGATGAGTTTGGGTAAGGTATGTGCGTATCACTTCCATACTCTAAATGAGTGTGGGTTGGGTATAGATGCCTATATATTTGAGTTTGTTTTAACTACACATATAAAATTGGATCAATTTGTAAAATTTTAAAACTTCAGGTACGAAAAAAAATTAAATTTAGGTACTAAACCTAATGATCTTTTAAGTTCATGTATTAACATATAATTTGCAAATGGGAATGAGTAAAACCCCATATCCATGGATTAAAAACACAACCCAAATAAATGGGTATGAGTAATGAGTGCAAATCCATCAAACTTTATCATTTAACCTTGTATTTGGGCTTTATACCCAACCCAATTAATTTGGATAAAAAATATCATGGGTTTGGGTAAAATTGACGATATTGTTATCGTGTTCGTTATTTTACATCGGTAAAAATTACATTCTCAGTATTGTTTCGATTGTTGATAGAGAGTAGTTAACCGACACTTATTCCTTAAAATGCCATCATCAATTGTTTGCCTAGTAGTTGAGTTTGCAGAATTCCAAAAGATCCCCCGGAATTCACTCTGACTTGTATTTGTGTCCAATACCGCAAGAAATCAGTGATGACTAATGGTGGAAAAACATGCCCATCTCTAGACACCTTTTCTTTGGTTGACAATTGCGCATTATATATATATGCATGTTCCCTTTTTATCATCACTTGTTATGTTGTAATCATTTCAAAAGGTTACACCGGTACACCTTACTATGTTTACTTGTAAGAGAGCAAGAAAAAGAAGAAAAAAAAAACATACTGCGTGAAATGTTGGTAAAGAACTGGCTGAACAACTATTGCGATGTATTATTAATATAAAATAATTGTCTATAGTTTATTGATTATCTTCTTGTTCAACTCCGCCGAGTCAAGAGAAATCTTCGAGACCCGACAAAAGTTCAAGATTAGAGCTCGAACATTTATCCTGTGTAAAGACTCTCAAGTCTAGTTCTGTCTGACCATTACGTATAGAAATAATTACCTGTTTTACATTAATTATCTTAAGAAAGATGTGGTCCAGGAAGAAGTAGTAGATTGATGACAGCAACAACCGTGCGTTAAATTAAATCAAACGGCTAATCTCACCCCTATTATACGATGTGATATGATGGTTAGTGTGGTCCTGGAAATGGAATCATAACTTATGATAACAATTAAATAACACAAAGCAACAAATTAACACTAACGACAAATTTGATTGGCTAATCGTGCTAATACACGAACCTAGGTACGTTGATAATAATCATAGCATTTTACATGCCTCGAATCAATGGCGACGGCCATATTTTGAATTAATTAATCTTTGCTTACGGAGAAAAAAACAATTTTGATTAACTAATTTCTCGCCGTTCTCTGTTATTTGGCCTCCATTATTCATTGACAAAAAAACATTGCTCATCGTGGTTTCTCGGCTCGTCTGTCGAACGAAGAACATTGTAAGTACTAGTAGGCACACCATGGGCTTGAAGTTTGCACAGGCCCACCATACCATGTGCTTGAAAGACAACGGTTAATATTGGGGGTCGTGGAGATTCGAACACATGACCAATCGTGAATCATATACCACAACACTAACACACACCACAATGACCACTAATTTATTCATTGTATAACTTTTTAATTTTGAGTAATTTATTATATGGAAGCAGCGAAATGCGTCATGTTAATAGTGCTCTCTTTTCTGGTCACATGAATAATTGGTATATATGAGCTAAATTTTTACAGCTAAGATGTTTTGTTTTTGATCCGGAATAATTACCAATAGTATAAATGTTGGAGTCGGAAGTCGAACTGCAAGTGCTGGGGAAATCCGAATTCGAGAAGGAGAAGGATTTGTTTGGCGCCAAGGTTCAAGTGTGGGTATGAATAAACAAGAAACGTTGCCGTTTCATTTAGTTGGTGTCTATCTGTCGAAGTGGTTAAGTGTCAGTTTAGTACTTGAGTTCTGTAAAGTGTCAATTGAGTCCAATTAGCAGTTATTATAGAACAAGAGTTATGGAGATCATGCTGCTGATTTGCAGGAGGGTCCAGTTAGTGGTCAGTGCTGTGGAAGCCAGATCTGTTGGCCAATATCGAATAAACTGTCAGCTTGCAATCCTTTGTTTTCACATTGTGGTATCAGAGCAATGAAGCAACCTGTAACCACGAACTGTGATAGAGAGAGTGTTGAGAGAAAGCTTATGGTAATCTGGGGTTAGGGAAACACGAGAGATTACTGGTGACTGGTGAGGTTGCTTTCGGGAAAAGAGGTGAGAGGAATCTGTGAAGATTGGTGTCAGATCACCATGACTGGCAATGGCAGTGCTGCTCAGGTTTGCATTCCCAAATTTGATGGGGATTATGAGCACTGGACTTTACTTATGGAGAACCTTCTTAGATCGAAGGAGTATTGGACTATGATTAGTCCTGGAATCAGAGAACCTCCTGAAGGAGAAGTGCTTGCAGCAACACAACAGAAGATCTTGGATGAGTAGAGGCTCAAGAATCTTAAAGCAAAGAACTATCTGTTCAGTTCTATTGACATAAATCTTCTGAAGACAATTGCAAAGAAGGGAACTGCCAAGGAACTGTGGAATTCAATGAAGGAGAAGTTTCAAGGGAGTGCTCGAGTTCAAAAGGCTCAACTTCAGGTACTTAGAAGAAACTTTGAATTGCTTGAAATGAAAGAAGGAGAATCCATATAAGAGTACTTTGGTAGGGTCATGGTAATTGCAAATACTATGAGGAATTGTGGAGAGGATATGCCAGATGACAAGGTGGTTGAGAAAATTTTGAGAACTCTGACTGATAGGTTTAACTATGTTGTGTGCTCTATCGAGGAATCCAAAGATATTGATCTTCTAACAGTTGATGCTCTTCAAAGCTTGTTGCTGGTGCATGAGCAGAAGTTCAGCAGGAAAACTGCAAAAGCTATAGTTGAGGATGACCAAGCTCTCAGGGCATCCTATGAATATGGGAGAGGAGGAAGAGGTCAAGGAAGAGGATATGGAGGTGTAGCACGAGGAAGAGGAAGGAGTAGAGGCTGGAATAGAGAAGCTGTTGAGTGCTTTAAATGTCACAAACTAGGGCATTTCAAGTATGAGTGTCCTGATTGGTACAATGGTCCACAAGCACACTATGCTAACTCCAATCAAGTGCAGACCAGGGCTCGAGGAGATATGAATGATGATGTGTTGCTCATGGCCTGTGTTGATTCTGAAAGCTCACTGGAGCTGGAGGAAGAAGCACAAGGATTGATGGCATTACTTGAAGAAGTAAAACAAGACAGGCATGAGGACTGGTGGTTCTTGAATTTAGGATGTAGCAATCATATGACAGGAGACAAGAAGTGGTTTACAGAGTTGAATACCAACTCTACAGGTTCTGTCAAACTTGGTAATAACAACAAGCTGGAGGTTGCAGCAAAGGGAAGTGTAAAAATTGAAGCTGCAAATTTGAACATGATTATCAGTGATGTCTTTTATGTGCCTGGTCTCAAGACAAACCTGCTAAGCATTGGCCAGTTACAAGAGAAGGGTCTAGCTTTCCTGTTCAAGGATGAATGCTGCAAGATCTTTCATGAGGAGAGAGGATTACTGCTGCAGACAGAAATGAAGTCGAATAGGATGTTTGTCATACGTCCTGAAGAACAGCCACAAAGTCAAGAATTTCAGTGCTTTCAAATTGCCAATGGCAAGGAGAAAGACCTGGAGTTGTGGCATAGGAGATTTGGGCACACTAACATACAAGGATTGAAGCATCTGCAGCAGAAATGTTTTGTTGTGGACTTACCTGCATTGAAAGGAGAATTGGAGGTATGTGCAACTTGTCTCATTGGTAAGCAACACAGAAAGCCTTTTCCCAATAAAAGTTTGTGGAGAGCAAGTCAGAAGCTAGAACTTATACAGGCTGATTTGTGTGGCCCTCTAACACCAGTGTCAAATGGTGGAAAAAGGTACATTTTTACCTTGACTGATGATTTTAGCAGGAAGCTGTGGGTGTATTTCTTAGCTGCCAAATCAGAAACTCTTGAGTGGTTTAAGAAATATAGAACTCAGGTTGAGCAAGAAACGGGATTAAAGATCAAATGCTTGAGAACTGACAGGGGAGGTGAATTTATGCTCACTGAATTCAAAGAGTTATGTGACCAAGTTGGGATCAGAAGGCAACTCACAGCTGCCTTAACACCCCAACAGAATGCGGTAGTTGAGAGGAAGAATAGGACTGTAACACCCCGGTAATTTAAATTTAGGTTCGACTTTAATACGTGATCGGTTGGATTGACGGTTACGTACTAAGAGGTACAATCGCGGATTAAGAATAATAATATTATAACATTATTATTATAATGTTATTTGTAAAATAAAAAAAAAATCAAAAGGGATGGGAGGGTCGAGCGGCCACAACTCCCAAAACCCCTCCCCATTATTATTGTTCACAAAAATCCCCTCCCCCAGCGCCACCCCATCATCCAACTTTCCCCCCATCCCCAGAAACCACCCTGTCGCCATTCTGCATTCGTCTCCAGCGTGAGGCGAGAAGAAGGAGAAGGGAGCGCTTGTTCCCGCACCGCCATCTCCCGATCCCGATCCCGATCCCGGTCCTGATTTCCTAGTCCATCCCTTTCGTGTTTCTAGGTAAGGATCACGAACCCCTTCGCGATTTCTAAACTCGATTTATCGATAGTCTAATCCGAAGCTCGTATTTTATTAGCGGTGACGTTTGAGGTTCGATCAACGAGGATGTCAACGTCTCAGGTCATTCAACCTAGGCCTAGGCACGTTCTAGAGGTAAGAGAACTCGATCCCTTTGAGTTAGGTCGATTGATTTGGTGATTTTTCGTGAGGGTAGAATTCTAGGGTTTTAGCAACAGGCTTTTAGTGATAGATTTTGATTGGTCACTAAAGTTGCTGGGAATTTCCAGAAAAGTATTTTTAGATGTTTTAAATTGTTTCGAGCCTCTCTGAAGGTTGTTTTCTGAATTTAACAATTTTATAAATTGAGTGACATCTAGGAGTAGGGATGGGAATGGGTCGGGGACGGATAGTGCATATCCGTTACCCTACAAAAAGTAGTTCGGGTTTTGCCCATGCCCATACCCACATGTGAAACGGGTAAAAATCAAAACCATGCCCATACCCGTTCGGGTTTCGGATATCCACGGTTATCCATGGGTAATAATTTATCTTCATAACTCCAACCAATATGTTAACATTCATACATATTCTCACATTACGTAAGAGGAAAAGTACGACAATACTTCACAAGAATGAAGAAAATTAATTAAAACAACATAATTTTATGAAAATATTATATTTATATGATAAATATAAAATATGTTAGAGAAAAATAATGATTATTACTAGACAAAATAAATGTGCATGTGTATAATCGGGCGGGTTCGGGTTGGTTAGTGAGAAACCCATGCCCACCCATTACCCGCAATATTCGGGTTCGGGTTTTACCCATACCCACTAAATGTTCGTGGGGTTCGGGTTTTACCCTACCCGATTAGGCCGGATTCGGCCGGATATCCACGGTTACGGATATTTTTGTCATCTCTATCTAGGAGATGATTGTAATTTAATTTGGGAATTTTTGAATATGTATTTCTATTTTTAGAAATTGTTTGAATATTCGTTTTAATTAAATAAAAATATTTCCGAGGAGTTTATAAGGGTTTGATAATTTTCCAGGGTATAAGTACTCATGATTGATGTAGGAAAATTATTATCCGAATTTTTAAGAAGGTTCTAGTTAGGTGGAAAATTCGTCCAAGACTAAAATAATTAAGAAAAATAGTCGTTTTTGAAGGGATTAATTCTAGAAAATTTTAGTGGGGGTTAAAGGACCCTTGGAATGAGGTTCAAGGACTGGAGTTTGAGGAGAGGATGTTCTAGTGATTCAAAAGGGGTTTTAAATCAAGAAAGGTCGTCTAAGAAAATGGATTCTTATTAATAGGTTTCCCCAAGATAATCCGGCGAAGGAGGGGTTTCTTCGAGGAAGGAATTGAGGAGTCATCTCTTCGAGGTGAGTGTAAAGGGGTTAAAATCTCTGTCGTCTGTCTTTTCGTTTATGCTTTTCGTTCAAGTTATTAATTAGTTAATTTTTTAGTAATGCGCTATATGTGTGTGAGGCATCCCACCGCCTGTAAGGGTGGAGGCACGCGTTGTGCTATGTATGAATGTATGATTGTAATAGTTGGTTAATGGTAAGAGGAACCCTCAGGCGGTTGGGCCACTACTGGACGCGGTAGATGGTCAGGTCACTGTTGAACGGCGAGACGTAACGCAGCAGTTGATCGAGTATGTTGGGGTCACTACTGGACGGCGAGACGTAACGCAGTAGTTGATCGGGCATGGACTGGACGGTGAGACGTAACGCAGTGCCATTGCCGAGTTTGGGTATGAAACCGGACGGCGAGACGTAACGCGGCTGGCATAATAGGGTAGGGACACCGGACAACGAGACGTAACGCGGTGGTCCCTTGTGTTGGTTTCTATGGATTAAGAATTTAAGTAAGAAAATTCTAAAGATAAGATAGGAGTAGAGATCTCTTATAGACTGTTTGATAATAAAGTTTAAAGGATGAAAGTGAGAACGACTTTCGTCTAAGGAAGGCATTCCCCTAATAATGTGTTTAGTAAGGAGTTTGCGTAGGGCAAAGACCTTAGGAAGTAATGACGAGACTGACCCCTTCTCACTCACCAGGTTGAGGATAGTCTAGCAGAAGTAGATCACGAGAAGAAGCAGGGCGAGGCGAGCAGCAGTACCAGCGTCGACGGGATATCGGAAAGCTTGTGAGGAGTCAAGTTAGATTAGTTAATTATTCTGTTTCATGGTTATTAGTATAAACTGGAGATTCTGTGTTAAGTCATTTTAAGTGTTTGAGATTGAGAATTTTGCCCAAGTGTTGGGGTTTTTCGTTAAAAATTCTTAAATGAGGTCGGTTTGTTTATTTTAAAAAGTTGTTTGGGTTGCTCCGGAGTAACCGATTTTTGGTTGAGTTAAGGTTTGGTTTTTGAAAAGAGACGGGACGTGTCATTTTGGTATCAGAGCCGACACTCCTCTGTTCCTTGGCCTCCAAGGAATACTGGAGTGACGATCTGCGTTTTTTTAAGGTTTCAGTTTTTAAAAGGAAAGGAAAAAGGGAGTGTCAGTTAAAAGTTTGGTCAAACGAGTCAGAGTCTTTCGGAAATTTTTAGAATCTCCAGTATACTCTAATCATGATAAGGAAATAACTTTAGGATGCCCTATGGGGTTATGATACGTCTTGGGAAGGAGAAGGAGCAGGTTCCTAGAGGGATCGTTTAGTGAAACCCCTTCATGAGTGAGAAGAGGAGGGTCAAGGTAGCTCATATTCTATGGGGATGTGAGCTGATCAGAATAAGGTTCTGGAAGGATCCAAGCAGTTAGCACATCGACTGGCAGAGTCAAGGAGTTATGGCAAATGTTGCCATAATTGAGAGGAAAAGGTGCAAGGAAGGGTCGTGGAGTTCATGAGAATTGAACATAGGGCTACAACCCCAAGGAGCAGCTGAAAGTTAGACTTTGAAAAATACTAGGGCCACATAAGCAAGCAAAGGAAGAACTAAGTATATCACAGGGAGCCTAACAAGATGTCATGGGATCAATACATCAAGCCTAGAAGGAGGTACAACTTCTTGCAAAGAGATTATCACAAGTGAAACTTGGAGTCGTCACAACGAACAAATTTCGAGGTCGAAATTTTTCTTAAGGAGGGGGGAAATGTGATGTCTCGATTTTGGATTTAGGTTCAACGTCAACTACCAGGAGAATTGGATCAACATGACAAGCCGATTTGGCATTTTGTTTCACCATGTTTGGATCAAGCTGGGGAGTAAAAAGGGCAGTGAGACATTTATGGTTACACGAGTGCTGCAAGCTAGGAAAACTTATTTGAGAAAAAGGTACCAACGAAGTTGTTATATTAAGAATAGATGATCGTGGGAAGGAAGTATAAGAAGGGTGTTGATAGAAGTATGAGTTCCGAGCAAATTTTGGGGACGAAATTTTTTGTAAGGGTGGAGGAAATGTAACACCCCGGTAATTTAGATTTAGGTTTGACATTAATACGTGATCGGTTGGATTGACGGTTACGTACTAAGAGGTACAATCGCGGATTAAGAATAATAATATTATAACATTATTATTATTATTATTATTATTATGTTATTTGTAAAAAAAAAAATCAAAAGGGATGGGAGGGCCGAGCGGCCACAACTCCCAAAACCCCTCCCCATTATTATTGTTCACAAAAATCCCCTCCCTCAGCGCCGCCCCATCATCCAACTTTCCCCCCATCCCCAGAAACCACCCTGCCGCCATTCTGCATTCGTCTCCAGCGTGAGGCGAGAAGAAGGAGAAGGGAGTGCTTGTTCCAGCACTGCCATCTCCCGATCTCGATCCCGGTCCTGATTTCCTAGTCCATTTCTTTCGTGTTTCTAGGTAAGGATCAAGAACCCTTTCGCGATTTTTAAACTCGATTTATCGATAGTCTAATTCGAAGCTCGTATTTTATTAGTGGTGACGTTTGAGGGTTCGATCAACGAGGAGGTCAACGTCCCAGGTCATTCAACCTAGGTCTAGGCACGTTCTAGAGGTAAGAGAACTCGATCCCTTTGAGTTAGGTCGATTGATTTTGTGATTTTTCGTGAGGGTAGAATTCTGGGGTTTTAGCAACAGGCTTAACAAACTTTTAGTGACAGATTTTGATTGGTCACTAAAGTTGCTTAGAATTTCCAGAAAAGTATTTTTAGATGTTTTAAATTGTTTCGAGCCTCTCTAAAGGTTTTTTTCCTGAATTTAACGACTTTATAAATTGAGAGACATCTAGGAGATGATTGTAATCTAATTTGGAAATTTTTGAATATGTATTTCTATTTTTCGAAATTGTTTGAATATTCGTTTTAATTAAATAAAAATATTTCTGAGGAGTTTATAAGGGTTTGATAATTATTTAGGGTATAAGTACTCATGATTGATGTAGAAAAATTATTATCTGAATTTTTAAGAAGGTTATAGTTAGGTGGAAAATTCGCCCAAGACTAAAATAATTAAGAAAAATAGTCGTTTTTGAAGGGATTAATTCTAGAAAATTTTAGTGGGGTTAAGGGACCCTTGGAATGAGGTTCAAGGACTAGAGTTTGAGGAGAGGATGTTCTAGTGATTCAAAAGGGGTTTTAAATCAAGGAAGGTCGTCTAAGAAAATGGATTCTTATTAATAGGTTTCCCCAAGATAATCCGGCTAAGAAGGGGTTTCTTCGAGGAAGGAATTGAGGAGTAATCTCTTCGAGGTGAGTGTAAAGGGGGTAAAATCTCTGTCGTCGGTCTTTTAGTTTATGCTTTTCGTTCAAGTTATTAATTAGTTAATTTTTTAGTAATGCGCGATATGTGTGTGAGGCATCCCACCGCCTGTAAAGGTGGAGGCACGCATTGTGCTATGTATGAATTTATGATTGTAATAGTTGGTTAATGGTAAGAGGAATCCCCGGGCGGTTGGGCCACTATTGGACGCGGTAGATGGTCAGGTCACTGATGGACGGCGAGACGTAACGCAGTAGTTGATAGAGTATGTTGGGGTCACTACTGGACGGCGAGACGTAACGCAGTATTTCATCGGGCATGGACTGGACGGCGAAACGTAACGCAGTGCTATTGCCGAGTTTGGGTATGCAACCGGACGGCGAGACGTAATGCGGTTGGCATAATACTGATAATAGGGTAAGAACACCGGACAACGAGACGTAACGCGGTGGTCCCTTGTGTTGGTGTCTATGGATTAAGAATATAAGTAAGGGAATTCTAAAGATAAGATAGGAGTAGAGATCTCTTATAGACTGTTTGATAGTAAAGTTTAAAGGATGAAAGTGAGAACGACTTTCGTCTAAGGAAGGCATTCCCCTAATAATGTGTTTAGTAAGGAGTTTGCTTAGGGAAAAGACCTTAGGAAGTAACGGCGAGACTGACCCCTTCTCACTCACCAGGTTGAGGATAGTCTAGCAAAAGTGGATCACGAGAAGAAGCAGGGCGAGGCGAGCAGCAGTACCAGCGTCGACGGGATATCGGAAAGCTCGTGAGGAGTCAAGTTAGATTAGTTAATTATTTTGTTTCATGGTTATTAGTATAAACTGGAGATTCTGTGTTAAGTCGTTTTAAGTGTTTGAGATTGAGAATTTTGCCCAAGTGTTGGGGCTTTTCGTTAAAAATTCTTAAATGAGGTCGGTTTGTTTATTTTAAAAAGTTGTTTGGGTTGCTCCGGAGTAACAGGTTTTTTGGTTGAGTTAAGGTTTGGTTTTTGAAAAGAGACGGGACAGGTCAAGGACAGTGTTGAACATGGTTAGATGCATGCTGGCAGATATGAAAGTTCCAGCTGCATTCTGGCCAGAAGCAGTAGCCTGGACAACACATGTCCTAAACAGAAGCTCTACCACAGCAAACAAAGGAAAAACTCCTCAGGAATTATGGACTGGACATCCTCCTTCGGTCTCCCACTTTAGAGTTTTTGGTTGTACTTCCTATGTGCATGTTCCAGACCAGCAGAGAAGAAAGTTAGATGATAAGAGTACACTCTGTCGGTTTCTAGGTATTTCATTTGAGTCAAAGGCCTACAAACTCTATAACCTCAGCATCAAAAAGGTTATGGTTAGTAGGGATGTGGTGTTTGATGAAACTAAAGGATGGAATTGGAATTCTGGGGAGGAACCTGTGGAGACACATTTGTCTTGGGAAGGAAGTGACCAAGAGTGGTTTGATTCAGACATAGAAGATGATTCTACAGAATCACCTGAGCCAGTTGTTTCAGCAGCAACAGAACCAGGACAATCCTCCACTCCTGGAACATCAGAAGGATCAGAAGGAGGTGATGGGCCTAACAATGATGATGAGATGGATAAGAATACTGATGTGGTGGAAACACCAAATGCTAGTATGGGAAAAAGAATCAACAAGCTACCTGGTCATTTTCAGAATTATGACATGAGCTTCACTACTACTGACTGGGTGGCCATGGTGGCTGTCACTGATGACCCTCAAACGTTTGAGGAGGCAATGCTTGACCCTAAGTGGAATGCAGCAATGCAGGAGGAGATGAATTCAGTTGAAAAGAATCAGACTTGGACTCTAACTACTATCCCAGAAGGCTTTGAGGCCATTGGTTTGAAATGGGTGTACAAAACAAACTACAAGAAGATGGCAGTGTGGACAAGTTCAAAGCTAGAATTGTGGCCAAAGGGTATTCTCATAAGGAAGGAATAGACTACATTGAGGTTTTTGCTCCAGTTGCTAGATGGGATACCATCAGGACCTTCTTAGCACTGGCAGCATATCATGGCATCACAATCTACCAACTGGATGTCAAGAGTGCTTTTCTTAATGGAGAACTTACTGAGGAGGTTTATGTAGAGCGACCACTAGGGTTTGTGGTTGCTGGGGACGAAAATAAAGTCTACAGACTTCACAAAGCACTCTATGGCCTCAAGCAAGCACCTAGAGCCTGGTACAATAGGATAGAATCCTATTTTGTTCGGTCTGGGTTTGAGAGAAGTCCTTATGAACATACTTGGTGGCGACAAAACTGCAAGTGCACAGTGTCGTACAAGTAATAAAGTGTAAGTAAAATTATCGTTCTCTAGGGGATTGGTGAAACTCAATAATTAACAAATTTAGTTCAAGAAACTATAGGAATTGCAAAGGTTGTAATCAAGTGATGATTTGAAAAGATTGCACAGATTTAGTAACTCGATAAATCAACTATTTTGGAGAAATTGATATTGGAGAGTTCCGGGGGAAACACAAGATTTTACTATTTTACCTCAGTAAGTTTAATTACCCTTGTTAATCAATTTAATCCATATTTCTACAGTCGAGATACCTCTAAATTGATAGCTATCTCCATCGAGAATTACCACGTACTGACTAATTAAGACAATTTCTACTATCGTAGTTAACTGAATTAATTAATTAGCCTTAAGAACGATATCCCTAAAATGACTGCATAATTCCCTATTTAATCCACTATCGCTTCGATAGGCAATTATGTCGTGTGAAATGTGTTCGGTTACTAAGTTTTCACTATCGTTATTAACCTAGAAAACTACAAATCATTGTGAAGGTGGCCAATCAACACAAAGCGTTCAACAATTCCACACGATAGAAAATGGAAGAAAAACAAGTCATGATTAAAACATCGAGGCTAGATAATGAAATCCATAAGTTTCCCCCAGAAATTGGGGGATTAGTTCATGATGAAAAGAAAGTACATAAACATGCTAATGTTCAACATGATGACTAACTACCAAAACAAAGGAGTAGAGAGAGTACTAAGTGTTGAAGTTAATCCACAACTCACAAGAGTCTTCCTCTCTTCAAAATGCTCAACTCCAAAGTGTGCCAAAGTGAGCTCTCTCCTTTGATTTTCCTGTCTAAAACTAGTCTCCAAAAGTATCCCTTCACTCTCCTAGTTGCTGCCCCTTTTAAGTTCATCTCTGCAGATTTTTATCCCCCAAACCAAGGAGATTGCAGACCCCATTTCCAAGAGAAGGCTGCTGCCAGCTTAACTCTCTCTCTTTGCAATAAATTCTTGCATAATTTTCTCTATTGGTGAGCCACCAAATCCATTTGCTCACTTCAAGAAATATGATCAAATCCCAATAATTTCTGAGGGCTGCTGATAGTTGAGTGAAGATTCCAACCACAATAATTCGATTTGGGTCTTCATCGGTTTGGCCTCCTGCTGGACGTTTGCCTCTGCACATCTGCATTTTGACACTGCACCTGCATTCGGCCACTGCACTTTGTTTTGTTCACAATCTTAGCTTCAATCTGTGTTAAATCGCTACATGTCTTGGTAATGACACTAGGGCCATTCCATGGTCAATATGAACTAATTTAGAGCAATTTAAACACATACATACATAAAGATCAATCATTTATGCACAGAATACATATATTTTTATGAAGCTTATCACAACCCCACACTTAGCATTTGCTTGTCCCAAAGCAAAAGAGAGAGATAATTGAAAGAGAAGCAAATAAACATACAACTAAGACTCCTAGGACTCATATAAAAAACACACTACTCCTAAGACTCGACTAACACCATTGTTGCTTGAGTGACGGTGTGACTAGCTGTGGACCTACTATGCTTTGGTGTAGATATCTATGTATATACACTATCGTCAAATTCAACCTTTCCATGCATACCTAGGCTTGCAAGTTAGATTACACTCCATCACATGATGTACCCTACACCTAGAATACACACACTAATAGTGGATTGTGCCAAAACTCATTCAAACAAAGAGTAAGGTAAGTTAAGAGTAAAAGCATGGCATCTAGATTTCCTCACTAGGAATGTGTATTTCGCTCAATCACACAAGTGTTAAGGGTTGGTGTTTACACTCAAGTTTTTCCTTACTAGTGCTTACCTGAACCTTGTTCTTCAACCACAGTTGGATCGATCAGTACAAACACAAGCATATCAAGATGACAACGTTTGGGTAATATGTGTAAGGATAAGGGTTAATGTGAGGTTTGATAGGAGGGAAATGGTGATGCTCACGAGGAATGAGTTACAAAGGTAGACCCAAAGCAAGAACTATCTAATATCGAGGCCTTGAATAAAGAAAAATGCATAACATAAGCAAAACTAAGACTATACAACAAGGGAAGAACATTGATTCCCAAAGATGATACATCGATTCTTATTTATTTGCCCCCTTTTCTCTTTCTCTTTTACTCTTTTTCAAATTCTTTTTTTTTTCAATTTTTTCAATTTGTTTTTTTTATGGGGGATGAGACTAAAAGACACTACATTGATGGTCAATACCTCTTTTCTAAGTAGTAGAAGACAAAATGATGCAAAATGAGGTGCAGTGGCAGAATGCCTATGCAGTGTCAAACTGCATACTGCAGTGGCAAAATGCATCTCTCAGCTATTACTTCAACTACTACCTTAGAACATCAACTTTATTTACAAGACAATGAAAATGAAAATGGGCCACTATATTCACACAAAAGACCTCATTCCTCGTGAGAAGGGTTCAACGGGGGATACAAGAAAAGGGTAAAGGTGAGAGGTGTGATCGAACCGAAAAACAAGGCCAAGTCTCAAAGAGGTTGATCCTAGTTGTCAATGATATGGTAGGCTTTTTGGCTCGAGTTTGTACTAATTGTCTCTATCGTTTATGCTTGCATACATACAACACAATCCATTTGTGGTTTTGATCAAGATTACCGAAACACAAAGTAATGAAAAACTTCACACAATATGAAATTGACATTGAAGGTTCAAACTCACGGCTACTAGATGCCATACCCTACTCTATACAAATTATACTCAATTTTACCTAAGTTCGGGCACAATTCAATTCTAGTGAGTGAATTTTAATATGAGAGTACACCATGTGAAATAGGCAATCCTACATGCAAACACAAGTTATGCATTTCAAGGTTAACTTGGGATAACCGAGAGGCAGATTCATACACCGAAGCATAATAAGTTCACAAACCATTCACACAATCATTCCAAGCAACGACATTCTACCCTATCAAGTTCAAGACACAACACATCAAACCCAATGGGAACGACTCACATTCACCAAACATCATGTACAATACATACTCATAACAAAACTAAAACTCTCCACCCCACACTTAGGATGGAACATTGTCCCTAATGTTCTGTACCTAGACTCTAAACATGCAAACACACAAATGAAAAAGTAAGCAAAGGGACAGATGAAAAACCTCGGGACAAATGCTAGGCGGATGAGGTGGGAGGTGGTGGAAGGTCGCTCGGGCAATCAATTCCACTCTTCTTGAGATGCTCGGCCATTTTCTGAATAAATTGATGTTGGATGTTGATTTGGTGTTGCTGCTGCTGGTACTTATGATCTTGTTGCTCCAGTTGTTGTTGTAGGTGAGCAATGATGTCCCCCGGGTGAGTGCCTTGTGGCGGGGTGCTTGTGGAGTGATTTGGATCAGCTTGGGGAGTCCTTGAAGATGCTCCTGAGGTGCTGGCAGCGGCTGCTAGGATTTCTATTGCACGGGCAGCAGCCAAATCATCTTCTTCTGTTGCTTCCTTGGTCGTGGTTTTCTCCGTCTTGGCTTTTGCTTTATCTTCCTTGATTTTGTTGAACTCAGGTATCGATACATACCTTCCTCTTGATCTGATTCTTCTTATGTAGTTCATATTGGATAGAGTTCTTTCTTCGATTACTATGGTTCCCTCGCATTTGTCGATGCCGTTTGGATTCTTTGGAAATCTGCAACAAGTTTGGGCTATAGCAATAATGATTCCTCCAAATATGATGTTTCCCTTTGATCCTTTTGAAGCTTGCTCGCCAAGGAGAACTCCCAACCAATAGCCCAAGTTGAGTGGCTTCTTCGTGACACAACTGTAGAGGAAGCGGAGGTCGGTATTGTGTACACCGGGGTTGTCGGAACCACGACCCAAAGCTGTCCGACACAGGTATTCATGTACCAGCACCAAAGCAGGATCTCGAATGGTCTTTCTTCTTGTCTTCTGTGAGTAGAACTCTTTATCATCATCTGCAATTGTTCTCCAAAAAGCTTTTTCATCATAAGGAAGCTCAGGTTCTGTTGTTGCTGCCCCATCAAATAGCAAAGCCTTGTGTACTTGGCTCAAGGACAACTCAAATTGTTTGCCTCCCAATGAAAATTGAAACCTGCTGTTGATTCCATCTTTATGAAAGACAAATGTAGCTAGAAACGCCCTTGTCAATTTTTCATAAGTAGGAAATCTCATCTCTTGGAATCTAGGCCAGCCCATATTCTTGAAGTAATTCAGCACATTCTCCTCTATTCTAGTAATTTTCAGCACATCCAAATTCATAAATTGAGAGGGAATTACCGGCCGAGCAAGAAGAATCTTGTATTTCTCCATATGTTCAGGAGGAATGAGAGGTTTACCGAAGGTTGCTGAGACATCTACTCCACTGTTTGTTGCTGCCGATTTTGATTTTGTAGTAGTTTTGGCCTTTTTGCTTCTCGGTTGGGCTGTAGGTTGTGAGGGAGCTTGCCTCTTGGATGGTGACTTCTTGTTGTTGTCTTTAGCCTTCTGTTTTCTTTCCGGTTGAGGTGCATTGTTGCTGGAACGTGTTCGCTTCAATGGTGGCTCTCCCGGCTTGGTTTTGGCACTTTCCTTGGCTTGTGGTGGAGGTACATGACTGCTGCAGCTTTGGTGCTCAGATGGCAGCTCCATTGAATCGTCAAAAGCGTCGATTGTGGCTTGAACATAATCTCCCATCATCTGAAGTTTCGATCCTTCCGGTAGAGGCATAACAATCACTCTTTCCACTATCTTCTTCCCAATACTGCCTCTAACAACCCTATGAAATGTGGAGGGAACTTCAACTCCGGCAACTTCTGGTCTAGGCTCTGGAACTGGACTGGTTTCAGAGAGAAGATCTAAGGAGTAAACCATATTCCATTTTCTGAATTCTGTCCTTTCGTCAATGCTCCGATCAATCACTTGAAAATGGCCGACTCCAGCCCTTTTCTTCCTCACCATGGCTGCTTCCCAAAGCTATTTCCTCCAAATATAGAGCAGAACCAAGCTGTTTTTTTTCTTTGCTCAAACTTTGTACTTCACCATAGCTTGCAACAAGCAATATGCTCCATTCTAATCAATTCTTGACGAACCCATGAGCACTAGAGTCATTTCGAGTTGATGGAGAAGGATTTCTGTCAATTTGATGAGCAGAATTTGGGTTTTAGAAAACCCTAGAAATTGGGCAAAAGTGATGGAGAATGAGGAATGATGAGTATTGGTTGGGTTGATAGGGAGGGTGGGTCACGAAATTGATGGATGTACTGAAGTTTGGGATTAATTGGAAATTTTTGATGGGATTTTGTGGAATAACAGTAGAGGAACGAATGAGAAGAAGAAGGAAGAAGAAGAACGAACGAAAAAAGAAAACGAAAGGGAGAAGAAGAAGGAGAAAAACGGGGGAGGGCTCAACCGAAAGTTGCTCTTTTTTTTTCTTCGTGTTTCTGTTCTCTCTCTCTCTCCTTTTGTTTTATTTTTTTATTTTTTTATTTTTAAATCCGAATTTTTTTTTCCTTTGCAGCCGAGACTCCAAAGTCTATTCTATCTCTCTCTCTCTCTCTTTTCTTTTTTTTTTATCGGAATTCTTTTTTTTTTCTTTTGCAGCCGAGACTCCAAAGTCTATTCTATCTCTCTTTTTTTTTTTTCGGAATTCTCTTTTTTTTTTGTGGTTATGATGCCATGACACCTCTTTTGGGGTTTTTTTTTTATTAACAAAAGAAAAGTGCTTTATGGTCCCTCCTTTCTTCTTCATTGCATTTTAGCTCTTCAAGTCCATTAGTGTTGCCTTCCACCCCACACTGCATTTCTCCATTGCAAAAAACATTTCTCCACTGCACATTTCCATCAAAGCATTCTGCCAATGCACCTATAAAATTGGAAAAATACCTTCCTCAACTAATTTTGAGCTCAAGCTTTATGGAGATGCTTCAAACGTCCTAAAAAGTGAAATTATAAAAAAAATTGAAAGAAAAACAAACCTCGGGTTGCCTCCCAAGAAGCGCTTGTTTAACGTCATTAGCTCGACGTCGGAATGGCTTAGTTTAGGCGATAAGAGGAGATCTCCGGCAGGGATGCTCCTTCTATGTATTGTTTGAGTCTCTGGCCATTCACCTTGAACACTCCATTGTCACCAAGAATCTCGATTGCGCCATGAGGGAAGACTTTGGTCACCGTGAACGGTCCGGACCACCTCGATTTCAACTTGCCCGGGAAGAGACGGAGACGAGAGTTGAAGAGTAATACCTTGTCGCCTACATTGAATTCTCGCCTTACAATGTGTTGATCATGCCACCTCTTCGTCTTCTCCTTATAGATTCGGGCATTCTCATAGGCGTTGAGGCGGATCTCATCTAGCTCATTCAATTGAAGGAGTCTCTTTTCTCCGGCTTGCTTCATATCATAATTCAACTTCTTGATGGCCCAATACGCCTTGTGTTCGAGCTCCACCGGTAAGTGACATGCTTTGCCAAATACTAGCCGATATGGAGACATGCCTAGTGGGGTTTTATAGGCAGTCCTATAGGCCCACAGAGCATCATCCAACTTCCTCGACCAATCCTTCCGAGAGGATTTAACGGTGGTCTCTAAGATGTGCTTCAACTCGCGGTTGGATACTTCAACTTGCCCGCTGGTTTGTGGATGGTATGGTGTCGCAATGCGGTGTTTGACCCCATATTTGGCCAAAAGTGTATTCAGCTCGCGACTTGTGAAATGAGTTCCTTCATCACTTATGACAACTCGTGGCACTCCAAAACGGGTGAACAAGTTCTTTCTCATGAAGTTCACCACCGTCTTTGATTCATTGGTTGGTAATGCGGCTGCCTCCACCCACTTTGATACATAATCGACAGCGACGAGAATGTATTTGTTGTTGTAGGATGATGGGAAAGGACCCATGAAGTCTATACCCCATACATCAAACATCTCCACCTCCAAGATTGGTGTTTGTGGCATCTCCATCCTAGATGAGATATTACCTGTTCTTTGGCATCTATCACATGCAGCAACAAAGTTACGGGCATCATGAAATAAAGAAGGCCAATATAAACCCGATTGTAAGACTTTTGCTGCTGTCCTTTGAGGTCCGAAGTGACCTCCTGCAGCTAAGCTATGACAAAAGTTGAGTACACTATAGACTTCATTCTCAGGAATGCAACGTATTATCATAAGATCATCACAATGCTTATACAAGAATGGATCATCCCATATGTAATTCTTTGAAATAGTGATCAATTTCTTGCGTTGTTGGTAAGAAGCTTCAGGAAGCTTACCTGTTGCGAGGTAGTTTGCAATATCAGCATACCAAGGGGCTCCCTTCGTTATTATGGAAAAGAGTTGCTCATCGGGGAATGAGTCATCGATATCCAAATTGTCAATTGGAAGTGATTTTGCTTCCAACCTTGAGAGATGGTCGGCTACCAAGTTCGCCGAGCCTTTCTTGTCACGGATTTCTATGTCAAATTCCTGCAAAAGAAGAACCCAACGAAGTAGCCTAGGTTTGGCTTCCTTCTTAGAAAGAAGGTGTTTGATGGCTGCATGATCAGTGTACACAATGGTTTTTGAACCCATTAAATATGATCGAAACTTCTCAAATGCATAAACTACCGCAAGTAATTCTTTCTCAGTTGTCGCATAATTCATTTGTGCATCATTAAGGAGTTTAATTGCATAGTAAATGGCATGTAACTTCCCTTCTTTCCGCTGCCCCAAAACAGCCCCTACTGCATAATCACTAGCATCACACATTAATTCAAATGGAAGATTCCAATCGGGTGCTGTGATAATGGGTGCGGATGTGAGCTCCTTCTTAAGCTTGTAGAAAGCCTGCAAACACTCATCAGAAAAGTTGAAAGCATTGTCTTTTGCTAACAATTCACATAAGGGTTTAGTGATCTTAGAAAAATCTTTAATGAACCTCCGGTAAAAACCGGCATGTCCTAAGAAACTTCTAATCCCTTTCACGTTGCTAGGTGGGGGAAGTCGTTCTATAACTTCAATTTTAGCTTTGTCAACCTCAATCCCCCTAGCTGAAATGCGATGTCCAAGTACTATACCTTCCGTCACCATAAAGTGACACTTCTCCCAGTTAAGGACTAAATTGGTCTCTTCACATCGCTGCAAAACCTTAGACAAGTTAGCTAGACAATGTTCAAAATTGGTACCAAAAGTTGAGAAGTCATCCATGAAAACTTCAAGACTTGTTTCTATCATGTCGGAGAAGATGGCTGTCATGCACCGTTGGAAGGTAGCCGGTGCGTTGCACAACCCAAATGGCATTCTTCGGTATGCAAAAACTCCTTGAGGACATGTAAAAGCTGTCTTCTCTTGGTCCTCCGGTGCAACTGGAATTTGAAAGTAGCCGGAGTATCCATCTAAAAAGCAATAGTGAGAATGACCAGCCAACCGTTCGAGCATTTGATCGATGAAAGGAAGTGGAAAGTGATCCTTTCGGGTTGACTCATTTAACTTCCTATAATCGATACAAACACGCCATCCGGTGACAGTTCGAGTTGGTATGAGTTCATCCTTGTTATTTCTCACCACGGTAATTCCACCTTTCTTTGGGACAACCTGCACAGGACTCACCCACTTGCTGTCAGAAATAGGGTAAATAATTCCTGCATCTAATAGTTTCATTACCTCATTTCTCACAACTTCCTTCATATGTGGATTGAGCCTCCTTTGGGCTTGGATTGAGGGTTTGTAACCCTCTTCCATGAGTATCTTATGCATACAAAAAGTTGGACTTATACCCGTAATGTCGGCAATAGTCCATCCTATGGCTTTGATATGTCGTTGCAAGATTCTCAAAAGCTCTTGTTCCTGAGAAAGTGTTAGTGAAGCCGAAATTATGACAGGCAATGTGGAATCCTTACCCAAATATGCATATTTGAGGTGACTAGGTAGTGGCTTTTGCTCTAGCTTTGGTGGTTGAATTCTTGATGGAACTAGCGTTTGGCGAGTTTGAGTTTCTTCTTCATTCTCAATCTGCATGGGTAAAGCCTCAAGCAATTGTGTCCTTTTTGACACGGTTGGGTTTTCATGTTCAACATCATCATCAAAAGCATCAAAATCAGAATCAGAATCATAATAATTGTTGAGAACCTTTTCGGTGCATGATTCTATCACATCCACCACACATACATCATCATAAGAATCGGGATACTTACTTGATCGGTAAACATTAAATCTTACCTCTTCTCCACATACTCTGAATGTAAGTTCTCCCTTTTGGACATCTATAAGTGCACCACCTGTGGCGAGGAATGGTCTTCCAAGAATGAGAGGCACCTCCCGGTCCTCATCCATCTCCAAGATCACAAAATCTGCCGGGAAGATGAACCTTCCCACTTTGACTAGGACATTCTCCACCACACCCTTTGGAATCTTCACTGATCTGTCCGCCAATTGGAGGGTGATCCGTGTTGGTTTGATCACATCTCTCAACCCCAATTTGTTGTAAACCGAGTAAGGCATCAAGTTGATCCCCGCTCCAAGATCACAAAGGGATTTAGTGAAATCCTTATCTCCAATGGTGCAAGGAATGGTGAAGCTCCCCGGATCGTCTCTCTTCTCCAGTATTTTATTTTGAATCACTGCACTACACTCAGAGGTGAGGGTTACCTTCTCAATATCGGACCATTTGCGCTTCTTTGTAAGTAACTCCTTCAAGAATTTAGCATAGGTAGGCATTTGTTCCAATGCTTCCGCCAAAGGTATGTTGATGTGGAGTTGTTTGAAGAGATTTAGGAACTTTTTGAAGTTTGGGTCTTCCAAGGGCTTCATCAACCTTTGAGGGAAGGGTGCAGGTGGTTCATAAGGTTTAACCACCTCATCTTTTAATTTTTCATGTTTTGGAGGTGCAGTTGACGAATGCATGTGCAGTGGCAAAGTGCTTGCATTTTGACCCTGCACATCTGCTTTTTCATTTTCTTCATCAGAATTTTCTGCATCTTCCCCCATGCGTGGTTGCTTCTTTTCCGTTGGATCTTCTAACTCCTTCCCGCTTCTTAAGGTGACGGCTACCACCTTGGCATCCCTTGGATTCCTCTCCGTGTTTGCGGGGAGAGTACCCGGGATGCGACCTTGAATGTCCGCCAATGTTTGAGCCATTTGACCCATTTGTCGCTCCATTGCCAACATGGATGATTGCACATTATTGTTGAGGGCCAATTGTTGTTGAATGTGGGTGCTTGTATGTGTCACAAATTGATCTAACCCCTTCATATTGTTGTCCGTTTTCTGCATGTGGGCAAGAATCAATTCTTCAAGATTTGACTTCTTCTCCTCTCGAGGTTGTTGAGGTTGAAACCCAGGTGGTGGGTTGTTGGGACGAATTCCAGTGGTATTGTTATTTGACCATGAAAAGTTTGGATGTTTGCGCCATCCCGGGTTGTAGGTGTTGGAGTAGGCACCGCCTTGGTTTCTTTGATTATTGATAAATTGAACTTCCTCCAATTGGGCAGCTCCTATGGGGCATTGGTCTCGATGATGAGCACCTGTGCACAACTCACAAGAAATTGTTTGGTCAGCGGAAACGAGAGAGAGGTTGGCCACTCTCCGTTCAAGTGCATCGAATTTGGCATCCAACTTGGCTTCGATTCGTGCTTCCAAGCCGGTGAATTTGTCAACTTCATGCATACCGCCTCTCCTTCGTGAGCTCTTTTCTCCACCCCATTCATTAGCATCGGAGCACATGTTCTCTATGAGGTCATAGGCAGCTCCGGGCTCCATAGAAGTAAATCCTCCACCGGATGCTGTGTTCAAAGCTTGCCTGAACTCTCTTCTAATCCCATCAAAGAAGATGGTGATCACATTCCACTCCTCGAGGCCGTGGCTTAGGCACTTCAGCAAAAGCTCTTTGTATCGCTCCCAAGCTTCACTTAGGCTTTCATCCTCGGCTTGTACAAAGTCTACAATCTCCTTTTGGGCTTTCATGGCTTTAGCGGGTGGAAAATATTTGTCAAGAAATGCCTTCTCTAGCTGCGCCCACGTGGTGATAGATCGAGGCGCCAGGTTTTGGAACCAATGAGCCGCTCGACCTAATAATGAGAATGAAAACATACGCAGCCGGATTGCATCATCGGACACGCCAGGATTTTTCATGGTATCACAAATGCTACAAAATCTCCTCAAATGGTCATGAGGATCTTCTGTACTTGCTCCTAAGAATGTATAGCCATTTGTGATCATGTTGATGAAGGATGGTGTGATGTCGAGATTGGTGTTGCCGGTTGGAATGACAACCCCTGAAGCACGGGCTCCAGTTCTTCGATTCAGCTTGCCTCGGATGGTTCGATCTTCAGGTGGGTCATTCCTCCCTTCACGGTGTTGATTGTTGTTGTGGCCTTGGGTAGCTCCCTCCTCCATTTTGCCTATAAGTGAAGAGATGAAACCCTTCTCTTCGTCTTGATGGCCTTTCGGAGAGGTAGGTGCTGATTTAGATTGGATGACTTTTCCTACCCTTGCCTGCTTCCGGTTGTACTTACACGCCTTCTCGATTTCGTGATTTAGCGGCAACAACTCCTTAGTCCCCCTTCTTCGCATACGCCAAGAAGAAATATTCTGAACTTTTCCTGCACACTAAAACACAAATCAAAATAGTTCACTCAAACAAAAATTTATTAAAACTGAATTTTTGGCAATCCCCGGCAACGGCGCCAAAAACTTGGTGGCGACAAAACTGCAAGTGCACAGTGTCGTACAAGTAATAAAGTGTAAGTAAAATTATCGTTCTCTAGGGGATTGGTGAAACTCAATAATTAACAAATTTAGTTCAAGAAACTATAGGAATTGCAAAGGTTGTAATCAAGTGATGATTTGAAAAGATTGCACAGATTTAGTAACTCGATAAATCAACTATTTTGGAGAAATTGATATTGGAGAGTTCCGGGGGAAACACAAGATTTTACTATTTTACCTCAGTAAGTTTAATTACCCTTGTTAATCAATTTAATCCATATTTCTACAGTCGAGATACCTCTAAATTGATAGCTATCTCCATCGAGAATTACCACGTACTGACTAATTAAGACAATTTCTACTATCGTAGTTAACTGAATTAATTAATTAGCCTTAAGAACGATATCCCTAAAATGACTGCATAATTCCCTATTTAATCCACTATCGCTTCGATAGGCAATTATGTCGTGTGAAATGTGTTCGGTTACTAAGTTTTCACTATCGTTATTAACCTAGAAAACTACAAATCATTGTGAAGGTGGCCAATCAACACAAAGCGTTCAACAATTCCACACGATAGAAAATGGAAGAAAAACAAGTCATGATTAAAACATCGAGGCTAGATAATGAAATCCATAAGTTTCCCCCAGAAATTGGGGGATTAGTTCATGATGAAAAGAAAGTACATAAACATGCTAATGTTCAACATGATGACTAACTACCAAAACAAAGGAGTAGAGAGAGTACTAAGTGTTGAAGTTAATCCACAACTCACAAGAGTCTTCCTCTCTTCAAAATGCTCAACTCCAAAGTGTGCCAAAGTGAGCTCTCTCCTTTGATTTTCCTGTCTAAAACTAGTCTCCAAAAGTGTCCCTTCACTCTCCTAGTTGCTGCCCCTTTTAAGTTCATCTCTGCAGATTTTTATCCCCCAAACCAAGGAGATTGCAGACCCCATTTCCAAGAGAAGGCTGCTGCCAGCTTAACTCTCTCTCTTTGCAATAAATTCTTGCATAATTTTCTCTATTGGTGAGCCACCAAATCCATTTGCTCACTTCAAGAAATATGATCAAATCCCAATAATTTCTGAGGGCTGCTGATAGTTGAGTGAAGATTCCAACCACAATAATTCGATTTGGGTCTTCATCGGTTTGGCCTCCTGCTGGACGTTTTCCTCTGCACATCTGCATTTTGACACTGCACCTGCATTCGGCCACTGCACTTTGTTTTGTTCACAATCTTAGCTTCAATCTGTGTTAAATCGCTACATGTCTTGGTAATGACACTAGGGCCATTCCATGGTCAATATGAACTAATTTAGAGCAATTTAAACACATACATACATAAAGATCAATCATTTATGTACAGAATACATATATGTTTATGAAGCTTATCAATACTCTATTTGTCAAGAAGGCTGGAACTAGTATTCTGATCCTGAGCTTGTATGTAGATGATCTAATGTATGCAAGCAATGATGATGAGATGCTTGCTGAGTTCAAGCAAGCAATGCAATCCGAGTTTGAAATGATAGATCTGGGAAGGATGCATTATTTTTTGGGAGTAGGGGTTAGTCAAAATGAATATGGAGTGTTTATCAGTCAACAGAAGTATGTAATAGAGCTTCTGGAAAAGTTCAATCTATCAGGCTGTAATCATGTGCTTAATCCTATGAGCCCTGGATGCAAATTGAACAAGGTTGGAGATGGAGTATTGGTGAATTCTACAGACTATAAGCAATTGATTGGGAGCATGCTGTATGTAACAGCAACCAGGCCTGATATTATGTACCCAGTCTGCTTCCTTAGCAGATTTATGGAACATCCAACTCGACAACACATGTTAGCTGTCAAGAGTGTGCTACAATATCTAAAGGGAACCGTGAATTTTGGCATCTGGTACAAGCGAAGAGGGGAGGAAGAGGAGGAGCTGCTAGGTTACATTGATAGTGACTATGCTGGAGATACTGATGACAGGAAGAGTACAGGGGGCTATGTGTTTTTTCTGGCAGGTGGAGTCATCTCGTGGGCTTCCAAAAAGCATATTGTGGTTGTCTTGTCCACCACATAAACAGAATTTGTTGCTGCAGCTCACTGTGCTGCACAAAGTATCTGGCTTCGAAGAATTCTGGAGCAGATGGGTTGGGGGAAAAGTGTGAAGAAGGCCACAACCATTATGTGTGATAATAGCTCAGCAATCAAACTATCAAGGAATCCAGTCCTCCATGGACGCATCAAACATATTGATGTGAGATTCCATTTTCTGAGGGAGCTGGCAAATGAAGGAGTGGTTGAATTGGAACAATGTGGTACACAAGAACAGGTTGCAGACATTATGACAAAATCTTTGAAGTTGGAAGTGTTTCAACTGCTGAGAAGCAAAATGGGACTGTGTGATGCCTCGGAGCCTTCTGCTGAAATCTGAAGGCTGGAGCATTTGAACTGAAAGAAGTTGAGAGGGTTCAGTTCAGGGGAGGATTTGTTGGAGTAGGAAGTCGAACTGCAAGTGCTGGGGAAATCTGAATCCGAGAAGGAGAAGGATTTGTTTGGCGCCAAGGTTCAAGTGTGGGTTTGAATAGACAAGAAACGTTGCCGTTTCATTTTGTTGGTGTCTATTTGTCGAAGTTTTTAAGTGTCAGTTTAGTACTTGAGTTCTGTAAAGTGTCAATTGAGTCCAATTAGCAGTTATTGTAGAACAAGAGTTATGGAGATCATGCTGCTGATTTGCAGAAGGGTCCAGTTAGTGGTCAGTGTTGTGGAAGCCATATCTGTTGGCTGAAACGCAAGAGTATTTAAGGATCTTTGCCAATATCGAATAAACTGTCAGTTTGCAATCCTTTGTTTTCACAATAAATTCCATCAGAATAGATAGCAGCTTTGTAATTAACTAGTTCATGTGATTTTAGTTCAATTTCTACCTCTCTTGTTTCTTAATGGACTATTAAGGGATGTTAATTGAACAGTTACAAGAACATTATTCCTACAATAATGTCGTGTGTTCTCTCCTATTAACATTTAATGAAACCACCAGCTGCATTAGTCACCCAACTAACAACCCCCACAAACATAATTGTATACTTTAAACAAATGGTTACAACAAAAAGAATTGTCTTGGTTTTGCCGTATCACTGTTTAATCGTGATGGTAATCCTGAAGTTAACAGCTTAACAAACCTACTAATACAAAAACGAGCAATCTCATCATCAATCAATAACATATCTTTAATTTCCTGCCACCTATTTCAGTGTATGCGGACATACGAACAACTTCTATCTAATCATGTCTCTAATGTATAGTTAAGGCACTAAGTCGTTGTCTTATGTACTCTGTAGCTATTTGGTTTTGATAATTTCAGGTCAAATATAATCATGAATCATTGAGCAGTACTAATTGACCCACTTTTTTTATTGGCCGTGGTTTGTCGTTTGGGTTATTATGGAAGGCATTCTTAAATTCAACATTAATCGATCGACATCAAGATTATGATTTTTAATTATGGGTTTGAAAAGTATGGAAAAGAGCAATAAGACAGGAAACTTATGTGTCAACGTGTTTTCTTTAAGCCTTTGGTAGGGTAGGGTTATTCGTGTCTTCATCTGATGAACCGGGGAGATCAAAACCCTAGTTCTTCAGAAATGGCTTCTCTTTAACAAATTTCATAGAGCAATGCTTAATGATGCTATTGATATGCCCGGATTTAGGTTTGATAAAATTTTCTATTTTAAAATTTTCCTGCTCTAAATCCCTATAAAAAGTTGGATTCAGGGTATTGTTGGGATGTATTTAGTTTGTCTATTTAATTGAATCACGATTAGTAATATGAGATCGGATTGAATGTTAACACACATTAAGTAAGTGAGACAAATACTAACGTCTTTTACTTTTTTTTTTTACTTTGTAGACTGATAATCTCTACATGTTTTTTTGATAAAAAGTTGGTGAGTCATTATCTAAATTCCTCTATTTTTATGATTAAAAAAAACTACTTTTTATCGCAATTAGCTGTCTCTCAAAACTGTATTTTAATAGAGTTATGGACTGGCTATAGGTAGTTTACTACTTAGAGAAAAAAGATGAAGAGAGACAGGAAGTAGATGATTCATCTGCCCGCATAAAGAGAAGAGAAGAGATAGTTTGGTGTGAAGAAATGAAGGAGAGATAACCTAAGAGAGAGAAGAATGAGTTTTGGTGTGAAGAAATAAAGAAGAGGGAGAGAAGGTTTATATAGCACATAGACCGTATGCTAGGGAGGCGGTTTGGTCATTTTATACCAAACGAAAACCACACCCCTTGCCAATGGTATACGTTTTTCAAACACAAAACGCGCTTCGGGGGAACGGTTCTTCTATCCCCGACGCGGATCGTTGACCTGACAAACGGTCTTCCATCATATCGCGCCTTCATCCGACGGTTTCAGCGTCTGCCACATGGCCACGCAGTTTGTCAGCAGCCCTAATGGAAATCGTCTCCCCACCGAGCGGTTCTCCTTTAAACCGCCCCTTCCCCATGCGATTTTCATTAAATGTTGGTATTTCTGACAAATATCCGGATAGGTAGCGCGCCATCCATATGTATTCCGCTAAATTAAATGGCTGAAAAAACAATTGGAGAGTTTTAATTAATCTCTCAACTAATTAATCATTAGATTCCTCGGGTGTTTTTTATTTTATTACAACTTTTACTGGTCTGCTTAGCTATGTAACTGGTCGAACTTGGCAGAGATTAGGAAATAATTGCTGGTTTAGTCGCTAATGCAAATGGGTTAAGAGCAGAGCAGGCACGCGTGTTGTATAGATTTGTTGGGTTGCTTGCGCAAATAAAACACCAAATTTACTGCAATCCTTAATAAAAAAGAACTTCCAAATTTACTGCAAACCTTACTTACGTGCACATGGATCCCGTCTTCCCACACACATATACAAATGGTCAAATTTTCACAAACTGCTATGTTCAAACACACACACACACTTCACAATTGGATAGCTCGACGGAGACAAAGATTTTTGTTTCATTAGTGTACGAATTTAGTTAGGGTGCTTAACATCGTTTGAATTGAGCTGCAATTCAGGTTTGGTTGAATATTGTATGGATTGGTAACAATTTACAAAACTGATATTCGATTATAGATAATTGAACGTATGATCTAACAGTATCAACACGTGTTTACGCGTTAAACTATGTAAATACGCCAACTGCATTGTTAATGGTACACCTAAAAGGAAGCTAATTTATGAATTTGTAACTTAAGATGCACTGTACTTTGCGTTTAGAGTACATATTAAAAATTCTCAATAATTATTGATAATTTTTGTGTTTGTTCTTTTTTTTCTTCTCTTGTGGTCACCACTCACCAATTTTAGTGGAGTTTGCTAAGGGACAGGGTAGATAGGCAGAGATGATTTAATATATACTGAAAATGAGGAGGCTATACTGTATGCTTGGCAGGAAATCGCACTAAGGAAGAAGCTAAGCTATCATGATAAGGTGAGAATGATGGCTCAAAATAACATGCAAGATATCCCCTTTGTATATGTCGACAGTGATAGCCGTTTCAGCACAATATAATGTTGGATAACAGAGCATACTTCCTATGCTTATACCTTTCATACTGTCAAGTTAGCACAAAGGTAACTTGAATTCTTTTATCCATTTACAGTTTTAGTGAACCGTACGTGCCTCATTCTTTCAGTTTTACTTTAGCCCACCATCACCACCATCCTAAGACTGACTCCAACCCTAGAGCTAAAAAGCCATTTACCCATTTTTAGCTCTTTTTTTGTGCTCCAACCCACATTATTTTGGGAAGCTAAAAATGGGTATTGATGAATTGGGAGCCAAATTTAGCTCCCAAAAGAGTGGAAAAGCCAAATTTGGCTAGAGAAAATGGTGGACCCGCGGCGGGTCCTCCTTTATTTTTTATTTTTTATTTGTTTCTGTGGAATTTTCTCATTGGTTGATTGTGTTGTTTTCCTTTTTTCTTTTTTTGTGTGGTATTTTGTCATTGATTGTTTGTGTATGTTGTTTGTTTAATTGTTTGAAAGAAGATATGAATTGTTGTGTGTTTAATTGGTATTATCTCAGTGGTCTCGAAGTTAACGGTAACAAAATAATGACTAATTTTCCGAAATATTTTTTGTCTCGGAATTTAAAAAAAATTACATCGAAAATTTTGTTTTCAAAAGTAATAACTAACTATAGAATAATTAAAGTGAAATATGAAAATTAGAGGTCAAATAAGTATGGTTTATTGTAATAAATTGAAAAAAAGGAGATGAGAAGCGAAATTTAGCTTTGTGTAGGGTTGGAGTGAAAATGGGATTTGGGGAGCTAAAAAGCCAAATTTGGCTATTTGGGGAGCCAAATTTGACTTTACGGGTTGAAGTTAGTCTAAAGACTCTCTTCTGTCAATTGCCCAAGTCTTCCTTGGATTCCCTGTCTGGCGCTTACTATACTTGCATTGTCACTCACGACCTTTTTCTCCCTCCTAAGCATAGCTAGCAATGGCGGATCACAACAATGATGGAATTCTTTCCTCCTCGCCCCGGGGTCATATGGAGAGCATCATTATGGCCTCTCCCACGCCATGAGTCTAAGACCTTCACAATTCGTGTCGATCTAACGATTACGAATTGATTCAACGCCTTACACGTCTGCGAGCCGCGTTCTGATAAATGGTTTGTGAGTATTTATAACAAAATTGATTGATGTTCGATAAAAGTTGAAGCTTTCATGAGAGTGGGGTTTTTAGCTACGGACGGTGAACAAATTTGTCGAAGGTATTTGTATATGCAAAGTATAGACGTGTGGATGTCAAGGGATTTCATGGAGATTAATTATGGGTTCATGCGGGCTCGAAACTTCAACAATAAGGATAATGAGGAGCGTTAAGAGGATCGTTTGATAACAAATCTAGTTTGGTTGAAAGGAGGTGATTCGTATTGAATTAAGAGAATATATTTATATCCAATCAGGAAACTATTCGAACCATGTTAGTTCTTGTCAAAAGATGGATCTCACTTGAATCATGTATGTGGAATGCTTGTAACGATGTTGCTATATATTTCGCATGCATAGACTAAAAATGGTGTTAGACTATATACTGCGTTTAAGCCTCAAGTTATGCACTACAACTCCATCAAAATCATGCGAATAGGATTACTGTTCTCGATTTGACCTCAATGCATTTCTCATTCGTTCGTAGCCATAGGGGTGGAAATCGGTATGGTATCGGTATCCCAATACCAAATATCGAAATCTCGAATACCGAATTACACTCTAAAATCAATCTCAATCTCAATCCCTAAATAATTTTGGTATCCCAATCCCTAAATATTTCGGTATCCAAATCGGTACTTTGCTATCACAATCGGTATTATCAAATACGAAATTAATTATCTCTGCAATTAATAATAAAATATATAAATTAGATTTTATTGTTTAATTTAGGACAAAGAGACTAATCAAAGAGTCTTGAGTTTTCTTAAAGCTAGGATATATATGGATAAAGAGAATGTAGGAGAGGTGACATCTCAAGTTCTTGTCATTGGTAATCTTTAATTTGATGAATTGGAGGTTGAGAGATGACTAATACTAGTTTTGTTTTTTGGTGTTCTGAAAATAACAAGAGATTAGGTGAGAAACGAGAGTGACTTAAATTGAAAAGTCAAATTTGAGTTGGATGAGGACTTCGAAGTTGTGAAATAGTGATGGAATGAATCTATGTATATAATTAAATGACACTCTTGGTGGTTGAGGGTCGTGTAATAAGGAACGAGAGAGTCTAGTTGAGAGGATACAAAATACACACTAACTTATATTTCAGGATTGATCGGTATTTCGGTATATACCGATCTCAATCCCGTAATCCCTAATACCGAATAACAATTGAAATTCAATCTCAATCACAATCTCAAAAAATCATACGTGTATTCGATAATACCAAATATAAACAAATTCAGTATGGTATTCGATATTATCGCAAATACCAGTATCAAACTTCCAACCCTATTGTACCCATGAACTTTTTTGAAAGATTTGACATTCATAGCTTGTCGAAGAAACAAAATCAAAACCATAAAAAAAAAGAAACAAAATCAAAGGGCCTGGGCAGTTAAGTAGATTGGGGCAGATTTGGGTTTCAATTAAGAAGGAAACTAAAAGGGCCTAAAGTTGGGCCCACTTAAGCAGCAGCAGCAGTGTTTGAGCTAGGGTGGAAAACAGGACAGAAGCAAAGGGAAAAGGCTGTCTTTTGAGAAAGTAGGGTTGAAGAATAAAAGAAGATTATATTGTCAAAGGTATGGTGGAGAAATATATATACAGTGAAGAAGAACATGTTCTTCCCAATCCCAAATGACTCACACACTAGAAAGGAACCATGACTACTTACCTTTTCTTTTCACATTTTGAGTGCTCCTCAAGTGTTCCTTCCTTCATTCTTGCTACTTCTTTTTCATCTCTTTTCCACCCTCTTTTCATTTTCCTCTCCTTTACCTCCACTGGGTAATTCAGCCTCTTTTCACAAACCGACCAAGTTCATTAGTCAATAAAATGTTACTTGATCCATAAGTAAGTGCATCCTCGTCACCTCTAATGAGATTAAATCTTCCACCATCCTTCCTCCTCAGCCCCTCTCCTTTACCTCAATTGGGTTCTTCAGCCTCTTTTTCACTAACAAACTAAGTGCATTAGTCAATCAATGTTACTTGATCCCTAAGAAATTGTAAGTGCACCATCACATGTTAACCTCTAACGAGATTGAATTTTAATTTCCATCGTCCTTCATCAATCAGAAGTAAAACTATATTTCAATTCATTTAAAACCACTCTTATGTCGTATTAGAACACACAAAGTACGCGTAGCGTTGACACTCGTATTAGAACACACCATCCTTCTCTTTCAATACAATTGCTTCATAGTACTCTCATTCATTCTAATCTAATCTAATTTCATATATGCATGCTAGCTAGGTTTTAGCTGTTGGGAGTAGACAAACAATATTTACAACTCAACCAACTTTAATAATCAAGAATTAATGTGTACCAAGAATGAACATAATGTCGGCAATAATGTACCAGATGAGAGAAAAAGTAGACTCAAATAAGTACTCTATTGTCATGAGCAGTTACTATTGACGTAAGCTGAAGGTGCTGCCATGCCATTTGGTAGTTAAGAGGGAGAAGAAGGCAGAAAAGAGGTAAAAGATAAAAATGGGGCAGTTACTATTTAGGTAAGCTGCTCCCCTTCACGATCCTTTACAAATCGTCAGCCCAACCAACCGACTAAAAGGATAGACACACACACAACACAACGGTTAAATTGTTTGATTCTTAACCATTTATATGATTATTGTGAGACATATTATTTCCAGCGTTGGGAGGAAGACAAAGAAGAAGAAGTTCCAATACATATAGAGGACCATTTGTCAGATGGGTCTGTGTTTATTGAGTAGGTGGTCCAAAGAAAAGACAACCAACCAGCCAATAGCATATGTTTAGACAATTTCAACTGCTTGTGGCTAAGTCAGCAAGGACGACGAAGTTACAAGTTTGGGAGAGGCGATGGAGCTTCAGTTCATGTCTCTGTCTGTGAGCAACAAACGGCCAAATTATTGTCCCTTCTCATGAATAGGCATGATGAGTTTCTTCCCATTTGCAACCATGGATGTACAGCTTTGTTCATGAAACCCGACAATGGCATACGTACACCAAACCTGCAGAGAGATAGAGAGAGAGGGAGGTTCAAATATATTAGGGGATAATGGTAGGGCGGATTGTAAAAAACGTTATATGGAAGGAGTATTTTATGTTGAAATTGGGATTTAACTATAATTCAACCGTTTTATATTATGAAGATTCGTCCACCGTTTTAACATTTGATAGAAGGGTTTTTCTTTTTTCCAGTCGGACTGTCAAAACTTATTTGGTGTGATAATGTTTTGGGTGTCCAACAACCGGCCATGCAATTAATACCTTTTGGGTTGATCTAATCTGTACGGCAATGATGGAGTCATCAACAAGTCATGTTCTTACAAAAAGAAGTGCTTAGTTGGTTGTTAGGGTTTGTCCATCTGTAATGAGAATCACATTGATAGTAGACATATAGCCAGATACGTCTCAGCGCCAGAACATACAATTCGTGCATTCGTAATGGAAATCACATTGGTAAAACTATAGGCTAATACGTCTCCCCTTTGAATTTTAAAGAGAGGATTCGAAAACATAATAAATGCATTGGAATTGGGAGGCATTTGGGCCGTATTCTGAAGGCCCAAGTTTTATGAAGATCTAATCAAAAGCTATCAAGCCTGTAGCGACGCCTAAAGGAAAGCCCAACTGGTTGCTTTACGTGTTCCTGGGACTGTTATCATCTTTGTTTGCGCTTTTATCCAACAAATATGAAATGCACTCACGACGAATCGGGTTTTGCATAAAAGTGTGATTAGCATGTCGTAGGCCCAACTTCATGGAGCCATCAAAGAAGTGCGAAGAAAGCCCAAGCCATCGCTGTAGTTTGGAAGCTACCCCTAGAGGTGTCAATTGGGCGGGCTGGGTCAGGTTGGGATTGGGTCTAATCGAATCGGGTTCAATCGGGTTGCGATTTCAATTGGGTCGGTTTCAATTTAGATCGGGTTTAATTGGGTTGCGGGTCAATTGGGTTACAAGTCAATCAAGTCATTGGTCAATTGGGTTACCGATCGGGTCGGGTTACGGGTGTATCAAATTACGGGTTTATTGGATTGCGGGTTAATTCGGGTTCGGTCAGGTTGGATTATGGGTTATTCGGGTCAACCCATTGGATCATTTACTTCTGGACAGAAAATAGTGTTTTACAAACTATCAATATATGAATATAAATTGTAGGTAATGATACAAAATTTAAGAAAATGATAAATGATAATATTTTACACAACAAATTAAATATCCATTATGTTAGTATAAAAACTATATATAAATAAAATAGTGTATATAAAAGCTTTGTTGTTGGTTGTAATTTTTTTGTTTATGGTGAGAGATTGTAACTTCACTTATTTTATTAATTTATAAAAAAATTGAATCAGTAAAAATTTGAGAATGAAGTAAAAAAGGTAGACTATATGCTTATACATCTCGCAATGAATCGTCTTAATTAAATATAGTATGAACTAGATGTGTGTCTCTTCATTTCCACGAAGACTTATGAACATCATTCCGAATCACCCACTTATATATCTTCACAATTTTTTTATATATTCATGGTAACATCTCATCCTAAAACTCATGGGTCGAACAACGGTTCGCTCAAATATGATATTATCATCTAGTTCGAATCATCGATTTATAAAAAATAAATAAAATCAGTATAAAGTTGAGAATGAAGTAAAAAGAGTAAACTATCCACTTATATATCTTGATAGGGATCATTGATTTTGGGGATTTCATTGATTTTCAAGGGTTGATTTTTTTAATATAGTTATGGGCGGTGGAGATACGAATTTGTGTCTAACTTTTCCTATTATCTTCAAAAATTTATCCTTTGAATTTCATAAAATAAAAAATGAATGAAAAGATATTTCACATATAATTATTTTAAAAATTAAATATTTAAGAAAAACCCTCAATTTATAACATCAATTCTACAAATAATTTTCTATTATTATGAGAACAACAATTCTTTCTTGGTAAATTTATAAATATAATAATGTATACATTGAATTTTTGTACAAGCATTCAGATCAAATGAGTTATTCGAGTTGGGTTCGGTTACGAGTTATTTGAGTTATGAATCATTCGGGTTATAGATGGGTCGTGTTATGGGTTGGATCGAATAACGAGTTCATCGAGTTATGGGTTGATCGGATTACGGGTCATTTGGTTTTGGGTTACGGGCATGCTTCGGGTGGTTGACTTTTTGTCAAATTGGGTTACGGACGGGTTGTGGGTCGGATGGGTTGGACGAGCTAGTCGGGTCGGGTTCAATTTTGACATCTCTAACTACCCCAATGTATGCGGAGGACAACGTGGGTTGGGTCTGATAGAGATTGGGTAATACAAGTGCTTTTAAAACGACTTGGGCCAGACCCAAACAGTTACGGATCTGGCGCAAAACATAAAAATAGATGTCTATAAGCCCTGTGACTAGGGCTGGTGAGACGGATCTTCATTAGTAAAATACGGTACGAAAAAGTTACGTATAAAATATGTACGAGTATTTTACTTCAATTCTAATTTAATGTCACGTTTAATAGTATTTTAATAGTCATAGATATATTAAATTAATTATTTTATAAATAAATAAATAAATATATATATATAATCATAGTAAAGTTAATAAGTTAATTCATTAAATACAGATATTAAATGTATTATACGGGTTTTTATACGTGTTTAGTATGGGAGCCATCAAATGAACGTGGGGAAATGAAACGCTTGACAATAATATGTATACAGAAATTTTAAACGAATAAAATATGTACGTGTATTAAACAAAGTATTTACTAACTATGCTTAGCAGATGCTTGTTTATTCCATTTTGAGTACTAATGTTCACCACTTTTGAACTGTGACCAATCCATCCGTTATTTCACAACCCACCCTACCCAACCCGTTCAAGTTTGTGGGTCGGTGGTAGGGGTGGCTATACGGTCCGGTCCGGTTAAATTGGCCCAAATTGATCCGGTCCAGTCCGGGTTTTTTTTAGAATATAAGGACCGAAGATTGGATTGGATACAGTCCGGTCTTGACCCGGTCCGGTCCCAATTCGATCTTGATTTTATATTGAGATTGTGGGAATTTGAGTGGCCTAAGGCCTAAAAGGGTGAGGAGCTGGTTAAGTTTTGTACTAAGTGTAAAGGTTTGTGACCGTTTATGCAAATTACCCTTAAGTTTTGGGTGTTGAGCTCTCTTATCCGGTTTTTTACCTCAAATCTAAGCCCAAAGATTGGATTGGATTGTTTACTATCCGGTCCCGGTCCGGTCTCGGTCCGGGTTATACGGTCCGGTTTCCGGTTTTTCATCCGGTCCCGGTCTAAATAGCCAGCCCTAGTCGGTGGGCACATTGGTGGGCAAAAATATTCATCCAACCCACCCGATAATCGCAGTCATACCCAGTGGCGGAGGGAGGGCTTTAGCACTGGTGTCCCAGGACCCCACTTGGCAAGAAAAGGAGGGGAAAATTAGTATGAATATGGCCTTCAAAATGTGATTTTATGGTTTTGGACCCCATTGTTAGACAACAAAAATAAGTTTAGGACCCCATTATAGGTTTTTGCAGAGCTATGCGCGTAAATATAAAGCTATTACAAAGGTTTAGGACCCCAGTCTATAGAAAGTCTGGCTACGCCACTGGTCATACCCGTAACTTCAAAGATAATCCAACTTCAAGTTATAACAACAATATCAAATCAAAAAGTGAAGAGTACGTACATGAAAGGCTTAGGCTCTTGCATGGTTCATGGAATAGGGAGAACTACTGCCACTTAACTACAGTGGGGGAGGAAAAAGAAGAGTTTAACAAAGTAATTAAATAGAGAAACAATAACATAGACCATCTGACCATGCACATGCACAGCTCCTAATCTTACGTGGAAAGTGGAAACCATGGTTGGATTGTCACCTTCCCTTGTGACCTAATTAAAATGACAACACAAAAACCATTACGTCAACTAATTGCTATTGCTTCCCAAAAGAAAGGAAGTACGTTTAAGCATTAAAAGAAAGGAAGTTGACTACTCTGAATCCCTCTAATCACGGCTTAGCTAAACCATCGAACAATGACCTGACTTCCAAGTACTTTCAATAATGGAATATATGGTGATAGCCCCATGTAAGCATGCATGGCTTCACAACATCGGATTGTCTCACCACATACGATATTGTTAGTCGGTCGTCGAATCAACATAATAATAATAATAATATTGCAAATAATGTTACATATGTTAATCTAGAGAATAATATATTCCGCGATGTCAACTCATATATACATAGAAACCGTATGTGTACGTACTTTAAGAAAGCAAAGTGATAGTTAGAATGGTTCGATGATGACCAAAATGAGAAGTACGTACGGTTGTGACATTGGTTCCATCTCGACCGAACGAAACCTGAACAAACCTTTCATTTTCGAGCTCCATAAAAAAGGACTGAAAGGGACATCCACTTGTGAATATGGGGAGGACAGAATTTTTGCCATACTTTCTTTTTGCTCGTGTGGTCAAGATCAAAGCCCATGTTCCTCCCAAGCGTGAAAAAGGACACAAGCTAGCCCCAAATAAATGTCGTTTTCAAAGGCAGAGCTAGCTAGAGATTAAGGTTGTCGTTTCAGATAGTACAAAGGTACCATGCTATAACACTGTACATATCATAGGGCTTTTTTCGTTGTAGCTTTTAGGGCTTGGAGATGTGTGTGCTGTCGAAATTACGTGACATTGATTGTCCGTGACATTTCCGATACTCTGTGGTTTTTTACCAAACCAGCGGCTCAAAACATTTGCTACTGCTACTACTACTACTACTATTGCTGCTTTTCATGGCTATATGTGATCTGTAATAAGTCTTTGGGAAGTTGTAGTTCTTGAAGAAAGACGAGAAATAGTGCCATCACTCTGCAATTGAAAGAAAATATAGCCATTTCATTCCATAGAAAAGATCTTAAAATGGTTTCAAGTAATGAAATAATATAAACGATTGAGGATAGTAATCCAGTCACGGGGGAGTGAGTTGTGAACACGAGATCTAGCTACCTAGTACACTCTCTAACGTTGGTTTCATATGTTGGAACACTAAATCTTAACTTTCACATTAGAGATTATCGATCAAATTAAGTCTTTTTTCTTGTTGTTTACACGCAACACTGAACTAATTACATTATATATGGGTTATGTAAAAATTATACTAATTAAGCTCGTCTTATAAATGAATTAACACGAGTTGTATCTATGTTAATGTTTCAAAAATGACTTAAATTTATTTTATCACCCAACTAATTCCTTGAATCTGATAAATGAATCACATGATTAATTACTCTTATCATGTGGTAAAAAAGGAAACAATAAAACATAAAAAAAAAAAGGAACAATAACTTTACGGCCTTTCAAGCGACGGCCCATTGGAAAAAAAGGTTACTCGTGAGAAGATGGTCAAAGGTCAAGCGTGATGTCTGACTAACACAAGATTCGTATCTTGGAGCTCAGGAATCTTGGATCTCATCTCATGAATGATAATGTCATCAGTTGATTAATTAGTTACAGACTAAACAACGAACACAAGTTGCTAATCAAAGTTAATGTCAGTGATTCTCAATACCAAGTAGCCTCCTGTCTGTCGGAATGCGTTTTAATATTTGATACTAACTTTAATTAGGAGGGTGTTCATCAAACGATTACACACATTAATTCTTCTTTCCCCTTTTAGAATTATAAAGTAAATAAATGATAAATTATATAACAATTCATAGAGCTGATCACAAGGTGGATTACGAAACAACTCGAAACATAAAAGGCATAATCAAAAAAATTAAATCAAAATTATCATCCCTTATTCATGACCTGCATTCACCAACCTAAATAATTCCCACGAAAATAATACGCAACTGTATCATAGTCTTCGTATAAAATTTTGAAATCACTTGCCTTTTAAATTAGTCAAATCAGACCCTGGACTAATTGAGGAGCGAGGTTCCCTATTTTGACTAATTTTCGTCCTTCCAAAGTTGTAAAATAAGAATGTCTTGTGTTGAAATGAAACCCACAAAAATTTATTCTCCTCTTTGGAAGGTTTTAGTTAAAAGCCGAGACTTATGAATATGAAGGACCATTATATATATACATCAATCATAATGGTGGAATTTGTTTATGGAGGGGGAAATGAAGAGAGAAGACTAGAAAAAATAGTAGTAAAGCTCAATAGAATAATATCAATGGCGATCATACCAAACAAAAACAAGTCAATATTTCCATCATTGAGTTGGCCATGATTGGCTTGGCTACCTCCTCCATATGCCATCCTCAATGGAAAATTATGTTTTGAGAAAATAAAACCAATTTTAATTGAGGAAAATGAGAGAATTGTAAAAGAATTAATCAAGGAACAGTTTGGAGGAGTTGTTGCTTTGCTAGCTCATTGTCAATGCTAGCTAATTGCCATGCTCCTCATCATCATTGTAGTTCATCATTTTGCTGTAAACAAAGAATGTTTAATACAATAGAGAACCAATGCTTTCCATTATTTTCAGTCCAATACAAAATAGGGCGGAATTGAAAGATAAGATCTATGTGTAGATTTCGAGTTAAATTTAAAATTGAGTAAACTAAATTCACAATTGATGATATTTATTTCGTAGAAGATGTCATAAAAATTTAATTCAAGCAATTTGTGCTTGAAAAACAAAATGTATCATTCAAGGTGGGGACTGAGAACTCAGATATACAAAATTGAGATTTGAATCCAACAAGAATCCATCAAAGCGAAGTATTGTTCCATTCTAATTTTGATCAAATTTCGAAGAACACTTATTGTTATATCCGGGAAAAAATTAATTAGAAGCCCATTTTCTCTGATTGAAGAGTCACACTTGCCTTCTCAGTATCAATGGAATTCCTATTATGCGATGCCAGTCTTGCAGAATGCAGACTACCCTCCTCGCTTTCCTTTAGTTATTAGGAATGAAAAAAGCAGAGAAATGTGCTTTTGTTGGCAACCTAGGTTTGTGTTCTACAATCAGAGATGAGATGAAAGAAGTAATTATGGAAGGAAAGGATTGACAATGGCTTGGAACAAAAGTTACAGGAAGGTTCAATCAAATTCTGATTTTGCAACGTCAGTTGAAATCATCACAAAATGCTGAAGAAGATGATCATAGTCCATAGACACGAGCTTGTAGCTCAACTGATTCGTATATAGAGAAAGCAAATCTTTGGACGACTTTGGTTGGTAAAGTGCACGACTTTTTTTTTTTGGCACACATCCCTTCAATTAGGAAGACCCAAACTTGTTATATTGGTTTTCGTATGATGTAAAAATTAGGATGTGTTAGCACGTCTCAAAAACTTTTTTTTTTGACAAAAGATAATCATATATTGATTCAAAATATGAAGATAGTTACATACTGGAATTCAGCCAGGCCTGAAAATGAAAAGAACGACTTGTAGACGGGTACAAAGTAAGGGCCTTTCTAGCCACCACATGGGTTATCCTGTTGTTATTCCGACCTACAAATCGTAAACTAAACCCAGAGTGAGAATCGAAACACTGCACAATTTCTTCCAGAATAACCCCAACCCTACTATCTCTAGTGTCCGCTCGATTGATCTTGTCAATGATGACCTTGGCATCTCCTTCAAATTTCACGTCCAGGAAGCCATGGGCCACACGCCAGAAGATAGCTTCCCTTAGGGCAAGTGATTCCACCACCAGAGGATCGTCAATAGACCGAAACTGAATCCCCTGAGCTTGAAGGATCTCCCTATGAGGGCCAAAAAGAACCATCCCGCCAGCCGAATGAGACCCAGCTCGCGTAGCCCCATCCACATACAAACAACCGTAGGAGCCTCAGCCAGCCCTGTTGGATGTAAAATAGGAGTCAGACTCGGAGTCACACAATCTACTGGCAAACGCTCCCATTCTTCACACTGCTGGTGAAATTTGCGCATCAAGACAGGGAATCCAAACTGCTTGCCTTCAAAGACAACCCAATTTCGGGACTTCCAAATCCGCCAAAGTCAGCAACAACCGATAAGATAACAAAGGGTTGTTGAATTATGGAGAGCAACCTCTTGAGGAAGAGGGGAAACGTTTGACGGAGCAAACCTTGCCCAAGATGCTCCAGCCCCGAGTAATCCCACAATGCCCGTGCCACGGGACAGTCAAGTAACAAATGTTCCATTGTTTCCGATTCCCCTCAACATACCGTGCATCGAGGGAGAACATTGGCTCTTTTTTCAATGAGGGCTTCTGTAGTAGGGAGGATACGATGAAAAATCTGCCAGACGAACACCTTCAATTTAGGAGGTATATTGGCCTCCCATAGCCGAACCCAACTGGCTCTATCCATCCAGCTAGCCATAGACCTCCAACAACCATTCCTTTATCCAGATCGACAACTAAATGATAGGCAGACTTAACAGTGACCATGCCATCAGTTGTGCCATGCCAAATAAGTCTCAAAAACTATCATCAACTTTATATTTTTTTATATAATTTTAAAAACTTTATAAAACACGTTGATAATGTGTAAGGTAAAATACGCTAACACGAAAAAAATTTCTTTCTCTTTCCATTTATGATTAAATTTTTGAAGCACCACCACTACATGTGCTAGTATCTTTTATATTTTTACCCACATGAAACAAAATCTTCTTGAATACGTATTTTTAGTGGGACTATGAAAAGGACAAGGCAGATTAGGCTGCAAAATGTATAGAGGAACGAAAATTGGAGAATTATTATGTTGTTAGTAGCTTTCACATGGGCATAGTATTATTATATCTTCCTTCCCACATAAAAACATCCACTATAATCCAAAATCCATACCCTTGATAAAAACCCAAAAGAATAGAAAGAGAAGAAGAAAGAAGCCTTCCAAAAAATGCTTAGCATCGTTAACTTCTGAGTTCTGACCATGACAAAATGTTCACATTCTAGATAAGTGAAATTTAGTAACTTTGTTTGATAAATATTAGTGCAAGGTTGTTTCAAAACATGGTGTATGTTATCATTGCTCAAATTATCGAGGAATTTTACAATGCTATATAGCATTGATGCTATAGGTTTTTGTTTTTATGGTACAACTTCATAGTGTACCTATACTTTTTGTACAAATTCTTTTATGGTACAACTTGAACTTGTACCTTTATGTGACGGTACAACTTTAAGTTGTATCATAACATAAATGTAAAAATTTCGTCATTGTATAACCTGAACTAATACATTTAACGTTATGATACAACTTTTAATTGTACATTAAAGCGTCAATGTTTTATAGTATAATAGAAGTGCTCCAAATTATCAATAGATTAGCTCTTTTGGTAGTTTTTCTTATGGTGAAAATTTAGGAGTTAATTGGTATCACATTTTGCTAAATTTTTACTCATTAATTAGTAGCATTATTTAGTAGTTAGTTAAATTCTTAACCTTTACCATTTCAGAAATAATCGCTATTTTGCTCCACTACAATCTCGATGAATAGTTAGTCACTTATAATTTTCAAAGTGTTGTATGAGCCTTCATATAGTTGTGAATTTGAATTGTTTGCGTCTTTAAAAAGAAGCATTTATTAAATTTTATACCCCTTTTGGGGCAAATAAATAGATGAGGCTCGCAAGAAAGTAAATAACACGAAAAAATTATCCAAAGTTAAGTCGTGGTCAAAACTAAAACACACTAGAAATAACGAGTATAAGGTAAATGTCAATCCAATTGATGGCACACGATAAAAAATATATAATTAACTGAATATATATTTTCCAGGCATAATTAAATAATATCAAGACAAATTGGAACACTTCCCATTAAGAGATTAATTGTTGTCTTATTTAAAGAGAAATATAAGTAACTAAAATTAATGGGGAGGGGAGTGAAAACAATAATGGTATTAGGACCTTAATCTCTCTTTCTTCTATAATGCTTCCCTTTTCCTTTCTTCTCCCACCATTAATTAATCGAATCAATAACAAGAATAATGACAAGAATTTACAACAAAAAAGAGTTTCGCTGGCGTGCTAGCTCACTCGACTCAACTCAAACTCGGCCGATTCCGCCTCCACTCTGGTTCGAACCCCGGGACGACTCAGAATGGGTCAACAACTCGGCCCGACCACTCTGTTCTTTCAGCCATCTCCATCGGTAATCCTCCTCAAAAAGGAAACTATACACTCTTCGCGTCAACTCGGCAGCAACCCCAACTCATCAACTCGGTATAGCAAACCAAAAAAATTATGCTAAACTAAACCCCGAGTCGCGACTCCCCCGGGTCAGAAACCCAGAACCGAATCCGAAATTCCACCCGACCCAGTAATCACCAGATTGTGGGTTTCTCCGCGAGCAGGGGACGCGACTCCGTCCACAAATCCGACGGCTTCCGGCGAATCGAATGGCAATTCAGCTTGAGATCCTCCAAATTCGCGAATCGATTCGACCCATCGGACTTGGCGATGTACCGGATGGCTTCCTCGAAGACGGATTCGTCGCAGGGGATGGTCAGGGGACCCTGGTTGTTGGAGAACCCGAACTCTTCCTCGGCTTGGGTCAGGAGCTTGACGAAGACCGGGTGGTTCAGGTACGTCGCACGGACGACGAATCTCCGGCAGCTCGAGCCGACGCAGACGGCGACGTGGCCGGAAGGGACGTCGGAGGGGATCTGCTTGTTGGTCGCTGAGGACACCCTGGCCTTGTTCCTCCACCGCCGCAGCAGTTGGCGGAGCCTCACAATGTGGCGGATTTTGGCGCACTTGGAGAGTCCGGCCGACATTTTTGTTTTTGGAATTGGGAGGAGAGATTGAAATTTTGAATTTTCCCGAGAAAATCCGGCGCTGTTTTGTTTCAGTTCGCAGAGAGAAAGTGAGGAGCGGAAAGGAAGGGGGAATTGGAAAGGGAAAGAGGGGCGGGGGATTTATAGAAGATTGAGGTACGAGATTGCCCCTGGCTTTTGACGTAATTACGAGTTTGTTTGCTTTCTTTTTTCCCTTTACCTATTTTGGTTCGGATTAGCGATGGGATTAAGGATTAGGGGATAGATATATAAATTAATAAATATTGTGTCTTGATAATTTGGAACAGAAACATAAGCATATGATGTTGGGCCAAAAATTAACATGGGAAAAAAGATTTATAATTTTTATTGTTATGTAGTTAGTGAGTGCATGGGGGGAAATATTTGTGCAGAGATTTGATACATTGAATTTGAGACTTGATGACAAAAATTAAGGAGGAGCTTAATGAGTGGGTAATGTGGTTATGTTGTTTTGAGATTAATGGCAGTTTGACTTGATTTTGTTTTACTCTCTCTAGGTAGCTTGTTTAATTTTGTGACAATTAATGGAAAAAGAAACAGTTTAATTATCTGCTTGTGTTGTTAATCCTGTTATCAAAGTACTAAGTTCCCAAAGTTATAGCTACTAGCTCTATCTCCATATTTACTTAAGCTCCATTAATGGGTTTCATGTTTCTTGGTATATAAATATATAGTGTATCACTATAATTAACAAGCCACCGGTCGTTTAGTAGATAATGACGACTTTATGTCTTCATCTATCTTTCGTTTTCACTATAGCGGTTGCAAGCATAATCCAATTTGTGCTTTGTTTAACTTTCACGAGATCAAGATCAAGGCTAGCTAATCTGGGTTTGAAGTTGACATTAGTGTGTGCTAATTAAACGTACGTAGATCCTTTTCCCGACAGCTAAATCATGTACATACATATCAGATAATGTAGTGAAAACAAGCAAAGAAAATGACAGGAGAAAAGGGTATCTTTGCTAGATAGATAGCTAGTTATAAAACCAGGGGCTGATCATCAACTTGGGCAATCGTCTTGTACGCCCAACCGCCGACGGTCTCATCCCTTGCTATAATTAAGAGTCAGGATGTACAAGTGGATTTATTGATACTTGTGATTGTGTCGTGGATTGGATCAATTTATAAAAACGTTATTAACGAGTAAATGCCACGTTTGGTCATTTGGATTACTAAATTGTGTTATGTTTAGTAACTAGAAAAAAATAATATCAATTTTGGTGATTCGAATTACTAAAACAAGTCACGTTTAGTCACTCTCTTGTTAACCTCCGTCTAATTCCGGTCACTCGAATTACTTTTTGTTATGGGACAATCCAAGTACCACATCGGAAATACAAGGGAAGGGACTATTGTATATTAGTGTCCACCAAGCTCATTAGTACGAGGCCTTTTGGGGAGGATACCCAAGAGTAAAACCGTGCGGGCTTTGCCCAAAGCGGACAATATCGTACTAATGGAGCAACCCGATTTATGACACTGTTTATGTTATGAATGTCACTCGGATTACTGAAACATATCACATTTAGTCACTCTCCGTTAGCCTCCGTCTAAGTCCGTTAATGGAGTTGGACGAAAACTAACGGGAGAGTGACTAAATGTGACATGTTTCAGTAATTCGAGTGACCAAATTTGATATTAATTTTTCTAATGACTAAACATGACATGATTTAGTAATCTCATTGACCAAATGTGGCATTTACCCATTATTAACTCTACTCTGTTGTGATCTACTCCATTTTGATCCTGATATATGTTGAAACTGCCTTCTTTGTATGCTTTAAAAGGCCTTTGAATGACACGAAATTTGTTAATTAAAAACCTTGTTTGACATGCTAGAACATGATATACGATGAGAAAACACACCTTATCATAGAATGGAATAAGACGAGCAAACTACAAGCCAAATGCCATCGGAATTTTGTTATTCCTAGAATATCACAAATTAACTGCACTTAGCACAATACCAATCCAAAACTATGAAAGTATGATGATTATAACATTAAGTTTTCTAAGAATTAGGCCTATAATATACACATATTATCAATTTCTTAAATGTCCAAAAAGGCTGAACTCGGAGCGTCGAACAACTCACGATAACTTGAGTGATTTAATCGCAACATATAGATAATACATATTTAATATATATAAATGTGAAGCTTGGTTACTGTTGCCTAATTGTTTTCATTTTGGTACCCAAATTTAATTAAATCACAACTTAGTCACTATAATGTATATTTTACATTTTGATACCGCAAATTTAATTTTAATGTAAAATCATTGAACAATTATGTTTTGGTATCTAAATTTTATGATATTTTTGTACCTAGAATATTTTAAATTTACATATGGGTCCAATGTTTATATTTCACGTGAATTCATGAATCCAATCCACCAATCCTTTTGAACCAATCCACCATAACATAAAAGTATAAATTTAGTTTGTACAATACAAGATGTTGTATCACTCAAACTGTAGGAGATGACTCGACCATTTTAAAAGAGCGAATTTATAAACTCATTTAGTACATTTATGGGGTACTAAACAAACTTCTACTAGCTACATGTAACAAAATATGCGACATCTACATAAGCAAGTGTCAATAAATTGCTACGGTGAAAGGGGTTGATTGTTATCTTGACGTTTAACTAAAAGAATTGATCAAAATCTTTCTATCATCTACTTCCTCTTCGTTTCATTTTTCACTCGCCTTCCATAACCTTTTTTTATTTCTTTCTTCGCCTTCTTCGTCTAAACCTAATTAGTATACTATTTTTATGTATTCTAATAACAAGTATAAACGGGTCCATACACGACTCACCAACAGTCTAGAGAACTAATAATTGAACCATGAACCACTAAATTTTTCAGCTCAATGTCCAGTCCAATAAAAAATAAATATATATATGGTTATATTAGAAAGTCGTCATTTTCTACTATGGGATTCGAGGGCGTGAAATTTTAAGCGAGTTACAGTTTGTATTCCTTTTGCTTCTCTCTATAGTTTTTCTTTTTAACCGTGCAAGAATTTCAACAATTATACATGAAATGTTTGGCTAGGTATCTACACATATCAAATAAATAGTTTTCATTTTTCTATAAAAAAGTAAATTACTATGATCTTAATTTTTTTGTATTACATTTTTGTACCTAAACTTTTAAATTTCTGCAAATAGGTTTATTTTTTGTGTGTAATTAAAACACTCTCGAATAAATGAGTATCCATACCCAACTCATACACATTTAGATTATGGAAGTAAATATCCAAACCCTACCCAAACCCATCTACAAACTTCCAAACCCATATATACGTCACCCATACCTTACCTATAATCAATGAGTCTACTTGAGTTTAGGTAAATATCATTTACTAGCCAAAATTTTCAATTATTTTTTTAAAATTGAATGTTGACCGTCATATATCTCTTCTCAGTCAACATCATATTGTCAAGTCAATATTACTAACAAAACTACTAACAAAAAATTAATTTTAGACTAATAATACTAACAAAACACCATAACGGGCCACATAATACATGTTTAATTAAATTATAACTTAGTCACTATAATGTACATTTTACATTTTGATATCTCAAATTTAATTTTAATGTAAAATCATTGAATAATTATGTTTTGATATCTAAATTTTATGAGATTTTCGTACCTATAATTTTTTACATTTACATATTGATCCAATGTTTAGATTTCACTTGAATCCATGAATCCAATCCACCAATCCTTTTGAACCAATCGATGAATCCAAGCCACGGTAATATAAAAGTACAAATTTAGTTTGTACCATACAATATATTGTATCACTCAATTGTAGGAGAAGATTCGACCAATTTATATTTGCTCATTACGTGAAACATTAAATAAATGATAAAAGATAGACGATTCTAAAATATTGCAAAAGCGAATTTATAAACTCATTTAGTACATTTACGGGGTACTAAACAAATTTCTGCTAACTACATGTAACAAAAAATGCGACATCTACATAAGCAAGTGTCAATAAATTGCTACGATGAAAAGGGTTGATTGTTGTATTGACGGCCAACTAAAAGAATTGGTCAAAACCTTTCCATCATCTTATTACTCTTCGTTTCATTTTTCATTCGCCTTCCATAACCTTTTCCTTTATTTCTTTCTTTGTCTTCTTCGTCTGACCCTTATTAGTATACTATTATTTTTATGTATTCTAATCACAATTATGAACGAGTCCATGCACGACTGACCAACAGTCTAGAGAATTAATAATTGAACCATGAACCACTAAATTTTTCAGATCAATGTCGAGTCCAATTAAAAAGTAATATATATATGGTTATTACTTTTTAGACAAACGTCATTTTTCACTATGGGATGTGAAGACGTGAAAGTTTGAACGAGTTTCCTTATAAAAAAAAGAAATTTTAAACGATTTCCAGTTTGTATAACCTAAATTTATTTTTTTGGAATATAAGTCCTCAAAATATTGATGGAACATTACATTTTAGTACCTAAAATGTTTGTGTACTACATTTTAGTACCTGAACTTTTGAAGTTCTACATATAGGTCTAATTTTTGTAAGTGTAATTAAAACACCCTCGAATAAATGGGTATCCGTACCCAACACATACACATTTAGATTATGAATGTAAATATCCATACCGTATCCAAACCCATCTACAAACTTCCAAACCCATATATACATCACTCATACCCTACCCATAATCAATGGGTCTACTTGGATTTAGGTAAATATCATTTAATAACCAAAAATTTTAAATTGAATATTGACCGCCACCACCAAAGATAATAGAACCAACTTCAGGCCGTTGCGGAGCTCGGCCACCACCTATCTAGTTTCATCTTTATGATCTATGCATAAGTGTTTCTCGACTAACAATCACCATTTCCTTAAAGAAGATTGTATATTGAGTTCCTAGCTACATTTATTGACAGATCGATTTGTTCATTGAGCACAGGAAGCTCTGGGGCGGGTATCTTGGTATCCATGCATGTCCCGTGACAGGTCGGGTAATTTATCACGGGGTGCTGATCAGGGCAGGTCGACCCAATGAGTATGTAATTTATATGGAAAACATTAGAAATAATCATTATTTTCATTATAAGACCAATAAACAAATCATGATATGATAAATTGTAGTTAAGTTAATTATATAAAAAAAAGATAAATGATAGTTAAGTTATTGGAGAAATTGAGGTTTTTACCAGTTCACAACTTTATAATAGCTAAAATATGATGTAATAAAAGGAAATTTTAAGTAATTTGACTAAGATTATGTCATAACCAGGTAGCTCCATTGGTACGATATTGTCCGTTTTGGCTCAAACCCGCACGGTTTTACTCTTGGGTATCCTCCCTATAAGGCCTCGTACTAATTGGGCTAGGTGGGCACTTATATACAATGGTCTCTTCCCTTGTATTTCCGATGTAGTACTTGGATTGTCCCACAACAATCCTCCCCTCAAGACAAGGACCACGAACTTCGTGTCCTCCCCTTGGCGATTATCTTGATCCGCCAGACACCTTGTATCGATGGACTTCTCGGTATAAGGATTTTCCCAGACGCAGAACTATCTTTGATATGCCAAACCAGATGTAGCCCAGATGCGGAACTCTCTATGATCCGCCAAACTGACGTGGATCTCTCCTAGTTCCATCAAACCGAATGAGGATCCCACCAAACTTACGTCTACCGCCCCGAACCGAACTAGGCTCTGATACCACTTGACGAAATCGGGCCGCTGTATTAGTACGATATTGACCGCTTTGGGCCGAGCCCGCACGATTTTACTCTTGGGTATTCTTCCCCAAAAGGTCTCGTACTAATTGGGCTAGGTGGACACTTATATACAAGGGTCATTTCCATTGTATTCCGATGTGGTAGTTGGATGGTCCCACAACAGATTACATGTAGTTTAGTCAAGAACAGGTCGAGAATGAGGCGGGTCAGGGCAGGTCGGATCGATGAGAATACCCATAGCCTCCCCAAAAGAGATCAAACGGGTCAGGTCGAAATTGCTATCCCTAGCTGACTTGTTGGTAACCATCTACCTTGGTCACTCAACTTTCCTTCTAAATAGATGTTTGTATTTTTCTTTCAAAGAAAATATAGATCTCCTAGTTAGGTTTCTCTATTCCATGTTAAGAAATTTCTTTTATTTAGTCGTATCTATTAGTTATAGTGATGGCAATGGGAGGGGCGGGGCGGGTCGACCCACTCTGACTTGTTATTTGAAAAAAATATACGCAAATTTTATTTTTTTACGATAAAATGAAGGGGAAAACACTTTATGAATAAAAAATAATGATAATATAATAGGTAATTGAGTCTAACCAGTTGAAAGATCGACTCTAACTAGGTGAAAAAAGTCAAAACATGAGAAATATGTATAGATATCGTAAGAAATTGAGGTCGAATGGGCCAAGAATGGGACGGGGCGGGGCGGGGTGAGTTGGAAGTATATACCCATCCCCCCATGCTACCGCAGAGCGGATAATACCCGCGGGGTGGGCTCAAATTGCCATCACTAATAAGTTGTAAGCTATGTGAAAACAAAATCAACCTTTTTTTCAAAAGATAATCATATATTAATTCAAAAGATAGGTAATTACATCCTGGAGATCAGCCAAAACAGAAAATCAAACACACGACACATAGTCGGGTACAAAGAAAGGAATTTTCGAGCTACCAAGTGACCTGAAAAATCAACCATGTTGTCGACAAGAAATAAGAACAACATATAATATTTTCTCTCTAACCGTTTCCGTATTTCTAAATATTGTATACATCAAGTCTAATTTTTTCGCCAAATCTTTTAATCGTATAATAATTTTACATGAACAGATAAATAATTTGTCATCGTCCTCAAATAGGATTTATCCTTGTTTACATAGACAATATGATTTAAGCTATACGGTATGTCCTTGTTTACATCAATGATATGACTTCATTAGCTGAATAAGAGATTAATTAATAAGAATCTTAACCAATTCGAAGGTTAGTAGGAAGATTAATTTGGTGATCATCAATTCGTTGGAGTACATCCGTGCGAGATAATAAGGATCATATGTACTTCTTTGGGCGCACGAAGTAAGAACTCAAAGCAAAACCAACCATTGAACTATAAGAAGGGAAACAAAAAGATGCTTTTGGGCTTTGGCTTCAACCCTCATTTCCTTGCCCTTAAAATATACTCCCCTCTTAACACCAACAAATTTTTATTATATACTCTCCAATTTCTGACCACTACCCATGTGCAAGGATGCCCCATCCCCCTCAAAAGTTTCTTTAAATAAAAACATAACCCACACCTAGAAAAAAACTGCCACAAAGGCCCCACCACCCTCCCCCTTAATCACCCACTAATTAACTATGTAATCCTCTCTCCACTTTACTCTCACAACCCATTCTTACAAAAATGTACTCATTAAGTTAGTTGTCACTATGTTTTGAGTAAACATGATACTAATAAGCATAATTTTTTTTTTGACATTATAAGTTGACATGGTTCGATTCGATATGGAATTGATATAAAGCTTATACAGGAATTTGGTCGGAATATTTCATATAGAAGATGTGTATTTAATTCAGTTACAGTTAGTTAGTATTCAATTCTATTAGTATGTTTTTTTTCTTCTTCCAAGGATTAAATGGAGTGAAAGCAAAAATTACTTAACCCTTAAAATATAAACGAAACAATACATCGATATTTGGTTCACCCTAAACCCAAAAGTTGGGTCGTTCCACATCATTTTCCATCTCTAGGGCTTTGTGCGCAATGTAAAGTGCAGTATATAGAATCCTAATTGTAAACAAGGCGGAAGAGGACTCCACGAACATGTGCACATTACAAACCATACATAAATCGTTCTTATGCTACCGATCACATAAGATTTTTGTAAGTTTACAACACATTAACGATGGAGTAACTCAAGGTTTAATTTGGTTCTTTCCTTTATAAAGAGAACTACCAATTAGTAAGCAAACCATTGGGTACTTTAAATCTTGAAATTGACAAGTTCCACCTCCATTGAGCTAGCTAACAATACATCTTGAGTCCTTTTGAGTGGAAAAGAGAGGGCAAGTGAGTAGGAAAGGCAGAATTAATGGTCAAAATGGGGGCAATGAAGGGGTTTATGGGGTCCTCTCTAATTTTTGCATGTTATAAGTTTGGTAGAGAAGGAAAGGGAGAGGGGGAGTGCACCTATGTATCTCCTTGCCTTATGAGAAGTCACTATTATTATTATTATTAGCCCCATTAATCTCAATAATACCCTACCCATGTTGGGATTTAAGGATTATATGATTAAATATTATTATTAGCTCTAGGAACCACTGAAATATAGTTCAATGTTCTTAACCAATAATAACATCTCCAAAATCATAACAAAGTTGAAACAAAACACAGCACCCACAAACAACTGTTGTTTGTATTATAAATTTGCATGAACGAAATCGATCAATTAATGTTTTTGATGTGATTGTGATCGGATCAAAAAAGAGGAAAATAACATACTTAAGAAAGATTTTGTGTTGGGGGAGACATAAAATTGATGTTGGAAATTTGCCATTTTTTGTTTTCTGGCTAGGACAAATTTTGCGGGCAGATATGGGGAATATATGCAGGAATTAGGGGAAGGCCGGCCATTTCAATTGATAAGAAACAAGCTGGTCAATTGGATCTTAATAAATGTTGGTAATTGGATTCCAATTGTGAGGGACAATAATTGACTATTATGTGAATTATATTTGGTAATCTAAGTTTCTGATGATTCATTTGTGGATTGGGGGAATATGGATAAATTGTGAGTTATAAGGAGAAGGCATAAGACGAGTCAAGTCACGCACAAGACAGTATTAAATCGAGTAAAATCATACATAAAATGTATTGACTATACTAAGGATAATGTAGTTACTTCCCGCTCGCAACTTTTCAATTTTTACATATATTAAAAATGGTGATGGGTGAAACGTGTGGAGAACATTCAATCTAAGTATCCACTAATCCATTTGAAAGATTGAGATTGATTTATACTCAGTTGATCCACATATATTAATAATAATTGATGACTTCTTACACGTTTTAATTACCAAGTGCCAACGTAATTCGAATCATGTGTTCCTAAACATAAATCAAAACGTTCATAAGATGATTTTATTGAAAGTGACCCAGGATCGTTTAGATGAGGAACTGTAACGAATCAACTTGACATAATTGTCTCGTTTTGAGACAATTAAAGTAACCTTTGTCAATAAAAAATGTAGATAGATAAATTCAACATGAAAGAACTTTGAATTGATCAGTTTTGAAGCGACTCATTTTCTGAATGCTACTACAAACAAGCTAGTACCGCCGTTCAGGGAAGGATCAAAACGGCAGGGATCCACGGTGGAGAATGGAGAGTGACGTGGCCCAATAATGAAGCTGGAGAAGGAGGTTAATATGAGCACAGAAGTCGAAGAATACCGTTATCCCGTCCACGTACGTGTCAGAGTGGCAGCTGACATGGCACTGTCCTCGAGACTCGTAAAATAGACCATCTGTGGGTCCAAGTAAGGGAGAAAGTGGGACCCACAAAGAAAGAGCAGAAGAAGAGCCACACGAGCCAGCCGGCGAGCCCAGTGGCCAAATTGGCTCTATGATTGTTATTTTGTTTATATGTCTGCGACGATCGACGGCACACGAGATTGCGAAATGGAGCGTCCGCCGTCCAGGTTCGGAACTGGGGAGCCCATGGCTTAGTTTGATTAGAGTTATTCGCGAGTGGTTCGGTTATCAACTGGATAAAATTTCGTTTGATACGAGAAAAGCTCGAATTGTTTATTAACGAGCTGATTTTGAACTCAGTCTTGTTCAGCTCGTGATCGTGAACTATCTCGATTAGGTGGTTTGTTGAGTTCAACTAATTTACTGCCTCGTATTGAGTTCATGAGATGTTTCAACATTGTTACTAGCGAGCCAAGTCGATTACGACTTATGAGAAAATCGACCTATATCAGTGGCGGACCCAAAAATGTAATCAAGGGTATTCAACCATAGATCAAAATTATTAAGGGTTGTCAAATAATCTTACATTTGAATACTATAATCACTAAAACAAAATTTTACAGTGGTTTTGGTTTCCCAAATTGGATCCAAGGTTTGTCAATTGACAACCCTTTCACCCACTTGGGTCCGCCCCTGACCTATATCGTATGAGTTGGTTTGTTAATGATGCATAGATTTATTAAATTGTATATAACCTCATATGGTGTTTAATACTTTGAGTGTGTGAGTAGATATGTCTCATATATGACATGAGATCAATTAATCATATGTATCATACATGAAATATAAATATTAGAATATTTTTTATAAATTATCTTAGAGTTGAATTCGAGTCGAACTAATTTTGATCTTAATGATGAGTCAAGATTTAATAAATAAACTAGCTCGTATTCGACTCGACTTAACTCATTCATAAACAAGTCAAACTTGAACGAGGCGAATCTCGATTTCTCTCATTAACGGCCCTCCTTATTAGAGTCTGCGAACCCTCACGGATCGATCAGGCCGGTTCCTATTATTTTAGTCCACCATCGTCCCGTTCTTGTACGTGGTTTTCCAATTTGCCAGTTCTATTGATTGTTTATAACCAAATGCTGAAGATACGTTGATTTGTGTTGTTGTTAGGGGGAAAATAAAAAACAAATTCAACTTGTATTGCACTTCTTTCTGTGGCCATAACTTTTTGTTTGGAGAATGATTTCATCATAAAAATTTAGAGAATTTCAAGAACAAATTTTGTATCGTGTTTACTTATGAACGTGTGTATATTAATGTTCCACAACTGGAGACGTTATAAATTTTGATATCATATTAAGAGGCACATAAATGTATCTGATACCATTACTACACATTGATAGACGATAAATAAGGAAGTTTATCATATCATTCATATCCCGGGTGTGTGTCGCATGACCCGGATCCGGTCGAGTAGTGGGTCAAGGGTTAAGGGATCACCCGTTTTAGTCCAGTTTAGCCCGAAAATATAGAAAGAGTAATTATATTGTACTTATCCTGATAAATTATATCAAATCTCATCTAACATATGAGTTATAACATATAATATTCCACCAAAATAACATGTCGTACTTAGATCCAACATATAGTGAAAATTCACACACACTTATATAACATCAATATTCAAATGTTCAACTTAGGATTCCAAAGATTGAGTTAGGCGAAAAGAAAAATCGAAAAATAGGCGCATTTCACAAACAAACAAAAAATGACACAATTTGACCTCCAATTCGGTACCTTATAGCGGTCGACCCAACGAGTGCGTATGGCCCGTTTTTCTCACTGAATCAGGATCAAAGTGGATCGACCCGCTGGTTGACAACCTTGCTCGCATGTTATTAGCTAATCATGAATTTGTAGATACAAATACGTAGGGCTTAATTGCAAGTTTGGTCACTCGAATTGCTATAAAATTTGATGTTTGCCACTCGAATTAATTTATTCCATTTATAGTCACTCGAATTAGTTGAATAGTCCAAGTTCGGTCACTCTCCGTTAACTTCCGTTAGACTCCGTTAATGACGACCGTTAAGTGATGACGTGGCTAACAGAAAATCACAGTCAGCATAATTTAACACTAAAAAATGACGACCCGACCCGCCACGTCATATTTACCCTCCATGTCAGCCCTTCTTGCCCAACCCACAAACCAACCCAATTAATTGACCCAAACCCAAACCCGAGACACAACCCCCCTGAAAAATAAATAGAGATCGAGCCCTCGCCACCACTACCTTCCTCCTCCGCCGTCGCAACTTCTCTGCATCCGCAGTCACCTCCGAGCTCCCCACACTCGAACCATCCGCCGACGCCGAACTGCTCTCGCAGATGCTCCTCCACCACCACAAACCTTTCCACGCCATGGAATCCTGCCTCCAGCTCAACGGAATCTCGCTCACGCCTTCCCTCCTCCACCAGACCCTAATCCGTCTCCGCCACAGCTCCAAGATCGCCCTATCCCTCTTCCACTACTCTCTCTCCCTCCCTTCTTCTACGGCCACCTCCGCCGCTTACAACCTCATGATCGATATCCTCGCGAAGGTTCACCAATTCGACGTTTGTTGGCAGCTAATCATCCAGATGGGGCAGCAAAACGACGAGGATTCAGATTCCCAGCCCAATTTCACCACTTTCTCCGTCCTCATTCGGCGGCTATCACCGCCGGATTCACCCGCCAAGCAATTCGCGCGTTCAACGATATGCAAGGGTTCATTGGGTCGGTGGATTCGACCCATTTCTGCTTCATGCTCGACACTTCCTGCTCGAAACCAGCCATAACCACCGGAACAATGGATTTCATCACCAGCTCGGGCCTCATCACCCCCATCGACGCCACTCCAACCCCGCTCTTCACCGTGCCATATGCAGCTCCCATGCCTGCAACAACAAATTACACGAGCGCAACCGCAGATCCAAGATTAATCCTCATAGATCTATAGTAACTGAATCGGAAATCGGAAATAGAAAGGTTCCGAAAATTACAGGAGAAGACGAGGGCGGATGCGACTCTGAGGAAGCCGAAGAAAGGAGCAGTCTCGTCGCCGCTGAACGTTGACGCCATTTCTGATATCACTCTTCGCCGGATCTGAGCGAGTAAGTAGAAGACGAGGGAGAGAGTAGTTGCGTCGATTGAATGATTGATTCAATGCCTCTAATTCTTCTTCCTGATCGATCGATACTCTTGCTCGCGAATTTAAGGTAGAGAAGAAGAAAAGAGCGAGAGAGGAGACGTATCAAGAATAGGGCGAGGGCGGCAGGTGGATGGTTGATGAATGAAAGATGAGGAGGCGACGACGACGGGTGGATGGCCGTTGAATCGGTTGGTTCGCGGGTTGGGCAAAAAATGGTTGACAGGGCGGGTAAGGCTGAGCTGGCGGGTCGGGTCGTCTTTTTTTAATGTTAAAATGTGTTGACTGTGTCATTAACGGAGTCTAACGAAGGTTAATGGAGAGTGACCGAACTTGGACTGTTCAACTAATTCGAGTGACTATAAATGGAATAAATTAATTCCAGTGGCAAACGTGAAATTTTATAGCAATTCGAGTGACCAAACTTGCAATTAAGTCAAATACGTAGTTTTCAAACCTCACACAATATCTATAACCCACTTTAATCCATTTGTATGCCTTGCAAGCCCATATGTTAGGAGTTACAAACTCGTATCATTATCTTCCTTATAAATCCGAAATCTGTAATACACCATAGATATGGTGTGTATCAGAATACATCAATAAAAGAGAGTGTTTGTTACTATTGCATTAATTTAGCTCAAGTTTGGAATTTCAACTCAATTTTAGAGTTATATTTTTTTAATTTTTAAGCATGGATTCGTTAATGTGTGTTTTGAAAGAATTACAGCATAGATGGTCTCTAACTCCTTTTTTTTTTTTTTTTGAATCGGGTATTTCATATTTGATTAAAAAAAAAAACGTTGATAACATTCTTGTCAGCTAGGAATACCTCTGCAAATAGGATACATATAAACCTAGCTCAACACTATGTATTAAAGTTTAAAAACATATATCAAATTTTTATCAACCCCAAACAAAAACCAGAGACCGAGAAACTTAGGGCTGGCTATTTGGTCTAGGTTTTTTGGTTTTACCTGAAACCGGACTATATAATCCGGACCGAGATCGAATAGCAAACAATTCAATCCAATCTTCGGGCCTAGATTTGAGGTAAATAAACCGTTTGGGACCGGACAAAAAATCGGATAAAGACCGGATAAGAGAGCCAACACCCAAAATTTAACCTACTCACTCTTTCATGCCTTAGGCCACTCAAATCCCCCCCTCAAGCCACTCAAATCCCCACAAGCTCAATATAAAATCAAGACCAAATTGGGACCAGACCGATTCAAGACCGGACTGTATCCAATCCAATTTTTGGTCCTTAATTATATTCTCGAAAAGACCGGACCGGGACCAATCAATTCGGGCCAATTTAACCGAACCGGACCGTATAGCCACTCCTAGAGAAATTACTCAGCTTGAATCTCCAACTTTATGATTTCAACATCACCATATGCTCCCTTCTTGTTCATGAATTGATCATGTTACATCTTTCTCTCCACAAATGAATATATAGCTTAAATGTGCCTGCTATATGAGCCTACCTACTGCTCCAAATTTCGAATTCTTTATCTCTTGTTATGCCTTACAAAAAACACTAACCCAAATTAAAGAAAGTTTTCTCTAGTGTCGGCCGGGGAATTGGGGTATGTAACTTTTCACCGACGGCTAGCTCCCACTCTAGGCACCCTAAATTCTAATCCTTTGTTTCTAGTCGTTTAATAATCTTCTCACACACTGATAAATAATTACTCATGAAATTAACTCATCACACAGTTGTCACCAAGGGAATTTTATTTATTTTTATCTTTGATTGATGAATGGGTGCAATGAACTTACTCTCATCACATTACTAATTTCACGCTTTAGTTAGTACCATGCTGCATGCTTGCTTTATTATTCTTTCGTTTGTATTAATAATTAGTATTAGGACTTTTGGGAATAAATTCAAAAGTAAAATCATGCGGACTAGTTCTAAAATAGACAATATAATACTAATGAAATATTAAGTTTCAATAAATGGTATTAGAATGTGATTCAGTTGTTCAGATTCGAGACGGTGACGTCAGTTGACGAAATTTGATTGTGTGGCCTTAGGATTTGAGATATGCATTTTGTCTTGCCGATAGAAAAGAGACATGAGTATGGTAAATCTGTCTTGTTGACGAAAATATGATATACACTAAAAATTATCATATACGACGACGTACTACACTTTGAGTTATTGTAATTGGCTGGCACGGTATCTTATTAGCTAGTTTCATTTCATTGTTGTTAAACTTGGACTAGTCGTATTACTAATTTACTAGACATGACATTTCTCCAAAAAAAATAAAAAATACTGGACTTGACGTGCTGTTTAGCAGCGCCAACCTTTTTGGCTCTTCTAGTCATGATTGAGCAAAGTGGAAAGGGGAACTATAGTAGTATATATGTTGCGGAATATTTATTTACCTAATCGGAAAACATAAAGAACTTTCATTGGGTGGTGTCTTTGTACGCAACAAACCTTTGTCGTTTGCTTTGGGAAAAGAATACTACTCACCAACGTACATTTTTTAAGTAGTATTAAGGTTGGGTTTCTCTTACGCATATGGCTACGAGATTTAGAATGTAAGTAGTTAGGACTAATTAGTTACATATATATTAGGTTTAGATACTCATACGTAATTTTCCTTTCTATCCATTGAGATTTGAGACTGTGTCGTGCTCAATGACTTCTGTCATTCTTTCTCTCTCCTCTCCTCCAATCCGTTGTATATAAGCCAGTCATTAACGAACCTCTAGTCACATTTTTCCTTCAAGTTGATGATTGATAGAAAATTAGCCAATTTATGATATGGTATAAGAGATTCACTATGCTCAATGCTTCCTCTCTCGCTTCCATTTTTAGTTTCCCCTATTTTCTTCTACTAACCTTATAACCGTCCTCCTATTACGAATTTTATAATTTCTTTTTACTTCTTGCAACAATGTCATCCATCTGACGAAATTCCTCACAGTGGAGATCATCTGTCAATGCAACAATGATATGCTACAATAATGTGCCAATTTTCGATCCATTCAACCCATTTTTCATCCATCCAAGTGAGAATTGGGGCAGTGCTTGGTTTCTCACCCACTTACAAAGTCGAATTTCTCCAAATAGAAGAGATCGATGATCCTCTTTCTTGATGGCAAGAGCAAACTAGGCTTATTCAATGGGAAGATCTCCACTCCCCGTGAAGGTTCTCCACTATATGAACCATGGAGCCACAACAATAAGCTCATGCTCAATTGGATTCGACAATTTGTCAATTCGATAATCGCGGACGCCATTCTTTACATCACCACCGCCCTTTGCGTCTTGAACGAGCTCGAGAGCAAATTTATCAAGGCGATTCTATCTGTATTGCTGGACTCCAAGAGCCAATCTTTGCACTAAATTACAATACTTTAAATGTTTTCCTATACTTCTCTAAACAACATTCTTTATGGGATCAATTAGGCAAATACATATTCATTCCAGATTGTGAATGTGAACCAATGTGTGTGTGCATTCTTACCCACTTAGAAAGAATCACATGAATGAAAAAGTCATTAGGTTTCTTAGAAAACTCAATGATAGTTTTTTTGGACATCACCTAATAGTTTTGTTGGTAGATCCTCTCCCACCTCTCAATAAGGTGTTTGCAATGATGATCCAACATGAACGCGAGAATGACTTCTTACCCTAACCTTCTAATGTCCATAAGCCTAATCATGCCACGAATTCCATGGCTTTCTTTACTGGAGTCATTGTTCAACACTTAGATTGCAAGATGTTGGAAAGGGCTTCGAGAAACAAGGCAAAAAACATCCTTGTAATTTTTGTGGGACTCTAGCCACACTGAAGAGGTTTGTTACAAGAAAAATGTACATCCTCCTGGGTATCGATCCATGAAAAAAAAAGCATTCTTGCAATGCTAATAGTATGACAGTGAAACATGGTGAATCTTCCAATCCTATTATGGTTACATAGGCTAATTGGAATAAATTCCAACATTAGTACCACATAATGCTTCAAGTCATGCAACAAGAATATGCAAATCAGTTGACTAGTCCACCCACTACAAATCACACCCAACCATACTACCCTACTCAATTCCAGCCTTCCAGGATAATGCTAAAATCCAACTCAACCTACTAGTTCTTCAGACACTGATGGACAAAGATCTCTTCAGCTGCTAAAATCCAACTCAACCTACTAGTTCTTCAGACACTGATTGACAAAGATCTCTTCAGCTTGCTCGGTGGCATCCCACATTGCTCATGGACATTGGAGCCACTTATCACATAATTTTCTCTATGGTTATTTCACCTAATATAGACCTATTACCAATTCATATGTGCATATTACAACATGACATAAAGTGCATGTATGCTACTACAATTGGTACATTTCATTGTTTCCAGTCCTTACTTATGCACAATGTTCTATATGTATCAAATTTTTGTTTTAACCTACTCTTAGTGAGTCAATTGTTGAAGAAACATTCTATTTTTTTAAAAATGCTTCCACCTTTTCTTCTATTGTGTATATGATTACAACATTTTTGAAGATGATTTCTAACTAAGCTGCAACATTGATCATATGTTTTATCAACCACTCAGAACGATCGATTTGAACTAAAACTTCTCCTTTTATTGCATTTTATGTCACCGGAATCAAATTTCCTTGTGGGTCTACAGACTAGAGCATCTAGGAAAAATCAGCAACTCAATACCACTAACGGCCTCTTGTAGCTTCACTAAATTGTCACCATTATTTTCTATCATTGCAGATGACTATACAAGGCCCTCCTAGATTTATCCAATGAAGCATAAATCTAATACTCGTTCTATCATATAAACATACCCAATCAAATCTAATATTAAAACCATCAAGATTGATAATGGACTTTAGTTCCAAATGATATAAGGAATAATTCATCAAACTACTTGTCTCTACATATCACAACATAATGGTACTATTGAAAGAAAATATCAAAACCTCATTATTGAAACTAGGGCTTTGTTATTTCAAGATGATCGTCAAAGTCATTTCTAACAATTTGTTGTTATTCATGCAACACCTTCGATCAATAGGTCTACTGCTCCTATTATACCAAACAAAACCCCTTTTGAAAAATTACATAACAAACCACCAAAAGCTACATAAATAGATATCCTCATCCCTTCAATAGTGCACCTGAAAACCTTATTTCTCAACTGATTAACATATGTAAACCGACTAGACGACATGCTTACTTAACTTATTAACATATGTAATCTTACTAGCACACATAAACATCAACAAAAGAAATTGCTTAACTCATACATGATATTCTATCCTACAAATCTTTTAGAACCAACCATAGAAATTTTGCTTTAGCTATTACTATATAATAGGAACCAAATTTTTTTAAGAAAGCTTAATCCAAGTCATCAGAATGGTTGCATACTATTAACTCTTAGTTACATTCACTAGACAAAATTAAAACTTGTTGATCCACTTGTTATAGGTAACAAATGGATATTTCTCATAAAGTATAAACGTGGTGGAAGTATTCAAAAATGAAAGGCCATATTAGTAGCAAATGGTTATACTTAAACACCTAGAGTATACTATCTAGGCACCTTCTCTCTTGTGGTAAAAATTATCGGGTGAATTATCATAGCCAGAATAATTCTTGCCCTAGCAGCCATTAGCAATTGGTTCCTTGAACAATCTGATGTCAAAATTGCTCTCCTACATGGAGACCTCAATGAGGAGGTTTATATGGCCCAACCACCCGAACTAATTACAACTCCTTATAAGCGCAAGATTTGTAAATTGTTTAAGTCAGTCCATGGCTAAAACCAACAACAGACAATGGTTTGCCAAATTGGAATCTACCTTAGAGCTATTAGGTTACTATAAGTCACACAGTGACTACTCTCTTTTCATAATGACTTTTGGTACTAACTTCACTACTCTCCTAATATATGTGTTGAGGACATCATATACTAATAGGATGTTTCTAGAGATCAACTCCGGGGCCGGATGGTTTCTCTTGGAATTTTTATAAGCGGTGCTAACCCTACATTCGTGGAGATATCTTAAACGTCTTCAGGGAGTTTTTTTGTCACTGGTCATCTTCCGAGTTGCATTGCCCACTCTTTTCTATGCCTCGTCCCGAAGAAGGACAGTGTTGAGGATATGAAGGACCTGAGGCTGATTAGCTTGTTGGGAAGCTTAAATAAACTCATACGTAAAGTCTTGGCGCGCAGGATTAGCAACGTCCTCCCCCGGCTGGTTTCTACTAATCAATTTGCTTTGGTTAAAGGCCGTCAAATCTCCTATGCGGGGCTTATTGTGTTTGAGCTGGTGGGTAGTAGGAGAAAGAGTCGGACGCCGGGGTTGTTGTTTAAACTGGATATTGAAAAAGCTTTTGACAACGTGAGCTGGGGGTGTCTTTTTAAGGTCCTTTCGAGCTTGGGTTTCCCTTCTACCTGGCAGAAGTGGGTCCGTGGTGCTATGTGCAGCCCTTACATCTCTACCCTGATCAACGGAGAAGCCAAAGGTTTCTTCCCAATGCACAAAGGCCTCTGTTAGGGCGACCCGCTTTCTCTAGGCCTTTTTGTGCTGGTCATGGATGTTCTCTCCCGTATGCTTTCGAAGTTGCAGGAGGCAGGGATGATTAAAGGCTTCTTTATGAATGAAACTTGTGGGAGTGGGGAAGTTACTCACCTCATTTTCGCCGACGATACCCTGATTTTTTGTGAAGCCAACTACGAGCAGGTGCTGAATATCTTGGCCACTCTTGTTTGCTTCCAAGTTGTCTCGGGGTTGAAAATTAAATTGGAAAATTCAGTTATGTTTACCGTTGGTGATGTCCCCGACCCTGATTTTTTGCAAGAATATTCGGGTGCAACCAAGGGGCGAAGGTTAATGCAATCTCTACTTGGGACCCTGTTATCAACAAAATTCAGCATCGGCTTGAGGGGTGGAAAGGGCACTTTCTTTCCTTTGGAGCTCGTCTTGTCTTAAACAGCACGGTCCTTAGCAGTCAGCCCGTCTACTGCCTCTCTCTTCTCAGGGTGCCGCGTAAAGTGGTGAATAGAATCGAGTAAATACAACGGAGGTTTGTTTGGAGTGGGGTGGGTGAGCATTAGGGATGTCAATCCAACCCGTAACCATGGGTACCTTACCCGACCGTAACCGGTCAACGAGGGTAATTACCCGCTTTGACGGGTTAAGGGGCGGGTACGGGTAATACCCGGTTTCAAAATAAAGGATAGGGTACGGGTATGGTAATCGATAATACCCGCCCCGTTATACCCGCCCCGCTTACTAAAGGGTCAATTTCCCTTGAGAAATTTAGTTTAGCTTGAGAAATTTAGTTTAGCTACCATTATTGATGATGATGTAGACGATTATTATGTTTGTGTGGATTGTAGAATCAAGAACAATTATTATGTTTTTGTTGTTTTTATTTGTGTGGATTGTTGAAACTAGAACAATTAGAAGTATTGAGAATTTTTAATGGACAACAGTACGTATGTGCATATATGTGTATAAGTTCATAGTTTAGGATTCGTACCCATGGTTACCCGAATACCCGTGGTTATCCGGTGGGTAGGGTATGGTTATATAATTTTCATACCCGGTGGTTATTTGGTCGGGTATTTTAGAAAGCTCTACCCGGCGGGTTAGGAGTTGGTATAGGGTAAACCCGCACCCGACCCTACCCATTGCCATCCCTAGTGAGCATCAGAAAATGTCGCTGGTTAGTTGGGGACAGTGTAAAGCGGCGAAGAAGGATGGTGGTTTGGGGATCAAAGACCTCTCTTATTTCAATAAGGCTTTGCTTTCAAAGTGGCTGTGGAGGTTTGCAGTTGAGAGAAATAGTTGGTGGAGGAACCTCATTGCTGCAAAATACCCCTGTATTGAGTCTGAATGGAAAAGTGGGAAGATTACTGAAGGTTTTTGTGGGTCAGTTTGGGCTAATATTGCCAAAGAGTACGATTGGTGGTGGCAAAAGGCTTGTATCGATCTTGGAAGAGGTGCATGGGTTTCGTTCTGGCATGACTGTTGGATCCCCGAAGTGACGCTTGTTGACAAGTTCCCTTGTGTTGTCGTTGCTGCGACCAATCCTAACGCTTGGGTCTCTGACATTGCGGTGTCCTCAGGTGAGAGTCTTAATTGAGATTTGCATTTATTCATTAATCTGAAAGGAGGGGCGGAGAGGGAGAGAGTTTCTCTTTATAATTTCTTTGACAAGGTTGGTGATCCTCGTATTAGTTACGGCCCTGGCAGGCTCGCGTGGACACTGCAGCCCGAGAATTCGTTTTCTGTTTGCTCACTTTACAAGTCCCTTTCCAGTAGCTTGTTCCCAGGTGTCACGCAGTTCCCTACTGAGTCTGTTTGGAGGAGACTTATCCCGTCGAAGATTTGTTCATTTATGTGGCTGGTTGCTCACAAAAAATCCTCACGATGGATAATCTCAAGCGTCGAGGGTGGCTACTGGCTAGCAGGTGCGCCCTTTGTTCAAGGCACGAAGAGACGATTGATCACTTGTTTGTGGACTGTGCTTTCGGGATGGAGGTGTGGGAGCGTGTCAAGGGCAGATGCCAATCTGTTTCTCCCCCTTCTGGCGACATCTTCTCGACCATCTGCAGGTGGGCCGACGAGCAAGGGGATTGCCTCGAGAGCTGGTTCGTCTACTGCGTGCTCCACGCCGTGTGCTGAAGCATATGGCTCGAAAGGAATCAGCGTATTTTCAGAGATTCTTCTACTAATGTTGTGGGTGTTTTCCTAAAGGCATGTAATTCAGTGGTTGAGTGGCTCGTGGCGCACGGTAAGATCGAAAAATCTCAGGGCTCCCGTTGGTTGCAAGTTGTTTGAGGATTAGTCTTTTGTTTATTTTTGTCTTGCTGGACCTGGTGTCTGGGAGGCTGGGACTTCGGTGGTCACTTTTGCTTTTTCCCAGTTCTTTGTTCTGTGTTTTTAGGGAAGGTTCTCCCTGCCCTTGTTTTCTTTTTGTTGCCTCCTCTCCCTCGTGTTTTTCGTTCTTCCTTTTGCTCTAGCAACTCACGTCTTGTGAGGTGCTTGCGGGCTTTCTTGTTCTACCTTGTGACTTTCGATTGCTTTCTTAATGCATTCTTCACCATTATAATAAAAAAAAATATTGCCTTTATAGTTGAAAACGTAGGACAACTTAAATACTTTATTCGGATGGAAGTCTTTTGAAACTCTGGAAGCATGTCAATGGAAGTATACTTTTGATATAGTTACATACTTTAGTTTCTTGGCTAGTAAACTTACAATTGCAACTACACCTTCTCCTCATGGATTACATCTCTCCATCAATGAAGGTTCTGTCTTTGTCGCACACGATACTGACAAAACTTTGATTGATAGACTTCAATTCCTTGTAACACAAGACCTAACATTTCATATATGATAAACCAAATTAGTTAGTTCATTGGTCCTCCTAGTACTACACATGAACATGCCATTCATAAACGACTCGTATATCTTTAAACCAACCCAACTAAATGGCTTTTCTTTCCTACATATACTAACTAACGTCTCATTGCCTATTCTGATTCTGATTGGGTTGGATGTCTTTATATATGAAGGTGAGTAGCAAGTTATTGTGTTTTCCTAGGTGATTCGTTGATCAGCTGGATCCTAGAGGTCACAGAAGCAACATAAGGTTTCCACGTTATTAGTAGAGGAAGAATATAAAGCTCTTAATGACACAACCTAAGATCTCAAATGGATGTCCTTCCTCTTTCAAAAGTTCCATATTCAGCCAAGATAACTTATACCATCTATTGTGACAGCCTCACTGCTGTTAAGAGGATTGAACATCCAATTCCACATGCTCGTACCAAACACATTGAAATATATTGCACTTCACCCGAGATCAAGTGTTGTCTAAGAAATTGAAAGTGCAAAACAAATCTCTACAACCCTTTAAGTAGTTGATCCTTTCACAAAGCCACTAAATGTGCATACTTCCATTGATATCATTTCCAAACTAATTAACATGAAGTACACGCTTAGTTTGAAGTGATTATTAGAATAGAGAAAGGGCGTAAGTGATACTTTTTCATTGTATAGATTTTATTATGTATTTTCCTCATTCTATCCATTGAGACTGTTACGTGCTCAACGACTTCTCTCACTCTCTTCATCTCAGATCCTCTATATATAAGTCATTCCCAACTATCGATCGACCGCAGTTTATCTTTTGAATTGATGATCAATAGAAAACGAATATCCATTTCTAATTTTTCCAACAATCGACCGATCACATTTTTTCTTTTGAATCGATGATTAATAGAAAACGGATATCCATTTCTAATTTTTCCTGTTTTGCTTTTGAACCTTTTTTTCTCTCCATCTAATTAGCTGGCTATAGCTACACTCCAAAATCAAAGCCGACCACATTATGCTCGCACGTACTTATACATTAATATACAATCCTTTTATCCAACTGGCACATGCTAATCCTGTTCTGTTTACCAACAAATTCCATGCTCTTCTTTATTAGTTCCCCCTTCCAATTTACTAAATACTTTTCTTACGAATCATAAAAAATTGTATGCTCTTTTGGATCTTTCATGCCTTTCAACAACTCTTTGTCGCGTACCTGCAACCTTTCAGAACATGTCTCGCTAAAGCACTCCACGTAGCCGCTCGCCAGGAGGTTTTTCGTCGTCCTCTCTGTGGTTAAGTACAGAGCCAGTTCTTGATCAGATAACCCAAACGTGGGACTGTCGTCTTGGAGCAACATCGGACAGGGTAATGTGACAATACTTCCTTGTAAGTACGAACCGCACCAACAAGAAGAATATATACATATAAAGACGTGCACAGCTAGCAAAGATCAATGGGACATCGTTTAATTTGGTTTGATCCTACGTACGTAAAAACGTTACAAGTGTTTGAGCAATCTGTCAGAAGAAGAGATTCTTGGCTACCCCCAAATCGTGTGCATATAAATCTGAACTGGGTCGAATTTTCATTTCGATTTGCATGCATTGTTTTGGTGGTTGAGTTACGTACGACAAGTAACTACAGCTATATATTGTGCAGAGGTTTGGTCTGGAAATCGCCTGACCATGTTATGTTAATTTGGTTTACTGTAAGTAGTCTAATGAAAGAGATGACAATTGACAGAAAAAGTGTGTTGGGTTGTCTCAAATTTACCCGGCCGGCCGGCTTGGTTGGTACTCTGACTTTAACCTGTGGGGTGTGGTTTTTTTATATGTTTGTCGCATCAGCTGGCCGGCTTCAAAAGTTAATCAATCAGGTATTTAGTATTATGTACTTTTCATTAATGTAAAAGTACTTGATGCAGCTTAATGGTTTGCCTAGCTAACTAATTAATTACTAGAATCCGGAACACATTGTACTTGGACGTTCTAACACGATTCAATAGTGTTGGATTGTACGTCACATCTTGCACAGGATGACAATTTTTTTTGCCGCAATTGCATTATAAGTTCATAATGTAAGGAGTGTTAGGACCCTGTCTGGATTGTTAATTACCATTTACGTACTTAAGGAGTGTCACGTACTTAGCTACATGATGATTGGTCCACCACTTTCTCCATCTTCTAAAGTTTCGTTTCCTTTAATAGAAACAAAAACACTACTCTCCCATCTCATCTCAGTTGAAAAATGGATCTTAAAACCGTGATTTAAGGGCATGCATTGAATGGTTTCATCATCCATATCAGTGTCTTCCCAGCTGTATCTTTGTTGTTTGCTGACTGTGTTTTACAAAAGTCAAATCTGTTATTCTGTGTACGTACTAACATTCATATTCATGGCTATTGCTATAAAGAAAAAAAACTTTTTCTCACCAAAAAGAAAAAAAGAAAAAAACATGAGTTCATGTGTTAATAAAAAAAAAGATTATTTATACAAACTCCAAACCAAAAGATAATATATACATATACAAGATGATTATTCAAATCATTAATATATGTACACACTTACAGAGTTCAAATCCAACTCCCTAATTATTGGGGGAAATCAATGAACTGGGTTTATAAATGCAGTTGCTAACTAATCAACCCCAGCTCATCAGATTGGTTAGTTAGTGACGGCTAGTTCAATCAATATGGTTAATTGATTAATGATGTATGTTGATTTTCTAGGTGCATGTTTGTTAGTGATTAAAGTCAATTATCTGTGTCACAACATTTAGCTAGTTTTGGAGCTATCTGAGAAAACTGAGCTTAGAATCAATCTCATTATCTTTTGCAATAATTTGGTGTCTAATTATTTCAATCTATAACGTAAACATTTAATTAAGTCCATTTTGAATTTTTTTTTGTGTGTGGATAAAATATTTTGAGTTTGCTACCATTACTTGTAGTAAATCTTACTCGTACTTTATTGGGTTGTTTCAGGAGACCACAAAGTTGGTCACATCGACCATACTGAAAAATTAGGGCAATCGACTGGTCATGGTCTCCCCTACTAGTTTCATCCGGTCGCTGCCCCATAATCAATGTTGAATCACTGCCTGTTGTTGTTTGATAGACTAGGTGTTGGTACCCCGAGATTGGTTAGTTGTTAAGAGTTGAGCGCCCCCTAGCGCTGGTTTCTTTAAAAAAAACTATGCTCAGTACTTCTCTTCACCTCGGAATCCCAAATCCACAACATGAATGAACGGGTGGCTGATCTTCCTATTGCTTCCAATGTGACTCCTGAAATGAATGCTTCTCTAACAGCGGAGGTTAGTTCGGCTGAGATCCGCAAAACGGTCTTTGCAATGGGTTCGACAAAGGCGCCAGGCTCGGATGGGTTCACGGGAAAGTTCTTTAAAGCCTATTGGGAAATTGTTGGGGATTCAGTTGTGGATGCGGTTGGCTCCTTCTTTGCTACAAGCAGGATGCTTCGGAGCTTTAACCACACCTGGTTGACGCTTATTCCAAAAGTGGATCAGGTTGAATCCATGCGTCAAATTCGGCCCATCAGCTTATGCCAGTTCATCTATAAAGTGATCACGAAAATCATGGCGGAACGACTGGCAGAGGTCTTGCATCTCATTGTCTCTGATGGCCAGAACGCTTTATCAGGGAAAGACAGATAGTGGATAATGTTCTCATTGGCCACGAGTTAATGCACTATTTGAAAATCAAAACCCAAGGCAAGAAGGGATACATGGCTCTTAAGGTGGATATGGAAAAGGCCTATGATAGAGTGGAGTGGTCCTTTCTTCTTGCGGTTTTGGAGAAAATGGGTTTTAACTCGATCTGGCGTGGTTGGATTTAGGAATGCTTGCAGTCAACTACGTTTTCGGTCCTCATGAATGGTTCTCCGTCTGGCTTCTTTGCACCCTCAAGGGGGCTCCGGCAGGGGGATCCCCTTTCGCCCCTCCTCTTTGTGCTTTGCACGGAGGGCTTTGCTGCCTTACTTCGTAAAGCCATCTCTGAACAGAGGCTGGAAGGAGTAAAGGTGGCTCCGCGGGCTCCACGCATTTCTCACTTGTTCTTTGCTGATGATTCTTACTTATTTCTCCGTGGTTCCCTCCAAGAGTGTGAGAATCTGATCGACGTTCTAAATGAGTATGAGGAGCTTAGTGGCCAGAGGGTAAATTTGGAGAAATCGGCTGTTTGTTTTAGCAAGAATGTCTCTTTACCTGACCAGGAGTTCTTGGCGGCAATCCTTGGTGTAGGTGTTGTGGGGGTACAGGATAAGTACCTTGGTCTACCAACTTTGATAGCTCGTTCCAAGACGGCCACTTTTCGCTATCTGGAGGAGAAGCTCTTAGAACGTTTGCAGGGTTGGAAACGCAGAACGTTGTCATGGGCAGCTAAGGAAACTCTGATTAAGTCTGTCGCCTTAGCTCTACCGCTCCATGTGATGTCCTGTTTTCGCCTGCCGTTATCACTTTGTCGTCTCCTGGATAAGCACGTGGCCAGATTTTGGTGGGGGGTCGAGGATGGTCGTTCTAAGATTCGGTGGGTCTCCTGGAGAAATTTGTGTAGGAGTAAGCATGAGGGGGGATGGGTTTTCGCCGGTTTGAGCAGTTTAATCAAGCGATGTTGGCGAAGATCGGATGGCGTATTCTGACTGAACCCCAGTCTCTCATAGCCCAGGTCTATAAAGGGAAGTATTTTCCGCAGGGATCCTTTCTTTCGGCTCGGGCGCGGTCCCGCCCTTCCTGGGGATGACAAAGTATTCTCTTTGGCCGGCAGTTATTGTCCAAGGGTTTGCGGTGACAGATTGAGAATGGTCAAAAGGCTCCTTTGCTCAACTCAAATTGGATCCCGACTCCACTGCCTTCATATCCTGTGTATAACCCTCGGGTTCTGCCTGATGATGGGGAACTGACGGTCTCGACTGTCCTCTGTCCGGGGGAAGGCCGTTGGTGCGAGGATAAGCTGAGCCAGTGGTTTGACCCTCTGACTTGCCAGGCGATTAGGGAGGTGCCCCTGCCACGGCAGAATATCGCGGATCGATTGATCTGGCATGCTACGGAGAATGGTATTTTTACTGTGAAATCGGCCTATCATTTGGACCGGCAGAGTGGGAGATGGCGGGCGCAAGTTAGTTGGATGGATAAGCGGAGTTGGATCCGGGTTTGGGACGCAAATATTCCCCCGAAACTGAAGGTGTTTGTCTGGCAAATCTTGACCAGAATTTTACCTACGACTGAGGCTCTTATAGAAAAGGATGTGGAGGTCCTGCCCCGATATCCGGTCTGCTGGGCTTCAAAGGAGACAATGGAGCATTTGTTCTTTGATTGTCCGGTGGCTAGGGCTTTGTTGTCACAGGCGGGGTTTGAATCTCTTGGCGAGGGGTTGCCCCGTCATACTTTCCCCCTATTCCTTAAAAAATTACTGGCTATTGTAGATCAACCTTCGCAGTTCATGGCGGTAATTGCTATCATGTGGCGAATCTGGAGATCCCGGAATTGGGTGGTCTTTGAAAGGAAGCAATTCAGCATTCCGGTATTATTGAGGCAGTATAACCAACAAGTAGGGGAGTGGCTTGCCCTGCCGAGGGACCCTCATTCTTCCTCGTCTCTTCGGTCTGGTCGCCCTCCTGGTGTAGTAAGCGAGCCAGGGGGCCTGTATGTCGTTGGGATGGGGCTGTTCGACGAGGGTCGCATTCTGCAGGTGGTATGATACTTCTCAATGATGCAGGAGCGTCGCTCTGGGCTGCGGGGATCCAGTTTCAGGGCCTGGATGATCCAATGGTGGTGGAGCTCCTTACGCTTCGGGAAGCTGTTTGTGTTGATATGACTTGAATCGGACTATCAGCCGCTACGACTGGTAATCGGGGGTCTCAATGTTATTTGGGTTCGGGTTCTGGGCCTGGTCTGTAACCGTTTCCTTTGCTAGATTGGATTAGGTTTAGACCCACATGGAGAAGTACTATAAATACTTCTCATACTCCTCTGTAATCTGTAATCTCCTCAATATAGTGAAATGGCTCTCTCTCGCCCGTGGACGTAGCTAACACACATCGTGTTAGTGAACCACGTAAATCGTGTGTCGTGTTTTTCGATTCTCGCTTTCGTATTCTTGCTTTGTCGATTCCGGCGATTTCCCGATCTGTAGCAGCGCGTTTATAACAGTTTGGTGGTATTTATCGCACAGGTTTCCGGTCATGCGATTCGAAGGGGATGCTAAGGTGGTCATTGATAAGATATGTAGGGCGGATGTTCGTGACAGTCGGGTTGGGACTATTTTGGAGGAACTGGTTCAGATATTCAGGGATAATCCGGGTTTTACTTTACGATTTGTAGGTCGGGGAGACAATAGGGTAGCTCATGTTGTAGCTAGAAAGGCCCTTTCTTTGTTCCCGGCTACGTGTCGTTATTTTGATTTCCAGACCTGGCTGGCTTCCAGGGTGTAACTATCGTTTTGATTCGTTCAATGAATGATTATCTTTTGTCAAAAAAAAATGTTTATCAAATGTTTTCATGAAAAATAAACTCCCACCATATTGTGAACAAAATTATACATCTACACTAATGTAATGCGGAATTCTTCACCACAATTTTTCTTTTTCGTTTTTTATTTGTTATCTTATTTTACAGTAGTTTGGGAGATGCCACAAAAGAAGAAGAAGATGGGAGAAGCCGACAAGGCATGTTATGACGCACACTCCATTCGTTTTGTTAGAGTAAAGAGACACTCAACATGCTTGCACACGAGCTCTCCTCTCTCCAACTGCATAGCTAAGCATAAAACCTTTTTCATGGTTTATCCATTTATACTACGGCCTCTCTTTCGGTGCCTATAGCTAGCTAGCTACCCACCTATATCCTCTTCTTATTGATGCATTCTCTCCCACCTTCCATTTCCTCTAAGTAGCGATCCTTGTTAATTACTACTTACTAAACGTATGTGGGGAAATTTAAAATTCAATGCTTAAATCAACTGGTATATCTACAGGTCAATTGACAGCTTCTGAATCATGTATCCCGATTGATGAGTCGTCTCGAGTTATTGAGACTCACTAGTTACTCAGAGCTGGTTTTACCAATAGGTCATGTGTTCGAATCTCCACAACCCCTTCAATATTGACAGTTAGATAATTAAAACACAAGGTATGGTGGACATGTGCAAAGTTTAAACATGTGAGTTGGCTTTCATTTGAGGTTTTGGCTTTCATTTGAGGTTGTGTGTAAGAGAGTGATACAAAGATCCATAATTAGCATTCTCTCAAGCCGGAATTAACTGATTTATAACAATGAAACTTAATTGAAACATATTTTGATTGGTCATATATAATTAGGGATTTCAATAGGAGAGAAATTGTTGGAAAATATGTAGTGGGTGTGGGCAAGTTGCGGATCTATGGCTGCTTGGTTAGGGTTGGGGGCCTCATCATTGGCATACAACTGGAAATGCACTATCTAGCTAGCTAGCGTTTTAGTTTATTATAAGGGAAAGGACGTTGGTTGATGATGACCGTGCAACCATGTAGTAATTGCAATTTGCAACCATGAACATGATGAGATGAGATGAGATGCATGCGGCTGCGGCGTCGACCGGACAGTACAGATGGAAGTGCACTTGCACTACCAAACCATCCATCCATCTCCTACTCTTGCAAGCTATTCATTCAATATATACATATACATATATGACCCACCCACGTACGAAAACACCAACCCATTTTTGTACCTTTAATTTTTCATATTAAATTTGCAAGACAAAGTTTATTATACGCAAAGATAATTGAATTTAGTATTTAGCTAATTCACGGTCAGAAGAGACTAATTTCACTATATTTGAGCATATACATATTACGTACAGAGATATGAGAAGATATAATATTTTCTCCATATGGTCTAACCGTAATTTCAATCTAGAAAAGAAAAGGTTACCATTACTATTTAATATCTAAGTTATTTATCTAAAAAAAATCAACAAATTCAAGCATACTTAGTTGAATAGATTTCGGAATCAATTTGGAGGAGAGAAAGATGACGAGTAATTTTATATTTTTCTTTCATTAATTCTTTCTGTTTTTTTTTTTTTTTTTGCATTTTTTATGCATTTTTTATTATTTTATATTAGTTGTGTCTTTGGTCTATATATGCCATGTATTTGTGTTTGTTGAATATTCAATATAAATTTTCTATTATCTATGCAAAACTATTGTTAAGAAAAATATATATTATATGAATATCGTCAATTCAAATTGCTAAGAGATGGGAGGATTGAGCTAGCTAGGTGGTTTGAAATGACTTCATGAAATAATTGCTAAAGAAATCAATTTGATTGTGGGGTCTATATATGAAATTACCCAATGATTTCAGGAATGAAGACGATCTTATAGTAAAAATAGAGGACCACTTTTAGTTAACAACACAATCGGTTTAGGTTTAACTTTCATACTTAATCATTAGACTTTCGGCTGCAATGTCTGGAGTATATACATCTGGACAACCCATGCATAAGTGTCAAAAGAGCTTTACCTCACCCCCCGATAATATTCCATCTTTCCGCATATAAACAGAAATGAATTAGATTGGGTCCATTTCAATTGTTACATGACATTGATTAGTGTGAATGTTTGTATCTCCATTTGCAGCGTTGGAAGTTTGGTATCGGTATTTGGGATATATCGAATACTGTACCGAATTTGTCTATATTTGATATTACCGAATATATGTATTATTTCGTGTCATTGGGATTGAGATTGATTATCAATTGTTATTTGGTATTAGTGATTACGAGATTGGGATCGGTATATACCGAAATACCGATCAATACCGAAATATAAGTTAGTGTGTATTTTATACTCTCAACTAAACTCTCTCATTCACTACTACGCAACCCTCAACCATCAAGAGTGTCTTTTAATTATACATGGATAATTTCATCACTATTTCACACTAGTATTAGCCGTCTCTCAACCTCCAATTCCTCAAATTAAAGATTACCAATTACAAAAATTTGAGATGTTAGCTCTAGACAACTCAAGACTCTTTGCTTAGTCTATTTGCCCTAAATTAAACAGTAAAATCTTTGATATATATTTAATTATTAATTACAAAGGTAATTAATTTTTTATTCGATAATACCGATTGGGATACCGAAATATTGAGGGATTGGGATTGAGATTGCTTTTAGGGTGCAATTCGGTAGTCGGGATTTTGGTATTTGGTATAAGGATACCGATACCGTACCGATTTCCACCCCTATCCATTTGTCTTAGTTGCAACCTAAAGTTATATAATGTATATTACCGTCTAAATTGTCATTTATCACCTTAATCACCATCTACCACTAGTTACCACCTATTATCAGTTTGCTATAAGACGGTATATTTGATTTTAAAATCCTCCAAGCTCCCAAAAAAAAGTATTTTAATCTCGTTACTAAAATATGACCCCACTCAAAATCAAAAAGTCACATATAATGATACACTCGACCGAAACCAATTGAGTATCATATCCTCCATTATTATATGGTAGAGTTTTGTGTACTTTTTTCCATTTTAAATTTTATGCAACGAGAGTGAAAGTAGAAAGGACATTTTTGTATTTACAAATAATTATTTATTTCAAATAAAAAATATCAATATAAAGATTTGACCGGGTCTCTTCAAAAAAAGACAACGATCATAACCAATTACACTAAATGAATTTGTAGTTTATATTTGAATACAAAACATACACAAAGTTAAACTCTGGAAAGTGAATGACTTTTACATCATGATCAACAAGTCCACTAAATCTACCGTATGTATTTTTATGGTGCTTAATACTTCAATTTTCATAGTAGAGTTTCATGTTATTTTATCACTTTTAAAATTTATGCTCTCTCCTTAATTTTCGCTTGGGTAAATTTGTAATTGCCTAACATGGAAGAAACTACGTGTTGTGTTAGGGCTCGTTTGCTTGTTGGATTTGAAAATGAAGGTTTTGAGTTTCAAAAACCTTTGGATTTATGATGGATTTGTTGCATCATGGATTTGGAAGAGTACATTGTTTGTTTAGTTGATTTTTTATCATGGATTTGTGATGGATTTGTCTCACATTTTTTCCTTCTATTGTCAAATCCCAAATGAAATGTGGGATTTACAAATCCGTGGGGTCCACGGATTTGGATCTAAAAAATGGGTCCAAATCCGTGGACCCCACAGATTTGTGTCCCTCAACAAACAAAGGATTTGTGTCAACTCCATGATGCTTGGGATTTGGGTTCCAAATCTATCACCCAAATCCCACAAGCAAAACTCTGGAAAGTGAATGACTTTTACATCATGATCAACAAGTCCACTAAATCTACCGTATGTATTTTTATGGTGCTTAATACTTCAATTTTCATAGTAGAGTTTCATGTAATTTTATCACTTTTAAAATTTATGCTCTCTCCTTAATTTTTGCTTAGGTAAATTTGTAATTGCCTAACATGGAAGAAACTACGTGTTGTATTATTGTATTTTTCAATTTAAATTTAAATTTTGTGCTTTTTTTATCTTTGTTCTTATCTATTTCTAACAATCTAACTTTCTCCGAAAGTCTCTCCATCGTGTAATAGTTTGGCCCTTTCACTTCCCAGTACAAGGGCGCATTTGAAACTTAATCTTCCGGTTTCTCTTGGCATGACAGTTTTATTCTTGGGGATTTAAGCTGGGCAAGTATAAGATTTCAAATTCGATATAAATACATGGTGAATAGAATAGAGTTTAATCAAGTAGTTATGGAATTGAACTTTGAGTAGAAGAGTTGGAATTGAGTTTGAGAATGGAAGTGGTGGGGAAAAGAAATTGTGTTTGGATTTGGTAGCAGGTAAAGTTCCACTGCAGCAGGTGAAGACCGAGAAGAGGGAGTTGGAGAGGGTAGTGAGCGAATTGATGAGGGTATTGAAAGATATGTAAGTGAAACTGGAGCAGTTAAAGAGAGAGAAATGAGAGATGATGAGGATAGTAATGAAAATGGAGAGGGTTTTGAAGGGCATGGAAGTGGACTGAAGTATGTGAAGGCAAACAAGGGGGAGATGAACATATTGATGGAATTGGAGATGAGTGTTGGTTTTAGCGAACTTATTACAACTTCTCCTTATGAAGATGAGTTGACAAAACACAAGAAGAAGATTGAGAAGTTGAAGAGCGAGTTGACAAGAACCCCAATTGAAAGGAAATTGAGGGCTAGTGAGAGAAGGTCTATCAAAGTAGCAGAAATGGAGTTGTAGAAGTAGAATTAAAAAGTGAATGTTTGGTTGAAATATATGTCTCTTGAGATTGAAGATGGAATGGATAAAAATTTGGTCGTTCAACGGAGAGTGGTTGTTATTGACTCTTTAGGCTTATGGTTTTTGTAGCTACCACAACCTATTTCTATCTTAAAACGAGGAATCATTGATTGATTCACTGAAAGTAGGTCGATTCTTTATTCAACTTACTGAAACTGATAGATAATGAGTGTCTAATTTTGTGCCTTATGACTTTGATCAAGTCTATTAGTATATTGGAGGTAAACCTAATTTTGTCGTTTGCTCTCAAGTTTTGATGGTTTCCTCTTAGCTTAGTTTTTAGTACTTAGTTGACTTGAACCAATAACTCTCCATTTTTTTTTATTAATGGCATATTGTTCCTAAAAGGAGAGCATTGAACCCTTTATGTAGGATTGTGAGGTATCCGATTCAGTTTCAAACAATATATGGGTCGTGTGGTAATTCCTGTGAGTTTTTATATTCTATCTTTCTTGACAATCAACTAATCAATATAATATTATTATTATTATGAAAACGAAACCAATGATACATTTCTATATTTTATATTCTTAAATGATTGTGGTATTTTTTCGAGTGTTCGACCAATATATATTTTCTTTATGTATCATCACAATCGAAGGATTGTCAAAAAAAAAAATTGAACGGGTTAATAAACTTAAAACATAACATAAAAATATAAATAATTAAATATGAACATTTCAACCAACGAAATGAGTTATAAGTTAGTTGTTAAAAAATTATCTTAATTGGTTTCTGGTTGGCTTTGAAACAAGTACGTACTTTAAACATACATCTTTGGTCTCACATGCGGCGGTTTTTATCCTTTCTTAACAATCACCTTTTGTTTTTTCGTCGTGACTTGTGGGAACTAGGGTTGTCCGATGGGAAAATGACAACCAAATTACCAGCCTAGCTTAGCTAACTACCCTCGAATAGCTAACTCCAAGAATAATACGCCAATGCAACCAAAATCCATTGGTTTTCATGTGTCATGTTAGGAGGAAGAAACCCAATTCTCATTTGTTAGCTTTTGATGTTGCAAGTAAAATGCTTAAAGCTTACATTAGGTTCGGATGAGGTGCATGTTCTTGTTACGGTCTCACAAGGAAGTTTGGATACTAATAAATTAAAATAGTGTTACTTCTAAAAAATTCATATCAGTGAATTAAACTAGTGTGAATAACTTCTCAAAAATTCATATCAGTGAATTAGTAGTTTTGTAATCCAATGCCAGTCGCCAGATGATTATGCGACAATGGAAAAATCGTAACAATGAAAATTTTCAGGAAGTGTGACTTTCAATTTTCACATAAATGTTATCGACGATATGTTGATTCATTGCAGTTTCACTCGATAAGTTTGACACATGTTCCTCTCATTTATCTCTTTGTCTAGTCTTTTTTTTGGGTAGGCTCAGCAAGTGGGTTTTAATTTTTTGTTGCTTCATGTTTTGATAGAAAGGCGAGGTGGGTAACCTCCCTTCAAGTTTTCTTACTCTTTTTCTATGTTAATCAAAATGCATATCAATTCATTAAAAATAAGCAACCAATTCATATCGTAAACCAGTGACATAGCTACGTGTAATTCCGGGTTGGTCGCATGCAGTTTCCCCTAAACATTTTATTTTGGTTCATCAATTATGGATTATATAATTAGCATACACTAAAAAGCGCTAGAATGATAGGCTATCAAATAGTTTTTTTAACTATTTATTTCTAACTTAAATGTCATTTAACTAATTGATTGGTCATTTCCAAGAAACTCAGCGCACTCAAGGGTGAACGTACGGCCAGTCGGCCACTCCTCTGCTGCCACAACCAGCTGATTAATCAAATGCAAGTAGTAGTGAAACCCTAGCAAAGGACCAAAATATTGACTTATGGCAACGGCACAATTATGAAGGTAGTTAATTAAATGACCATTCTTGGTTTCTTCCTAATTAATTTCTTTATTACGATACTATATTTTTTGATTGTGTGGTAGTGGTGGCCCGGTAGGTGGGTCGTTGATGAAGTCAGTGTTCTTAATAGTTGCTTAACCCTCTACATATGCTATAGCTCTTTAATAATTAATTACAGATCTCTTGCTAATCATGAATCTTAGCTTAATAACTTTTTTCAAACATATACAAGATTTCGATCATATGATTGAAAATGATTGGTGATATGCTTTCGTAATCTTGTTACAGGAAATTGGATATCTCTATTGGATGTTGATGGTTTATACTTCTAGCTACTTCAACATATTTGGTGTGGACCAATAAATTGATCACATTTTATATTGGTCTATTATTAACCAACAGATTGGAGCATTGTGACATAACGATCGAGTTTTCGAGCTCTTACGGGTGGATGTTTTGTTACTCATTGTCCTCTATGTTTGGTTAGCTTGTCTGGTTAAGGGAATTTGGATTGAGATCGAGCAACCCTTTACAGATAGAGATCGATATTATATAGAAGGTGTACAAAATTAGACATATAGTAAGTAGGCGGCACTACGGGAAATAGGGCATCTTGCAACCCTCATAATATATTGGGTAAAGTCTTAAAAGAGTTACAATAATCTAGCACAACACTTTTATTAGGGTTGCTTATAGTGAGGTTGCAAAAGGAATAGATAATTGATTCATTTTTTATTTTTGTAAACTAAAACAAAAAGGGTTGCATATCCTTACTTATTATCTGGAACACCAATAAATAGTGTTATCATTGTATATCTAAAACAACAATTTTAAATAATGTTGCAATCTGAGTGTCGCAAGATGGTCTTTTTTTCCATAATGTGGTTACTTCTGGGAGATCCGAAATTAAAGAGCGGATGGATTCGGATTTTTATAAAACAGTGCAAAAAATTTAATATGTCTCGTCCCGTAGCAAGTTGAGTATTTTGTTTTGGGGTGGGTGTCGGTGCAAGTCGCCCGATAAAAAGGATTGCACATTCTTACCTATAATGCACCATCCTTTTCGACAATCTTTTTTATCTTAGTTATGAAAAAAATTTTCCTCGATTCCGTTTGCAACCTCCACTTTAAGCAACCCTGGTAAAAGTGTTGCGAATGAATGTTGCAACTCTTTTAAGACTTTATGCAACAAATTTTTGAGTTGTAAGAGACCATTTTTCTCGGAGTGGCAGTGTTCATTATTGCATATAATATTACAAAATTTAATTTGAAGGAGATAAACTCCAAAAAAAAAAATCAACACTTTTTTAGTGGAATTTGACGTGACAACTAAGGTGATCAAGTGTCTAAAATTTTACTACATTATGAAAATTATAGCTATATTGTATTTTTCAAAGGTTTGTTAATATCTGTCAAAGTTGTTTGGTTAATATTCTATCGAAATTAAAAAGTTCGGCCAATAAATTTTATTTACCCGAAAAAGTTATAATACGTTTTCCAGTAAAATCTAACATGACAAGTGGAGTTTGAATTTTTGCAGTGGAACTGGAATCATGTGGGCATTACAAATTTAAAAGTCATTAAAATGATAATAACCCATCTACAAAATACTATAAGGCAATGTTAAAATACAGCTTTTGCCACGTCAGCACATGCTGAAACCACCGCACAGTGCGGAGGGTTTTATCCGTCAATTTCCTAAACCTTTTTTTTTATGGGCAAGCCTTTTCTTTTTCGCATTCTGCCTCCTAACTCCCATCGGAAATCGGTCTTCCTATCCCTACCGTAATCGAAGACCTTCATCTCGCCGCCTTTGTGTGTTTTGCCGATAGCTCCTGCAACCCTCCTCTGCGCCGGAATCGAAGATCTTCCTCTCAAGCCTGCCCATATATTTTCGCCCAAGACTGATCGAGTCTTCCCCAACATTTAATATTCCAATCTTTGGAAGACCTTCATCTCGAGGCCTTGGTGTTCTTTCGCAGATAGCTCCTACATCCCTCACCCGTGCCGGAGTCGAAGACCTTCCTCTCAAGCCTTGCTCTTCCCGTCTATCTCTAATCGGAGGGCCGGCATATTGCTCCTCACCGTGTTTGACTCAGGTTGGCGCATTAGCCTCGGCTGGGGATTAATTGGAGCAATCTCCCTGCAAATGTAAGTTTCTATTAAGTGGGTCTCTTCTGATTGTGGCTTTGCGAGGTCTCTAAGTGGGATTCTCCATCTCTTTTTCCTCTCTGTTTTTGCTTTTCTAATGGGCATGTCATCCGATTGACTTCTAATCCCCGTCATCAATTTTTCTTTTAGGTGTGCTACTGTTGGTGTATGATTTATTGATTTTGATGTGGATTCAGACCCAATTTCTGGATTAGGAAGGGGGCACAGTTTGTTGAAGAATTAATCTCCCCTGAATGATTGGTTGCCTTTTCTGGGGAGATTTATTTGGGTCCTTATCGATTGCAGTAACGGCCCCAAAGCGTTGCCGCGGTGATATACTTCTTCTAGCCAGAAGAATGCTTCATCTACTTCCAGCACTCTCAATCCATGTAATATTCTCATTCTGAATTCATTTTGATGTTATGTGAAGATTGTATGTTTTATATATGTAGATAGTCATTTAGTGATATGATTTTTCTGCTCTATATGTCTCGCGTGAAGGTCCAACACTAGCGAAGTTGACGCTGAGCCCGCAGTCTTTAGGGTGGTAAGTAAAGTTCAGTAAAAATATGTCTTTGATTTGAAGTTGCAGTGGTTCTTAGTTGTGCACTTGTGCTGCCTCTTATTGTTAGTAATTGACAAGTTGAAAGTCCGTATCACTAGCGTCGATTGCCTTCTTGCGACCTTAGCTAGGAGGAGAAGGGAGTTCCGTTTGGTGGTACGCCGTATGCATCGAATGCGTGTTGTTTCGATCCCAAGTATGTCACTCTCCACCTTCCGCTTATTTTGGCCTGTTGTGAAGTTTCCTTTCTTGAGTTGTAATTTATTAATTCTAATTTCAAACCATGATAATTTCAAAGCAATGTCGTTCTGCATTTATCGTCATTTTGTTCAAGTTTCTTTCACCTTAGATCCCTTTGTTGTGTGATCAACTTTTCGTCTTCGATTCCAATATAGATAGAGGGATGCCCTTCGCTGTTAAAACCAGTTTGTTATTAGCAAAAACAGTTCAGTTTTAGATTTCAATGTTTGGATTTCTAGATTTTACTTATTATCATTTTGTTTTCACTGTACATGCGGAGTTTTATTTTGATTGAATGCTTTGTTGTGTGATTACTTTTCAGTCTTCGGTTCTAATGCACATAAGTAGTAATCCCCTTCTCTGTTATTGTTTATTATGATTGAATTTTTATGGAAACAACACGACCTCTATAGGCATAAGTAAGAACCTTCAAAAATGCTTCTATAATTTTGGGTGTCAAATGCTTCCGAATTGAATACAATTAAAAGCAGTAGATTATTTTCCAGATCAGCAATACAACAGTAGTGGGGAAGTAATAGTTCTCTAGCCATAACCCAAAGATCATGTTTCACCTCTCCTAGATAAATTTGCTTCTTCATTCATGGTCATGTGTTTCGAATCATAAAGGCTATTAGGTGTGGTTTCTTTTATTCCCCATATCCAGCCCGACCAGGTTACTGTATTTATTCTAAAATGAAATTGGGGTGCTTGGGAAGTGTAAGATATTAGAACCCTGATAAGAAAGACAATAGTTCCAACAATAGATATCAACTTTACATTAATTCATTTAATAAGAAGAAATTGTCATGTCCTCTAACTGTATTTGCTAAATGTTGACTGATCCTATAGTAGTACAGTATATGATGTTCCTTTGAAGGCCTTTTAGGCTAATAGGAGATGGTTTATTCTAGGAAAATAAGAGGAAAAAGGAACAAATTCCTCTGCAGATCCAGCAAGTTATTAATACGAGACTCAAATTACATGTTAAAGTTACAATTTTCAACTTCTTGAATCCTCAAGCTGAGTTTCTGCGGTTAGAGTGGATCATGATCCACTTGGAGTAAGTGAGGAATATTCTAGCTGTACTTAAATTCATTTACCTAAATGGTACCAGCTTAATTTCATCTTTTGAAGCTCTCTTATTAGTCTAATTTGATTGCAGCATATGGTTGACACATCAAGTCAATCCCTCGCAGGGGCTGCTCTTATCTTGGAGGAGGGCAGCAACACTAATCCAAATACTCAGAATCTTTGAGGGACAACCTCAATTGGATTGAAAAGGAAACATGAGCTTGACTTTGAATCTGAGGAAGACAAGTAGTATTAGCAGAATCTTTCTTCGGTTAATGTCATAATTGTTACGAGACAATCCAAGAATTTATTTACAATACTCTGAACCTTTTATTTAGTAGTATGTTGCTCTTTTTGTGGGCTGTTTCTCCATGATTTGTTTTTTTATTGAATTTGAAGCTTTGATTGTACAATAAAGACAATAGGAATTTGAAGTTCAAAATTCCATGGATTTGTGTGGTTTATTACAACAGCATTTTGTTATACATGTGTTTGTCACAAGTTCAAGTTAGCTTTTTTTCCCCTTGGCAACAACAAGGGTTGAAGTTACAAATTCAAATTGCTTCAGTTATTTATACTTCACTCGCCAATATAATAAAGAATACACATACCGATTTTATAATATCCCGGCCAAGGGGCCGGGCCCATTGCTAGTCTAAATTAAGTTAGTTCTAATCAAACTTGTGGCGAGTGCACTTTACTAGAAGAGTACAAAGACATTTGCAGCCGCGCTATCGAGATCTTGAGAAAGATGGCCAGGATTTGCTCTGGCAACCCGCACCCAGCTTTGCCGTGGATCGACCCGTAATAATTGTGGCGCCCTAATAATCAAAACCAAAACAAATAATTTCCATCAAACCCATTACCTGACCTGACCTGACCCAAAATCAATATGTATGATCAGTTCGTTGTACCTAGGCTAGCTACAGAAACTTCAGCCTCCATACATAAATCATTTATTCGCCACAGTGCCCCAATTGGCCGCCGAAGAAAGGAAAATAATTACGACGAGAAAATCAAGTTGGCATCTAGAGAGAAAGATCTTCTGATCATCAAATTAATGCCCATTTTGATCTTCCAAAACATGCTACAGATAAATTTTTTTTAAAAAAAAACACACTATTGTGCTCAAGGGGAAGACAGAGAAATAGGATGTCAGGCGGAAGAGAGTGGGTCAAACGTCGAGAAAACCAAACCAAGATTCGAAAACCACTTTTAATATATATATGTTGATATTAATTGCTTGATCATAATATTATTATTATAAAATAAAAACATCAAACGAACGTAATGTCGTTTTCCAGCACATGCATGATGCCCCTAGAGCAAGGGTGGTTGCTGTTCTCCTTGTTGTTTTGTTATTGTATTGAAATACACCTTAATTAGTATTGGAGCTAATATTCCCGTTCTAAGTATTTTTTTTTTATGTAATTAGCGTATATGTTGACTAAAATATTATAGTCAAATTGGATTTTTCCTTGTATTTCATGGTATTGGAAATATGTTACTCCTTGTCAAAAAAAATGGAGCTCGATGTTTAATTTGTTGCCTTCGACTTACAGACGTGACCAATGAATCAAGACTTATAAAAAAAAATTATTCATGTATAAAATAGAGAAATCGGGAATAAAAGAAAAGTATATAACTCGAGTACCTTTATTCACTTATTAGGGTAGCTCGACCAACTTAAGTAAGCCACTTTAACTTAGGGGTTGTTTGGATGAGGAATTGTAACGGATCAATTTGACACAATTGTCTCGTTTTGAGACAATTGTATCAAATTGTCTCGTTTGCCAGCAAAAAATTTGGATGGATCAATCTGCCTGATGTATTTTGAATTGATCCGTTTTGAGTCAATTTCAATTACCTGGGGTGGGGGCAGATAATTCGAATTGCCTCGCTGGAAAATCTTTCGGACATCAACCCTTTAACTTCGTGCGTGAGCATAGTACCACTTGAGAATCAGATTCCGATCGCATTAGGTTAATTAGATTGATGGCTTCGCAGCTCACCAATCTCCAACATTGTGGGATCAAAACGAAATTTTCCGATTGATTAGTATTCGATAAGAAACATTTTACTGTAGGGAATATAACGCGACATAATTAATTATAAACCATACGTTAGTCCCCTTGAGTTTTAATAAATAATTTAACAATTAGTTCAATTCAATTGAATCCATTTAAAATAAGGGGAAACCACCGATCGAGCTGTTTGAAGGAGGAAAATGTTGAAACCAACGGTCTCCCATTTTCATATATATACCATGAAGAAGAAGGCAAAGAAGAGGAATTAACTATTCATTTTTAGGGTTTAATTTTAATTAATCTATTCCGGCTCTTTATGTTTGTTGCGGTTAATTTATTCGGTAAGGAGATAAAGAGGCCAATTATGTTTGAGCAATCAATTAATTAATAAGATAGATAGCGGAGTATAGGGGAACTTTTGTCATAATCTTTTGCCCGTTTTGTAGGGAGGGAGGATTATATTAATTAATCCTCCTAACATGATGGCAGTTGGGGATGGTTAGCTCGAATTCATTCACCAACCTGGAATCATAGAGATATTATGAACCAAAATGGAAGTTGGCAACCATGTATTTTCTCATACTATAAAAAGTTTATTACTACTTTGAAATATTTAAGCAATTACAACTTATCGGTGAAGCAAGAGCGTAAAATAGCACACGGTGGAGCACCTATGATGGTTGAAGTTATGATCAGAGATCGTAGCAAAGGATAATGTACTTGTAGCCGTCTCATATTGTACAAACAATTGTCATTCTATCTATCATGTTAGTTACAGATTAAACTCGTTTTGCACTATTGAGTTCTCTACATATGTGTAAGGCCTAAGAGATGCAAGTTGGATAGAGGTTCACAAACACGAAAAACAATTCCTCGTTGTCTGGATGGATTCTCCTCCTACGAGAGGCAAGTCCATAGAGCTTAACAAACACGGGAAAAACATATTCTTGTTGTTGTTATAACCGGTCTTCCTCGATCCTTGTATTTTTAGTGTTTCTAATTGTGTTGCATCATTTTATTTCTGAGGCCAATGACATGTTAAATATCAGTTGGACCCACTTAAAATGGGGCAATATTGATTGAAAGGAACCCCCATACCTTATGATGATGCTGAAAATTTGATGATTCACAACTTCCATTTCCATCCGTAGGATTTTTTATGCACAATATACAATATATACACACATAGATATGTTTATTGTGATTCATATTATTTGCTGTTGCTACAATATATATTTTATAATTTTATTAGTATTTTGTGCAGCCCGTAACTGATAATAATTAATAGTTATTGTGGGAGAAATAGCCCATAACATGAAAATGGCCAATCATAAGTACAATGAGGGGTGCAAATGGAATGTACTTTCTTTTCTTCTTCAACCCTCCAAAACCGAATCCTTCCTACCCATCCATCCCACAATAAATTCACTAACCGACGCTTCCATATGTCATATCCCGCCACAACTTCCTAAGCAAGAAAATACAATTGGCAAAACTTGGTCAACAACGAAATAATCGAAGTGCCGAACAACTCATTTTATAAAAGTTTTTTATTCGAATTCAGCGATCTTTTATCAAAACTTCGTCATAAATATCTAAAGTTGATGTCGCACAAAAAATTTGAAGGTCACCGCTTGAACCAATGTTGCCAAGCAGTGGTGGAGTGGAGCCAGAAATTATAACGACGGGGTTGACTTGATTATGGTAATTGGGAGAGGACGCCTAAAGTATTCCCAATATTCTGATTTTTGAATTTATACAAAATTTACATCTAATGTTACTGATATTTTAAAGTTTAAAAAGGGGGCTAAAGCCCCACCTAGTTTCAACCTAACTCCGCCACTGTTGCCAATGCGTACATCCTCCATGCATGTCAACTATTCGAGTAATCACGGTTCATCTTTACGGCATTGTTTTGTTCAATAAACCAGTAGAAAGATTTAACTCGAGCATATTCTAACCTTCAAAAAAGCATCCAACTTCTCTTGGCGACTATGATCTCTCGATTCATAGCAACTGGGAGAGGGGATGTCGAAATTGAAACCAGTACTTGTCTGGCATCCTATTTGTTTACATCCATTAGTTGGTAAGGGATTCAATGCTATCTTCATTATACCAAAAATCAAGGTCTCAGCCATTACGTATATAAAATTCAACAATGGAGTAATATTGTTTATTTTATTCGACTATCTGTTACTCGTTTTCTCTATAATAACTCCAGAGACCGATTTATCTAAGAAACCCCATTAATAACTAACAATATTGATTGGTGTGACATTATGAGATCTTTTGTAGTCTCTACCAATATAATTTTCATGTATTAATGATCCAGCGATATGTTTTTGTAAGCATCAAATGATTAGCTGGTGCGTTTACACATAACAGTAGCTAACTACCATCATTTCTGTCCATTTGAATGCTCGTTTCTAACATCCCAACTAATTAGATACAGGAAATCCTAAGCTCTTTTGAGAAAGAGAGACACAATGGGTTATTGACATGTGTCCCTCCTCCATCAGCCAATCTAGCTGTTGGAATTTTACAGACTGTCGCTATCTAAAATTCAAGATGGAGAATCACCAAAGCTGCTGCTGATGTTGCAGTCTTTTTCAGTTTATCTTCTCCCCCCACCGTCCCATCTGGTTCCCATTTATCAATCATCACACAAAAACCACCATATCTACCTTCCTCTTCCATGCTGGCCGCCAGCTTTTGCCATTACCTCACCACCTCTGAAACTTTGGTGCCTTCCCTGCATTTGTCACGATCAAGCTTCTACCATTAGACGTTACATTTCTACAATGTTTAAGCAGATTGAATGACTAGACCAAATTGAGTTCAAATGTCGTGTATACATGCTGCAGACAAGCATCGACCGTCAGTCGGATGATCAGTGCACTAACCCGGCCATGTATAACAGAAATCAGAAATGTCGGTGATCATCCTGACAGCTGCGCGAATACAGGTTGTTGATAGCGGACCAGTATGCTTCAGTTACAGAGGAAAGGGGGCCTCTATCCTCTAGCCATACCCTTCAAAGAAACATATACAAAAAAACTGGTTACTAGTTCTTCTGGAAGTTTAAGTGAAGATACCAATCAATGTGGACAAGGAAGATAGGAAGAACACTTGGATTAATTCACTGGGGTTGCTGTTTCAGACCCTAAGAATATGAGGGTAAATATTACAAAATCCACATCACCAATAACAAGCTTAACTACAACATTTCATTGATCCCACTTTAGATGAGTTGTCAGCTTCTTCGCGACTTCTTGATTTCTCGATCATAATGGTTCTGTGAAGGAGCATCTTTGACAATGCTGCCGTGCTCTGTTATCTGGGTGGTGACTTCATATTTCTCTTTGCTTCTCCTTTTCTTGGGAGTGCTACACAAATTAAATTTTGAGGAAATGGGATGAGAGACTAGATAGACTGATTAAGCAGTGGTGAGGAAATGGGGTTCCAGTGTCGCCGGCAGATTTTGGAAAGAAAACCTGTTAATTGTAACACTTTCTGTGTTCATATGCTCTGAAAATTTCTCCAATATCTTGACGCTTCCAGTGTTAGCAGGCATCAATGATCCATAGATGTGGAGCGTCTCTTCATTCATACTGCGAAAAATGACAAACGCGAATTTAACTTTCATACTCGCTTAATTATCTAAGCATAAATATCCAACTATGTAGTATGAAAGTGAAAACAATGGATGAACAAAGATGACAAGGTTCAGGTTGCTGAACTACTGATTGGAAATTATATAAACTATGGCATTTATGCAATCTACAGAAAATCAATGATCAAATGCTAAATCTTCTTCTTTGAATTTCTGCATTGATGGTTATGCTTCATTCTACGATTTCATAATCTCGGAAGGGATTGCTAGGTACTAGAATTACAGATATATCAGCAGACCTTTTGGAGTAGAACTACTTAATTACTATCTATCTTGAAGAAGAATAATAGAAGAAAATGTTACCTCTTGACAACAAAACGGATCATAGTTCCAGCCTTAATCACATGGCGCCTGTTAGATCTGTTGACATACAAGCCCTGGCCGTGTTTCTACATCAAGAGAAACCACCATTCCCAAGTAAGTTTGACATCAACAGCATCAACATCTCTATCGCAACAAAAATAAAGAAAGGCACGGTATACAACCCTCAATAATGACAACTGGTAAGCATACCGTCTTGTATTTGAACTCGTTGCGGATAGCTTCATCCGTTATTATAGCCGACGAGAATCCAAGAACAATGACATGAATAGACTCTTCAGTCACTTTCACCACCTTCCCTTCTGTAGTGTTCAGAACAAAACATTTGCTCGAAATTACTTAAAACCAAATGTCTAAAACAGAAACAGGAACAATGCCTATCAATGCGGAATGGTACCTAAGAGCATGTCTGGCTTAGGCGAAAAGACTAGCAATTTAGCTTCTAGTCTCACAGCAATGAACGGATGAACACCGGGAAGGATTCGCCCCTTGTTCTCCGGAGCATGAACATTATAAGCTAATAAAACACCGTGGAATGCATCATTGTACCTGCAATACCCACACCAGGAAATGGATATTCTAAATAAAAACTGGAACTTTACGCAATGAACCTGCAAATTAAGCTTATCGCAAAGGGCGCTGAAAAGCTCTATTACACAGTACACAGCCGCCATGTAACTTATCAACTCTAAAATCATGGAGTATGGAAGTTGTTCATTTCTAACATAAAAAATAAAAGCAAGGTTAACCCAATTGAAGCAGAAACTAGCTGAGCACAACCATGATTCAAGAAACCCCCACCACAAGTTCCCCAGCTTCGAACCATTGGGCACCAAGTTGCGCAAGTCTACAAATGGAACTAGTACGGGAAATTGAGAGAAGAAAACCGAGCAGAATAGGAGTAAAGACACGAACTTGAAGAGCAAGGCGCTGAGCTCGCGGAAGATAGCTGAAGAGAGATTCTTGCTCTGCGAAGGGTCGACGTAGACTTTCAAATTGGCTTGGACCACGCTTAATCCTTCCATTCCGGAGCAATCAGGGCGAGTTTCAACAACTTCAATCCTGGGGGGGATTTTTTTTTCCCCTTCTCCGCGGCTATTCCGGATTCGGGAAGCGTCGTAGGGTTTTCCACTGCGGCCCTAAACCCCTAAAGCAGCCAGGTTTCGAGCAGAACAGCCGCCATTGTCGACGAAACAGAGACTGTCTGGTGGGAAGCTCTTTACAGAGATGGTTAGCTCAACAGTGGACTCATTCTCAAAAAAGATTTACAAGTTGTCCATTAGAAAGGCCCAGTTTAGGTTCATATTTGGGCTACCAGTATTTAATTGTATTTGATATCATTGGGCCTGTACAAGGCCAGGTCTTCCGTAGCCAATCGCCATCATGTTCAAAACATATTATGTGTTCCTTTCATGGGATCGAGAGAGTTTGCTATAATATTTCATTTTATCGAATTTTGACAAAATAATTCGATTAATAAAAGTGAGAGATTTCTATAGTAGAGATTTAAAAAACTTGTAATTTTTAGTTTTTTTTTTAAATAACTTTATCTCACTGCCATTAATCTATTTAGTAACCTTCCTATACTAATAATTACATAAAATAAACCTTGATTTGATTGCACGTACCAAAGGTTACGTTGTGAGATTTTTGTTCACTTCATCACCAATAAAAATGTTCATTACATGTGAAGCTAAGCTACACAGTTTTAATTAACTCGATTGTTAAAATTATGGGGTGATTTACAAATACATGCCTAGTGTATTACTTGTCAACTTCAAATACATTTCAATAACTAGTGATTTGAAATATCTCCTATCAAAAAAGTTGGACCTATTTGTAAAATTTTAACAGTTTAGGTACTATAGTGTGAGGCAAAACTTATAAAGGTACCAAAATGTAATTTTACCACCAAACTTTCTAAACTTTTTTTAAAAAAAAATTAAACGCTTAGATACTAAAGTGTAAGGAAAAATAAATTTGGATACCAAAATTTGTATTAAGTGATCAGAAAAGTCAAAGTCAAAATTAAATATCACAAAATCCTAAATACAAAAAAATTACAAATGAGTATCCAAACAACGAATTTGAATCACTTGTATTTCAAATGTTAGTATTTCAAATACATATATTTGAAATACTTATATTTGGGGATGAGATAGCATGCCTACCCCTAAAGGGTTGGAAAAATGACACCCCCTATTAATTATAGATTTTTAAGGTAATTAATTTATGTTACATTTAACAAACTGTATGAATTAAAAACACATATTAATTACTTTCCTTTCTTCAGTGCACTGGTAGTTGTATCAGTGCAATGGTATTAGTGTACAGGTGTAATGGTAGATGTATCTAGGGGTGGCAGAACGGTTTCCGATTAGCAGTTAACTTGACGGTTTCAACCGAACCGACCGGTTTTCGGCTAACCGAAAAACTGTTTCTGCTTGCATCGGTCAGTTGGCGGTGGAGATGGGAAGAGGTTCGGCTAGCCAACTAACCGGGGTCAGAAACCAGCGGTTAACCGGCTAACCGACCCCTTCCCTTTCCCCAAAACAACCCCGCTTCAATCCTCCTCCTCCCTAACCCTAAGTCGACTCCCTCCTCCTCCCAAAGCATTCGACCTTCGCCGCTCAACCCTTCCGCCCTTCCCCCTTCCAGCGTAGCGGCGCAAAAAACCTCAAGCCGCCGCCTCCACCTCGTCGCCCCGCCACCAGTAGCATCCAGGCGACAACCCGCCGCCTCCACCCTCGCCCGGTGGAACACCGACCCCGCCTTCCTCCCTCCGTCGGCCGTGAGCCAGCCCTCCTCCCCCGCCGGCGCTAGGTAAGAATTCGCTCTGCCAGCCCCACTCGAGATTAATCCTGGCGAGCTCAATCAGCGGCTTGGAGGTCTATGGTCGGGAAGCGGAAGCGGGTTGGAGCGTCGACGGGAGGTATTGTTGGGCGGCGGTCCACGAGGTGAGGCGGGATGTGGAAGATGCGAGGCGTCGGCTAGACCTTTCACTCCGACTTTTGTCTCGTCAAAAGCTTTCAATCCCGGCGTCTCGTCAAAAGCTTTTGTCTCCTCCCTCGCCCTCTTTGTTTGCTTCGTGTTGGGATGAGAAATGGAGGAAGGAAGGAGAGAAGAAGAAGTGGTTTGGTGGTGGTGGGTGTGTGAAATGGTGGAGGAAGGAAGGAGAGAGAAGAGAAGTGGTCTGGTGGAGGAAGGAAGGAGAGAGGAGGAGATAAGGGATGCGTGGTGCAGAATTTTTATTTTTTTTTGTAGAAAAGCTAGTTTTTCGGTTGGTCGGCTAATCGAGCCTAAAACCGAAACCGACCGGTCGGTTGGCCGGCTAACTGTGACCTCTATCACGGTCGGTGGTCGACAGCAATAGGGGGTGACTCAGTTTAACCGATAACCGAGTTTTCAGTTTTCGGTTAAACCAAAACCGACCGACTGCCACCCCTAGATGTATCAGTGCAATGGTAGTTCCAAAAAAGGAACGTAATTAATATGAGTTCAGTATACAGGTGCAATGGTAGTTAAAAAAAATGAATGTAATTAAGATGAGTTTTTAATTTCCAAAGATTATTAAATGCAACACGAATTTAATAAAAAAAATTATAATTAATAAGGATGTGATCTTTACAACCCTTAGAAGGGTTAGCATGCTAACCGATCCTTATATTTGAAATACATCTATCCAAACGCAATAAATTTCAATCTCGAGATTTACCTGTTTCATTTTTAATGAAGTTGAACCCATTGACCAAACAAAAACGTCAAAATCGCATGCTATCCTCGAGATGCATGCGCTCTGCAAGTGTGCCTTCGTTTACACTTCCCCAGCCCCAATCCCCAATCGGAAGGTGAAATATCATTATCTACTTTGTTTATAGTTATACCCTTGTTTTTATTGTTTGTTGGACTAATAGTAAACGAGTAATCTTGTATTATATTGCAACCCTAATTACCAAACTCTTTTGTTTCGAAAGCTTGAGAATTAGAACCTTATTTTAGAATACACGTATGTTTTAGAAACGTATACGGTAACCTAATTACTTGTAATTTTTTATAGGATTGACATCATTTATCTATTAAAATTGGTTATGCAAAGAGAACAGAGTTGAGAACCAGCAGCATACAGAATTGGATCAACAACAAGGCAGTGCAGTACAAGCTAGCTCGATGACAAAAGTAAGATTTGAAATTATCCATGTCTTCTATATATTCATAATATAAATATTGAATTAATAATTATTTAATAAATATAATTAAAACTAATAATATTCAAATAATTCATTCATAGATAAAATATAACCGACTAAACAATTATTGTTTTCATAAATAACCGTGACAGGATTTCATATTGTGAAATAAACGTAAATAGATTCGTTGTGTACACTCTTAAGTAAGTCTCTTTTAATATATCTCACTAAACAATCATTAGCAAGTTGGTCACTAATTCGACTTGGAAATCTGTTCTTAATATAAATCATAGAAAACATAACAAAAACTACTAAAAATGCATTGATATAAATTGGAATATAAAAAATATATGTCCTTGAGAGCACTATAATTTTAGTGTTATCAGGTACCCTAATATTCAAAGACCTTGTTCTAGAGGGCCTCCCGGCGCACCCCATTGGTCGGCCCTATTGTTAAGTCGCGGATATCGATTAGTTCGGTTAATCATAGAAATCGAAAACTCAATGAGGTCTTTCTCTTGAAACCAAAATCGAACTGTAAAAGAGTTTTACCAGTTTTGATTAAGACCCTTTAACGGTTCGATCTAGTCTAAATGAGAGCCTATAATATTTTCAATCCCAATATACGAGTTATTGAAAGCAGTCTAATATGAATTTTACATTATGAGCTTACACAAAGCGTCAAGTGAAAATTATGTTATGGGTTTGAAGTTTTCACCTTTTACTGCCATTAACATAAACTTTTCCTATCAAATCCTCTAATACTATACCGAGAACTTGTTAATCCAAACATAAACTCAATTATGCACATATCATACTTTCTCTTTTTACTCTCTTCTAATTTCAAACTGTTCCTCACTGACTGATAGCAAGACTGCAAGAGTATTCTTTACTTAATACTCTCCATGATCCAAGACATAGTGCGATTGGGGTATGTAGAAGAGTTTATGGGTGCGATCAACTTATTTGTTGAGTTGTTACCCATTAAACCAAAACCATGCTTAAAAGGGTCTATAATGTGCATAAATGCCCTTTTAAAATTACGTAGTGATGTTTGGATTGTAATCACGATGAAGTTTTGGAAGCAATGAGTTTGTTATTCAATTAGTTAATTAGATAGTGACTTGGGTCACGCCAGCCATAATCTCAACTCTTCAAAACCTCTCTCTATGTCAATTCCTTGTTGACAATGATTAAACACCAAAACAAATTATGGCGGGCGGGCTGTGAAATCTACATTCCATCCGATCCAAAACCCTAATCATGTCAATTAATGTAATAATTTGGTAGATTACCGACGTGAAGAATCAACATATATAAGACCTTTCTATGAGCTATCTTTAGTAAAAGAAAACAATTTCATTTATAGACGTTGAAATATTAAAAAAAATAAATCATTCGAGATATTCTAAGTTTATGGATAAACGGTGTAACTGCTTATTTTTTGCCATAACCAAAATTACTTATTGAAAAATAGTTATTGAATCACACAGAAATTGCAATGCATGTCTAGGGTATGATCTTATGAATATGTTGAGGGTAGTAATTAGCATAGTTAGTAAATACTCCGTTTAATACACGTATATGTACCCGTACGTACTTTATCCGTTTAAAACTTCCGTATCCGTATTATTGTCAAGCCGTTTCATTTTCCCCCGTTCATTTCATGGTTCCCGTACTAAACACGTATAAAACCCGTATAACACGTTTATTATCCGTATTTTACGAATTAAATTGTTAACTTTACTATTATTTATATATTTATTTATTTTTAAAATGATTAATTTTATATATTTATGACTATTAACGTACTATTAAACATAATTTTAGCTTAAAGATGAAGTATAATGCCCGTACGTATCTTTTACGTAACTTTCCCGTACCGTATTTTACTAACTATGGTAATTAGAGCGAGTTAATAAGTTTATTGGGTTTGTTAAAAGTCTGATAGCGATGTATCTAAATAGGTTGTTAGATCATTAGGATAGATGACATTAGTTTGTTGTGTCAAGCTTTGATAACGTGTTAAATAGAGTGATATCAGGTAATTAAAACGTAAAGCATTCTAACATATATATATTAAAAAAAATCCTTTTCGAAATGACTTGAAATTAATTTGTATCCGATTATTTACTCCAATCAACAGTTTAGTCAAACGAGGATGAAGTCTATAACATTATCGACAAACATGAAGTCTATATCCTCTTATGGGTTTTTATCATTCCCTTTGCGTCTTTTGCTTGTTAGACTTTTCACAAAACCGCCCGCTATCTTTTGCTTGTCAGACTTTTCACAAAACCGTTACAAAACAATTTATTTCAACAATACTTCGATTAAATACGAACTACGATTTATAATTCTTGTTAGCCTTATTATTGTATTGATCGGTCATAACCTCTCCGAACTTATCTTAGACGAATGAAATACAAATTCAAATATACAACACACATAATTTGTGTGGTACAAAATACCGCAAATATATATATGGTGGCGTCTTCAGTGCACTCGCTTTTTTGGGTGCATTCAGTGCACTCGCTTCATAACCGTCATTTTAAACATGCAATTAATGTCAAAATTATGTCAATCATCACTTATGATGTGATGAATAATAACACACATGAATTTGCACAAAAACCATTAAAGATTTACTTTAATTTGAAGGCCTTGGAGTTTATAAATTTAAGGTTAGGGTTAGGGTTTACAATTTGGGGTTTAGGGATAGAACTCAAAATTGGAGGTCTAGGGCTTAGGGTAATATGCTAATTAGTTGTTATCATATCTTATATCATCATATTACACTAATTCTACAAATTAAAATTCAAAATCTGACACCTTAAAACTAGTTTTTGAGTTTGGTGCATTGAACGCACTCATTTTTGTGAGTCCGCCGAAGTAGTCACCGTGTATATATATAACAAACAAACAAAACTAAGCGCCTTTCTGCCCCACACTCTCTCTGCCAAAAATTGGCGGTGTACAAATACGATCATCCGCATATATAACAAATAATCAATTGGAAAAAAGCTTACACGAAAAGAGAAATAAATTTGACAGGCCTCTCCCCCTACGGCACCTACTGGCGCGTCCTCCGCCGCCTCGTCACCGTCGACATGCTCGTCCTCATGAAGATCAACGACGGCGCTCCCGTCCGCCGCCGCAACGTCGACAAGTTGATCGACTTGGTCCGTGACGAGTTCTCCCCCGCGGCAGAATCCTGAACAAGGCTACCGTGAAGGACGAGACTCAAGCAGAATCCGCCGCCAAGGATTCCGGATAAATGGCCGGGTAGAACGGAGGAAGAAGAACCGCTGAACTTCTGTCTCGCCGCCATCTCTTCCCGTTAGGCCTCTCTGTTTTGGTTGACGCTACTGTTTAGTGGTTTTTAGTTCTTACTCTGTTTTCCTTTGGTTGTTTTCCGTTTCCATGTTCTGGTTTGCTTTTGTATGTGATTTAGCTGGCCTGTTTGGTTTTGCTCTGTTTTGGTTTTCGTTTTTGTGGTGTTATGCAGATTCTGTCGCACGAGCCCTGCATCTGCTTCACTTGGTCTGGCTTTAGGTTCCAAGTTCCAGCACATCGATATACCCGCTCCCCTCAGATGGTTCGCCGCCGTTGGAGGCGCCGCCATGCCTTCTATGATGGTGCGGCCTCGTCGGAAGTCGGAACTACGACAGCCTCTGTCCTCTTTCTCCCCGATGGTCAGGCGATAGCGTTCAGGCGGTGGCGGTCAAGCGGTGAGATGGATAATCATTAAGGAAAGGGCTTTTGACGTGGCAACAGTGGAGATGGATACGTGGTTTATTTTGTGGTGCAGCACCACCTGGGCCATGGGCCTATTTGCCCAACGTGGTTGTTTTTTATTTGTGCAGGGGATAGTGGTTTTTCCACTTTTTGGCCTGGACTTCTTGTTTTTTGGTATGCAGGACCGTTGAATTTCAGCTTTGATCAAGTGAAGGCGCGTGTATCTATTGCGGTGGTGGGGACGTCACGTGGCTCTATCCTTATCTCACTCCAGCTCCTCTTCTAGATGGGCTATGTTTGTTCGTTTTGCAGTCGATGTGTTTGTCCATTTTATTTGTGAAATTTTGGCTCTTTTGTAGTTTATGTGTTTGTCCATTTTGCAGGTTTAGCTGCTTATAGGGCTGCCCTTTTGTGGCATTAACGGCCCTTTCATAGGTAGTTCGACAACAGTCGTACTACCTGGTTTACTTTTGTACTTTGTATCACTCGTGACTACTACCTTTATAGATGTCTATGTTAAAAAAAAAACAAATAATCAATTGGACCCAAAATAAAATAATTGAGGAAAAAGGTTTATTTCATGCTTTTCGGCTGCTGCTTTCATTCACGGGGAAATAATCCAAGAGGACCAAGACCAAGTGGGAGGTGAAATAAAAGTGAGGATAGTACATTAATAAAGCAAAAGGGAGGAGAAGCCTTTAATAATAGTATGAATGAATTGTAACAAAAGTACACAAATATAACCAACATTTAAACAAATCCACAAAACATGTCAAGTTGAAAACCTCATAAATTCAACCATCATAACCGGTGAAATCAACACACAAAAACCACGTAATTCAATCATTGTATGAATTATGTCCAACACAAGAACCGGAAATTAAATTGTACAAAGGTAAAATTTTTATAAATAGAGAACTTCATTTTCATTTCTGACAAAATTATATCCAAACAAATTGTAAGTCACAATACTTAATTAAGGCACTTATAGCGAAAAGTTGGAAAATAGAGATATATATCGTCTTTTTTTCTGTTTCTCCCCTTTGCTCTATCTATGGTTGCTCTCATTGATCAGAGAGGTCCAGTCTGAGATGATAAGACACCAAAATGTGTCCCCTTACAACCAAACAACGTTTGCTGCTTTCCTTCCATTCTCATTCCCACGCCCTCCATCCCTTTTCTTTTTTCACAGTGTACTGTCGTCGTCTTCCCATTATATTCCATCATTCTATTTCTATATCCTCCATTTTCATTCCATCATCATTCTCTGGACCTTCAACCTGTATCCTCACTCCCTCGCTCCATATTAGCATGGTAAAGGAAACCGGATCGTACCGGCCGGTTGAACCAGTAAAACGGAAACCGGGGTCTGGTCGATACGGTAGCTGTTTTGCAGGTAAAAAATCGTCCCGGCCGGTTTTCACTGTTAAACCGGTACAATTCAAAAAATCACTCGGTTTTGGTCTAACCGGGGGTAAGCTGATGGGAAGGAAACAACCTCGTTTTGGCATTAGAAAAAAAAATCAGCCGAAGGTTACCGCTCAAAACCCTAAATCATCAGCGACTAAGCGCAGTCTTGTTTTTTCGTTTCCTGCTGCTGGCGACCAGGACCGCGGCGATCCTCCTCTTCTAGACCGGCGACCAGGACAGCGGCTGCTCCGCGGTAGCTCCGTGCGGAGCCGCTGCTCCGGCACGCGTCTCCCTCCCCTGCTCAAGAAGAACACGGCAGCATGTATGTTTCATAAACAGCTCACTATCTTGAATGGTTTGGATGTTTTGACTAATTTTTAATTATAATGCTGAGTTTTTTTTGTTCAATTCTGCCCTTTATTCTAATGAGAATTGTGGTTTGAGAATGTTGTTTGGTTGTTTTGTACTTTGAACGAAAAATGAATATTGTTTGGTTTGAGAATGTTGTTTGAACTTGCGGTTTAAGAATGTTGTTCGGTTGTTTTGTACTCGATCGTAAACATGCATTTGATCGATTTTGTAGTTAATTCAGTAATGTTGTAGTTTGTTGATTGTTATATTAAATATGCCTATTTAGTTTATTCAGATTTGTTATCCGGTATATTCCGTTTTTATTCCGGTATTATTCCGAAACGGTATCCTAAATCTGCTGGTACGGTTTTTTAACAAAAAAATATGTTTTTAATTACAAAAATGGTATTTTGCTGGTACACAACGATTGAACCACGGTAGTACCACAAAATACCCTACCACTGACGGATCCGGTATGACTTTCGGTACGGTTTCCTTTACCATGCATAATCCATATACCGGTACAATTCTTCAAATGAAAGTTTTTATATATGAGTTTGAAGTTATCGAGATTCGAACAGAAAACCTCTCGATTACAAAAGGTTCTGATATGTCAACAACTAAATAGTTCCAATAACTCGAGCTACTGAAAGAGGTTCAATTATGAATCATATACCACTTACGAACATCGAGATATATCTGTATAATGCCCATATAAAAACCGACAATCGACATCACAATCAATCTATTCCATTGTTTGCTTGATTTTTCGTGTTTTGTTGAATCAGATAGAGATGTCTAGGTGTGTCGCGATGGGCTGGATATGCATGTGTAGTGTCACGACTTACGACTTACGATGTCTAGCTACTGAAAGAGGATTCGACAATGCAAGAAAACGAAACCGCACACACACGACACACGATTTACGTGGTTCACTAACACAATGTGTGTTTAGCTAGTCCAGGGCAGGAGAGAGCCAGCTTCACTATACTTTGAGGAGATACATATTACAGAGGAGTATGAGAAGTATTTTTATAGTACTTCTCCTAGGTCCAACCCTAATCCAATATGGTAAAGGAAAAACAGTTACACACCAGGCCCAAAACACGAACCCAAACAACATTGAGCCCATACACAGCGGCCCTGCGGCATTGCCCCCGCACCCCACTAGGGCGTTGCCCCTGGGCCCCACTCATTGACTGGGCAACGAGACCCCGTGACTTTCAGTCGTAACGGCTGATAGTCCAATTTAAATCATATCACCATGTAGTTATGCTTGACTAGTATTTTGCCCTAATAGATTATACCTGTAAGTTGGGTTGCTTCATTTCTTTACTTCTTTTTGTCTTCCCTTTCTTACACCCTGTTTTGGCTATGAAAGTTCCAATCATTTGTTTGTTGTTTTGCAATCTTGCACAATCCAACTGATCATCATCAACAACATAATCCTTGACATCTAATCTTCCAGTCCGCCTGGCAGGAAACATAATTAAGTATAATTGCTGGATCTTCACATGTATCTCAAATCATATCGGACTACCCTACAGCATGCCAGGCCTAAATATATATTCCACTCCATCCAGAGACTTAAGGGTATTGGGTGGGTTGGGTGGATTTTGAGCATAAAATGCATCCACTCGTGGCTAAACGGATTAATAATTTTTAACCCATCACCTACCCACATTTAGCCTCGGGTTGGGTCGGGCGGATGGTGAATGATGCGGGTGGGTTTGTGAGTTCACCCACATTACAATGTATATAATATAAAGGAGTCAACTTGACATGATGATTGGTGGAGAGAGTTATCGGGCGAAAACAAGAAGATGGAACAGGGGGAAATGTCGAATTAGTTTCAAAATTGGATAAAAATTCTATTATGGAGGAGTTTTCTAAAGTTGGAGATGATTATCAAGTGCAGAGAACTAAGGAAAATAATTCAACGGAGGAAAGAGAGGTGATCTAGGCACAAGAATCAGAGGGAAAAAAATAAAGGGAAGAAGAGGGGATCGTTGTTTGGAATGTTGGCTTGGAGGCTCAATCTCTAGGAGCAACCCTAATTTTCGTCTAACGTCTCCACTCTTCTCTCTCCAGCGCCAACAACTTTGTTCTTTTTGTTGTTGTGTTGAGCGGGTCACCCGCGCACCCGCCCATAACCCACCTACCACCCGACGGATGGCTCCCAGTGCAACCCGTCACCCACCCACAGACCCACCCACAAAACTAAATTCGGGTGAAATGCGGGTAGATCAGCCCAAACCCGCGGATAATCCGCCCGCATGCCCAACCCTACAGAGACCTTAACGAACTTGTTGTATTCATAAGTCTGCTTATAGTCCTTGAATAAAGGAAGACAAACGAATCACTACTAATCATGGGATTGATCCGAGGTCAAATATAGTAATGATGCCTCAAATTCTAATTAGCAAAACTCTATCCCATTAATTAGCAAAACTCGTACCATGATTCTTAGCTAAACCACTGGCGGACTGATCGAAAAAAATTGTCTATAGAAGCTCAAGCCGGTATAAGATTTTGTCGAGAGGAAATGATAATAAAATGAGTAATTGAATTTAATAAGTTGAATAAAGTCTTGCATTTATTCAGTTTTATTTGCGTGAAACTATGATACAAATAGTCAAAATATGAGAAATGCAAATAGATGTTGAGGCAAACCAAGATATAATGAGTAAGCACAGGGTGGGACGAGACATAGAGGACAAAAGTAGTGCTCATACCTCGCCCCACGCTGCTGCTGATCGGCCAAGACTTGCCCATTGTGAATTAGGTCGAATAATATCTAACGAGTTCAAATTGTCACCTCTAACCATAATAACACTAACATCGTTACTACTCTACATCCTCCCTTTTAACATTAGTTTATGTTAACAATGACATATTCTATCAATATGTTACTAATTAAATCACAATTGTGCCACTAAATATCATTTTACTAAATTATCTACTTTACTGTTTCGCAAACCATGAATATAACAGAAACAACATGATATACGAATACGACCACGAGGTTGTGCTTAGTTTGGTACTTAACTAAACATGAAAGCTTTCTATTGGGCGAGGTAATTAAACATGAACCAATAATACACGCATTAACTTTCCTTTTAATAGACCTTTTGGTGGAGGGTTGCCAATTGACAATTATGTACAATAATAATCATAAGCGGCTGGGTTATAGGTATAATATGCCCCTCTACTATGACGTTTTATCAAACATGCCCCTCTACTATTTTTTACATCAAACATGCCCCTGTGATTTGGAAAAACTATCAAACATGCCCTTCAGTTGAAATTTCCATTGAAAAAATCATCAATCATGGTTGAACCGAGATTTAGACGACCCGCCATCGATAAATGGAGGGGAAATGTCAGTTTTGACCCTTGTTTTATTTCTCTAGGTCTCGTCAAAGTGAAATTATTAAAATTATTTGGCTATACAAAAGAATAAAAAAAACTCTAAAGTGAAATTATTAGGGATATTTTAGATATTTGGGTCGCCCAAACCAAAGTTCAGTCTTGGTTAACAGTTTTTTATGGAAATTTTAATAAAAGGGCATGTTTGATAAGTTTTCCAAAGTACAAGGGCATGTTTGATGTAAAAAATAGTAGAGGGACATATTTGATAAAACGTCATAGTAGAGGGGCATATTATACCTATAACCCTAAGCGGCTTTAACATTTAGCTTTTTGCACAAGTGTGATGTCATCTAAAGATGGCCAAGGACTAGCCCTACCCCCTCTCCTTTGATGATTATGGTTTTCGCGGTGCATCTTGGATTTTAGTTGAGGACCACGTAATGTATATGCATTATTGTTATTTGTAAATGGTTATAACTATTTTGTTTATGTTACAAATTATTTGCAAGTCCTAACACAAAGGTTTATTTATAAGGATTATGTTTTTCGGTTATGAGATTTGGGTTGATTTTAATTGAATTGCACATTTGACTTTTAACAAAATGACTACTAAACACGACTACACGAGTTACACCTATTTGTACATAGTTCAAACAAGTGTGTTCATTGTCTTTAATGATCTATGAGACAAAGCTTCATTAATTAAATTACTTCTATAGAGATTCAGTGAGAGCTCCAAATTACAACTATGATTAAATTTCTAGAAAAAAGGATAAGTGAAGAAAAAATTGACATTAGATTGTCCGATGTGAATTCGGCGGACCCTTTATCTGTTATCTCTGCCTCCTATTTATTGCCACTAGCAGTAACTAGTAACTACTTTGAGAAACTGTTCAGTTAAGTGGTAGTTACCCTCTTAAGTGCTCTGATGATGTCCTAACATTGGTAGTGATACGCTCTTCATGGTAGCTCTTCTTTAGCTTTACTTGTTGGATGAGAAAATAGGAAAGTATTTAGGGGCTCCCATTATTCATGGTAGACTTACTGCTAGAACCTATCGGTATATCCTTGAAAAAATTGATAATAGACTTAATGGATGGAAGGCGAAAACACTCTCCTTGGCAGGGAGAGTGACTCTGGCCCTTTCGGTGTTAAGTTCTATCCCGTCCTATGTCATGCAAACCTCCCTTCCACCGATGTCGGTTTGTGACGAGATCGATAGAAAAATCAGAGGGTTTGTGTGGGGTTCTCATGAAGGAAAAAGAAAAGTACACCTTGTGTCATGGGAGAACATTTGTAAGCCGAAATCTCAGGGAGGGCTGGGTCTTAGGTCGGCGAAATCTTTGAATATGGCATACATGATTAAACTTTCTTGGCAGGTTATGAATAATGAAAATGATCTTTGGGTACATGTGTTGCAAGGAAAGTATTTCAGACACAAGGAGGGGGAAATTCAAGCAATGAAAAAGACGAATCACTCTAACCTCTAGAGAGCGATTCTTAAAGCGATGCCGATGATGAAAAAAGGCATGGTTTGGAGTGTGCGAAGCGGGGAAACAACAGGATTCCGGACCCATCCGTGGATCGAGGATGGACTTATCCTTGAGGAACACCTGACCTGCAAAATTACAGAAGAAGAAAGAGGGTCCAGTGTCATGAACTGGGTCAACCCAGAAGGTGAGTGGGACTGGGAACGTATCAGTCCTTACCTTCCTGATGAGATCCTATGTCGCATTGCAGGAGCGGGAGAGGACAAGATGATCTGGGGGATTGAGAAAGATGGGTGATTCCGGCTTCGATCTGCGTATCAGCTTGCTGCGGAGGAGGAGGGGAATGAACCGGAGGAAGCCTGGACGAAACTGTGGTGATGGCGAGGACCGAGCAGAGTCAAATTCTTCCTATGGCTGGTGATACACAACAGACTCCTCACCAACAAGGAGCGTGAGAAAAGGAAAATGACTGTGAAGGCAACTTGTCCGCACTGTGAAGGCGAAGCCGAAACTGTGGAACACATCATTCGGCATTGCCGGAAGACAAATGGTGCACGCGATTCCTTCCAATCTCTGTTTGAGAACAGCAACCAGAGATTGGAGTTCAAAAACTGGATGGTGAGTAACCTTAGTGCAGAAGAAACAGGGATCAATTTTGGCATCCTATGTTGGAACCTCTGGAAGCAGAGGAATGAAGAAGTGATGGAGGGAAAAAAGTATTTGGAAGCAGGATTCATACAAAGGGTCCGAGCTTGGATAAAGATTAATCATCAGGCTAATGAGTCGAGAAGCATGAAACAAAGAGAGAAAGTGCATGTGGAGAAAGAAATTGCTTGGATTCCACCCGTTGAGGGGAGAATTCAAATCCAAACCGACGGTTTTGTTCACACGCAAACAGGGGAGGCTGCTGCAGGAGGTCTCATCCGAGACCACCTTGGTGATGCCACGAGGCGTTTTCATGTAATCTGGGTACAAGCACTATCACCAATGCAGAGCTCAAGGCTGCAGAAATTGGATTGAAGATTGCGTGGGAAAGAGGGTACAGACAATTGGACTTGAAGCTTGATTCCTCAACAGCAATCGAGATTATCAGAAACTGGAACGACGATGATCACAGACATGGGCTCATTGCACAGTAGATTGGGCGTCTTTTGAACTATGATTGGGATGTTTGTATCGCCCATGTTTATAGGGAAGGCAATTGTGCCGCTGATTTTCTTGCGAAAAAGGGTCACGATGTTTCTTTTGGCTCACATCTCATCGATGTGAGAGACCCCGAACTTTTGTACTGGATCAATTATGATATCATGGAAATCACCATGAATCGGGTTGTTAATGAATGAATGAGACGCCCTTAGCATCTGTCTTCTTACAAAAAAAAATGGGTAAGGCTTGAAAACCCTTCTTGTCTCATGTGGGTGGGTGTATGAATCACTTGGATCAAAATAACAATGGCAATTCACCACTTATGGTCATGGGAGCGGCAGGGTGACCCTCTTGCCACTTGACGTGCCCCCTCTCTCGTCAACATGGGGGGTATTGTCAATCTCCTAGTGATCACCCTCTTGCTATATCACGCCATGAGGTACACCAATGACCCCCATCACATGAGGGTGTCGGCAACACTGGGTCAAATTTTAGCTCACCTTGTCACACTAAAGAGGATACTGATGACCTCCCTCGCCACAGTAGAGAGTTTACTGAGGACCCCCTCTCACATTAGGGGATTCACCACACTTACTCAAAATTTGGAATGGTTGGGGTGATAGTGACGACACAATTGTGACGACATGGGTGTCAAGGGCCAAAAAACGAAATATATGTGGTTCATCTCAATTCTTTTAATTTACAGCCTCAGTTGGATAATCAACTAGATTAGTTTATTGTTGTCATGTATCATATTGTAATTAGTCCATCTGATAGCTAGTTCTTAGTTACCGTCTGATGGCTTCTCCTTCGATTTTTATAAAAAATGTTGGCCACAAATCAAGACTGACCTGCTCAATGCATTTTTGGACTTTCAAGTCAGTTGCCGCCTTCCAAGAACTGCTACTCACTCCTTCATCTGTCTTGGACCAAAAAGAGATGCAGTTGAGGACGTTAAAAACTTAAGACCAATTGGTCTATTGAGTAGCTTCAATAAACTACTCAATAAGGTTCTAGCCAGGAGACTTAGCACCTGTCTTCCAACTATTGTTTCTGTCTCTCAATAGGCTGCTGTCCAAGGAAGGCTGATTTCTGAAGCCGGACTCATTGCTAACGAACTTGTCGACAGTAGAAGAAGGAGCAGAAAACCAGGTCTTATGTTTAAGCTGGATATCCAAAAAGCATACGATAATGTGAACTGGAAATGTTTATTCTTGGTTCTAAAGAAGCTTGGTTTTCCAGAATTATGGCTTAATTGGATGAAGAATGCGGTCTGTTCTCCACTCATATCTGTATGATTAACGGTTTCTAGTTATGGATATACTCTCTTTCATGATTGCAAAAATCAAGTCAGCTGGTATGATTAACGGTTTCTTTATGGATGAACTTCATCAACAGGGGGAGGTCACGCATCTTCTATTTGCGGATGACACCCTCATCTTTTGCGACGTCTCACACGAGCAGGTTCTTAACATCCTCTCCACTTTGGTTTGTTTTCAATCTGTGATAGGTCTTAAAATTAATCTTGACAAGTCTATCATGTACACCGTGGGAGATGTTCCTGAACTGAGTTACTACGCAGCTATATTCGGATGTAAATGGAGCTCGGACCCTCCCAAGTATCTTGGATTCCCCCTTGGAGCTAAACCCAACTCTAGATCTATCTGGGACCCGATTGTAGCTAACTTCCGCAAGCGCCTCGAAGGGTGGAAGAGCAAGTTTCTGTCTACAGGTGGAAGACTTACCCTGAACAAAGTTGTTCTCACTAGCCTCTTGGTTTACTACTTCACCCTTTTCAAAGCTCCAATGAAAGCCATTAGAGAGATGGAAGCAATTCAGAGAAAATTCATTTGGAATGGATCCAGTGAAGACCGGAAAACTCCTCTTGTGAACTGGAACTTATGCAAAGCCTCAAAATCGAAAGGGGGTCTTGGTTTATGTGACCTCACCTCGTTCAATTCTGCTCTTTTGGCTAAATGGTTATGGAAATTTGCTACTGAGAAGAATAGCTGGTGGAGAGAATTGATTAGCACCAAGTATCCGAATACTCTCTCCGAGTGGCAAACAGATAAGATCAGGTCGGGTTTCTCGAGTTCGACATGGGCTAACATCTTCAAGGAATACCGCTCTTTCTGGAAATTTGCTCAGATTGACCCAGGGAACGGTGGACATGTCTCGTTCTGGTTTGACAAATGGACCGTGAATTCTTCCCTTGCTGAAGCCTTCCCGAGATTTGCTGCTGCCGCTTCCAATCCTGCTGCCCGAATCAGTGATGTGGTCTCCCTCTCGAGTATTGAGGTAAATTGGAATCTAAATTTGAATTTAATTTTGAGAGGTGGTGCCGAGAGTGAGAGAGTGAGACTCATGAATCTGTTAGGCACTAGGAATTTCGTATTGTCTGCTAATAGCCCTTGCAGGATCATCTGGACCCCGAATCCAGAAGGCAGCTTCTCTGTTAGATCTCTATACAAAAGCTTAACACATGAGAAATTCCCTGGCATCTCGAACTTTGAAGCTGCTGCAATCTGGAAATCGATCATCCCGAGCAAAATTTGTTTCTTCCTTTGGACACTCTGGCATAAGAAGATTAACACTCTGGATGTTATCAAAAGAAGGGGAATCGCTCTTCCCAATCGATGCATCCTTTGCTGTCACGAAGAAGAAGATGCTAACCACCTCTTTGTTAATTGTGACTTCATTCAAGATGTTTGGAACACGATCAGAAGAGGGAATGCACATATTGGGCATCTCGAAGGTGACATATCAACAATCATCAACCGCAGGCCTATATTAGATCCTAGCAACATCAATGACTGGTTTGCTTTTTGCATCCTACATGCTACGGTTTGGTTGATTTGGCTTCAACGGAATCAACGCATCTTCAACAGCACGCAAGCTCCTACGATTGTTATTGCTCGACAAGCTTCCAAAATGGTCATCTCCTGGCTTACAGCTCATCACAAGGTTGACAAGAATCTTTCCTCTGTTTGGTTTCTTGATTGCTTGTCTCGTATGTAATTGTCGACCTTCTTATCTCGCCGTTCCAGCGAGGGTGTTTTTTTTAGCCAGTCTTTTCTTGTATGCAGTTTTTTCTCCTCCCCTCTTCAGTAGAGGTGGTTTCGTCCACCAGGCTGTTTTTTCCTCTCCTCTCTTGTATTGTTCCTTTTTCCTTGTTTTGTTTTTTTGGTTCAGCTCTTGTGAACCCTTGTGAACCCTTGAAATCACCATTATCAAAAAAATCAGAGAAACGACGATTTCTGTCCCAAACCGTTGCAGTCGTTCTTATCTTTCTCATCTTCTTCCTTGAGCAGCAAACCCTAGCAATCTCCCCATGGCCATGTTCAATCTTTCTCACAATGTGTGGCTCCACCGCTATTGTTGATCAAAGATATAGTGGAATAACCGAATCCAAATACTTAGAACTTAGAAGTTTAATTTAAAGTAGAGGTGGCAATTAGGATCCAAATCCATGAATCCAATCCAATCCATCCACCGAATTATCCACTTAATCCAATCTATTTAAATCCAATCCATTTGATCCAAATCCAATTGGATTGGTGGATTCATGGATCAATCCATGGATCCAAATGGCAAATTACGATTTGGTACCTATATTTTTTATAATTTACATTTTGATACCTAAGATTTATGTTTTTATACGAAAAATATCACTAGAAAATTACATTTTGGTACCTAAAATTTTTCATTATGACATTTTAGTACCTAAACTTTTCAAAATTTACATTTTGGTCCAAGCCTTGGATGTCATTTGGATTCGTGAATCAATCCACTAATCCATTTGATCCAATCCATGAATCCACCAATCCATTGGATTGGATCCAATCCATTTGATCCATGAATCCACGAATCCAATCCACGAATCGAATCCAATTGCCACATCTAATTTAAAGACTCAACACGCAAAAAATGAAAATCTTGTTATTAGTGGGACACTAATTAATGGCGCGATAAAAAAACAAAAAAAATTTAATGGCGCGATAAAAAAAACAAAAAAAAAAAATAATAATGGCGCGACTTGTTGGTTAATTAATCAAAAGTGCTAATTAACGAGGTACTTACCCAATCCATATTATGTCAAACGCCATCGACGACGTCAAGATCCGACCGGGACCCAGAAAATATCCGGTGGGGAGACTCGAGTCAAGTTGCCGTGTGGCGCAAAGTGGGTTGCATGAATACGGCGGCCTAGTTTTCTGTTTCGTGATAAGTTCCAAAGTTATATAGAACGGTGTGATCGCTGGCTCTATATATATATATAATTTATGTATACAGATGGCTTCGCCGGAGAGTCTCGTTTCCGTTCTCCATTTACTACGCCCTCCCTCGCGTGCTACCTACTCAATCCCAGCGCCACTTCCTCCGCCGTCCGATTATCTCCGCACTTTCCGATCACGCGGCTGAAGATTCCTAGGAGAAAGAGTTGGCATCATGAGTAAATACGGACATTTGTTCTTGTTTTTTTTTTAACTTAAAACACCGTGCCTCTAACACTTTAGACAAATTTCACATCGACAAAGCACGGGAGAGATCCATGGTTCATAAGTAGGAAATTGGCCTTAACCGACAAGACGCATTTTGGGGTGTAATGGAGGAGTTCTCACAAGAACTCCAAAGTTAAACGTGCTCAGTGTGGAGTACAACAAGGATGAGTGACCTTATGGGAAGTCGCCTTGAATTGCATCCCAAGTAAAAAAAAACCGTGAGGGTCGAGACTCAAAGCGGACAATATCTTTGTCATGAAAAGATTCGGGCTGTTACAATGCTAGCCCATAAAAAAAACACTATGCCCATTAGTTGCCAACAATTAGGGGCTAGTTAGTTTTATATGAATAATGCATAGCAGCGATATATATTTTGTAAAATCATACCGGAAGTCGTATAAGAAAAGTCAATGGAATATGAAATTTTATGCGGAAACTGTAATTTAACTGTGATTCAATTGTTTCATATCACTAAAAATTGTTTAGCGGTTTACCCTCAAGTAGTAAGTTTTATGGTCGAGGTGTCTATATGATATGATTTAACAAACATTAGGATATATCATTTGATCGAATTGACTCTCGTTCAATTGGATGTGTTATATATTCTCAGTTGTCTAGTGCATGCGTATGTGGTAGATCCGAAAGTAACATGCAAGTTTATATATATATCATAATGTAAAAATGGATGGGACACTATATATGTTGTATTTTCTCCTAATCACATGTTGGATAGTGATGTACTTTCAAACTTGCGTCCTCGTACGAGTTCTACATTTTTCTAACTTGCACTCAATGCACAATAAATATGAGTATAGACGTACGACGCCCAACCAAAACATTGTACCGTTTTCGCACACGTTTAGGCCATGGAGAATCGGATTTAATTATTTGATGATGAACTCGAAACGTTTTATATACGGGATGCTGTTGATAATACCTTTCATGAAGAATTTGTGCAAATCCCATTTTGGTGCTAGCTTCCACTATGGAGAATTTTCTTCCCTTTCATCTCCCGACCAACCCTACGTAGCCAGTAATATATTATGCCGATCTTTCCCTTTTGCAATTCTTCAACGTATGGGCACGTCCAATCTGCGCATTATAATAAATTTACAACACAATTAAGTGATATTATATTGATCATTATCTTACAATGTGATTCTAGGCTAGCTAGGGTTGGAATGTTCAATATCGTGAATATAATCCCCAAAAGAGAGGAAAAATCCGCCATTTCGTCCTTATCCTTTTGCCATGCTTTTTTGCTAATGAAGGGTACTAATAATAATTAAGTTGGCTTAATCCCTTTTTAACCTAATCTTATCATCATTGTGGAATATTACTAGCCTTTGTTTGAAAGAGAGGAATGAGCTAACATATATAGTTTTGCTTGAACGGATAAAATATGGAGGAAAAAGAGTTTTCGTATATATAGTTGGTGTCTTCACTCACGCACGAATAGATAAAAAAAACCACAATGAAATATTAGAATTATACAAAAATAAGAGTAAGGGTGGTAGCGATAGGACTAGCAAAGTCGAAGTCCTCCCTTCTTTTATTTTATCATTCTCTGGTAAAATTCGATGTTTTCTATCCACTTAACTGATTGATGATGGAGCGATTCATCTAATCCGTGAAGAAAAAAATGAATTGATAGGGTCAGATTCATATTTAATCTATCCCACTAGACACCAGCACTATCTCGACGTCCTATCTTGAGGCTCATGCCAGGCTTCGTCAAATCCATAATAATGAATATGAGACTAGCTAGCTTTATTCACTAATATGTCATTATATATATATGTTAATATGAAGAGAAAAATTAAAATCGGTTTAAGACTTTTCGTCGATAATACGCACCTCGAATAAAATTCGATTGTGGCCTTGAAATTTGCATCTAACATATGTAAACAAAAATAAAGTCATCTTAAAAAATCGAGTGGTTAAGATTAATATTAAATATGGACGTAGTAGGCACTCATACACCATATATCTAAAGTCTTTGGATATTTTACCAACATCGAAACCTTCTATTTAATTTTGAATTGAAGACAAACAAATTGCTACAAATGTATCTAGCCGTGTCCGTGTGCATGTGCGAAAACACACATGATAGAGAGAACAAGAATATCAAAATTCACATATCCAATCCACGTAGGAAAATCCATATAATTTGCCAATTATACATTAAGGAAATGAAATGATGTACACGTCTTGTTATTTTCCTTCATTCGTGGTCTTCCTAATTATTATTGAAATTATGAAATGCGGAGGATTTGGTTAAACCGGACTAATCGGGTCAAATCAGTTGGAGACCAAATTGGTTTTGGATTAGACAACCCACATCAACTACTTTAATTTTATGAAGAGACACATTCATTTGTTTTAGTGGTGATTGGTGGCATAGGCGAAGCCAGGGGCAATGGGATGTGTCCCGGGACACCGGTAAATAATTTTTTGGGGAAAATAAAAGATCTCATATATGTATTAATAAAGAATTGCACTGATCATCTTTAGGTGATATAACATTGTTTTTATCACTACTATACTTGTTATTTCAAGTTAAAAAACTAATATAAATCAACTTATCATACTATTAAAAAAATTCACAATACATGATAATCGATCTTTCTGTCTTCTAAAGATAGTTTTGACTCTACCCGTTGCAACTGCAAGTGTAGAAAGAACATTTTCAACAGGTAAATTGCAAGGTTGGTCACTAAGATTACTAAAAACGTTCATGTTTAGTCATTGAAAATATTTAATTCCATTCATGGTCACTAGATTTAGTCAAATATGTCATATTTGGTCACTCTCCGTCCAATTCCGTTAATTTTGTCTGATGTGGCAGTCAACTTTTATAGATGACCGTTAAATATATGATGTGACAATTAAAAAACTAAAAAATTATTAAAAAAATCCACTTCATTATTTCCGTTAAAAAATTATTATTCGTTCTAATTCTCCCCGCCTCACGAACTAAGCTCATCAGTCATCCCTCATTCTAAGACCCGAGATTTCTAGCCCTCACAAAACTCAAATCGTGGTCGCGGCGAAGGGGAAGGATGGAGAGCAGATGGACGGTTGGTTGCGCCGGAGCAGCGGTAGATGGAGGGTCGGTTTCTGGAACCTCAATAAGCCGATCTTATAAGAAACAACGATGCCGAAACCTGATCCGTCGCCGCCGCGATTTTCCCAGAAGAGGCCTTCCCCCATGGATTTCCAATCGAGAAGGCTTCCGTTGGCATCAACGATTTGAGCGTCCACTGACAACCCTAACTTCGTACCCACCGCCGCTAAAGTGACCGCCGACGGCCACCTGGGGCATACTCTGGCGAGATCGAGGTTGATAACGAGGCGACGTCGGCCTGGGTTCAGTCTGGTGCTATTCTAGGTGAACTCTACTATGCAATTTGGGAAAGGAGTAAAGTTCACGGCTTTCTCGCCAGAGTATGCCCCAGGTGGCCGTCGGCGGTCACTTCAGCGGCGATGGGTACGAAGTTAGGGTTGTCAGTGGACGCTCAAATCGTTGATGCCAACGGAAGCCTTCTCGATTGGAAATCCATGGGGGAAGGCCTCTTCTGGGAAAATCGCGGCGGCGACGGATCAGGTTTCGGCATCGTTGTTTCTTATAAGATCGGCTTATTGAGGTTCCAGAAACCGACCCTCCATCTACCGTTGCTCCGGCGCAACCGACCCTCCATCTAGGGCTGGAAATCCAGTCCTGATTTTCCGCTCAAACCGGAAACCGGGCAGTTAAAACCATTCCGGTTGTAACCGGAAACCGGATACCCATTTACCCAATCCAGTTTACAGTTTTAGTCTCAGTAGGGCCGGTCCAATCCGGTTAAAACCGGGAAAACCGGATTGTAAAAAATAAATTAATCCTAGCCAGCCCAGCCTGCCTAATACTACTAAAGCCCACTACCCCAAGCCCGCCGACGATCCCAACCCGCAACCAATCTCAGCCCAACCCTAATATACAGCTGGTACCCCATCCCCACTAGTCACACTAACTCTACCCTAATTTTGCAGCCGCTATCACTCTGCCTCCCTCAATCCCCTCCAACTCCAATGATTAATCCTTCCCTTCTCAATCTCCCTAATCCTCTCCAACTACCATAATCCCTTCCCAATCTCCTTAATCAGTCCCATTTTCCTCTGCGTAACACTAGGCGCCGACGCCGCCGAAGTTCATCGACCTCTTTGACAGAGACTGCGACGGCAACGAAGGCGGCAAGGTCCGGATCCCCTACACGCGACGACGACGAAGGAGGCAAAGAGCTCTCCGAATCCCCGACGCGCGACATCAACGACGACGGTGACGATCTCCGCCACTGCAGCGTTGGATTCGCGCCTCTGCGTTCTCCAATTCGGGGATCGACCAAAAGGCAGAAACAGAGGTTGTAGCCGACTTCTTTCTTCTGATAGCTGAATGTTGGTTTGCATGCAACAGGGGAGGGATTCCAGGGAGGAGATAAGGCAGTTGGAAGAAAGATCAAGAAAGAAGATGAGAGTAAAATTCTTTGATTTACTAAATAGAGAGAAAGATTGTGAAAGATAGGGAGTTAGGGACGGTAGAGAAGTGGAGGAAAGCATAGATCTGAGTCACTCTTCTCATTTTCATTTACATTAATTTTATTTTTTTCTCCCAATTTTTTTCTCAAACGACAACGTTTAGGAGGGGATTAATGTCAGCCCAGTTTTCGGTTTAAACCGGATTGAATCCAATCCGGTCACGGTTGAAACCGGGTGTCATCCAATCCCGTCTCCGGTTGTGGTATTTGTCAAAACGGTTTTAAAAAACCGGGTTAATCCGGTCCGGTTTAAACCAAACCGGATTGTTTCCCACCCCTACCTCCATCTGCTCGCCATCCTTCCCCTTCGCCGCGACCACGATTTGAGTTTTGTGAGGGCTAGAAATCTCGAGTCTTAGAATGAGGGATGAGCTTAGTTCGTGAGGCGGGGAGAATTAGAACGAATAATAATTTTTAACAAAAATAATGAAGTGGATTTTTTTATATTTTTTTAGTTTTTTAATTGTCACATCATATATTTAACTGTCAACTATTAAAGTTGACTGCCACATCAGACAAAATTAACGGAATTGGACGGAGAGTGACCAAATATGACATATTTGACTAAATCTAGTGACCATGAATGGAATTAAATATTTTCAATGACTAAACATGAACGTTTTTAGTAATCTTAGTGACCAACCTTGCAATTTACCCATTCGGAATTCGGAAGGAAAATATGAATAGTTTAGAAATCAAGGTTCTTTCAACCGAAACGAATTTCCGAATTTCCGACAGAAAAACCGAAATACTATAATTGCAAGCTCCAAATGGTGGATTTTTATGTTTGTAGTTGTTTTTAGACTTAAACATTTGAAATGTTTTATGACTTATGTGTTGAAAAGTTTGGTTTTATCATTGATGATGCATATAATTGATATTTATTGTTTATATTAGGGGTGAAAAATAATTTAAAAGTGAGAAAATACAAGTAGCTTCATAAATTCAGTTTTGTGTGAAAAATCGACCCGAACCGAATTATTATTCGGTTTAAACGACCGAACCGAATTATAATTCGGTTTGAGGTTTGCGAGACTTCGAGGACCCGGTCGGTATTCATAATTTCGGTTCGGTCGAAACCGAACCGACCGAATGCCCACCCCTAGACACAAGTACTTTCGAATTCTGACTCCGCCACTGATTGGTGGTTTCATTTTTATAGATAATGATCTATCTTTTTATGAAACAATGTTTCATGGATAATGCCACTCTTTCATAAAATAATATTTTTGTCGATAATGACAACTTTTCATAAAACAATGCACGAATGAACCCCCAAAAATATATGTATGGGACAGATGATGCAATGGGGCTCAAAATGATTATTCTTCTTCGTTCAGAAAACTTCTAAGTTTACTTTAGTGTTGTTAATTATAAAAGCTAAAGTGCTGATAGTTTTAATCTGTGGAGAAATTTCTTCTAATACAAATTTTTATGAATGATTGAAATGTTCTTTTCGAAAATTGAACGTAGTTTACGAATCTATCGCAATCCTAATCCCTCAGTTTCGGATTATCGTACGAACACCCTCATCCAGGATGAGATAGGGTGACAACCCTTTTAATTCTTCCTATTTTCAAATTAATGCTACAGATTGGATTAATGGTATTTTGGGACGAAAAATATTGACCACACTTGATTACTATCGATATTAATTTATCCAAAACCCTACATTAACTCTCTCTCTCTCTCTCTCCATCACCACCTTCTTCTTCCTCCCATCTCTTCCCTCTCTCTGTCGCCACCACTCGCAGCCCTCTCGTCGACCCGCCGCGCCCTCCTCCTCTCACCACCGCCGCAACCCTCCCATCGCCCCACCGCACCCTCCTCCTCCCACCACCACTGCAGCCCTCCCGTTGCAGCCATCATGCACTCCGCCTTCCACCACTGTCACGCCATCACCCTCTCCCCCTTGCAGCCCTCCTGTCGCTCTCCGCCTCCCACCATCGCTGTCGCCGGGAGGTCACAACTTCTCCCCTGGCTCCCCATTTCCTCATACCCCGATTTTTTTTTTAGATCTGTGATTTTTCAAATTCCAGATCTGGTTTTTTGTGTTAGTCTCTAGTGACACGCTACCACTGTTAGCGCTACCAGTGAGTATTGGTAGCGTACCACAGTCATTGGTATCATACCACTACCATTGGTAGCGCTACCAGTGAGTAGTGTTAGCGTACCACTGGTAGCGCTACCAGTGAGTAGTGGTAGCGTACCACTAGTAGCGTTACCAGTGAGTAGTTGTAACGTACCACTATCACTGGTAGTGTACCATCAGACGAAAATCACTACCACTAGTGCACTGACGAAGTGGTTATACTTTTTTGCAGGTGGCCGGAGTGAGTCTGATTGAAGGATTTCACCGGAAAAGTCTGTCGGTCGGAGAAAGTTAGGCGGTTGGAGCAGAGAGGTTGCTGAAAAAAGAAGAGAGAGATAGAGAAATATATAGGTCTATTAATTGTAGTGTTTAATTTTTTTTAAAAAACGTGTATTTAATATGAGTTTTTAATTTTCAATGTGTAATTAATATAATTAATAAATTTATTTTTTTCATACCTAAAATGCTTTTGGTTGTAAATCTCACAATCTCTTAGAGGAAGTGACCGTATCCCATTCCCTCATCCGCATAGAACCCAACATTAAATACTACCACCATGGCATTTTGTCCGCAAGCTAAATTGTGGCGATACCCATGGCATTACGTTTGAGCGCAGAGTTGCGACTCGAACCTCCCCTTCTCCCTAGCCTGTACCTTCTCTTTTGTTTTCTTGGCTTTGCCTCCCTTTAATGCAAAAAAAAAAAAATTTGTGGATTATGGATAATTTTGGGGTTAATTTCATGGTTGGTCACTGAAATTATAAAAAACGTTCAAGTTTCGTCACTCAAAATATTTAAATCCATTGGTGGTACTTCAGTTTACTAAAACCGTTCACGTTTGGTCACTCTCCGTCCAACTCCGTTAACTTTTGCTTACGTGGCGGTGTTAAATATGTGACGTGGCAATTTAAAAATAATAAATTTAATAAAATTAAATTTTTTAAAATGATCATCTCATTTCCACCTCATTATCACTTTTATTTAAAATAAATAAAAAACCCTAATTTCTTCTAATCCCCACTAACAAGTAACAATACCCGCTCTCTCTCTGGACACCCGCCACTGAGAATCACTCTCCCCCGACGAGCGCCACTTCATCACCCACGTCCTCGCCTTCTTTGCCGTCTCCGACGGAGGAAAGGCTTTCTTCAGTTGAATCCTTCGATATGAAATTCTCAATCCCCCTGCTTCCCACGTCCGTCAGTCAAGATCGAGGAAGCTAAGTGGTTTGGTCGGCTCTGCTACGTCGGAGCAGCTCCACCTCCGCTCCTACTCCTCCTTCCTCCGTCGTCACTCTCCTTCGCTTTCTTTTGCACACTCTTCCTCTTACCAAACGGACAAAACCTTTCCCGAATTCCGCCGGAAAATTGTCCCGGTTCCACTAAATAGTCCTCCAATTCTTACAGACAGAGTAACCGCCAGAGCGACTTCCTCCACCGATCAGAAAATCGGAGTCTTATCCGCGAATTCCGTTTCCAAGGCGAGGAAAATTTTGAAGGAAGGGAGAGGGGAAAAGGTTTTCGAAGAAAATTAGGATTTTATATTCATGTAATGTTGGGCATCATCTCGTGAAACCGATCTGCGTCGCCAGAGCAACTTCCTCCTGCAGCTGCGTCGCTTCTCCTTCTGCAGTTCTTCGCCATAGCCTTCGGCTTCTGGTTCGCGGCTACGCCTTAAATGAGTGAAACCGATCTGGACGATGGTGAATTCTCAATATCTGGCGGCTTCGATTCGCTTGCCTATCACGGCGACTACAGTCGCCCGTCGCCGCCGGCACCCGCTCCGCCTTCGCTCCCGCGCTCTGTCACCTGCGAGGAAGATCTCAAAGGGGTCGGTGGAGCAGCTCCCCTGAACCGCGGGCAGCAGGGGATTTTAACCACCTGGGGAAGTCTGGCCCGGCGGGGACGTCGCCTCCGACTGCAAAGCAGCGGAGATAAGTGGGACCGGCCGGCGAGAGCGGAGTTAAGGAAGTGGGTTTTGACGAGAAGAAGAGGGAGCTAGGGTTGTAGTGGAGCATATGCATTTGGGGATTTGGGGAGTAGAGATAGCAGGGGAAATTGGGATTTTTTACTTTCTAAGTGAAATGAAATTATTTATTTATTAGAAGAAATTAGAATTTTTTTATTTATTTTAAATAAAAATGATAATGAAGTGGAATTGAGATGACAAGTTTAAAAAATTTAATTTTATTAAAATTATTATTTTTAAATAAATTGCCACGTCACATATTTTAACGGTCAACTTTTGGAATTGACCGCCACGTAAGCAAAAGTTAACGGAGTTGGACGGAGAGTGACTAAACGTGAACGGTTTCAGTAAACTGAAGTATCACCAATGGATTTAAATTTTTCGAGTGACCAAACTTGAACTTTTTTTGTAATCTCAGTGACCAATCATGTAATTAACCCATAATTTTTATACATATATACAAGAAATAACATATCCAATTTAAGACAATAGAAACCGAGCAACCATTAAAGATTTAAGGATTTGGTAAGTTTATACACGATGATGATACATTATTTTGCCAATCAAATATCAATAATGGGAATCAAACGGTTGTGGATCTGTTAAATAAGTTGTACGGTGAGTTTGTCCGTAGCAAATTAACGTTAATGAGGAGAAGTGGGTGAAAATTGAAAAAGCAACAAACTGAGTGGGAAGTCCAAAAACGGCAGCGTGGGCGGGTCCAAATGCAGAGAGGCGACACGTGGTAGGAAGGGTGGGCCCGAGGGCGGATCCAGTGACTAGGGGGTGCTTAGTCACTTGACTGAGCCCCTCCCAGCCCTTAGATCTGGACCCTTCAATCCAATGGTTAAAAAGTGGGAAGGGCTATTTAATTAATGACAGAGGTAGTTTGGGTATTATGAAAAATTACGAAGTATACAAACCGGATTTACAATCAGTACAACCCATACAAACATACGAACAGTACAAACTAGAGCGACAAAACATACAAACAAATTTACAAACATTACAAACGTATGAACTGTACAAACAATACAAACTAGACCGACAAACAATACAAACCATACAAAAAGAAAAAACAACCGGGTTGACTTTGGAGGCTCCATCCCTATATAGAGGGGCTCCTTCCCAAAGTCAACCCGGGTGTTTTTTAGACATACAAACAGTACGAACATGGTGGACAAAAATGACAAACTAGACCGACAATTCATACGAACGGGAAAAAACACCCGGGTTGACTTTGGAGGCTCCATCCCTATATAGAGGGGCTCCTTCCCAAAGTCAACACGGGTGTTTTTTAGACATACAAACATTACGAACATGGTGGACAAAAATGACAAACTAGACCGACAATCCATACGAACTAGAAAAAACACCCGGGTTGACTTTGGAGGCTTCATCCCTATATAGAGGAGTTTCATCCAAAAGTCAACCGGGTTGTTTTTTAGACATAAAAAACATGGTTGACAAAAATAACAAAGTTTACAAAAGTTTACAAACATGGTGCACAAAAATAACAAAGTTTACAAACATTACAAAAAAACCCGACAAACATTACAAAATAACAAAGCATACAAACATTAAAAATAAATATGCAATTACTACATTACCCTTCATTAAATTGAATTAATAGGAGCCCTTAGATTTTAATAAGGTACAAGGGTGGAGATTCACTTAGCCATGTGACTAAGGGAACCCCCTTAATCACCAGATCTTAGCCCTCTTAAATCTTATCTCGATCGGAGACTTGTCGTGAACCGCACGCGTGATGAATGGATGGTCAAATATTTCAGACCGCAGCCAAAAAGAAAAAACTACAAATTTCCACGCAGAGATTTAAATTAATAATGCAGATTATTACCAAAAAAATGAAGAAAGATAGGAAAAATGCACCGAAAGGAAAATTGGAGGTAAACTATAGGATGACCAAAAAAAAAAAAAGAAGCCAATATTTAGATATTGCAAATTCATTTCAGTACAAGTCGAATCATGGCCATGGGGGGTTTTTTTTTTAGCCGATACATATATCTTCTAACCTATTAGTTTGGGTTTAAGACTTCATCAATTCTCTGCCATAATGTGGATGTTCGAGTTAGTGATCTCACTCACACAGAATCATCCTCCCTAGTCCCTTCGCTGCTTTGAAATGTTTTGCTTGCGATACTGCACCTAAAGATCATTCGAATTATATAAGAAATAACCAAGCAAGCAAGCTTCATCGTATAATGCAGGGGCGGAGCTACAGCTGGTCTCGGCCCCCCCCCCGGAGAATCGTGAAAGTTACGTTTAAACTACATCGATATATTGAAAATTTCGTAAAAATTCACAAACTATCTAATAAGTTTACTGTGCCAATTTTAATAACCAAAGTAAGCCTAGTCCATCGGGAGAGGAAGGGAGTTATTATGTAGCTGATTGGGGGTTCGATACTCATCCTCTGCCATTATATTATTTTTTATTTGCTTTCTGTTTTAATGTATCTGCATAATTACGTTTTTAAATTTATTATTTCTTTACTCATTTAATTAGATATAATTACTTTCAAGTTTCATGTTGTATGGTTTCTTTATTTCATTATTGCAATATTGTTTCTTTGCTCATTTAATTTCAAATTTAGTTTTTTACCACTTTGCAATTTTATATCACTGAAAAATTATTCATTTTGACCTTCCATAAGTTATTCTACATCAATATTTTGACTATAATCATCTAAAATGATTAATCATAATACTATTAAAAGTAAAATTTATTTTGATTGTCTTGCTTAGTTTTTAATTTTTTATCACCTTTCCGTGATAACAATATAAAATTTTTTCGGCCCCCCCGAACGTCAAATCCTAGCTCCGCCCCTGGTATAATGCCACATTCAACTCCTTGCCAGCGGCGGATCCAGGAAATAGTAGAGCACTAGGCCGGATTTTATTAAAAAACTAAATACCATAAAAGAAAAATAACTCTAATTTTTCTATAATGTCAATTTTACACGACTGTATTTTAATATAGAAAATTCATCAATAATAGAGTCTACATCCATACCAATAATATACTCTCTTTCAAATGAAATAGTTAAGCAATCACTGAGAAATTCATCGCTCATCTTGTTAAGCAAATAAGTTTTCACATGTTTTATTGTTGAAAAGGTTCTCTCCGTAGTAGATGTTGAAACGAGCAACGTCAACACTGTACAAATCAATTGACTAATCAATTTGTATTGAATGTCCAACCCTATTTTCACCAGCTGCTCTAATAATTTTTAAAGGGAACAAACCTCATATTTCTATTTCTCTTTTACGTTTTAGACTTTAAGAAATTTAGGTTCATTGTTTTTCTTTAGAAGAAAATCATTGAGCCTAGAATTTATAGGTTGAATTAAGTGTTATGGTTTGAATATGTTCATCTGAATCATTTTCCAAATTAAACACAATCTTATTTTAAATTGACACTAGTCCGAATATCTTAAAACGAAAAATTTATAAGTACTATACTAGCTTTGGATCCAGGGGAGGGCTAGGCCGGGGCCCGGGGTGGCCACCCCCTGGATCCGCCACTGCTCCTTGCCTTGACGAAACCCCAAATTCCATCTCTCTTCGACTTACATATTGTCTCACAATCAACCATGTGAATACATCAACCATGTGAATACATCTTGTTCCAGCTGACCACCCCCAAATGAAGCTTTGTATTTTATCCATCTAGTCGCAAGTTGTCATCGACAGTATATCGTTATTAGGATTTTTGTAATAAATAGAATTGCCACCGATTTTGAGATTGAATTGGACGGATTAGAAATTTGCTCCCCCGCTGATTTAGTTTCTTCCCATTTTTGGTTTGATTGAAATTTAAAACAGCATGTTGTTTTGATTTTTTTTTTTTCCGATTTTCATTTTCCCAGTTGAACTGACCGGTACGATTCAATTTTTTAAACCATGAACACGCCGCGTTCTAAAATACGCCACCTTCACTTTCTTTCTCTTCTCATTTCCTAGACCCGCAGCCCTCCACTTTCTCTCCTTTTCTTTAATCGAATTTCTCAGTTTATTTCTTTTCATTTCCTTCATTTTATTTTACTGCACACTGTTTTTTTTTTTTCCACCAAGACATCTCTCTTATATTGTAATTTTACTGCGCGGTTTCGTGTTGCAGTAGTCTTATTTGGCAGCTGCATGCCCTCACATTCTTCTCTTATATGTTACGTATTCTCCTGCTTTTATTTATTAAGAACTGGCTACTGCTGCTAGCCCAGAGTAGTACTTCTGCCGCCAGCCAGCAGCCCCAGTTCAAAATCAACTTCCATGTTACTCCAAATAGAACAACCTGTTACTCTCAATCAGAGAGAGTCTAGTAATTAGCTTTTATAACGTACCAATAATCAGTTTATCGCAATAATTTAACTTATCGAAAGAGAACAAGGTTGAAATAACATTAATTTATGCACGCAGTTATCCATGAGTTTAACACAAACTGTTGATCGATATATACATATTCCGAGCAAATACAAAAGAATGTACTAGTATAACTCTCAATTTTGGACCATTCTGTCATCTCTGGACTGGTCATAATCTCCCATTTATGCTGAATGATGCAAGTGTTTGGTATTCAACTGAAACAGATAGTTTAGGATGTAGAATCATAGGAGTGTTTCCAAACATCAAATTTTTTAAAAACTCTTGTAATTTCAAAGGGTGCTGACTGTAACCTATCTAGCTAGCTAAACAAACAATTAACAGCCTTGGTTAGTAGTACTAATCAACCATTTCTTGGTCATGCTAACAACCCAAAAAGAAATTACGAAAAAAGCAACAACCTTTACTTCATCAAATTTTCTTCTTTAATAAATTATAAATTACAAAATTTGTTCTTCTCTCGAAACAGTTTAAAGCTGCGACGGAAGCGCCATATACAGAAAAGGTGTGTGGTTTGTGTGTAGCGCAGGATAAGAGCATGCACACTCTTTCCCACTTCCCTTCTTCCCAAGCTGAATAATTTTATTATTATTATTATTATTGAAAAGGCAAAAAAAAAACGAAGAGAGAAGATAGGAGTTCATAGTTCAGTGAAAGGTCGACCTCTTTTTGAGAGAGAAAGGCAGGATTTTGAAAGGAGCCCAAGAGGAAGAAGACGACGGAGGGAGGGCAGAAAGAGGAGAAGAATGAAGAATGAAAGATTCATTGCTTTGATCGGCGTGCTTGTGTAGGAACTCATGGAGGTGGTGGGTGGGTGGGTTTTCTTTGAGGACTTGTGTCGAATAGTTGGAGAGCATAGATAGCCCCCCCTTGTTGTAAAAACATAAAAGGGGAGCCCTTTTCATCTCCTTTTGCAGGGGTTTTCCTTTGATTTTTTTTTTGTTGGTCTCTTTTGGAATTGGGGATTGGATTGGACCCCTCTCTTTCACTTTCTCCCTCTCACTCTGTCTCTCTCTGGTCTTAAGCAGCTGAAGAAGAAACAAAGACAGACAAGTTTCTTTCTGTTTTGTGACCACTGGGAAAGCCTTCCTTTTTATGGGTGAACATGAGATTCCCTTGTCATTCCTCGAGCTCCTCCTCCTGCTGCTGCTTCTGGAGCAGAGTAGTCTTTTCTTCATTTCTTTTGATTTGAAAGCTTGGACTGAGGTTTAGTCCTGTTCTTTTCCCCTCCTCCCCTTTTGCTATTGGCCAAGAAGAGCATTAAAAGACAAATGCTTTTGGTTGCTTTGAGCTGAAGAAGAAGAAGAAGAAGAAGAAGAAGAAGAAGAATGAGAAGGATGGGTTAATGGAGTTGGTTTCTTTTGAGTTGCTCTTGCTGCTGGAATCCTGTTGAGTCCCAAAAAACAGAGGAAGTGTTGAACCGGAAAACAGAGCAACTGCAGAAACAGAGCCCACCCCAAAAAATGGCGTGTGTCGAAGAAAAGGGGAAGGGCAGCGGATTGGTCGGTGCCGGAGCACAACTGCCGGCGACTCTAATGGAAGAAATGAAGCTTCTGAAAGAAATCCAGGATCATTCTGCTGGTCTGTTGTCATAAAGTTTGGATTTTTTAAAACCCCTTTTCTAAAGTGTTGATCGTTAACATTGCACGAGCTGAAACATCCTCTTTCTGGGTTATGTTGTAGTGTTGGGATTTATTCTGTTGTTGTTGTTGCTCTTTTGGGTTTGTCTTCAGGGAACCGTAAGGCAATAATGAACACAGAGCTGTGGTACGCCTGTGCTGGCCCGCTAGTTTCCTTGCCTCAGGTTGGAAGTCTCGTCTATTACTTCCCACAGGGTCACAGCGAACAGGTTATTCTCCCCTTCTCTCGCTCACTCTCATAAATGCTTCAGTTTTCAGTTTCATATATTTTCATTTCAAGTTCATTTCCATGGTGGAGGTGTTGGTTTTCCAGGGCAAGGTCCTTTTCAGGAGTTGATGGGGATTTTTTTTTGTTGCGCTAACTGGTTAAGTATCAATGTCAAACATTTTGGCTAAGTTTCTAGACTGAACTTTATTATTGTTAGAGCAGTTTCCTCTACATCTGATTTGCATTCATCATCAATTTTGTTTGGACTTTTGGGTTGTTGGTAGTGCCATCCATCTCAAAGTGTCTCTCACTTCATGCTCTTTAGTGTATGGCTCTGTCCCCGGCTAAATGTACTCCTACCCTTTTCCGCATTTTGCTACTATAGTTCTTCTCTCAATTTTGTCTCTATAATTAGGGTGGTTGACAGAAAAATAACTTAACTAAAACCACAATCTTGCTAGTTTGGTGGTAAAATTCAAGACTTAACTCGTGATTGCTTGATAAGCAAGCTATTGAGCTTTGTTATTTTTGGGCTTCTGTGATGTAGGTTGCAGTTTCTACAAAGAGAAGTGCTACTTCACAAATCCCCAACTACCCAAACCTTCCATCTCAGTTGCTGTGCCAAGTTCACAATGTCACCCTCCATGTATGCCATTTTTACCCATCCCTTTGGTTCTTAACTTCCCTCTGCAGTGTTCCCTCTATTTGACACTAGCTATCTTGGGTGATCATTCATTAGGCAGACAAAGAAACGGATGAAATCTATGCACAAATGAGCCTTCAACCTGTCAATTCAGTAAGCTCCCTCTTCTAGACTCGACTAAAAATTGTTTCTTTTACCTATTGGTGACTAATGTATTCATCCATCTCTTTGTAGGAGAAAGACATCTTCCCTATTTCGGACTTTGGATTGAAGGGCAGCAGGCACCCCACCGAGTTCTTCTGCAAAACTTTGACAGCAAGTGACACGAGCACTCATGGTGGTTTCTCAGTCCCTAGGAGGGCAGCAGAGAAGCTCTTCCCTCAGTTGGTCAGTTTCCGATTTCCACGACCTAAGATATCTCTTAGTTATACCTTATTGGGTTGGAGAAATAAACATAAAAAAGGTGAATCCTTTTTGGTTCAGGATTACACAATGCAACCTCCAACTCAGGAGCTGATAGTTAGAGACTTACACGACAATTCCTGGACGTTTCGCCACATCTATCGAGGTCAACCAAAGCGACACCTCCTCACAACTGGGTGGAGCCTTTTTGTAGGATCGAAAAGGCTGAAAGCAGGAGATTCCGTCTTGTTCATCAGGTAAGTTGATGCTTTATTTGTCTTGATTGATGGGTTTTGATTCATTGCTCTTATCTCGTATGGATACTTAATGGAATTGGTTGGACAGGGATGAGAAGTCACAGTTAATGGTGGGAGTGAGACGAGCAAATCGTCAACAGTCGATGCTGCCATCTTCGGTTCTCTCTGCAGATAGCATGCACATTGGTGTCCTTGCTGCTGCAGCTCATGCTGCTGCAAACAGGAGTCCTTTCACCATCTTCTACAATCCAAGGTAACTAACTTCTAAAGTTTCAGTCTTTATGCATTGTGTTTCTTGTGGATATGCCTTGCTGTGCAGGTAAATGAAAGGGCCTGACTTTTTATGGTTATTGGCAGGGCATGCCCTTCAGAGTTTGTCATTCCTTTGGTCAAGTACAGGAAAGCTGTGTACGGAACTCAGGTGTCCGTTGGGATGAGGTTTGGGATGATGTTTGAGACGGAGGAATCGACCAAACGAAGGTCTAATTTGATCTTTTTTTCCAACTGTTCTATTACTAACTATGTTGAGATTGCTTTTTAAACAATGTGTGCTTTCCTGTTGAACAGGTACATGGGGTCAATAGTGGCTGTTAGCGACTTAGATCCATTGCGGTGGCCTGATTCCAAATGGCGAAATCTCCAGGTGGAGTGGGATGAGCCAGGATGTTCTGACAAGCCAAATCGAGTCAGTCCATGGGAAGTAGAAACTCCCGAGAGCCTCTTCATTTTCCCTGCTTTAACCTCAGGTCTCAAGAGGTCCATTCACGGTGGTTACTTAGGTAGTAGACCAGAGCTTTATCTCAAACCCACTGGTTTCTTAATTTTCTCCTCTGAGTGATGATCTGATTCTGATGCTATACCTTTTGCATTTATTAAGGAGGAGAAACTGAATGGGGAGGCATGGTCAAAAGACCCCTAATCTGGCTTCCTGATGGTGGTAATGGAAACCTTCCTTACCCACCAACAATCCCCGATTCTGACCGGCTGCTTAAGATGTTAATGAAACCACCATCTAATAACTATCCTGGACTCTATCCTCCTGCCTTCCAAGACGTCTCTGCTGCCAAAGGATCACCGATAGAAGATGCTAGGATCATGAGCCAACAGCCAGAGGTAGCAGCTATGTTCTCAGGAAACCATCAAATTTATCAGCAGCAACAGCAAAAATCGTCGTGTATAGAGCAATGCGAGGTTGGGAATCCTTCGTCATCATCCAGAACCAACAATGTTCCTGGAAATACAAATCCTGTAACAAAACCTGACAAAAAGCAAGAGCCAATCCCGCCGGAGAAGATGGTGAAATCAGAACCTAAGTTGACCCAGATAACTTCTGCTGAACATTTACCAAATGGCCACTGGTCTATTATGCAGCAGCCTCTTCAAGAGCCATCATCGTCAATTGTTCAGCCTCTTCAGCAACCACATGTCCCTCAACCTGACCAAAACCATCTTCCGTTTCTAGACACAGTCGACGAATGGACCTCACAGCAGCCTCCAGCAATGCCTGTCTTGTCATCAATCCAGAGACAGACCGGGGCAATGTCAATGTTCGGCCTGCAAGAACCATCTCCTCCCATCGTCTTTCCTGAAACATTAGTGAACCAGGATATGTGGGAGCATCACCAGATGAACAACCTTAGGTATCTAACCCAATCGACCCAGTTCATACCAATGACTCAACCGGACCATTGCACCTTCAATTCGGGTGATGAGAGCAACGGCCAAAGTGGGATCTATGGCTCTCTCAACAATGGCCACCCTGGTGGTATAGTGATTGACCCTTCAAGTACTATTCTGGACGAGTTCTGTTCCTTGAAGGATCAGGATTTCCATACCAACCCTTCTTCAGATTGCCTTGTGGGCAACTTCAGCTCGAGTCAAGATGTTCAATCTCAGATCACTTCTGTAAGTTTGGCGGACTCTCAAGCTTTCTCTCAGCAGCAGGAGTTTCCTGATAGCTCTGGTGGGACTTCTTCTAGCAATGTGGAGTTTGATAAGGGCAATAACCTCGTCCAAACTAACTCCTGGCAGCAAGTTGCTCCCCGCGCGAGGACTTACACAAAGGTGCGATGAACTATCTGACATTTGGGAATATTAGTCTTGAACTAATAAAAAAAAACTATTCATGATTTTAAGATTTTTATATCATTGAAGAAATGTGTTAGATGCACCAGTGCTCACTATAGTATGGTGTTTGTGATTGAATGGTCACTAAACTAGAAATCTTAACTTAATACTTGACCTCAGTGATCTACAGAGATTTGATATATTGATTCCCTCTTGAATGCTAAACTGTGACTCTGTAATGGATTAAAAAAACAGGTTCAGAAGGCAGGGTCAGTTGGGAGATCGATCGATGTTTCGAGCTTCACGAACTATGAGGAGCTCTGCTCGGCGATCGAGTGCATGTTCGGGCTTGGTGGGTTGCTGAACAATCCAAGGGAGTCAGGGTGGAAGCTGGTTTACGTGGACTACGAGAATGATGTCCTGCTCATTGGCGATGATCCTTGGGAGTAAGAGAAAATTCACTGCATTTATTATCCCCTCCCTTTGCTTTCTATTGCATGATAATGGAAACCTGAGATGTTTGGTATTTGGTTTATGTGTTTTGAAAAGGGAATTCGTAGGATGTGTTCGATGCATAAGGATTCTATCACCTCAAGAAGTTCAACAGATGAGTGAGGAAGGGATGAAGCTTCTCAATAGCGCGAATATGCAGCAGGGGATCAACATTGCTTCTTCTTCCATTGTACAAGGTTAATGCCGGTGACTCGATAAATGTGAGAGGGATACAATGAATTTGTGGTTTACAAGGGAGCAAATGGGGCGACTGATCGAACTTCGAGACCTGTTAGGAAGTGGATCCAGTACAACCATTACTCACCATATCAGCAGCTGCAGCTGCAGAAGCTGTAGCTAGCTAGGAGTAGGCATTGCGGAGCTTTTGATTATTGTCGGCCATCACCTTGTTAAGGGTGCGGCTTTCCTCCATGTATGTTGTAAGTTGTAAGCTAATAGGATGCAGTTGATTGAGTATGTATAAGATTGGCCAGGAATTGAAAAATGAGAATATTGTTAACCTACATATGGTCAAGTCCCAGGCCCTGTCATGTGGGCAGAGTGCAGACCATCTAAAATTGAGATACCTGATTGTCAATGGCAATACATTTCCAGTTGTGCATCAAAATGAATCGGTATTGAAATCTTTGATGGAATAGTAAAAGACCAATTAATCTGGAAGCATCGTCTTTCTAGGTAAATGCAGATTCTATTGGTAACAAGCATAATGTAATCACAGTTGGGTAAAAATTCATGAATACACTATAAATTTCCCCATACTCCTAAGAGTTCATACTAAGTTCCACACCTAAAAGTTCCCCCTAAAAGACTAAATGTTACACAAGGAAAAGACAGACAAATTTTACATCAGAACATAAATATATGGCTTTCTTCTGCTCTTCATTCCGGTTTGAAAGTCAGAGACCTCTAAATGTGCTTATTGCATGGTAAGGGGAATATAATCTCAATGTGGGGATTTTGACAATGCAAGCTTAGCTTCTCCCGTTCGAACAAAAACCAAGTATGCTTACCTCTTTTCCAGTTTCAGCCTCTTGCCGGCTTTTGAAGCACTGCAGATAGATAAACTTCAGACTTGCCAGTTGCTGCATCGACCTTCTCTCCCACAACCCATTTCAACTTCTTATACCCGAATCTCTCGATCAATCTCGTCAACACTCCTTTCTTCTCATCATTAGCACAATAGAAGTTATCCAACCAAAACAAACCACCTGGCCTAAGCACACGATCGATGTCAAACATCAAGAACTCGAGCTTTTCCACCTTGCTACCAACATCCAATCCGCTGGACACATGAACCAGATCGAACACATTGTCATAAAATGGAAACCTATGGTCCAAACTCAAGTACAGAGGGAACAGCCCTCTTGAAGCCACAAACTCACTAAATGGAGCATCGACATTCAATGTGTTTGTAATCACAGTGACATTCCTCTCAGCCATTCTAGCAGCAAAAGTCCCCGATCCACCACCGATATCGAACCCTATTCTAATCCCACCGCTGCCCAACCCTAAAACGTCATCCAACAAGAAATCATTCTTCCCTTTGGACTTCACATACCTCTGATTCTCAACCCCAGCCAAATCAAAGCAATTCACACATTCCCTACTCAACTTCTTCTTACTCAAACAATCAAACCCTTTGCAACCATAACCACTCCAACTACCAACCACCTTATTGTCAACGACAGAGCTCCAAAGAGACAAAGGAAAAGGTTTCAGAAGCCCCAACTTACTCCCACCTTTAGCAAAACACCTCCTTCTCGGCAAAGGCTCGCACCCACGAAGTATCAGCTTCTGAGCAAGACTCCAATCATCAGGGCAAGAACCAGAAACCTTGTAGTTCATATACTGAGACAGCAAATCCGTCGACTTCTCACAGGAATGGCCAACTGAAGCCACCATTTCAGTGATCCCAGTTCTTGAATCTTTCCCTAGTGGCAGTTGGTGATGCTGGAGGTACAATTTGAGCTCACTGGCGATGTTGGGTCTTGAGATGTCGATGCTGTCGTAACCCAGAAGCTCCTTCTCCATCTTGGCGAGCTTTCTCTGAGATGAATCGATCTCCCGCAGGATTTGGGAGACATGCTCGGAGATCAAGGAGATGTTCTTATGGGAATTGAGATTGTGATGGTGGTGAGTGGGGGAGTAATTGAAGGCGTAGAGAGCGAAGAGATTTGTAGTGAGGACTGAAAGGATCATGAGAAGGTTTACCGCCGATGAGCAGAGTGTTGCTCGCTTGAATCTGGCGGTGCCGTCGCCGACTTTCAGCGACACTGATCCCATCTTTTTTGTTGTTGGGTATCTTGCTTTTCTGCTGCTGCTGCTGCTGTGTAAAGATTGGAGCTTTGGGAGTGAGTGAGTGGAAAGAACTCAGATTTGGGGTGGAACAAGTGGGATTTGTTTAACTAAGGAGGGAAAAGGAGATGTGATTAGTGGGTGAGATTTTGGATTTAGGACAGCGGGGTGAAGAAGTGTTTGTCGGCTGCGGTTTTGCTGTTGTAAATTTAACTTCCTTTCCTTTTTCTTCTGACTTTGGACTTTTGACGAGCAGAGTGAAGTGCAGTGGTGAGCTTTGCTTGCTCTCTACACGGGAATACTGCAACTAGCCACTAGCCAGGAAACTTAGGGCTAATTTAACAAATGGTCACTGGAGTTTGAAGTCACTCACTAATAGGTTAGTTAAGCAAATTGTATCATTAAAATTCTGGAATTAACATAATAATAAATTATAAAATGCTAATTATGCTCTGTAGAGTGTAGAGTGTCGATCCATATCAAGTTTGCTTTCTGATTGTCTGAAATATGACATCATCTCGTGAAATCAATAACATTAATAAACTAGGCCAAACTTGATTCTATCTAGCTGATAATCCATTTTGGTTGATGTGATGTATATTTAAATATTACGAGACTAAATGTCCATTGTTGATTTGATATATATACATATATATATATATACACACGACATGTTGTTGCTCATACTCCATTAATCTATTTAATTTTTTTCCAATAATCCATTCAATGGCAAAAAGGAGTAACCAACTCGAGAGTAGACTATGACATCATTGAAAATAATGACTACAAAGGGTGTTCTACGTTATTAAAAAAAGACATTCTCATTCAACTTTGCTTCTCACGGTTTGTTTTTCATTTAGGCTATTGGTGTAATGGTGTTTCATTTATTGGTAATCACTAACCGTCAAATTACAATCGTTAGAAAATAGAATTAGATCCTGTTGTCGGTGGAGCATTTTTGTTAATAATTACTGTTGCTTACATTTAAAGGGAATCTTCACACTCACGAGGGATTGGGACAGACAGATGATTCTGCTGTAAATGGACTGAGCCCAACCCTACCGACCATTTATTAAGGCTCAACCTGCATTAGCCATTTGGCCCAATCCATTTATTGGTGCCCCACCGATGTTGACAATTTTGGGCCCATTGGGCACATAACCACTGACTTGAGTCAATCACTCAATCTCAATCCCCAACGCACGGCACGTTCCCACTGGGCACTGGCAGAGACTAAACCGGTGAACATAAAACACTAGTCTAATGTAAGCAAGCACATGACCTAGTAATTTAACAATCAGTAGTAAAATAGATGGAATTGGAAATGGAGCTTCCTTTACATGCTCAACAATGAGAGAGTTGGTAAAATCAGAAGCACTGTCAATCTATCTGTAAACATAACTGGACATGGTAATCAATGTGAGCCTGAATCGCTAGCTCATGTGTCTCATCCAAAACAACTGTGCCATAATGTGCTACAAATATTCTTATTCAGCTAACAAAAACACGGACTCCCCGTAGTTCATCACACAGCAAATCATCCAGCAGCAAGTGCATGATCATTTGGGGTGTCCTCCCTTGGCTCCAATCGGGGTCTTCTTCGTCATCTGGTAAGAGATTCAGAATTGATAGTTCAATCATCACAAGTTTAAAAGTGACAATGAATCGAAGATGATGATGAGTGTGTTATACTCATACATTCAGAAACATATACCAGACGAACTGCACAATGTCATACATTCACATCAAACTACTTAGCACCTGGATTATACTCTATTCAAGATCCTGAGCTATGAGAACAGCACCAGTGTATTAGAACTAGTATATCTTTGATTTTCCCTTATAATCATACCATGTATTCACCAAAAGAAACAGGAATAAGTGCAGAGGAGAGTTCGGGTCCGCACATCTTGCGGTTCATATGACATGCATTCACATAGAAACTACTTAGCACCTGGATTAAACCCTGTCCAAGAGCCTGAACTATGAGAACAACACCACTGTACTAGAACTATTATATATGTGATTTCCCCTTCTAATCAAACCATGTATACACCAAAAGAAACAGGAACAAGTGCAGAGGAGGGTTCGGGTCCGCACATCTTGCGGTTCATATGACAAGGATTCACATAGATACTACTTAGACTAGATCATTGGATTATATATATCCTATCAAGCTCATTATTCGTGATCGCGACCGACAGCCCTACCGAATTAGAAGCCTATTGCTATAACATTTGCCTGGACAATCCATTCTATTGGGAAGATCAATGCTCACTCTCTCAAGCCATAGAATAACTAACCTCTGAAACTTCGCATCACCTTGATCAAGCTAAATTCACAAACTAGAAATCTCAGAAATCATCACCTTCTCAAGCCATAGTCTCAAACTAGAAATCTGAGAAACCCAGCTCCACAATCAAGCATGGATGCCAGGATTTTACAGGAATCGAATAAATTTCTTTTCTCTCCAAATTCATGACTGCAGCAACTGCTACATCTACAGACCGAGCTGGGAGTTAAGAAGGAATTAGTAATTACTATTACCGTAAGATACTTGAGCTTCAAACTTCCGTACACTACCCCGACACTGAACGCCGATGCACGAGCCACCTATATCACACCACCAATTCAATCCGCAATCGTAAGGAATCCGTCGAGAATTTGAATACAAACCTACCGTTTGGTTCTCGATTAAAAGAAGGCAGACTTGAGGAGAATCGACACTGATTACAGGAAGAACGAAGGAAAAAGGAATTTACCAGACAGAGGGTGCTTCCGCCTGAGTAAGGACCTAGTACCGGCATTGCTCTCTTCTTCTGCCGCGCTGTAGAGAAAAGAATCAAAAACCCTAGAGATCGCCGGAAATCGGGAAAAGTTTAGGCCACGATTTCTCTGAATTATTTTTCCCGTCTGCTGCTCCCTCTTTTCTTTATCTACCTTCTCGTTTACGTGGACGGTGGATCGGAAATCAGATTCAGGACCCGGAATTAGTCGGCAGCGGGTTATAATTTATAAACCGGATAAGGGCTGTCCGGTCCGGTAAAAAGCGGCGGTTAATGTCGGTTAGATTTATAGGCAATCAAGCTCGCTGGGTATTTTCTCGAGAATCAAACGGGAAGCGGAGAACGGAAAAAGGGAGAATTTTGATTTTCCATACGATTCGAAATCCTTACGCCGTGGGGAAGAAAATGGGAGCTTCGTCGTCGACACAGCAGGCCGGTTCGAGCGAGCAAAGAGAAGCGGAAAGCCTCGCAGCTTCTGTTGGAGCACTTCCTATGCTCCAGAACTCCTTCGCGAAGCTTGCCGATCCTCAAACCAGCGCAATTCCTCTTGAATCACTCCAGGTAAAAAGTCTAATCCAACACCAAAGAATCGAACTTTTTCCTTCGTAAATGACTTCCCCCATAAGTTCACGAGCACGATCAATACTCTAGCTGGATTATCTTACTGATTGAGTTTTTTCAATTCCTTTTTTCCTTCTTAGAAATGCTTCGGTGTTAGTTACGAAACCCCAGACTTCGAATCAACTGAAGCGCCCGACCCAAGTTCGTTTCTGGGAGTTCTGAATCATCTGGGGAAGTCCTTAGTGGACGAATTCTTCCTTGCGGAGAAGGAAGGGATCAGTTGGATTGAGTTCGTGAAAGGCTACGTGAAATGCTGTGGAAGGATGACTGCTTCGATGTCACTCAACGTTCTGATGAGACTGTTTGCTACGACGCTGGCGAGATCTGGGTCTCCTTCGAAACTGGAGTTTGAGTCAATGGATGATGGTGGTTATAAGATAAGTGGTTATCTGTTACCAGCTGATGTGCTCGTTCTGCTATGGATGTCTTGGGCGATACTGTGGGATTCAAAAACTTCGAATGGGAAAGAGAGAACCCTATTCCTTCCGGATGTCAGTCATCTGGCGTTGTCTGCTGTTGTTTCGTGTTGTGATGGTCTTGATGGAGTAGACTTCTGGGTCTGTGATTTAGCTGGTCTAGAAGTTCAGCTTCCTGCTGGGAAGTTCCTTGCTTGGGCATTGGCGACTGCTCCAAGCTTGACAGATTGTTTGACTCAGTTCATCAATTCGAGGCTGCAGAATGGTGTTTCTTCAGGGGTAAGAGAGTAATGTTTATGATGTTTTGTGTTCTTCTCTTGTAATGTTCAAGTCCCTGAATGACGATTTTCTTCATGAACTGGTAGGATGAGTCTGCACAAGGTACCTCGATTCCTGGAGGGTCTGTATTATCGAGTGCGCGCAGTTCGTATCTCTTGACATGTGGACGTGCATGGGCGATTTCTCTTTCTCTCAGGAGCGCGATTAGTGTGGAAATTCTTAAACCATACTTCCCTAGTGACGGTGATCAATCAGATGAACACGTTCTCTATCGGTTTGTTTTCCTACACTGCTTGTGTACATATATTTATGTATACATCCCATTTTGAAACTGAAGTTCTATTGTTAAGTTTAGAAAGGAATTCTAGATTGACCTCCGTTCATTCTACTATTTAGGTCATCTGTTCACGGCAAGGGCTTGAATAGATTCTGGTCTAATGTTGAAGGTTATCATGGTCCATTACTTATCCTGGTGTCTGCTACTTCTGGAGATACTCATGGGGATAACTCAACTGCAAAGAAATGGACTATAGGTGCTCTTACGCAGCAAGGGTTGGAGAACAAAGAGAGTTTTTATGGAACCTCTGCAACTTTATATGCTATCTGCCCTGTGTTCCATGTATTTCCACCTTCTGGTAATCTGAAACTTTAAACCCTTCTTCTGATCCCTTTATCATTGATCTTTCTTGTGATGAATGGTTCTGAAAGCTTTTGTTTTGCATCTGTTTAACAGGAAAAGAGAAGAACTTTGTTTACAGCCACCTGCATCATGCTAGGGGATACGATCCACACCCAAAGCCTGCTGGAATCGGGTTTGGTGGATCAATGGGGAACGAAAGGCTATATATCGATGAAGACTTTGCTAGGGTTACTGTTCGTCACCATGCAGTTGACAAGACTTACCAAAATGGTCCCCTCTTCCCCAATCAGGTAATTACTCCTGGCTGCGAATACAGCTCTCATCAAAACCAAATGGATCTTCTCAGTGGGCTAACTAATCTTTTCCATATCGCAGGGGTTTCTCCAAGTTGAGGCTTTGATTTCAGAAGTCGAGGTCTGGGGACTTGGTGGAGAGGCGGCAAGGTCAGTACAAACTTCATACAAGAAACGGGAGGAGCTTTTCACTGAGCAGCGACGAAAGGTGCCCTCTATTGCAGCTTCAGACTAGGTTCACTGTTTAAAGACAACTGTCTCAAATTACACAAATTTTATCTTTCTCAACTTTTGTTTTGCAGGTCGATCTGAAGACTTTCTCGAACTGGGAAGATTCACCGGAGAAGATGATGATGGATATGATGGGTGACCCTAACAGAGTTCGTCGAGAAGACCGCTGAAAACTGTATCCCTCTCGCCATTTTCCTTCATGATAGATGAAGGATTAGAGCGGCGACTGATGAAAGAGGCATCTTGTCCGGATTTTGAGTTGTTTGTGTGTACAGAATGCTACTGAGAGATGAGCTATCTTGTCCGGATTTTGAGTTGTTTGTTTGTACAGAATGATGCTGAGAAGTTCGTCTTGAAACTTAAGTTGTACAGAGTGTTCCCTACTTAGCCTCACTTGGCTGTATCAACAATAAACACTAATAAAGCCTCGTCTTCTCATCGACAAAGCAATTGCAGTAGTAAAACCTCATTCTCTTGTTGACAGAGCAATTTATTCTATCAATTTTAGGATCGATGCTCGTAAATTACTCGAGCTATTCAATGCACAAGTTCAGCATTTATTGAAGGGACCATACAGTTTGCCGTTGGATAATGGATGAGAACCTTGATAAACAGTTTTAACATCAGTAACATCCTAAAAATCAGATGATTGTATAGAGAAAAGTAGGCTAGCCTCTAGCTGATGATTGTTCAGTCACAAGCATATGCAGCAGCTGCAGCAGTAAAATTTAATCTATGATCTTATCGAAACAATGAGAGTTGCACTTCTGCTGAAGATTCCATCAACTAGTGCCGATTGAAAAAGAGATGGATATCACTTCTTGTCTTCTGCTTTCCTTGGCTGGGGTCAAAGATGAAAGAGTAGCATCAGCAGACCAAGAATTGGACAGTTGGGGATTTTGTTGCTCGAGAACAATGCAGATGAAGATAGAGCGCATTGCTACTGATAGATGATGAACATATCCAATTCTCCATTCAAAGGCAAAAGGAAGATTAAAACACAAACGGCTATCAAACAGGAAAATTAGCAAATATGTAACGTACTAAATCCCACGACGTAAATCGAAAGATAACCAGACATGAAAAGCTTGGTTTTTCAAAGCTGAATCCTAGCATTTGAGACATTCAGGCTTGGATGAAAGGAGATTTAATCAGCTTAAAGACCTGCTACATGGGTCAGATCGTTCGGAAAAAGAAAAAAAATCATCATTCAAATCTTTTTTTGGTCTGTCCAGTATTATCATCAGGTTCCTGCTAAACAAACGAGGCTTCTTGTTGCAGAATATATCTCATAATAGTGCAGGTGCAGATAAGGACAGTAACTGTAGAGAGATATACTGATGTTCTATCTACATTTCACCAAATGAGGATAAACCAGGCAGGCATGGCAATCATGTTAATCCAACTAGTGACTCCACCAACACACAGTAAGCTAGGCAAAAAGAGGAACACCTAAGCTCACCACCTGTTCGACGAAATGCCCCAATGACAAAACAAAGATGCCACCATAATTCAACAAGGGAAGGAGCCAAATGATTCACAAGGCCAAGCAGAAATAAGCAGCATTGAACCAAAGAGATTAAAACCCCATAATAAACACTATTTGAACGGGCAGGACACGCCACCAGAACACAAACCATAGGTCATGGATTCAAGGAAATGAAGAAGAGAAAGGGGAAAACAAACCTTGGTTCCAGGAGCAGGGATATTGAGCTCTTCGTCAGGGATGACAACCGGCCATTTCTCCCCAGCTTCCCGAAACATTTGCTCCGTCTCGAGGTACTGGCCTTTCTCCAGGATCATGTTCCGTATCGTCTGCGCAGTAGTCTGGGTGCCATCGAAGACCTCCTCGACGCCGTTGACGAAAGTGACGGTGATCTGCGGCGGGTGGTCGTCGGTGCGGCGCTTGACTTGGACCTGGCAGGCCGGATTCGATTCTTTAGCCTTGCGAGCGTTGCACTGCGCCAAGAACTCCATACACGAAGCCAGGCGCGGGTCCAATGCGTTGAACTCTATCCTCACCTTCGATAGAAACTTCAACATAATCGCAGCTTGCTTCTCCCAATTTAACTTGTTATCTTTCCTCTTCCTTTCGCTCGCCGTCGATTTTGGCTGACACTGACTGAACGCCGGAGCCGGAGAGAGAGAAATCCCAGTTGAACTTTTTTATGAAAGCGACGGAGCTGTCTCTGCTCCTCTCCATTTGGTTAGTTCGGCGGGATATTGGGCTTACTACGACGGAAGAAGTCCAATGGGCTTTCGGCCCAGATGATTGAAAAAGACTACTACTTCATAAGTTCCGTCCAAGCGAAACTGTTACAAAATCACGTAACTCAAATGTTCATTATTTCGTTTCAACCGTCAATGTTCATTATTCCGGTCTGGTACATGATTTGACCGATACAACCGAACATTACTAACCAGTAACCAGTTCATTTAACATCCAAGAATTCAGAAAGAAGCAAAACAAAGCAAGTTGAGACTTGATGAATGGTGCATCCCTGGTAAATTAAAACTTCGCTGTGGGGAACAAATAAGGCGAATTTCCTGCAGCACAAAACAGGCCATAGAAGCCTCTCTCGCCTAAAAAATGTACAGCTGCAACAAGCTTTTCCCCCAAATGTAAAATAAACTACATGTAGTCACGGAACTCTTTCAACTGCTAATCTCTCTATCCATTTTCATCCTCTTGGAGCTCTGCATCTCAGACGAGGCCATACTGCTCCCTCTCGGTTGAGGTGGAGCAGCATTGTCGTGCTGAAAGGCGCAGTTCGCTCCGTTCCTGCACCCTCTCGAGCTGTTGAAATAGAGACAGGGTTTCATGATTTTGGTCTTTGAATCCTTGGATGATTTCGAATACCCTAGTTGATCTTGCTGCTGTCTCTGTTGTTGGTGTTGGGGTTGTTGTTGACCACCGTATCGGTCTGGTTGTCTCTCGCCTCCATGCTGCTGAATCAAGTTCTTATAGTAACTGAAATCCTTCATGGATGGTGGGTGGCCGCCGGAAGAAGCTGATGTGGCAACCACAGGTGGAGGAATGTTCATAAACGGTCCGGGGGGTGGAGCCGCATGAACATTTGGACCAGGAGGAATCGTTCGTCCTCCCATGTTGGCATGACCGTAAAACGGTTCAGATGAAGCTATGAAAGGTTGTTTCGAGTTTTGGACAGCTGAGGTGGTGGCAGCAGCAGAGGCTCCGTGATCTTTCACTAATTTCTCGATCAGTTTCGGGTTGCTGAGAATCTTGATGAGCAAGTCATGGTCTATCAAGCTTCCTTGCTCGTTGCTTCTGTTGATGGCAGCAAATGCAGCCGATGCTGCAGCTACTACATCAGGTTCAGCAGCAGTGCTGGCAAATTGAGGTGCAACTCCAGGAGCTGACGATGACTGTGGTTGTTGTGCACTCATGGTTCCCACAATATCAGAGGAGTCCTCATCCTCGATAACAGCGATGGGAATTAGCAGAACATGGTCGTCACTATGATGGGAGTCTGTTTCTCCAGGAAAAGCCGGACTGCAAGGAAAAAAGAAATTTTCAGTTAAAGAAGTAATCTTTGTGAAAGAAATGGGAAAGGAGAGACAAGCAAAAGATTGAGTTATGAACTTTGTTGGGATGGCAGAAGGGCGAGGATAAACAGCTTCAAGCACACGCATCTCTCGTTGGTTTTGAGCCTCAACATCCTGGCTCTCTTCTCCAGCAACAACTATCCACTGTGCGTCCATTGTAAACTGCACAACGAGTTCAGGAAATCAATGAACTATCTGAAAAGGAGAAATGGAATTATTGTTGTTTGGCGAAGCCCCATAGAGAAGAGTGAACTATACCCTAGGTGGAGACCTCCATTTGATGACAGGAACATCGGATGCTTTGATTTGTGATTGGTTCGAAGACTGGGCTAGCTCAAACCCAGGAGGGAGAACATCATCACTAGCTGTCCCGGTTGAATGGGACACCCAAGAGGCCTTCGCTTGAAGGTGATCTTGACCGGTTACTCCTCCAACTTGTGAAGGAGATTCTTCCGTTAGAAATAGCCGCACCTGAATCATCAACCAAAATCACCATCTTAGTTTAAAAGAGCATCAAGCTTAAGTTGAAAACATAAGGTCTTCCAAGCATACAGCTAGACTGAGGAATTTGGAAGTAATACCTCAACATATGAATATGCAAAAAAAATAACATAAATAATGAATGCAACATCATCACCAAGTGAAAACTATAGATTCTCTCTCTCTCTCTCTCTCTCTCTCTCTCTCTCTCTCTCTCTCTCTCTCTCTCTCTCTCTCTCTCTCTCTCTCTCTCTCTCCCTCTCCCTCCCGAGCTGATAACAATGAAATTACAGTCAGGATGTATGCTTAAGATCCACAAAAACCGTTAAGGCCAAAACAGATATTAACAGCTCGAATTTTTCGAGTGCCAGGCAACCTGTAAAAGGTCCTCATTACCGTCAATAGTTGTTCAGAAAACAACCAAACAGACATGCTCGACTCGGATCTCGCAATCATATAAATGGTGCAACATTTCAAGAGAATGATGCGGCATCTGTTGGTTAACATTTTCTGACATAATTGACATGCAACCGAGCCCAAAATGGTTGACTACAACAACCTTAAAAACATTTTGCCTCCGAAAAAACCTGCATAGTAGCAATTGAACAACTAAATATTTTAGACTTAAGCCTGTTGAATAATGTCAATGACATGACTTTCAAGAAGCCACAGAAGCATGATACTTAAGCATGTTACTTACCTAGTGCTAGCAATCTCATATATCTATCTAATGGCTACATAGCTCAGTAATTCTTTTAATAGCATATTGCTTAGCCAATGCCTCAATATTACTAGCAAGAGAAAACTAACACTAATTTTAGGCCTGCTGAAAAATCTGCAGATAACTAACCTAGTGCCCTAACACTAATCATATTAACAGCTCAACTTGACCACCCCAATGAGTTTTACAAAACATTAAAAGTAGGCGACTTTGTTCCTTTAGTCAAACAGCCTTCAGTCACTGTCACCTACCTTTACCTCAAACTTTTCAAGAAAGTGCCACACTCTGTCTACGCACTCCACTTTTATGCTATATTTTCACAATTGAGTTTGAAACCTCCACAACATCTCACTAAGTTACCCCCTTTCATATCTTCCCACATATTGTAGTCTATCCTCGCTTATGTGAAAACATGCAATGGAAATATTTTTAGCCTGCAATGCGTTGAAGAAGCAGCAATGCCAAAGTATAGCATCCAGGGTTCTCGAAAGGTAAGAAATTCACAACATTCAAACAAAACCTATTTCACGGGTAGACAAGCATGATTTAGGAACCTAATTGAAGCATGATCCACATAACAGTAGTAGCAACTAAATCATATAGTGGGTAAAAAGAGGTGATAAGGATGACTCGGGAACCTAATTGCAGCGTGATCCACATAACAGTAGTGGCACCTAAATCATATACTGCATAAAAAGAGGAGACAAAAGAGGCTGCACATATGCTTAAATCTCAAAACTTGTTGCATATCATGCAAAAGCACAAAGAACCGAGGGACATAAATCCTCATGAACCACAACAATCCAGCTTCAATTAGTTATTCTTCCCCAAAATGAACACCCACATTCATCTCCTGCTGATCTCGAAAGTGCCACTCAAATCAAGACCATAATTTCCCTATACAAGCTTCAGCGTCCCTCCACAGGATCATTCATTCTCCCAATGTAACAAAATTCAAAAAAGTGCATCCATCAATCAAAATAGAACAACAGGTCATGGATTGTCAAAGGCAAAGATGTTCATGCAACACAAAAAGAGGAAAGAATACTCAGCAATGCAGAGTTAACCAAAATCGCAGCAAAGAACGACGGGAGTCCACAAAATGCTTCAGTTCAACTACACAAACCCACAGCCACTCTAAACAAAGTAAAACAGCATAACGATGAAACTCCAAATCCCACACATTTCTGTTACTTCCAGTCAATTCCGTTCCACCATTTCGTTTGATTAAAGAGTCTATCTTTTTCTGGAAACAGTTATTTGTTTACCTGACAAAGATTAACATCCGACGCCCAAGTAACCCTTCTCGATTTTTCTGATCCTCTCATATTTACAGAAACCAACCACGACACTCTTCCAACTTCAGTGACTCCTTCCCCTTCCGCCGCTGTCAGTTCGTTAATTTCCAATTTCTCTTCACCAAGATATGTCTTAAATCACAAAAAAAGTTCATCGCCGGCACTTTTTTCCAGGATTCGAGAACCCTAATTATGGCGCAGAAACATCACTGAACCAGCAACCGGAAATCAAATCCGTCCTATCGCGACGATGATCGGCGAGAGAGAAGTGGGATGGAAAGGGGAGGAAGGAGATTTGGCGGAGAGAGATCCGGAAGGGAGGAACCCTAGATCCTCTGTGTTGGCGAAGCGGATCCGTTTTGTGGCCCTTTTTCCTGTGTTATCGATGGAGTCGAGTGGGGTGGGGAGGGGAGGGGAGGGTGGTGGAGAACTTAAAGCTGATTTTTCAACAAAGGAAAATAAAAACCCAAACCAGTTGGTTACCTCCAGCGCCGCAGGTTTTCTGCGTTCAGCGCGTGGAGTATTACTGTATTAGGGATAAATTTGCTTGTGTAATTTTTTCCATACATTACATGTCAAGTAGGAATAGTTAGATAAGAGAATAAATACATGATGTTTTCACGTCAAATCACAAAACGAAAATCAGAAAACAAGATCGATCAAATATTTATTGTGTCAATGATAAGATATCTTATTTTGCCACGATATTGGTATTCCTGTTAAACCACGATACTGGTCAAACGTTTATTGATGCCTCCAAAACGCGTGGCTTGTCCTTCGCGCCATCCGGATAACCACCTGTACATCCGTATGAAAAAGTACATTAGTATTCCCGTGGAGATCATTCTCTCCAACAATCAAGTCATCCACATAAGCTAAAGTCTGTGTATAAGAAGTATCAGTAGCTTTGTAGCACAAGGGGTGATCCATATTGTTGAATTGATACCCTTGAATATGAAGCTTATCTAGAAGTTTTGATGATCATTGGTCGGATGCTTGTTTGAGACTATATAAAGACTTCTTGACATGGTAGATTGGGATTACAATCTTTGGTGATATTGTGTAATCTAGTGAAAGTTTCATATAAACTTCCTAATCAAGATCACCATGCATAAATGAATGTCCGTACACATATAGCTGAACATACAAGTTTTATGCTTCAGGAGTGGCCAAAAGTATCATAATATTTGCCATATTGACAACTGAGGCAAAAGTATATATTGGTAGTCAAAATTTTCTCGTTGATTGTATCTATTGCCACAAGTTTGACCTTTTACCTTTTCGCACTCTCATCTGGATAAAATTTAACCCTATAAAGACACTTGCTGCCTACTGCTTTCTTTCCTTTAGGTAGTTGGACAATCCAAGAGTGGTTTTGTTTTCCCGGCGAGAAAAAGAAGATGAACAAAATTGGATTTTTCACCTTGACTTCTAAACAAAAGATTGAACAAACACGGTCCACACCTCTTTGAACAAAGTTCAAACAAGGGTGTTCGATGTTCTTGATGATCTACGAGGCAAACTAAATTAGATTAACTCTACTCCTATGGAGGTTCAGTGAGAGCTGTGAAACTACAACTATGGCTATGACTACATTTGCAGAGAAAAAGGTAAAGATAAAAGGATAAAATTTGACATTGTGTTGTCTAGTGTGATTTTGGCGAACCCTTTCTCTGTCATCTTCACCTCCTATTTATAGCCACCAGAAGTAACTGCTTCGAGAAACTACTCTGCTGACGTGGAGTGACGATTACTCTCTCAACTGCTCTGACGGTTACCTTGACGTTGGATGTAGACTCTCTTCAGTCTTGGCCCCTCCTCTTGAGACCTCACTCCATGCTCTTGGTATCTCCTCCGTAGCTTTGCTTGTCTATAGAGAAAAAATGGCTAAGACATGAAAGCAGACCACGTGCCACATATGGGTGGGTACTTGAATCACCTGAGTTAAAATGGCAAAAATACTTCACCAATACTAGAGTAGGGAGACCACGTGCTCACATGACCCCCCTTGACCACCTCATGGGGGTGGTGTCTTGGTAGCCCCCTGACAACCTCATGGGGGCAATGTTGACCACGCCCCTTGGCCATAACATAGGGGATCACCACCCTGATCATATCATGAGGATTGCATGCTCATGGCGGTGTGTGTTGATGGCCACCCCCTGATCATCTCATGGGGTCTTCCATACTTAGCCAAATTTCCAACCCACCTCACCACACTAAAAGGTACCCCATGGGGGGTGGTAATATGACCCCCTCACTACGTCTCTGTGGGTGGCGGTACCCCCCTCGGGATGGTGGAATGATGCCCACCTAACCCCCTTACCACGTCCTAAGGGTGGGCGTATGGTGGCAACCCCCCTTACCACGTGTTGGGGGTGTACATATGGTGGCCACTCCCCTTATCGTGTCCTAGGGGTGGCGATGGTGCCCACCCCCTTACCATGTCCCGGGGGTGGCGATATGGTGCTTACCCCCTTTACCACGTGCTGGGGGTGGACGTATGGTGGCCACTCCCCTTACCGTGTCCTGGGGGGGGCGATGGTGGAATGATGCCCACCTAACCCCCCTTACCACGTCCTAAGGGTGGGCGTATGGTGGCAACCCCCCTTACCACGTGCTGGGGGTGTACATATGGTGGCCACTCCCCTTATCGTGTCCTAGGGGTGGCGATGGTGCCCACCCCCTTACCATATCCCGGGGGTGGCGATATGGTGCTCACCCCCTTTACCACGTGCTGGGGGTGGACGTATGGTGGCCACTCCCCTTACCGCGTGCTGGGGGTGTACATATGGTGGCCACTCCCCTTATCGTGTCCTAGGGGTGGCGATGGTGCCCACCCCCTTACCATGTCCCGGGGGGGGGGGGGGGGGGGGGCGATATGGTGCCCACCTACCTTACCACGTCCCGGGGGTGGCGATATGGTGCGCACCCCCTTACCACGTCCTGAGGGTGGACGTATGGTGGCCACCCCCCTTACAATGTCCTAGGCACGCATCATAACATGAGATAATGGGCCCAAAAATCCAATTCACGTGGCCCACTTAATTGATTTAAACCTTTATAATTAAGTTGTCCTTATAAAGCTATTTAATCCTTTATTTTTAACCGATGTGGTGCAAGTTGATTTTTTAGTGGTAAACAGGTTTGTTTTTTTAGTTGCCAATTCAACCTAATTGTTTGATTTTATAAGGTAACATGCTTGCTTCTTTCTAAGTGTTTAATTCACCATGGGAGGAGATGTTAAGCATAGAGAGAACAAATTTTCGTATCCACAACATAAAAAATCGAATAGGTGATACCTAAAGTCTACTATTGCGAAAGATGACTGGTGGAAGAAATTTGTTGAAGTTGGTTGCACTGGTATATTTGAAGGTGTTTAAGTGTGGTTTGGTATGCCAGAATTTCTAAGTGATGGTTGAGGTTATACTTGATGAGGTGGTGGTGAACGTGAGTCTTGGTCTTCCAAATCTGGCTTCTGTTTTGAGCTAACTCAAAGTGGATGCCATTGATGAATGATTGTAGTTCATTTGGTGGACTAGGTGGATAGGGTGGATTGTACGAAGGGTGGAATCATATTATAATGTAGGATTGAAAGGATGGTTATAAGGTTTGGAAGTGATATTGTATGGATTGGCGTCTTTAAGTGAAAAATCATTTTCATAGAACAATACATCTCTCTAAGTGAAAATATCATAACTAGTAACATCATAGATTTTATAGGCTTGATCATTGCCACATATCCAATAATTTTCCATTTATGGCTTTGGGGTCAAATTTACTTTAATTGCTTGCAGTATTAGCAAAGCACATTCAACGAGAAACCCTAAGGTCTGGTAGGTCTTGTTTTTTGTTGTGAAGTTTTTCAAAGGGTGTTTGTTCCCCAGAACAATAATGGGAACCGTGTTGAATAAATACAATATATTTTAATACAGTCTAGGCGCGAAAGGTTGGCTTGGAATCTCAAGGCTCTGGCTACAATCAGGATATGTTGGTGTTTTCAGTCTTGGCCCCTCCTCTTGAGACCTCACTCCATAAAGAGATCATTCATTTGAATTTCCCTTCCTTGGTCACTCCTTATTCTTTTCACAAAGGTTTGGAACTGTCTCTCAACATGTTGGCATAGCTCTGGTAACTTAGGTTTGGTTTTAAATTTGGTTTGCAACAGAAGAGCCATGCCATCTAGTCATCTACCGTGTTGAGAAGATATTTGAAACCATCATAATTGCGAACATGATTTGCCCCTCGAATTTCTACATGCATTAATCCAAAATCGTGTGTGGTAATAGTCGAGCTATAAGGAAAAGGAAGTCTCTTCTGGCTCGCAAAATGATAGAGATCACAAGGCAAGAACTTCTATGTTTCTATAGATGTACATAGTTGCCTCGAATGAGAGATTTTGGAATGTGAAATATGAACTAGTCAAAAATTTCAGAGATGAAAAGCTTGAACATAGCTCCTGTGATGTGTTTATGGTTGTTATATACTACAAATGCCATGTTGTCTATATGGTAAAGGCCATCGGAGAGCTTAGCAGAGCCAACCATCCTTCTCACTTGCATATCCTAGGTCAAACATACATTAAAGAAGAAGGTAAGTCAAAGGAATTTGTTGTGGTCAATTTGCTAACTAAAATGAGGTTAAAGCTAAATTTGGGCACAAACAAAATCTCACCGAGACCTAAACCTATAATATAAGTGACTATCGTTGCATGATTTTCCTCTACTTGATCTGTTATTGAATCAGTAATATATACTGTACACTTTTCTGTAACTCACTAGATAACTTAAAGAGCATACTATGTGGTATGAAGCCCTTATATCCATATTTTTAGGCTTATTGATATGGTGTCTAGTTGTGTACAATTAGGGAGTATTTACATGAGAGTTCTAGAGTGCTGTGGTTGAATGATGTAGCTAAAAACCAAGTCCAACATTGAGTGGAGTCCTTTGGATGTTCTTCTCATTCATAAGATTCATAAGTTTGTTCTAATTTCTTTGATGAGTCTGATTTACTACCGAGAGTCATCTGGACTTGATGGTTGAGATGTGTTGACATAAGTACTGCTTTTGGAGTTCTTCTTGGAGTCATTTATCTAGGCCAATCATGCTTGTGAAATCATTTGTCTTCTGTGTGCCTATATTTTTTTACGGTAAGTGTATTCTAGACTTCTAGTATCTTTCCAGTTGTATTTGAAGGCCTTGGAGTCATCCTAGGTGGCCAACCATGTTTGCATTAGCGCACATCTTCTTTATGAAGTTGTAATTTCCATTAAGTGCAAAATGATTTCACTTTAATGTTTTGAATGTTGTTGCTACCTTGTGCAGCTAAGGCCACACTCTCAACAATAAATGCTTTTGCTTTGTTGGGTTCCGTTTTGTTGTCTATCATGATGAAGCATTCTTTTGAAAATTTGATCAGCAGGTGACAATGTCTCTAGAAAACACATCGAATCTTACATTTGTAAAGTTATTGTTAAGACCTCTTAGTAACTAAATCATATTATTAACGCCCTTGTATGAAAAATCTTGCCTCATGGTTGTATATGTAGCATGACTATCGCAAGTGAAATTACAGCTTTCAAGATGTTGCTAGTTGTGTAGCTCATCTCTTAGAGCAATCAGGTTTCCATAATAGCCAATGAAAGTTTGGTTACCTTGCTTTTATGTTAGAGAGTGTTTATGTTAGCTCTGTTATCCTCACCATATCTCATTGCCCATATCTTGCTTTTTGGCTTATCCAAGCTTTAAAAGCTTACTTGGAAGACATTATGGTCTTCTTGATTCCAGGATCTACTCCTACTGAATTCAACTCTGTACCATGATGTTGTTTCTGCTTCAAAGACAAGCTAATAGGTTTTCTTATCCTTGTTTGGCAAAATACACTTCTATATCCATAACTTTCACGTTTGTGACAAATATATCCATAACTATTGAAATACACGAAATACCCAATTTCGATCTTCCATTTAACGGCGTGAAGTAACTGAGTGACTGTACTGACGGGAAGGCTGAGTTGGCATTTTAGCATCCCCACTAATCCACGTGGAAAAAAAAACGAGGAAAAACGATATTGCGTTTTGCACCCCCACTAATCCCCACTGATTCACTTTCTTCTCCAAAATTTCCCTTCGCCCCTTCATCTCCCTTTCTTCCCTTTCTTCCCTCCGACCACGACGGTCGACGAGGATCATCCCCCGCCAGTTTCGAAGGTCAACGAGGTATCCCCAAATTTCCCTTCGCCCCTTCATCTCCCTTTCTTCCCTTTCTTCCCTCCGACCACGACGGTCGATCCCCCCCCTATTTCGTTCCATCTCCCGTCGTCGCCGCCTTTGCTAGATGTTGTCGTGCATGCATCTTTCGAGGTAATAGACTGACGACGGCCGTTTCCCGACGAAACCCAAGCGCCCTGTTCATGGCAAAGGCACCGTCGAAGCCTAGGACCGCCGAGAAAGGGTTTTTCCGAAAACCCTAATCGCAACCAGCAATCGATTTCTTTTCTCTTCGGTTTTGGAAGCTGGTGAGCACTGGGTACCCTTCAATTACTTGGGTTGTGGCTTTCAATTGTGGGCAAAAGGTTCTTATTTGGTTTATTGTGTTGTGGCTTTCAATTGTCGAAGCTTGCTTTAAAGGTTGGAAAGCGACAGAGCAGATTCGAACAGGGATTAGAAAGGTGAATGTGAAACCCTAGATCGTAGCGTGGAGGCGCCGCCAAGGACGCGGCAAGGGGCGCGGTGAGGCTGCTGTCGGAGGGAACCGTTGGATCGGCGGCGGGCGAGCTCTTCTCCAGCGCAGCCGATGGAACCCTAAATCGTAAATCGAGTTTGAGAAAAGGGGGTGGGTGGGAAATTTTTTTCTCGACGGTGTAGGGTATAAGGGGGGAAATTTGCTGACATGGCGTCCACGTGGTTCCCTTTGCTGACCTGGATCTTAGGTGGCAGAAGATTATGGTCCTACTCACTATTCCGTCCTATTTACTGACGCCGTAACAAACGGCGTTATAGTTTGTAACGGAAATGGATAGATTTGTCACACGATAGTACAATTTTTTGGGTATTTCGTGTATTTCAATAGTTATGGATATATTTGTCACAAATGTGAAAGTTATGGATATAGAAGTGTATTCTGCCTCCTTGTTTTATCAGAGAATCTTTGATGAAGTCAAACTTGCTTTTTGCTCCCAAGGCATCGCATATGGTCTTGTTCTAGTCATTGTATTCAGTGATGGTAAGCTTATTTTTCAGCAGCTTGTTTGGATGGACAAAAAACTTAGGAATTAGAATTCATTTCCAATTCTAGTTCATTATTCTATGTTTGGAAAGGGAAGAAGGTTGGTAAATGAATTCCATTTGATCCAAATTATGGAAATTAGAATTCCTATCAAAAGTGATAGGAATTGGCTTTATGGATATGGAATTAGTGGGACCCATGCACATTTATTGTTATTTTATCATTCCGCTATCATATTCCTCTCTTTCTCTCTCACTTATATCTCATTTCTCAAGGTAAAAAAATATACTAAAGTATTAATTAATTGTTAAAAGTACAATTCATTTCCACAATTGTGAGAATTATACCAAACACAAAAATTGAAAATAGAATTCCATAAAAGTCAGAATTGGAAATGAAATTCCATTTCCATTTCTTATAGTTATATCCAAACAGGTTGTAACATCAACGTAGGTAATAAGGAATTGCCATCCGATCAAATTGTTGTTGGTAGCTTAAATTTCTTCCTCATCGCAATGGTTGCTCAGAGTCGTATGTAATACCGACTAGTTGATGGGAAGAACAATCTTTGTATTTTGATGATCAAGTGTGACAGGCTTACATACAAACATATACAAGTATCAATTCCTACCCTACTAAGGTAGTCGACGTACTAAATGTGACTATGGACCATGAGCGCTCACTACTGCACGTGTATGGACTCATCTTGTCACGGGACATGTGTAAATTTTGATGAAAAAGTATACTCCATACATATTTATATTGTTGATGGAACATAACACCTACAGGTGGTATGACAATATTTTGTCATTGCAACACACTCCATTACTTGTTACATACTATAAACGAAATTCCAATTGCAATAAAAGATCTAATCGAATCTTTTTTTTCTTATGTCTATTCGACTTTTTCCCCAACAATTCTGATATTGTCAAGCTACAACGGCAACATTAAAAAATATCTGGTTAAAAGTGTAGACAACGAATATTTCTCGTTGAAAATATATGATCTTATTTCGTAGGTAATGAAATGTTGTGAATTACACGCTCTTATGTGCGAGTGTACAGAGAGAGCAATGGCTGTTTTTGGGAACCTGACCATGGTTCTAGTTTGTTTCCATTTCTCTTTCTTCTTGTACATCTATCTCCTCTTATTTTATTATTTTCTGAAATTATATATATTTTATATCTCTCCGTATTTTCTCAATCGGTTTAGAGCTGGAATGAAAGGACGGTAGTCGGGTCAACAACTGCACCCAGCCAGGATCGTCAATCGTGTCCAGCCACCGGACTGTACACGTGGGCCTCTTTTTTGTTCCGTAATTGATGTTTTGCCTTCCTTTTTCTTTGTGAATTGGGCCTCTGTTTTAGTTTCGGTCAGCACTTTGGTAGTTTGGTTGAACCTTTTGCTCTTAGATTAGAGATCACGTATAATATTAGGAATGTTTTTCCGAGACTTGAGTTGAGACTACAAATAATCAGATTGGCATCACCTTCACCATCATTTCGCGAAAATGTTCAACGTAACCAAACAGGCTTTTCAAAGTCATTAACCAGTTAATACGCAGTAATAAAATACAAAATCCGTTTTACAATAGATAGCAATAAACATAATCCAGCGCCACAAACGAAAGAATTTGGAACCAAAATACAGCGAAAAAGTAATTATCACGCAGACAAATTTGAACAAACAACAGCAACAAACAAACAATCAATCGGAAAACTCTGTATGTAAGTAACAGTGTCGACTGTGGAGTTCTCCTCTGGTAATTATGTGCGCTAAAAAAATTCCATTCCCAGCAGCAAATATACAACACACAAACTCCATCTTGCTCTCCAGGTTACCTATCTACTCGTTCCTCCAAACCACTCGCTTCTCCCTACGTACGTATATCAATATATCATATAATCTTCCCGTCATCAAGCATCCGGAAGAGGAAGGGAAGTTACCTGAACAAACCCTTCAATGGGCTGTGCCTTCATCCTACATTTCTTCACCTCTGCCACTTTTTCTCTGGAACATGACAAGCAGTAGATGACTGGAAGCGTTAGACCTCATGCGACACTCATGTTGACAGGAGAGAAAGAGTTTTGAAGAGGAGAACATACCATTCTTTGAAGCTGGTTGAGTTTGAGAAGCAGTCCGCTGGATGCGTGGAGAATCATGTCTCCCATTTGCTCCGGGTAAAGAATGACGCTTCTTGATGTACTCTCGGTCGTTCACATCCGGGCTCGATCTTGGAGAGCTATTAATAGCCTGAAGCTTGGCTCTTGCGGACTCGGTGACTTGCATGAACCGTGGGACCGAGCTGCTGTTGCTGCTGCTGTTACTGGGCCGAGGATCTTGGTCGTTGGTGGCGTTGTCATCTCGTTTAGGCGAGCCAAATGAGTTCCTCCGCTTCCCGCTGTTCCTCGCGTTGGAATCACTTTGAGGGGATGGTGCAGACTTTTTGTTACCAGCAGACAACGACTTCCTTTTCTGAGTTGAAGAAGCTCTTCTCTCGCGTTTCTCGCTTTTAGTTACCGACACTTGACTTGCAGGCGTTCCGTGGGACTCCCCAGGGATGGTAATTTGGCTTCTGGTGGGAGAGGCAGCTCCCAGAGATCTCTCAGCTTCTTCTTGTTCTCGCTGTACTGCTAGCTCGGGTGAGTGGACTGAGTTAACGATAGCTTTGCTCTTCACATCATCGAGTTCTTCAGGCTGAGCGACAACAACATTAGGAGGGTTCGGCAAGGGATCTTCCGATGCATCCTTGCATTCTTCACCTGCATTCTTTACCACACTAGTGCTGTGGGTTTCCTCTTCTGAAGTTTTCAATTCTTGCCTGTGCTCGAGTTCTGCTGCTCCAACTTCCGATATGTCAGGTGAGTCGAGAGTCGAGGTGACAGAGAGCTCGGTACCACATTCCGAAGCGCCATATTGCACGGTTGACATATTGGTGACCGAGTGTTCAGAGGTACCAGGTTCCTTAGCCACGGCCAGAGTCTCTTCAGAGGAAGCTTTCTGCAGTTCAAGTTCAAGTCCTGCATCTTGTTGTTGCACTCGGTTGTGTCTTTTGTTTGAATCGGTAGCTGGACCCAGCCCGTGCTCGAATTTGGACTGCGCAGCAACAAATGCAGGGTTGCTAACCTTCCTCGATCCATAAACAAACTTCTTTCCTTCAGTCTCTAAATCATCAGAAGCAAGTCTTTTCATAGAAGATCGTTTTGGGGGTTCAGGTTGTTCGGATTCTTGGGCCGGTTGACCATGTACATCTGACTGAAACGTCTGACTTGGAAGATGACTTGAGTCAACTGATGTCTCCTTAACATCATCATAAGGAATATCCACTGAACTTTGAGGCTGCTCCGAGTTATCTCCTGCTGGATGGGTTGATGCTTGGCATTCCTTAAACTTGGGATCACTTGCATTATATGTAATGTGATTTTCTTTACTTTGGAGCGAAGAAACAGCTTCCTCAATGTGGGATCTCGAATCGTCAACTACGAGGGAACTCTCAGACACCACAGAATGCTCCTCTTGCTTCTCTTCTTCCACCTTTTCAGGGAATGGCTTTGGTTTTGGTGTTAGCTCCGGTTTTGGTGTGGGCTCAACTGATGAAGCAGACGTCCATCTCTCCAACCAGACCCAAGAGGAATTTGGCTGTAGAGGATCACACTTGATGTTGATGGGTCTTGACTTTGGTGTTGAACCTACAAGCTGCAAATGTGAAAGAAGAGGATTGGAGTATTCACAGTGAGTGGAGAGTTAGCATATCCATAACCAAAATAGCATCATGGAAACCAGAAAATATTCGTCAGGATACCTGACGAGCAAATCTGTTACTCAGCAACTTCTCGAGTGAAGTGTAAGTTACTGTTGGTTTGGATACGGAGAGTTCCTTTTTCTGAGACAAAAAGGGGGAGTATGGTGAGATTATTGGAATATTGTCCACGAACTAAGCTGGCATCCAAAGAACAACAGTTTGTAATTGTATTATCGAACAATAAAGATATTTTGTTCTGTTCATGAAAATTGTTCCAATTCATAATAGAAAGATGTAACTAAGATCCAATGTTGTCAACAGTTTCAATTCCTTCATTGGTTAGTCAAAAACTCAAAATAAACTAGGATTTGGATGTATACACTACAGATTACACATAGACTGCAACCCCTATCCATCTTAGTTGGTGCTTCGTTCATTTGCTTAGGCTGTACGTAAGTAACTAGGATATATCACTAAAAGGTGGTAAGACAATAAATATGAGTTGATGGGCTTTACCAAGGCTTTTGAGGAAGCCATTTTCCCATTGTCAACGTTCGACTCTCGATTACGAGCATGACGGGCACGTACAAATAGTTGCATTTTAGTAATGGCCTGAACACAGCGTAGGGTTCCCAGAGCACGTTGTCTGACCAGGTGGCCACGAACAACAGCTTGCAGCTTCACCACACTCTTAAGCCTGACAAGTTCTTTTTTAGCCTGTGGCACCAATTTCAGAAAGTTCAATTATGTCAAAATAAGGCAAGCAATAAGCATCAGAGGAGCATATCTTGAACAATGTAAATGACATTTACCATAAAAGTTCTGGCTGCAGACTGTAGGATGACAACAACTGATTCTTCCATATTGGCATCAGCTTCCTTTTCGTCCTTGTCGAGTGTAATGGTCTTGGATGCTTTCTCTTCCACAGGGATTGGCAATGTTGGCTTCTCATCAACGCATTCCACAACTGAAATTTTCTCAGGAACTGAAGGAGTATCCTGTTGTTGATAGTTAAGACTGGCAGGTTCTATGCTTTCCTTGATTGTTGTAGAGGGGGATTCTGATGTGACATTATTGCTTAGTACTCTATGACGGGCTGATCTTTTCCGGAAACTCCACCCACGCTTGTCACTTGAACCTTTGTTCTGTAACAAATTTCGACATCGTTAAATCGCTATACCTCCCTCATCAAAAAGTCACTAGCATTGGCAGCCATGGCACTGAATGCATATAGCCAAGTAAGTTGTTAACAAAATGGACAACCTAATTGCAACCTAGGCAAATGCTTATTAGAAATTAGTTTATTCATCCCAAAGCCAGACAATATGCACAACTTTCTTTTACCAACTCATGGACGACTGAAAGCAAACGACCAGGCAGTCTCCAGCTCTCTTGACTAGAGCTCAAGCACACCATACACTTCCTATATAAAAGGGTAAAAAAAAAACCCACAATTTTTTGAATTACCAAATCATTTGAAGACAAAGACAAGTCCCCCTATTGAGAAATTTATAGGGCTTGGACCTACTTTTCCCTCTACTGCAACTGGATGCCATACTATTCCTAGCAAGATATGTGCTTTTACTTGGCTGGTTTATCAAGACAAGATTCTCACACTCGATTGACTGCAACAAAGACGTTGGGAATTGCCAAACAGGTGCTGCTTATCTCTACAAACTGCTGAAAGTACAAACCACCAACTTCTACACTGCAACTTTGCAAGGAGTATATGTAATTACTCTTTCTGGAGACTCAACTCCATAGTAGCCATCCCTTCACGCTGTCCTAACCAATGGAGGCATTTTACTAAAGGTACAAATTTTCCAAAGTTCATTAACCTGCTGCCTCACTCCATCATTTGGAGCATATGGCTAGAGCGAAATGAATGAACTTTTAGAGATACCAGCTGCTCATGAGACCAGGTAATGCACAAAGTGGTGAACGACTGTATAAACTGGAGTGTGGCTAAGGTTGTCCTGAAACAACAGGAGGTACGACTATTGAGTATGCTTTTGTTTGGGTATAGAAACACGCCTTCTCTAGATAGAACCTGAAGATTTTCTTTCATCGATTGCTGTAATGTTCTCTAAGAATATATTCAATTGTAACCATATACGAGCTCCTAATTTTGTGAGCAACCAACATTTCATTAATACAAATACAAAAACAAAATCATTCATAAAAATAAAGTCCCCCTCCCCTCCAAAAAGTTCTCCAAGCTTCCATACATCTCCGACAATACCAGTTGAAGTAAGATTCCCAGATACATACACTAGAACAAGAAGAATACAGCGCTAATATCCAGCAGAGTCTCTCAGATCGCCTTAGTTTCATCCAAATAGACGAAAAAGAGAAAACAACCCTTGACTCATTCTAGCCAAACGAATATTTGAAAATTTGATCCGTCGGAATTAAGATCCGTCCGTATCACCTTTGAAACGTAGCTGGAAGTTCTATCCAAAAATTCCAAACAATCCTAAAGTAGTAACGATCACCACCAATACCTAAGAAACACTTCCCCTGATACAACAACGCGAGGATCCTACTAAAAAACCAGCAAACGAAAAGATTCACCAGCAGTTAATCAACAAAAGCAAATAGATCCAACTACACACTCTCGGATCTCGATTGCTAACCCGAAAGAGAACTTGCATCAGTTCAATTCCAGTTTCTTTCCATTTCCATCATTACTCTTTACTTGGAAGCTCCAAGTAAGAGCTCGGAGAGCTCGAAGTCGCAAAAGCCCAAACGGATCACATGAACTACACTACTGATAGTAGACTTCGAGTAGAGATTGCTAGCTCGATTGAACTTCCAGAGAGGAAAAGAAAAAAAACAATGCGGCTCGAGAAATCAGGTACCTCGGGAGCTTGGATATCAATGTCATCCTTCTCAACTACGGAATCGCTCCCGCATGTGATAATCTTGAAGCAGGGATTGGATCTCCCCATCGCTCCGCCGTCTCCTTCTCCGCCGCTGCTTGCTTTCTTATCCGGTGCCTATGGCGGCGGCGGCGGCTCTTCTGTCGTCGAGTAGCTAGGTAGTAATAGTAGTAGTGTCTAACTCAGATTCTCAGACAATGGCAGCCAAGGGCTATATCGGGAGAGTGTTGTTGGAAATTGTAGCAAAGAGAGAGAGAGATGGAGGGAGAGTTGGCCACGGACCTCACACCGCGGGTTTAAATCCGGTGAATCCCGGCGTTTGGATTCCGCCAACCCCGTTTTCACCGTTTCCGTTGGGCGTTGGACCGTTGCCTTCTCTCATCAATCTTTCCTCTTTCACTTTCTTTCTTCTCCCCCGTGAAGGTGAAAAGTAAAAAATCTTAAGTCTTAACCGTGGTGTGGAAAATGGGCACAAAGAGAAGTAAAAAGAGAAAAAAGTCAGCAATAAAAAAAAAAAAAATTCACCGTTTCTCTTGCGTCTTGATAACAAGTCTAATACTATGTTGGACCGTAAAATGAAGAATTAACTTTTAAATTTAGCGATGGGGGAACAAACTTCCCGTTGGTGTATCAATGCGGCCGCATAAATTTAATTCCTGTGAAGACAAATGTGCCAATCCATCAATGCTGTAGTGTTCCGCTGCCGCTCTTTACTACTTAGTGCCATGTTGGTTGCTCAACCAACTAATGCTTTCAATAAATAACACATGTTGCTTTGCTCGATCGAATCCAAGGAAGGACCGGTCACCATTCAACACATTTGCAGAGAAACGAATAACCAATACGTCAATAATGAATAATAATAGGGGCTTGACTAAAATTTTGTTTAGGGTGCGTCCATTTACAATAAAATGGGTTAACAATTCAAACACATGATCTTTCGGTCAACCATTTGCAACTAGAAGTGTGTTAAATTTCCTTATCAATTAACTATTATACTAGTTTACTCATGTTTTTCCTTAGGAGCTTCCCGTTACGCTCTCCATACCACTGATTGAAATAAAATTATTTTTATAAATTAGCTATGATTTGGTGGAAATTTGTTCGAGTTGGACAAATACATCTTTTAATTTTGGGCGGATTTATGCGCCATTGTCATTTCTCGTTTGTACATAATTCGTTATAAAAACATTGAATATGTTAATACACAACTTATAAATCATATATAAAATATTTGAAAGGTCAACCATTCTCATTAAAATACTTATTATTTTTCATACCTGATTAACTATTATACCTAATTTATCACTTCCTCCCAAGCCAGGGTGGGTCCCTTCTCTCTCCGCCCCTGATAATCATGCATTCTTTTATATTTATTGCATATTAAGGTGATATACAATGGTATATTTTGGAGAGAAAAATTGAGACATTTATTACCTGTACATACCATGGTGACAATGTTTGGTAGTATATAAGAATATTCCGTGTGGTATAGAAGTGTGTCATGTTGGTATGAGTATACCATAATGTAGAATAGTTCTTTACATGATAGTAGGACTATACTAATCAATATTTACTAAATTTCATCATCGTTTACCACCAGTTACCACCGTATATCAGGGCGATATAGGGTGGTATTTTTAGTCTTAAAAAATTTAAAGATCCAATAGATTATGATGAACTAGTTCATTTTGGGTAAAATGTTCTAAAATTTGAGTTAAAACAAAGGTGATACAAAGTGGTGTCATAGTGGTAACGAGTGATATGAGAAAATTTTCTCAAAATATATTGAAAATGAATATCAATTTGTAGATCACAATTCACAATAAACTCATTCCACCTATGCAATTTTTTTAAATCCATGTTAAAACAAAGAAAATAAAAACCAATTAAAAATTGGAAAACTAAAAAGCCATTTACTCTAATTCATTAGATCTTACTTCACTTAAAATCAAATGCTCGTATTTGGACCCATTTTTAGATTCCAATTAAACCAAATTGGTTGATCACCAACAAAATCTTTTCACAACTCGTTTCAACCTTTGGCTCAATCAAGAAAGTGAATTAAAGGGTTAGTGGTTAAATAAGTTTAGCCCGATTTAGTCCGAGTATGTATAAAATATCATTGATGTGACGTCAAATGTATAAAATGAATTGGATTAGTTAAATATTTAAATTGATGGATTACATTGGGTATCTACTATCTAGTTACAACCCGTCGAAGATGTTTTAGTAATGTTGTCTTTGACTTTCCAATTGAGCCGGGACCCGGGAGTATGAAATTATTTATATAGGCTAATCATGGATTAATCAATAATCATTTGCATGATCAAGGTGGATACAGTACCATCTTCTTGGCAACTATGTGAATGTTATCCACTTCAAGCTACCCATATGATATGATGATTTCGGATGATGACAAACATCAGCCTGTAGGGTTAGTTAGATCACATGATTACGCCTATGGAGATTAGTGTAATCCGTTTGTTAAACACTTTGGCCCTACATCTGAACTTTGGACGACCTATCTATCGTTTTACTAAAAAATTCGCATTATATAATACTTGCACTAAAATTTCAAAACTACACAATTTTTGTGTGATTCACTGAAGTATCCACCAATTTTGGAGCTGGTTTGCTGGATGAAAGCCATTTCACCCAAACCGCTCGAAACAATGGCCATGTACACGGTCATAATTGGGAAGCTCAATTAGTACGATATTATTCGTTTTGGACCAAGCCCGCACGATTTTATTCTTGGATATCCTTCCCAAAACGCCTCGTACCAATGAGTTTGGTGGACACTGATATACAAGGGTCCTTTCCATTTTATTACTGATGTGGTACTTGGATTGTCCCATAACAGTCCTCCCCTCAAGACAAGGACCACGAACTTCGTGTCCTCACCTCAGCGATTATCTTGATCCACCATACACTTTTGTATCGATGGGCTTCTCGATACAAGAATTTTTCCAGACACAGAACTCTCTTTGATCTGCCAAATCAAACGCGAATCTCCCTTGATCCACCAAACGCGGAACTCTCTTTGATCCGCCAAACAACCCAAACGTGGATCTCTACTGGATCCACCAAACCAGACGCGGATCAGAAATCTTGAGGCCACCAAACGAAGAGCCACCAAACTTGTTGTCCACCGTCCCGGAACCGAACCAGGCTCTGATACCACTTGTCAAACCGGGGTGCTCAATTAGTACGATATTGTCTGCTTTGGGCTAAGCCCGCAAGGTTTTACTCTTGGGTATCCTCCCCAAAAGGCCTCGTACTAATTGGGTTAGGTGGACTCTAATATACAAGGGTTCATTCCCTTGTATTTTCAATGTGGTACTTGGATTGTCTCATAACAATCCTCCCCTCAAGACAAGGACCACGAACATCGTGTCCTCATCTCAGCGATTATCTTGATCCGCCAGACACCTTGTATCGATGGGCTTCTCGTTACAAGGATTTTTCCAGACGCAGAACTCTCTTTGATCCGCCAAATAGACGTGGATCTCTCCTGGATCCGCCAAACAGTCCAGACGCAGAACTCTCTTTGATCTGCCAAACGAAAGCGGATCGCAAATCCCGAGGCCACCAAACGAGGGTCCCACCAAACTGACGTCCACCGCCCTGGATCCGCCGAACCAGGCTCTGATACCACTTGTCATAACTGGGGAGCTCAATTAGTACGATATTGTCCGCTTTGGGCCAAGCGCGCAAGGTTTTACTTTTGGTTATCCTCTCCAAAAGGCTTCGTACTAATTGGGCTAGGTGGACTCTAATATACAAGGGTTCATTCCCTTGTATTTTCGATGTGGTAATTGGATTGTCTCATAACAATCCTCCCCTAAAGACAAGGACCACGAACATCGTGTTCTCACCTCAGTGATTATCTTGATATGCCAGACACCTTGTATCGATGGACTTCTTGTTACAAGGATTTTTCTAGACGCGGAACTCTCTTTGATCCGACAAACAGACGTGGATCTCTCCTGGATCCACCAAACAGCCCAGACGCAAAACTCTCTTTGATCTGCCAAACGAACGCGGATCGCAAATCCCGAGGCCACCAAACGAGGGTCCCACCAAACTCACGTCCACCGCCCTGGATCCGAACCAGGCTCTGATACCACTTGTCATAACCGGGGAGCTCAATTAGTACGATATTGTTCACTTTGGGCTAAACCCGCACGGTTTTACTCTTGGGTATCCTCCCCAAAAGGGGTCGTACTAATTGGGCTAGGTGGACTCTAATATACAAGGGTTCCTTCCCTTGTATTTTCGATGTGGTACTTGGATTGTCTCATAACAATCCTCCCCTCAAGAGAAGGACCACGAACGTCGTGTCCTCACCTTAGTGATTATCTTGATCCGCCAGACACCTTGTATCGATGGGCTTCTCGTTACCCGCAAAAGGTGGGGCGGGTAACCACACCCACCCCAATTTCCACCCCTATTCAAAACCCCTTAAATCCAAAAACATGTCCTCTTTTGAAAAATTCCTCCTCAGCAAATGTCAAGTACTTGAAAATTTATGCAAAATCAAAATTTTTGTTTGCAATGACAGGATGGCGTAGCACAAAGTTAAGGCCGTCTAAACTTTAGCGAAATCACAAAATGGTCAGTTTGGGATAGCAAGCTGTTGGGGGATATTGCAAAGAGTGGAGCCCTCAAATAAAGACAGGTTTGGTTATCGAGAAAGAGAAGTCCACGAAGGGGCTTGCGGGGCCCAGTCTAAATAGGATGAGGGGCGCATAGAGACAAGATACGGAAGACCCCAAAGAAGTCCAGGCTGTCAACGGTCCCCCACCCCTAGACGCCTGTTAGTTGTCAGAGGACTGACAAGGCGGTTGGGGCGCCTGACAATAATAAAGGTACAAAGCATTAAATGCGATGCTGACGGAGAGGAACTCGACCTCGGATTGGGTGAGTATAAATAGGAGCGGTAGGTAGCATTTACACAGGTTGGACTCTCTCACTAAACTCTGGAGCTTACCACTTCTCTCTCTAAACTCAAACTGACTTGATCGTCGGAGGACTAACGGGCCGGGCGCCCTCCTCCGTGTGCGTGTGTGCAGGTCAGGCGCCTCGGACTCATAGAGCGGCGATAAGGTTGGTGTGAAGTGGGGCTCCAAAGTATACGGGCTCAAACAATTGGCTCCAAACTATACGGAATTTAACGACACGCTGAAGAATGTGCTCCAGTATGTGCTCCGATGGCCAGGACCGATGAGAGGGCAACCCAATGAGCAGAACCTGGACCGATACTGTTATTTCCATCGGGAGAGAGGGCATCATACTGCCGATTGTTATCAACTAAAGAAAGAGTTGCAGGGCTTGGTAGATGGAGGAATGCTCAACGACTTTATAGGAAAAGTCGAAGAGAAAACGCACCGCACTTGTGTAACCAGAACGGAGTTGAAGACAGTAGAGTTGCCCCCACCGCCATACGACCTCGACCAGGACAAGACGCGCGAGCGGGTGCGGCTCACGGGAGAATCCAACACAAGATAGAACGACCTGCGGGAAAAATTGGAAGCAAACCGCAGTTTAAGGGCTGCTTCGGTCGGCGCCCAGGAGGCCATCGACATTCATTTCAACCAGACCCCTGAGGAAGCATGTAGACTTCCATCTATGGACGCGCTGGAGGTACAAGGAGTAGTGGCGGGTTGCAAGGTGAAACGGATGCTCGTTAACACAGGAAGCTCGATGGACGTGCTGTTTAAAGAAGCGGTGGCACAAATGCAGTTGTCACCCGATTTAATCCAACCCTCAGACTCTGTGCTAATTGGATTTTCTGGGGCGCCCGCAAGAGTGATCGACCGAGTGCGCCTGCCCGTAACTCTGGGGGACGAAGAGCAGAGGGTCACTCACGCCATAGATTTTAGAATAGTGGACTGCCCGTCCCCATATAACGCGATACTTGGGAGGCCCCTCTTAGCCCTCTTCAACGGAGTGGCGTATACGTGCCATCAGACTCTAAAGTTCATCGCCCCTCAAGGAGTGGGAGTGGCGCGAGGACGAAGCACCACATGTTATGCCCGAGAGACGGGAGGTAAGCGCCAACGGATAGGAGAGAGAGTTAACGTGGTGGACATCCCGCCAGAGGAGGCACCTCGGGCCAAGGCAGCAGATGAAGACCTTCTAATCGCTTTGGATGAGGGGCGCCCCGATAGGAAAATTTTGATATCGGCACAGACGCTAGAGGAAATGAGAGAACGATTGATCGACCTACTAAGGGAGTTCGTCGAACTCTTCGCGTGGACTGCCATGGCAAACTCTTCGACAGGCTCCGCCACGCCCTCAGCTGGGGCGGAAGAGGCCACGCTCGTGGTCTTCACAGTGCGGGGCGCCTTACTCTGGCCAGCTCCACTTGTGGCCTTCTTTGCTGACTTTCTCTTCTTGAGAGCAGGTGGAGGGGGCGCCTAGGCCGCTGTAGATCTGGGTGCCTCCGCATTTAGCATGGCCAATCGGCTCTTCATCAGGGTCGCGATGTTGGTAAAGTCGACCCTGCAAAAAAAAAAAAAAGAGTTAGGAACATTCTTGGATAATGAAAGCAACACAAACTAAGTAGTAAAGGCGCCCCACACACTATCGTTGTAATACTCTATTCAAACGGGGACGCGATTCGTAGTCAATCGCAAATTAATAGGGTTAGTTCTTATAAGTTGGGCGCCTCGCGTCTCGTCCTGAGACAGGGGAACCTCGACGTTAAATTTATCTCGGCTCCTAGCTCCCATTTAGTTAAGAAGGCGCCCCCACTCTCGAAGAATGAGTCTCGATATGCCTTCATGAAGAAGAAATCGTTGAACCAACTCCTCCCTAGCTTGGGGCACCTAACCACGAAGTGGTAGGGAAGCTTCGTGCACTTATGCAGGGATAAGCAGTTGTCGAGGGACACCATATTAAGGAAGTATCTGAACAAATTAAACGTGGGCCTCACGTTGTGCACTCGTCACTTCAACTTGAATAGAATCACCACCCGAATAACGGATGGGGATAGGCGCCCCAAACTGCAACCACAGACAGCCAAAATCCCCTCCAAAATTCTATGGCAATTAGGGGTGGGCATTCGGTCGGTTCGGTTTCGATCGAACTGAAATTATGAATACCGAGTCCCCGAATTCTCCCAAACCTCAAACCGAATTGAATTATAATTCGGTTCAGTTTTTCACACAAAATCGAATTTGTGAAGCTATTTGTATCTTCTCACTTTTAAATTATTTTTTACTCCTAATATAAACAATAAATATGTAATTATATGCATCATCAATGATAAAATCAAACTTTTCAACACATAAGTCATAAAATATTTCAAATATTTAAGTATAAAAACAACTACAAACATAAAAAATCCACCATTTGGAGCTTGAATTATAGTATTTCGGTCGGAAATTCGAAAATTCGGCTCGGTTGAGAGAATCCTGATTTTCGAACTATCCATATTTTCCTTCCGAATTCCGAACCGAATAACATTAATTCGGTTTCGGTTTGGTTTAGTTCGGTTTTGGTTCAGGTTTACCGAACCGGTTGTCCATCCGTAATGGCAATCCGGGTAGCGGGCGCATACCACCAATCGCGCGGCAGTTGCAAACCTGTAACCACCTCCCTCCCTCGCACAGACGTCATGATAGATTGGTGGTTTGGCTTTGTTACATTGAAAGGCACCTCGGAGGTGTCGTGGCACGTAATCCGGGGGAAAAGTTTTTTTCCCAAGTAGTGACTTTGTAGGAGCCGTCCGCTGGCGTGAAACTCGGTACGGAGGCCGTCGAAGTCCCAGCAGATGGAGGCGCCCCCTCTAAAAGCAAAAAGCGAAGCGGGCGCACAAACGTAACGTGAAGTGAGCGGCGCCCATGTCTCAAAGAAACAACCCAACATGCGAAATAAAACGTTAAAATGAAGGAAGCGAGGGGCGCTTACCACGGTTCGATAGGGCGCCTTGATCAGGAGCAGCGCCTGAGGCACCAGGTTGGTTTTGCGAGGCAGACATGGTAAGGAAGGTGCGAGCGGGAGCGAGTTGCAGGCGGCAGGCACGACGACGACTAAAGAGAAGTTAGAGAGAGAGAGGGCATGTTGCGAAGTGGTGAAGACAAAATGAGGGAAGAAGAAATATTTATAGGAGGGAGGGGGACACACCTCGGGATCCGCGCCTGTTACCACGTGTCATGATCTTGGGCGGTTATTTGAGTTTCAAAATTCAAAATTTGAATTAAAAAAAAACCCGCCCGAGTGGGGGGCAAGGGGTCCGTGCAAACCAGGCGCCTATGTCAGGAGAAGAAATTCAGACTCGTCGAAAATTAGCATGCCACCCCAAACCGAGGCGCCTACGAGAAGTAAAGGGCGGCATTTCGTGCAAGGGTCAAAATCAATTGGTGTCAGAAGGGAACACACAATCCAGGCGATTAAGTTAACAAGGGGAAAAGCAATGGCTAGATGAAGCGCGCTAACCAGGCGCCCGTGACGAGGAAAAAAAGGTAGCAATGGAAAAATTGAGCACGATGTCCAGGCTCCCGAGTACGGAAAATCGCTGAGGAGGAAATGCCCCACCTCGACAAACCCAGGCGCCTGTCACGAGAAACAGTGGGCGCCTCATTTTAGTGGTAAGATGAGGCAATATAGTCAGGCCCTCGAGTTTTGGAGACTTGAGAAGCTAACTGGGGGGAATTGTTGGGGGATATTGCAAAGCCCAATAAAGACAGGTTTGGTTACCCAGAGGGAGAAGCCCACGAAGGGGCCTGTCGGTCTTAGTCCAAATAGGATGAGGGGCGCATAGAGACAAGATACGGAAGACCCCAAAGAAGTCTAGCCTGTCAACGGTCCCCCCACCCTCAGACGCCTGTCAATTGTCAGAGGACTAACAAGGCGGTTGGGGCGTCTGACAAGATAAAGGTACAAAGCATTAAATGCGATGTTGTAGTGGAGGAACTCAACCTCGGGTTGGGTGAGTATAAATAGGAGCGGTAGGTAGCATTTACACAGGTTGGACAATCTCACTAAACTCTGGAGCTTACCACTTCTCTCTCTAAACTCAAGCTGACTTGATTGTCGAAGGACTAACGGGCCCGGGCGCCCTCCTCCTTGTGCGTGTGTGCATGTGATAGACCGATAATCATACATGTTTTCACCCCTATTCTGAAGTCGTTTGTGATGAGGAATCTCGTATTTTAAGCCGATTTTACGCTAGGTTGTGTGTTTATGTCATATTTCAGGTCCTGGCGTTGGAATCGAGGCGAAGGAACGAGTTCTGGATCGAAAGGAGCGAAGATTGGACAAAGGATGCTGCTGGACCAAAATACCCGGCCAAAGGAAGAAATACCCGACCGGGTATATTCTGGACTCGACCGGGTATTTCCTCCTTCGGGCACCCGTGAGAAGCAGAAGGGGGCCCGGGCGAAGGCCTTAAATCCCCGGTCGGGGATTTTGGTGGTAGACCGGGGATTTTTCCCTTAGTCAGACGGTGCGTTTCATAAAATACCCGGTCGAACCATAAAATACCCGACCGGGTATTTTGACCGGGTATCGCGACAGGCAGCTGATAAAACAGGAAGAAGGCCAATTTTCAAAGGGTTCCGAGTTTTTGAGAGAGAAACCGATACCTAGAGAGAGAAAGCGTCGAACCAGAGTTCTCAAGCGCCATAGATCGATCTTCAACACCATTGGAGCCCGTCTTGAGCTTGGAGAAGTGCGATTAAACGTCCAGAAGCAGGAATCCAACTTCACAGTATGATTTCCGTGTCTGAATCTGCTTTTGCTTCTTTCTCTATGGAGTAGTTTCCCCATTCATCTGGGTATGGAGAACCCTAGATTTGTATGCTAGGTCTGATTGTATGAACCCAAGTACAGTGTTTGTGAATTGATTATATTCGATTGAGGTTTGATTGATTGAATGACTTGAATCCTGATCAAATTCCTGTTGTTTCTGCTTTAACCTGGAATGAGAATATCTGCCTAGGTTGATAGAGTACCCTTAATCGAAGGTAGCGAATTGGTGACTTTAGTCGAGGAGCCAATTCGCTATTCTGTACCGAAGTCGATTCGGTAGTGGAGGTTTGGTTCATTAGGGCCTCAATCTGTTTACTCCGGTGGAGGTTAGTCGCCCGCTAGAGACTCAGATTGAGAGGGTCTGGAGACCTTTAGTCGAGACTTCAGGCTAATTGAGAACCTTCCGCAGTATAATTTTCATGAAAACTGAACTTGGTAAAATGCAATCCGACTTAACTGCAGTCTAGGGGGAAACCATATCCGGGTGACCTCTCTTGACTTGACAACAAACCGTTTACTTGCTTTGTGTTTTGTTTGCTTCAGTTTCACTAAAAGTTCACTGCTAAATAACAAGAATTCACCGAGTAGTCATCACATCTAGGACCCGGGTTGACATTAAAACCGGACCCGCTATACTACGCTTTAGGAATTGGTTATACTTGGCCATTTTCTAGGGTGACAGTAGGAGTGAGTCAAGTTTTTGGCGCCGTTGCCGGGGACGGCTAGGTTGTTGAAGAAAAGTGATTTCTGTTACTTTGGCATTTTCATTTTTGCATTGAGTTTTGTCTTTCCCACTTGTGCCTTCACGGGGTTTGCTTTGTTTGATTGTGTGCAGATAGTGCATGACCCGTAGCCAGTCGGGAAGTTTACTGCCGTTGAATCCTGAGATTGAGCGCACCTGCAAACAACTTCGGAGACAACAGCGAGCTAGACTGGCTACGGTGGAGCGCCGAGACGGCCAATTGACCAGCGACTCCGAGGACGAGCACGAGATGGAAGGCGATCAGAACCCGCCTCCTCACAACCAGATCCTGGGGAACGACCAAAACCCCCCGGGACCTGGGAACCATCATCATCCGCCACCACCGGGTCCCACCTTGGAGTACTTCTATACTCCACGGATTGCTGACATCCGCCCGGTCATCCTCTATCCGCCCATTCCTGCAAACAACTTCGAGATCAAGCCATGCTGGATTCAACTCATCACCACCTCTATCCAGTTCCATGGCTTGAAGGATGAGGAAGCCCGGGTACACCTGTCCCGTTTTCTGCAGCTGACGAACGGGTTCAAGCTGAATGGTGTTCCAGATGATGCAATCCGCCTTCACCTTTTCCCCCATTCTCTGGCGGGGAATGCTAAGAGGTGGTTGGAGACCCAGCCCCCATTGTCCATCACCTCTTGGGACGATCTGGCTGACAAGTTCGTGCACCGGTATTATCCGGCATCGAAGACCACAGAGATACAGAGGGAGATCACTCACTTCCGCCAGGAGCCAGATGAGTCCCTTCGTGATGCATGGGAGCGGTACATGGGATACTTCTGGCAGTGTCCCCATCATGGTTTCAGCGATGCCTTCACAGTAGGGAACTTCTACAGCGCCCTCACTCCAGACAGCCAGAGGGTGATCGAGTCTCTATGCCCAGGAGGGGATATCCTTACTAAGACTCCACCCGAGCTGAACCAGATGATCAGTACCTTGGCTGCCCGAGACCATTCCTGGGGGCAGAACCACAGAGGCAGGAACTCCCGGGACCGGGGTGTGCATGCTATGGAGACTAGGTCCGGGTTAGAGCAGCAAGTGGCTGAGTTGGTGCAGACATTGAAGCAGCCTAACAGTATCTTTCCGGGCCGAGGTGTAGCTACGCCTCCAGTAGCTCAGTGCCAGTGGTGTGAGAGTCCAAACCATCTGGTGGAAGACTGTCAGGCTATGCGGGAGTCCTCTACTCCCCAAGAGCAGGTGGCCTTCATCGCCAATGCTCGGCGCTTCGACCCATACAGCAATACATATAATGAGGGATGGCGCCAGCATCCCAACTTCGCCTGGAGCAACAACACCAACAAACCACCTGGTTTCCCAGCACCAACAGGTGGTTTTCAGCAGAGGCAGCCCTACCAGGATAGGCAAGGGCCACCACCACAGCAGCAGCCCTACCAGCCTAGGCAAGGGCAGCCATTCCAGCAGCCCCAGGGCCAGTTTGCTCAGCCTCCAGCAGCCGCAGCTCCCGATAATCAGATGGCTGATCTGAAGAACATTTTGGCGACATTCATGACCACCAGCCAGGCGAATTTCGCAAGGGTGGACCAGAGCATAGCTTCTTTGGAGGCAGGGCAGAGGAACCAGGGTGCTATTTTGCAAGATCTACAGCACCAAGTCGGTGTCCTAGCGCGCCAGCTTACTGCTCGGGCCCCGGGGACTCTACCTGCCACCACCATCCCCAATCCACGGGACCCGCACGAGACCGCACATGCCATTTTCACCCTGAGCGGCAGGCCTACATCAGCTGATCCTGCCTCGACTAGGCAGGAGGAACCACTACCTGCTTCAGCACTTCCAGCCGGTGATACAGAAGTGCGGGTGGAGAAGGAAGCCCCTGCTCCCAAGCCACAACCAGTGGTGAAGGAGCACGTACCCCAGCTTCCCTTCCCCACTCGCCTTCACAAGGACAGGCTGGAGACTGAGTTTGCCAATTTTATGGCAATGTTGAAGCAGCTCAACATCAGCATACCAGTTGTGGAGGCACTGTCGAAGATGCCCAAGTACGCTAAGTTCATGAAAGATCTCTGAACCAACAAGAAGAAACTTGGGGATCTCTCGACAGTGCTGCTGAGCGAGGAATGTTCTGCCATCCTGCAGAACAAGCTGCCCGAAAAGCGCAAGGACCCAGGGAGTTTTACTATCCCTCTTACTATTGGCAGCATGCATGTAGGAAAGTCCTTGGCGGACCTAGGCGCTAGCATTAATGTCATGCCATACAAATTGTTCAAAAAGCTAGACCTAGGTGAACTTAGCCCTACTAGGATGAGCATTCAGCTAGCTGATCGTTCTGTGGTGCATCCTAGGGGTATCATAGAAGATTTGCTTGTTAATGTGGGTGCATTCACATATCCTGTTGATTTTGTTATTCTGGATATAAATGATGATGTGGATGTGCCTTTGATTCTAGGTAGACCATTTCTTGCCACCGCCAAGGCACTGATTGATGTGCATGATGGTAAACTGATCTTGCGTGCTGGAAATGAACAGGCTGTTTTTCCTGTGACTGAGTCTGATCATTGTGCTATGATTTCTGTATCGCCTGTGCATGCTATTTCTGACAAGATACACGAGCCTGTCGTGTATCCTTCTGCACCTCTCATTTTGCAGGACCCGCCTATCATTCCTCCGCCGCCACTCCATCCAGCCTCGCCTTCGAACAAAAAGCTCAAGGAGGAGTGGCGGCCGAAGCCGCAAGTGGCTAAGCCTGCACGGAAGAAAGGTGGAGACCACTATGAGCTGGTCCCACCCCCTGCACCGCGACCACCCTGGCCATCCGAGTACTCACTCGCCTGCATCTTGCCGGATGGCCAGGTCGAGCTGACCACTGCTGGTGGTTGCAACCGTCGGGTGCACGGTCACCACCTGAAGCTGTACCTCAAGAGCGATGTGGATCCGCTCTTGGAGGCACCTGATCCTGCACTTCCCTGAGTATCCACCATGGGCGTCCAGCTAAAAGACGGTAAAGAAGCGCTGGTGGGGAGGCAACCCCACCACGGTTTGACTTTCTTTCTTATGTTTCGAGTCGGATTGCGATTTGGTTTTGTTTTGGTTTGTTTCATTTGTTCTGGATGATGTCTTATTGGGCTGACATCGGACCTAACATATTCTGGTTGAGCTCTTCTGTTCCCCTTGAGCTGTGCTGTGTTCCCGACTGGTCCATTTCCAGTCCTCTGCCGTCCGTGCATCCCGGTAATATCGTTCTCCTTTCCTTCCCTCTTCTCCATTGAGGGCAATGTCGATCTTAAGTGTGGGGGGGATGTTTATCTTTTGACTGCATTAGCTCTGTTTGTGTGCTTGGAGCCTAGTCCACTATCCAAATCTTACGATTTGAGGGCTCCGAGTGCTGCTGTTTGATCATATTGGCACTGTGTTTTGATGGATGAATTGATTGGTTTTCGGATTAATGCATGACAACTTGTTTGCGACTAGGACAACCTATGATGAGGACTGAAATGTGCAGTAGAACGATGTAGGGGTTCAGTTTTTCAACTGTTTGCTTGCCAACTGTGACTTGATCTGACTTGATCTGATTACTTGTCCTTGACAGTCGTTTATGCATCTAGTTCAGGGTATCAGAATGTGAGATAGAGCATATAGGTAGCCATGTGAGATTTGAGCCTGCTCGTTTCTTTCTTGTGCGATAGATCCCTCTTCCATGATGTGTAGCATTCACGTTGTCACTAGCTAAGATGATGGGGGCATAGGATTAGCCCACGCCCAAAACTGACTGTCCTGATGTGTCATATCCCCTAGTCAGCCCCTTTGAGCCGTGTGTTATCCTTTCTTTTGGTCTATAATGAAAAAAAATCACCCTTGTTGCATCTTTTAGAAGGTTCCACAGAGTGGTTTTATATATTCTCTGCTGTGTCTGCTAAAGCCTATGTGAGTGTTGGAGGTAGTGCTTAAAAATTGGGCAGGTGTTTGAAATTTATGCAGAAGTGGGGGCTCTCTTAAGAAATGAAAAGAAAAATGAAAGAAAAACAAAGAAAAATTGAAAGCAAAAGAGAGCCACTGCCAACAATCTGAGTAATGCCCAGTAAGCAGTGTTTCTTAGCAGTCTGGCTTGGAAATGCTGATGATTATGCCTCCTTCGCTCTTGTGCTCTTAAGATATTGAGGAATGCAGAATAGCAGAAAGGAAATACCGGGTTGGTTGACTGTGATTGTGTGTTTGGAAAATGTGGAACCTTTTTGCTATGAATACTTCCACCACCTAAAAGGCCTTTTCCCCATGTCCAAGACCCTAGCCAGTCATTTGAACCTGTGTCTAAGACCTCCTGATTAGTTGGTGGTGACACCCCATATGTGAACTCTAGCATTTAGAGGCTGCCATCATGGTGAAGAGATGATAGGGATTGAGAGAAATAGCATGCGCATCTTTCGCATCAAAAATTGTCCTGACCCCACTGGTCGAGAGTGAGTGATTCATTTCCATTTTCTATATGCTCTTGTACCCCGGTGAGGACCTAGATTGCTCGGTCTCTATTCTGATGTTTTGAGTTGGATGCATGAGTCGACTGTTTTGAGTAAGTGGTTGAATCAAGTCTAGGTTGGCTAGTGAACAGACGGGAGACTCTTCCTTTACTCGATTTGTTGCACTCGAATGTCCTTTGTGGTGGTTGTCCAGGTTGTTATTGAGGTTGTGCATGTATTGATGTTTGAAAACCAGTGCGATTCACGTGTTTTGTGCCTTTATGACTTGTCCCCAGTGTTGGTTGATTGAAATATGTGAGCTTACCTAGTGTCTGACTTGGTTTGCTTGGGGACAAGCAAACGGTTAAGTGTGGGGGAGTTTGATAGACCGATAATCATACATGTTTTCACCCCTATTCTGAAGTCGTTTGTGATGAGGAATCTCGTATTTTAAGCCGATTTTACGCTAGGTTGTGTGTTTATGTCATATTTCAGGTCCTGGCGTTGGAATCGAGGCGAAGGAACGAGTTCTGGATCGAAAGGAGCGAAGATTGGACAAAGGATGCTGCTGGACCAAAATACCCGGCCAAAGGAAGAAATACCCGACCGGGTATATTCTGGACTCGACCGGGTATTTCCTCCTTCGGGCACCCGTGAGAAGCAGAAGGGGGCCCGGGCGAAGGCCTTAAATCCCCGGTCGGGGATTTTGGTGGTAGACCGGGGATTTTTCCCTTAGTCAGACGGTGCGTTTCATAAAATACCCGGTCGAACCATAAAATACCCGACCGGGTATTTTGACCGGGTATCGCGACAGGCAGCTGATAAAACAGGAAGAAGGCCAATTTTCAAAGGGTTCCGAGTTTTTGAGAGAGAAACCGATACCTAGAGAGAGAAAGCGTCGAACCAGAGTTCTCAAGCGCCATAGATCGATCTTCAACACCATTGGAGCCCGTCTTGAGCTTGGAGAAGTGCGATTAAACGTCCAGAAGCAGGAATCCAACTTCACAGTATGATTTCCGTGTCTGAATCTGCTTTTGCTTCTTTCTCTATGGAGTAGTTTCCCCATTCATCTGGGTATGGAGAACCCTAGATTTGTATGCTAGGTCTGATTGTATGAACCCAAGTACAGTGTTTGTGAATTGATTATATTCGATTGAGGTTTGATTGATTGAATGACTTGAATCCTGATCAAATTCCTGTTGTTTCTGCTTTAACCTGGAATGAGAATATCTGCCTAGGTTGATAGAGTACCCTTAATCGAAGGTAGCGAATTGGTGACTTTAGTCGAGGAGCCAATTCGCTATTCTGTACCGAAGTCGATTCGGTAGTGGAGGTTTGGTTCATTAGGGCCTCAATCTGTTTACTCCGGTGGAGGTTAGTCGCCCGCTAGAGACTCAGATTGAGAGGGTCTGGAGACCTTTAGTCGAGACTTCAGGCTAATTGAGAACCTTCCGCAGTATAATTTTCATGAAAACTGAACTTGGTAAAATGCAATCCGACTTAACTGCAGTCTAGGGGGAAACCATATCCGGGTGACCTCTCTTGACTTGACAACAAACCGTTTACTTGCTTTGTGTTTTGTTTGCTTCAGTTTCACTAAAAGTTCACTGCTAAATAACAAGAATTCACCGAGTAGTCATCACATCTAGGACCCGGGTTGACATTAAAACCCGACCCGCTATACTACGCTTTAGGAATTGGTTATACTTGGCCATTTTCTAGGGTGACAGTAGGAGTGAGTCAGCATGTCAGGCGCCTCGGACTCATAGAGCGGGGATAAGGTTGGTGTGAAGTGGGGCTCCAAAGTATACAGGCTCAAATACAAGCCAAGTTGTTATAAAGATGAAGATGTAGCAAACTGCCTTCAACAATTTGCAACTTTGAAGATTTTGAAAAGTTATGCATAAGAAAAAAATGAATTCGATATGATCGAATAATCAAGTGTAATACTATGAGTGTTTGAAGTTTCGACATAGGTAAGACGTACATTGCTGAAGTTGGCCATGCTTTTGCAGCTAGATCGCTTCAGTTAGCCACGATTAACCTAAATTGATTTAGTTGGCCACGATCTGGATAAGATCGCTTCGGTATCTAGAGAACTGGTACCAAAATTACAGAATACTGCAACGAACCATCTCAAACTTTGTTTTGTGAACTTTTAGTGTAAGTGTGGTATTATGGGGACTTTATTAACTTTGATTAAATGGGGCAAAATCCGGTTTTGCACTACAACAAAAACTAGCTTTTGCAACCAAAAAGTTTACAACCAAACTAAAATTGGTTGTGAAAAGGATAGTATATACAACCAATTATATTTTGGTAGCTAAAATATTAAAAATTTGGTTGCCTATTAAAATCAAAGTATTGATAACCAAATAAAATTTGAAAAGGCCAAATAATTTGGTAGCAAAATGATTTTTACTTTTTCCAACCAAATAATTTTGGTAGCAAAATAATTTTTAGTTTTTCCAACCAAATAATTTGGTAGCATATTGATTTTTAGTTTCTCCAACCAAATATTATTGGTTATGAATTTAAGCACGAAATTTGAAAATCTTAGGTAACTAAATAATTTGGTTGCAAATCCAATAAAAAATTCAGCAACTAAATTATTTGGTTGTCAATTTGTTATATAGGTACTATATCTGATATTATTAAAACTTAGTGGCTGTAATAGTAATTATGAAAAACAAGTGTTGTCGTTCATTAGCTGCCATTCGAGTTCATTATTTGATTCCATCCGAGTTCTCCTCCCCCTCTTCTTCTTCCGTCTCCTCATGTCGATTCCATTAGATTTCTGAAATCGATCACTGTGATTTTGATCACAAATAATCTCGCCTCCATTTTTGGCCAATTCCTTCTCCGCTTCTTCTCGTAACAACTCATGTTTTCTAGACGATTCTGGATCGAATCCCTCGCCAGCGTCTGTGAACACCCCATCGTCGTCGAGACGACTCCGCTTTGACTTCGATTGCGGCCGATTGTGTCGGTGTCGGCGACGGCCGAGGAAGAGGAGAAGGCACATACGCCAGCCTAGAGCACGAGCGCCGCTCCAATCCCTCGCCTGCGTTGCTGCAATTTTGATCGCGAGTAGTGCTGCCGCCGAAGGAACCGATGCTTTCTCCTTCGTCTCTCCGATCTCGCCCTTAGTCCGTGCGTCGGGTAAGAACTGATCAGTTATCGATTGAGGTCAATATTCTAATTCTTACTAGAACTGATCATTGTTATTCTTCGGTGTGATTGTTCATTGTGGTTTTTCTAAATAAAGTTCGAGGAGCCGTCGAGTGCTTCATCCGGCGCCCTAGAGATTAGGTTAGGGTTTTCTAATTTGCTAGAGCTTAACTTATTCGTTCTTTGCTCTGGATGGCCAGACCTTGGTGTTAGTTCTTGATTGTAGCACTAGGTGAACAGAATTTTTTAATACTTGGAGCTTCAACTATGGACACAGTCCCCAAACCTCAGTTCTCTATCCCGGAAGTTGATTGATTCAGTTCCTCCTTGTTTGAATTTGCTTGATGTTGTATCAGTAAAAAGGGAGGGGAGGATGACCTGAAGAATCGCTCATAAGGCAAAGGAAGGGAATCAGAACGGATATTTACAAGAGGAGCTAAAATCATTGCAGCTACTAATAGTAATATAGACGTGCATCTCTCTGCTAAGGTAATTAATTAGCAGTCCCACTCATTAATCTAGCTCACATTTCTTGGTACTGATGGTTTAGTTAATCTGTGAGCTAAAGTCTAGATTGATCGTTTAGTGAATTTGCTTTGATTATCGTTTAGCTGCTCCAAGGGACGGTGTAAGACTTCCCTCCTGAATTGGGATTGTGCTTGATGAGTAGCCCATTTAGGTATACCTTGTTTATTTTGCCTTCTGGGTTTATCTATTGTGAATGAGCTAATGGTCCTGCATTTTTCAAGCTTTGTGATAAGCAATTTCCTCTTACATTTCATTAGTATGTTGAAGTTGTTCTAAGATGGTGTCTTTTAGTTTCATGTTCTTTTCGCTGGTGGGGGGCTCCATCTACCTTTCTATCCAAGGAATCCATGATTAGATATGTTAAGCTGCAAGTTTTTGCTTAAGGGGTCTGGTAGGGTGTGAACCAAGTATTTGGCTCATAAAAGACATAATATTTCATAACAGAGAAGCCTATCTGGAACTTGCTTTGGCTATTGGATCATGGTTTTGAAGCCTATCTTTGACAATATGTTCTTTCATTCTTTAGTCTGGGGAGCTGGGATCTAATGGATGCCCTTGATAGTGTTGTTTTTGTTGGGTTTTGGTCTCCTTATTCATAATGCTTTTTGCAGGTATCTCTACTTCTACGAGAAAGTAAACCAGCACATAACAGTGGATGCAGTCAACAGTCTAATTGAACTGATCACTACTGAGATGCAGCAAAATGACTCCAGTTCCAGTTCTAGCTTCTGTAGGGTGATCAAGCCCAAGTGTGATCAGTACAACATTCAGGATGGGCTGCTGGGGTTAACCATGGGAAAAGTGGCGACCATACAGGGCCACGAGGGTATCCGAGTCGCTGTGTTCCTCATCCGCCTCATCTTGGGAATTGCGAGGCCATTCATGGAATCTTTTGAGGATGGATATCGTGGCTAGAGTTAAAAGGTAATTAATCCCCAACTTCCTCGATCATTCCAGTAATTAATTTTCTTACATTCAGATCTGAGTTGGGAACTGTATATTTTGGAGCACTGATTTGTGGGCTATTTAAGTTTTGAGTTGTTGACTGGAGGAGCTATATATTTCCTTTTTGGTGAATCAATCGTATTGCATGCCGTTTAGGGTTCCATTCAATGAAGTAGCAAATACGTATAGACAAATCCACCTGTATGTATGTGTGCATAAGCTAAGCTAGGGGTTGGTAATTAATTGATTGCATGCCAATAGTCTAGTCGGAGCTACATTGATTAACTTTCCATTAATGGTTCGCTTGGAAGGTTTGGATTGTTGTTTATTACAAGAAGATGAGGTTCGGCTATAATTAGTGGTCCGCCCCGGCCGGCCTTTGTGTTTATTACTGCTATGCACATATATAGAAAATGATGATGTTTGAGCAACCTTCTTTTTCGTGTTTTCTAATGGTTATTTTGGCCTGCTATCTCTGTGGTTTTGTGGAGGAAACCAGATTATTGTAAAAAGATCTGGGGGAATGAAATTGTGCTTCCAAAGAGCTTGAAACTGGGAGGACTGTTGCTTTGAAGAAGGTTCGTTTTGACTCTTGTTTACTTCCCATCTACCCTGCAGCATATACCTAGTGTTTGAATATATGGAGCATGACATTGCTGGACTGCTTTCTTACCCGGATGTCAGGTTCGCCAAGTCACAGGTTAGTTCCCATTTTATGTCATTGGTGAAGAAGCTTTTGAATTTTGAAGTTATAGCATATGTATTTATGTTGTTTGTTATGTTTTTATTCTCCCCCTCTGCAGATCAAGTGTTCCAAAGGTGGAATGGCAAATCAAAGATACGTGAAGTAGTTAGTGTGGCCTTTAGGTCCTCTTCTTATTTTTGAATTAGTAGGCTGATTCTTAGTGATAATTTCGTGTAATTGTGATTTTGGTTACTAAACAATAAATTGTGAACTATAATTTTGGTTGGTAAAAAATTTTGTTATATGAAATAAATTTTTATTATAATTCTATTAATTTTTAATATTTTCATTTTAGTGGCCCAAATCTCATCTAGCAAATTAGTCATATGAAATGAATTTTTTGGTCGGCGTATGTGGCCTAAAATAATATGATTGGTCGTCATATGGATTTTTAACGACCAAATTTTATGGTTGCATAACAATTCAATAACTAAAATGATTAGTTGCCAAATATGTATTTTTGACAACCAATTTTTAAGGTTGCGTTAAACTTTCATAACCAATTCCATTGGTCACCAAAATGGTTTAATTGGTTGAGATATGTATTTTTCACGACCAATTGTTATGGTTGTGTTAAACTTTTATAACAAGTATAGTTAGTCGTCTAAAATGATATAATTGGTCGGGATATGTGTTTTTCACGACCAAATTTCATGGTTGTGTTAAATTTTCGTAACTTAAACAATTGGTTGTTGTAATGATATAATTGGTTGACATATGTTAATTTCCCAACCAAACTGAATGGTCACCTATAAAATGTACGTAAATTCTATTTGCGACCAAAAAAATAGGTTACTAATAGCCACATCAAATTGGTTGTCATTTTAATTTTTCGTGACCAATCAATTATATTTCCTAACCATTAATTGGACTATGACAACCAAATTAAAATGGTCGCGAAAAAGTAAGGGTTTTTTACCATTGGCAAATTTGGTTGCGAAAGCTTTCTTTTTTGCTACCAATCCAGATTTTGGTTGCGCTAGGAATTAGTAACGAGTCTATAGCGACCAATGCTGCTGCCAAAATATTTTGGTCACAAATTGGTATTTATAACCAATTTTTGACCTTTAGGAACCAATTTTTTTGGTTGCAAAAAGCCATTTTTCTTGTAGTGTTGGGACATAGCAGCATCCATATTTGGCGACGGCAATGCATCATGTAGTAATGTTTGTAGTCCCGTCAAAGGAGAAAATGGAACAAACAGTCATTTTCGCAATGAAAAATCAGTGGCAGTATGGCACCTACTAGAGCTGGAAGTTTGGTATCGATATTTGGTATTTACCAAATAACGTACAGAATTTGACGATATTTGGTATTATCGAATACACGAATTTTTTCATGGGATTAGAATTATGTTTAAATTTCAAATGTAATTTGGTATCAGAGATTATGAGATTGAGATCGGTATATACCGAAATATCGAATAATACCAAAAAACAATATAAAATAGGTGCATTTTATCCTCCAAACTAATCTCTGCTCAGTCCTCACACAATTTTTACCGGAACTTAATTGCTAACTGAAATATGTATAACCCATTAGCCCACACAATAATACAAAGTCCAATGATACTCTTTAGGACTTTGAAAATTCATACGACTGATATGAGGCAGCTAGCGGCCAGTCCACACGCAACATCTACTCTCATCCCACCAAAAGAATCTAGGTCAGTATCTTCTTCCAGTTTGCCTCTCTCAATTCACAATTGCTAATCGATTCGGCGAAGAGCAAGCAGGCGGCAACCATTAAAAGTATGTCAAGAAATGGAGAAATTATTGCTGCCCATGTAGCTTCAATTATCTCATCTCCAAATCCCGATCGGCAAGTGGTATGGAAAGCAGCTAATATTAAACAATCAAATGTCCTAGCTCTAGGAAAACTAAACTCCTTTTTAGTCTCTTTGGTTTAAATTAAACAATCAAATTTAATTTATATATTTAATTATTAATTGTAAATTTAACTAATTTTGTAATCGATAATACCGATTGGGATACCGGAATACCAATTGGGATACCAAAATATTTAGGGATTGGGATACCGAGATTATTTAAGGATTAGGATTGAAATCGATTTTAGAGTGTAGTTTAGTATTGGAATATGGATACCGTACCGATTTCCACCCCTCCCTCCACCTACACCTAGCCAATGTATATTCAATATTTTAGTAGTGAAACAACGCTGTCGCTGAAAAAGCTCAGATAGGTAAAGTAGGGTTTTCTCGAAGAGGAAAGGAAAGGAGGGATTCGAACCCCATTTTAAGCAAAGCTAAAGGCCAACAAACCACCATACCCTTTCCAGTTTCCCCCATTGAAATATGATTTGCATGCTGATCATTGGCTGGAAGAATGATTTCCCACTAATCCACAATTGTTAGATCTTAATGAATTTCAGGTACAACGGCTGACAGACGACCGGCCAACACACATTTTCCCCCATTCTTGTTGGCGAGGGTCCCATGACATGGCTCGATATTGAGAGTCGGCAGGGTCTTCTTGCATCTATAGTTCCCTTCATTGATTCAATTATTTCATTTTTATGATCAAATTGATTCGTTTGGTTGTATAAAATTTGCACAAAACAATTTGGCTAATGAAGTTTAAATCTACTCATTTTAAATTATTTGATTTGTAAAATGAAATAATTAGTTAAGAATAGTCTCAGGCCGAATCCGTGATCCGTACCCTTCAAAATCCAAGTAAAATGGATTTTCGAAAAAATCGCACGAAAAAATATGAACATGCCCCTCGAAAAATATTCGCCCAAATCCGCGATGAATATACTTCATCATCGGTGGAGAATAGCCACAGGTCTCCTTAGGGCGAATCCATGATCGGTAGGCTTCAAAATCCAAGTAAAATGGGCTTTCGAAAAAATAGCACGAAAAATTATGAAAATGCCCCTCGTAAAAATCCCCCCAAATCCGCGATGAATACACTTCATCATCGGCGGAGAATAGCCACAAGTCGCCTCAGGGAGAATCCATGATCTGTAGGCTTCAAAATACAACGAAAAATGCTCTTTCGAAAAAATCGCTCGAAATCTGTGATGGTACCCCCTTTGGAATCTATAAAAAACGGACCCAGAAAAAATCTGCCCAAATCGATGCTCAATAGACTTAATCATCCGTGAATAATAGTCTCAAACCGAATCTGTGATCCGTAGCATTCAAAATCCAAGAAAAATGGACTTTCGAAAAAAGCGCACGAAAAATTACGAAAATGCCCCTCGAAAAAAAATTAGCCCAAATCGTCAATGAATAGACTTCATAATCAGTGGAGAATAGCCACACACCGCCTCAGTGCGAATCCAGGATCTATAGGCTTCAAAATCCAAAGAAAATTCCCTTTCGAAAAAATCGCCTGAAATCTGTGATGGTACCCCTTTAAATCTGCCAAAAATGGATCCGAAAAAAATCCGCCCAAATCGATGCTTAATAGACTTAATCATCAGTGAAGAATAGTCTCAGGGAGAATTCGTGATCCGTACCCTTCAAAATCCAAGTAAAATGGGCTTTCGAAAAAACAACACGAAAAATTAGGAAAATGCGCCTCGAAATAAATTCGCGATGAATATACTTCATCTACGGTAAAGAATAGCCACAGGTCGCCTCAGGGCGAATCCATGATCTGTAGGCTTCAAGATCCAACGAAAATTTGCTTCCGAAAAAATCGCCGGAAATCTGTGATGGTACCCCTTTGGAATCTGTCAAAAATGGACCAAAAAAAAATCCGCCCAAATCGATGCTTAATAGACTTAATCATCGGTGAAGAATAGTTTCATGCCAAATCCGTGATCCGTAGCCTTCAAAATACAAGTAAAATAGGCTTTCGAAAAAAGTGCACAGAAAATTACGAAAATGCCCCTCAAAAAAACTGCCAAAATCGGTGATGAATATACTTCATCATCGGTGGAGAATAGCCACACACTGCCTCACTGCGAATCCAAGATCTGTAGGCTTCAAAATCCAACGAAAATGCCCTTTCGAAAAAATCGCCTGAAATTTGTGATGGTACCTACCCCTTTGGGATCTGCCAAAAATGGACCCTGAAAAAATCCGCACAAATTGGTGCTTAATAGACTTAGTAATCGGTGAAGAATAGTCTCAGGCCGAATCCGTGATCCGTACCCTTCACAATCCAAGTAAAATGGGCAATAAAAAAAAGCGTATGAAAAATTACGAAAATGCCCCTCGAAAAAATTTGCCCAAATTCGCGATGAATATACTTCATCATCGGTGGAGAATAGCCACAGGTCGCCTCAGGGCGAATCCATGATCTATAGGCTTCAAAATCCAAGTAAAATGGACTTTCGAAAAAATTGCACGAAAAATTAAGAAAATGCCCCTCGAAAAAAGTTCGCCCAAATCCGCGATGAATATACTTCATCATCGTTGGAGAATAGCCACAAGTCACCTCAGGGCGAATCCATGATATGTAGGCTTCAAAATCCAATGAAAATACCCTTTCGAAAAAATCTCCCGAAATCTGTGATGAATAGAATTCATCATCGGTGGAGAATAGCCACACACCGCCAAAAATGGACCTGAAAAAAATCTGCCCAAATCGATGCTCAATAGACTTAATCATCCTTGAATAATAGTCTCAGGCCGAATCCGTGATCCGTAGCCTTCAAAATCAAGTAAAATGGCCTTTCGAAATAATCGCACGATAAATTACGAAAAATGCCCTCGAAAAAAATCCGCCCAAATCGGTGATGAATAGAATTCATCATCGGTGGAGAATAGCCACACACCGCCTCAGTGCGAATCCATGATCAATAGGCTTCAAAATCCAACAAAAATCCCCTTTCGAAAAAATCGTCTGAAATCTGTGATGGTACCCCTTTCGAATATGCCAAAAATGGACCCGGAAAAAATCCGCCCAAATCGATGCTCAATAGACTTAATCATCCTTGAATAGTAGTCTCAGGCCGAATCAGTGATCCGTAGCCTTCAAAATCCAAGTAAAATGGCCTTTCGAAAAAAGCGCACGATAAATAACGAAAATGCCCCTCGAAAAAAATTCTCCCAAATCTGCGATGATTAGACTTCATCATCGGTGGAGAATAGCCACACACCGCCTAAGTGCGAATCCATGATTAGTAGGCTTCAAAATCCAACGAAAATGCACTTTCGAAAAAATCGCCTGAAATCTGTGATGGTCTCCCATTAAAATCTGCCAAAAATGGACCCGGAAAAAATTCGCCCAAATCGATGCTTAATAGACTTACTCATCGGTGAAGAATAGTCTTAGGCCGTATCTATGATCCGTACCCTTCAAAATCCAAATAAATTGGGCTGTTGAAAAATTCGCACGAAAAAATTACAAAAATGCCTCTTGAAAAAAACTCGACCAAATTCGCGATGAATATACTTCATCTACGGTGGAGAATAGCCACAGGTCGCCTCAGGGCAAATCCATGATCTGTAGGCTTCAAAATCCAACGAAAATTTGCTTCCGAAAAAATCGCCTGAAATCTGTGATGGTACCCCTTTAAATCTGCCAAAAATGGACCCGAAAAAAATCCGCCCAAATCGATGCTTAATAGACTTAATCATAGCTGAAGAATAGTCTCATGTCAAATCCGTGATCCGTAGCCTTCAAAATACAAGTAAAATAGGCTTTCGAAAAAATTGCTCAGAAAATTACGAAAATGCCCCTAAAAAACTGCTCAAATCGGCGATGAATATACTTCATCATCGTTGGAGAATAGCCACACATTGCCTCAGTGCAAATCAAAGATCTGTAGGCTTCAAAATCCAACGAAAATGCCCTTTCGAAAAAAGTGCCTGAAATTTGTCATGGTACCTACCCCATTGGAATCTGCCAAAAATGGACCCTGAAAAAATCCGCACAAATCGATACTTAATAGACTTAGTCATCAGGGAAGAATAGTCTCAGGCCGAATCCGTGATCCGTACCCTTCAAAATCCAAGTAAAATGGGCTATCGAAAAAATCGTACGAAAATTACGAAAATGGTCCTCGAATAAATTCGCCCAAATTCGCGATGAATATACTTCATCATCGGTGGAGAATAGCCACAGGTCGCCTCAGGGCAAATCCATGATCTATAGGCTTCAAAATCCAAGTACAATGGACTTTCGAAAAAATTGCACGAAAAATTAAGAAAATGCCCATCGAAAAAAGTTCGCCCAAATCCGCGATGAATATACATCATCATCGTTGGAGAATAGCCACAGGTCGCCTCAGGGCGAATCCATGATATGGAGGCTTCAAAATCCAATGAAAATACCCTTTCGAACAATCGCTGAAATCTGTGATGGTACCACTTTGAAATCTGTCAAAAATGGACCCGGAAAAAATCCGCCCAAATCGATTCTCAATAGACTTAATCATCCTTGAATAATAGTCTCAGGCCGAATCAGTGATCTGTAGCCTTCAAAATCAAAGTAAAATGACATTTCGAAAAAATCGCACGATAAATTACGAAAATGCCCCTAAAAAAAATTCGTCCAAATCTGCAATGATTAGACTTCATCATCGGTGGAGAATAATAGCCACACACCGCCTAAGTGCGAATCCATGATTAGTAGGCTTAAAAATCCAACGAAAATGCCCTTTTGAAAAATTCGCCAAAATCTGTGATGGTACCCCTTTGGAATCTGCCAAAAATGGACCCGGAAAAAATCCGACCAAATAGATGCTCAATAGACTTAATCATCCGTGAATAATAGTCTCAGGCCTTCAAAATCCAAGTAAAATGAACTTTCGAAAAAATCACACGGAAAATTATGAAAATGCCTCTCGAAAAAATTCTCCCAAATCGGCGACAAATAGACTTCATCATCGGTGGAGAATAGCCACACACCGCCTCAATGCGAATCCATTATCTGTAGGCTTCAAAATCCAACGAAAATGCACTTTTCAAAAAAATCTTCGGAAATCTGTGACGGTATCCCTTTGGAATCTCCCAAAAATGGACCCGGAAAAAATCCGACCAAATCAATGCTTAATAGAATTAATCATCGGTGAAGAATAGTGTCAGGCCGAATCCATGATCCGTACCTTTGAAAATCCAAGTAAAATGGGCTTTTGAAAAAACCGCACGAAAATATACGAAAATGGCCCATGAAAAGAATTCGCTCAAATCCGCGATGAATATACTTCATCGTCAGTGGTGAATAGCCACAAGTCGTCTCACGGCGAATCCATGATCTGTAGGCTTCAAAATCCAACGAAAATGCTCTTTTGAAAAAATCACCCAAAATCAGTGATGGTACCCCTTTGGAATCTGCAAAAAATGGACCCGGAAAAAATCCGGCTAAGTCGATGCTCAATAGACTTAATCATCCATGATTAATAGTCTCAGGCCGAATCCGTGATCCGTAGCCTTCAAAATGCAAGTAAAATGGGCTTTCGAAAAAATCGCAAGGAAAATTACGAAAATGCCCCTAAAAAAATTTGCCCAAATCTGCGAAGAATATACTTCATCATCGGTGGAGAATAGCCACACACCGCCTCAGTGAAAGTCCATGATCTGTAGGTTTCAAAATCCAATGAAAATGTCGTTTAGAAAAAATCGCCTGGAATCTGTGATGGTACCCCTTTGGAATATGCCAAAAATGAACCGGGAAAAAATCCACCCAAATCTATGCTTAATTGACTTAATCATCGGTGAAGAATAATCTCAGGCCGAATCCATGATCTGTACCTTTCAAAATCCAAGTAAAATGTGCTTTTGAAACAACCGCACGAAAAATTCCGAAAATGTTTTTGAAAAAAATTCTCCCAAATCTGCGATGAATATACTTCATCATCGGTGGAGAATAGCCACAGGTCGCCTCAGGGCGAATCCATGATCTCTAGGCTTCAAAATCCAACGAAAATGCCCTTTCGAAAAAATCGCCCAAAATCTGTGATAGTACTCCTTTGGAATCTGCCAAAAATGGACCCGGAAAAAATCTGCCCAAATCGATGTTTAATTGACTAAATCATCGGTGAACAATAGTCTCAGGCCGAATCTGTAATCCGTAGCTTTCAAAATCCAAGTAAAATGGCCTTTCGAAAAAATACCACTGAATATTACGAAAATTGCCCCACGAAAAAAATTTCGCAAGAATCGGCTATGAAGAGACTTCCTCATCAGTGGAGAATAGCCATACACCGCCTCAGTACGAATCCATGATCTGTAGGCTTCAAAATCCAACGGAAATGCCCTTTCGAAAAAATCATCCAAAATCTGTGATAGTACCCCTTTGGAATCTGCCAAAAATGGTCACGGAAAAAATCCTCCTAAATCGATGCTTAATAGACTTAATCATCGGGTAAGAATAGTCTCAGGCCGAATCCGTCATCCGTAGCCGTCAAAATCTAAGTAAAACGGTCTTTCAAAAAAATCGAACGAAAAATTACGAAAATGCCCCTCGAAAAAAATACGCCCAAATCGACGATGAATAGACTTCAACATCGGTGGACAATAGCCACACACTGCCTCAGTGCGAATCCAAGATCTGTAGGCTTCAAAATCCAACGAAAATGCCCTTTCGAAAAAATCGCCTGAAATTTGTGATGGTACCTACCCCTTTAGAATCTACCAAAAATGGACCTTGAAACAATCCACACAAATCGATGTATCATAGACTTAGTCATCAGTGAAGAATAGTCTCAGACCGAATCCGTGATCCGTACCCTTCAAAATCAAAGTAAAATGGGCTCTCGAAAAAATCGTACGAAAAATTACGAAAATGCCTCTCGAAAAAATTCGGCCAAATCCGCGATTAATATACTTCATCATCGGTGGAGAATATCCACAGGTCGCCTGAAGGCGAATCCATGATCAGTAGGCTTCAAAATCCAAGTAAAATGGGCATTCGAAAAAATTGCACAAAAAATTAAGAAAATGCCCGTCGAAAAATATTCGCCCAAATCCGCGATGAATATACTTCATCATCGTTGGAAAATAGCCACGGGTCGCCTCAGGGGGGATCCATGATCTGTAGGCTTCAAAATCCAACGAAAATGGCCTTTCGAAAAAATCACCCGAAATCTGTGATGTGACCCCTTTGGAATCTGCCAAAAATGGACCCGAAAAAAATTCGCCCAAATCGATGCCTAATAGACCTAACCATCGGTGAAGAATAGTCTCAGGCCGAATCCGTGATCCGTACCCTTCAAAATCCAAGTAAAATGGGCTTTGGAAAAAACCGCACGAAAAATTACGAAAATGCCCCTTGAAAAAAATTCGCCCAAATTCGCGATGAATATACTTCATCATCGGTGGAGAATATCCACAAGTCGCCTCAGGGCGAATCCATGATCTATAGGCTACAAAATCCAACGAAAATGCCCTTTCGAAAAAATCGCCTGAAATCTGTGATGGTATCCCTTTGGAATCTGCCAAAAATGGACCCTGAAAAAATCCGCCCAAATCGATGCGTAATATACTTAATCATCTGGTAAGAATAGTCTCAAGCGGAATCCGTGATCCGTAGCCTTCAAAATTTAAGTAAAACGGTCTTTCGAAAAAATCGCCCAGAAAATTACGAAAATGCCCAACAAAAACAAAAATCCGCCCAAATCGACGATGAATAAACTTCATCGTCGGTGGAGAATAGCCACACATTGCCTCAATGCGAATCCTTGATCTCTAGGCTTCAAAATCCAACAAAAATACCCTTTCGAAAAAATTGTCAGAAATCTGTGATGGTACCCCTTTGGAATCTGCCATTAATGGACAGGGAAAAAATCCGCCCAAATCAATGCTTAATAGACTTATCCATCGGTGAAGAATAGTCTCAAGTCGAATCTGTTATCCGTACCCTTCAAAATCCAAGTAAAATGTGCTATGGAAAAAACTGCACGAAAAATTACGAAAATGCCCCTTGAAAAAAAATTTGCCCAAATCCGCGATGAATATACTTCATCATCGGTGGAGAATAGCCACAAGTCGCCTCAGGGCGAATCCATAATCTATAAGTTTCAAAATTCAACGAAAATGCCCTTTCGAAAGAATCGCTCGAAATCTGTGATGGCACCCCTTTGGAATCTGCCAAAAATGGACCCCGAAAAAATCCGCCCTAATCGGTGCTTAATAGACTTCATCATCGATGAAGAATAGTCTCAGGCCGAATACGTGATACGTACCTTAGTAAATCCAAGTAAAATGGGCTTTTGAAAAAACCGCACTAAAAATTACGAAAATGGCCTTTGAAAAAAATCCGCGATGAATATACTTCACAATCGGTGGAGAATAGCCACAGGTCGCCTCAGGGCGAATCCATGATATGTAGGCTTCAAAATCCAACGAAAATTCCATTTCGAAAAAATCACCTGAAATTAGCGATGGTACCCCTTTGGAATCTGCAAAAAATGGATCCGAAAAAAATCTACCCAAATCGATGCTTAATGGACTTAATCATCGGTGAAGAATAGTCTCAGGTCGAATCCGTGATCCGTAGCATTCAAAATCCAAGTAAAATGGGCTTTCGAAAAAATCACTCATAAAATTACGAAAATGCCACTCGAAAAAAAATTCGCCCAAATCAGCGATGAATAGATTTTATCATCGGTTGAGAATAGCCACACACCGCCTCAATGCGAATCCATGATCTGTAGGCTTCAAAATCCAACGAAAATGCACTTTCTAAAAAATCTCCTGAAATCTGTGAGTGTACCCAATTTGGAATCTGTCAAAAATGACCCGGAAAAAATCCGCCCAAATTGATGCTTAATAGGCTTAATCATCAGTGAAGAATAGTCTCAGGTCGAATCCGTGATCCGTTGTATTCAAAATTCAAGTAAAATGGGCTTTCGAAAAAATCACCTCTAAAATAACGAAAATTCTCCTCGAAAAAATCCGCCAAAATCGGCGATGAATAGACTTCATCATCGGTGGAGAATAGCCACAGATCGCCTTAGGGCGAATCCATGATTTGTAGGCTTCAAAATCCAACGAAAATGCATTTTCAATAAAATCGCCTGAAATTTGTGATGGTACCTACCCATTTGGAATCTGCCAAAAACGGACCCAGAAAAAATCCGCCCAAATTGATGTTTAATAGACTTAATCATCAGTGAAGAATAGACTCTGGCCGAATCCGTGATCCGTACCCTTCAAAATCCAAGTAAAATGGGCTATAGAAAAAATCGCAAGAAAAATTACAAAAATGCACCTCGAAAAAATTTGCCCAAATCCGCGATGAATATACTTCAAAATCCAACGAAAATGCCCTTTCGAAAAAATCACCCGAAATCAGTGATGGTACCCCTTTGGAATCTGCTAAAAATGGACCCGGAACAAATCCGCCCAAATCGATGCGTAATAGACTTAATCATCGGTGAAGAATAGTCTGAGGTTGAATCCGTGATCCATAGCATTCAAAATCCAAGTAAAATGGGCTTTCGAAAAAATCACGCATAAAATAACGAAAATGCCCCTCGAAAAAATCCGTCAAAATCGGCGATGAATAGACTGCATCATCGGTGGAGAATAGCCACACACCGCTGCAGTGTGAATCCATGATCCGTAGGCTTCAAAATCCAATGAAAGTTCATTTTCGAAAAAATCGCCTGACATTTGTGATGGTACCTACCTAGAGGTGGCAATTAGGATCCAAATCCATTAATCCAATCCATCCACCAAATTATCCACCTAATCCAATCCATTTAAATCCAATCCATTTGATCCAAATCCAATTGGATTGGTGGATTCATGGATCAATCCATGGATCCAAATGACAATTTATGATTTGGTACCTATATTTTTTATATTTAACATTTTGGTACATAAAATTTATATTTTTATTCAAAAATATCATTGGAAAATTACATTTTGGTACCTATAAAATTTTAGTACCTAAATTTTTCAAAATTTACATTTTGGTCCAAGCCTTGGATGTCATTTGGATTCATGGATCAATCCACCAACCCATTTGATCCAATCTATGAATCCACCAATCAATTGGATCCAATCCATTTGATCCATGGATCCAACAATCCAATCCACGAATCCACAAATTCGACCCAATTGCCACCTCTAAACCTACACCTTTGGAATCTGCCAAAAATGGACCCAGAAAAATCCACCCAAATCGATACTTAATAGACTTAATCATCGGTGAAGAATAGACTCTGGCCGAATCCGTGATCTGTACCCTTCAAAATCCAAGTAAAATGGGCTATCGAAAAAATCGCAAAAAAATTACAAAAATGCACCTAAAAAAAAATTCGCCCAAATCCGCGATGAATATACTTCATCATCATTGGAGAATAGCCACAGGTAGCCTCAGGGCGAATCCGTGATCCGCAGCCTTCGAAATCTAAGTAAAATGGCGTTTCGAAAAAATTGCACGGAAAATTACAAAAAATGTCCCTCGAATTTTTTTTTGCCCAAATCGGCGATGAATAGACTTCATCATCGGTGGAGAATAGCCACACATCGTCTCAGTGAGAATTCATGATTTGTAGGCTTCAAAATCTAATGAAAATGCCCTTTCGAAAAAATCGCATGAAATCTATGAGGTACCCCATTGGAATCTGCCCAAAATGGACCGTGAAAAAATGCGCCCAAATAGATGCTTAATTGACTTAATCATCGGTGATGAAAAGTCTCAAGTCGAATCCGTGATCCATACCTTTCAAAATCCAAGTAAAATAGGCTTTTGAAAAAACCGCATGAAAAATTACGAAAATTGCTTCTTAAAATAAATTCGCCCAAATCTGCGATGAATATACTTAATCATCGGTGGAGAATAGCCACAGGGTGAATCCATGATCTGTAGACTTCAAAATTCAACGAAAATGCCTTTTCGAAAACATAGCCCAAAATCTGTGATAGTAACTCTTTGGAATATGCCAAAAATGGACCCGGAAAAAATCCGCTCAAATCGATGCTGAATTGACTAAATCATCGGTGAAGAATAGTCTCACGCTGAATCCGTGATCCGTAGCCGTCAAAATCCTAGTAAAATGGACTTTCAAAAACATAGCACAGAAAATTACGAAAAATGACCCTCGAAAAAAAGTCGCCAAAATCGGCGATGAATAGACTTCATCATCGGTGGAGAATAGCCACACATCGCCTCAGTGGGAATCCATGATCTGTAGGCTTCAAAATCTAACGAAAATGCCCTTTCGAAAAAATCACCTGAAATCTTTGATGGTACTCCTTTTGAATCGGCCAAAAATGGACCCGGAAAAATTCGCCCAAATCGATGCTTAATTGACTTAATCATCGGTGAAGAATAGTCTCAAGCCGAATCGGTGATTCGTAGCCTTCAAAATTTAAGTAAAATGGCCTTTCGAAAAAATAGCACGGAAAATTACGAAAAATGCTCCTCGAAAAAAAAATTCGCTAGAATCGGCTATAAATAGACTTCATCATCAGTGGAGAATAGCCACACACCGCCTGAGTGCAAATCCATGATCTGTAGGCTTCAAAATCCAACAAATATGCCCTTTCGAAAAAATTGCCTCAAATTTGTGATGGTACCTACCCCTTCGGAATCTGCCAAAAATAAACCTAGAAAAAATCCGCCCAAATCGATACTTAATAGACTTAATCATCCGTGAAGAATAGTTTCAAGCCGAATCCGTGATCCGTACCCTTCAAAATCAAAGTAAAAAAATTACGAAAATGCCCCTAAAAATTCGCCCAAATCCGCGATAAATATGCTTCATCATCAGTGGAGAATAGCCACACGTCACCTCAGGGCGATTAGATGATCTGTAGGCTTTAAAATCAAAGTAAAATGGGCTTTCAAAAAAATCGCAGGAAAAATTACGAAAATGCCCCTCGAAAAAAATTCGCCCACATCCGTGATGAATATACTTCATTATCGGTGGAGAATAGCCACAAGTCGCCTCAGGGCGAATGCATGATTTGTAGGCTTTAAAATCATACGAAAATGCCCTTTCGAAAAAAATCGCCCGAAATCTGTGATGGTACCATTTTGGAATCTGTCAAAAATTGACCAAAAACAAATCCGCCCAAATCGATGCTTAATAGACCTAATCATCGGTGAAGAATAGTCTCACGCCGAATCCGTGATCCGTACTCTTCAAAATCCATGTAAAATTGGATTCGGAAAAAAACCGCACAAAAAATTACGCAAATGCCCCTTGAAAAAAATTCGCCCAAATCCGCTATGAATATACTTCATCATCGGTGGAGAATAGTCACAAGTCGAATCAGGGCGAATCCATGATCTATAGGCTTCAAAATCCAACGAAAATGTCCTTTCGAAAAAATCCCCTGAAATCTTTGATGGTACCCCTTTGGAATCTGCCAAAAATGGACCTTGAAAAAATCCGCCCAAATCGATGCATAATAGACTTAATCATCGGGTAAGAATAGTCTCAGGCCGAATTCGTGATTCGTACTCTTCAAAATCCAAATAAAATGAGCTTTCGAAAAAATCACACGAAAATTACGGAAATACCCCTCGAAAAATATTCGCACAAATCCGCGATGAATTTACTTCATCATCGGTGGAGAATAGCCACAGGTCTCCTCAGGGCGATTCCATGTTCTGTAGGCTTCAAAATGCAAGTAAAATGAGCTTTCAAAAAAATCGCATGAAAAATTATGAAAATGTTCCTCGAAAAAAATCCGCCCAAATCCGCGATGAATATACTTCATCATAGGTTGAGAATAGCCACAGGTCGCCTCAGGGCGAATCCATGATCTGTATGCTTCAAAATCCAACGAAAATGCCCTTTCAAAAAAATCGCCTGAAATCTGTGATGGTACCCCCTTTGGAATCTGCCAAAAATGGACCCGAAAAAAATGTGCCCAAATTGATGCTTAATAGACTTAATCATCGGTGAAGAATAGTCTCAGGCCGAATCCGTTATCCGTACCCTTCAAAATCCAAGTAAAATGTGCTTTGGAAAAAACGCACGAAAAATTACGAAAATGCCCCTTGAAAAAAATTTGCCCAAATCCGCGATGAATATACTTCATCATCGGTGGAGAATAGCCACAAGTTGGCTCAGGGCGAATCCATGATCTATAGGCTTCAAAATCCAACGAAAATGCCCTTTCGAATAAATCACCCGAAATCAGTGATGGTACCCCTTTGGAATCTGCTAAAAATGGGCCTGGAAAAAATCCGCCCAAATCGATGCTTAATAGACTTAATCATCGGTGAAGAATAGACTCTGGCCTCCGTGATATGTACCCTTCAAAATCCAAGTAAAATGGGCTATCGAAAAAATCGCAAAAAAATTACAAAAATGGACCTAAAAAAAATTCGCCCAAATCCACGATGAATATACTTCATCATCGTTGGAGAATAGCCACAGGTAGCCTCAGGGCGAATCCGTGATCCGTAGCCTTCGAAATCTAAGTAAAATGGCCTTTCGAAAAAATTGCATGGAAAATTACAAAAAATGTCCCTCGAATTTATTTTTGCCCAAATCGGTGATGAATAGACTTCATCATCATGGAGAATAGCCACACACCGCCTCAGTGAGAATTCATGATTTGTAGGCTTCAAAATCTAACGAAAATGCCCTTTCGAAAAAATCGCATGAAATCTGTGATGGTACCCCTTTGGAATCTGCCCAAAATGGACCGTGAAAAAATGCGCCCAAATAGATGCTTAATTGACTTAATCATCGGTGATGAAAAGTCTCAAGCCGAATCCGTGATCCATACCTTTCAAAATCCAAGTAAAATAGGCTTTTGAAAAAACCGCATGAAAAATTACGAAAATGCTTCTTAAAAAAAATTCGCCCAAATCTGCGATGAATATACTTCATAATCGGTGGAGAATAACCACAGGTCGCCTCAGGGTGAATCCATGATCTGTAGGCTTCAAAATTCAACGAAAATGCCCTTTCAAAAACATAGCCCAAAATCTGTGATAGTACGTCTTTGGAATCTGCCAAAAATGGACCCGGAAAAAATCCGCTCAAATTGATGCTGAATTGACTAAATCATCGGTGAAGAATAGTCTCAGGCAGAATCCGTGATCCGTAGCCGTCAAAATCCTAGTAAAATGGACTTTCGAAAACATAACACAGAAAATTACGAAAAATGACCCTCGAGAAAAAAGTCGCCAAAATCGGCGATGAATAGACTTCATCATCGGTGGAGAATAGTCACACATCGCCTCAGTGCGAATCCATGATCTGTAGGCTTCAAAATCCAACGAAAATGCCCTTTCGAAAAAATCATCTGAAATCTTTGATGGTACCCCTTTTGAATCTGCCAAAAATGGACCCGGAAAAATTCGCCCAAATCGATGCTTAATTGACTAAATCATCGGTGAAGAATAGTCTCAGGCCGAATCGGTGATTCGTAGCCTTCAAAATCCAAGTAAAATGGCCTTTCGAAAAAATAGCACGGAAAATTACGGAAAATGCTCCTCGAAAAAAAATTCGCCAGAATCGGCTATGAATAGACTTCATCATCAATGGAGAATAGCCACACACCACGTGAGTGCGAATCCATGATCTGTAGGCTTCAAAATCCAACGAAAATGCCCTTTCGAAAAATCGCCTCAAATTTGTGATGGTACCCGTACCCCCTTTGGAATCTGCCAAAAATGGACCCGAAAAAAATATGCCCAAATCGATGCTTAATAGACTTAATCATCGGTGAAGAATAGTTTCATGCCGAATCCGTGATCCGTACCCTTCAAAATCCAAGTAAAATGGGCTTTTGAAAAAACCACACAAAAAATTACGAAAATGCCCCTTGAAAAATATTTGCCCAAATTCGCGATGAATATACTTCATCATCGGTGGAGAATAGCCACAGATCGCCTCAGGGCGAATCCATGATCTGTAGGCTTCAAAATCCAATGAAAATGCCCTTTCGAAAAAATTGCCCAAAATATGTGATGATACCCCTTTGGAATCTGCCAAAAATGGACCCGAAAAAATCCGCCCAAATCGATGCTCAATAGACTTAATCATCCGTGAATAAAAGTCTTAAGTCCAATCCGTGATCAGTAGCCTTCAAAATCCAAATAAAATGGTCTTTCAAAAAAATCGCACTGAAAATTACCAAAATGCCCCTCGAATTTTTTTTGGTCCAAATCGGCGATGAATAGACTTCATCATCGGTGGAGAATAGCCACACACCGCCTCAGTGCGAATCCATGATCTGTAGGCTTCAAAATCCAACGAAAATGCCCTTTCGAAAAAATCGCCTGAAATCTTTGATGGTACCCCTTTGGAATCTGCCAAAAATGAACCCGAAAAAAATCCGCCCAAATTGATGCTTAATAGACTTAATCATCGGTGAAAAATGGTCTCAGGCCGAATCCGTGATCCGTACCCTTCAAAAGCCAAGTAAAATGGGCTTTTGAAAAAACCGCACGAAAAATTACGAAAATGCCCCTTGTAAAAAATTCGCCCAAATCCGCGATGAATATACTTCATCATCGGTGGAGAATAGCGACAGGTCGCCTCATGGAGAATCCATGATCTGTAGGCTTCAAAACCCAATGAAAATGCCCTTTCGAAAAAATAGCCCAAAATCTGTGATGGTACCCCTTTCGGTACCCAAAACTTCTAACAAAATCCAAAATAATATTAATTCAATTAGAAAACTTCTGTCTTGATTATATACAATCTTGTTCAGCCCATCAGACCAAGACTTGGATTAAAATCACCCTGCAGGTGCTCCATCACGACCAAGACTATCATTAGAAGCTGTGTTCCATCCAGATTGAACATTTGTTCAAACTCCTAATAACAGCTAATTCAATACCAAATTAACTACTTCTGGTGCATGGTACTGGATGGTGGCAAGTATATGATCAGGAAATTTGTTTATCTTATAGAAGGATTTGGGTAGTGATCATATTGGTGGATGTGTTTGATTCCAGGAGATATAATCATATGGATTGCTCTCAATGTTCGACGTGGCTGTAAATATACATGGGTTTAGTATATAAGCACATATTTGTACGTGTATGTATGTATGAAAGGATGGGATTTGTGTTTGTCTTCACAAAAGTTCATTGATTACCTCTAACTGAGTGTTAAAAACAAAGCTAGTTAAGCATGTAAGGAAGTGGTTAAGCACCATACACGGACCTGTATAAGATCCAGCATAACCTTCTCCCAACAACTCGAGTTATTGGGATCAACTGGTTCTTGACATGGTATCAGAGCCTGGTTGTCTGTGAGGTCACGTGTTCAAGTCCTCACGACCCCCAATATTAAACGTTGTCTTTCAAGCACATGGTATGGCGAGCCTGTGCAAACTTCAAGCCCATGAGTCGGCTTTCGTTTGAGGGGGCGTGTAAGGAAGTGGTTAAGCACCATACACGGATCTGTATAAGATCCAGCATAACCTTCTCCCAACAACTCGAGTTATTGGGATCAACTGGTTCTTGACAAAGCATAACATGAACTTCCTTGCTTCTGTAAATGACAAGATGATCTTGTCTGTGACTCTGAAAGCTGGATCTTGTTTACCAGCTTCTTGTGAGTGTTCAACACTGGGTAGATGGTATATTTGATCCTATTATTTAGATATCAACGGAGTTGCTTGTGCCATGGTCACCAAGCATTCAATTAATCGCATAAAGGACTTAGAACGTAGCATGTGGAAGTGGGGCAAAGGCTTTTTATTTTGATAGTCGCAACCTTTGGTTAAACTGGGACAAACCTTACCCAGTTGTGATTCTAGAACTATTTGGTATAGGGTCAAGCTACAAATTTGATCCGGTCATATTTTACTTTGATCCTGTCTGATTCACTTGGGTCGAGTTTGGTCGGGCCAGGCCAAGTTTGTGTCTAAGCCCAAATAAACAAAAAGACTCCATATTTATTTTTCTTATAGTTTAGTACCTAAAACGATTTTTTACAAAAACAACCAGAAATTTTGGTGGCAAAATTATGTTTTAATACCTTTATATTTTTAGATTGTTTTTGTAAAAAACCATTAATCTACAATTCTTGACCTGTTAAAGTTTAGGTACCATTGTGTAATTGTACATGCCTTAGTCATTAGAGTTTGTACATAACCTCTATATAATGACCTGTGTATACCTGCTTCTGCAACTAATAAGATTGACTTTGGAGGGTTTAGGCTCTCCTCTGGACTAGTCCTGACAATAAGGGAAACCACGTTAAACCTTGTGTTCTTGTTCTTTTGATTAGTTTGACATGGTATCAGAGCCCATATGATCCAAAGGTTTGGTGTGCTCTCTCGATCGGTTATCTTGGCGCAATCTGTTCGAGGTTCAGCAACGGTTCGGCGGCGGCTGTTCTCTAGGTTTTGGTTCGAGGTTCGGCGGCGGTTCGGCGGCGGCTACTCTCTAGGTTTACGTGCGCATTGGTGATTACAGATCAGACTTGTTTTGGTGTCTCTTGTGACGATGGACTCCACTAAGAAGGATTCGGTCACAACGAGATTTGATTGGAGCAACTTCCCACTATGGGAGTTCCAATTTCGGAACTTTATTGCTGGTAAGATGTTGACTTCTGAGTTGATGGGGGAAGAGAAGCAACCTGGTGCGGATGCTATGCTGCAACAGAAGGCGCAATGGGAGGCTCGCAACACGCAGGTCTTGATGGCGATTCTTGCTTTTGTGGACGTTCAGACGGCGCCGAGCTTACGTCGTTTTGCGACCGCTCATGAGATGTGGCAACATATTTGTGGTACGTATTCTCATGCTAATACATCTCGCTTGTATGAATTGGAATTGGAATTGGAGATGGCAGCTCTTGCTCAGGGGGATAAGGACGTGCGCAGCTACTATAAGCATTGTATGCACGTTTGGATTGAATACTATATTTTTACGGCCTCTTTGTTAACTGGGGCGTCCTCTATAGAGATGTAGAAAGAACGAACTCGGACGCGGGTTATGCAATTTCTGATGAAATTGCGATCTGATTTTGAACCAATTCGGGCATCCTTGATTCATCGGGGTATTACTGATCTTGATGCGGTGGTGTCTGAGTTAATTCAAGAGGAAACTCGCCTCAAGAGTAAGGCGCATATTGATCATGGGTCTTCGGAGTCTGCGTTTGCTGTTGGCCGATCCGACAACTCTACTCACCCTCAATTTTCAGTCAACAAAACTCGGGTGATGTCGTCTATCATTTTTGTCAAGAACCGGGTCATGTTCAGATTCATTGTTAGAAGCGTAATTATTGCAACTACTGCAAGAAGGCAGGTCACATCGTTCTCGCGTGTCCTCCGCTGACCAAGAAAGGGAAAGTTCACTATCCCAACTATGGTTATTCCTCGGGTGATTCTTCGACTGCTCGCTCTGCTCCTCACCACCGCTCGGCCTATGTTGTTGCTTTAGCTCCTGGTGCTTCGGGCGACTCTTCCTCGTGCAGTCATGGGAGTTCGGCTCTTAACCCAGACATGGTCCATAAAATGGTGCAAGAGGCCTTGCAAGAGGCTTTGACATCAGCGTTTGCTACGGGAGCTGCGTCAGGTAAGTCTCCTAAATGTATGCTTGATTCGGCAACCTTTAATCATATGTCCCATGTGCGTTCTATCTTTGATAAACTGAAATATGCTCCTCATATGAACTTACGGGTAGCTAATGGTGATCAAGTTTCTGTTAAGGGTCAGGGCACTGCATTGTCTCATGATATTACTCTTCCAGATACCTTATATGTTCCTAAATTACTTCCTAATTTGGTTTCGGTTGGGCAATTAATCGAGGATGGTTGCTGTTATAAACGCGCTGCTACGGATCGGGAAATCGCTGGAATCGACAAAGCAAGAATACGAAAGCGAGAATCGAAAAAACACGACACACGATTTACGTGGTTCACTAACACGATGTGTGTTATCTACGTCCACGGGCGAGAGAGAGCTGATTTCACTATATCAAGGAGATTATAGATTACAGAGGAGTATGAGAAGTATTTATAGTACTTCTCCATGTGGGTCTAAACCTAATCCAATCTGCCAAAGGAAACGGTTACAGACCAGGCCCAGAACCCGAACCCAAATAACAGCGAGACCCCCGATTACCATTCGTAGCGGTTGATAGTCCGATTCAAGTCATATCAACAAATCTCCACCTTGACTTGAATCCTCTTCCTCTGAAATCTCTGATGTACTCTGCTCCTTCTCTCTCTCCCGCCATCAATGCCCCGTAGGGCGGAGTCACCCACTCAAGACATTCAGCAAGTCCAAGCAGTGTTGGAACTTGCCATGTGGAACTGGCTTCGTGAACATATCAGCAGGATTATCCGCGGTGCCAAACTTCTTCACCTTAATCCTCTTCTCTGTCCTCAAGAAATGATACCTCACATCGATGTGCTTAGTCCTCCCATGGTGGACTTGATCCTTGGCCAAGCATATTGCACTCAAACTGTCGCAATACACCACTGCCTGATCATGATGTAGACCCAGATCACCAACCAGTCCCTTCAACCATATTCCCTCCTTAGCAGCTTCTGTCAACGCCATATACTCTGCCTCAGTAGTAGACAATGTCACTGTCGACTGCAAAGTTGCCTTCCAGCTCACTACAGAACTCCCAAGAGTGAATACATAACCGGTCATCGATCTCCTCGTGTCAACATCTCCAGCATAGTCCGAGTCAGAATACCCAGACACCAAGCACTCTGCATCACTTCCGAAGCTAATCCCCACATCAGGTGTACCCTTAAGGTACCGGAAGATCCTCTTCACAGCCTGCCAATGCTCCTTCCCAGGTTGTATCATAAACCTGCTGACAACACTAACAACATGTGCAAGATCAGGTCTAGTGCATACCATAGCGTACATCAAGCTACCTACTGCACTAGCATATGGGACTCTCGACATGTACTCCTTCTCAGCATCTGACTGCAGTGCATAAGCTGAGGATAGATGAACATTTGAAGCACTAGGAGTATTTAAGGGCTTTGCTGAAGACATGCCAAACCTCGACAATATCTTCTGGATGTAGCTCTTCTGTGACAAGAAAAGCTTCTTCTTCGACATGTCCCTGTAAATATCCATACCCAAGATCTTCTGAGCAGCTCCCAAATCCTTCATCTCAAACTCAGCACTGAGAAGCCCCTTTAACTTCTGGATATCAGACTTTAACCTCGCAGCTATGAGCATATCATCCACATATAGAACTAGATATATCATCGAACCATCCTCTGCCTTGCTGTGATATACACAACAATCATATGGACTTCTGTTGTAGCCCAGCTCAAGCATGTAACTGTCAAATCTCTTGTACCACTGCCTCGGAGATTGCTTAAGTCCATACAAGGACTTCTTCAGCTTACAAACATAGTTTTCTTTTCCCGGAACCTCGAATCCTTCTGGCTGAGTCATGTAAATTTCTTCTTCCAACTCTCCATGTAGGAAAGCTGTCTTCACGTCTAGCTGCTCGAGCTCCAAGTCATAATGTGCCACTATTGCTAGTAGCACTCTGATCGAAGTATGCCTGACCACTGGTGAGAAAATCTCATTATAGTCAACTCCTTCCCTCTGCGAGAAGCCTCGTGCAACCACCCGAGCTTTAAATTTAATGCCCTCTTTAGAAGTGATTCCTTCCTTCTTCTTGTAGATCCACTTGTTTGTAACAATCTTCCTTCCCTGTGGTCGTTTGACTAGCTCCCAAGTCTGATTCCTGTCATGGGATTCCATCTCATCTCCCATTGCGGCAAGCCACTGATCAGCTTCACCACCTGAAACTGCTTCTCTATAGGACTGTGGCTCTCCTGCATCCACTTCCTCAGCATCCTGAAATGAATACGCCACCATGTCCTCGAAGCCATACCTCTGTGGAGGTACTCCTGCAGTCGCTCTCTTCGGTCTACCGGAAGCAATAGACTGTTGAGCTCGTGCACATGACTCTGAAATTTCTGGCTCTGCAGAGACATCCTCATCATGTTGATCTTCTCCACCTTGGTGCTCAAACTCACTCTCATTGTGAGTTTGCAGCTCCACCTGCTTATCAACATTCCTGCTACCTTCAGCAACAGTAACCTTCAACATGGGGTTAAACATAGACTTCTCATCAAATATCACATTTCTACTAAGTATAACTCGATGCTCAGAAGGTGACCAGACTCGAAATCCCTTAACTCCATCTCCGTAACCCACAAATACACCCTTCTTTGCCCTTGGGTTCAGTTTACCCTCATCCACATGATAATAAACAGGACACCAAAAAACTTTCAGTGAAGAGTAATCAGCAGGCTTACCATACCACACTTCATAAGGAGTCTTACACTCGATACCTGTGTGTGGTCCACGGTTGATCAGGAAGCACGCCATGTTTACTGCTTCTGCCCAGAATCTTCTCTCTAGTCCAGCATTAGAGAGCATGCACCGTGCTCTCTCCAAAAATGTCTGGTTCATCCTTTCTGCAACGCCATTCTGCTGGGGTGTATCTCTAACATTCCGATGACGGGCAATCCCTTCATCCTTGCAGAATTCGTTGAACTCAGAACTGCAGAACTCCAGACCATTGTCCGTTCGCAGCTTCTTGATCTTCTTCCCGGTCTGATTCTCCACCAATGTCTTCCACTGCTTGAACTTCGTGAAAGCCTCACTTTTCTGCTTCATCATGAAAATCCAAGTAAATCTCGAATAATCATCAATAATAGACAGAAAATACCTGCTGCCTCCAATGGATTCAACTCGTGAAGGACCCCAAAAGTCGGAGTGGAGGTAATCCAGTATCCCCTTCGTCCGGTGGATACCCTTCTTGGGAAACTTGCTGCGATGTAGCTTCCCAAACACACAATGCTCACAGAATTCCAAATTCTGCACCTTGTGCCCGCAAAGAAGATTTCTCTTCGACAGAACTTGCATCCCCCGTTCACTCATATTCCCTAGTCTCATGTGCCAGAGAGTGGTCATATCTTCCTGATGAACCTGAGACGATGCAACTGCAGCAGAACCAGACATCACAGACCCTTGTAATGAATACAAGGTCCCACGCTTCACGCCCTTCAGCACCTTCCTTGAACCTTTGCAGACATACACAACTCCACCTTTTCCTTTGAAGCTGAAACCCTTGCTGTCGAGTAGACTCAAGGATATCAGGTTCTTTGTCATTCGTGGAACATGCCTGACATCATTCACGGTACAGAACGAACCATCATGTGTCCGAACCTTTATGGACCCGATTCCAACAACCTTGCAGACAGCTCCATTAGCCATGACCACGTTACCACCATCTATCTGCTCGTAGGTTGTGAAGTAATCCCTATTCGGAGACATTTGGTATGAGGCTGCAGTATCCAGAAACCACACATCCCCACGATGTGCCTTCTCATCTACAGCCAAGGCGAGATCGTCTTCAGAACTGTTGTCCACTTCTGCCACGACAACTGAACCTTGTTTCTTCTGTTGCCCTCTTCTCTTGGGACAGTTGTACTTCCAATGCCCCACTTCCTTACAGTTGTGACAAGCATCACCTGGCTGTGGACCGGGACCCTTGGAATTCTTGCTCGAATTCCCTTTACCAGATTTCTTCTTTCCCTTTCCACCTGTAACAGCCAAACCCGATGCCTCACCACCTGTACCAGATCCGGACGCCTTATATCTGATCTCTCTCGTATGAAGAGCAGACCTGACATCCTCCAACGACACGCTTTCTTTACCGGCAATAAAAGAATCAACGAAATTCTCATATGAACTCGGCAAAGAAACCAGCAGGATTAGGGCAGCATCCTCGTCATCAACTTGAACATCTATATTACGCAGATCCAGCAAAATAGAGTGAATTTGTTTGAGATGTTCCCTCAAAGGCGTACCTTCTTGCATCCTCAAGCTGAACAACCGTTGCTTGAGATGCAGCTTGTTGGTTAAGGACTTCGTCATATACAGACTCTCCAACTTTAACCACAAGCCCGCGGCAGTCTTCTCAGCAGCGACTTCAATGATGACGTCATCAGACAAAGATAGCATGATGGTCGAGTGGGCCTTCTCCTCCAGGGTATTCCACTCATCGTCATCGACCGCTGCCTTCTTCTGATTGGCAGACAGCGGCCCCCACAACCCTTGCTGTTTTAATAAAGCCTGCATCTTGATCTGCCATATAGCGAAGCTATTCTTCCCCGTGAACTTTTCGATCTTCATGTTCACCAACGTCATTCTTCTGAATCGAAAACCCTAGCCTGATTTCCAGCCGCGGCTCTGATACCACTTGTTATAAACGCGCTGCTACGGATCGGGAAATCGCTGGAATCGACAAAGCAAGAATACGAAAGCGTGAGTCGAAAAAACACGACACACGATTTACGTGGTTCACTAACACGATGTGTGTTAGCCACGTCCACGGGCGAGAGAGAGCTGATTTCACTATATCAAGGAGATTACAGATTACAGAGGAGTATGAGAAGTATTTATAGTACTTCTCCATGTGGGTCTAAACCTAATCCAATCTGCCAAAGGAAACGGTTACAGACCAGGCCCAGAACTCGAACCCATATAACAGCGAGACCCCCGATTACCAGTCGTAGCGGCTGATAGTCCGATTCAAGTCATATCAACAGTTGCAATGTTACGTTTAATTCAAACGGTTGTGTGGTTTAGGACAAGATGACAGGGAAGGTGATAGAGAAAGGAAGTAAGCAGGGTCAAATGTTTGTGCTACATGAACTGAAGCCGAAGGGTGCTGTTGAGAAGTTGGGAAGACTTGTCGATCATGGAGGTGTGCATGGGCTGCATTGACATCTCACATTTGCCTCGAGTGATATCGTCTATGAGGAACCTTTCGATTTAGTTCATACTGAACTATGGGGTCCTTCTCCAGTGACATCTCGCATGGAGTATCGATATTTTGCTTTGTTCATCAATCACAAGACGCGGTATGCTTGGGTTTTCTTTCTCCGTCGGAAATCCGAATTGTGTTCATTAGCTAAGGAATTTGTGCGGCTTATTAAAACTCAATTTGGTAAGACTGTTAAGTTTATTCGTTCGGATACAGGAGGGGAGTTTGTCAAGCACGAGCTGCTCGATTTCTATATGTCGGAAGGAATTCTATCTCAGCTCTCTTGTCCAGGGGTATCTCAGCAGAATGGAATAGTAGAGTGAAAGCACAGACACGTTCTTGAACTCACGCGAGCATTGTTGTTCCTAGTGATTATTGGGTTGAGGCAGTTCATACAGTGGTTTATCTCATCAATCGGCAAATTACTTCAGTTTTGGGGCAAACTTCACCATATCATACTTTGTTTTCTCAACCCCCTGATTACTCTCGCTTAAAAGTGTTCAGGTGCACTTGTTTCATTCTACTTCCCCGAGGTGAACGTCATAAACTCGCACCGAAGACAATTAAATGTGTTTTCGTTGGATACAACGATAAACACAAGGCATATTGCTACTATGATCCTATTGGGAGGAGAATGAGAATTGCTTATCATGTCTTGTTCCTGGAGCATGTTATGTACTGTTCCATTTCGTCACAAGATAATAAATCACATGATGATTCTCTAGAGTTCCTGTCTTTTGTCCCAAGCTTTGATGAGCCTAATACTGCACAGGGTGGCTCGCTCAATACGGTTGGGGAGGGGAGGAGAATGAAGTGAATAATGATGAAGAGGGTGCTGGTCTTTGTCGATCCAACCTCAGTACGAAGGGTCAGCCACCGTTGAGACTTCATGACTACGTAGGATTTGCAACGATACTGGTGTTTATTCCGAAGACGTATGCTCAGGCAGTGAGTCATCCAGAATGGGAAATGGCAATGCAGGAGGAGTCTAATGCATTAGACGCAAATCATACATGGGAATTGGTTCCGAGAACTACAGATATGTCTGTCAAAGATAGCCGGTGGGTTTATACCATCAAAGGACATCCGGATGGATCAATTGAGCGATTCAAGGCTAGAGTTGTTGATCGAGGGTTTCTACAGGAATATGGGATTGACTACAATGAAACATTTGCTCCGGTAGTTGAGATGCAAACAGTCCGGTGCGTGTTCGCAGTAGCGGCTATGAAAGACTGGCCATTGTTTCAGTTCGATGTGAAGAACGGCTTCCTACATGGCGATATGAAAGAAGTGATTTATATGGAGAGCCCAGCAGGATACATGAAGGGTTCGACAGATATGGTATGCAAGTTGGTTTGGTTGTTATATGGTCTCAAACAAGCACCGCGTGCTTGGTTTGAGAAATTTCACAGTGTCATTGTGCAGCTTGGCTTCACGCAGAGTCAGAATGATCCATCTATGTTTATTTCAAATACGACTGATGATATAATGGTTTTGCTGATATATGTTGATGACATGATAATTACCGAGAGTGATGCAGAAGGTATTCACTAGTCGAAGAAGTCTCTTCACGAAGCCTTTAATCTTAAGGATTTAGGCAATGTGTCATACTTCTTGGGCCTGGAAGTACAACGGTCATCACAGGGTCTTCTTGTATTGCAGAAGAAATACATTGCTGATCTTCTGGAGACGGCGCAGTATACAGACTATAACCCATGGGCGACACCGATGGAGCAGAATCTCAAATTGACAAGGGACAATGGTGATTTGATAGAAGAACAGTCCCTATACCGCAGCTTGGTAGGGAGTTTAATTTACTTAAATCATACCCGACCAGATATTGCTTATTCAGTACAGGTGGTCAGTCAGTTTTGGGAGTTGCTCGTGCACAACACTTGGCTGCTGTGCATAGGATTCTGCGATATCTCAAGCAAACACAGGACGTTGGATTCTTCTTCCCTGCATCTGGAGAAGCTGTGGTCAAGGCGTTTGCTGATGCAGAATACGCAGGTTATCTCGACACAAGGAGATCGACTTCGGGATGGTGTATCAGGGTTGGACAATCGTTTATTTCATGGCGATGCAAGAAACAAGACCGGGTGTCTAAGTCATCGACAGAGGCAGAGTATCGTTCGATGTCAGATGTTAGTTCTGAATTGGTCTGGTTACAACGATTACTGGAGGAGTTGGGTGTGAGTGTCGAGCCCCTATGCAGCTTTATGGAGATAACACTAGTGCATACAAATTGCACTCAATCAAGTTCTTCATGATCGAACAAAGCATATAGAGGTTCACGTTCACTATATTAGGCAGCTGGTGACAGAAGGAAGAATACAGTTGAGTTATCTGTCAACTGAAGATCAGACTGCTGATATTTTGACTAAGGCATTGGTTTCTAGTAGGCATTGGTACTTATCTTCCAAATTGATGTTACGTACCCAACATCAATTTGAGGGAGGGTGTTAAAGTTTAGGTACCATTGTGTCATTGTAAATGCCTTAGTCATTAGGGTTTGTACGTAACCTCTATATAATGACCTGTGTATACCTGCTTCTGTAACTAATAATATTGACTTTGAAGGGTTTAGGCTCTCCCGTGGACTAGTCCTGACAATCAGGGAAACCACGTTTAACCTTGTGTTCTTGTTCTTTTGATTAGTTTGACAAGACCAATCTAGAAATGCAGCAGCAAAATATCTATCCATCCAACTACTACCTATAATAATGAAGCAAAAAATATCCTTACTATATCCAGCTAGCTTGGAATAAACTCAGCCAAATATCAACCCAAACTCCTAATAATTAAGCTCTCTAGAGAATTCCATGTAAGGTGATGGCAGCCAAGAGTGGCAGTATAAATAGATGCCATTGTCACAAATGTTAGAAGGTAGAGAGAGCTAGAGAAAATCCGACATTTCCGTTTAGAATTTTGGAGAAGGCATCTATACTAAAACTTAGAACCACTGTGTAATCTGTACTCTATACTCAATGTAGTGGAACTGGTATTAGACTAGCTAACACATATTGTGTTAGAATGTTATTAGTAAATTCCATCTGAGTGTTGTGATTTTTAGGACTTCAGGTTTGTGCATCCGAGAGTCGATGCATATGAGTTGGAATGTTGATACTATCGTAGAACTTTGCAAGATTCGAGCTACACAAATAGTGAGACTGTCATTCAAGTAAATGCATAAACCTTAACATCCATTCTTTTCAGCTTTAACCTCTAGCATGACTGAAATCGCAAACAACAAAACCCAAGAGGACGATGATAGCTAGCTAGGTAGGGTTATCGATCGAGAAAGGCACATGAGTACAATCCACATGGTGAGAGACACTTACAACAACAATTAGTGATGATGTTTGTACGAGGATAAAGTGATGATCAATTCAAACCACACAGAGCAAGGCACTGGTTGTTACATAGTACTGAAAAAAAAAAATCTGGAAATATCCACACAAGAGACCAATGCCAAAACTCGATCGCAAGTCTTTGGTGCTTCTGTTTGGCATTTTAGTCGTGGATGAAGACATATAGGGGAATCAAACATATATGGCCCGCCGCTATAAGGTACAATAACTCAACAATATGGTCGATCCATCATTTTCCTAAAAAGCAATGTGTACCATTACCATCTTAATTTACATCTGTCATCATGCATCTATGAACACTTACTTTGTCCTAGACCACTGTTCTTTTGACAGATATGCAAAACGCATATTGAAGCAATTTATGGGAGTGGAGCACTGGGGAATTAATATATGTATCATTCATGAGAGGTACTGATCAGACCAAAGTGTGCTCCTTGAACGATCATCCATCATATATATCGATCGAAGGTAGTGACGTCGTGACAAAGTCAGGAATTTGAATGAGTGGGCTGAGGTGGTAATTGGGCGCTGACATTTTATCCACTACTTTATTTCCGAAATTTGTTAGGAATTTTACATGAAAATTTAGCTATATTTCAAAAGTTGAAAGGTATTATAATCCCTTCTGACTTCAGCCTAGTTCAAGGTTGTAGTGATGAAGCTTTAACTTAATTAACTTCGGTGAAAACCAGCTGTCATCATTCAGTGTCAATATGGGAGTATTGTTATATGGGAAAATGGAGTACTGAAACACATAGTTACGTTTCTCTTTCTGGTCAGCTAGTTTCCTGCTGCTGCTGCGAGCCAAACAAGTGTGTGTTGTGCAGACAAAATGGCAAGAATATATGGTCAGATATCAGATACCTAACGCGAAGAAAATGCATGCTTTCAACGCGAAAAAACAGAAGCCAATTAGGGGAACTTATTTGTGTTTAGCGTGTTAAACGTCGACTCTTTGCATGCATGAGCTTTTCTGAAACCACGTACGTACTATAGTATGTGCACGAGGCTGAAAACGGAAGAGATTGATATTTTCTAGCTGGCTCGTGCAGTGTAGATAACTAGATTATGTGCAGTAATCGATCAAGGGTTAGATTTCAGATACTTCCAGTGAGTACAAACTGTCCCAAAGGCCAAGGCCATAGATTTGAATTGATGATGATTACGTAAGTTCGTTGTCAAGTTTGTTAAATTATATATTGGACGTAATCATAAGAGACAATTTTAGGGATTGTGAAAAACATTTTTTTTTCCACTTTAGTTTTGCAGTAACAACAAATTTTAAGATTTGTGAAAGACTCCAGAAAAAAAAGACCATTTAGGGACTATGAAAAGTTGTCACATTGGAATCATAATATAGATCAAATAATATATTTCTCAGAAACATAATTAAATTATAGGCGAAAGGTGTCAAATTCTAATCATAATATGGATAAAATAATACATGTATGTAGTAACTATGTTTTGCATTGTGCATGGAGTTATGGCCGTATGAAGTTTCAATTTATTTTAGGTGGAAAATATTAGAATCTATGTGTTATTAGTGAACTCGCTGGAGATGGCAGCAATTTCCACTAAGCAGCCGATTACAACAAATGTAGGGAAAACACGACGGATATTTTTTTGGTGTATACTGAGAAAAGGATCATTTATATGAAAGGTATATGCACTCGATCTTCCACTGAAACAAAAGGGTATATGCAATCTTAACCACCCAATAGTTGTCCGGTTGAAAAGCGTGCATACACAACTTCTCTATTACTAGACCAAAACTTCTCATCACTTGTGGCTATATATATAGAAAGCCCACATGTTCCCCTTTTCTCCTCAAATCACCACTTCAAGTTTGCTCATAATAGGAAAAACACCACTTCATTGTTTCTTTACTTAAGCTTGCTAAACAACTATGTTCCCTCTTCTCTACCTTCTCCTAGCTCTTCCCATCATCCTAACCCTCCTGTTTCGTCCCCGAAACCACAAGAAAGCCAACACTACTAGTTCTCGTTACTGTCTCCCACCTGGTCCTCCATGTCTTCCCTTCATAGGCAATTTGCTCCAAATCGATGGTTCCATTCCTCATATCTCTCTGAGGCAGCTCTCTCGCGTGTACGGACCTCTCATGTCGTTGAGACTGGGTCGTGTTCGAGTCCTCGTGGCCTCCTCGGCCAGAATGGCCGAGGAGGTCCTCAAAACACACGACCTCGCCCTCTGTACCAGGCCTCCAAGGGCAGGCCAGCAAAAACTGTCCTACAACGGCATCGACTTGGCATTTTCGCCGTTTGGTGTTTATTGGAGGGCGATGAGGAAAACATGTATAGTCCATCTCTTCAACTCCAACCGAGTCCAGAGTCTGGCTCCCATTCGTGCTCAAGAGGTTCGCAAAGTGATGGAGAAGGTATCGAAATCATCGTTCGAGTCGAAACCTTTCAACTTGTCGGATGCCATGATTTCCCTAGCCGGTACGATCGTTTGTCGTATGGCTTTCCACAAGGGGTCGTACGAGGAGGTTGGTGAAGAGGGAAGTAGGGTCCAAGGTTTGATAAATGAAACCCAAGCCATGTTCACAAGCTTCTTCTTCTCCAACCATTTCCCTCTCCTGGGGTTTGTTGATAGCCTCACGGGGTTGAACCGTCGTCTTGATAAGACTTTCCAAGAACTTGACCGGTTCTGTCAGGAAACGGTTGACGAGTATCTGAACCCAAATAGAGTAAAGCACGAGCACGACGACGTTTTGGACGTTTTGGTTCGAACCATGAATGATGGGTCCTCTAGGTTCCGGCTCACGGTGGACCACGTCAAAGCAATTGTCATGGTATATAGATTCTCTTACTACTACTTTTCATACTTCAGTATTCCTCGAGACAAATCATGAACGTACGTATCCATGCAAGTATCTCTGTTGTTTTTTTTAGAGGGACAATTATTGGGCCTGTAGTTTTTGTCCCTTTTTATATCGGAGCTTCAGCCTTTTGGTTCTGTCGGCTCTTTTAAATTAGGTCTGTCTTTTTAGCTCTGAAAGTGAAAGGTATGCTTCGAGTTTGACAAAACCAGTTGCAGGCAGTCTCCCTTAAACCAGAGAGATCAAACTGATTGAATTTAAGTACTACTTTTAGAATTGATTCACTGTGAAGTTATTTTGTGAAAATTATTCGAATTGGATGAACTATTCTAGGATAATGGCTTACATGCTTATCTTATCAGCCCGTTTTTTTTTTTTTAATGACGATAGAAAATTCATATTAAAAAAACAAAAAGAGTCCAGAAGCAAGACATAAGCGAAAATCTCATCTCATCATCATGATTGAGACTAGGGGTGGTTATACGATCCGGTCCGGTTAAATTGGACCAAATTGATCCGGTCCCAGTTTGGTCTTTTCGGGAATATAAGGACCAAAGATTAGATTGGATACAATCCGGTCTTGATCCGGTCCGGTCTTGACCCGGTTCGGTCCCAATATTATCTTGATTTTAGGTGTTGGGGGTCTCTTATCCGGTCTTTATCCCGTTTTTTACCTCAAATCTAAGCCCGAATATGAGATTGCATTGTTTGCTATCCGGTCCCAGTCCGGTCCCGATCCGGGTTATACGGTCCAGTTTCGAGTAAAACCAAACAGTTCAGGATCAAATAGCCCGCCCTAATTGAGACAAGACCAGGTCATTTGGTCAAAAACAAAAGATAGAAGAAACAAACATTGAGGCTGAGAACACCTCAGAACCAATACCTATACAAAAGAGGCATAAATCCAGACATGGTACAATTGTTCTTATGATTTGAGCGAGTTTACTTTTATTTTGACAGATAAATGTTAAATTTTCATCTTATGGAATTTTTTTTATAACGTGCTCGCAGAACTTATTTATCGCCGGGACAGATACAGCAGCGGCTGCTTTGGTATGGACAATGACATACCTAATGAAGAATCCCACAGCAATGGAGAAAGCTCAAGAAGAAGTACGACAAGTCGTTGGAAGGGACAAAGGTTTTGTAGATGAACAAGATGTCAAACAACTACCTTACCTTAAAGCTGTGGTCAAGGAGACAATGAGATTGCAACCTCCGGCTCCATTGCTAATCCGAGAATCAAATGAAGATTGCATCTTAGGCGGGTACACAATTCCACCTAAGACCGTGGTTCATGTCAATGTATATGCCATTGGAAGGGATCGAGAAATTTGGGGAGACGATTCTGAAGAGTTTAGGCCGGAGAGATTCATGGAAAAGTCGGTTGATGATAATAAGAAGGGCTTGGATTTCGATATGGTGCCGTTCGGAGGTGGAAGAAGGATGTGTCCTGGAATGCACATGGGGCTTGCAATTGTGCATCTCACTCTGGCTAATTTGCTTTATGGGTTTGATTGGGGAATGCCGGTTGGAATGGAGAGGCAAGATCTGGATATGGAAGTGATTTTGGGCCTCACCATGCACAAGAAAAATGCTCTTTGCCTTATGGCAAGAAAATATGTATGAAGGCAAAATAGGCTGGTGTGATAAGGGCACCTTTTTGTTTATGTTTTTTTGTGTCTTTATGGGGTTTCATACAAGTAATCGAAGCGACTCTGATATATACATGTATCCCTGTTCATCTGGATGCTCGGTTTGACTTGGTATAATTATCACAGGCTTATATTTTTTTTTACAAATCTAATATATATTTTGTGTTTAAAATCAGCGGTTAATATATTGAAGGATGTGAAAATTTAAATATGAGATCTTTAGATTAAAGGTTCTTGTTGATGCCAAGTTTAGAGAAGTCTACTTCAATACATTATAGGTCGGAGAGCATTGATTTTCTTATCATCGTTTGCCCCCAATATTCAAGATGAACACTTCTAAAAGGACCCATTCGTTGTAGACTTGTATTCAGTTGGAACCTTCTCCAAAGCTCATCTCAAAACTTGAGAGGAGAGTACCGAGAGCGACGTTTTAAGCCAACTTGATAGAGAGAAATTTGGGGCTGGGAGTAGTCAATTTTCCAATTATAGTCATAAACATCAAAACTATTATCCTATTGCTCGATTATAGTTCGTTTGATTATGATCTTCAACACTCCCTCTGACACGCTAAACATGGATGGTCTTCATGTCGAGCTTGAAAATCAACTGTGAAGAAGTGGACAGGAAGATCCAGTATCCATTCAGAATCAGGGTTACTAGATTTCAGCTCAATTATCTTGTGGGTAAATTGCAAGTTTGGTCACTTCATTTACTAGTAAAGTTCATGTTAGCCACTAGAATTACTTTATTCTATCCGTAATCACTTAAACTAGTTCAACAGTTCAAGTTTGGCCACTCTCCGTTAGCTTTAACTGATGTGGCAATCAACTCTGATAGTTGATTGTTAACAAAGTGGCGTGACAATTAAAAAATTAATAAGAAAATAAATTTAAAATTTTCCAATTTTCAACTCATTTACACCCATTTAAAAAATAAAAATTAATTTCTATGATGTTACTAAACATCATGGCCGGTCAGCATCATTCACTCACAGCCACTGCTCCATTAATGAAGAAAATATTTAATGAGGAATGGCGCAAGCTCGGCTCCACTTGTGGCGGAGGCCGGGCACCACCACCGTCGATTGCGCCACGGTGCCTGCAGCAATGCCCCCCCCCCCCCCCCCCCCCGCCGTCCGCCTCCCTCTGCCCACCCTACCTCCGCCCACCTCATCCCCTCCCCCCACCTCCGCCCACCTCCACCCGCCCTCCCCTCTCTTCCACTCTCTCCCCCCACCATCCGCCCACCTCCTCTGATCCCTCCCTCACTCCCTCTCCAATTTTGGTTGTTCTTGTGCATTTCCGCCGGACAAACAAGCCAAGTCCGGCGCCGCCCCGTCAACCAGTGGCTAGCGGAGGAACTACAGCTAGCAATCTTGTCCAGGCTGCCGACCCCTGCCTCCATCGGAATGGTATGTTTTTTTTTAAATGGTAGTCATTTTTTTTCAGTAGTGATTTTTTTTTAAATGGTAGTCATTTTTTTCGTAGTGGTAGTGTTATTGTCGTATTGGTATAGTTTTTGTCGCATTGGTATTATTTTTGTCACATTGGTATTGATTTTATCGCATTGGTATTGATTTTGTTACATTGGTATTGATTTTGTCGCATTGGTAGTGATTAAATCTGCAATGGTATTGATGTTTTGTGAAATGGTAGTGTTTTTATTTCTTGAATGATATTGATGTTTTGTGAAATGGTAGTGTTTTTATTTCTTGAATGGTAGTTTTCGTGTAATGGTATAAATTTATTTCTGCAATGGTAGTTTTCGTATAATGGTATAGATTTATTTCTGCAATGGTATTGATATTTTTCAAAGTGGTAGTGTTTGTCTAATGGATTGGTACTGATTTTGTTTTTTTTTTTTTTTTTTGCAGAAAGATTGAGAAAAATATGGAAAGGAAATCTGGCTGGAGATTACGGAAGTGAGAGAAAGAGAGATTTTTAATGAATAGATTTTTGTAACTACCTTAAATGTAATTTATTAAAAAATTAATTAATATAATTTATTTTTCCATACCCAATTTACCCTTAGTAACCACGGTGATTACTACTTTTGTAGTAATCACCGTAACCTTTCCCTTATCCCCCCTTCCCTCCTTACAAACCCTCAATAATTCTTCTCAATTTCTCTACTTCCTTCAAAAGCTTCAATGTGGTCGCTGCGCAACAGCGATGTTCGCTTCACTTCATCCACCGCAATTACAGTTTCATCTTCGTTTTCTAATGCTAAACCAAAAGCCTATATAATTAATTAGACTCAATCTTATACACCTTCCCCCCCCCCCCCCATTTGGTCACTATCGAGCTGATCATTAATTAAGTTCCACACACTTAGACTAACTCCAACGCAAAAGGCTATATTTAGCCTCCCAAACTCTCAAATGTGCATTTTTGCCTCTCCAAAACACTTTTATGCTCCAACCCTATAGGCTTCCAAATTTAGCTTCCCACATCTTTTTTTGATTTAATTTCCATAAATCATACTTATTTACAATATCATTCTTGTAATTCATTTTAATTTTTTTATAGTTTGTTATTACTTTTGAAAACAAAATTTTCGATGAAATATTTTTTTAATTCTGAGATATTTTTTTTTTTTGCAAAATTAGTCATTTTTTGTAGCCGTTACTTTTGACCTTTTTTTGGACCAATCCAAATATGAGTTATATGACCATTTTTTTAGCCGTTACTTTATGACCGTTTTTTTGTCGTTTTGTGCATCATATGGGACCCACTTCCAGCTGCTATTTTTGCCCTTTCCTCCATTTGAGCTGCTACCTATCCACCCCAAACCCACTTCTCCAAATTTCCAAGCCAAATAATTGGTGGGTTGGAGATGCAAAAAGGCAAAAACTTCACTTTCTCCAAATTTGCATGGTTGGGTTGGAGACAGTCTTAAGGCCAGTGTTGGTTTCATGGTTTGTACATATCTATGCTGGGTGATTAAGGAACTCATCCAAAACTTTAGGTTTTATTAATCGGGTAATTAGAAACAATTAATATGTAGCAGATCAGTAGACTACTTTCTTTTTTTATACTCAAGGATCCGTTCCACAATCAAGTAATCTATTTCCTGATTTTCAGAATATATAATACAGCTCAAGTATTTTTATTTAATTTAAATGGGTGTAAAAATGAGTTGGCAATTGGAAAAGCTTCAATTTTATTTTTTATTAATTTTAAACTGACATGTCACTTTGTTAACGGTCAACTATCAGAGTTGACTGCCACATCAGCAAAAGTTAACGGAGACTAAGAGAGAGTGATTAAACTTGAACTGTTGAACTAATTTAAGTGACTATGGATGGAATAAAGTAATTTTAGTGGCTAACGTGAACTTTAGTAGTAATTCAAGTGACCAAACTTACAATTTAACCATTATCTTGTGATATTAAAATGATTGGACCCCGCTGTCAATGATTTATTATCAATGAAGTCCTCCAAACTTTAATATCCAAGGTGGGTCCAATTATTTAGAGAAATGTATAATAAAATTATTTTTATTTTAAATTTTTATTTCTCATATTAGAATGAAATTTGTAAAATATAAATATCTTTCAAATTGTTCAGAACATCACTTTCAATTCATCCTACAAAGATAATCATTTATGATTCCAATACTCATTCAATCTCAAAATATGTTCACCTGATAGTTTATTGCAGGGAGAAATATTATTATTAGACAACTTATTAAAAGGTATAACATAGCAAGTTTCAAAAAGAAGAACAAAATTAAAAATTATAATCTATTGTATACAGCTGAATTCATAATTATATCTCACAAATATACAACTACCTTAGATTGGTCGGAGCTCATCTAAACACATCTAACGGTCATATCACATGCAGTATACTATACTTCTGAAGTATACCAAGCAATATCATAATTATTATTATAAAACAAAGAATAAAAAAACTGTAAGATAACTTTTAGTGCAAGAGAGTTATCTCATCCTTAATATGATTTATTATGAAACCCATGAGTTATAAAAGGAATATTAGTGTTACATTGGGTTCAATTGGTTTTAAGAATAAGGAGTTATCAAAGATTAATAACTTCAAAGAGTTATGTTGCTATTGTAACTCTTACATGATGGATGGTTGAGATGAAGTGTAAAGATAAAACTTAATAGGAATTTTGGTCCTCTCTGCACCTATAAATATATACTTTGGACAATCACAATAGCATATCATAAGAAACACAAATTTTAAGTGACTTATAGGCTAGGAGAGAGAATCCCAAAATTCAACATTGCTACTTCTTCAGAAGCTCTCTCAAATCACCATGATCCCGTGCTCCATGGCGGAAAAGCGCCGATGGCGGCCGGATCTTGTAGAAAGTCCGGCGGGAGTTCATAGGCGAGACTAAGAGAAAGGAAAATGATGTCCACGCCATCCGCTACGGCGTCGTTGAAGGCCACCAGGGTTAAGGAACCCAAACAAAAATTGTAGGAGCAAACTTTGTACACCGCTATCCCAGCAGAAGGCTCAGATCTGCCTTTCGTCATCCCCGCTGTGAGTCGTAATAGGATGCTCCCTCCACCTTTAAACCTACCGCGGTGGACGCCACTTGTGAAACTATGAATAACAATAAGAGAAACTCTGTTATAGTCATTTCTGTACACTCAATGTACTCTACGCATAGAGGAATACATAGAGTTGAACATGGTAACATATGAAATTGAAAGATTTCGTTGAAATTTATCGTTTGGAAATTGGAATTTTTTCTAATGAATGAATGGAAAACCTGTTGAACTTGATGGTATGGTTCGCAAACCAACTCGATTAGTTGCTCGCTACATAGCTCCTAGACTAGCATATTATTAGTCATATAACGCGTATGTTGGTTAGATTACATATTTTTCAACTTATACTTAGTGATATATATAACTCATAGGTTGGTTATATAACATATCCTACAACTAATTGTGGGTTGATACATCATTCTCAGTTCATCCTACAAAAATAATCAGTCAATTTCAAAAAATGTTCACATGAAATTTTATTGCAGGAAAAATTATCATTATTAGACAACTTATTAGGAGGTAGCAAATTCGAGAAAAACAAAATTAAAAATTCTAATATATTGTATATCGCTGAATTCATAATTATATCTCACAGATATACAAGTACTTTAGTGGTAGAAATTGCTAAATAATATGTGTTATATATAAATTAGAATGTTTTATATATAGTTGAGCATAGTTTTATTTCAAAAATTAGCTATAGAAAGGGTTAAAAAGGCGTAATTCCGCGTACATTTAGGCGCTAGGCTGCGACAACATGTCTCGCCTAGACCCTAGATAGACCATTAGGCGTTCAAATATCTATGCGCCGCCTAATTCCGCCTAGTCACCGCCTAGGAGGAGTTAGGCACGATTAATTGGCATTAGGTGGTGAGGCGACTAATGTCTATGCGCTGCCTAACTCACTCAAATACTTCATGTTGGCTACAAAACTGCAAGTGCACAGTGTCGTACAAGTAATAAAGTGTAAGTAAAATTATCGTTCTTTAGGGGATTGATGAAATTCAATAATTAAAAAATTTAGTTCAAGAAACTATAGAAATTGCAAAGGTTGTAATCAAGTGATGATTTGTAAAGATACGCACAAATTAAGTAACTCGATAAATCAACTATTTTGGAGAAATTGATATTGGAGAGTGTCGGGGGGAACATAATAATTTACTAATTCACCTCACTAAATATAATTACCCTTGTCAATCAATTTAATCCAAATTTCTACATTTGGGATACATCTATAGGGATAGCTATCTTTATCGAGAATTACCACGTACTAACTAATTAAAATAATTTCTACTATCGTAGTTATCTGAATTACTTAATTAGCCTTCAGAATGATATCCCTAAAATGACTGCATAATTCCCTATTTAATCCACTATCGCTTCGATAGGCAATTATGTCGTGTGAAATGCGTTCAGTTACTAGGTTTTCACTATCCTTATTAACCTAGAAAACTACAAATCATTGTGAAGGTGGTCAATCAACACAAAGCGTTAAACAATTTCACACGATAGAAAATGGATGAAAAACAAGTCGTGATTAAAACATCGATGCTAGATAATGAAATTCATAACTTTTCCCTAGAAATTGGGGGATTAGTTCATGATGAAAAGAAAGAACATAAACATGCTAATGTTCAACATCATAACTAATTACCTAAACAAAGGAGTAGAGAAAGTACTAAGTGTTGAAGTGAATCCCCAACTTACAAGAGTCTCCTTTTCTTCAAAATGCTAAACTCCAAAGTGTGCCAAAGTGAGCTCTCTCCTTTGATTTTTTCTTTCAAAAGCTAGTTTCCAAGAGAAGGTTGCTGCCAGCTCAAGTCTCTCCATGCATTTATTTTTATGCATCTTTTTATCTATTGGTGAGCCACAAATCCATTTGCTAACTTCAAGAAAGCTAATCCAATTCCAATGATTTGTGAGGGCTGCTGACTGTTGAGTGAAGATTCCAACCCACAACAATTTAATTTGGGTCTTCATCGGTTTGGCCTCCTGCTGTACGTTGCATTTATTTTTATGCATATTTTTATCTATTGGTGAGCCACCAATCCATTTCCTAACTTCAAGAAAGCTGATCCAATTCCAACGATTTGTGAGGGCTGCTGACTGTTGAGTGAAGATTCCAACCCACAACAATTTGATTTGGGTCTTCATCAGTTTGGCCTCCTGCTGTACGTTTGACTCTGCACGTCTGCACTTTACTACTGCACCTGCATTTGTCCACTGCAGTTTGTTTTGTTCACAATCTTAGCTTCAATCTGTGTTAAATCGTTACATGTCTTGATAATGACATTAGGGCCATTCCATGGTCAATATGAAATAATTTAGAGCAATTTAAACACATAGATAAAGATCAATCATTTATGCACAATATGATATGATCCTAAATAGCCAACTCTACACGTTTAAATTACTTGACGAAGAAGCTATTGAAGTTGGGGAAAAGAAAGGCAAAATTTGGTTATGTATTGAAACAGTTTTGAGATGCCTGCTTTGGAGGCTTGGTTCTCTAAATTGGCTCAATGAAAATTCGAGTTTAATAGCTTGTTTTGAACATAAGAAGTTTATCTACACGATGGCATGCTTGGTAGTCCAAGAGGAAGTACAGAAGAGCATTTTCCAGATGTCCAAAGATGCTATATGGAAAGCTGCAAACTGCCAGAAAATGGCTAAGGCAGAAAACTGTTTTGTGAAGCCTACTTTGGAGCTCAATTCGAGGAGCATGGATCTGAATCAAGTCCAAAGGCTTCTACAAAATGAAACTAGGTATGTTTGCGTAAAAAGGGAAGGAATTGGATGAAAGATTGGAGTTCTGAAAGGCCTCGAATGAAAGATGCGAAGTTAGTACGAAAGCTACTTTTGGACTGTTTGTTGGCAGCTTACTTGTGCTTGAAGAAATAGAGTTATTGGCCGAATTTTTTGTCCTTTTTAGAGTAGTCTTCTAATTTAATTCGTTTCCTTGTTAGTCTAGATTTGCGTTAGGTTTTTTTGGCTACAAAAGCCTTCTAGTTTACGTTGTAAATGATCAAGTTGAGTTGAATAAAAATTACTCCTACATGAGCTTTTGAGTCTTTGAGTTGTGTCTCAAGAATCAAATCTTTGAGTTAGTTTTATGTGGATTCCATTGCTAATTCGAGAACCCTTGTCAAGCTTTTCTGTGAGGATTCCAGATTCGTTTTACAAGTTTCTTATCAATCAAGTAAACACCTTGATTGTGGCAAAATTCTACCTATCCATCACTTATCGTTTCGATTATTTGTGTGAGCTGAGTATTCTAATCAAAAGCACCCCCTGCTGTTTTATCAAGTGGTATCAAAGCCTGGTTCAAGTCAGTTGCCAAGGGTGTGTTTGTGTGAAAATTCAGGGCAAACAGTGGTACAAAACATATCAACATGGCGGCAGAAGAGCTAGGAGAATCGATGGTCTTCACTCGCGGATTGATCAATGATCAGTGGGGTTTGTTGCTCATCTATGGAGGTAGGGATAAGAACTTAATTGCCTGCAGCGTCGTGAGCAAGCTGAGATTACAATCACAGCCTCATCTAGCTCCCTACTTCTTCCAATCACCGTACGAATACAAATCCAGCATCGTAGTGTCTCAGGTAGCCGTGGAATTTCGATTGGCCAATACAAGGATCAAATCCTGTGTGACGTGGTTTTTAATCTCCCCAGTAGCCTCATATTGGGACAACCATGGTTCAACGATCGTCAAGTTTGTTTTACAAGTCGACGGAGCAGGAAGTTTCAAATTCGGAGTCGAAACAATGTGTTCATCGTGAACCCTTTGGCTCCGGAAGCAACTGTCGACGATTTGAAGGAGCTACACTGAATCCAGGAGGAGTACCAGCATGCCCTGTTGGCGAAGCCGTGGCCGTGGAAGGTTGATCCAGCAACCACGCCGATCAGAGCAGAAGAACTATGTTCGTCGATGACAGAGTAGAGCGGAGAAGAGAACGAATCGGAAAGAGGCGTGGGGGAAGGGTTGCACGAGCAAAATCCATCCGAGATGTTTGTCGAAACCCCAGTGCTTGATTTTCTGAAAAGAACGACTCGATTCGAGTTGAAACGTCGACTTTCATTCAGGGAGAACACCCTTGTTTTTCGACGCCAACGCAGGGGAAGAAAGAGAGTGAAATGGGTGGAGCAGATTGAGCCAATGAAGTCAACATGTTCAGTAAGACACAAGGAACGTGTAGTGACGATCAATTTGGGACGGAACGAGGTGAATCGAAAATGCCCAATTCGCCAACTTTGTTCTAAACTGAGAAGACAAACGAGGTAAGATGGATGAATCGGTTGGCGTGATTGAGAGAGATTCGATCGAAAAGGAGGCCATGGACAAGTTTCTGGAGGTCCAACGAAGCTGTACGAGTCGTCAATTGGATGTGGAGAAGACAGAATAAAAAAATGCCAAATTTTGAAATTGGCTCGCCGGTTTCTGTAAATTGGTTGCCGGAATCTGGTTTAAGCTGCCAGATTCTTGGAATTTAAAACATTTCGATGGCGAGAAAGTAGGAAATGGTGATTGGAGACTAATCGGACAAATTAGAAGCACAGGAGAGGGTAGAATCGACCCCTGGGAGGAAGGTGAATCGATTACAAGCAATGAATTGGAGCGAGAAGGTTACGAGAAGAAATCCCAAATTTTGAAGTGCTCGCCGGAGTTCCTCCCGTCGCCGGAAATTGGAAAATTGGCGCAAAGTAATCTGGGTTCGATTGAACAAAAATGTTGCATGGAAAAATGTCCATTGGAGTCCCACAAACATCATGGCATTCGAATCATGGAAGACAGCAACAAGATCAAGGATTAATGAAGCCTCAACATTTGAATGGTTCGAAATTAGGACGAGTTCAGGATACCACTTTCGTGACCCAAATTCGGAGGATTTCGATGAAAATTTTGATTGCAGGTCAAAACAAGCTTTGAGGGATAAGCTTTTTGAAGAGGGGGAGCCTGATATGATCCCAAATAGCCAACTCTACACGTTTAAATTACTTGACGAAGAAGCTATTGAATTTGGGAAAGAGAAAGTGATAGAACCTGTGTCTAGGATTCTATCGTTCGGGTTGTGGAATTGGGATTTAGAGATTAAAGAACATAATTAGGGATTTGAGAAGAGAAAGATAGAGAATCGACCTAGGCCTTTAGAGAGATTGAGATCGAGAATTGAGAGAATTGGAGAATAGGGTTTAGGAAAGTTTTCTTAATATTCTTCTTATTGATTATGAATGAATAGGTCTAGTACATATTTATAGCGAATATAGGAAAACCCTACTAATAAACTTAATTCTACTAGAATACTACTAACCATAATAAGAATTACCCTATTAGTAATTATAATAATAAATATAGAAACCCTAACGATGTTGGTTTCTATCATCTCCTCCCCCTTCAGGCCAACCTTGCCCTCAAGGTTAATTGTCTTGACCCACTTTTTCGTCCTTCTCGCGCAATCCACACGTTGACTCCTCCATTTCTTGCGCTTCCGTTTCTTCCAATCGTGCTCCGACCCTGCTATTGGCCTTCTTCTACTGGTCTGCTTGTGTTGATTTAATTCTTCGACTCTCACTTCTATGGGCCCACTATTTACTTCATTGACAATTTCGATCCTTAATAGCTCCGCTCTTGTGGGCATCTCAATCCAGCAACTCAAGGAACATAATGGTTCGTTCTTGTTCAAGAATCCATCACTTAACACCAACTCATCAAGGCTTGCATACCTTTCCCTTGGAACAAGCCCATAACTCTGATGTATTACTTCTTTAAATAATTTTGGGCCTTGCTCTCCTAAAAGCCTACCATATAAGCTTTCTAACCCTTCTTTCTTGTCCTTCAAGCCCACCTTCATAATAACACAATCTATACTGGATTCACTTACTCTTTCCAGTTGTGGTCCGATTTGCTCAATCTTCGGCCCACTCAACTAGTTTGAACATTCCAAGATGAGACCTACAGAATTCTGCCCATGCTCACGGCCAGCGCGGCCCACTTCCTCCCCCTGGTGCAGTAGACTCGGCCCAACTAGAAAAGCAACCCATCTTGGCCCGCCATTCTCTTCCTGGTTCGGCCTGTACCTTAGCCTCCTCCGGGTTTGATGCCTTTCCAACCGTGGCCCAACAAACCCCTTGGCCAGCCACATTTGGTCCAAGGAAGCTTGGGTTTGATATGCTCCGCTATGGTTCGCTTGACGAGAAGGGATGTCACCGCCTTCCATCCTCTTCGTCATCGCCCCCAGCTCCCCCTTCGACTCCTTTCCCGTCGGCGTCGATTGTCTCCTTTGGCAACGGGCAGAAAAACTCGACCCGGCCACCCTCGACCTCGAAGCTCCCCCTGTCACAACCCGGTCCGTCATTCCCTCCTCTTCCTTCAGCCGCGAGAGCTCCATCCCGCAGTGGCACGTCTGACCCGTTTCTCGACCGCCTGGAGCCAAAGCCGCCACCAATTGAGCTCCCCTCTCCTTATTTTTCGGTTTTTGGGACTCTAGGCCAACTTTGGGCCCTAGATTCTTCTTCCTCGGCGGCCAGCAAGGCAGCACCGCTGCCATGGGATCCGCTTCCCTGTCCTCGTTCTCCGGCCACTCCTCCCTCGTTTCCTCCATCTCCGGCCGCGAACACCCTAGCAGGCGTCGAGGCTCCCAAATTGCCTCTGGTTTCTCTTTCATATCCAGCGACGCCTGCGGAAGCCCACCTCCTCCATCTTTCTTCTATATTTTTGGCGACGGACGGATCGCCATGTGGGCGGATGGCGAGCTGGCGATGCTCATCTTTGCCCTCTTCTCTTCTTCGAGAATTGAGGGGATTTGGAGAATAGGGTTTATGAGAGTTTTCTTAATATTCTTCTTATTGGTAATGAATGAATAGGCCTAATACATATTTATAGCGAATATAAGAAAACCCAACTAATAAACCTAATTATACTAGAATACTACTAACCATAATAAGAATTACCCTATTAGTAATTATAATAATAAATATAGAGACCTTAACGAAGTTGGTTTCTATCAGAAAGGCAGAATTTGGTTAAGTATTGGAACAGTTTTGAGATGCCTACTTTGGATGATATGTTTATGAGCTTTGAGTGCATAATTAAAGCTTTTACATTTCGTTTGACGATTAAGTTAAAGTGATGAGAGCAAGAGAAAGTCATGAGTAAGAAAAAGTTAACCTCGCTTAGCTAGCCACGTTCACGAGGGATCACTACTAGACGACGATACATAACGCAGTAGTCGATCGGGCATGGAACTGGACGGCAATACGTAATGCAGTTTTCAATGCCAAGTTTTAGGTATGCAACCGGATGGCGATATGTAACGCGGTAGTCAAAACTCAGTTAGAGGGGCACCCCATTGTGAGGGTAGCCTTTTTTAAGTAAGGCTAGTAGTGGCGCCAGCTAAGTCGAGGTAGGGCCCCACAATTAGATAAAGATGAGATAACACAGTCGTAAGAGTTAAGGATTTTAAGGGTGTAAGTAAGAAACCAATTAAGGTAAGTGTTTTAAGTAAAAGTGCTCAAATATTCGAGATTTTAAACGTAAGGGCGTAGATTGACCTCAACTTACTCACTAGTTGAAGAGCTAGAGGAGGAGTAAGAGGAGCAGTTAGTGATCAGCGAGTTCGAGGGCAGCCAACTAAAGGAGGACAGTATAGGCGTCACGGAGGATGCTTAGTCAATGTTTAAGTATCAACAACATTAGAGATTATTATTTATTACATTTATGGTTATGAGTATAGACTGGAGATCACTTTGAGATTTTAAGTATTGAGTTTGTCCATGTTTATGGCTTTGCTTTGAACTACAAGAATGTGTTTTCCGTATTTTATTTATGAAAAATTTCCCGCTGCAATTTAAGATTTGACAATTTTTTTTTCAAGGGCATATTAGTAAAAGTAGTACCTGGCCGAGTTAGGGTGTTACACAGAAGGAAGAAATAAAGTATCAGGAAAAGGAAGAGTAGAAGAAAGGAAGCAAGAATCAGTAGAGAAGAAAGGGTTCAGGAAATATTTTTTTTGTTGTCTGTCTTTCTTGTCTAGAATTTTGAGGGAGAGGAAGCAGGGAATGTCACTTGTTTTTTTTTTTTTTTTAGAGAGGGGAAGGAAGTATCTAGGGAAGAAGAAGAAAAGAGTTTGGAGGCAGCCAGAAGAAGTTTTTTTTATGCTAGTGTCCAAACGGGTCTTTTTTATAGGAAAAAGGTAGCTTGGTCCCCAAGTATGTTATAGTGCCAATTTTGGGTTGGACCAGTCTAGGTCTGGTCAGACTTGATTAAGTTGACTTGTTGACTTTGGTTGACCAAGTTGACTTTGACTTTTGTTGACTTTGCACTTTGACTTGGGTTTTGGACTTTGCCTATTAACTATGTAATTTTCATTTTGTATTTGTAATTGTAATGTAATTATTTGAGACTATTAATGAAAGTTTTATTTTTATTGTATTGTCTATTGTTTCACAAGTCGAGACCCAATCTTACAAAGCCCATCATTCAATTAACCCAACATGGTGAATAAGGATAGCTATTGCTAAACTTGTTTGATCATGTGAATCTGATCTGAATTTTGGTTAGTGGTTAATTGTTCATTCAAAACCAAATAATGGTAAGTCTATAAGCCCGTAAGTCCAAAAGCAAACCTAAATCGTATTAGCCTCTTAAAATTTGCTATTGCTTAATCTTATAGGCCACCACAAGCATACTCGTCCCAAACTTTAATCATATAAAGAGATGTTCAGAAAGCGACTATTGTCAATTCAAAACAAATAGAGTTCTCAACCACTCATAACCAGTCATTACAATTAGTAAATTACCCGGACAAAATGTGGTGTCTACAAATAAAAACTGAACCGATGGCTTGAACTTAAACGAGCTCAATTAAGTAAATAAAGCTGATAGAGATAAACAGCAAAGCTGATGGATTATTAGTAAAACAAAGATTGAGATTACGAACACCAACCTTGTTTGGATTTCTGATTCTAAGAATGCCCCGCTTTATGCTCCTATCTCGCGAACCTCCGAACTGAAATGAACTTCTCCAAACAAAAAGAAAGAACTAGAAAGTCTTCCAATTTTATGTTTTTGTCGTGTCTTTTTTTCTTCTCCCCTCCTCCCCCCCAAAAATGAGAGCTGAAGAGCCTCTTAAATAGCAAAAACAACACTACGTGTCGCTCTCTGATTTGAGCATTTCTTTATTCTGACTTTGAAAGGTGTGCCTGGTCAGCTGGATAAGATATGGTCAGACTGAATTGGTCAAGGTCGATTTATGGTTGGTTTTTGTTAGGCCGAGTTGGGCCCAATCTAGTTTGTGTCTGGGCTCGAAATGAGTTTGGCCTTATGCTTCTTGGACTTGAGCTACTTTGGTTGGGCTTAATCTGTGGACCTGGAATATGGGCTTGTGTAACATCCCATTTCGGATAAAACCGTATTACTGTCACTAGAAAATTTCACAATTCAAAATCGAGCATTTTGACAGTATTTCGACGAAAATCGAATTATTGATCGATCGGATAAGTATACGAATTAATTATATATAAATTATATAAATATAATATAATATATAATTACATATAAATAATCCCCCTCCCGGCCATTCTTTCCCATCCATCCCATTTCTGTTCTTTCTTTTCCTTTTTGAGACCGAGAGAAGCAGAACCAGAACGCGCACAGGGGAGCTCCTGAGAAAATTTCATAACTCAATTCTTGAGCTTAAGAGATCCAAAAATCCTATAAATAATGCCTAATTTATCTATACATCGTGATTTATTGATTTAGAGCTTTAAAACAAGTTTTTGGTTCAGGAATTTCTTGAATTTTCGATAAGCTAAATTAGGGTTTCGGAGTATCCGGAAGCCGGATTGAGCCCAAATTTCATATACGAGCTTCCTGCAGCGAGGTAATCAATCCTCTAATTCTAATCCATGAATTTTGGCAATTATTTAGGTCGGGATCCAAATCGCTGAATTTAGCTCCGGCCAGGGTTTGATGTGTTTTTATCGAGAATTTGATCTGGAGCCTAAAGCTAACATTGACGGGGACACTGCAGGGGATATTAGGACAATCTCAGATTTTGATTCCGGGTTTGTTTGAAAAAGTGAAGTTGGGGTACGGGAGGCTAGAACCGGTGTTTGAACGACCAGAACTGGTGAGGGATTAGCACGGCATATCGAGTTTGTCGTATCACGATAATTATATTGATGCTTAGAATTGACCTAGGTGAACTAGAATGGCATGATTAGGGGTGTATGAACTTTTGTGCTATATGTTGAATCCTGGACTGTTGTATGATATTATTGACTTGCCCTAATCGATATGGACCTTGTTTATGTTGATGATTGCATACATGTTGCCATTTGTGGCTTAACTGTTGATATGACTTCATGGTTGTTCGATCAGGTGTTTTGACATGATGTGATATTGTGGTTGTATTTGGATTCACAAGTGGGGGAAATAAACTTCCCAGGGTGATATTATGATGTTTTAAGGAGGATGACTTGCACGAGGGTTTATCCCGAGGAAGTGCAACTATACGACTCCTGGTTTACCTATGTTGAGCCAATTATGGTCAGGTCAAGTACATGTGCAAGTAACGAATTACTATTAAGTAAGATGAGATATGAATCATGTATAAGGATACCAAATATGAGTGTTGTGGTCTCACGGTCAACTACATAGTCATTAGGGCTCCCTATGCTATTACTCTATTATGATATGTATGATAGTCACACCTCTCATGTGGTGGTGACTGAAGATTTCTTACGAGATATGACCACACCCAGAGCGGTGTCGGGGTATGACTACACCCATAGTGGTGTGGGGTATGTATGACCACATCCGACGGGATGTTGGTGTATGTATGACTACATCCGACGGGATGTGGGGTATGTTTCCCGGGAGAGTTATTAGCATGGGAGTAGCCAGACGCCTATAAGTAAAACATGATAAGATGCATATGCATAAGTCAAGGTGGTTGATTCTTTTGCCTATTGGGATGTTGGATGCCTGAGGTCTGATCCTAGAGCTTTGGCTTGTTTGCTAGATGTATGGTAGGGGTATGCTCTGTTATGAACTCACGATGCAATGATTGTCTCACTCAGCCATGAGCTTACCCTCTTTATCCTTTTTCTCTGCTTATGCCCATGTGTAAGCATATCATCAGCATCAGCAGCAGTAGATAGGTGTATAAGTGGAAGCTGAGCAAGAGTTGAAGGAAAGATGAGGTATGGTCTTCAACTATTATGTGCTTGGACTACTACTCGGGATTTTGGCCAGTGATCCACGCCTCTTTTGTAAAAATGTTTTGTGAATGTTTTTAATGTGCATACTAGCTTTTGATGTAGTATTACATATCCACAGGTGTGGAAAGTTGATATGTGTATATTTGTGTGTAAGTTGTGACGACTATGACATGTATTAGTAAGGTATGCAGTTGTGGAGTATGAAACTGTGCCTATGGCTATGAGTAGCAATGTATAAGGTTATGAGTATATATGTATGTCTACGAATGAAGGGATTCAGATGAATTATTTTGCAGGATAAGGTGCAAGAACTGTTAACCCATTACGCGGGTAATTCATGTCAAAATTTTATTTGGGTAAATTTTGGTAATTAATGTAACACCCGAGATTATTTCTGCTGTAAATGTATGAATAATATGATTAGGTAATACGTATAAGGTAGGGTGTTATAGCTTGAGAATTGACTAGTTTTTCTCTTCTATTGCAGGTCCATGGTTTATGAAAGAGTGGTCTTGTAATCGCATATGTACAACTTGTAACAGCCTATTTAATTACTATCTTTCTTTATTATCGATGTAATTCTCGATGAAATGTACAATGAAAGAAATGTAATGGCAAAGTATTTTTTTTGTATTTATTGATTTGCTTTTAATAGTTGTAATCTATATCGAATCCCAAACCATGAGTGTACTAAATTCCTAATGACTTGAAATCGATAATTATAAGCTATATTGACTCGCTACCGCTAGTCTCAACCAATATCGACTACACTTTCTTTTCAAATATAATTGTAGCGCAATGCTATAATCAATTTTTTGTGTTAGGAGAATGATCATACCGGACAAAATGTGGTGTCTACAGTTGCCCCCATTTGTATATCTCTTTCTATAAAGAGTTATACAAAGTTTCGATAAAGACACCACATTTGAAATTTGAAAATCTCAGAAGTAGGAATTGAGTTGATCTTTGGTAATAACGACGTATCCAAACTGTTAAGATGATGGTGGCCAAAGATTTTGCAACAACAATGTACTCAAGATGTATGTGGAAGAAATTGAGTTGATCAGTACGAAAGATGATAGCGATAAGATCAAGCTAATCATTCGGTAATCACAATGTACTCAAATTGCTTGTGATAGAAATCAATTCAAACAATGAGGAAGATGTTAGTGACAAAGATCAAACTAACAACTTTGTAAGGATATTGTACTCAAATTGTTTGTTATAGAAATCAATTCAAACAATGAGGAAGATGTCAGCGATAAATATCAAGCTAACAATTTAAAGGATGTTGTACTCAAATTGTTTGTGATGGAAATCAATTCGCACAATGAGGAAGATGTCAACGATAAATATCAAACTAATAATTTTGTAGCTGATATTGTACTCAAATTGTTTGTGATAGAAATCAATTCAAACAATGGGGAAGATGTCAGCGATAAATATCAAGCTAACAATTTTGTAAATGATATTGTACTCAAATTGTTTGTGATAGATATCAATTCAAACAATGAGAAAGATGTTAGTGATAAAGATCAAACTAAAAATTTGGTAAATTATATTGTACTCAAATTGTTCGTGATAGAAATCAATTCAAACAATGAGGAAAGCGTCAGCGATAAACATCAAGCTAACGATTTGGTAAAGGACATTGTTCTCAAATTGTTTGTGATAGGAATCAATTCAAACAATGAGAAAGATGTTAGTGATAAAGATCAAACTAACAATTTGGTAAAGTATATTGTACTCAAATTGTTTGTGATAGAAATCAATTCAAACAATGAGGAAGATGTTAGTGATGAATATCAAGCAAACAATTTTGTAAATGATATTGTACGCAAATTGTTTGTGATTGAAATCTATTCAAACAATGAGAAAGATTTTAGTGATAAAGACAAACTAACAATTTTGTAAGGATGATTTACTCAAATTGTCTATGATAAAAGTCAAATTGAACAATGAGGAAATTGTCAGCGATAAAGATCAAGCTAACGGGTGCTAAATGCGCAGTGGTATTTCGCAATGAAAAGTTTTCATGTACATTTAGAAAGACATTTTAGGAATTTTAGGAAGTGATCGTGATGCATAGCATGTCACTTTGATGTATGATGATGTTGTGTACACTACAACAAATTCGGCCTATTATGATGAGGCGATTTTGTCATATTAGATACCCATTTTGTCATATTATACCTAATATGACAAAAAGTGTTGTCACAAAGGTTTGTCATTTTATCACCGTCAGGATAGATCAAATGTGAAATTTTTTTAAAACAAGGTTGTCACATTTACTTTCAGTATAGTCGAGCATCTAAATAGTCTATTGTGACAAACAAAGATGTTATGACAACATATTTTGTCAATACGGTTGTCATAATCTGGTGATTTTGGGAGAAATAGTTTTTGGAATAACCGACACAAATTATAAATTAAAAAAAACTTTCGACGTACACAGATCATGGCCTGGATTTTTGCCAAAGAAGATATGTTTCAAGTTTTGGATTCTGTCAAGGAGCTCCACACTCATTCCATTAATGACAAAATAAAAATTCTTTCAAGCGACAACCACTAAATAAAAAAAACCCAGATCTGCAAGGGGTGTAAACGAAATAGAAGAGTACCAACAATGAGAGCTCGATGCGATGACACTCAACTACGAAATAACTGAAGAAAGTCCACGGAAAACTCCAAAAAACCCAGAACCCCAAAAATATTCTCCATTTGCTCGCCATAGCAGTGGATGAAGGGAAAAGCTCGAACAGAGAACTCAATTCCAGATCTGGAAGGAGCGGAGGAATGGAAGAGGAAGAAGATGCCTTCGGACGGATAGGGACAACGTCACTACCACGCAGCACCTCGCCATCACCGCTAGACTGCACCCGCTACAACTCCTCCCCTCGATTCCGGCGTTGAACCAGATTCGGCCGCCGCCTCTATTCTTTTTCCATCCTCGCGATCAGCACCCTAAAATGAAAAAAAAATAAAAATAAAATTGAACAAATAAACCTGATCTGCATGAGACAATCTTACAAGGACAATGACCTATAAAGTCGGATCTGAGTTTCTTGCAAAAGATGAAAAAATTACGGTGGCCGACCTCGTCATCGTCGTTGTCCGCACGTTGCCTCTATTAGCCTGGTCGGAAGAATAAAAGAGGAAGAAACCAAGAGCGGGCTAGGATTTTATTTTTCTGAAGTAGGAAGGGGAATTTAATTGTTGGCAGAAGGAGAAGAAGGAAAAGAGAGAGAGGGAGAGGCGGAGGCAAAGTGTGGGGAAGGTGAGCGTGATTTAATTTGGGGAGGGATTTTTGAGGAGAGATTGAGCGGGCAGGGAGAGGTGATTTGGGCGCCCACTCAAAAATTGGAAATTTTCAATTTGGAGCCAAAAACGAAACCACTATATTATGACAAACTGACTCGCTAAAACACAACTCCTAACAATGGCCAAGTGTAACCAATGAAAGGGACTGCAGTATAGTGGCTCAAGTAATAAATATCGAATCCACGGGTCTCTAGAGTTACTATTACTCAGCTTCAGTTCGTTATCTAGCAAAACAGATTAAGATGAAAGAACTAAAACTACTCTAGCAAACTACAGTTAAAGTTAATCTAATTACAAGTTGGGAACTCACTTAGGTATGATTCCCCCTAGTCACTAGCCAGATTAATGATTGATGATTTCTAACTTGTTTCACTTTCATTCACAATGCGGAGAATCCTTGACTAGACCTTGAGTCTCGACTAAAGGAACAAGGCCCTCTTGAGTCAATTGCCTAGAGGGACGTATCCTTCTCTAGAACAACCGATCAAGGCGTTCTGAACTAGACTCCCTCTATCGAATGAGGTTCTCAATCGATACAAAGCAGTGAATCAACCCTTGACTAAAGCAATCGATCCACTACTATCAATCTATGGTGCTCTATTGACCTAATCAGGTATTCGCTCTCATAGGATCAAAGCAGAATCAATAATCTCGACTAAAGCAGAATTGAATCATGAAAACATGCATAGATTGAATATGAACTCAAGATTAGCAAGTCAGAGTACTCATACAATCATCCAATCAAACAAACATAGCTAGGGTTCCTCAAAACCTAAGTGAAGGGAAGTTACTCCATAGAGAAGAGAGAGACTGCAGAAATCCGATCTAGATCTTCAATCTCCATCTCCAAGCTTGATTCCCGAGCTCCAATGGCAAAGAAATCCTCCAAAATAGCTCCAACAATGTTCCCAAGTCGCTCTCTCTCTCTAGGGTTCGTCCCTTGGGTGTTTGGGATCCAAAACCCAGCTCTCCCTCTCCTTTGGCTCGAATTTGGGTTAAAAACCCGATTCTGGGCAAAACACGGTCGCGGGCACGGCCGTGCTTTGGTTTTGCCCGCCCGTGTTTTTCCCCCGTGTTAAAAACACGCCCGGGCGCGTTGGCCAAAACACGGTCGTGCCTAAATATGGGCACGGCCGTGTTTTGATTTAGGCGTGCCCGTGTTTTTACTGCCGAACCTGTTCCCCTATATTCAATGCTTCGTTTCTCCCTCGTCCGGACTCCGAATCAGTCGCCGTTTGATCTCAGACGCTCGTAGGCTCGTCCTCTTTCTTTTCATGACAAGCTTGCATGATTCTTTGTCCATAAAGTGAGGTAGAAATCCATTCTTCTTCAGGTCATGCCCGAGTTTCTGCTCCCGAATCGCCAATTGATCTCTGATTGACTTGAAACTTGCGCCTATGCTTCACTTTATGTGCTAGGACCTGAAATATGACAAAGGAACACAACCTAGCGTAAAATAGGCCAAAGATGTGATAATTAAAGCTCAAACAATCAAGAAACAAAGGGGAAAACATGTGCAAATACCGAGTCATCACAAACATGTCTTATGTCAAAGCCAAAACCATTATATTATGACGAACATGCCTTTTTGTCAGCTCGTCGTCGGATTATTGCTATCTATTGTGTCAAAATACTTTGTCATTTAAACAATTAAGGGAGGCATACTATGACAAAAGCTACTATGATGATATCATTTGTCACTTTTGTGTCTCTTACATACCGATATGGGATAGCTATTATGAAAAATTTAATTGTGACACGAAATATTTGTCACATTACTCACATTAAATGACGACTTATTCTGACAACGATTATTTCGTCACATTAGGCATACCAAATAGGACATATAATAATTTTGTCATATTACCATACATATTGTGACAAACAAAAAATGACAAAATAAATTTTTTGTCCTAATAGGCCAAATTTGTTGTAGTGTGTAATGAATCTCAAAATGATTTTGAGAATGATTGTATGATGCGTCATGCTAATGTAGTCATGAACGTTGAGTGAAAAGAGGATATAATGCATTTCACAATGCTATGAAAACTATGTTGCTTTATTTTTTGTTCGTTGTCTTGTTTTTGCTCAGGGTTCCTTTAAATTGCTCATCTACTAGGAACTAGAGAAACTTTACAATGCTATATAGCATTGGTGCTATAGGTTTTTGCCTTTATGGTACAACTTCAAGTTGTACCTTTAACGTTATGGTATAATTTCAACTTGTACCTATACTATTTTACAAATTCTTTTATGGTACAACTTGAACATGTACCTTTATGTGATGGTACAACTTAAAGTTGTGAAGTTGTACCATAACATAAGGGTACAAATTCCTTTATGGTACAACCCAAACTTATACATTTTATGTTATGGTACAACTTTAAGTTGTACATTAAAGCACCCATGCTTTATAGCATAGTAGAAGTGCTCCTAGGAACTGCCATTTCCTTTTGTTCAACTTGATCCTCAGGTTTTGCTTAGGTTGGAGCGACTTTCAGCTTGCTCCCTTGAAACTTATCTTTGTGGTGATAGTTGTGTGAGGATATACTTTGTTGGGTGAGCTGAGGGTGTGTACTGCTTTATCCTTCTTGTCGGTCAGGCTTTGGCCCGCGTGTTTCAGAGTTGTGTATTTCTCGGTCACTATGGTGTAGTGGGACTTTTTTTCCTGCTATGCATTTGAAGTATAATTGATTGGCTGGTTAGCTTAATGAGATCTGAATGTTCTCAGACTCCCTGAGATTTTTCTATCAACTCATGCGTAAAAAGTTAATTAATTCGATTCTTGGGTACTCGGACTTCCCCTTCCTCCATGGTGGACCATTGTTTTTGCTCCCGAAGATCTGTTACTCACTTTCTATTATCTGGAACAAAGAGTGACTATATCAATCTTGACTTAAGACGAAAGCAAAAAAGTTTGAAAACGTTTATTAGTGAATTAGAGTTGAAAGCCATATTAAGACTTTGCTTTCGAGAAGTGTGTGCAGACTGGAGAAAACCGTTTTTGTGGGGTAGTTGTCATGTTGCCAAATTTGTTTTTCTTTTTAATAAGAGAAATGTAAGCCAAGCCATGAGAATATCAGTAAGCCATCGCTCTCACTCTTGCTTTTGATTTTGGTCGCTGTCACTCCCGCTTTGGATTTCGCTCATCACTCACTCCTATAGGTGATTTGAGTGTACGACACTTCAGCTACCATTAAGATTCTGGTCATCTTGAGACGTCACCTTTATGTTGTGGCCAACTTTGTTCCTTCTGAAGATTGACTCAAATATGGAAGCCCTTGGTATGATTGATTTAGGAGACCTCCATATGGCTTCGTGGCAGACGTTTTTAGTCTCCCATGAAAGAGGCTTTTGTCCGATATGACTTTGAGGATACGAGTCTCCTTGTTCTTGAAGTGTAGTTTATTCAGATGGGTAACGAATATATGAAATCTTGACATTATCAGGATAAAGCCTCTCAAAGAGGGACTTTTGCTTTGCCCCCAAAGTATGGGATTGACTTGATGGATTAAGAACCACTAATTATCTTGATCTTTTTGCCGACAAAGTCTTGTTCGAAAATACTGGTGGATTTTCTGGGAATGTATCTTCAGCTGGGTTTGCCCCCCAGTATTTTTCACTAGCCGAGGCTGTGATTTTCGTGAGTGCAATCTGGCTTGGGACTTGTCGAGATCCTTGTTTAGCCTCTAAATGTTGAATGCTGTGGATTTTCAGCTTCTGGCTTTCTCTAAAAACGATGAGTACTTTGGATGATGCGGTTTTGGCTAGAACGACTTTCTTATCATTGAAGTTTTCTTACTCAAAGGTCCTTTTTGTTGTATCTTGAGATTGATCTGCTAAGACCCTGACTTGGTGCAGGTATTTGGTACTTCAAATGCTACCCCGGGGCACCCAGATTGTAAGTACATGACATTTTGTTTGTTTTTCTTTTGTCTTTGCTTTTTTGCCCCCCCCCCCTTTTTGCGTGAGCCTTACTTGACTCTGTCATGCCCCCATATACGTTTCACATTTTCCCTGATCTAGCACTTGTATTTGGTAGGACGATTATCGAAAGGTAAAGAGTCTTCTTCATGATCGATGATGTGAGTGCAACTTCTCAATAACTAGATTAAATTGGCTATTCTTTTTGGTAAAAGTGGGGATGTTGACGCCATTTGCTTGCCGGCATTGCGCAAATATCTCACAATCAGACTTTGACGTGTGAGTTTAATGGACCTTCTCCGCATGTAAGGATGTAAGCTCCTGAATCGAGGACATGACTGCTTCTAGTGTGTGATTCCTTTGTATGATAAATTATATCCTTGATCTTCCTCGATATTCTAGCACGAGACTCTGTGATGGTTTTCTTGGTATGATACTAACGTTTGGCTCCCTGTGCATCGGAATTTGGCTTTTTGACTTCTCGTAGACTGAGCCTCAAAAGTCGACTATAGTGGTGACGGTTTTCTACAAGTAGCATGATGTCCTATACTTATTACACCTTTTGACTATTAGCTCGCATAATTTATGGACACCAGTAGGGTGTTTATCTCTTGATTTTAGTGAAACACGTACACTCTCAACACCAGTGGGTGCTAAATTTATTGATGGTAGCATGGTGTTTATAATCGCTCGACACCAGTGGGGTCTTCACATTTTCATGGCATGAAAATCTCATGGCTTAACTTGAAAATAAAATTGAATTTGGATGGCTTTCATTTTTGTCGAAAATAAATCCGTTTTAAATCAAGATTGAGTGACATTCGTTATTTTGATAAAACATTGATGCAAACTCTTAAATCAAGATTGATACCGTTCATACAATGCTCCAAAGAGGTCAAAACGTGAGAAACCTTTTATTCGTGATGCTGAAAGCAAAAGTGATATATATTTTTCGTATGACAACTTATCTCGATACTTGTTTTACCAGATAGGATCAACATCATCATTGAATCGAGATTTGCCATGTAGTATGCCTACTAATTCCGATGAGTCGGCAGTTGGTTATCGTTGATGCCTGGACGTTTCAGCTCCTCTTTGAACTTCAAACATCCGACATTCATCATTTGTTGGACTTTGATCTTGAGCATTCGACAATCTTTAGTTGAGTTTCCCACGACTCCTGAGTGGTAAGCACAGTGTTGCTCCGACTTGTACCAATTTGGATAAGGAGGCTTCATAGGCTCTCATGGTGTTTGGGAAATTAGGTGACTTTGGATTAGCCGAGGGAGTAGTCCAGTGTATGTAATGGAATAGGGTCAATTTGGATAGGTTTTTTGTATCTCTCCGAATTGTTTTGATAACACACACCCGAAATTCCCCACTAACCCCACAATATCAATCCTCCACAAATGACAAGTAAAAGTATCGAAGCACACCTGGAGGCACAAGAGGATATCGTGGGGAAGGGGAAGGAAGACCGAGAGACCACAAAAAATCGCCGGGAAACTCGCCGGGAGGCTCGCCGGAGTTTCGTCGCCGGCGACTTCACCGGAGCAAAATCAACCCAAAACTTTGGGGAATGAAGCCCCAAGCACCAGGAACTCGGTGGTGGTCGCGGTTTCTCGATCGGAGGTCCGAGGAGGGAGATCGGGCCGGTGGAACACCGAAGGGTCGCGATTTTCCGGCGACCCAAACCACCACGAAACTCGACCCCACTGGTACAGCCTTGTGGGCGCCGACGAGAGGAGCACGGGGGTGGTCTCGGATTTGGATTTGGACCTCCGACGAGCGAGATATGGCCGGAAAACCGCCGGAGAAGGTGGTGGTTCGACTTTCAGGTGAGAGGGGAGAGAAAGTGGTTTGAAAAAAATGGAGGAGAGAGAGGGGGGGTCTCGGCCGACAGCTTTTTAAAGCAGGCGCGGGGGGAATTACGGGCACGATTACGGCCGTAATTCCCCAGGCCTTGCCCGTAATTTTCACGCCGAGAGCAATTTGCCCTCTCTGGGCTAATTACGGGCAGGGTAGCAAGAATTACGGCCGTAATTCCTGCCCCCTTGCCCGTAATTTTTACGCCGAGCCCTTTTCTCACTTAATTCTGCGCTGAAGAAATTACGGGCAGGGGGTGGACAAATTACGGCCGTAATTAGTCCCCCCATGCCCGTAATTTTACTGCCGAGGGCCCTGTTTCTCCAATTTTAAACTGCAAATTCGAACATCCAAAACCCAAACGTGCCCCGGTTCAAAAATTACACCATCATAGACCAAAATAGACCATCCGGGGCACGAGGGACATGCCAGATAGACTCCAGACAGACTCAATGACTCGAAAACGACAAAAATGAAAAGGAAAAAGAAGAGAAATACAAACCGTGGTGGGGTTGCCTCCCCACAAGCGCTTCTTTACCGTCTTTTAGCTGGACGCCAGTAGAGGAACTAAGGGTCCTCGAGCTTGATCAGCAGCTCTGCGCGCTCGACAACACCTCCCAAGTATAACTTTAGGAGGTGGCCATTCACCTTGAATGGCTCGGTTTGAGCATTGCTGATCTCCACCGCACCGTGCGGGAAAACTTGGGTCACCGTGAAGGGACCCGACCAACTCGAACGGAGCTTGCCCGGAAAGAGCTTCAGGCGTGCATTGAATAACAGAACACGGTCACCGACCTGAAACTCCTTCGGGCCCCTCAACCTAGCGTCGTGGAGACGCTTGGTGCGCTCTTTGTAGAGCAGGGTATTCTCATAGGCGTGGTAACGCCACTCCTCCAACTCCAGCAGCTGCAACTTACGTTCTGTACCTGCAACACTCAAATCCATGTTTAGCAGCTTAATGGCCCAGAAGGCCTTGTGCTCTAGCTCTACCGGCAGATGGCACGCCTTCCCATAGACAAGCCTATAGGGAGAAGTGCCAATCGGGTTCTTATAGGCAGTCCTATACGCCCAGAGAGCATCATCGAGCTTGGTGGACCAATCCTTGCGGGACTGATCCACCGTCTTTTCAATTATACGTTTTAGCTCCCGGTTCGTCAGCTCGGCCTGCCCATTTGACTGGGGATGATAGGCCACCGACACCTGATGCTTAACGCCATAGCGAGAGAGGAGTTTAGTGAATTGCCCCTGAAAATGGGTTCCTCTATCACTAATAATGGCGCGAGGTGTCCCGAACCGGGAGAACAGCTGCTTAAGAAATGAGCAGACCCGTCTTGCGTCATTGGTGGGCATGGCTTGAGCTTCTGCCCACCTCGAGACGTAGTCCACTGCAACCAAAATGTATAGATTGCCAAAAGATGGAGGGAAAGGGCCCATGAAATCGATACCCCAAACATCAAAAATTTCACAAATAACAGATATATGTTGGGGCATCTCATCCCGGGCAGAAATGTTACCTGACCTTTGGCAGCGGTCGCACTGGCGTGCGAAGGTGTCTGCATCCTTGAAGAGCGAGGGCCAATAGAAGCCCGACTGTAGCACCTTCCTCGCCGTGCGGGTTCCTCCATGATGACCGCCAGTGGGTCCTTCGTGACATTGAGACAGGATGTCTCCCATCTCATGCTCCATGACACAGCGCCGGATCACGCCATCTGCTCCGATTCTGAAGAGGAAAGGATCCTCCCAGAAGTAGTGCTTCAGATCGGAGAAGAACTTGCGCTTCGCGTGAGTAGCCATCCCCTTGGGTAACTGCTTGCCCACCAGATAATTGGCAAAGTCAGAATACCAAGGGGTCACGCTGTCCACCAGGGTCATCGCCAGCAATCGCTCACCCGGGAAGGAGTCGTCGATCTCTTCCTCGAAGTTGTCCACCGGAGGGGCTTCCAACCGGGAAAGATGATCTGCAGCAACATTCTCGGCTCCCTTCTTGTCCCGGATCTCGATATCAAACTCCTGCAGCAGCAGGATCCAGCGGATGAGCCGAGGCTTGGCATCAGCCTTGCTCATCAGATAACGAATCGCCGAGTGGTCAGTGTAAACCACCACATGAGAGAGCACCAGATAGGGTCGGAACTTGTCAAATGCATACACCACAGCGAGGAGCTCCTTCTCTGTGGTGGTGTAGTTCTCCTGTGCATCGTTCAAGGTCTTCGACGCGTAGTAGATGGGCTGGAAGTGTTTCTCGCGTCTCTGACCCAGAACTGCTCCGACTGCATAATCACTTGCATCGCACATCAGCTCAAAAGGAAGAGACCAGTCAGGAGTCACCATGATAGGGGCATGGGTAAGCTTCTCCTTCAGAGTCTCAAATGCAGCTGTGCACTCTGGAGTGAACTGGAAGGGCGCATTCTTCTCCAGCAGCTTGGTCAACGGCAGGGCAATCTTCGAGAAATCTTTGATGAAGCGCCGGTAAAAGCCTGCATGACCCAGAAAGCTGCGAATCCCCTTCACAGAAACGGGAGGAGGTAGCTGACTGATCGTCTCAATCTTCGCGCGATCTACCTCAATCCCCTTCTTGGAGATCTTGTGCCCAAGCACGATACCCTCACGAACCATGAAATGGCACTTCTCCCAGCTGAGTGCCAGATTCGTCTCCTCGCACCTCTTCAGAACGAGTTCCAGGTTATGGAGACAATGAGTGAAGGAGTCCCCATATACCGAGAAATCATCCATGAAGACTTCCATGATCTCTCCAACCAGTCGGTCAAAGATAGCCAGCATGCATCTCTGGAAGGTCGCCGGTGCGTTACACAGCCCAAATGGAATCCGCCGGTAAGCAAAAGTGCCGAAGGGGCAAGTGAATGTGGTCTTCTCCTGATCCTCCGGTGCAATCGGAATCTGGAAGTACCCAGACATGCCATCCAGGAAGCAGTAGAACTCATGGCCCGCCAACCTCTCCAGCATCAGGTCAATGAAAGGTAGGGGAAAATGATCTTTCCTGGTGGCGTCGTTCAGGCGCCGGTAATCGATGCAGACTCTCCAGCCGGTCACGGTCCGCATCGGGATCAACTCCTTCTTCTCGTTCGGGACCACAGTCATCCCGCCTTTCTTCGGGACCACCTGAGTGGGGCTGACCCACTTGCTATCAGATATAGCAAAAATGATCCCTGCATCCATGAGCTTCACGATCTCTGCCCGGACCACTGCCTCCAAGTTAGGAGACAATCTCCTCTGCGGCTGTCTGACTGGCTTAACCTCATCCTCCATTAAGATTCTGTGAGAGCAGAAGGATGGGCTAATGCCTCTGATGTCAGTGATCTTCCATGCCATGGCCCGGGCATACTTCTGCAACAGAGCCACCAGCTTGCTCTTCTGCTCGGGGGTCAGATCCGAGCTAATAATAACCGGGAGCTTATTCCCCTCCCGGAGAAATGCATACTCCAGATGAGATGGGAGGGGTTTAAGCTCCAACTCTGGTGGCTCCTCCAATGATGTAGCGAGCCGGGGCGAGACAGGAATCGGCTTGAATGGCATCTCTCGCCCCTCGCTCGCAGCCTCGTCCAGCTCCGCCAGCTGCTCCGCCAGCTGCACATCCTGTGATGCCTGTTCCCCTAGCAAAAGACAACGCTCAAGGAAATCATCAGTACCCGCACTCGTGATGGCGAGTGCGGTCTCAAAATCAGCAACAACATCACAGTAATCAAGATCATCATGGAGCTGGGGGTGTTTCATATTATCAGAAACAGAGAAGGTGATTTGTTCACCCCCAGTTTTTATTTCTTGTTCACGTTGTGTGGATTGTTGACTTGGAACTATGGTATTTCACCCATTGTGTGTGTTCTGTTGGTTCTAGCTCTGTGCCCATCGGACTGGTCCTTGTCCAGTCCTCTGCTTTTGACTGGTCCGCCATCCAGTCAACGTTCCTGACCACTGTTTCACGGTAACATCGTTCCCCTTCCCTTCGCTCCATTGAGGACACTGTCGCATTTAAGTGTGGGGGGGTTCTTTGTATTTATTGGAACGTATATATGGGTGCTTGGAGCCTAGTCCGCTGTCCGAATCTTACGATTTGAGGGCTCCGAGCACTGCTGTTTGTTCATATTGGCACTGTGTTTTGTTTGATGAATTGATTGGTTTTCGGATTAATGCATGACAACTTGTTGCGACTAGGACAACCTATGATAAGGACTGAGATGTGCAGTAGAACGATGTAGGGGTTCAGTTTTTCAACTGTTTGCTTGCCAACTGTGACTTGATCTGACTTGATCTGATTACTTGTTCTTGACAGTCGTTTATGCATCTAGTTCAGGGTCTCAGAATGTGAGATAGAGCATATAGGTAGCCATGTGAGATTTGAGCCTGCTCGTTTCTTTCTTGTGCGATAGATCCCTCTTCCATGATGTGTAGCATTCACGTTGTCACTAGCTGAGATGATGGGGGCATAGGATTAGCCCACGCCCAAAACTGACTGTCCTGATGTGTCATATCCCCTAGTCAGCCCCTTTGAGCCGTGTGTTATCCTTTCTTTTGGTCTACAATGAAAAAATCACCCTTGTTGCATCTTTTAGAAGGTTCCACAGAGTGGTTTTTACATATTCTCTGCTGTTTCTGCTAAAGTTTATGTGAGTGTTGGAGGTAGTGCTTAAAAGTTGGGCAGGTGTTTGAAATTTATGCAGAAGTGGTGGCTCTCTTAAGAAATGAAAAGAAAAATAAAAGAAAAACAAAGAAAAAATTGAAAGCAAAAGAGAGCCACTACCAAAAATCTGAATAATGCCCAGTAAGTAGTGTTTCTTAGCAGTCTGGCTTGGAAATGCTGATGTTTATGCCTCCTTCGCTCTTGTGCTCATAAGATATCGAGTAATGCAGGATAGCAGAAAGAAAATACCGGTTTGTTTGACTGTGGTTGTGTGTTTGGGAAATGTGGAACCTTTTGCTTTGAATACTTCCACCACCTAAAAGGCCTTTTCCCCATGTCCAAGACCCTAGCCAGTCATTTGAACCTGTGTCTAAGACCTCCTGATTAGTTAGTGGTGACATCCCATATGTGAACTCTAGCATTTAGAGGCTGCCATCATGGTGAAGAGATGATAGGGATTGAGAGAAATAGCATGCGCATTTTTCGCATCAAATTGTCCTGACCCCACTGGTCGAGAGTGAGTGATTCATTTCCATTTTCTATATGCTCTTGTACCCCGGTGAGAACCTAGATTGCTCGGTCTCTATTCTGATGTCTTGACTTGGATGCATGAGTTGACTGTTTTGGGTAAGTGGTTGAATCAAGTCTAGGTTGGCCAGTGCACAGAAGGGAGACTCTTCCTTTACTCGATTTGCTGCACTCGAATGTCCTTTGTGGTGGTTGTCCAGGTTGCTAATAAAGTTGTTCATGTGTTGATGTTTGAGAATCAGTTTGATTCACGTGTTTTGTGCCTTTATGACTTGTCCCCGATGTTGGTTGACTGAATTATGTGAGCTTACCTTGTGTAGTACTTGGTTTGCTTGGGGACAAGCAAACAGTTAAGTGTGGGGGAATTTGATAGCATCGTATTTGCACGTGTTTTCACTCTGATTTCCTATCCATTTTGGCTCGAATTGATTGTTCCTTGGCCTATTTTACGCTAGGTTGTGTTGTTTTGTCGTATTTCAGGTCCTAGCAAGTAAAGAGGAGCAAAGGCGCAAGTTTCGGGTCATTTGGAGGTCAATTGGCGAGTCACAGAGTGAATTACGGGCAGGCCCTGCTAAATTACGGCCGTAATTAGCCAGGGCATGCCCGTAATTAATTGGCCGCGCATTCCCCCAGCAATTCTTCTCGGTGGTGAAATTACGGGCAAGACCCCCAGTAATTACGGCCGTAATTCCCAGATTACTGGCGGTAATTGGGAGATTACGGCCGTAACTTCTCCTCTGCCAGCTTAAGAGAAACGCGCGTTTTGGTGCGAATTACGGGCAGGAAGTGATTACGGCCGTAATTCTGCCCGTAATTCGCCCAGAGTCGGGTTTTTGAAGGCAGATTCGAGCCAAGGAGAGGGAATTGGATTTTCTGGGCAAAAACAGAGTTTTAGAGAGAGAAAGAGCGAAGAACAAACCCTAGGAGCTATTTTGGAGTGGATTTCTCATCATTGAAGCCCAGATTGCGTCCCTAGGAGTGAAGATTGACATCCCAGAGCAGATTTTCCTCATCTTTATGAGTATGGCTACTCTGATTTCTGTTTTCCTTTCTCTCTCTATGGAGTAGAACCTTTCTCTCACTTGGGTATGAAGAACCCTAGTTCCTTGTGTTAGGGATTTGATTGTAATGACTTGGGATGATATTATTGTTTGATTTTAATCGAATGATGCATGTTTCATGAATTGATTTGAGTCTGATCAGCTTGTTTCAATTTCTGCTTCAACCTGAGATAGATAGAATCTGATTAGGTTGTTAGAGCTTCTTCATTCGATAGTAGGAGATTGGCTGTACGAGAGTTAGCCAGTTTACTGCTTTGTACTGGTGTTCTTGACGCCAGTAGTGGAGTTCTGTGTTCATAGCCTCAGCTTTCTATCCCGGTGAAGACTAGTCGTCTGCCGGGTAGTTGGACTGAGAGGGCTTGGTCAGCTTAAGAGATTCCAAGCTACTGTCGGATCTTCCGCAGTCTAATCAACAGTAAATCAACCCAGGGAATTGCAATTGAACCTAACTAAGGGGCTAGGGGGACTCAATCCCGAGTGACTCTTAACTGCTTTTGAAAACCGAACCATTTCCTGCTTTCTTACTGCTTTTGCTTTAAACAACACTCACTCGACTTAGTTTGCTAGATAATAGAGAATCACGGAGTAAGCAGTAGATCTAGACCCCGGGTTGATAATTAAACTTGCCTTCACTACAGTCCCTTTCAGTGGTTACACTTGGCCATTGTTAGGTGTTGTGTTTTAGCTTGTCATTCTCCAAGGCTACGACGTCAGGTTTATCATTCAATGTCACTTTATCGTGTTGTCGGTATAAAATTTCTTCGTCGGCTGGCGCATATCCACTTTTCACTTCCATTGACCTCTCAATTTTTGAAAAAAATACTCAAGATTGCGCTAACCTCCTCTTTCATTTCTTCAAGCCCAATCACACTTCTCTTGATGTCATCTAAATCCCTCTGAAATGCCTCCATGACGAGCTTGACCTTGGATCTTGTCGAGTACTTAAGGATTTGACTTTTCCTCGTAGAGCAATTTTAAGAAAACCTAGGCATGTCTTAACATTGTTAAATTCTGTCCATCTTTTTGATGAAGGGGTATGCGTGATACTTGTACAAAATGACAATGATGTATGAATGCAAAAATGATTTTTAGGGATGCATGCGATTTTTCTTAAATCTTTTTATGATAAATTATGAATGAGTGAAAGAGAATTTTATGAGAGAATGATGTTTATGAGTTTCGAAAACACTTTTCATTCATACTATCACATAATTTTATGAGTAGAAGATAAAACGCATAGCATTAAATCGTAAGCAAACATACATTTAAATAAACAAACACATATAATTACATCATCACCCGTATTTAGGAAGACCTAGGCTTGCACAACGACATGGTTTTAGGGTGGTTTCGGGATTTTTTTGGACTGTTTAGGGAGGCCTCTATGCTTACTATTTGTTGGGAGAGGAATTCCTAGGGATTTGGCTCCCAAATTGTATCCTGCCGTAGTCCTTTCGAACTGGAAGGATACCTCAAGATCAACCTCGGATCCGAGTTCAACTTGGTTGGAAGGTTTGGCGTGGCTTCCACTATTGTGGAAATCACGTTACTCGTTTCGATTTTCTAAATGGACAGCTCGGGTATAGAAATTTTATGCGTGATTGCATAATTTAAATTGCGAAAATATAGTTGCGCAAATGAGTAGTAAACACCCAACAGATAATACAAATTTAGAAAACCTATCGAACTTAGTTATGTTGCTCGACCCTCGAAGGTCCCCAGCGGAGTCGCCATCTGTCGCAACCGTCCCTCCGGGGGTCCGTCGGGGTCGCATTCCCTTTTTGGGAGTCACCATCGATCTTACTTGGAGTTGATCAAACACTCTTCGAATCGGCTCTAACCTTAGGGTCAGAACCGGGACATGGTCTGCAGTTAAGAGATTCGGGTTCGTGAGTACGGTTATGTGTGGGGAAGTGAAATCACACCCCCACAACACCCTAATTATTAATATATTGCTTATGACTTAACTAATACGTCATTGGACGTTTAGTTCATGATTGGATATTTTAGATATTTTTAGGGCCTTACTGGACACTAAAGAAATTAAATCGTACTAATTGTAATTTTATTATACGCCCACTGGCATAAAAATTAAAAGATAAAGTTAATTGGTTAGTTGGACTCGAAACTTATCGCTTGCCTACGTACCCGTAACACGGGATCAAAGTCCACGTATTTCGTTGGGAACTTTGATCGTTTTAATTATAACTTTTACCACGTTCCACTTAACGTAATTTTCGTATTATAATTTTTTGATAAAACTTCATTTAGATTATTATGAGATCATGACAATAAATGCAAGGATTTTAGTTATTAGGAAGTATTTTGACGTATTAGAAAAGAAACAAGATAAACTTAATCCGCATTCAACATTTCGTATTAAGGATTTTAAAACGGGTTAATTGCAAGGATGGTCACTGGGTTTACTAAAACCGTTTATGTTTGGTCACTGCAAATATTTAATTCCATTCATGGTCATTAAGATTAGTTCAATAGTTCAAGTTTGGTCACTCTCCGTTAGTCTCCGTTAGTTTTTGCTGATGTGGCAGTCAACTATTATAGTTGACTGTTAAATGAGTGACGTGACCATTAAAAAATAATAAAATAATAAAATTTAAATATTTACAATTTCCACCTCATTTTACAACTATTAAAAATAAAAATAAAACTTACCTCCTCTCCAACGCCGTCGCCACCACGGATCTCCGATTCAGCCTCCTCTCCTCCAACTCCTCCCTCGCGTTCACGCTCAACGCCGTCGCCAAATCCTCCTATTCTTGAATCAAATATGGGGTTTTGCTTGACAGAGGTTGGTTTCCATCACATAAGCCAGTGTCGATTTGTCTCCATAAGCCGACGAGGGGTTGTCTCCATCACAGAAATCGAGGGCGGAGTTCTTATTCTGTGCATCTCAAAACACAGTCACGATTCTCCATCCCTCCGACGAGGATAACGATGAAAATAAGTCCCGGACTCCAAAAAGCCACCACCACACTATGTAAACATACTCCTGGCCGGACTCAATAGCTATCTATATACCTAAACCTGCCTTTCTCCCTGTCTCCCCAAACTAGCTAGAACCCACTCGCTCGGTAGTCACTCCCTATCTTTCTATAGTTCCAATATTTGATATGGAAGCGGAGCAAGCCACCAAAATGAGCATTAACACAGAAGAAGCAAAGCCCCATCAACCCGCAAAGAAACCAAACCACATCAATCTATTCCTCTTGCTCTTGAACTGCCCGTTGCTCACAGTCGGCCAGGTGGCGGGCCCGTTGCTTTCCCGGATGTACTTCCTCCACGGCGGCAAAAAGCGGTGGCTCTCCGCTTGGACCGTCACCGCGGGCTTCCCAATCTTGATCTTCCCCATCACCATAGACTGGGGTTTCTAGTAGCAATTTGAAAGGGGGTTTTGCGACTGGGTTTCTGCAGCGCATCAATGGCGCTGGTCTTTGCGTCCGGGACTTATTGTCATCGCCGTCCTCGTCGGAGAGGGATGGAGAATCGTGACTAGGTTTTATTTTTATTTTTAATAGTTGTAAAATGATGTGGAAATTATAAATATTTAAATTTTATTATTTTTTTAATGGTCACGTCACTCATTTAACGGTCAACTATAATAGTTGACTGCCACATCAGCAAAAACTAACGGAGACTAACGGAGAGTGACCAAACTTGAACTATTGAACTAATCTTAGTGACCATGAATGGAATTAAATATTTGCAGTGACCAAACATGAACGGTTTTAGTAAACCCAGTGACCATCCTTGCAGTTAACCCATTTTAAGACAAACAAAACAAAATGGAATGATTACATTTATGTATGATGGGCCAGTAGACCAACTGGCTGAAGCGCCTGTTGTATAGCGCGTACATGTTTGAGGACTCGGGTTTGAAACTTGGTCTCAACAATTTTTGGGATTTTCGTTTTTATTTCAAAGAAAGGGGAAGAGTAGCTTGGTAATCACACAAAAACTCGGTGGCAAGGGTGTGTAAATACGAAAAGGGATAGAAAGAGAAACAGTGTCTCTCTCTAAGCTTTTCTCCTCCTAACCAACTCTCGTCGTCTTCACTGAAATCCTCTGTTTTCTATTCCCAATTCGCTCCAAATTTCTCGTCTTTTTGTTTCTGGGTTTAATCGGATCAATTCAGTTGAAGATTCCACCTGAAAGTAAGGGAAGAAAGTTTTGATCTTCCTCCCTGGTTCTCTGCTTCCGCCGCCGTATCAGCCGCTGCCGCCTCCGTCGCCGCTGCGAGCACCCCTTTTGCCTCTCGGTTCTTGTTCGGCTTTTTTGCAGTTGTGATTTCGTTTTGTGTAAAGTGAAATGATGAGGTGAAGACCATCTCTTTTCCCCTCTGGTTCCATAATCAAAAGAAGACGCCATTGAAGGAAGCGGGGGGATTCGAATCGACGGGGGCGCTCTAGTCGTCTAGATCGGCGGTAGCGCATGGGACACACCCGAAAATGATGAGATTGGAATTGGATCGCTTGGCGGGTCGAGAAATTGGGTAATTTGCAAAATTGGGGGCAGATCGTTATGAGGTTGGTCTAGGTCGCTGTTGGGACTTGGCAGCAATGGAGGAATCGGAAGAACATATCTTGGGGAGTACTCAAACATTTTGCATCTCGTCGGCGACCAGAACAGGAGCTCGTCCATGGTCGTGGCCGGCGACAAATCGCAGGCTTGGTTAGACTTTGGAGTCACCGGCTGCGGCTCGGCGGTGCATTGTTACAGGGAAGTTAAACGATTTACGTTACCGCTATTTTTTTTTTATTATTTTAGCATTTTCTTCTCTTTTTGGTAATAGTTTTTACTTTTTTTCGTTTAGCATTTTCTTAGTCTAGAGTAGTTGAAAGGTTTTATTGGTTCTTTATTTAGTATTTAATTAGATTTGATGGTTTAGTTTCTAGGGAGTTATTAGGTTCTCAGTATAGGTGTTCAATTTTTCAATCCTATTAATGGCCTATAATTATACGATAAATTCGTCTTTCGCTAGTTCAAAAGTTTCCGCTCATTTTCATAAAATTGATTATGATGGTTCCTTCATTTTCGTTCGTTTTATTTTATTGCTTTTCTTTCACTTAACTTAAAAAAATATTAGTTTGACATAGTTCTCAATTCGGAGTATCCGACTAAGCCTTACTGGCTTGTTTAAGTCCATTTGGTGGAGCTTAGTTGTCCTACGGAGGGGACTCTTGTGTTTGTTTTTTTTTTTTTGTAGGGGTACGCAGACGAGCTCCCGGTGTCGGAGAGTCTTCCTCAGACAGGTGACTTGGCCCATGATCGGGATGGAACTATCTTGCAGGATGCTCAGAGCTTGGCTTTTCTCTTTAGTTGGGTTTTTTTACTGTTTTGTTGTCCGTCGACTCAATAGGGCTGCCCATCTTGTGGCATAAAAGGCCCTCTCATCGGGAGTTCGACTATTGGTCGACTCCCGCACTCTTTTTATTTTCTCTCTATGTCTGAATTTATTACAACTGACTTTGCGAAAAAAAAAAAAAGTGTGTAAATACGCCGTAACCCTAGGGGATTTTGTTCATTTCTAGAGGTCAGGTATATATACCTCTCTACAAACCCTAAACCTAACAGCCTCCGCCCTCTCAACTCTCGGCTCTCTCTCCCTCATCTCTATTCAAACGGAAAAAAAACCCCTAAGCAAAGCGTCGCCGCTCACTCCTCCCTCTCGCTTCTCGACCTCCGATCCCTCTCTTCTCTTCCTAGCTCTCGCACTTTCTTCTTCTCTATCCCAGAAAACAAAAACCCTACCCTCCTTCTATGTCGCCGCCATCCCTCCTTTCGATCTCTCTGTTTCTCGCCTCTGCCTCAAGGAAACGAAAACCTAAATCTCATCACAAACCACCTACGGCCGCAAAAACGACGACGAAGAGAAAGATGACCTGAATTGACTTCAATCGACTGAAGGCATATCGATGCAGGTGAAGTTTTTGCTTGCATGTTATTTTCTTTTGTTTTATTTGTTGATTTTGAAGAGTTTGAGGGTTCTAATCGCTTTTGATTTGTGCTTTTTGTGGGGGGTTTGGATCTGGATTGACAGAAAGAAGGGAAATAAATCACCGCCGCCGACAGACGACGATGGTTGAGGAGAAGGCACGACAGAGGTGGAGGATGGATCCCTCGGCGATGGCGGCGATGGTGAGTGAATCCTAAGTAAGTTTCACGAGTTGCATGTTCCGATTCCTGGTTTTTTGTTGATTTGAGGTTCTGATGTATTTTTTTTTTGTTTTCTTTGGTTTTTGACTGGAGAAAAAACGGAGGATGGCGACGGACCTAGACTCCGCCGGCGACGAACACGGTGTTGGTTTGACGAAGGCTATCGTAGGTATGAATTTTATTTTTGTTTCGGTTTAATACCTCTTTAATATATTCTGACCTCTACTTTTGTTTTGATGTAGTTTTTGGAAATGGAAAAATCTAGGTAAGGTTGTCCTAAACTCGGGTTAATATGATTGGGGTGGTTAAACTAGAAAAAGGAAAGGATTGTGTTTCAGTTCAAATTTTGTTTACAGATCTGTGGTTTGAAAATATGTTGTATGTGTGTTTGATGAGCTCGAATATTTTCATGCTTGGTGGTTTGGTGGATGGTTTTAGAAGTAACTCCTAATATGCTAGAATTTGCTAAAATAAATTCTGGGAAAGTAATTAACAAGTTCTAAAATCACTATTTTCGGTAATTGTAAATCACTGCCTCTGCTTGTGATTTTGCAAGGGTTTGAAATCTGAAATTTTATTGTGTTTATGGTGTTTTTGTTGGCTTTGGTTTTAAAACGAAAATCATATTTGTTTCTGTTTATGAAATCTTGGCGATTAAAAGCTGTATGTTGGTTCAAGTTATAGGTTCTTAAAAAGAAATTGAAATTTGACTAAAGTTTAACACGATCTTTACCGAGAAATTAGGCTAATGATGGTAACTAAAGCAAACGGATTTAGACAAGGGGTACAAGTTATTGCTGCATAAACTGCGTTCAATTGAAATAAATCGGATATATGCAGATTGCGGTAGTAGTATATTGCTTAAATAAAAACTGAATCGATGGCTTGAACTTTAACGAGCTCAATTAAGTAAATAAAGCTGATAGAGATAAACAGCAAACCAGATGGATTATTAGTAAAACGAAGATCAAGATTACGAACACCAACCTTGTTGGGATTTCTTACTCTAAGAATGCCCCTCTTTATGCTCCTATCTCGCAAACCTCCGAACTGAAATGAATTTCTCCAAACAAAAAGAAAGAACCAGATAGTCTTCCAATTTTATGTTTCTGTCGTGTCTTCTTTTCTTCTCCCCTCCCCCCCCCCAAAAAAAAATGAGAGCTGAAGAGCCTCTTAAATAGCAAAAACAATGCCACGTGTCGCACTCTGATTTGAGCATTTCTTTATTCCGACTTTGAAAGATGTGTCTGGTCGGCTGGATAAGATATGGTCAGAACGAATTGGTCAAGGTCGGTTTATGGTTGGTTTTTGTTGGGCCGAGTTGGGCCCAATCTGGTTTGTGTCTGGGCTTGAAATGAGTTTGGCCTTATGCTTTTTGGACTTGAGCTACTTTGGTTTCAGCTTAATCTAGGACCTGGAATATGGGCTTGAGAACTGACTAGTTTTTCTCTTCTATTTCAAGTCCATGGTTTATAATGGAGTGGTCTTGTAATCGCATATGTATAACTTGTAACAACCTATTTAATTACTATTTTTCTTTATTATCGATGTAATTCTCGATGAAATGTACAATGAAAGAAATGCAATGGCAAAGTATGTTTTTTTGTATATATTGATTTGTTTTTAATAATTGTAATCTATATCGAATGCCAAACCATGAGTGTACTAAATTCCTAATGACTTGAAATTGACAATTATGAGCTATATTGACTCGCTACCGATAGTCTCAACCAATATCGACTACACTTTCTTTTCAAATATAATTGTAGCGCAATGCTATAATGAATATTTTTTGTTAGGAGAATGATTATACCAGACAAAAATGTGGTGTCTACAATAACTATTCACTTTAATATGATTAGAGTAGACTAGAGATTCTATAAACTCTTAAAAGAAAATCCCTTGACTCATTTTTGCTTCATTTAAAACAAAAGCCTTTAAAACTGAGACCGATATTCGAGTATTCCTTGGATACCAAGGAACAGAGGAAGACAGGCTCTGATACTAAATGTAACACCCTAACCCGGCCGGGTACTACTTTTACTAAAATGCCCTTGAAAAATAAAATAGTCAAATCTTAAATTGCAGCGGGAAAATTTTCATAAATAAAATACCGAAAACACACTCTTGTAGTTCAAAGCAACGCCTTAACACATAGGCAAACTCAATACTTAAAATCTCAAAGTGATCTCCAGTCTATACTCATAACCATAAATGTAAATAACTAATAATCTCTAATGTTGTTGCTACTGAATCATTGACTAAGCATCCTCTGTGACGCCTATACTGCCCTCCTCTAGCTGGCTGCCCTCGAACTCGCTGCTCACTAACTGCTCCTCTAGCTCTTCAAACTGGTGAGTGAGCTGGGGTCAGTCTACGCCCTTACGTTTAAAATCTCAAATATTTGAGCACTTTTACTTAAAACACTTACCTTAACTGGTTTCTTACTTACACCCTTAAAAACATTAACTCTTAAGACTGTGTTATCTCATCCTTTATCTTATTGTGGGGCCCCTACCTCGACTTAGCTGGCGCCACTACTAGCCTTACTTAAAAATGGCTACCCTCACAATGGGGTGCCTCTCAAACTGAGTTTTGACTACCGCGTTCCGTATCGCCGTCCGGTTGCATACCTAAAACTTGGCAATGGAAACTGCGTTACGTATCGCCGTCTAGTTTCATGCCTGATCGACTGCTGCGGTACGTATCGCCGTCCAGTAGTGATCCCTCGTGAACGTGGCTAGCTAAGCGAGGTTAACTTTTTCTTACTCATGACTTTCTCTTGCTCTCATCACTTTAACTTAACCGTCAAACGAAATATAAAAGCTTTAATTATGTACTCAAAGCTCATAAACATATCATCCAAACTATAAACAAAATCAATCACACAATTTCACATAAACCAACTTATTGAACACGTATAAGGCAAATACTTGAAAAATACTTAAGGCGTAGAATTTACACCCGTGAACACTCACCTATTAAATCAAGTCGAACCATCTTGAACTATCCATCAACTTAGTAGACCGCCCGAGGTTAACTCCTTTGTCGAGATGCACCCATCACTTGGCCTTGGATTGCGTCAACTATATACGTAGTAAGGCTTTCGTTACTGGTAATTCCCAAATAATTAGCATAGTAAATTCATAGGTTCAGTTTTGTAATTGTTTCCCCTGCTGACGACACCAACTCAAAGAGTTACCCACATTCTCATTCGTCCCTTTCCTTGCACATTATCCACACACAATGACACAATGACGTGTTCCCATCCTCAAATATTTATGCTCAAGGAATCCGTGTCCCTCTTACCCCAAAACTTATAGCAATCCATATATATTTAACATACAAGGGAACGTCCACATTCTGCCATCTTTGTAAAGAGTAGAAAGGTAGAGCATAAGTTCGTCTTACCTCCGTATCATTGCTCCCCCGATTGACCGCCAACTGTCCGAATCTGCCCTCCCCGTCGACTACTAGCGCTACCGCAGTCTCCCTCTGCTCGCTCCCCAGCAAGCCTTCTCAAGAATACGGCTCTTGACAGTCTCTTTGTGTTCAAACTTTATAATAATGTATTATTCAACCATTACATTAACATGCTCAGCAAAATATACAAATGTTCTTTTCATATCAAAAAATAAAACATACAAATGATTTTTCCTCAATATCCCTTCTTTCAAAATGTAAAAAAGTAAATTATCCATAATAATATCCCTTCTATATAAAAAAAAAACTTGAGATGGATGGCAATTGCCTAATCTAGAGTTCTGCAAAAATTTCAATATTTATCTCAATATTTATAAGAAGGTTGATTCGATGACATTTGTAGTGTGCTATAAAATTCTTTGAGTTTGATTTATGATAAGGCTTGAAAGGATAATAAATCATTTGCAAAAACGAATAGGAAGAGCATGAAGGACGAAAATTGGTATTTTTCATTTTGTAATTTTAGTCTAGGATATTTATATGTTAGACGAAGCTAAGAGTTTTTGAGTTTCAACTCCTACGTCATAAAAGTCAACAAAAAACTCAACAATATAACCTATAAGGCTATAACGGCTCAAGATAACTTAGATAAGGTGCATAACCCATGGTTATGCACCCATCAATAATCAAGTCTTGACCCTTCATTTAGAAAATCCAGATATAAAGATGAAGAATTAAAGACCATTTTTATTTTCCCTAGTTTTCTTAATTGACTCATATCTTTTTCGTTTTAACTCGGATTTTAATTTTTTTCCACAGATGGAACGAATTTATCGTGCTCTACAAAATGAGATCAATTTTCAATATTTTTTGAGAAAAACAATTCTGGCCTCTCGGTACCAACTGCATACCATATGGTATCTTCTTCGTTTTTGAAAACGTTTGCAAAGAAGGGACGAGTTCATCATGATCTATTGGATCTACAAATTTTTGAGTGAACAAATTACAGGACCAAAAAATACCACACAATACCGTACAATACCACCCTGGTACGGGGTGGTATCTTGTGGTATACAATGTTAAAAGTCGTAAATGACAATTAATATACTTCTACTATCATGTATTCAACCATCCTACAGTCTTGGTTTGTTCATACCACCATGGTACGCTTTTCAAATCATAGGTATGCTCTTATTTCAATACCAGTCAATACTATATGGTATAGACTGGTAAAAAATGTCTCAATTTTTTTTGTTCGAAAAATATATCAAAGTGAATATCATTTTGAAGAGCACAATTAATCTGATCTAACTGTGCAAAAAAAAAAAATTAAATTTTGACTTAAAACGAGTGAGAAATTGTTCGTCAAAGATTAAGGAGGGGAAATTAAAGACTTTCCAGGAGAGAGGATGCTGATGTCATGCTAATGTGGACGGGTTACTCACCATAAGGTTACTGACATGATCCATTCTCGACTATAAGGCCAAGTCCAATGCAAAACCCCAAATTTGGAGGCCTTCATCCCCAAATTTGGGGATTCATCTCCATTTTTCCTTCTTTTGCTCCAATGCTTCAATCTCCATATTTGGGGATTTTCATTTTTCTAGTTTTTCCATTTATTTAAAAATGTACTTATCGTAGCCTTAATATAATTTATTCATGTTAATTTTTGTATAGTTCGTCATCATTTTTAATTACAAATTTTTCGATAGAATTTTGTTTAATTCCGAGTCCGAATTTTGTTGGCAAAAAATTATGTACCTAATTTGGGTTTACACACAACACTTGAAAATGATTGATCTAATTAAATCCCTAACTAATGCCCCTAATTAAACACCCAATTAACCCCTAAAATCTTATAAAGAAAAATAAAAGCCACATGGCGGGCTTTGGTGAGTCTCTATATTTGGGGGATCCCCCATTTCCATCCCCAAATTTGGGGTTCCATTTGCAGGATCCTCCATTTTAGAAGGCCCAAACCTCTCCATTGGACCATCTCCTCCTTCATTTTTGCAGATTTCCCCATAAATGGGGTGCCCATTGAACTCAGTCTAACCTACTAAAGAACCTAAACTCTAAGTAAACATATTACAGATTATCCCATAATCAGTCATTTTTCTTCTCTGCATCCTTTGGAAATAAGGGGTGGGGTTATTTTTCCTGAATGACTATATCTCGCCCTAGTTCTACTTTTATCGCCCTAATCTAATACATACAATTACTAAATTATCCTTTATTAATTCATAATTAACAAAAACAAACCGCCCCTCCCTTAATTCTTCATCTTCGTCGAGAGAGCGCGGCTAAATTACCCTCTGCCGGTGCGACCTCTGCACTCCAAACGATTTCCACCGCCGACCACCTACACTCCAACCGACCCCTTCACCGTGGACGGAGAGCACTCCAAACGCCCCTCTTATTTCTTGCCGCCATCGTGGTCCTCCATGAACACGCCCTCTGCTCCTCTGCACTGCCGCAGTTGGCATGTATTCCTATAGATTTGATAATTAGGGTAATAGTTTATCAGATTTTAATTGGCTGTGTGTTAGGTGATAGTAATTCCATGCTAGATGCAATTGTTATCAAGTTCTTTTCTGTCTTTTTATGAACCACACTGGCCACCATTTTTCACTTTGCCGGAGGTCGGAGGTGGGTAGTGGTGGTGGCGGCAGCCGGAAACGGCGGCCGAAGTAATTAGATTTTAATGGTGCAAACAGTTATATTTGTTTATAATAAAATATATTCTAATAAAAAAATAGAAGGATAAATATGTAATTCTAATTTTAAAGTTAGAGCGAATTAAATAAAGTTAGGGCGAGGTTTAGCAATCCTTTTTTTCCAGGGGTGGGGTTATTTAATTAATCAATGTGGGACAATTAAAAGTTAAAACCCAATTAAAAGTCAAAACCGCAAGATGTGGCAAAGGTCGTGCCGCTCCGACGCTCCGTATCGTGCCTCTCTAATCCCGCAACCCACAGGCCACAACGCACCACGCAGAAAGAAAATTAAGGATATTGAGTTTTAATTTTAAAAATGCTAATTAATGCAGGACAGATGGCGGGACGGGATTGAGCGGGTGCACCACATCACCAATCTTAATTGGTGCTTCCGTCCCACCCAAGTTTTTCTCGGTCTGAGGAGGGGTTTATTTTTATTCTTTTTTTTATTGATTTTTTTTATTCTTCTTTTAAGTTGCTGTTCGGTTGTACTAATGGCAATATAATGGGGTATTAGGAATGGTTAATTGTACGTTAGAGAGAGAGACCGGGGAAGAGAGTTACGCGGATGGGGATGAGGGGGTTTTGTTATTATTATCTTCTTTCTTTCTCTTTTAATCCCAGGATAACGTGGGATGATGAGGATCTTGATGATGATGATAACAATAATAATAATAATTATTTCTAAACCACGGTTTAAGAATAAGATAGGATGCGATTTAGTTAAACCGAACTACGTGGACTTTGATCCCGACTACTCGGGTACGTACGCAACCAATAAGTTCGAGTCCGATTTTCAAATTTTCTCCACATTCCTAATGTGTGAGACTCAACATTTAAAACATACAATTACAACAAACTACGTGGACTTTGATCCCGACTAAGTCGGGTACGTAGGCAACCAATAGGTTCGAGTCCTACTAACCAAAAACTCTTTCCTAATTTTGAGAATTACGTCAATAGATCAAATTGTGTATTAATAATTACCTAATTAATTGAATCTTATAATTAAAAAAGTAAATAAATCCAAATTATAATAATATGCCCAACTCGTTTAAAAACTTATCGATTTAAGTAGTACCGATTTAGGGCGTTGTGGGGTGTGAATACACTTCTCCACACGTAATCGTACTCCCAAACCCAATTTCTAAAATTCGTAGACCAAATCCCGGTTTCGACCCTAAGGTCGATCCTGGACCAATCGGGTGTTCGATCCACCACAAATAAGATCGATGGCGACTCCGAGCATTTCGCGACGGGTCCTCCGATCCCGAGGGGCGGTTGCGACATTATTAATGAAAGAAACCCTATCCATAGCTCTATGAAGAGAGAACAAGAAACAAGAGAAGAGCTCAAGGGCACCTTGTGACAGGAAGAGCCTTTGGTTACAAAAGTCCATAGCCAATTGGGTGATCTATGATGACCTTAACACCCACTACTTCCACACCAACACCCTTAGAAGAAGAAAGCAAAACAGTATTCTAAGCCTCAAAGATGCAACTGGGCAATGGATCAGCGACCCCGACTTGCTACAAGCTATAGCGAGGGAGCACTTTCTCATCACTTTCACAAGGGAAGACATCGAGGAAACAACTACCATCCCGACTGCTTTCCCCACTGTGGATCCGCCCCTCTTGGCTAGGATGAGTAGTGTGCCTACTTAGGAGAAGATCATAACTATCATCATAGAAATGAATGGCTTGAAAGCCCCCGGAAAGGACGGCTTCCACGCTCTCTTCTACCAGAAGTGTTGGGATCATGTGGGATCAGACCTTTCTTTGTTTGTTCAAATGTGTTTCAGGGATGAGAGCAGGATACAAGCGGTGAGTGGGACTCTGCAAGTCCTCATTCCCAAAGTGGAAGGGACAAGTTCTATGAGTCAATTTCGACCCATTAGTTTGTGTAACGTGGTGTATAAGGTGGTGGCAAAGAGTCTGACCAATAGGCTTAAGACACTCATGCCACATCTAAAGCACCCTAATCTGTTCAGTTTTGTCCCTAAAAGACACATCACTGACAATATTATTATCTTGCAGGAAAATGTTCACTCCATGGCTAAGAAAACGGGACAGAAAGGTCATATGCTGCTCAAGGTGGATTTTGCCAAAGCATACGATCGCATCAACCGGCATTTCCTGGAGGAAACCCTCAAGGAGGCTGGTCTGCCAGCTGACTTTATCAGAACTGTCATGGCATGTGCTACCAAAACTAGCTTCTAAGCGTTGTGGAATGGAGGGGAAACCGTGAGCTTTCGTCCTTTTCGCGGATTAAGACAAGGTTGTCCTCTTTCCCCTTATCTCTTTACTGTTTGCATTGAGAGACTTAATCATTGTATCTTGTATGAAATGAAAAAGGGAAACTAGAAACCCATGAGACTCTCTGCTGGGAGCCCTGATCTCTCCCATCTGTTTTTCGCTGATCATCTGGTTTTATTTGCTGGTGCCAACCTTAAGCAGGATGATGTTGTTATGTCCTGCCTTGAGCTTTTTTGCTCTGCCTCTGGGGAAATGGTTAGTAGAGAGAAGTCTAGGGTCTTTTTTTCTAAGAACACCCCTGCCTTTACCAGAACTGAGATTTGCAATAGGTTAGGGATTCAAGCCACCTCTGATATTGGGAGATACTTAGGCGTACCAGTGTTACATGGTAGAATGACGATGAATACCTATAAGAATATCTTCGAGAGGATGGATAACAAACTTAGCTCCTAGAAGCTAGGTCCATTTCCCTTGCAGGTAGAGTAACTCTTGCCCTGCCGTTTTAAATGCTATCCCCAACTATGCCATGCAAACAACCTTCCTTCATGCCTCCGTTTGTGATGCAATTGATAGGAAAATTAGGAGCTTTGTTTGGGGGTCTCAAGATTGTAAAAGGAATGCCCATTTAGTCTCGTGGGAAACTGTTTGCAAACCAAAAAATCAAGGAGACCTTGGATTGCAATCTGCCCGTAGCTTGAACATGGCCTACATGATCAAGAAGGCGTGGCAACTTTTTAATAATGAAACAGAGTTGTGAGTGCAGGTTCTTTAGAGGAAATACTTCCACCACAAGGATGGAGCAATCACCTCAATGAAAACAAGCAATCATTCTAGTCTATGGAGTGCAATCTTTAAAGCAATGCCACTTATGAAAAGCGAGTGCTGCTGGAGTATAAGGAATGGGCAAACAACAAGCTTCTGGTCACACCCCTAGCTGGAAAATGGCTTTGTCTTGACTGAATTCCTTATCACTAACCTCTCTCAGTCTGGAAGAAATTCTTCTACTGATGATTGAGTTACTGAATATGGGGAGTGCAAATGGGAGAGACTAAACAGATTGCTCCCTGATTTCTTTCTTAATCTGATTACAGGCACTGATCCACCTAGAGCTCACCGGGGAGAGGGCAGAACCATCTGGGGCTTGAGAAAGATGGGAGGTTCCCTTAAAGTCAGCTTATGCACTTGCAGCATAGGCTACCGATGCTGAAGAGCCGAACTCGGATCAAAGCTGGGCAAAGTGGTGGAAATGGAGGGGCGAAAGCATAATTAAACATTTCCTCTGGTTGGTCCTCCATGATAGGCTCATGAAAAACAAAGAAAGGACGAGAAGAAAGATCTCTGAAAATAGTAGCTACAACAGATGTAAGGATAGAGCGGAATCGACCGAACACATCCTGCGCAATTGTGAGAAAGCAAATACAATTTGGAACAAGTTCAAGGACATGATTCAAGACGAGAACCATAAAACACCCTTCAAGGAATGGTTGTTTAACAACCTGATGAATGATGGGAAATGGATTAAATTTGGGATGATTTGTTGGAACTTACGAAGCAACGAAACAAAGCGGCTATAGAGAACAAGAGCTTCAACGCGCTTTGCCTGATCAACATAATGAATGCTTGGCTCAGAATCATGGATGAGGCTGAGAATTGGATTAAATGAAAAGAATCACTACCAAAAGATCTTCAACAATGATGAAGATTGCCTGAAAAACCCCTAAAGAAGGCTGCATTCAAGTTCAATCTGATGGTTCTTTCATGTCAAATGAAGCGAAAGCATATGCTTGCGGTATCATCCGGGACCACTTGGGGAGGTGTTGCAAAGCCTTTGTCTGCAACCTGGGGTCGTGCTCCATCACTGCTACAGAACTCAAAACGTCAGCTGAAGGCCTCAAACTTTCTTGGAATGAAGGCTACAGAAAGGTAGAGCTGAACATGGACTCGAAAACTGCCATTGCCATCATACATAACTGTGATGATGAGGATCATAGGGATGGACATCTTGCTGAAACATTTAGAGAGATATTTAACCTCGATTGGGAGGTGTCTATTTCACATGTTTTTAGAGAAGAAAACTGTGCGGCAGACTTTCTTACCAATGTAGGCTTCTCCTACTCTTTTGGCACACATCTCTTAGATGTTTGTGACCCAGGATTATTTCTTCAATGAATTAGCCGCGCTTGTGTCTGTCTTTCTACCAAAAAAAGAGAGGTTGTAATCATTCGGTGGCTCCAGCTACGTGGCTGTTAACTATGGCGATTGAGTAGTTGTTCTTGTTTCCACAAAATCCATCTATGATCAAGCTTCTGGTGCAGCTTGAACATGGCCTACATTATCAAGTTGGCGTGGCAACTTTTAATAATGAAACAGAGCTATGGGAGCAGGTTCTTCAGGGGAAATACTTTCACCACAAGGATGGAGCAATCACCTCAATGAAAACAAGCAACCATTCTAGTCTTTGGAGAGCAATTGTAACACCCTACCCTGTATGTTTTGCCTAATCATATTGTTCATACAATTGCAGCGGAATTTAAAACTAGTGTTATATTAATTACCAAAATTTACCCAAATAAAATTTCAACATGAATTCATAGACAAACATATATACTAGCAACTAAAAATGTTCTCAAAACATTTTTACAAAAAGGTGTGAATCACTGGCCAAAATCCCGAGTAGTAGTCCAAGCACAGAATAGTTGAAGACCATACCTCACTTTGGCTTCAACTCTGGCTCCTCCCCCACCTAACACTTATCTACTGCTGCTGTTGATGATCTGCTTACACATGGCATAAGTAGAGAAGAAGAATAAAAGAGGGTCAGCTCATAGTTGAGTGAGACAATCATTGCATCGTGAGTTTATAACAAAGCATACCCCTATCATACATCTAGCAAACAAGCCAAAGCACTAGGATCAAACCTTAGTTATCCGACATCCCAATAGGCAAAAGACTCAACCACTTCGACTTATGCAAATGCATCTTATCATGTTTTACTTATAGGCGCCTGGCTACTCCCATGCTCATTACTCTCCCGGGAAAACGGACCAAACATCTCATGGATGTGGTCATATCGAACCCACCACTGTCGGTGTAGTCATCAGATCTAACACCAATCTGGGTGTGGTCATACACGACACCACTCTGGGTGTATACATATCTCATGAAGGATCATCGATCAGCACCACATCAGGGGTGTGACATAACATATCATAACGGAGTAGTGGCATGGGGAGCCCTAATTACTATGTAATTGACCATGAGGCCAACACAATCTTGTTTGGTAACCTTATACATGATCCATAACTCATCTCGTTTATCACGGTTCATTACTTGAACATATACTTAACTTGGCCATAATTGACTCAATATAGGTAAACCAGGAGACATATAATTGCACTTCCTCGGGATAAACCCTCGTGTAAGTCATCCTCTTTAAACCTCATAATATCACCATGGGATATATGTTTTCCCACTAGTACATCCAAATACAACAATCATGAAAAATCATACTCAATCACCTTCTCAAACCAGCATAAGGTATATTAACAGTCAAGCCCACAAATTGCAACACATACGCAATCAATTGCATAAACAAAGTCCATAAGGATTAGGGCAAGACAATAATATCATATAACACTCAAGGGTTCATCATATAGCACAAAAGTCCATAGACCCCTAATCATGTCATTCTATTCACCTAGGATAATTCTAAGCATCAGTATAATTATCGTGATACGACAACCCGGTATGCCGTGCTAATCCCTCACCAGTTCTGGTCGTTCAAACACCGGTTTTAGCCTCCCGTACTAAAACTTCACTTTTCTCAAACAAACCCGGAATCAAAATCCGAGATTGTCCTAATATCCCCTACACTGTCCCCGTCAATGTTAGTTCTAGGCTCCGGGTCAAATTCTCGATAAAACACATCAAACCCTGGCCGGAGCTAAATTCAGCGATTCCGACTCCAACCTAAATAATCGCCAAAATTCATGGATTAGAACCAGAAGATTAATTACCATGTTGCAGGAAGCTCGTATATGAAATCTAGGATCAATCCGACTTCCGGTACTCCAAAATCCTAATTTGGCTTATCAATAATTCAAGAAATTCGTGAACCATAAACTCATTTTAAAGCTCTAAATCGATAAACTACGATGTATGGATGGATTAGGTATTACTTATGGGATTTTTTTAAATCACTAGGGCTAAAAAATCAAGCTTTGGAAAAAATTCTCCCTCACGTCCCTGTGCACTCTCTGGTCGCTCTGTTTCCTCTCAGTCCAGGAAAATGGAAAAAGAAGGAAGAGATAAGATGGAAAGGAAATGGAAGGGGGAGTTTTGGGTTTAAGATAGGGTGCATAAGTTTAGGATGCATAAATATGAGTAACCAAATCTGAACCCTTCTTTTAAGTGGCTGCAGATCTAAGGGTGGAGAATTAAAAAGATTTATTTTCACTAGTTTTCTTAATTGAATCATATCTTCTTCATTCTAACTCGGATTTCAATTTTTTTTTTTCACAGGTGAAACGAGTTCGTTGTGCTCTACAAAATGATATCCATTTTTAATATTTTTTTAGGAAAAAAAATTTCATACCTCTCATTACCAACCCCATAACATATGGTATCTCCTTCGTTTTTAGTTGTTTTCGGAAATTTTTGCACAGAATAAACGATTTAATCATGATCTATTTGATTTCAAATTTTTATGTGTGAAAAAATTTCATACCTCTCGTTACCAACTCCATACCATACTATACCACCCTAGTATGAGGTGGTATTTTTCATACCATATGGTATGCTGTTATTTAATACCAGTCAATACCATATGGTATAGACTGGTAATAACTGGCAAATATTTTTTGTTTCGAAAAATATCAAAGTGGATATCATTTTGAAGAGCACAATTAATCTGATGTAACTGTGCAAACAAATTTAAATTCCGACTTAAAACGAGTGAGAAATCGTCCGTTAAAGATTTGGAGAAGGAAAATTAAAGGTTTTCCAGGAGAGAGGAGGCGCTGATGTGGTGGATTCTTATTGGTTTATGCATGAGGTTATAGCACCACAAGGTTACTCACCAGATCTGCTCCTGGGGTTTTGTGCGGTCCTCGACCGCTTTCTTTTCCTTTTTTTAATTATATATATATATATAAAATTAATATGTATAATTTTCTGATCGATCGATATTCCGATTTTCGTCGAAATAATATCAAAACACTCGATTTAAATCACATATTTTCTTAAAAACCGAAATAGCGATTTTATCGAAACGGGATGTTACAATTCTCCCCTCCTTAAAAGATTTCGTCCCTGAAATCTAACCTTGAGTTGTACCCTAAGTCCGCTTACTTACTCTTAATATGGTCTATCGTAGATAAACCATTACCTAACTCTTTGGTTAGGTGATTCATAGCATAGAAGATAACACATAACACCTCAAGTTTCCAATATAAGGTTTCAAAAAGCTATACTAGGTTATCACAGCAAAAACATATCAACAAGTTCAAAAAATAACTTATTAGGCAAGATTGTTAACCTACAAAGTAAGTTGCTACTAACTCTGGGTACTTCTCTCGCATACTTGCTTCAGCCTCCCATGTAACACTCTCACTATCTTGATTTCTCCAAACCACTTTCAACATTGGGATTTCTTTCCTATGATGAGTCTTAATCTGGTAATCAACAATCTCAACTAGAACCTCTTCAAAAGTTAAATATGGACCCAACTCGATCTCTTCTGGTTGTATAACATGAGAAGGATCCACTTTGTACATTTTCAACATGCTCACATGAAATACATTGTGGATTTTAAGTATAAAAAAAAATACATTGTGGATTTTAGATAGTTCTTGAGGCAATGCCAGCTTGTAAGCCACTAGTCCAATCTTCTCTATGATTTCATATGGTCCAATATATCAATGTGCAAGCTTCCCTTTCTTACCAAATATCATCACCCCTTTTCATGGTGACACTTTGAGAAATACGTTCTCACCAATTTTGAAAATAACTTCACGCCTATTTGTGTCAACATAAACTTTTTGTCAATCTTGAGCAACCCTCAAAGCTTCCTGATTTCCTTGACCTTATCAATTGTGATCTGAACTATCTCTGGCCCTGAGATTTGCGTTGCTCCTTCTACATCCCAATGGTGTTCTACATTTCATCCCATAAAGTGCTTCATACGGTGGAACACCCACACTACTATGGTACTGGTTGTTGTAAGCAAACTCAATCAGTGGCAAATGATCAATCCACGATTCCTCCCATTGCATTACACATGAACAAAGTAACTCCTCCAAAGTGAGGATGGTTCGTTCACTTTGCCCATCTGTTTAAGGATGATAAGTTTAAGTAAAATGTAATTTAGTTCCCAAGCATCATGTAAACTTTACCAAAACCGAGATGTGAAGCTCGGGTCTCGATCAGAGACAATGGAAATCGACACACCATGCAATCTGACGATCTCCTTAATGTATAGTTGAGATAGAGTCTCCAGTGATGGTTTCCATCTAATGGGTAAAAAGTGAGCCGCTTTGGTCATTCGGTCCACAATAACCCATACTGCATCTTTTCCCCTTGATGATGAGAGACCATATACAAAATCCATTGTGATTCTCTCCCATTTCCATTCTTGAATTGGGAGTGGTTGCAATTTCCCCACCGGGGCTTGATGTTCTGCCTTGACTTTCTGACATACCAGACACGTGAAAACATGTTCAACCGTTTCCATTTTCATCCCACGACACCAAAAATATGATTGATCGTGTGATACATTTTAGTCGCTCCTGAGTGCATAGCATAAGCAGAAGAATGAACTTCATCAAGGATCTCTGTCATCCCACGACACCAAAAATATGATTTGATCGTGTGATACATTTTAGTCGCTCCTGGGTGCATATCATAAGCAGAAGAATGAACTTCATCAAGGATCTCTGTCCTCAAGTTATCAACATTAGGAATACATGCTCTTTCATTCATCTTCAACATGCAATTTACCATTTCAAATGGGCTTTCTTTCCTTCCTCAATGTCTTGAATGATTTTTGTCAACTCTGGGTCCTCCTTCTGCTTCTCACGAATCTTGTCATGCAACAAAGGTCGAATATTCAACCGAGCTAGTAACCCTGTTACACCATCCACTTCCAAATCAAAATTCATTGCCCTCAAATCAAGTAGATCGGTTATATTCTTCTTCCCTTTTCTGCTCAGAGCATCAACAACTATGTTAGCTTTGCCTGGATGGTAATCAATGGTACAATCATAATCTTCCAACAACTCTATCCATCTCCTCTGGCGATTATTTAAATCCTTCTTATCCATTATATACTTCAGCCTTTTATGATCTTAGGATTTTAAAAGTCTCACCATACAGATAATGTCGCCAAATCTTGAGAGCAAATACCACCGTTGCCCACTCTAAGTCATGAGTAGGATAATTTACATCATGAGGACGCAATTGCCTAGAGGCATATGCGATAACTCTTCCATCTTGCATTAACACATAACCCATGATACGAGGCATCACTATACACCACAAACTCTCCCCGATTTGAAGGTAGTGCAAATAGTGGTGTTGAGGTCAATATCTTTTCAGTTAATCAAAACTATTTTGACATGATTCATCCCAAACATACTTGGTATTCGTCCTCAACAGTTTAATCAACGGTGAAGCAATTTTGGAAAATCCTTCTACAAACCGCCGATAGTAACCTGCCATACCAAGAAAACTTCTCAACTCCGACACATCTCTTGGTGGTAGGGGTGGGCATCCGGTCCGATTTTAACTCTCCGAACCGAACCGAACAGACCCCAAATCGACTGAAACCGAGTTTTCTGCATTTCGGATCAGAATTCGGATGCAAACCCCTCCTAGTTCGGAATACATGGTGGTACCGCCCTAAACCGAATTCCGATTTCCGAACTGTGAACCGAATTGTTGTATAAGCAGCAGCCTAAAGCTACTTATGGGCGAAGCCCAATTGAACAATCCATTTGCTGATGCCTGATGGGCCAAGGTCTGTCCTGTCAGCATCCAGCCTCCCAATCCCAACCCCAAAGAAACAAACCCTAATCCCTAACCCTCTCCGCCTCTTTGCCTCTCGCCCTCTCCAGTCTCCTTCGATCGTCTCTCCACTCCACTCTCCACTCCAGTCCGTTCCGTCTCCCGACCCTCAGCACTCAGCAGCTCTCACGCCGTCTTCATCTTGTCGTCGACGTCGTGGTTTTCATCTTGCAGTCGACGTCTTCATCTTGATAATTGATGTTTGAGACTTTGTGTGCTTATATATTGTCTCAAGTTCCTCAAAAAAAAAAAAAAAAAAAAAAGAGGCAGCAGCTGCCATAAACAGCAGGTCAAACAATCCACAGCAGTGCAGCCGCCACTCACAAACATACATCAGGGTTCCTTGTCGGTTTGACCACCGAACCGAACTGAATTATATTCTGGTTCGAGTTTGGTTTGGCTATTTGAGGTAGCAACCGACCCGATATCCATCTTTTCGATTCGGTTTCGACCGAATCGAACTGGTGCCCACCCCTACTTGGTGGACCCGAAAATCAGAAATTACTTTTTTCCTTTTTTTGTTCAAAGTGAAAAAAATGGTAACAAGTGAAAAATATATAATTTTTTAAGTGAAAGATGATGACTTGGCGGTGACGTGGCACGTTGACCGTTAGTCAATGCGTTTGACCGTCCAAGATAACGGTCGAATTTCGAATTTGGCCAATATCGTAACTTTTGTGTATAATTTGGGTAATGATGTTATAGATCTAAAAGATTGGCCATGATGTTTATTATATGAAAAGTTCAGCCCATACAAATATATTAATGTTTATTTTAATTTATAGGAATATTTGTTGTTGTTGTGAAATATAGAAATATTCTCAATACTCATGAAAAAGATAAAGGAACATTACGCTAGGTGGATGACACGATATTTAATGTATTACTATTAATTATTATTACCTATTCTGCCAAAGAAAAAAGAAGCAAATAGCATAAATTCTTAGGATTGTCTTTTTGGTCTGCATATATATAGTACGGTATGTATGGTTGTAACAACCGTGTAAATTTTAACAACAGAAACACAGTGCCTGAGAAGATCTAAAAAACCAACCATGAAAGGTCAATCTGCTCTTGTGGGTTCTCTCCTCTTGTTTTCCCTTTTTGCTCTTGGTAATGATTTCTTTCTCTAAGTACTTATCATTATTTGTCACTAATGTCAGCAATGAAAGCATTGAAATGCAAAAAGTTTAGTCTGTGATCAATTCGAATGATGTGTTTGTTTTTCTCCCTTAATTATAAAACAGGAAGTGTGGTTGCAATACATCAACGTTATACGGATGTTTGTTATTTTGCGGCTATCCCGTCTATTGGAAGATCAAAAGATTGTACAAACAAGCTATGCAACTTCGGATGCCAGTTTACGTACGGAGATTTTACTGTTGGATTGTGTGATCACGGAGTTTATTACAATTGTTTTAAGCCTTGTAATGTGAGCGGAGTCCTAAAATGAAAGAAAGATTTGGGAAAACTCGAGAATTTCCTATGCAACTCTTGATTATTAATAAATAAATTTATTATCAACTCAAATATCAGCACCAGACTCAAATCTCTCATTTAAATATCAAAGAATTTATTTATTTTTTTGGTAGAACATCAAAGAATTTATTGGTAGGATTACTTCATTTTTGTTAATAAGAACAAAGCAACACAATTCTCATACTGAGATAGGTCAGGTTAAGCACGTGAACCCTATTGATTAGCATAAGGTACGTGATCTCGAGACGGAGTTGAGTCGCTAATGGGAGTCTGGAGAGATCTACTGGCACAAGAAATCCAGGGTCCGATGGCTCAAAAAAGGTGATAATAATACTTGATACTTTCACACAGTCACAAGGACTATGAGGAAAAGGAACTTTGTGGCAAATCACTTGCACTATCTAACCGTCACATTTAAAAAATGCTATATGTAATATTTGTTAACAATTTGCATTTAGTTGAAAGTGTAAATCCATATTTTCTAAAAATTACCGAAAATTCAAAACTTTAATACACCCGCAACCATCCGAACTTTAGTGGTCACCTATTATGATAATTTTTTGGACTAATACCACTATAACATCCGAACTATGAGCAAAATGCCACTTGTGTCCTATTCTTTTCAATATTCCATTTGTATCCTCAACTATTATTCTATTAGTGTTGACCGATGTTGACCATTAGTATTTAACAGAAAATCCAGTCAGCATCTACGTGGCATTTGACATGAAATTTTTAATTATTTTTTTCTTAAGAAAATAAATAACATAAAAACAAAACTCCTATTTCAGTGTTCTGGGTTCATCAATCATTTCCATCTCCATTGACGACCGAACCACAATCTCTACCCTCGAAATTGGAATTCCTATAGCACCAACCAGAAACTCTCTCCATAGTTCTTCCGCTTAATGCCCCCAGCGAGTGATAAATCTCCAGATCGTCGCCAGTGGCCAGCCCCCTTAAAGCCAGATTTGTCAATCCAACATTGCTAGCGGAGTAGCACCAGCGGCGTAGCGGTAGGGTCGAGATCTGGAGAAAAGCATGAAGGAGGGATTGGAACTGGAGAGAGAAAATGGAATGCTAGCGGCACCTTCCTCTTCCTTATCCTCGTCAATTCTCCGCGCAGAGAGGTTGAGAACTGCAATCTCACCTGCACGCCATCCCTGCTCAAATCTCCGAACCAGAACGAGAAACCCAAAACATCGACCCTCCTCAAATCTCTGAAAAAAGGTGCCTTCAATCCAACGTTGATGGCGATGAGATCCGCTGCGAGAGGGAGGGAGAGCGAAGGAAGGGACATCCGATCCACCTATGATAGTTGTGGGATTCGGTTCTCTGGGGATCGACATTTGGGATTTAGTTTTGGGAAGTAGCGGCAATGGAATAGAAGAAGTCAATTGGCAGAGCCAATTTATAGCTGATTCAAGAGTGTTGGGATTGTTGCTCCCATGGGTACACCTACCCTCCGCAACACACATTTGAGAGTCAGAAGCCATCGGCGGCGGGGTGAAGAAGATGGAGGGTAAGGAGGGACATGTTTCAACAATGGTCCGACAACGATTAATTTGTTTTAGATTTCTTATTTTCTTATTTTGGTTTTTTAATTTAATTCAAATAAAAAAAAAAATTTGTTGTGTCTATCGACATGGCATCTACGTGGCAGCCACATTTTTGCCACGTCAGCAAAAGTCAACAATGGTTTGACTTTCGTCCGGTCAACCGTTATCTCTAACGGTCAACGACAACACTAGGATATAAATGACACAAAAGTATAATAGTTTAGGATACAAATGAAATATTGAAAACGATAGGACACAAGTGGCATTTTGCTCACAGTTCGGGTGTTGTAGTGTTATTAGCCCTAACTTTTTTATGAACGAAAATCTATATATCATAAAAAAAATTAGTATCTATTGGCAACACACTTTGCCAATTGAGTCTGTACACCCCGAAGACTAATCACCAACTTAGACAAAAGCTAGGAAAATATAGAACATACAATGCCACGAACAGAAACAAGAGAAGTGCCTCAGGGTTATGATAGTGCCCAGCAAAAAGAAGTAATCTCACCACCTAAAACAACATCCAGATTATTTTATTTTATTTTATTTTTTTAGTTGAATTAAGATCGTTTTCTTGGATTTCTCGACTCCACATTTCACTCTGCCTCCTTGTGCAGGTCTCTTGCCTTTGCCTTTGATGCTGTGGATGGCCCATTGGTCAATACTCACTAGGCCTCCTGAGAGAGTGTGCAGTGAATCAGGCTGCAAACAGGAATCGATAGACAACACAAAACACTTTGCAAAAAGATGATCCCCGTTTTTCATGCCCGAATCAATAGAAGACAGGTTATAGGTCCATCATAGCCCCATTTAATCATATTATCCAAGGTTAAAATGTGGTCAGATATAATCAACCATGATAAAAACCGATCCTTTGGTATGCCTTGGTTTTTCTAGACTAAAGAGTGCCATGTAATAACAGTCTTTTTTGCTCTAAAGCCCTCCCGGACCCTTTGAATATTAAATGTCAGCATGGGGATGCCGTTCTAGAGAAGTTCACCTCTATCCGATTTCATAAATGAAAACCTTCTTCCTACACTTTAAAGCTTCAGCCAGATGTCATAAACCAATTGGTTCCAATGGCTGGCCAAAAATCTGAATGCTTCATTATGTATTCTTTCAACCAGGCTACCCGCAAAGAGCCTTGAGCCAACAGTATTGCCCAGGTGTACCTAATGACACATGTCATATTCCAACTAGAGAGATAATAAATTCCCCAGCACCCTTCTTTCTTAGGTAAACTAATGTAATTCTATAGCGACAACTGCTTTCTTCCTGCCACCTTTATCTTTATGAACTCCCCACAAAAAATCACCGTATAGCTTTTCAATCTCCTTTACAGCAGTCTGGATGCCTGGAGCCCATTTCCTAAAGAAAATCTGGTTACCTTGATATTGCCAGGGACCATATCGGAAAACCCATTTGTCGGTTTTCCCGAACAAATATGTAATTTTTTTATAGAAAATTTTTGAATATTTCTCTCAAGGCTCTCACTCTCTCTCTCTCTCTCTCTTTAACATTCTCTCTCAAAATTTCTGGAAGAAAACATTCAAAAATGGAGTGGCCTCTGACATGGGTGTCTGTGAGTCCCACCCCTCTGCTGACCCCAGTTTCATCGAAGCCGCGGATGCTAGGGTGGATGATAGATTTCGCTTTCTCGACCGTGTTTTGACCCTGGATTTCGTCAGCGCCCAGAATAAAGGACTTCCTTCCGTTCTTAATGAAGTTTTCAAGTCGTGGGCCTTAGAAGCTTGGAATATCTCCAGTGACTTCCATTTTTCCAAAAGGGTCGGAGACTAGTGGCTGCTTGCATGACCTTCCCGTGCGGAGGCAATCCCTGTTCAAAGCACTCACTATACTAGATTCCAGGAGTTTAATGTCATTCTTCGTTTTTGGAATGTCCATGTTGGAAGAGGCTTCGGTTGTCAGGGTGGTCTTCGCTGGTTAATGGCCTTTGGTATCCCGTTGCATCTCCGATGCAAGGATGTTTGCAAGCAGATCGGGAATCGTTGCGGTAGTTTCATTGATGTTGATTGGCGAAACTGGGAGGATCCTTTCGTTCCTATTAACGTCTTTTCTGGTGGCCAGATTCTCGCGGAGATCCCGCTTGTTTCCGGAGATATCACCTTCTCGGTAAGAATTCTTTTACCTCTGCCGACGGTGCCCCTTGAGGATGATCTTTGTCGGCGAAATCTTCCCCTCAGGGAGGCGTTCCATCTTTCGCAGAATGAGTCGGTGGCTCCACGTGAACCTATGGCGGCTCTCGTTACTTCCAATATGACCATTGGCCTTCCCTCATGCGTGCATGGGGCTATTCAAACCCCTACGACTTCATCTCCCGCTCCTGACCGCTGCAAAACCAAACGCATGTGGGTTAGGAAGTTTGGGCCCCCACCGAGACCCTCCACTTGGTCATTTTCCTCTGTGCCCTCGGTTGATGTAGGCCTCCTTATCCAACCTATTTGCTTATCTGATCCTCTCCTCCCTGAGCCTAACCCTATTCCTACCTTGGGCCTCCCCTTTCAACCCCTTCTAAGCCCAACCTTTATTCTTCTTGGCCCTGTTTGTTAATCCCGTGATCCAATTCCCTCTGTTTCATTTCCAGCCTTTTATACCGAAGCAGATACCCGAACTCTCCTTCACAATTCTCATTTTCCCTTCCATCCCCGCAACCCAGCAACCCCTTTCCAACCTCCCATTTCCCCTTGACCTCTCTTGTATCGCCCCCACAACCCTTTTCCAACCATCTCCTCCATCTGAATCCTCACCCCCTGACCCCCTCATTTCCGTCCTGGACTTCGACTCAGACCGCTTTGAAGACCTTTCGACACCTTCTCAATCTCCTGACCCTAACCCTTTTGCCATTGTAGAATATCATCCTATCGATCCTGAATATCTTAAAGACTGGCAGGCCGAGCAAGATCTTCAGAGACTGCTTGTGGCGGGGAGGTCTTTTCGTCAAATCCTTAAGCTTTGTAGCCATGGTTCTGAATCGGAGGATGGTGATTTTTTTGTCAAAGTGGCAACGTCCCTCAAAAGAAGGAAAAAAGAGAGCTTAGATCAAAGTTGCAGATGGAGCTCCACCGACTGGGAGCACATGATCTACCCCCTTCCCCAGCGGCCAATAGGACCAGAAAGAGATCCCAATCTGCTGATGGTGACCTGAGTTCGGCCTCCGGAATGCGTGGTGCTCATGGCAGTTATCAGAATGTTGTTTCTTACCCCCCATGACTAATTCTATCTTGGCTTGGAACGTCCGTGGTCTTGGAGCCTCGGATAAGAGAGAAAGAGTTAAGGATATCATCAGAAGATGCAGGGCTTCCATCGTCGTCCTTATTGAAACAAAGTGGAGTGATTGCTCGTAGTTCCTCATTTCCTCAGTCATCGGTAGTAGAACTTCAAATTGGGTTGCAATGAATGCTTGCGAGTCTCGGGGGAATTGCGATTTTCTGGGAACAGGCGGACTACAGACTTCTTAATTCTTGGGAGGGTACCTTCTCTTTGGCGGTTCAGTTACAGATTATACGCAATGATGAGATTCTTGTTGTCGTGTTCGTGTATGGTCCTCACGATAAGGACACCAAGATCTGCTTTCTTAGGGAATTGGACATTATCTGCCAGAGATATAAGGGTCCTATGTCTATCTTGGGAGATTTCAACCTCATTCGTTCTGTTGAGGATTATCGGGGCGGACCTAGATGTCGGGAACTTATGGGAGATTTTAATTCCTTCATCAATTAAAATGGCCTTATTGATTTGCCTTTAAGGGGATCCCTTTTCACCAGAAGTGGAGGAGGCGCAGGTACCTCTTTTTCTCGAATTGATAGGGCGTTGGTTAATTATGCTTTTGATGCTTCCTTCTCCCCCGGCCCTCTTCTGGCTTTCGAGAGGGTTGATTCTTATCACAATCCAATCAAAGTTAAGTGGGATACTTCGGAAGCTGTTCATCGACCTTGGCGCTTTGAAAATATGTGGCTCTTGGAGGATTCCTTTTTGCAAACCTTAGTCGGGTGGTGGAACGTCCCTGTCTCTGGCTCCGGTCTCATGTTTCGTACCAGTCAGAGATTGAGACAATTAAAGCAACTTATCAAGATTTGGAACGTGGAAGTTTTTGGCAGAACTCAATTGAAGATCGAGAATCTCATGAGGAAGATCAAGGCCATTGACGAAGCTGAAGAACGCGGCCAGATTTACGAGCTAATTATCAATGAAAGAAGTTTGCTTAAATGCGAGCTGGATCGTATTCTTTTGATGGAGGAGATCTCTTGGCGCCAAAAGTCTCGCGAACTGTGGCTAAAGGTTGGTGATCGCAACTCTGCGTACTTTCATTTCGTGGCTAACTTTAATCAAAGAAGAAATAAGGTGCTTACCTTAAAAGTGGAGGGCAAGGTTGTCCAAGGATCTTCAGCGTTGAAGAACGCCTTCATTAATCAATTTGGTAACACCTTCAAGGAGATGCACAAAGAGAGACCCTTCCCCGCCGATTATAAAAAGGATTACTTTAGCTTGGAAGATAATCATCAACTCACTGTTCCCATTACCGAGGATGAAATCTGGATGGTTATCCGCTCCTGTAAGGGTGATAAAGCCCCGGGGCCTGACGGGTTTACCTTGGAATATTATCAAACTTGATGTGCTTAAGGCAACTGACAATTTCTATCTCACAGGCTGTCTCCCTCATTCGGTGGCTCATTCTTTCTTATGTCTGGTCCCAAAAATAGAAGTTGCTGAAGAAGTTAAAGATTTTTGACCTATTAGTCTCATTGGTAGCCACACATGAAGAGAATTATATCAAAGAACCAGTTCGCCGGAGTTAAAGATAGGCATATACAGGAAGCAGCCCTGCTAGCAAATGAATTGATTGATAGCAGACTCAGTTGATTAGGGGAGTGGTAGGCCTGGAATAGTCTTTAAGTTGGACATCGAAATAGCTTTTGAATCGGTTAGCTGGAGCCATCTTTTGAATATATTGAGGAATCTGGGAATGCATCCATGTATGCAGAAGTTGATTAGGGGGTTTGTTAGCTCTTCTAAGTTGTGGGTGTTAGTCAATGGTGAGGCGGCGGGATTTTTCGAGACCCAAAGAGGGTTGAAGCAGGGTGACTCTCTCTCCCCCTTCCTGTTCAGTTTGGTTATGGATATTTTATCCTTCATTCTTCAGGAGGCACTCGACATGGGGCTTATTCCGGGTTTTCTTATGGATGATGCTGGTGGTGGTGGAGCTGTTAACCATTTCCTATACGCCGACGATGCCATCGTTTTTTGTGATGCAACTGAGGATGTTGCCTTCAATCTAACAGCGGCCTTGATCACCTTCCAAACAATTACCGGCCTCAAAGTGAACATGGCAAAGAGTATGTTGTTTCCGATGGGTGATGTCGATAATATTGATAGATTTGCTGAAATATTAGGTTGCAACTGGAAATTCTTAGGTTGTGAGTATCTGGGTCTTCCTCCTGATGCCTCACCCTCATCCCCTTCAATCTGGAACTCGGTTATCTGCAAAGTGGAGAAAAGGTTGGATGGCTGGAAGGGAAAACTTCTGTCTCTTGGGGGAAGAATAACTTTGTGCAAGGCTGTTCTTTGTTCCCAACCAGTCTACATGTTCTCTCTGTTTAATGAGCCGTGTTCAGTGATTGAGGCTCTCGAGAAGGCTCAAAGAAATTTTATTTGGTCCGAAACCAGGCCGAGAATAAATTCCATCTCGTTTCGTGGGAGAGATGTAAGGCTCCTTTGAAACTGGGGGAACTTTGGATCACGGACCTACAAAGTCGCAATCAGGCGTTGCTTTGCAAATGCTGGTGGAGGTTTGCTCGGGAAAGGGATTCCTGGTGGCGGGAGTTGATTAATTACAAGTTTCCCAACGATGTGTCAGAATGGATGACGGATAAAATCGATGGCCCCTTAGGATTGAGTCCTTGGATGCATATTTTGAAACTCAAGAATCTTTTCTGGAGGTTCACACGGATTGATCCTGGTGCTGGAGCTGATACCTCTTTCTGGTTCGATAGATGGGTGACTGGAGGGCCTCTCGCTGTGGAGTTCCCGCGGATTGTCGCTGCTATCGAGGAGCCTTGCTCTCGGGTTGTTGAAGGGAGTGTAACCTAGGATATTCCTCTTAAATTTACTCTTAGAGGAGGGGCCTAGAGAGAGAGAGAATCAAACTGCTTGACATTCTACACAATTTGCCTTCTGATTTTCTGTGCGTAGGTCCCTCGCGTCTCGTGTGGGAGCCTTCGATCAACTCTGGTTTCACAGCAAATTCCATATACGAAGAGCTTATTAAGGAGCACTATCCCAGTTCACCGGACTTCCCCTTCAAGTTTGTGTGGCAGGCTGCGGTTCCGTTCAAAGTGTGTGTTTTCATGTGGATTGTTGTTCTGAAGAAGGTCCTTACCCATGATGCTCTGAAAAAAGAGGATGGGCCTTCCCAAACTGGTGTGTCCACCTTCCCAAGCTGGTGTGTTTTGTGCGATGCTAGTGAATAAAGTCTCGATCACATCATGCTTTTCTGCTGCTTCTCCATGGAGGTTTGGAGGATCATGGAGGCCTTTGTGGCGCTGCCGGCTAGGGCGACTGATCTTCCTTCTATCATTTCCTCCTGCCCTTGTGGCCAACCTGCTAGTTCCATGGAGTGGTGTTCCAAAGTCTTCCTCCATGCTCTCTGCTAGCGTATTTGGTTAGAGCGAAATGCTAGGATCTTCAAGAACAGGATGGAGCTCACTCGGTTTGTTTGCTTCAGAATCGGCAAGGCGATCTCTGACTGGTTGATTGTGGCTAACCATGTAGATTTGGCGGTGGCTGAAACGTGGCTCAGCACGTTAAGGCGCGCCTCCTTCCCAGTAGCAGCAACCAACATCAACATGTAGACCCAAGCTGATCATCATCTTCTTCGGGTGGACCATGGCCTTCGGAGTTTCTCTTGTTTGAGCCTTCCCCTTCTTCTTTCATGTTTGTTGTTGTTCTTCTAAACTCTTTGTTAATTTATTTCACCATTATAAAACAATATATATAAATTAAAATAAAAAGGGAACAATAATGATTCTTTTTTTTGTTGTTGTTGCCATCTACATGTATGGAAAAAATGTGATTATGGTTACATATAGGTTCCTGTTTCTCTTTTATTCACACGTACTATTGTTGGTATTAATTAGCATTGTTACCATTTTCTGCCAAAAAGAAATAGCACTAATCCACATTATCATCCTTTGATTGTGCATATATATAGCTTCTATATATAAGAATACTAATCTGTAAATTTCACCAAACCACACACACTGGGTGGAAAGAAAGGGAAAAAAACAACGATGGAAAGTTCATCCGCTCCTGTGGCTTCCCTTCTATTGATTTCGGTGCTGCTGGTTTCTCATGGTGGTTCTCAAATCTCAATTATTATTGTTGTTTTTAGCTAACTTTCAATCACTAATGTTAATTTATAATGAAGGCATGTTAAATTATATTATATAATCCGCTTTTCTCTTTGTTGTGAAACAGGTTATGAGGTTGCGGCACAACTTCATGCAAAGCTTTGTCCGACAGGGACGATACCGTATCATGACATTGGTGGTTCTACGGATTGTGTAGACAGCGCGTGCAACACAGGATGCAGAAAGAAGTTTGGAGACTACATTTTTGGATGGTGCGATGAAGGAGCTCTTTGCTCGTGTTTTAAGCTTTGTGATATTCATGAGGATATTCCCAAATGAACCTATCTCGGTCGGAAAACTTAATTATTTTCTATGCAACTCATCATCAAATAATAATGATTGTCAAGAACCGTGGATTATATACCACAACACTAACACGCCCCCTCAAACGAAAGTCACACACAAGAGTTTGAAGTTTGCACAGGTCTAAAGACAAGAATACCATGTGCTTAACAAATGGGGGTCGCCGCGAATCGAACACAAGACCTCTCGGTCACTGAAGGCTCTGATACCATGTCAAGAACCAGTTGCTCCCAATAACTCGAGTTGTTGGGAGAGGTTCAATCGTGAATCATATACCAAAATACTAACACGTCCCCTCAAACGAAAGCCACCCACAAGGGCTTGAAGTTTGCACAGGTCTGAAGACAAGAATACCATGTGCTTAACAAATGGGGGTCACCGGGAATCGAACACAAGACCTTTCGGTCACTAAAGGCTCTGATACCATGTCAAGAACCAATTGATCCCAATAACTCGAGTTGTTGGGAGAGGTTCAATCGTGGATCATATACCACAACACTAACAATGATAATAATAATAGTAGTAGTGTAGTAGGTTGATCGAATTTCCTATATGTGTGATAATGAAAACCAGAGCAGGTTTGTGTTTTGTGTAATGGTTTGAGTTTGGAAAAATTAGATCATAATGCGAAGAATTCTCGAACACAGGATTATATTTTCATAGAAAATATGTAAAAGTGTTTACGCATAAAAATAATCGTGTACCACATAAATTATTTATAAGGCATCTATTTTCTTTATAAGGCCATATAAATTATAACAATTAGTGTTGTTTAGACTTTAGACTGGGCTTCATGGTACTAGATTTTTAAACTCAAACGACTAAGTCTCCGAGAGAGCGAGAGAGCTATGTCTGAGAGGACCACGGTGGTCGCAAGATATAGACAGCCTTAGTCACGAGATCTAGATCTAGACTACGTTGGTCGCGAGATCTAGACAACCTCTGTCACGTGATTAGACCACAGTGGTCGCGAGATCTAGACAGCCTCTGTCGTTAGATTAGATCACGGTGGTCGCGAGATCTAGACAACATCTGTCGTGAAATTAGACCAGGGTGGTCGCGAGATCTAGACATCCTCTGTCGTGAGATTAGACCATGGTGGTCGCGAGATATAAACAACGTTAGTCGCGAGATTTGACCATGTTAGTCGCTGACTCGATCCGAATACCACAATAAACTCTCGCCTAAGGTCCAAGTATAAACGTCAGCCGGGTGCAGTACAGGATAAGTATGTTTAAATATTAACACGGGCCGGTCCGTCTACCCCTACTTCAGTCATTGTAGTCATTATCTAGCAACAAAGTTTTGGTTTAATAGTTTGCTAATTAAAATAAAATGAGGAAAAGGTAAATGGTTTTGAAAACTCTTTTGTGGAAGGATCACTCGGGTGTCGCTTCCCCCTAACTACTACCATGGTATGTGAATTTGGACGATTGCTTTGGGCAAGGTAACCACGAACCGCAGAGGGATGCATATATGGTCGAAGACCACAATCTCAATTGCTAAAACGAGGTAAACATTATAAGCCGTGTCACTCGACCCTCTCGGTTTAGACAATCGGTAGTTGACTTACTCCCTCACTCAACTCATGGGTCGGACGGCTTAATCGCGATTAACCAATTTTCTTAATTCAACATTGAGGGTTGCCCTAAATTAACCTAGTTAGGTGGCTTAAAAAGCTGAAGGAAAACCAATTCGATTGAGTCTCCCTTGGAAGGGGGATTTTCCTTTCTATGCTAGGTTAAGGTGGCTAATTAGATTGCTAGTACCAACATGCAAAACCTAAGGATGCTAAGCACAATTATGCACAATCCTTAGGTTTCTAAGCACCAAAATGCAAAAATCTAAGGATGCTAAGTACAAAACATGCACAACCCTTAGGTTGCTAACCACAAGCATGCACAATTAATATGAATAATACCTCAATCATTGAATTAACCAATACCCAATGACAATCATTCAATTCACATAAAAGAAACTACATGGTAGAGTTAGAGTTTCACAACACCCAAGTGAAAGGAAATCTACTCCATGCTAGAAATGGGGAAAATACAAGGAGAAGAGAAAGAAACCATCTTGGAGGATGCTCCCAATCTTCTTGGCCCTTGTGTTGAACTTTGCTTGGAGGAAATTTTCAAAAAATCCACCTTGAAGCAAAACCCTAGCCTTCTTCACTTATGTTCATGGTCAACAACCTCCGTTCACGGTGAACCATGAAACGCGTCCGTGAACTGCAGGAGTGCGCCAAAACGCATCGCTTCGTTCACTTTTGTTCATGGTCAACAGCCTCCGTTCATGGTCTTAGTGACCGTGAACTCACCTTGCGTCAGTAACCTCTGGGAATGCTCTGGACGCCTTGAGTTTCACGGTCAATGGCTCTTCTTCACGGTCTTGCATGACTGTAAACTTCCTGGGAAGCCGTGAACTGACCATTTTTCACATCTTCTCCCGAGTTCTATCCTTTTCGTCCAACTTTCGACTCTGAGGCTGGTTTCACTTGTTGGATCCTGAAACATGCTAAAACACGAGAAACCTAGCGTAAAACCAACCTTTTAGGAGCGAATTTTCCACAAACACCTAATCAAAATGGGGGTAAAACATGTACAATTAGGCTCGAATCAGTCGCGAGATCTAGATCTTGACTACGATGGTCACGAGATCTAGACAGTCTTCGTCATGAGATCTTACAGTGATGGTCGTGGTGGAGAGGAGGCAAGCACCAGAACTTCAACTTCAACAACAGAGAGGCACCTAGACTGTTGAAGGAGCAACCACCACTTCAGAGAAGGGGGAGAAGTTCTTTACAATAGTTGTCGAGCAAGCGGTTTTTTCGACGACGGTTACCACTCCATGCCTATAAATATGAGGAGGGTTCTCAAAACCACAACTGATGCCTACGTCAAGTTTTACGTGTTCTTTGCAAATGTAGCATTAGTCGTAGTTGGAGCCTCACTAAACCTCCATAAGAATAGGAGTAATTTAATTTAGATTTGTTCCAAAATCATCAATCAAACACCCTCGTTCGAATATTGTTAGAAAAGCTGTGAGCCTTGTCTTGAAAATCGTTGTCCAAAGAAGTCGAAGTGCAATTTATCTGTTGCGGACTGAGGTTGGAATGGTGGATACTTCCAATTATTGATGATTCAAGGGGATGCTACTCTTATTTTGAGTACTTTATGGGCTTTCTCAAGTTTAGTTGCAAATTCTTAGTTGGGAGGAAGCACAGAATCAAGCGACTTTCGATAAACCTACCGCCTGGAGATGAGATTTTCTTACAAACAACCTATCATCCAAACACTTTTCACACATACAATTCGTGACACATCCAAGAATTGAATAATAGAAATTCAACGTAAGCCATTTCACGCGAGCACTTCTACTATGCTATAAAGTATTGATGTTTTAATGTACAACTCAAAGTTGTACCATAATGTTAAATGTATAAGTTCAGGTTGTACCATAAATGAATTTCTACTGAACTTAAAGTTGTACCATCACATAAAGGTACAAGTTCAAGTTGTACCATAAAAGAACTTGTACAAAAAGGATAGGTACAGTCTGAAGTTGTACCATAACATTAAATGTACAATTTCAAGATGTACCATAAAGGCAAAACCTTATAGCACCAATGCTATATAGCATTGTAAAATTCCTCCATTTCACGCACTACGCTCCTTGACATTGACAGAGTAGGAGAAACAAAGTCCATTGATTATAAGCAAGTAGTCACACACTAATCTACGATGCTTTTTTTGGAACCCTCAATATTTGAAAATTTCATAGCAGTAACTTTTATTCTAAGTTCCTATCATGTCATTCAACCATCACAACTCATTCAAATTGATCACATTCTCATAATAATATCAAGCATTCATTCAATAATATCTAAACACAAATTAGGAAATATATCTCTTTCTTTTTTGGCTAAATTACAAATTTGGTCACTCAAATTATATTAACTTTTCATGTTTGCCACTTGAGTTACTTTTCTTTCTTATTCGCCACTAACTTTATAAATCATTTCAGTGTTAGTCACCACTCACCAGCCAACACTCTCCATTAACTTTGTCAATTTTCGATGACGTGGCAAAAAGAACTGTTGGCTAGACTGCATTTCTAAGAAGATGTATACCTCTTCTAAGAGTCTAACGACTGTTGCTCTGTATTCGATTAAATTATTTAAAACAAACAATACGATTAAATTATTTACCAAACAACCAATAGATTTATTTTTATGTGTACAAAATGAATTTTATTAATTTCAAACATTTGAATATGTATGTTTCTCTTTAAATTATTATTCATTTACAATGTTATTATGTTAATTAATTTAGGATGTTTGTTTTATGATAATATGTATGTATCTCTTTAAATTATTATTGATTTAGAATGTTATTATGTTAATTATATGAAATGTATTTTTATGATAATAAAATTCTGCTTGAAGTTAAATAATTTAATTTAATTAATTTAGTTATAAGAAAAAACCCTTACTAATATATAATAATTAACGTGTAAATTTTTGCTAGGAGGCACAAACAATACTCCGCTACAGGGGTACGACCAATGTGCTCCCATTCCACCCAGCTATCTTGCCCTTTCTCAAAAGGGCACGGTTGGACCCGATTAGGCATTTTAACGACATCAAAGTCGATCGCCGACTCATCACCGCATTAGTTGAGAGATGGAGAAAGGAGACCCATTGTTTCAACTTTAGAGAAGGAGAGGCAACCATCACGCTAAAGGATGTCGCCATCCTAACCCATCTGCTGTAACACCCTACTACTTCTTGTAACATCCTACTACCTCTTCTCGTACTATTGGAACCATCATCACATTATATACTCATTAAACCTTAGGATTTAACTTCACATTCAGACTTGGACATAACACTAGCATACGGGTTACATCACCTGCTTAGGAAATCTAAGGTAGTTTTCCCAAAGCATCCAAAAGCATAACACTGAACGGTGCAAAGTTTGAGTTTAAAACAAAGTACAAACCCAACATAGTAGTTTAACATTCAGTGGGTACACAAGCTTAAAAGCATTAAAACATTTCGTTCGACTTCAAAAGTGAAAACATGTGGAGAGTTCAGTTCCGCCGCACACCTTTCAGCCATCCGGCTGACTTCACTGGTTCGACCGAGGCTTCTGTTGTTGCTTTGGCTCTGAAAGGGAAAAATATTGGCGGGGGTGAGACGCCACTCAATGAGTAATTAGTAACCCAACATATACTCCAGTTGCCCACGGGGATCAGGTGCACCAAGGGCTTAATTTCACTTAACGAATCTAGTAGCTTAAATGGTACTTTACCCAACTATGTATGCAAGGTACATTAACCGATCTAAACGGTTCTCATATCATACACACTTACCCTTGAGTTACTCATATCAAGCCCTATTCCAGGTAAAAGCACGAAGTGCCGTATCTCGTGAACTCGTAGCCAGGACTGGCGATACTCCTTATAAGGAGTTCTCGTATAACTCTTTTCTTCTCTTTTTCTTTTTATGAGTGCATAACAAGGCGCCATTATGTTTTTATTAGGTTACCACGTAGTTCATGGGTTAGACAATACTCATGTAAAGCATCTCGTCATAAGCCTGTAGGCACACATATCATATCATATACTCATTGATGCTATACACAATCATCTCAATTGCACATCAATACATTCTTCACATAGCTCATTCATCAATGCACGTTGAAAATAGCAAACTCATACATATCCATATTATCAATTATCATCATATAAGCTTGTACTCATTCATAGCTCATTTATCGATCTATCACAAGTCCACGTATCTGGGCCGCTTCATGACCCGAATACCATGCCCATACTAAAATATATATTAGGTTAAGAATTCTCACAACTCGATTACTCTGTTAAACCCTTCTGCTTTGATGATTCTCCAGCATGCTCCTTTCCTTTAATAATCATGTAAACATGTTTAACATTCGAGCAATTAATTATGGAACAACTTAATAAAAAGAACATATAGTCTATTAAACACTTAATCCTTCCAATTAATCACCCTTCTCGGAAAACTTCTATATTATTCTTATACTAAACTTCGTATCACTTTAACTTTCCCGTTAGTCATTCTAAACAATGATTAATCCTATTATTACATACATCCCACGTTGATTTACTCTACAAAGATCCCATGGGTTCAATTTCCATTCCCATTTACCATTTGGGGACGTTCAGTGACCACTTTCCCAACCAACACATATACGCATGTATATCTAAATAAAGTGATAAACTAATGCTTAATAAATACAACTATCTTAACCATTACCTATCAATACCTAATCAACCTAATAACCCACCAGAACTCTCTACAACGAGGCAACCCTATTGATCACCAGCATGCGGAACAAATTCCTTCCTTCCATTAAATCAAATTAGCCAAAAGAAGCATCAAAGGAGGGTACCTCTGTTAACCCAATTCGCTTCACCCTTGATTAGCTTCCAATTTCTTTCACTCTTCCCTCTCCCTCTCTCACTCAAGTTGCAGATGGTTTCTCCCCGAAAGAAAAATAAAGGCAAGAATGGTCTCTTCCTTCTGTAACTACTCACTCTCCCCATCTTTACAACTTCCCCGACACTTATGATAAGATGAACCACGTGTGGCACTCTATATGAGGTTGGGATATAGGTGTTTCTCATGCATGAAGTGGAAATCAGGGAGGTCGCTTCCCTCTGACTTGGGCTCAGAGAAATAATTAATAGGGTATGGGATGGGAACAAGAGCTCGTATTCCTCTACTTCACTGGATGGAAGACCAATAATGGTTTTGCATGATCAACTCATATACCTGAGGTTTACTTCACTCTTGATTTCCAATAGTGTGAGAGCGTAGAAGTAGAGTCGACAATACTAGCTAGTTCGAACAAATAGGAGACTATCCACAAAATTGAACCAAATAAAATCTCTTCCTAGTGTGGTGCCAACTGAGTTCACATAATTGGCAACATACCAATTTAGAAATGCCTTCATGTTTGGTTGGCGTTTTCTTGTTTAAAACTACAAGTTAATTAATTTGAGGGTCCCTACTTTATAAATTCTCGCACACGAGACAAACATTTAGAACAGGCTAACAAAAAGTGGTGAGGGTGCTACAACTCTCCCCCTCCATATAAAATTTCGTCCCGAAATTTACCTCGAAACAAGTACGGATACCGAGCTTTCACGTTCTCCTCTGTTTCCCATGTAGCTTCCTCTCTCGAGTGATTTCTCCAAATTACTTTGACCATTGGTATACTCCGATTTCGGAGTAGCTTGAGTTTCCGATCGACAATCTCCACCGGTACCTCTATATAGCTTAAATCTTCTCGTATCTCAACCTGTTTAGGTTCTAGCACATGTGAGGGGTTTGACCGGTATCGCCGGAGTACACTAACGTGACGTTGTGTACTTGAGCCAATTTTGGGGGTAAGGCTAATTTATAGGCTACTGGACCTATCTTCTCCAAAATCTCGTTAGGCCCAATGCACCTAGGACTTAGCTTGCCCTTCTCTCGAAATCGAAAGATTCCCCTCCACGATGACACTTTCAGAAACACTTTGTCAACCACATTAAACTCCATTTCTCGTCGATGAGCATCGACATAGCTTTTCTGTCGATCTTGGGTAGCTTTCAACCGATTTCGAATTACTTTAATTTTATCTACTGTATCTTGCACTATTTCCGGCCCTTCAAGTTGTCTCAAATCCTCTTCATCCCAATAAACTGGAGATCTACATTTTCGCCCATACAACGCTTCATATGGTGCCATCCCAATGCTACTATGATATTGATTGTTGTATGCAAATTCTATCAATGGTAGATGTTCATCCCATGAGCCATGGAAATCCATGACACAAGCCCTTAACATTTCCTCCAGGGTGAGTATAGTACGCTCAGATTGCCCATCAGTTTGAGGATGAAAGGCAGTAGAAAAGTTCAATTGAGTACTTAAAGCATCTTGTAGGCTTCGCCAGAACCGCGAGGTAAACCTCGGATCTCGGTCAGATACTATAGATATAGGTACCCCATGCAATCGAACGATCTCTTCCACATACCTTTTTGCCAGATGCTCCAAAGAATGCCCATCAGTTTGAGGATGAAAGGCAGTAGAAAAGTTCAATTGAGTACCCAAAGCATCTTGTAGGCTTCGCCAGAACCGCGAGGTAAACCTCGGATCTCGGTCAGATACTATAGATATAGGTACCCCATGCAATCGAACGATCTCTTCCACATACCTTTTTGCCAGATGCTCCAAAGAACACCCCCCATCTTACTGGAATAAAGTGAGCCGACTTGGTTAGTCGATCCACAATCACCCAAATGACATCATTCTTCTTTTGAGTTCTAGGAAAACCGTAGACAAAATCCATAGTAACTTTTTCCCACTTCCATTCTGGAATGGGTAATGGTTGTAACTTCCTTGCAGGTGCTTGGTGTTCTGCTTTCACTCGTTGACATACTAGACATGTCAACACATACTCCGCCACTTCCTTTTTCATTCCAGGCCACCAATAATGTGATCTCAATGAGCGGTACATTTTTGTTGCACCGGGATGCATCGCATAAGGAGAGGAGTGAGCTTCCTCCAAGATCTCCCTACGCAATTCATCCACATTAGGAACACATAATCTACCATTCAGTGAAAGGACTTCATTTTGGAATTCAAACTTTCCATCCTTCCCATTTTTAATCTCCTCTATTATCTTGTTAAGAAAAGGATCACGATTTTGAGCTTGTTGAATCCTTTCTCGTAAGATTGACCGTACTTGTAGAGTAGCTAATAACACCCCATCATTATCCGCACTAAGATTTGAATTCAATGCCCGTAAGGCTAGCATTTCTCGAGTGGGATTTGATGCGGGTTGTGAATCAGAGTGTTTTGATTTTCGGCTTAAAGCATCAACTACCACATTGGCTTTGCCCGGATGGTACTCAATAGTACAATCATAGTCTTTCAACAATTCCACCCATCTTCTTTGCCTCAGATTCAACTCTTTTTGCTCCATCAGGTACTTCAGACTCTTGTGGTCAGTGAAGATTTGAAAAGTTTCACCATACAAGTAGTCTCTCCAAATTTTTAGAGCAAAAACCACTGCGGCCAATTCCAAGTCATGGGTAGGATAGGACTTTTCATATGGCCGCAGTTGTTTTGAGGCATCAGAAATCACCTGTGCTCTTCTTCACTTCGAGAGTACACCAAGATATCGTCTATGAAAACTATCACAAACTTATCTAGGTATTCTTGGAAGACCTTGTTCATCAACGCCATAAAAGCAGCTGGAGCATTCGTTAGTCCAAATGGCATAACAAGGAATTCATAATGTCCATACCTCGTACGGAAAGCCGTTTTAGGTATGGCTTCATCTGCCACCTATAATTGATGATATCCCGACCTTAGGTCAATTTTGGAGAAGACTTTTGACCCTTGCAGCTGGTCGAATAAATCATCAATACGGGGCAAGGGATATTTATTCTTCACTGTCACCTTGTTCATCCTTCGGTAATCGATGCATAACCTTAGGGTTCCATCCTTCTTCTTCACAAAGAGTACGGGAGCACCCCACGGTGACACACTTGGTCTTATGAATCCCTTATCTAGCAACTCTTGAAGTTGCTCTTTCAACTCCTTCAACTCCACAGGTGCCATCCTATACGGTGGTATAGAAATAGGTGCGGTGCCCGGTAGCAATTCGATAGTGAATTCTACCTCCCGATTAGGAGGTAGTCCTGGGAGGTCAGATGGAAACACATCCAGGAATTCATTCACTACTTCTACATCTTTTGGATTTTTCTCTTCTGTAACCTCTACTACATGGGCAAGAAAAGCCACACACCCCTCCTTAATCAAGCTCAGCACCTTGGAAGCAGATATTAGGCAACTAGGTACTGCTTGCCTAATTCCACTAAAGACAACACTTCCTTGCTCGGGTACATCAAATACCACTTCTTTGGTGTGACAATTTACTACAGCCCTATGCCTACTCAACCAATCCATTCCCAATATCACATCAAATTTAAGTAGCATCAGGTCAGCAAGCAACGTTACTCCAGATACAATCATAGGACAATCAACATAAACATGATTGACCACAATAGTATCACCAACGGGAGTTTTCACAAATATGTTGCTAGGCAATAGTCCAGGTAGAGCATGCATATGTTGTGAAAATTTATGAGACACGAATGAGTGAGTAGACCCAGGATCAATTAAGGCATAAACGGGTTTATCATGCATGAGAACCATACCGGTAACCACTTCTGGAGATGCATTCGCCTCTGCACTTGTCATAGCAAATGCTCGTGGCTGTATGTTAGCTCTGCTCGTTTGACCAACTGTATGCCCTCTAACCTCAGAACCACGTCTTCGTCCCCTGCTAAATCCACCTCTAAAATTTCCCCTTGAAAAGTTACTGGCCACTCGGGATCCCTGCATAGTAGTTTGGGACCTAACCGGCACTGTATCTTCCCAAGTTGGACAATCTTTAATGAGATGCCCAAAACCACCACATTTGAAACAAGCACCCGTCATGATGCGACATTCTCCCTGGTGCATCCTTCCACAATGAGGGCACTCAGGTGGTGGAGGTGCACTCATATGGGTCTGGTTAGCATGTCCCCTAAGGAAACTTACTCGAGGGCGCTGAGTAAAGTTCCCCTTACTAGGACCCCAACTAGAAGCTCGACTTTGACCTGCTGAGGATGACCCCTTCCACTTTCGTTTCCTATCTTCGATCCCGTAACTTTGAGTACGGGACTTGTTCTCATTTAAAATCATTTCAACCCTTATGGCGGCTGCCTTCAGTTTGCCATAACCATCCACATCAGACATGTATACAATTTCCCTTAACTCTTTGCGGAGCCCCCTCTCAAATCGAAGGCACTTATCTTTTTCAGTTGGGACCATATCCATCGCAAATGTCATCAAACAATGAAAGGTCACCTCATATTCATCCACCGTCTGACCTTCTTTTTGCTTAAGCATTAAGAACTCCACCTTCTTCTGATCTTGGTAGACGGTTGGCACATATCGCTCCTTGAACAATCGGAGAAAATCGTTCCACGTGAGTTGAACAGTGTTATCCACAACTCCGGGTACGGTTAACCACCAATCATAAGCATCTTTTTCGAGGAGGGCTACAGCATAATCAAACTTGACGTCATCAGGACACCCAATTTGATTGAGAATGTGCTCGGTCTTTTTCAGCCAATCGACAGCCACTTTGGGATCTATAGAACCCTTAAAGGCCTCAGCACCCATCTTCCACACCTCAGTATAATCCCTTTTGTAGGGAACTACCTGAGGTTGGTTATTAGCCTGAGGCTCAGCTTGATTTTCGGGAGGAGGCCGATTTGAACCGGCTACTTGAGGTGGCTGGGAATGCTCCCTTTCTCTTGAACTGAACTCCACATGAAAATAACAAAGATAGAAATCAGAACAAAATTATTATATACACTTCCAACTTGAAATCCATTTTAAAACAATTCAAAACTTCATTAAAAATCACTTTAATCCCGAGGGATCATATCCCAGCTCTGATACCACAACCTGTAACACCCTACTACTTCTTGTAACATCCTACTACCTCTTCTCGTACTATTGGAACCATCATCACATTATATACTCATTAAACCTTAGGATTTAACTTCACATTCAGACCTGGACATAACACTAGCATACGGGTTACATCACCTCCTTAGGAAATCTAAGGTAGTTTTCCCAAAGCATCCAAAAGCAAAACACTGAACGGTGCAAAGTTTTGAGTTTAAAACAAAGTACAAACCCAACATAGTAGTTTAACATTCAGTGGGTACACAAGCTTAAAAGCATTAAAACATTTCGTTCGACTTCAAAAGTGAAAACATGTGGAGAGTTCAGTTCCGCTGCACACCTTTCAGCCATCCGGCTGACTTCACTGGTTCGACCGAGGCTTCTGTTGTTGCTTTGCCTCTGAAAGGGAAAAATATTGGCGGGGGTGAGACGCCACTCAATGAGTAATTAGTAACCCAACATATACTCCAGTTGCCCACGGGGATCAGGTGCACCAAGGGCTTAATTTCACTTAGCGAATCTAGTAGCTTAAATGGTACTTTACCCAACTATGTATGCAAGGTACATTAACCGATCTAAACGGTTCTCATATCATAGACACTTACCCTTGAGTTACTCATATCAAGCCCTATTCCAGGTAAAAGCACGAAGTGCCGTATCTCGTGAACTCGTAGCCAGGACTGGCGATACTCCTTATAAGGAGTTCTCGTATAACTCTTTTCTTCTCTTTTTCTTTTTATGAGTGCATAACAAGGCGCCATTATGTTTTTATTAGGTTACCACGTAGTTCATGGGTTAGACAATACTCATGTAAAGCATCTCGTCATAAGCCTGTAGGCACACATATCATATCATATACTCATTGATGCTATACACAATCATCTCAATTGCACATCAATACATTCTTCACATAGCTCATTCATCAATGCACGTTGAAAATAGCAAACTCATACATATCCATATTATCAATTATCATCATATAAGCTTGTACTCATTCATAGCTCATTTATCGATCTATCACAAGTCCACGTATCTGGGCCGCTTCATGACCCGAATACCATGCCCATACTAAAATATATATTAGGTTAAGAATTCTCACAACTCGATTACTCTGTTAAACCCTTCTGCTTTGATGATTCTCCAGCATGCTCCTTTCCTTTAATAATCATGTAAACATGTTTAACATTCGAGCAATTAATTATGGAACAACTTAATAAAAAGAACATATAGTCTATTAAACACTTAATCCTTCCAATTAATCACCCTTCTCGGAAAACTTCTATATTATTCTTATACTAAACTTCGTATCACTTTAACTTTCCCGTTAGTCATTCTAAACAATGATTAATCCTATTATTACATACATCCCACGTTGATTTACTCTACAAAGATCCCATGGGTTCAATTTCCATTCCCATTTACCATTTGGGGACGTTCAGTGACCACTTTCCCAACCAACACATATACGCATGTATATCTAAATAAAGTGATAAACTAATGCTTAATAAATACAACTATCTTAACCATTACCTATCAATACCTAATCAACCTAATAACCCACCAGAACTCTCTACAACGAGGCAACCCTATTGATCACCAGCATGCGGAACAAATTCCTTCCTTCCATTAAATCAAATTAGCCAAAAGAAGCATCAAAGGAGGGTACCTCTGTTAACCCAATTCGCTTCACCCTTGATTAGCTTCCAATTTCTTTCACTCTTCCCTCTCCCTCTCTCGCTCAAGTTGCAGATGGTTTCTCCCCGAAAGAAAAATAAAGGCAAGAATGGTCTCTTCCTTCTGTAACTACTCACTCTCCCCATCTTTACAACTTCCCCGACACTTATGATAAGATGAACCACGTGTGGCACTCTATATGAGGTTGGGATATAGGTGTTTCTCATGCATGAAGTGGAAATCAGGGAGGTCGCTTCCCTCTGACTTGGGTTCAGAGAAATAATTAATAGGGTATGGGATGGGAACAAGAGCTCGTATTCCTCTACTTCACTGGATGGAAGACCAATAATGGTTTTGCATGATCAACTCATATACCTGAGGTTTACTTCACTCTTGATTTCCAATAGTGTGAGAGCGTAGAAGTAGAGTCGACAATACTAGCTAGTTCGAACAAATAGGAGACTATCCACAAAATTGAACCAAATAAAATCTCTTCCTAGTGTGGTGCCAACTGAGTTCACATAATTGGCAACATACCAATTTAGAAATGCCTTCATGTTTGGTTGGCGTTTTCTTGTTTAAAACTACAAGTTAATTAATTTGAGGGTCCCTACTTTATAAATTCTCGCACACGAGACAAACATTTAGAACAGGCTAACAAAAAGTGGTGAGGGTGCTACAACTCTCCCCCTCCATATAAAATTTCGTCCCGAAATTTACCTCGAAACAAGTACGGATACCGAGCTTTCACGTTCTCCTCTGTTTCCCATGTAGCTTCCTCTCTCGAGTGATTTCTCCAAATTACTTTGACCATTGGTATACTCCGATTTCGGAGTAGCTTGAGTTTCCGATCGACAATCTCCACCGGTACCTCTATATAGCTTAAATCTTCTCGTATCTCAACCTGTTCAGGTTCTAGCACATGTGAGGGGTTTGACCGGTATCGCCGGAGTACACTAACGTGACGCTGTGTACTTGAGCCAATTTTGGGGGTAAGGCTAATTTATAGGCTACTGGACCTATCTTCTCCAAAATCTCGTAAGGCCCAATGCACCTAGGACTTAGCTTGCCCTTCTCTCGAAATCGAAAGATTCCCCTCCACGATGACACTTTCAGAAACACTTTGTCAACCACATTAAACTCCATTTCTCGTCGATGAGCATCGACATAGCTTTTCTGTCGATCTTGGGTAGCTTTCAACCGATTTCGAATTACTTTAATTTTATCTACTGTATCTTGCACTATTTTCGGCCCTTCAAGTTGTCTCAAACCCTCTTCATCCCAATAAACTGGAGATCTACATTTTCTCCCATACAACGCTTCATATGGTGCCATCCCAAGGCTACTATGATATTGATTGTTGTATGCAAATTCTATCAATGGTAGATGTTCATCCCATGAGCCATGGAAAGGACACAGCTGTGTTTTGTCCTGTGTAATGAGACTTTCAATATAAACAGAGGAAGAAGAGAGAAGCAATTAAGCTTTTCGATTCATTGAAACCAAAACCCTAAATCTTCAATATGGTATCAAAGCCTGGTTAGGCTTCTGAGACCTAACCCGCAAACACCCACCGCCGCTTCCCTCTTCTTCCTCTCTTCGTTTTCGTTTTTCTTCCTTTTCTCAAATTCAGTGCTTGATTAAGAGTTTTACCAACAATGACGGACGGACAAGAAGCATCCAACGCAGCTGCGGCAGCCGTCGCCAACATCACGACATATCCACTCACAGATCCTTACTACCTCCATGGTTCAAAGCAGCCAGGACACTCACTGGTCTCACTGAAGCTCACACTAACCACCTACATGGATTGGAGTGCGACGATGATTGATGCCCTAGCCTCCAAGAACAAGTTAGGATTCGTTGATGGAAGCCTTCCAGAACTAGCAGCAACGGACAAACTGCACAGACCATGGATTCAATGCAATTTCATGGTGAAGAGATGGATTCTCCAGTCGGTTGATGAACTCATCAGCAAAAGTTTTTCGGAGTCTCAAGACAGCAGCAGAGGTCTGGCAAACCCTAAAGTCAAGGTATGCACAAGGTGATTTGGTTAGAATAGCAGAGCTACAAGAATAGCTCGCTAACCTTAAGCAAGGTACCAGAACCCTTTGTGAGTATCATACCCATATGATTACTTTATGGGAAGAACTTAAAAACTATCAGCCAGTCCCAGATTGCAGTTGCACTCCTACTAGTCACACAGGATGTCTAGCTATAGCAACAATCAAGGGATATCAGAACATGAATCTGATTATCCAGTTCCTAAGAGGTCTCAATGAGAACTATGCTATACCTAGGTCTCAAGTTTTGTTTTCAGATCCATTGCTAACAATGGACCAGGTATATTACCGAATGGCTCAACATGAAAGGCAAGTCTATGGTAGTCAAGATGGTAACAAAATGGTTGAGAGTGTTGCACTGGCCCTACAGTCACTTGGATTCAAAATGCCAGAAGAGGCACCCAAGAATGAATGGTATCCAAGTAGCACTAATGCAGCATATAGGGGCAGAGGTAGAGGTCAATCCAATTTTGGAAACAAAAGGCCCTATTGCACATACTGCAAGATGCAGGGACACACAGAGGACACCTGCTACCATAAGCATGGATGGCCGCCTGGAATGACACCACGAAATGCAAGAGGTGGAGGTCAGTTTCAAGCAGCATCAAGACAGGCAAACCTCGTAACTGCTGGAAACCATGAGGGAATTACACAGCAGCAGTATGAAAATTTGCTCAACATGCTCCAGCAAGGGAATTCATCACATACATCATCTGCCTCGGCGTCCACATCAACCAGTCAACCACATACAACTCCTCATTCAGCAGCTGCCTTCATGAGTAAGAGCTACAATACAGGCAAGTGTAGTTTTACTATTCTCCCTCAAAATGTCAATGGCAAAACTGGAGAGATCTGGATCCTTGACACAGGAGCAGCGGATCATGTGATATGTGACATATCTTTATACAGCTCCTGTGTAGCCATTCAAGGAGCAGAAATTTCTCTGCCCACAGGGAATATAGTCACAGCAACCCACATTGGGAAAGTTCAGTTCTCACCAGACATGATACTTGATGATGTATTATTAGTGCCAGAATTCAACTTCAATCTTATCTCTGTGAGTACTTTGACAAGGAACAGCTCACTTTGCCTAACCTTCTTTTCCTGTTTCTGTTTCATTCAGCACACAACTCTGATGAAGGTGATTGGTTCTGCTGAGCTCTCCAATGGTCTCTACAAGATGCACAGATACCATGCCATCCCTCACTCCAAAGTAGTAGCCTCTAGTACTGCAAGTATGTTTGATCTCTGGCATTAGGCTAGGACACATCTCTAAGTCTTGTGTTCCTTACCTTAAGAGATTAGACTCTAGTATAGAAATCAATCATACAGAACCTTGTGATGTCTGTTCTTTTGCTCGCCAAAGGCGTTTGCCATTTCCTCACAGTGTTTCAAATACAACAGAACATTTTCAACTCATCCATGTAGACATTTAGGGACCAACCCCTCAGCCTTCTTACGATGGATTTAAGTATTTTCTTACAGTTGTAGATGACTACAGTCATATGACCTGGCTGCATTTACTTTCATCCAAAGCAGAAGCCAGAAGGCAATTGTTTTCCTTTTGTTCCTATGTTGAAACACAGTTTTCTGCCAAAATCAAAAGAATCCGCAGTGATCAAGACCTTGAGTTTAACATTCCTGTCTTTTGTCAAGAAAAAGGAATCATACATGAGTTCTCATGTGTTGAAACTCCCCAACAAAACTCTAAGGTTGAGCGCAAGCATCAACACATATTGGCAGTTGCAAGAGCACTGAAATTTCAGGCCCATCTTCCCCTTGATTTTTGGTCAGACTGTGTAAAACATGCTACTTTCCTCATCAACAGAACTCCATCTACCATTTTGCAGAATCAGACACCATATGAACTCTTACACAAACAAAAAACTGACTTTTCTTTCCTCAAAGTTTTTGGATGTTTGTGTATTGCATCTACTAGACCAAGTACCAGAACCAAATTCACTTCCAGATCTAGAAAATGCATCTTTTTAGGATTCATAAAAGGGATCAACGGTTACAAGCTCTATGATCTCGACACTCATGATATTTTAACCTCTAGAGATGTTGTTTTTCATGAATCAGTGTTTCCCTTTGACTCTACAACCACCAACATGGATGCTGCTCCATCATCACCATCCATTTCTCCAGCTACATATGATTCTTTTGACACTGATTACACACCACCACCCTCTCCTCCTTCCCCTCCTGAACCACCATCTCCTCAACCAGTCAGTCAACCTGAACCACCATTACCTCGGTCCCCCAGTCCCTCAACTCCACAAATGCCTTCCCCTGCCATCCATCATAGACCCATTAGACAGCTCAAACAACCTTCTCGTCTCCAGGATTATATTGCTATCTCTTAGCTCGCTGCAACAACCAATCACCTTCAGCCAGTGCGTGTTCTGCATTAGCAGAATCAGGTAAGAAGCATAGTCTCTTGTCCATGGGTTGCTATGACAAGTTCACTGCCCAACACACAAAATTTGCGCTGTACATTTCCTGCAGCAAAGAACCATCTAATTATGCAGAAGCATCTCAATATCCAGAATGGAATGATGCCATGAATCAGGAATTCCATTCCCTTGATCTCAACAAGACTTGGACTGTTTGCAGCTTACCACCAGGCAAGATTCCCATTGGAAACAAGTGGGTTTACCGCATCAAATACAAGTCCACAGGAGACATTGAAAGACAGAAGGCTAGGGTGGTTGCCAAGGGCTATAATCAACAAGAAGGAGTGGACTATCAAGATACCTTCGCTCCAGTTGTGAAAATGACAACTGTCAGGCTGTTTCTTGCTATTGCTTCAGCCAGGAATTGGCACCTACACCAATTGGACATCAACAACGCTTTCCTTCATGGAGACCTCCATGAAGAGGTTTATATAACTCTTCCTGAAGGTCTGGTTGTTGATCCATCTATTCCAAATCCAGTTTGCAGGTTGCACAAGTCGCTTTATGGCCTAAAGCAGGCTTCTCGACAGTGGTTTGAGAAGCTGTCTTCCTGTTTACACTCTCAAGGTTACTCACAAAGCATTGTTGACCATTCCTTACTTACCAAGGTAACAGACTCTTCCTTCACTGCAATTCTCATTTATGTCGATGACTTGATTGTGGGGGGGGGGGGGGGATGATCTGGAAGAGATAAACAGGATGAAGAGTTTCCTTCATGAAACTTTCAGCATCAAAGACCTTGATGTCTTAAATTTTTTTCTTGGTATTGAGGTGGCTAGAGGAAAGAAAGGAATACACATATCCCAGAGAAAGTATGCTCTCGAAATCATAGATGAGGCAGGTCTTTTGGACAGCAAGCCAGTTAGCACACCTATGGACTACAAAGTCCATCTTACTGCTGAGGATACATCTGAGCTTGTGGATGCTACAGAGTATAGAAAACTTGTGGGAAAGCTAATCTATCTTACCACAAGTAGGCCAGACATCAGCTTTGCAACTCAACAGGTGAGTCAATTCATGCATTCACCTAGAATGACACACCATAAAGCAGTGCTTCGAATCATAAGATACCTGAAGAAGTCACCGGGAAGTGGATTGTTTTTTCCATCAGGCATCAGATTTTCATCTCAAGGCTTATAGCGATTCAGACTGGGCCACCTGTCCAGACACAAGAAGATCTGTGACAGGTTACTGTGTGTTCCTTGGCAGCTCACTGATATCCTGGAAATCGAAGAAGCAGACAACAGTTTCACGTTCTTCATGTGAAGCAGAATATAGGGCATTGGCATACACTACATGTGAGGTTCAATGGCTTTTGTATTTGTTGCAGGATTTCAAGGTTGATCACAAAAAGGCAGTCTCACTGTTTTGTGACAATCAGTCAGCAATTTATATTGGAGAAAATGCAACCTTCCACGAAAGAACCAAGTACATAGAGTTGGACTGTCATATTGTCCGAGAAAAGGTGCAAGCAGATGTGATCAAGTTACTCCATGTGCACTCAGATCATCAGTTAGCAGACACTCTCACCAAGGCATTGCCACCAGGTCCATTTACAGAGCTTCTCTCCAAGCTTGGTATCCAGAATCCCAGCCTACCAGCTTGTGGGGGGGGGGGTAACAGAAGAAGATTTTTCTTCTTCGTCAAAATGAAGCAAACGACACCGTTGAAGAGAATGGAACGCCGTGGAACACGTGGAACGCAGGGATTGGAGTTTTTAGTTTTACCGTTTCTAGCCGTTGTCCTATTCCATTTTTACTGTTTTCCGAATTTACTGTGTAAAGGACACAGCTGTGTTTTGTCCTGTGTTCTGAGACTTTCAATATAAACAGAGGAAGAAGAGAGAAGCAATTAAGGGCCTGTTTACTTTCATTTATGTTTTCTGTTTTTGAGAAAAAAGATGTTGAAAACAGGTGAAAACAACATTTTGTCGTTTCCAAAAACATCAGGAAGTTGCCACTTTCTGTTTTCATAGTTGAAAACGAATAGAAAACGGAATGAAAAGTAAACAAGTTTTTCCGTTTTGGTTGCCAAATTTATGACATGAAAACAGAAAACAGGAAACGAAAATGGAAGTGGACAGGGCCTAAGCTTTTCGATTCATTGAAACCAAAACCCTAAATCTTCAATATCACTGGATGGAAGACCAATAATGGTTCTGCATGATCAACTCATATACCTGAGGTTTACTTCACTCTTGATTTCCAATAGTGTGAGAGAGTAGAAGTAGAGTCGACAATAATAGCTAGTTCGAACAAATAGGAGACTATCCACAAAATTGAACCAAATACAATCTCTTCCTAGTGTGGTGCCAACTGAGTTCACATAATTGGCAACATACCAATTTAGAAATGCCTTCATGTTTGGTTGGCGTTTTCTTGTTTAAAACTACAAGTTAATTAATTTGAGGGTCCCTACTTTATAAATTCTCGCACACGAGACAAACATTTAGAACAGGCTAACAAAAAGTGGTGAGGGTGCTACATCTGCCCATCGACGGCAAACCGGTGTGCGCGAGTGATCATCCCCCGGAGGATCGTGACGGTATGCCCGGTTGGGTTCATTTCATCCAGTGTTTTGGGAGTGAAAGTACCAGTCAAGGGGAGCATTGATGCGACCGATCGCTTGCCACCAATGAGGAAACACTCAATTACTTGATTGACGAAGTATTTTAGAGACCATTACGAGAGTCATCCCCTAACCGAGGAAAGTCCGGAGGATGAGAAGGAAAGATATGCTCGTGTCTATCTCATAGGCATGATCGGAGGAGTGTTCTTATCCAAAAAATCAAGCAATCTCCTTAGCTGTGGATGGCTTAGGATCATCCTCGGTAGTTGGGAGGAGATAGGGGAGTATAGTTGGGCATCCCCTTGCCTAGCTAATATCTACCACAATTTGACCGTGTCCAGAATGACCTCCAACGCCTACGACCAGCTCGGTGTAAATGAACATCTCGGCTCTGGAAAGATTGTTGGACCTCAAGAATTCGAGCATGGCATCTACCTCATCATGAGTGGCTATGAGATATTCCTCATGTCACAATGACCCACTTTCTCTGTTTGGATATCGGTACACCATACGATCAACTCTTCTCGTGTCATCCATGCAAGTAACGTTAGTGCACATTTGATGGAGGTCTTCAAGCAGCGGTCTAGTAGCGACCTTTATCTTCTGAAAATTGACACCGAAGTAAGTGACCCCCTTTCCGGTCTCTTCCGTGTAACCATTCCACCGTAAGCCAAGCGTGAACTATTGGAATGCCATCTGCAAAAAACCCGTAGTTCAGTTAATATCATAAAAATAACAATAAAAAGTAATACAAAATAAACTTACGAGTTAATGTTAATCGCAAAACCACTAAAGAAATATAGAGATACAACAGAAAATTAAAAAGGGAGAAAGAAGGAGAGGTGTGAAGAGAAGAGGTTTTCCGGGAAGTCTTTTATAGGCAAAATCAATGATGAAAACCGCACCTCGTTTTGGTCTGCCATGCAGACCCACGTCTGTTATTCTGCATGGCATGTCGGAAAATAATTGACCAAAACCGCACCCTGGGGGTGCGGTTTGTGTGGCAAAACCGCATCTCCAAGGTGCGGTTTTGCTAGGTCAGGCCAAAACCGCACCTCGACCACGCGGTTTCTGTAGGTCAGACCTGAAACCGCATCTCCAAGATGCGGTTTTGGTCCAGGATTACAAACTGCACCTTAGAGGTGCGGTTTATATATAAAACGCACCTCTAAGGTGCGGTCCATAAAAAATGGTGCTATTAGTGTAAATTTTTTCGGCTGGGTGCTATTTTTGTAAATTTTTTTAAAGTTGCTATTTCTGGAAAAATCCCTTTATTATTAGTTTCATTTTACTGTATATCCATCTCCACAGCTTTCGTCAGTAGATCTGTTGTTTGATCCTCTGTCGATAAGTACCCAACTTGTATCATCCCTTCTGCCACTAGTTGCCTGATGTAGTGAACATGAACCTCAATGTGCTTCGTATGGTCGTGCATAACAGGATTAACAGCAATCTGAATAGCACTTGTATTATCTCCATATATAGGCATTGGGACTTGACACTCAACGCCCAATTCTCCAAGTAGTCGATATAGCCAAACCAACTCTGAGCTTACATAGACATAGACCGGTACTCGGCTTCTGTGGATGACTTCGAAACCCAGTCTTGCTTTCGACAACGCCATGAAATGAAGGATTTCTCAACTCGAACACACCATCCCGACGTGGACTTCCTCGTATCAATGCAACCTGCATAATCGGCATCTACAAAAGCTTCTAAGGTAGGCTCTCCAGTTGCTAGAAAGAATAACCCAACATCCTGCGTCTGCTTCAGATACCGAAGAAGTCTCTGCACAGCTACCAAGTGAAGATTCGTAGCAACTCCTACAAATTGACTCACCACCTGAACAACATATGAAATATCTGGTCGAGTATGAGTCAAATAAATTAAGCTCCCAACAATACTCCTGTAAAGTGACTGATCCTCCAATCTTTCTCCCTCCTCTCGACTCTGATTAAGGTTATGTTCCATGAGAGTGGAACACGGAACACAATCTGTATACTGAGATGATTCCAAGAGATCAATAATATACTTCCGCTGAGAGATGCAAAGACCTTGAGAAGATCGTTTCACCTCCAAACCCAGGAAATATGATAACTCACCCATCTCCTTAAGATTAAACGCGTTCCGCAGCACCTCAGTAACTTCCCGAATCCCATCCTGATCACTGCCAGTAATAATCATGTCATCGACATAAATAAATAAAACCACGATACCATCGATCGTACCTCGCGTGAACAACGATGGATCATTCTGACTCTCTGTGAATCCCGCCTGAAGAATAGTCTCATGAAAATTTTCAAACCACGCCCGTGGAGCCTGCTTCAAACCATACAAAGATCGAATCAACTTGCACACCATCGTAGAATCACCCTTCTCATACCCAGGAGGACGCTCCATGTAAATAGTTTCCTTTAGATCACCGTGCAGAAAAGCATTCTTCCCATCGAGCTGAAGAAGAGGCCATCCCTTCATGGCAGCAACTGCAAAGACACAACGAATCGTTTGAATTTTCACGACTAGAGCGAATGCCTCATCATAGTTAATCTCGTACTCCTGTTTGAAACCTTGAGCAACCACCCGAGCCTTAAAGCGCTCAATCGAGCCATCAGGATGCATCTTCACGTTATACACCCACCGACTACCAATGACTTGCATTCCCTCCTCCCGTGGAACAAGATCCACGTCCAATTTTCTTCTAGCGCATCCATTTCCACACGCATGGTTGCATTCCACCGGGGGTCCAAAGCTGCTTGCGCATAACGTGTGGGAATGAAGATGGGAGCAGCAGAGTAGCTTATAAAATCACTCATGCGGAGAGGAGGTTGGCCCAGGTTAGCACGATTTGACCGACACAAAGGCACAACAGGCTGGACAGGCGATGGTGACGCACTCAAATTAGAGCTAGAGCTGGAGGACGGGGAGTCGGACGAACTAGCAGGCCAAGGAGAGGACGAACTCGAAGACGAGTCCGTGAAGCTTGACGGAGGGCTGCTGGCCGAGGACGGTTCTGTTTGATCACTGGCACTCGACGAACTAGAAACTCCCGAGGTAGCAGGTGGCGATGATGGAGAAGAGTCAAACGCGGGTAACGATGTGAGGAACTCCAAGGCTTCGGCTGAACACACATCTTCATGAGACGAGGAGTAGTACATATCTTTTTCCATGAATTTGACATGACATGCTATCCTCATGCGGCGGTGAGCTGGTTCATAGCAAAGGTATCCTTTGTGTTTCTCACTATACCCGACAAATACGCACCTCGTAACCTTAGATGCCAGCTTATGTCATTCTCGTCGTGGTAACATCACAAAGCAAGTGCAGCCAAACACACGGAGGGCCGAATAATCAGGAAGCCGTGAGTACAGAGACTGAAAAGGTGATTTTTATCCCAAGAGAGGAGTGATCTGCCGATTAATTAAGCAAACCACTATATGAACCGCCTCCAGCCAAAAATCCATCGGAACTGTTTGAGCCTAGAATGTACTAGGCGGTTATGGGGCTCCGATCTGGACTCCCTCGTTCGATCTCCTCGAGAGTGGAAGAACCTGTGACGCGGGGGGCGGACCCCGAAATCTACGCTCCGACGCCCAAGTTAGTACGATATAGGAGAGTTTATGATATGTAGAGAGATAAAGTAGAGAGAGACCTGAGGGGAAAGTGAGGAAGGGAAGAAGAGGATCCTTTGGCTTGGAGGCTTTAGCCTCCTTATTTAGAGCTTGGGCCTCCTTAAGTGGGCTTGGGTCCGGGATGCCTTGCGGTGGGCTTGGGCCAGTTTACGGTCGTGTAGGCATATTAATCCATATCCCAATAATTGACCCTATACTTCTTGTATTCTGTAAGAATGGAAGGAGTAACATAATGTGTTAATCGTGTATTAATTTGCCTTACTTACGAATCCGGATGATGCGGTTTGCCCCTTGGGTGAGTTGCGTGATCATTTCCTTTGCCCCTTGCTTGGCTTTCGATGTCTTGAATCAAAGCTCTCAAGACGTTAAGAGTTCCTTCGCTAGTCCATTGTTGTTAGCGCTAGTAGACCATAATTGCGACCTAGGTAGGGTGGTCCCCACGGCTTGAGAGTTTTAACTCAAGACGCTCTTGTTTCATGTCTCACCAATTTCGCGTCCATTGACTCACTCCTACTGTCACTCTAGAAAATGGCCAAGTGCAACCACTTCCTAAAGCGTAGTATAGCGGGTTTGGGTTTTATTGTCAACCCGGGTCCTAGATGTGATGACTACTCGGTGAATTCTTGTTATTTGACGGTGAACTTTTAGTGTAACTCAAGCAAACAAAACACAAAGCAAGTAAACGGTTTGTTGTCCAGTCAAGAGAGGTCACCCGGATATGGTTCCCCCTAGACTGTAGTTAAGTCGGATTGCAATTTACCAAGTTCAGTTTTCATGAAAGTTATACTGCGGAAGGTTCTCAATTAGCCTGAAGTCTCGACTAAAGGTCTCCAGACCCTCTCAATCTGAGTCTCTAGCGGGCGACTAACCTCCACCGGAGTAAACAGATTGAGGCCCTAATGAACCAAACCTCCACTACCGAATTGACTTCGGTACAGAATAGCGAATTGGCTCCTCGACTAAAGTCACCAATTCGCCACCTTCGATTAAGGGTACTCTATCAACCTAGGCAGATATTCTCATTCTAGGTTAAAGCAGAAACAACAGGAATTTGATCAGGATTCAAGTCATTCAATCATTCAAACCTCAATCGAATATAATCAATTCACAAACTCTGTACTTGGGTTCATACAATCAGACCTAGCATACAAATCTAGGGTTCTCCATACCCAGATGAATGGGGAAACTACTCCATAGAGAAAGAAGCAAAAGCAGATTCAGACGCGGAAATCATACTGTGAAGTTGGATTTCTGCTCCTGGACGTTTAATCGCACTTCTCCAAGCTCAAACCGGGCTCCAATGGTGTTGAAGATCGATCTATGGCGCTTGGGAACTCTGGTTCGTCGCTATCTCTCTCTAGGAATCGATTTCTCTCTCAAAAACTCGGAACCCTCCAATGTTGGCCTTCTTCTTCCTTATATCAGCTGCCTGGTCGCGATACCCGGTCGAAATACCCGGTCGGGTATTTCAAGGTTTGACCGGGTATTATCCAAACTCGCCGTTTCACTAAGGGGGAAATCCCCGGTCACTCTCCATAATACCCGACCGGGGATTTCGGCGGTTTTGCCCGGGCCCCTCTCTGATTCTCGGGCGCCCAAAAATAATGAATACCCGGTCGGGTATTTGGCGACCTGACCGGGTATTTTCCTCTTACAGCCCTCGTTGTCCCAACTTCGCTCCTTTCGACCCAGAACTCGTTTCTCCGCCTCGATTCCAACGCCGGGACCTGAAATATGACATAAACACACAACCTAGCGTAAAATCGGCTTAAAACACGAGATTCCTCGTCACAAACGGCCTCAGAATAGGGGTGAAAACATGTATAATTATCGGTCTATCAAACTCCCCCACACTTAACCGTTTGCTTGTCCCCAAGCAAACCTAACCCAAACCAATGCAGCTCTCCAGACCTCTATAGCAACAAACAACCTCGATCGTAGGTAGAGGACTTCCTAGATCATTTAGCAGCTTACGAGGTCAACCGACGCACAAGTCATCTCATAGCCTCTTCGGCGAGAACGCTAGTCTCGAGTCAGCATCATGGCAAATAGTGAACAGAGGACCAATGAATCGTGGATGAAGAGACTCTCACAAACAAAAGATCATGGACTCACATTAATTCAAGGTGCTCGATTTTTTTATGAACATGGTTGGAACCCTTTTCTTTCTTCTTTTTGCTTGTTTTTCTGTTTTCTATTTTTTTTCACGGGTTCCAACCTGTTTCTGCAGAAAACGAGGGCTCCCACCTAGCAAAGGTTTTGCGGGAGCCCGGCTCTTACCGGCCATGCCAGGAGCGGGTGTCTCGAGCCTCGTGCGGGGGAAAGACATGTAAGGGGGCTGGAGGTAGTAGGTGGAAATTGGGAACGGATTCCCGTCTCCCCTTACACACTTTCGCCCAATTCGCACGGGAGACGTTATTTTAAAGCACATTTTCGAGCACCTGTTACATTCAAAACATGATACAAGAGTCCATGACAGGCAGAGAGTCCACAACACCACACAATTCAAGGGTCCTAAGATCACTAATTCACTCAATCAACCAACACAATATGAAGAAGAAATGAGACTTCTTAAATGCATCAACATCCTCCATAGTGCTACACTACCTCCCTAGGTTGCAAATCACTACAGAGACTGACAATTCAAAGCATACTGAGCAGGCAATTGCAAGGAACACGTACTTGGAGCCCTCAAATTTAAAAAAATTTGGACAGTGGACTAGGCTCCAAGCACACAAACAGAGCTAAGGCAGTCAAAAGATAAACATCCCCCCACACTTAAGATCGACATTGCCCTCAATGGAGAAGAGGGAAGGAAAGGGGAACGATGTTACCGGTATGCACAGACTGCAGGAGACTGGAAATGGACCAGTCGGCATGGGACGGACTGGACAGAGGACCAGTCGGGAACACAGGCAGAGCTAAAAGAGACCAAAAAGCTCAAACACATACGTTAGGTCCAATGGTCAGCCCAATAGTACATCATCCAAAACAAAAGAAAGCACCAAAAACAAACCAAATCTCAATCCGACTCGAAACAAAACAAATAAATGAAAACCATGGTGGGGTTGCCTCCCCACAAGCGCTTCTTTACCGTCTTTTAGCTGGACGCCCATGGTGGATACTCAGGGAGGTGCTGGAACAGGTGCCTCCAAGAGCGGATCCACATCGCTCTTGAGGTATAGCTTCAGGTGGTGACCGTGCACCCGACGGTTGCAACCACCAGCAGTGGTCAGCTCGACCTGGCCATCCGGCAAAATGCAGGCGAGTGAGTACTCGTATGGCCAGGGTGGTCGTGGTGCAGGGGGTGGGACCAGCTCATAGTGGTCTCCACCTTTCTTCCGTGCAGGCTTAGCCACCTGCGGCTTCAGCCGCCACTCCTCCTTGAGCTTTTTGTTCGGAGGCGAGACTGGATGGAGTGGCGGCGAAGGAATGATAGGCGGGTCCTGCAAAATGAGAGGTGCAGAAGGATACACGACAGGCTCGTGTACCTGATCAGAAATAGCATGCACAGGCGATACAGAAATCATAGCACAATGATCAAACTCAGTCACAGGAAAAATAGCTTGTTCATTCCCAGCACGCAAGATCAATTTACCATCATGCACATCAATCAGTGCCTTGGCGGTGGCAAGAAATGGTCTACCTAGAATCAAAGGCACATCCACATCATCCTTTATATCCAGGATAACAAAATCAACAGGATATGTGAATGCACCAACATTAACAAGCAAATCCTCTATGATGCCCCTAGGATGCACAACGGAACGATCAGCTAGCTGAATGCTCATCCTAGTAGGGCTAAGTTCACCTAGGTCTAGCTTTTTGAACAGTTTACATGGCATGACATTAATGCTAGCGCCTAGGTCCGCCAAGGACTTTCCTACATGCATGCTGCCAATAGTAAGAGGGATAGTAAAACTCCCTGGGTCTTTGCGCTTTTCGGGCAGCTTGTTCTGCAGGATAGCAGAACATTCCTCGCTCAGCAGCACTGTCGAAAGATCTCCAAGTTTCTTCTTGTTGGTGCAGAGATCTTTCATGAACTTTGCGTACTTGGGCATCTTCGACAGTGCCTCCAAAAATGGTACGCTGATGTTGAGCTGCTTCAACATTGCCATAAACTTAGCAAACTCAGTCTCCAGCTTGTCTTTGTGAAGGCGAGTGGGGAAGGGAAGCTGGGGTACATGCTCCTTCACCACTGGTTGTGGCTGGGGAGCAGGGGCTTCCTTCTCCACCCGCACTTCTGCATCACCGGATGGAAGTGCTGAAGTAGGTAGTGGTTCCTCCTGCCTGGTCGAGGCAGGATCAGCTGATGTAGGCCTGCCGCTCCTGGTGAAAATGGCACCCAGCTGCTCGTGCGGGTCCCGTGGATTGGGGACCGTGGTGGCAGGTAGAGTCCCCGGGGCCCGAGTAGTAATCTGGCGAGCTATGGCACCAACCTGGTTCTGTAAATCTTGCAGAATGGCACCCTGGTTCCTCTGTCCTGCCTCCAGAGAGGCTATGCTCTGGTCCACCCTCGTGAAATTCGCCTGGCTGGTGGTCATGAATGCCGCCAAAATGTTCTTCAGCTCGGTCATCTGATTATCGGGAGCTGGCGTTACTGCTGGCTCGGCATACTGATGCTGGGGTTGCTGGAATGGCTGCCCTTGCCTAGGCTGGTAGGGCTGCTGCTGTGGTGGTGGCCCCTGCCTAGCCTGGAAGGGCTGCCTCTGCTGGAAACCACCTGCTGGTGCTGTGAAACCAGGTGGTTTGTTGGTGTTGCTGCTCCAAGCAAAGTTGGGATGCTGGCGCCATCCCTCATTATAGGTACTGCTGTATGGGTCCAGGCGCCGAGCATTTGCTATGAAGTCCACCTGCTCTTGGGGAGTAGAAGACTCCCTCATAGACTAACTGACACGCCAAAACACAACACCAAACTGCGACCAAGTGTAATCGCAGTCCGGGAATGTAGTAACAGGCAAGTTTAATTATCAACCCGGGGTCTAGATCTACTGCTTACTCCGTGATTCTCTATTATCTAGCAAACTAGTTCGAGAGATTGTTGTTTAACGCAAAAGCAGTAAGAAAGCAGGAAATGGTTCGGTTTTCAAAAGCAGTTAAGAGTCACTCGGGATTGAGTCCCCCTAGCCCCTTAGTTAGGTTCAATTGCAATTCCCTGGGTTGATTTACTGTTGATTAGACTGCGGAAGATCCGACAGTAGCTTGGAATCTCTTAAGCTGACCAAGCCCTCTCAGTATAACTACCCGGCAGACGACTAGTCTTCACCAGGATAGAAAGCTGAGGCTATGAACACAGAACTCCACTACTGGCGTCAAGAACACCAGTACAAAGCAGTAAATTGGCTAACTCTCGTATAGCCAATCTCCTACTATCGAATGAAGAAGCTCTAACAACCTAATCAGATCCTATCTATCTCAGGTTGAAGCAGAAATTGAGACAAGCTGATCAGACTCAAATCAATTCATGAAACATGCGTCATTCGATTAAAATCAAACAATAATATCATCCCAAGTCATTACAATCAAAACCCTAACATCAGGAACTAGGGTTCTTCATACCCAAGTGAGAGAAGGGTTCTACTCCATAGAGAGAGAAGAGAAAACAAGAATCGGATTAGTCATACTCATAACGATGAGGATAATCTGCTCCGGGACGATGATGTTCACTCCTATGACGATCTCCAGGCTCGATTTGATGAAATCCAGCTCCAAGACGGCTTCTAGGATGAGTTCTTCGCACTTTCTCTCTCTAGGGCTCTGTTTTTGCTCTGAAAACACGATTCCCCCTCTTTTGGCTCGGATTAGGCATTAAAACCGGTCTCCCCGAGTTGCACGGGCAGGTGCACGGCCGTGCACCACCCCATTCTGGCCGTGCAACATCAAACGCACCGTTTTATTTATTAAGCTCAGCCTTCTTGCACGGCCAGGCGCACGGCCGTGCAAGCCTGGATTGTGCCCGTGCAAGCTCTCGTCGTGAGGCGCACGGCCAAATGGCACTAGTGCACGGCCGTGCAGCCCCCTGGTCTGGCCGTGCACTCCTCCAAAAGCTCGCCCTCCGTCCGTTCTTCATCCAATCGACCCCAGACTCGCTCCTAAGCCTTCATTCACGTACTAGGACCTGAAATAACACAACCAAGCACAACCTAGCGTGAAATCGGCCTAAAAGACGAGAATCAACACCTCAAACGGTGTTAGTATGAGGGTAAAAACATGTGTAATGACGATCTATCAAACTCCCCCACACTTAACCGTTTGCTTGTCCCCAAGCAAACCAAGTCAGACACTAGGTAAGCTTACATATTTCAATCAACCAACGTTGGGGACAAGTCATAAAGGCACAAAACACGTGAATCGCACTGGTTTTCAAACATCAATACATGCACAACCTCAATAACAACCTGGACAACCACCACAAAGGACATTCGAGTGCAGCAAATCGAGTAAAGGAAGAGTCTCCCTCCTGTTCACTGGCCAACCTAGACTTGATTCAACCACTTACTCAAAACAGTCAACTCATGCATCCAACTCAAAACATCAGAATAGAGACCGAGCAATCTAGGTCCTCACCGGGGTACAAGAGCATATAGAAAATGAAAATGAATCACTCACTCTCGACCAGTGGGGTCAGGACAATTTGATGCGAAAGATGCGCATGCTATTTCTCTCAATCCTATCATCTCTTCACCATGATGGCAGCCTCTAAATGCTAGAGTTCACATATGGGGTGTCACCACTAACTAATCAGGAGGTCTTAGACACAGGTTCAAATGACTGGCTAGGGTCTTGGACATGGGGAAAAGGCCTTTTAGGTGGTGGAAGTATTCATAGCAAAAGGTTCCACATTTTCCAAACACACAAACACAGTCAACAACCCGGTATTTTCTTTCTGCTATCCTGCATTACTCAATATCTTAAGAGCACAAGAGCGAAGGAGGCATAAACATCAGCATTTCCAAGCCAGACTGCTAAGAAACACTACTTACTGGGCATTATTCAGATTTTTGGTAGTGGCTCTCTTTTGCTTTCAATTTTTCTTTGTTTTTCTTTTATTTTTCTTTTCATTTCTTAAGAGAGCCACCACTTCTGCATAAATTTCAAACACATGCCCAACTGTTAAGCACTACCTCCAACACTCATATAGACTTTAGCAGAAACAGCAGAATATATATAAACCACTCTGTGGAACCTTCTAAAAGATGCAACAAGGGTGATTTTCTCATTATAGACCAAAAGAAAGGATAACACACGGCTCAAAGGGGCTGACTAGGGGATATGACACATCAGGACAGTCAGTTTTGGGCGTGGGCTAATCCTATGCCCCCATCATCTTAGCTAGTGACAACGTGAATGCTACACATCATGGAAGAGGGATCTATCACACAAGAAAGAAACGAGCAGGCTCAAATCTCACATGGCTACCTATATGCTCTATCTCACATTCTGATACCCTGAACTAGATGCATAAACGACTGTCAAGAACAAGTAATCAGATCAAGTCAGATCAAGTCACAGTTGGCAAGCAAACAGTTGAAAAACTGAATCCCTACATCGTTCTACTGCACATCTCAGTCCTCATCATAGGTTGTCCTAGTCGCAAATAAGTTGGCATGCATTAATCCGAAAACCAATCAATTCATCCATCAAAACACAGTGCCAATATGATCAAACAGCAGTACTTGGAGCCCTCAAATCGTAAGATTCGGACAGTGGACTAGGCTCCAAGCACCATCAAAAATATTCCAACCGATACAAAACATCAACTCCCCCATACTTAAGCACGACATTGCCCTCAATGGAGTAGAGGGAAAGATAAGGGGAACGATGTTACCGGGTAAGAACACTGCTGGGGGACTGGAAGTGGACCAGTCAGCGAGAAGCGAACGGGGAAGTGGTCAATACTGCACAAATCGAACATCAGAACACTAGCACACTGGTGTTAGGGATAAGTGTTAGCCCAGACGGCTACATCAAACCACAAATGAAAAACCAAAAACAAAAAACAACCGACACTAAGTCCAAGCTCCGCACACATGGAGCAAACACTCAAAAGTCTAAAAAAAAAACAAAAACAAACACACTGAGACGGGCAACGAGTACAGCCTACTCGTCGCCAAGATCGGTGAAGTCGATGTCATCCATGAATGCATCATCACCGGCAGCGCCAGCCGCGCCGTCATGTGGAGGGGAGTCATCCCAGGGAGTCCTCCAGACCGGCGGATCGCCCGGAACCAGCTGAAGCAGGTGCCTCGGCTGCACGGGCAGGGGCGCACAGCCGTGCACCTGGGCGTTTTGCCCGTGCAAGGCTGCACGGCCTGGCCGAGAGAGTGGCACGGCCGTGCACAAGGTGCTTTTGGCCGTGCAATTTGGTGCGAGAGCTCGCACGGCCTGGCCGAGGATGTGCACGGCCGTGCACAATGCACTTTTGGCCGTGCAACTTGCGACGAGAGCGTGCACGGCCAGGCTAGCCAAGGCGCACGGCCGTGCAAGCTGATTTTCTGGCCGTGCACCTTGCTGGGGTCCCGAAATCAACCTGTTTTCACTCAAAAACGACACGTAACTCCAGATCAACGTCTCAAGACTCAAAAACACACAAAATCAAAGAAAAAAGAGTAAGAAAATGCAAACCTCGGTGGGGTTGCCTCCCCACAAGCGCTTCTTTACCGTCTTTTAGCTGGACGCCAGTATGGATGCTCAGGGAAGTGTAGGATCAGGTGCCCTCAAGAGCGGATCCACATCGCTCTTGAGGTACAGCTTCAAATGGTGGCCATGTACACGACGAATGTGGCCACCTGCATTTGCCAGCTCGACTTGGCCATCCGGTAGGATGCAAGCGAGTGAATACTCGGATGGCCAAGGTGGGGGCGGGACCAGCTCATAGTGGTCTCCGGCTTTCGTGCGAGCAGGCTTAGCTGCCTGCAGTTTCGGCCGCCACACCTCCTTGACCTGTTCTTTGGATGATGGAGTGGTCCGGAGTGGCGGCGAAGATGTGAGAGGCGGGTCCTGCAAAACAGGCAGCACAGAAGGATACACGACAGACTCGTGCTCCTGGTGAGATACAGCATGCAGAGGTAACGAATCAGGTATAGTGTTAGCAACAGAAAATGTTATTCGCTCCTCTCCATCCCTCAGAACTAAGGTCCCATCATGCACATCTATGAGAGCCTTGGCGGTGGCCAGGAAAGGCCTTCCCAGTATAAGAGGCACTTCTGTGTCCTCACTGATGTCCAGGATAACAAAATCCACAGGATATGTGAATTTGCCAACCTTGACCAGAAGGTCTTCCACTATACCCCTAGGATGCACTACCGATCTGTCAGCTAATTGAAGGGTCATCCTAGTAGCACGGGGTTCACCTAGGCCTAGTTTCATGAACAATTTATATGGAATAACATTGATACTAGCACCTAAATCCGCCAAGGACTTCTCTACATGCAATTTACCGATAGAGCACGGGATAGTGAAACTACCTGGGTCCTTTTTCTTCTGCGGCAGCTTGTTCTGCAGAATAGCCGAGCACTCCTCGCTGAGCTCCACAGTGGCCAGCTCACTCAGCTTCTGCTTCTTTGAGAGAAGCTCTTTCAGAAACTTCGCATACTTTGGCATTTGCGATAGTGCCTCAAGAAAGGGCACTTGGACATTCAGCTTCTTGAGCATGGCCATGAAGTTCTCGAACTCTGTCTCCAGCCTGTCTCTGTGCAACCGAGTAGGGAAAGGGAGTTTAGGGACATACTCCTTCACTACTGGTTGCGGTTCAGGTGCAGGCACCTCAACCTCCTTCTCTACTTCGTGTTCCACCGCTGGAGATGCTACGACAGGGCTTTCTTTCTCCGGTTCCCGAGCAGGTGGATCAACAGTCAGCTTGCCACTCCTGGTCATGATGGCATTGGCAGTCTCGTGGGGGTCGCGAGGATGAGGGATGGTCTGCGCTGGTAGAGTACCAGGCGCCCTTTGAGCCACTGCTTGGGCCACGCTCCCCAGCTGGGTCTGGATATCCTGCAAAACAGCCCGTGTATTCCTCTGACCAGCTTCCAGAGCCAGGAGTTGACCCGAGGCCTTCTCCATGAACTGCTCAAAGGTGTTGAATTTCTGAGCACTAACACTGGCGAGAGAACCCACCAAGTCCTGCAGTTCAGCCATCTTATCGTTCTGCACTGGGGCAGCAGGGGCTGCACCTGGCTGCTGGAATTGCCCCTGTCTGGGCTGATATGGTGGCCTCTGGAAGCCCGGTGGTCCCTGTGGAGGTGGTGGTCTGGGATTTGGCCCAGCCCAGGAGAAGTTAGGATGCTGGCGCCACCCCTCATTGTACGTGTTGCTGTAGGGGTCATTGCGCCTGACATTGTTGATGAAGTTCACCTGCTCCTGGGGTGTGGTCGATTCCTTCATCGCCTGGCAGTCTTCCACCATATGATGGGTGCTCTCGCACCACTGGCAGAGCATCGCCTGCTGCTGTCCGGTCCCTGGAATCATCCCGGAACGATCGATAGCTGAGACCAGCTTCGATACTACCTGCACCAAATCAGATGACTGGGTGCCCACAACATGCACACCCCGGCCTGGTGCTCTCCTCGATCTCCTGGCAGTGCCCCAATCATAGCCATTCTCCGCCATCTCTTCAAAGAGTTGATTCAGCTGTGGCGGGGTTTTGGTCAGCATGTTCCCGCCACAAACCGAATCAATCAGCTGCTTGTCCTCCGGGAAGAGAGCGTGATAGAAGGTGCCCACCTTAAATGCATCATTAAAACCATGATTGGGACACCTGATAAAAAGACTGTTATACCTCTCCCAAGCATCCCTGATGGTCTCATCCTCATCCTGAGTAAAATGTGTAATCTGCTTCTGGAGATCAGCTGTCTTGGATGGAGGATGGTAACGGGTGAGGAACTTGTCCGCCAGGTTGGCGAACGTGGTGATGGAGCCCGGAGGTCGAGTGTCTAGCCACTCCTTGGCCTGCCCCTCCAGAGTGAATGGGAAGTACCTCAGCTGGATGGCATCTGCTGGTACCCCATTGATCTTGATTCCATCGATGAGCTCGTGGAATCGCCTGAGATGTGATCGAGGGCACTCTCCCTCCTTACCACGGAACACTACTGAACCGCGCAGCATGGTGATCACGGAGGTGCTCACCTCAAAGTTGTTGGCTGGGACCTGAGGGTGTTGAATAGGTGACCTCATGTCCGCAGCCCTAGCGGCCCAGTAGGACCCCATGGTTTGCTCCTCGGGGATCACAGCATGGTTCTGCGGATCACCCATCTCTCCTTCTTCTTCTTCTTCTAACTGCAGCTGTGACAGCGCCTTCTCCGCAGCCAGTCGCGCCTTTAGAACCCGCTTGGAGTTCCTGCAGGTTCGTTCAAGCTCCTGGTCAAGTGGTAGTAGATCTCCCGACTGGCTACGGGTCATGCACTACCTGCACACAATCAGCAGAAGCAACCCGTGAAGGCACACAGGTGGAAGAGATAAAATGCAGTAAATAAAAGCTAGAGTAACAAATTATCACGTTTCCCCAATAACCTAGAGGGTCCCCGGCAACGGCGCCAAAAACTTGACACGCCAAAACACAACACCAAACTGCGACCAAGTGTAATCGCAGTCCGGGAATGTAGTAACAGGCAAGTTTAATTATCAACCCGGGGTCTAGATCTACTGCTTACTCCGTGATTCTCTATTATCTAGCAAACTAGTTCGAGAGATTGTTGTTTAACGCAAAAGCAGTAAGAAAGCAGGAAATGGTTCGGTTTTCAAAAGCAGTTAAGAGTCACTCGGGATTGAGTCCCCCTAGCCCCTTAGTTAGGTTCAATTGCAATTCCCTGGGTTGATTTACTGTTGATTAGACTGCGGAAGATCCGACAGTAGCTTGGAATCTCTTAAGCTGACCAAGCCCTCTCAGTATAACTACCCGGCAGACGACTAGTCTTCACCAGGATAGAAAGCTGAGGCTATGAACACAGAACTCCACTACTGGCGTCAAGAACACCAGTACAAAGCAGTAAATTGGCTAACTCTCGTATAGCCAATCTCCTACTATCGAATGAAGAAGCTCTAACAACCTAATCAGATCCTATCTATCTCAGGTTGAAGCAGAAATTGAGACAAGCTGATCAGACTCAAATCAATTCATGAAACATGCGTCATTCGATTAAAATCAAACAATAATATCATCCCAAGTCATTACAATCAAAACCCTAACATCAGGAACTAGGGTTCTTCATACCCAAGTGAGAGAAGGGTTCTACTCCATAGAGAGAGAAGAGAAAACAAGAATCGGATTAGTCATACTCATAACGATGAGGATAATCTGCTCCGGGACGATGATGTTCACTCCTATGACGATCTCCAGGCTCGATTTGATGAAATCCAGCTCCAAGACGGCTTCTAGGATGAGTTCTTCGCACTTTCTCTCTCTAGGGCTCTGTTTTTGCTCTGAAAACACGATTCCCCCTCTTTTGGCTCGGATTAGGCATTAAAACCGGTCTCCCCGAGTTGCACGGGCAGGTGCACGGCCGTGCACCACCCCATTCTGGCCGTGCAACATCAAACGCACCGTTTTATTTATTAAGCTCAGCCTTCTTGCACGGCCAGGCGCACGGCCGTGCAAGCCTGGATTGTGCCCGTGCAAGCTCTCGTCGTGAGGCGCACGGCCAAATGGCACTAGTGCACGGCCGTGCAGCCCCCTGGTCTGGCCGTGCACTCCTCCAAAAGCTCGCCCTCCGTCCGTTCTTCATCCAATCGACCCCAGACTCGCTCCTAAGCCTTCATTCACGTACTAGGACCTGAAATAACACAACCAAGCACAACCTAGCGTGAAATCGGCCTAAAACACGAGAATCAACACCTCAAACGGTGTTAGTATGAGGGTAAAAACATGTGTAAATGACGATCTATCACTAACAATCCTCCACCAGGTGATTCGGGCTCTCACACCACTGACACTAAGCTACTGGAGGCGTAGCTACACCTCGGCCCGGAAGGAGACTGTTAGGCTGCTTCAATGTCTGCACCAACTCAGCCACCTGCTGCTCTAACCCGGACCTAGCCTCCATAGCATGCACACCCCGGTCCCGGGAGTTCCTGCTTCTGTGGTTCTGCCTCCAGGAGTGGTCTCGGGCAGCCAACATACTGATCATCTGGTTCAGCTCGGGTGGAGTCTTAGTAAGGATATCCCCTCCTGGGCATAGAGACTCAATCACCCTCTGGCTGTCTGGAGTGAGGGCGCTGTAGAAGTTCCCTACTGTGAAGGCATCGCTGAAACCATGATGGGGACACTGCCAGAAGTATCCCATGTACCGCTCCCATGCATCACGAAGGGACTCATCTGGCTCTTGGCGGAAGTGAGTGATCTCCCGCTGTATCTCCGTGGTCTTCGATGCCGGATAATACCGGTGCACGAACTTGTCAGCCAGATCGTCCCAAGAGGTGATGGACAATGGGGGCTGGGTCTCCAACCACCTCTTAGCATTCCCCGCCAAAGAATGGGGGAAAAGGTGAAGGCGGATTGCGTCATCCGGAACACCATTCAGCTTGAACCCGTTCGTCAGCTGCAGAAAACGGGAAAGGTGTACCCGGGCTTCCTCATCCTTCAAGCCATGGAACTGGATAGAGGTGGTGATGAGTTGAATCCAGCATGGCTTGATCTCGAAGTTGTTTGCAGGAATGGGCGGATAGAGGATGACCGGCCGGATGTCAGCAATCCGTGGAGTATAGAAGTGCTCCAAGGTGGGACCCGGTGGTGGTGGATGATGATGGCCAGCTCCCTGGGGGTTTGGGTCGTTCCCCAGGATCTGGTTCTGAGGAGGCGGGTTCTGATCGCCTTCCATCTCGTGCTCGTCCTCGGAGTCGCTGGTCAATTGGCCGTCTCGGCGCTCCACCGTAGCCAGTCTAGCTCGCTGTTGTCTCCGAAGTTGTTTGCAGGTGCGCTCAATCTCAGGATTCAACGGCAGTAAACTTCCCGACTGGCTACGGGTCATGCACTATCTGCACACAATCAAGCAATGCAAACCCGTGAAGGCACACGTGGGAAGAACAAAAACTCAATGCGAAAAATGAAAATGCTAAAGTAACAGAAATCACTTTTCTTCAACAACCTAGCCGTCCCCGGCAACGGCGCCAAAAACCTGACTCACTCCTACTGTCACTCTAGAAAATGGCCAAGTGCAACCACTTCCTAAAGCGTAGTATAGCGGGTTTGGGTTTTATTGTCAACCCGGGTCCTAGATGTGATGACTACTCGGTGAATTCTTGTTATTTAACGGTGAACTTTTAGTGTAACTCAAGCAAACAAAACACAAAGCAAGTAAACGGTTTGTTGTCCAGTCAAGAGAGGTCACCCGGATATGGTTCCCCCTAGACTGCAGTTAAGTCGGATTGCAATTTACCAAGTTCAGTTTTCATGAAAGTTATACTGCGGAAGGTTCTCAATTAGCCTGAAGTCTCGACTAAAGGTCTCCAGACCCTCTCAATCTGAGTCTCTAGCGGGCGACTAACCTCCACCGGAGTAAACAGATTGAGGCCCTAATGAACCAAACCTCCACTACCGAATTGACTTCGGTACAGAATAGCGAATTGGCTCCTCGACTAAAGTCACCAATTCGCCACCTTCGATTAAGGGTACTCTATCAACCTAGGCAGATATTCTCATTCTAGGTTAAAGCATAAACAACAGGAATTTGATCAGGATTCAAGTCATTCAATCATTCAAACCTCAATCGAATATAATCAATTCACAAACTCTGTACTTGGGTTCATACAATCAGACCTAGCATACAAATCTAGGGTTCTCCATACCCAGATGAATGGGGAAACTACTCCATAGAGAAAGAAGCAAAAGCAGATTCAGACGCGGAAATCATACTGTGAAGTTGGATTTCTGCTCCTGGACGTTTAATCGCACTTCTCCAAGCTCAAACCGGGCTCCAATGGTGTTGAAGATCGATCTATGGCGCTTGGGAACTCTGGTTCGTCGCTTTCTCTCTCTAGGAATCGATTTCTCTCTCAAAAACTCGGAACCCTCCAATGTTGGCCTTCTTCTTCCTTATATCAGCTGCCTGGTCGCGATACCCGGTCGAAATACCCGGTCGGGTATTTCAAGGTTCGACCGGGTATTATCCAAACTCGCCGTTTCACTAAGGGGGAAATCCCCGGTCACTCTCCATAATACCCGACCGGGGATTTCGGCGGTTTTGCCCGGGCCCCTCTCTGATTCTCGGGCGCCCAAAAATGATGAATACCCGGTCGGGTATTTGGCCACCTGACCGGGTATTTTCCTCTTACAGCCCTCGTTGTCCCAACTTCGATCCTTTCGACCCAGAACTCATTTCTCCGCCTCGATTCCAACGCCGTGACCTGAAATATGACATAAACACACAACCTAGCATAAATCGGCTTAAAACACTGAGATTACATCAGTCACAACCGGCTTCAGAATAGGAGTGAAAACATGTATAATTATCGGTCTATCAGAGTATAACCGAGAAAGACATGAACTCTGTAGCTGCCCCCAGCAAAGCTCAACGCTTGGAAAACTGAGGAGCCTTGCGAGCTTTCTTAAGAACAGGCTTCTTCCTCTCGACAGTCCTCGAGTCCCTCGTCAGAAGCCCTTCCGACTTCAGGGGCGACTTGTGGTTGGCGCTGACCTTCAGCAGCGCACGAGCATTTCCCAACGAGATCGCCTGTGCCTGGCCGGACAGCCCGTCGCCGTGAGCTTTCACGAACACGTCGTAGCTGCCCTCGTAGCCCAATGTCACCAACGGGAATTTCACGTACTGAATCCATAGCGATTCCCAGGAGATAGTCATGCAGAACGTACAATTGAAGTAAGGAAAGTTCAAAACTCCAATTGGAGACCACAAAATTAGGGAAATAGCAAAAACCCTAGGGATTGGAAATTGGGACTGGAAATCTGCACATTGGGGAATTCCGAATTCGGGTGAAGGGAAAGGGCGATGGTTGCTGAAGGCTTACATTGGCGTCGTGGTAGTTGATTATGACTTGGCCGGTGCCTTCCTGGAGGACGACACGGGCGATGGAGCACTTCTGGCGGCCGGTGCCGATATTGGGTTGCGCGACGAACCCGCCGGGGAGTCTGGTCTTCACCAGGTCCTTGAAGGGCTCGGACGGCGAGGAGACGGCGGCGGAATGTAAGAGGGGCGGGACTTGGTGACTGGGAAAATGAGGGCGTTTGGTTTGTGGGAGAGTTGAGAGGAGAATGAGAGAGAAGAGAAGGATGAGGCGGGGGAAGAGATGGAGGAGGCCGCCATTGTTGATTTCTTTCGTCTCGATGCCGATGAGCTCGGTTGGGAAAGAGGGGAATTTCAGGTTCTGGGCAGAGGGTGGGAGACTGAAAGCGGGGAAGAAAGGAGGGGATACGGATAATGTTTTCTAATTAACAGTAATGCCCCCAACGGCCCAACCTCAATCTCCAAGGCCCAAGCCAAGATCAGAGAATAGTGGCCCGTCAAAGTAAAGTCCACTCGAATTGGCTGGGTTTGACGCTCTGCATTAATATGGGAATGGGATGCGTTGCTAGCATCCTCCTAACTAAGTTTTTTTTATAAATGGATGCAACACATCTATCTTTCATTCACAATCAAACGGGTCTCAGAAATATCTTGACAGTCATACAAAAGAATGTGGTAAAAAGTAGGCATCGAACAAGATAAACTATGAAGGCCAACGGCCAATCCGTGACCATAATTAGCAAGGAAATCTGCTCCTTTGTTGCCCTCTCGATAGACACATGGTATATGGTAACTACCCAGTTACATTGCAGCATCTCCTGAAATCTATGGATAACGACTGCATGCGGGTGATTGAGAGTGTCTCGATTACGTAGAAGGTTGCCAACGCACTATGAGTCGAGCTCCACTCTGATTCGCCTAAACCCCAAGTTCCAAGCCATCTGAAGACCTTCCACAGCGCCCCTCAACTCTACTCGGGTGATGGAGCAAACACCCAAGTTCATAACAAATGTTGTGATGCAACATTCTTGATGATCTCGAATCAGGCCACCTGCCGATGCATGACCTGATTCCTTAATAACTGACCCGTCAGTGTTGAGGGTTACCCACTCGGGAGGTGGCGGCTTCCATGAGATCTCAATCTCCGTTCTAATGGCAGACTAGGCGTATGGGCAAGCCTGTCTTTATCCATGGCATTTTGCACGACATTAATCCATGCTAGGATGCGATGTAGGAAAGCTTTAGCTGTTAACGACCTTTCCAGCAAATATGCGGGTCTTTTTTGCCGTCCAAAAAGACCAGCAGGTCATGCTGAAGGCTAAACTGGTATCTTCATGGCAGAGGTTTGATATGAGCCACTCCTGCAGGAACCCTCCATCGCTAGATCGCCTTCGAGCAGCGTTCGTTGTGCTTCATGTTGGTGGAGTTCGCCAATTCGTACATCATCCTAACACGAAACCGACCTTCCTTCTTGAGGCCCCAGGTGGGGATATCTTCGCTTGAGTCAGCACGTGTAGGCTGGATATTCGTTACCTACAACATTACTTCATTAGGTAAATAAAAATGAAGCAAGGCTAGATCCCACTCACCTGTTTCCATAGTGAATGCAGCAATCGTGGTCGTCAACTCCATGGATGGGCTATCTTCCTTCGCCAAGTCTAGAAGTAACTCCCCTGAGTCTAGCCACCTGTCTGACCAAAATATGTTGTCTTGGCCGTTCTTAATACTCATTTGAGTGCCCTCCACCATTATCGGCCAGGCCTTCATTATGCCTCTCCATATATTCGACTGCCTCTTCAATTTAATTGCCCTCATCGTGCATTGAGACACTTTGAAATACTACGACTGGAGCACCCGTACACATAGCTCGTCCGGTGACTTGAGGAAGGACAAAGTCGGCTTGGCGAGGAAATCCAGGTTGAGTTCGTGTGCTTTTCGGAGGCCAAGCCTACTTTCAAATTTAGGTTGGCAAACCCGATCCTAGTGTTACTAGATGCAGCTTCCGTTTGGTCGCAGTAGAACCCCAAATGAAGTGCCAGATACGCTGGTCAATAAGATCACAGATGGAGATTGGAAGCAAAGTAGTTTGCAAGGCATATGTCGGGAGTGAATTCAGCACTAAGGTTGACAGGGTCACCCTTCCTACAAAATCGAGAGATTTTGCTTTCTAGCCTGACATTTTATTATCCAGTCTGTCAATGATATACTTGTATGTGTCCTTCGTGATTCGGCCATGGAGAACCATAACCCCAAGATAGCGGCCTAGATCTTGGGTAGCAGGGATACCCATATGTCGAATAATCTCTCCACTAACTGATCTTGGGGTGTTACCAGAGAGTATAGAACCAATTTCTCCTTGTTGACCGACTGCCCGGAAGCAAGACAGAGTCTGTCCAGGCACTCTAGGATAACCCATCTCGGACGTCCCGTGGCCTCTGCAAAAAGCATAAGGTTGTCATAAAAAAAGAGATGGGAACGAGGAGGACCTCCTGGAGACGTCCGAATTTGCTTCCACTTCCCCCCATCCACTGTCTGCTCAATAATGTGACTCAACCTCTCCATGCAGAGCATGAATAAGTATGGGGAGAGTGGGAGAGCAAACACAGTGCATAACCGCCTCGACCAACCCCCCTGGGAAACCAGCAGTCTCTAGGGTCTTCAGAATGAAGCACCAATTAAGCCTGTCATACACTTTTGCCAAATTGATCTTAATGACAAGCTGCCCTTTCTTACCCTTCTTCTGTATCATCGAATGAATCACCTCCTGCAGAATGATGATATTATCCGTGATGTGACGGCTCGGGACAAAACTCGTTTGAGTAGGATGTACCAGTTGGCTCATCAAGGGTTTGATTCGATTAGCTAAACATTTGGTGAAGGCCTTGCACGAGACGGTGCACAATCCGATTGGCCGAAATTGAGAAATCAACTCCGGGCTTTCTTTCTTGGGGATCAGCGCAATAAGTGTCTCATTCACTCTAACAATGTTGCTTGGGTTCGTGAGGCAGCTGGCTACAAACTCCGAGAAGGATCTACCCACGGTCCTTCAATTCTTTTGGAAAAAAAACCCGGGTGGAAGTCGTCAGTCCTGGGGGGCCTTGAGGCCGCCCATCCCTTTCAATGCCCACCAAACTTATTATGAGAGAATGGGACGACAGAGAGCTTGGGATGCTGATCCATCTAATCCTAGGGTCAAATTTAGTTAAAGGGTAATTTAGTCAACATGCTCTTAAACCCTAATATAAATTCCCAATTTCCTAACCACCGCCTCTCCTCTGCCACTCTCCCACCCACCTCTTTCCACTTCTTACCTCTCAGATATAGCTGCACAACCAGTTCATCTTCCCCAATTTCTTTCGTTTTATTCTGCCTCTCTTCCCTCTCGGCCTCCCTCTCATAACTCCCTCAATAAAAGCGGAACTTTCCGGCTCCTCACGATCAGAAATCATCTCCATCGGTGAGGAATAGAACGGGAGATGATTAAAAAATTAAAAAAATACCAAAATCCCCAAATCCCCAAATCGTGCTCCCTCGCCGCCTGCTTCAAGCTTTGTTCCACTCTCACCATCGCCCCGTCGCCGCCTTCCTCCTGCCAATTCCTCTTCACTCACGACCACCATCAGAACCCAACCATCCTGAACTCCCTCTCACTCATGGATGACTCCTCCTCCATGGCTCGCTCTTCCTCTTCACCTTCCCCTCCTCAACCGGCCACAATTCAGCTCCCAGTCAACCTCAACAACTCCTCTCCAACTACCTGCTTCGTGAAGCTGAAAACAAAGACCCACCAACAAATTGAAATTGAAACCCACCAGTTGGGGGTTTTCTTCGATTGAAATCGAAACAGAGAAGCTGGCGGAGGGAGGAGCGCAAGGGGAGGAGGAGCAGCTGGGCTGGAGAAGAAGCAGGCCTTCACCGGCGCTCCAAATCCCCATCTCCGGGATGGGTTAATGGGACTGTAACCCATTCTTAGTCAGCCTCTTCTCCTTCCTCTTCATCTCCCTTGATGGAATCGGCTCTGCCCTCCACTTACAAATCCTCCCAATCGCCACTCTCTTCATCCTCTGCTCGATTTTGGGGCTGTACAGGACGGTGGCGTTGATGCCGGAGGCTTGCTAGAAGAAGTGGATTTCGACGGCGTAGATTAGGTTGTGGCGGACGATTGGGGTCGGGCAGAGGAGGATGGTGATTGATGTCGGATGATTGGGGTCACGACGCTTCTTTGTCCTTTGATGCATGGTAAAGGAAACCGTACTGGAAGTTATATCGGACCAGTGTGTGGTACGGTACTTTGTCGTATGACGGTGTTTCAACCGTTGTGTACCGGTAAAATATATTTTCTGTAATTAAATAATATATTTTTGTTAAAAAACCGTACCGGCAGATTCAGTGTACCATCTCGGAGTAATATCGGAATGTAAAATAGTACACTGTATATTCCATACAAATCAGGTGAATCATTTTAGTGTTAATTTCCCTAATAAATAACTCTAATACTTTGGTAAAAATAAATATCTATTGTCTTTTCTTTTGAAAAATCATTTATTATATTTTATTGTTTATTTAAGTTTTTCACTATTCTTTTTTCTTTTTCTTTTCACATTCCCTTATCCCTTCCCTTCCATTCACCAAGACACCAACCGCCCACCCACTACAAATTTCCCTTCTCTCTTTCTCCCTCTTCTCTGTTGCTTAGCGAGAGCAATCTAAAGCTCTGTTCTTCTCCTTTTATTTGTTGTGATCAATTTCTCCATGCAACAGCAGAATTAATCTTTTCTCGTCTCAAAGATCTCTTAACAAATAAACTTATAATCGAAAAACAACATTGTGACAACACTAGTTTGCAAGAGATGAAGAAAGCATTGTGATGGCGACCGTCGATTCGACACCGTCTTTTTATCTCTTTCTTGTTCTTGAGCAGCAGGGGAGGGAGACACAAGCAGGCGACACGACTAAGTAGGAGAGAAGAGGAGCGGCGGCAGGGATCGTTGCCAATATCCAGTCGCCAAGCGCCAGAGAAGAAGAGAAGGCGAGCGACGGAGCAGCGGTCTCGGGTTGCCTCCTTGCATTCGCCGGTCGTGGTTCGCCGCCTCGCCGGCCGCAGTCGCTAGACGGCAAGAGGAGTAGAGGAGGAGCGACGGACGGGCTGGTCGCTGGGGAAGAAAGAAACGACTAGATGAAAGGGCTCCCAAACCAATATTAGGGTTTTTTTTGGCTTTCTTGGCCTCTCGCCGCTTTGTTCTTTTTTTTTATAAATAAAATTATCTCCAAAAACGGTGACGTTTATCCTTCCAGTAAGCCTATCGCCGGTTAGACCAAAACCGGACGGTATTTACTTTTGTACCGGTTAAGCCGAGAAAATCGGCCGACACGATATTCTGTTGTCAACCAGCCTATCGTATCACTCTTGGTCAAGTTTACTGACAGCCACGTAGATGCCACTGTTTGGTCAACCGTTATCTATAACGGTTAACACAATTATCAGGGCATAAATGACACACAACTATAATAGGTTAGAACACAAATGTCATATTGGATACTTTAGGACACAAATGACACATTCTTAATAGTTCGGGTTCCCTAGTGGTATTTGCCCAATTTTAAATGTCAAATCATGTGTTTGGATATTTATTATATTTGGTATTTGAACTTGTGCCAAATTCATGGACTTTTTCTAGAAATACCACTGTTTAAAAAAGAATTCCAAAAATACCACCCAACCCCAAAAAATTCAAAAAATACCACCCTTTTTCAAAAACCGCCACCCCACCTAGCGGTTTACACGAAAACCGCTGGGCGGGGCGCGATTTTCTATGCAAACCGCTGGGCTAAGGGGTGATTATAAAAACCTATAAAAAGCGCTGGGTGGGGCGGCGGTTTTGGGCCAAACCGCCTCCCCACCCAGCGGTTTGGTCCAAAAAAATTTTTCCGATCAACTCTTAACTTCGGCCGAAACTTCAAACGAACGTAACTTTGCACTCGGGTATCCGATCGTAGCGATTTTTTTTTGAATCCGAATAACTTTTCGAGATCTTGCAAGTCGCAAATGGCCGTAGGAGGTTTGGTCCCGCCTTCGTCTCGAAAAAACGTCATTTGCTACCCCGCACGAGCCTTTTTTTGATTTCGTCAAACTTTGGGCGGCCTTAACTTTGTGCTCCAAAATCCGAACGTCATGAATTTTTTTTTTATTCCGCATAACTTTTCAAGATCTACAACTTTTAAGATAATCATATATTCGAAATGTACATGGATTTGTAAAAAGTAAATGTAAAGTTATTCCCAACGTCCCGTATATCCACAACTAATTCCTGTTTTGAAAATTTCATCCTAGTAAAAGTTGTAGATCTCGAAAAGTTATTCGAATTAAAAAAAATAATCGCTACGATCGGATACCCGAGTGCAAAGTTACGTTCGTTTGAAGTTTCGGCCGAAGTCAAGAGTTGATCGAAAAAAAGAAAAAAAAATTGGACCAAACCGCTGGGTGGGGTGGCGGTTTGGCCCAAAACCACCGCCCCACCCAGCTGTTTTTATAACCGCCCCTTAGTCCAGCGGTTTGCATAGAAAACCGCGCCCCCGCCCAGCTGTTTTCGTGTAAACCGCAGGGTGGGGTGGCGGTTTTTGACAAAGGTGGTATTTTTGGAATTTTTTGGGGTTGGGTGGTATTTTTGAAATTCTTTTTTTAAACAGTGGTACTTTTGGATTTTTTCCCAAATTCATGGGGTGATTTCCAAATACATGTATAGTGTATTACTTGTCAACATCAAATACATTTCAACAACTAGTGATTTGAAATACCTCCTAAAAAAATTGGACCTATTTGTAAAATATTAAAAGTTTAGGGACTATAGTGCGAGCCAAAACATATAAAGGTACCAAAACATATTTTCACCATCAAATTTTTTGAACCTTTTTGTAAAATTTTAAAAGTTTAGCTACTAAATTGTAAGGAAAAATAAATTTGGGTACCACACTGTAATTTACCAAAATTTGTAGTAAGTGAAAAAAAATTCAAAATAAAAATAATTGGATGTTATGAAATTTAAAATATAAACAAAATACAAATAAGTATCCAAACAATGAATTTGAATTACATGTATTTCAAATGCATGCATTTTAAAAACATGTATTTCAAATACCTTACATTTGAAATAAACCTATCCAAATGCATCTTTATAGATTTGTTTTCAAACACCTAACCTACCTAAAATACCTCATACTAATGAGGTTAAATGGACCCTTATTTAATGGGTGCTTTCTTTAAAGATATAAAACCTTACGAGAGGTTAAACTAAAAAAGTCAGCAATAGAATATTCTGTATTTCAATCATATTTCAACCATTTATACTGTTAAAACAGCACACTAATTTCTAAAATGTTGGTAATAATCAAAATAGACATAATTTAGAGTCACCACTATAGAATCCTACAAACACTTTAGCATTTTCTTATGTAATTAGCTTATCTCAACATTAATGATTGGTTTCTTCCATAATAACAACCTCTTTCCTTTCGTTACACTTGCTGCTTTACCGATAACAGAGCAACAAATTTATCTCCTCCTAATGGCTAATGTTGTGCTGATGACCCTCCCCATCTCTTCACCCGACCCTCAGCTTTTGCAGCCTGGAAAAAGGCCAACAAAGAAAGCTTGTTGATGGCCTTCAAATCAAAATTGCCCTGTAGAAAAAAAAGAGAACAAGCAAAACCAGAATCCAATTTACAGAGATGAATCTAGACATTGAAACTCACCTCGGATTCCCAATCAGTTATTGCTGTTATTACCACCAGAATTATGGTCTGCAAAACTATTCCTGCAATCATTCCTGACCATATACCCTGCACAAAGAAAAACATTACCATGCGAATGAAGAACTAAGATCATTAAATCGTGTCATCCAACGATATCAACTCGTACTAACAGGGGCGGACCCACGGGTGTTTGGGGGTGTTCCGGGACACCCCTAAATTTTGGGAAAACGATTATCCAACCCCCAGTGTTAATTTACGTATTGACAAAAAAATTATAATTGATAGTCGGGAACACCCCTAAATTAAAAAAAAAAGTGATTATCCTACTCTCATCTTTTAGTTTGAGTATGAGAATATAAGTGGTAGTTTGGGTAATTCAAACCTAGGACACTTTTATTATTAATAAACATAATTTTTCATTAGGCTACAACTCATATGTTATTCGATTTTAAACACTGTGTAATAGTACAATGTCATTCTCTATCTCTAATTATTTTCAAAATCTAACAATTAAACAAATTTCAAGCTGCGCTTAATTTGTATTGATTTATGGTTGTACGACAAGTGTTGAAAGAGTCTTTTCAGCTTTGGATTACATCAAGAACAAGTTTAGAAATCGAATGTGTGATCAGTTCGTGAATGATTGTCTAATATGATATATATAGACAATTTTTTTGAACAGTGTAGACCCCTAGTGTGTTCTACAATCATTTTTTAATATGAAACACATTGTGAATTTTTTCAAACTGTATGAGTAAGGTATTCTTATTTAAATATTATTTCTTATTTATTAATTACTTTATAATTAATTTTATTTAATTAATTTTTTAAAGAAGACACCGCTATGTAAAATTTCTGGGTCCGCCACTGCGTACTAACACCTACTTCTTTCAGCGTATTAACCAAATTGCATATCTTGTTTGAAAAGGGGAACAATTTTCTCTTTACCTCAACTCCAAAGCCAAATGTGAAACCTAGAAGAATCCCAGCAGGCAATCCAACTATGTAGTAACATCCAATATTAATGTAAGCCACCAGAGATTGCCATCCTGCTCCAATAGCAACACCTACATGACAAAAGCAAAAAACAATCTCATAACTACAAAGAAAGCAGCATGCATTGCCTTGTAAGTTAAGAAAATACAGTGCCAGAAAACTTGTAAACCAAGTAGGAAGTGTACTACTACCAAATTACCTGATAAAACAGGCTGAAGGCTGTTGAGCAGCACAGTGAATGCCAGCAACCCGGCAAGCCGTCTTGTTTCTTGAGCAACCGCAGCGCTGCTGGTGAACAGCTCAGGGAACGAGCCTCTCGTCGCGAAGACCACGATCATACAGACCACCCCTATGGCCATCGACGTAGCTGATACCACTACGACCGAGACTTTCGCTGCTCGAGCTTTACCTGCTCCGAGCTCGTTCGAGACCCTTACGCTGCAAATCGAAAACAATGCTGTTAGGTCAATTATATACAGAATTCGTTCTCACAATTGGTGAAAACTGTGTACCTAATGGCAGCATTGAATCCAATTGCAATCATGGCGTCCCATCCATTCAGGTTCATACTGCAAGCAAACTAATCAATAAAATTGAGGATAGACAATTTGGATTGTTTTCGGATTAAGCATCGTTGAGAAAGGAAGTATACCAGATTGAGATGGCATCCACAGGGATCAGAGGGTCTGGCAATCGGCCAGTGATAACCACCAAGACCATCAAGTACCAAAACTCCAAACTATGCCCACAAACAGAAGAAAATGAAAAATCAAGGTATTCACAGTAAAGCCCAAATTGAAAAGCTGACAATTTTTTTTTACCATAGCATTACTGCAGAGGCCAGAGAGAGCTTGACGAAACCCCAGAGGTCCGAAAACGCGAGCCAGGAGAAGCCATTCCAGGCTTCGTCGGACCCGGTGACGAATATGTAACCCAGTTGAGCTATGACTATGATCCACCATGAGGCATTCAACACCAGAGCGGCTCCAACCAGTCCCCAGCCGAGCTTCAGAATCAGCAGCCAGCTGAAGAAGGCGTGGAGAACCAGAACCACCGCCGAGATCCAGGCCATCACCATCACTTTGCTCTGCGCTTGCAGGAACTTTTGGATCGGGAAGTTCAATGCGTAAGCGAATAGCTGCGGCAGCATCCATATCGCGAATTCACCTGCATTTGACTTAGAATCAACAGATCAAGCTTTTACAGTTCGTATTCGTACTGAAAATCAGAATCGAAAAGAAGTCTCAGGTCAATCCGATTCATGCCCAGAAATCAAATTGTCGCAATTGTCGATACAATTCATTCGATTACTCAAATAAAAAAAAATGTAACTGACCTGCAGCAGTGGATATCTCTGAGGTTTCTCCGAAGAAAGCAAGGATTGGAGGAGACCAGACGTAAACAGGAACCAACAAACAAGCGGTGGCTAAAAGAATAACCCACGATCTCTGCATGTAGATCCCCAACATTCTGATCTGCCCTGCTCCGTATGCTTGCCCACATAGCGTCTCCAATGCACTCCCCATCCCCAACTTCTCACAATAAAAAAATTGAATACGTAATCAGAAACAAGATTCAATCCAAAAACCCACTACTCTGTTTTAACAGCAACAAAAAAACAGAGTACGTGACGTCAATTCGAATCTCGAGATCAGCATTGGAAGAAAAAACAGGGGAGAGACAGGGGAGTGGCTGACCATGACGCCAAAGGCGAGGCCGGCGACGACGGAGTTCTCGACCGAGACGGCGGCGAGCTCCAGCTCGCCAACGAAGCCGGCGAACGTCTGCGTCAGCGCGCCGAGCGAGTACTGGGAAATGGCGGTGAAGATGGCAGGGCCGGCAATCTTCCATAGCGTCCGCGACTCGTTTCTGAAGTCTCCGAGAGCGGAAGAACCGAAATTCTCCTTACCGTAGTTTCGCTCCTTCCCGCCGCGGGATTGGAGCAACGGCGCATCCATTGCGGAACCCAAAACCTCTTTTTTTGTGTGTGTGTTTATAATGCAGAATTCAGGAAGAAGAGAGAGAGAGTTCGTTTCGTATTTGAAGTCTCGGAGCTTGGAAAGAATTACAATGACCTCCAGTTCTGGTTGTCACTTTCTTTCTCTGTCAGCGGAAAGCCTTTTGACGTTTAAGGAAGAAAAATGAATGATTAGGAGGAGGATTTTTACTGTGGTTGTTTGTTTTTTTTTACCGCCTGGTTAGGTGGGATCCGATTAATGTGGCAGTGGTGCTTTCTGTTTTCTCACCTTTCTGGTTTTCTACACGTTCGTCTGGTTGCCGATTTGGGAAACCAAATTCATTTGCGCACGAAAGCTATTTGCGCACGAGAACAGAGGCATTAACTATGATGGGAGATTTCACGATTTTGTTCATATTTTCAGGCTGATCAGCTATCTCCCTCAATATAGTGGTCTTTTGCATCTGTTGGAGAAATTGTTCACGCATACTATTTTCTTGCAACTCAAGCAAACACATAAGATTAAGAAAACATGCAAAGACACATGCAAGCGTCCTAGCCGATAGAATTCACTATCTCTCCTTAAAGAATCTTATTCCCCTCAAGTACCCAAGGTTGTGGAATGATTCCTCCCAAGATAGAAAGGACGTACCTTTTCCGGCGTAGCGGTACCTCAAACCCCGGAAACCATCGAACGCAGCGAATCGGCGAGAACCACACTTGACTCTATTTTTCCTTTGAAGAAGAATGCAGAAAAACAATTTTGGACTTTGGTAGAATTTTGGTACTGGGAAAACTGATGTAAAACTCATAGTTAAAACAAGAGGGGGTATGGTGCTATTTATAGAAACTGAAGGGATGCATTGAAGGGAGGCAACTCTTCATATGAGTGGTTACACCCCAACCATTGCATTGGTTCGTTTAAAATATTTCAACCATTGCATTGGTTCGGCCTCATGGAAGTTGGACCGGTTTGGTTATTCCAACCGCCACATCGGTTCGGTTCGATTTGGTTCAACTCGGTTTGGTTCGTTTGGTTACACAAACCAATTTAACCAACTAACCACATATTACATCAAATCGATCGAATTCGAGGCTGTGCCTTCTCACATCTTACCAACATGGTACTTCAAGAGACTCTCTTGAAACTTTCCCCTTTTTATTTCCATTCACACCACTAAAAATCCCAACAATCCCCCACATGAATGGAGAATGTTGTACTTTAAAAACTATGCAAAAAATCGTGTGATTCTCGACTAAGAATTAGTTGCATCGGAATAGGTAGGTTTCCCTTTGAACCTTCCTTAGTGAACATATATCGAGTATACTCACCAATCGGTAGATGTGAGATCTTTGAACCGTCGGTTTTGCTTGTATACTAAGACAACATATGTCACACACCTAACTCTTATCCGTTCACTGGTTCTCATTGTTGTGTTCGTTTCAGCCATGAACACCGCCTGGTCTCATGAGTGCTTAGAGAACTGGCCTTCTTTTATTCTCCTTGAAGAGGCTCCACTTCACACTCACATAGGTGATTTCTAAACGTGTATTCCGAAAATACACTATTTGATCACATCCTGTGTCAAACTTAGAAGCCATTAAAAACCTTCCATCTTTAGGTTTACCCTTATAGTTGGACATTGTCTCATCATGAGAATGGACTTTGAATAATTTGACAATGTCGGACCATCATTCACAACTTTGTTTTCTCCTTGAACCTAGAGGTTGGGTCTGCCAATCCTGCTTAGGTAGAGTTACCGCCATGAAGATTTGTCCTAGGCCACGAGTCCATTCCCTTCGATGCTATCGTTAATTTCTAGGTAGGCCTAACGTTTGTTATCACTTGATCTAAGATGATCAATCCAAATAACTTTGCTAGAAATTAATCAATCCATAGTGTTACGTTTCCATTATCTTTGACGAGATTTATCACATAACACTCCTAGCCCTTGCAATAACACCTTTGTGCACAAGTGCGTTTTATTAACGCTAGTCTTTGCGGGCCAAACTATTCAACTTCACCGGTCTTAGAGTTTAACTTGGACGTTTTCCAAGATACTGCTCCTCGTTAACCATAAATGCCTATCCATTAATAGACTATGGCTTTTGGTTCATCCGGTGAGTTCCCTTTGGGTACAATACACCAAAGACTCGTCTCTTTTCAATTCACTACACATCTTGTGAGCTTGAATTGATTTTATTGCCTTGCAATAATCATAACACATGCCAACGGTATTGAAGTCTCTCCACTTCATTAACCTTAAAGTACTTGAGCTTCACAAGTATCTCTTCAAATGTAGTGACATTTATGACTTAGCTTAGAGTTTACGTTAAACTCCTAAGTATCACTTTCACTTTAGAATCACCCAAGCGACATTCCACATTACTTCTCCCCAATTTATCCCCCACATTTCAACTATTTCGCCATAGTTGTTGAAACCAACGTTTCCGGTTTGGGGAATGTTGTTCATATACTATCATGTATATGGTCAAAATCATCTCTTTGGGAAGAGTGGATCAACATCAATAAATATTCTAGCTCTCTGACATAACGTCAATATATGCTAGAGTTTACTCATAAGTTATACCCTTAGACTGGGCTAACTCCACAAGGTTTAAGGACTCTCACTTTCTCATTGGACACCTTCATACTTTCAAGTATGACTTCGCTTACCTTTCCACTTTTGTCTTATGGATAGGTTTGCGTCCCATTGTAGGGTCTTGAGATGGTAGCCGAAACAATGGCTAGCTTTTCTCCCCCACAATTCTACCATTTGCCAAACATCATGGAATAATCCCATTTATTTTCCATGGTTTTACTTATTGAACTTGCCAACCACTATATGTATCTAATTGTTTACCAATGGTATGATCTCACTCGATTAGCATACCACAAACCATTCAGATTTTTATTAGAAAAATCATCCAATTACTTACCAATGGTATTGATAAAGACAACTTGAGACGTCATAAGTAATTCAGATGCATTCCAGTAATGGAAATCCCATCTAATTACTTTCCAATGACATTTCATTTATGTAACAGAATATACCACAAGTAATTCAAACGAATTTCTAATTCAATTGTCTAATTACTTTCCAATGGTATAAACTTTATAAATATACCATAAGTAATCCAATCTTTATGTTCAATAAGATCATCTCAATTGAGCTCTCATGCCAAATTGTTTTCCAATGATATATATCTATATATACCATAAACAATTCTGTCAATGAGCTTCACGTTGATAATCATAGGTCATAAACAATTCTGACCTAATGCTTATCTTGATGACAACCATCATTTGGCAAGCTTATTAAATCCCTATAAGGATCAATCATAGCTTCATTTTCCTTGCCCTCATGGCATAGGAAACATCAAGTCCTAAACCACATACATTATCATGTCTTCACAACTATCACAGGAACTAGAATTCCTTATCGCTTGTAGCTTTCTCGTAATGCAATACTTAAACGTGCATTAACCAAATTTCATCTACAACACATTGGAGGTATACTCTTTCAAACTATGTCCAACATGCTATGAACATTACGTTTGCAACCATTGTGGCTTAGATAGACTTGACTCACAAGTCCCCACTTGCCACGCTCCATAGGTTTTACACACCTATGATTGTTCATATTCTCCCACTAGATAGTTTACTACTATCCAAACCACCGTTACTTAGAGTCCATGAAGGATTATCATAAGTACTTCCATCATCTCATGCATCACCTTGAATGAAGTCCAAATTAAATTGGCACATTTATCATTCATCCATGCCACAAAAATGAAATGGACCAATGCAATAAAAGCATTAAATTTTGTGGTTAATTTTGGAACCAAACAAACTCGTAAGGTTTTATCCAACTAATTTTCCATTTGGGAGATAAGAACATTTGTCCTTTATTCATCATGTAAATACACGACTTACATAGGTACACACATATTAATACCATATGTATATATACACACGCATACATATGTCTACTCCTCAAAGGAGATTACAATACATATACAAGAATCCTAAGGATTCTTGGGATCGAAGTCAGGATCAGAGAGGCATTCATCGGTCTCTATGTCGGAGTACTCCTCCTCGGTCTCCGATTCCTCAACTTCCTCTTCTTCCCCTATACTCTCCATCGAGTCCAAATGGGTGCCCAAATCATCCACATTAGGACCCATTGAGTACCAATCATAGATGGGTATTTCATCTAGAGTCCAATAATTGGTTGGATGCTCTCCACCAATGTCATTATATAGCAAATCCCCGCTATCGTCATAAAAATCGAACCACTCTTCATTGTCAAACTCCATTTCGGAAGTAGAAAGATCAATAATATCCGAATCTGATTCGATATTGATAACCTCTATGACGTCATCGTCATCATCCTCGTGAGTTGGACTCCATACTCCGGGGGTGCTACCAATTATTTTCCGATCTCGGAAATGAATGCCAAGTGATTCCCTTCTCCGGTTTCCAACCAACCAGTAGAGAGCAGAGCAGTTTCACCCATTCCAAACTAATGCCACTGCTTCTCAATTACTGATGATCCGTTTTCTTTTCTATCTTTCGGTTTCTTAAGCATGCCGAAATAGAGAGCCACTCACGCAGCCAAATTTGAAGCATTGAGACGAAGAGATTGCATGGTAAGATGCCAAACTCGACGTTTCAAAAAGCAGAGAAGCACAAACACATATGCCAATAGATGCATATCATTTCCACAGACCAATGCATTTCATTTCATGGGTTTAGTCAAGGAGACAACACTACTTTGCATGCATAATCGAATGCACTGATCTATCAACTTCCCAGTGACAAAACAATGAGAAGTGATATATAAGTATATATAACGTCTGGCACATATACATACAGCATCAAGTATATATGCCATGATCAATTCAATCTCAATTTAGATATATAATAATAGGTAAGCAACCAACCTAACCAACCCAGTTTATATCATCAATAAAGGAATCATAATCCTTCTAATGAGAGGCTAAATTAATTCCTTATACATGCATGGAAACTAATTTCGCACAGAATGAAGCACTGTTCATATAATGACCCGATTCAAAACAGAACCCTATTACATGCATAATCTCTACAATAAACGGAATATATTATGCCGAAGATGTATATATCCAAATTTCCTCAAAGCAAAAAGGAACCGAGCGGTACATTTTCACTTTTATCATCAATTGGAATATCAACACTTAATCGCTCGACAGATTAACCAAACTAACAGAATCTTATATCAACTTTGCTATGCAAGTAGTAAACGTGAATCCTTAAGATTCTTTAAGATTGTTGGAGAATACTTGTTCACGTATACTATTTTTTTGCAACACAAGCAAACACATAAGATTAAGAAAACATGCAAAGACACATGCAAGCGTCCAAGCCGATAGAATTCACTATCTCTCCTTAAAGAATCTTATTCCCCTCAAGTACCCAAGGTTGTGGAATGATTCCTCCCAAGATAGAAAGGACGTACCTTTTCCGGCGTAGCGGTACCTCAAACCCCGGAAACCATCGAACGCAGCGAATCGGCGAGAACCACACTTGACTCTATTTTTCCTTTGAAGAAGAATGCAGAAAAACAGTTTTGGACTTTGGTAGAATTTTGGTACTGGGAAAAACTGATGTAAAACTCATAGTTAAAACAAGAGGGGGTATGGTGCTATTTATAGAAAATGAAGGGATGCATTGAAGGGAGGCAACTCTTCATATGAGTGGTTACACCCCAACCATTGCATTGGTTCGTTTAAAATATTTCAACCATTGCATTGGTTCGGCCTCATGGAAGTTGGACCGGTTTGGTTATTCTAACCGCCACATCGGTTCGGTTCGATTTGGTTCATTTGGTTACACAAACCAATTTAACCAACTAACCACATATTACATCAAATCGATCGAATTCGAGGCCGTGCCTTCTCACATCTTACCAACATGGTACTTCAAGAGACTCTCTTGAAACTTTCCCCTTTTTATTTCCATTCACACCACTAAAAATCCCAACTGCATCTTCCAATACATTCGTGCCTTGTAGGGATGGCCATCATTGCGGTCGAACGGCTTCGAACCGCACTGAACTGTTTTTGTGGTCACTTCAAACTACATACTCTTATGATACTCTACCTAGCAGTCCAAGATTGATTGATCCAGTCATCTAACTACTTACATAACTAGCTTTTCTCCGGCCTGTTGGCCGAAATACTTTAAGTTCTTTTTTTATTGAAACCTGCACTCAACTTTTATTCAATTGCAACAGAAATCAACATTGTCAATTACAAATTGATCTAACAGATTCAGCGGGGTCTGTCAAACCAAACTTCCACTATATTCCATCGGGTCTTCGTATGAGCCATGATATGTGCCGCTTCATTTGCCATCCTGCTCACATGCCGCAAGCTTCCGTTCTCGATCTCCCCCAATAGCTTCTTTATGTTCCTGTAGAAAATCCCCACTTCCACCGTTAGGGGTGGAAATCGGTACGGTATCGGTATCCCAATCCCAAATGTCGAAATCCCGAATATCGAATTATACCCGAAAGTCAATCACAATCCCAATCCCTAAATAATTTCGATATCCCAATCCCAATCCCTAAATATTCCGGTGTCCCAATCGGTACTTCGCTATCCCAATCGGTATTATCAAATACGAAATTAATTATATTTGAAATAAACAATTAAATATATAAAATAAATTTGATTGTTTAATTTAGAGCAAAGAGACTAAGCAAAGAGTCTTGAGTTTTCCTAGAGCTAGGATATGAATAAGGAGAATGAAGGAGAGGTGACATCTCAAGTTCTTGTCGTTGGTAATCTTTAATTTGACGAATTGAAAGCTGAGAGTCGACTAATACTAGTGTTTGCTTTTTGATGTTATGAAAATAACAAGTTATTAGGTGAGAGATGATAGTGACTTAAATTGGAAAGTCAAAATTGAGTTGGATGTGGACTTTTAAGTTGTGAAACAAAGATGAAATTATCTATGTATAATTAAATGACACTCTTGGTGGTTGAGAGTTGTGAAGTAGTGAATGAGAGAGTCTAGTTGAGAGGATAAAATACACACTAGCTTATATTTCGGTATTGGTTGGTATTTCAGTATATACCGATCTCAATCCCGTAATCCCTAATACCGAATTACAATTGAAATTCAATCCCAATCCCAAGAAATAATACGTGTATTCGGTAATACCAAATATAGACAAATTCGGCACGGTATTCGGTATGTCCCAAATACCGGTAACAAACTTCCAGCCCAGCCCTATCACCGTCCCACCCGTACTGTTCACCACCGTCAAACAGTCGGATTCCACTGTCGGAGATGCTATATGGTGTTGCCGAACCAGCTGTAATCCAAACTCGACGGCTAGCGCTTCCCCCATCGTCGGATCCTTAATGTCCTTCATTCTCTTAGCTACTGCCATACAAAGTTTCCTACATGGTCTCGCATAACCACACCCAACCCCACTCCTTCCGCATCCAAACCCGCATCCACGTTGACTTTCATTCGCCCTTGTGTTAGCCGCTTCTAGGTTTCCACCATAGCAAAGTTTTGCGGCTGGATTTCCTTAAGCTGGTTTAGCCGATACTCCTCCAGGTATGTGATCGCACGAGGCACTATCTCCGCTTCCTCCATCTTCTTTCCTTTAAACATGTGCGCATTTCGTTCTTTCCATAACGATCACAACATCACGATCCAGTCCTCAAGATCACTCACCGAAACCCTCTCACCTACCTTCCGAACCCAATCCATGCAGCTAGGGCCAATGCGCATCGCAAAGAAATGCTCGACCGATGAGGTACGCCACAGTCTGCCAGCCCATGAGCACTCATAAAAAGCATGGACCTGGGTTTCCTTTTGGTCGCAAAACGGACACACATCGCTACGTGTGGGATTCCGTTTATTGACCTTCTCGTCCGTAGCCAACGCTTCCCGAGTGAACTTCCACATGAATACCTTCACTTTCGGAGGCACATTAAGAGACCACAGTAGCTTCCACAGCCTCAGATCCCCCACACTTCTATCCTCATGTTGCTCCTGGAACTTCTTCAACCATATCTTATAGCCCTCACGAACGGTATAACGGCCATCCCTACTTCCCGGCCATAAAAGTTTATCTTGTTCACTTGGGTTTCGTAGAGGGATTTGGCGAATTTCCTAGACCATGTCCATCGGGAAGCAGCTTTCTAGGAGATTATCATCCCACTTCTCTTCTTCTTCATCCAGCAATTCTCGGACTACTGCATAAACCGGTAAGCCCATCGGTGGAGACTGAACAATGAAGCCCCAAATTCTGATCTATGCACCATTTCCAATTCTCCATCTCAAACCATCCACTAGGAACTCCTGTGCACTCATAAGACTACGCCATACATAACTTGCCCGATATCCGATACGAGCATCCAGAATCGAGGTGTGTTTGTGATACTTGGCCTTCATTATACGAGCAACCAGGGATGTCGGGCGTTGCCAAAGGTTCCATACCCGTTGAGCCAGCATAGCCTAGTTGAAACCTTTCAAGTCACGTAGCCCAGTACCCCCTGCGCCTTCGTACACATCAATCCCTCTCTCGCCACCCACAAGACTTTTCTCTCCTCCCCCCGTTGTCCCCACCACACTAGAACCATGTTATCATCCCCTGCACTTCATCAAGAATTCCGTCCGGGATCTTAAAGATAGACATGGTATAAGTTAGTTGAGCCTGAAGCGTGAGAGCATTTATTTTTGAAGTTTCGTTTTTGCCAATATGGGTTGTCCGGATTGGAGGCCAGAGAAGGGCCCATGAAAATATTTTGTCCCATTCGAAATGGTTTTGGCCTACTTAACTTGTATTACCAAGAACTATGAAGATACCATAGTTTACAACCTAAAGATGTCAATGTTGAAAATCAAAACCACTAACACTTGCAGGAACACAAAGAAATTGCCTTTTTAGCCACCAAATTGGTTGCTCGGTTGTTTTGTCTGCCTATGAATTCCACAACAAAACGTTCATAATGCTACTGGAGTTGGCCAATTTCCTCGAAAATGACTCCACCTCTACCATCACGTAGCTCCTGACCTCGTACCTTATCAATGAATGCTTTTGCACCCCCTTGAATACCACCTCTGTTGCACCCTTTAAAGATCACTATTGGATTGCCTCTTAGAAAGCCATAAATTCAGTTATATAGGGATCTTAGATACCTACATATTGGAAGTCCGACAAAAATCACACTACCCATCCTGTCTTTACAACTTATCACTCGGCTTCAAGTGCGAACTTGATATTGTTAATATCAGAGAATTTTATATTCCACCCATTAATAAAGTGTTAATATATTGTTATATTTAAAATAATATTAAATATACTCTAACATTTTATACAAATATATACATCCGGATCAAAATATTACAACACCTCTTTTTTTTAATTCAATATATAAATCTACATCATGAATAAAATAACAAATGTTAAAAGCTCATTCTAAAAATTTGTTACCAATTTTATACATAAAATTATATAGGTTCACTTTATAATTTATATTTTAAAAATTATTTATAAAATAAAAAAATAAAAGTACATGGATTCCCCTTCACCTCAACCCTTAAGTTTTTCCCGAATGACATTCTAGTACTCCACATTACAGTCTTAATGTTTCTCATCATCTTATCATTTTTTCTAACCATTGATCGTCAATTTTTCGTTCCCTTACACCAAATGGGTATCGTCTATGAAATTTCAAGATTCAAATAAAAACATTTCTTGTATCAATCCAAACAATCTCTAAATTAATGCTCACCTCAGTAATCTCATCGAATCTATCTCTTACAATCTAATCAACAACTTTTAACCCGGTTGAGTTCAGATCACATGTAAAGAGCCTAAATTCTATAGAGTCTTAGTCGATCGCTGGTGACAAACAGATAATTCATCTGCTAATCTTACAAAAAGCTTGTATTATCACTCAATATTCTTCATCTTTACTCTCTCCTATCAAATGTATGCCTCTCTATGGTGAAACAACCACTCTTTGTCTTTCGGTCACATCTATTAATTCCCAAAAAAAATTCGAATTCCTCCATGTTTGTACTTTTGCGCTCCAAAGTAGGAGCACTAACCCAAGTTCCTTGAATTGTGTGGTTTAAACATTTAAGGATTACTTAATGTTAGAGAACATGTTAATAAATTTAATAGAAATGAAAAATATTTAAATCGCATAGCTATTCATATTCAGATAAATAAGTTTCTACACGTTCATAATATTTACCAAGGTTCTAAAAGGCGCTAGGCGTAAGGCAGGCGCTCGGCTCCTGACTTACGCCTTGCCTGATTAGGCGTAGTCTAGGCGCGCCTAGGCGTTCAGAGCATAAATGGAAAAAGTTCTCAAATATTTCATGTTTTCTGGAATAATTCATATAATCCAAGTGCATATAAAATTAGCAATCCCTAGTTCTTAACAGTAAACACTTAACATAACAAATAACAAGCAAATAGTGACTACTTCCTAGAATCGCAAGTTCATAAAATGTTGAAATACTAAACAATAGTCAATAAGTTCATAGGAAAATGTTCATTCTTCATCATCCAAGTAGGTTCGTCCAGCCACCACTTCATCTTCATCATCCTCAAAAGCAATCTCCTCGCCATCCTCCTCCTCTTCAGACTCTAATTCTTCATCATGAAGCTCTCTCACTCGTGCACTCCTGCGAAGCTCACTCTGTTCACCCGCCATTGCATCTGTAACAGTACTCGAGGGTGCACAATATGATTCCTCATCCTCATCTACGAATACATACATAGCATAGTCACCCCCTTCCCGTGTTCCTGATTTTCTAGGGCAAGAGGCAATTTTCTGATTTTCTAGGATAAAACGAAGAGTATTGGGTTTAACCGCCTAAGCTCGCCCAGGCACGCCTTCTCTCCACTAGGCGCAAACTAAGCGCTATTCCTACCTACTAAGCGCTACCAGCGCCTTTTACAACGCCTATGGCCAAGTCAAGGCGATCCTCCACCGCCTAACGCCTAATTGAGCCTAGACGTGCGCCTAGGCGCGCCTTCTTGAACCCTGATATTTACTATAAAATACACTTAATAGATGCACTTATTACTCGAATTTGTTGCTAGATGAAATACTAAATTTCAATCAACTACCACTAAAAGATAAAGATTGTGAAAGCGTACTGGAGGTTATGGCGGAAAAGTAAGTGGTTGGGTATTTTGCACTAAAATTATGATTCACCGTAGTTCAAGCATTTCCTACCACTAAAACCACATATTGGTTGGATCGGGTATCCGATATTTCTGGTCTAACCGGACGGTATGATAGGATTTCTAAAATATTTCTAATTGCACAATTAATAAGTTTACTTCTTGTTAGACCTGATAAGCAAAAGCCTGACCTGGTAGGTACTCCAATAAAACAGGGCACACAATAAATCTCAATTACTCACTCATGGCCCCAACCAATGTAGTCAAAATCGTGCTTTAAAACTTAAAAAACTACGATTTTACGTTTCTAGATCACTAAAACGCTTCTACACAAAATCCCAGTTTTTATAACTTACGTAGTTAAAAACTCCGCTTTAAAACTTAAAAACTTACAATTTTACGCTTCTATATCACCAAAACGTTTCTACGTAGAAACTCGCTTTTGACTACAATGGCCCCAACCAATCAATTAAGACCCAACATGCACCTAGATCAGGAAATACATGCTCAACGACTATACAAATGAGAAAAATGTCCACACCGAAGATAGAAGGTAATGAACCGTAGGGCCACACGTCATTCTGGTTCGTCAAATTGATGCTCAGTCATTTTAAGTAATAACGAATATTGAGACCACTTAAAAGGACAAACAGAGTGCCATAAATAGGCGTGCACCTTATCCATTATTAAATGCGTTAAGATAGTTCATACACGAACTCATGTACCTGGATATACCATTAATAATGTTTAACATGATTTTCTAGTATAAACAAAGGCAACGTATCCAGAGAGGGCATACACTAATTAATTCCTCAGGGGTCTCGGATCACAGTGGTTTATTGCTGACAGTAATTCCTCAGGTGAAGAGCTTTCCCAAACCATTTAAGTATTTCAAGTTTTGGACCAGTCATCCTGACCATAATGAGTTAGTATCTGATGCTTGGAGACATAAGGTGACTGGCTGGCCATATCTTGTATTCTATGGTAAACTGCAGAGGGTTCGGCAAGCTCTTACTAAATTGAACAAGGAAGTTTATGCTGATATTTCTGTTCAGACTCGAGCTTGTGAGAGTAGGCTAGAGGCTGTACAGTTGGCTATACTGGCTAATCCTGATGCTGCACTGGTGGGGGAAGAGAAGAAGCTTTCTGTTAAATGTCATGATTTACAAAAAGCTGAAGAGAGTTTTTACAAGCAGAAGGCTCGCACCAGGGGAGTTCAAGAAGGTGATATGAACACTGCATTCTTCCACAGTTTTCTGAAGATTCATTCTCACCGTCAGCAGATAACTCGTCTGTTAAATGCTAAAGGGCAGGAGGTGACTGACATTAAGCAGTTGGGGCAGATTGCAGTTGAGTTCTATAAAAAGCTTATTGGGGAGGTTGATCCTGCTGTGTTTACTCATCCATCTAGCTTCTATGAATCTTTGGCTCTTAAATCTCTTAATCAGGAGTAAGCTAGGTCATTAATTACTCCAATATCCATTGAAGAAGTTCGTCAGGTGTTTAAGAATCTTGGGCGAGATAAGGCTCCAGGCCCTGATGGGTTCCCTGCATAGTTCTTTAAACTGCACTGGGATTTGATTGGCAATGCAGTTGAAGAAGTTGCTTTGTCTTTCTTTTCTTCTGGCATTATGCCACAGGCTCTGAATTCCACCCTCTTTACACTAATGGCAAAGATCCCAAATGCTGAGAGAATGAAAGATTTCCGTCCTATCTCCTACTGTAACACGATATATAAAGGGATCTCGAAAGTTTTGGCCAACGGGTTAGCTTCTGTTCTGCCATGTCTTATTTCTACATCTCAGTCTGCTTTTATTAGAGGTCGATCCATTAGTGATAATATCCTATTAGCATCAGAGTTAGTAAAAGACTATCATAGGAATAGAATTTCCCCACAGTGTGCTGTGAAAATTGATATTATGAAAGCGTTTGATTCCGTGGACTGGAACTTCTTGTTTTCTGTTCTTAGTCAGATGGGAATACCTGAACTGTTTATAAAGTGGTTAAAAGCTTGTGTTTGTACTTCTAAAGTGAGTGTAGTGATGAATGGTGGAGTTTGTGGGTTCTTTGAGATGAAAAAGGGGCTAAGGCAAGGAGACCCCCTGTCTCCATATTTGTTTACTGTTGCCATGGAAGTGTTGGATGGCATGTTGAAATTAGCAGTTAGATAGAACCAAATTCCCCCTCATCCTAGATGTAAACCATTGGCAATTACACACCTGTGTTTTGCTGATGATTTACTGGTTTTCACGAATGGATCTATAAGAGGGGTGGCAGGGATATGTCGGGTTCTTGATGCTTTCTATAAAGTCTCTGGCCTTAAATGCAATCCGGATAAGTGTAAGTTATTTTGTGGGGGAATCTCAGAATCTGAACAGCAATATATTTCATCATATTCGAAGTTTCCTCTTGGTACCCTGCCTGTTAGGTATTTGGGAGTCCCTCTTATTACTGGTAAACTATCTCGAGTAGACTGTCGTGTTTTGATAGAGAAAATCACAGCTAAGATTTTAAGCTGGAGGGCAAGAACTTTGAGCTTTGCTGGGAGATTACAGCTTATCACATCTGTTCTGACTAGCGTTTTGCAGTATTGGATGGGAATCTTTCTTCTTCCTCAGTTTGTCATTAAAGAAGTAGAGTCTATTTGCAGTAAGTACTTATGGGATATAACTGAATCATCAATGAGGACAAGGGCTGCTGTTTCCTGGGAGTTCCTTGCTCGGCCTAAGAAGGAGGGGGGCTTAGGGATTCGTGGGTTTGCAGTCTGGAATAAGGCCTGTGTGCTTCGACATTTTTGGGTAGTCCTTGCTGAGCAGGGGTCCCTTTGGGTAGCCTGGATTCATCGCTATCGTGTCAAGAACAAATCAGTCTGGGATCTTAAGTCTTCCTCTGCGTCTTCCTAGATATGGAGGAGGATTTTGAAGTGTCGAGAGATGGCTGGCCTTTTATCTCCTTGCTGCAGGGGAGCTTGGCATGGGATGGAGAGATTATGGAGTCATACTCTGTCAGGAGGGTCTGGCAATCGCTTCGCCAGAAGAGCAGTGTTGTGCCTTGGGAAAAACTGGTTTGGGACAATGTTGTTATCCCTCGCCACGGATTCATTCTTTGGTTAATCATCCAGGACATGCTGAAGTTGCAGGATCGCCTTATCTCCTGGGGGAAGCCTCTATCGGGCTTGTGTTTGATGTGCCCTGGTGGGTTGGAGACTCGACATCACCTATTTGTGGAGTGTGCATTTGTGAGATATATGCTTGTGCAGGTTTTGAAGTCTGCTGCGCCGCCATTGTTTGTTGATTGGCCGGAAGTATTGCACTGGTGTGTCACTTACTAGGGTGGAAACTCTGCTTCTGCACGTCTTAATCGACTATCATGGAGTGTTGTTTTAAGTTTGGTTTGGAGGGAGCGATGCTCTAGAATATATGGGTCAAATAGTGCTCGATCTCCTTCACAGCTGGTTGCGCAAGCAAAATGGGTTATTGAGTATCGATGTATGCTTGATCAGAGCTTATTGGATTGCTTCATTGCTAGGGGCTTGGGGTAGTTTTCCTTTACTTGACTGATTATTGTACAGACTGTTTGTTCCGAGGAGCGCCATAGTGTTTATGCTATTGGTTGCCTATTCTTAATGAAATTTTGATCTAAGTATAAAAAAAAAATCATTTTGTATATGAGTCTCACCAGCCTCATACGCCTAGAACATTTCTTTCTCTCTTCATATTTTCCTGATAACTTTTTGATATTTTCCCTTCTTAAATGTCATAATATTATCAAACACCAATCCATCCACCTATTCTCCCTCTAATCCAAGCTTTCTCGATCCACCAGGTTTTTTGCCTGATATTGAAACCCACCCGTCACAATCACACATTTTGCAAAATTAGCCTTCCAGAAACTCCTCTGCGTGCTTGAAATTTTAAATGGGGCATCATGTTTTCCCATTTCACTTTTATATTAAGATTGATTTAGAGAATTTGAGTTAGATCTACTTAGAGATTAAACTGAGACTTCTAAATTTTGAGATACAAAAACAATTTTTATTGAATAATTGGGTTAGTTTGAAAATTTTATTTAATGAGTGAGGTTTATCTACTTTCTCTATTTCCTACTTAATAGTGAATAATTTATCAGAATATCAAAATGAGCTACTTTATATATTTTTTACATTTTCTCTATTTCCAACAAATGTCAAATGGAACTTAAGCAAATTACTAAAGATGATTTTCAAAATGGGCCCATAACAAAATTACTGCTTTGGCATGGTTTTAGCCTACACGTATAAAGTATAAAATATTTTTCAAATTTTCCCTCCACAAAACGCTTTGGATGTAGAAAATTTGAAATGGAGTTGGTAGTTTTCATTTTCTACTATTAATTAAAGTGTAGATTAATTCTCTCTTTCGCCACAAATAAATGAATAAGTATAATTATCTCTCCTATTATTTTCCGAGTCCCTACGTTAAACACCTAAAACTAAAACTTAAAGGAGAATTGATTAATTAAAATCTAATATACACTCTAATTAATCGTAGGATATTAAAACTGCCACCCCATTCAAAAATTCCTGTCTCCATAGTGATTTTTGGAACGGTAGTTTGGGAAGTCGAAAATTTGTATTTCCGGACTCGCCTCTGTAGGTGTGGTGTTTGGATCTCATTTTTGTTTCTCTGCCCAAATGAGAAACTGGCTCATTTCCCTCCCCATTGCGCTGGCGGTTTCCGTCCGACCTCCGTTTTCTTCGACCCACTTTTTTCTTTCCATTTTTTCCCCTTCACAAGTTCACCTATGTAGTTCAACACTCTAATTTCATACGCCCGACAGACGGTTTTCCATACTCCATATACAACTCCTCTCATCTTTTTTTACTTCTTCACATAATTTTCTCTATCGTTGCAAATCCAAAAGTCTCTATTACTAGCAGGGACTAGGGAGGCCTCAAGATTCACCGGTGTTTGTCCATTCTCTATGCCTGTCGCCCGACTGGTTCTTCTTCATTTCAGCTGCAGCAATTCTCTTCCCGTTGTATAAACTGTTTCCAAAATTGTCCCTCCATAAAACGCTATGGATGCAGAGAATTTGAAATGGAACTGGCAATTGAAAGAACTTTGTCATATGTATTATTGAACTCAAATGTGCTGCTATATAAGAGCCAACATTGGTTTGAATTTTGATTGATGATGAGAGATGGAGAAGAAGCGGAAAAGAAAGATAGAAAATGGGTTCGAATGAAAGGTCACGTGACATTCATTTGTCCCTTTTAATTTTCCTTTTTTGTTAGTGAATTTTTCTTTTCTTTTTGTGAGTTTTCTTTTTTATTTAAGTTAATTAGAATAAAATGCAAAAAAACTCCAAGTTGTTAAGTTAACACAAAAATGTCACGTGTATCCAGTTGATATAATAAGCATAGGTACGATGGTGGTGTTAAGTTTAACTTATTTCATGTATGGAATGACTATATTTGTAGTGTAAAAACTGACTACTTTTGTCACAAAGGTCGACATTTTGGTTATATTTTGCATGGATTGAAAACCATGCTGTACCGGCTGTTCAACCAGAAAAAACTTCTACTGGAAGCAAAACCAGTAGGCGGTATTTGGCAGTATGAAACGGTTGAACCACGATTAAATCATAGTTTCAGCAGTTTTTCGGTGAGGAAAATTCTTCTGTTTGAATTCAATTAATGCACCTTTGACTTCTTGAACAACGAAAATAACACAGTTCACACCTATTCGAATAATATTCGAACGAGGGTGTTTGATGTTTTTGATGGCTGATAAAACTAAGTTGAATTACATCTACTCCTATGGAAGTTCAGTGAGAGATCCAAAAACTAAAGGCTACAGCTATGGCTACATTCCAGAGAAAAATATAGAGTTTGACATGTGGAGTCAAATGTTTGGTTGTGGAACCCCTGCTTCTTCTTCGTCTCTCCTATTTATAGCCACTAGGTGTAATTGTCTTGGTAACCGCTAGCTAGCCGTTAACAAGTTGTATGCTTTAACCGCCTTAGGGACCCCTTGTCACCGCCTTGGTGGCCCAAATGGTAACCATCGCCTTGGTACTCACTCCCATCGCCTTGGGGGCCTCTTATCCCGTCTTGGTGCTAGTTGGTACTTGATGGCCTCGAGGCCGGGTGAGGTTGGTGTTGAGTCTTGTTGCCTTGTCCTGATTTGATGGGGTTGGGGTCTCCTTGCCTTGCCTCCATGCCATTGGCCTCTCATCGGGCCTCCTTTACGACCCGGATACCCTGATGATTTCATACTTAGCTCCTTTGATGCCGCCTTAATACCATTTTTATCTCGTTACCTAGTCCGCTTCTCGGCTTGCCATCACCGTCTTGTTAGCTAGGCCTTGTTACTCACCTAGACAGGAGGAGAAGTTTGCTTATTTACACGCTACAACACAACACCAAACTGCGACCAAGTGTAATCGCAGAATGTAAATGCAGAATAGTGGTAAGTTTACTTTATCAACCCGGGGTCTAGATCTACTGCCTACTCCGTGATTACCTATTATATAGCATGACTAAGTTTAATGAGAGTGATTGTAAACAAAAGCAGTAAGAAAGCAGGAAATTGTCGAAGTTCTTAAGCAAGGGAAGAGTCACTCGGGAATGAGTCCCCCTAGCTCTTTAGTTAGGTCAAAGTTGTAATTTCCTTTGGTTAATTTACTGTTGATTAAACTGCGAAAGATCCGACAGTAGCTTGGAATCTCTTAAGCTGACCAAGCCCTCTTAGACAAACTAATCGGCATGCGACTAGCCTTCACCGGGATAGACAGCTGAGGCAATTAACACAGAACTCTACTACTGGAATTGGATTCCAGTACAAAGCAGTGAATCGACTAACTCTCGTATAATCAATTCACTACTACCGATTGAAGAAGCTCTAACAGCCTAATCAGATTCTATCTATCATAGGTTGCAGCAGAAATCATGAAAAGTTGATCAGGCTTCAATTGACTCAATGAATCATGCATCAATCGAATATAATCACACAGTATAGCATCCAAAAGTCGTTACAAACATGATTCCTAACACATGGAACTAGGGTTCTTCATACCCAAGTGAGAGAGAGTTCTACTCCATAGAGAGAGAGAGGAAAACAGAATATAAAGCAGTCATACTCATAATGATAGGAAGAATCTACTTTGGGATGATAATCTTCACTCCTAAGATGAAATTCAAGCTTGATTGATGAAACCCAGCTCCAAAATCAACCCTAGGGATTGTTCTTTGCACTTTCTCTCTCTAGGACTCTATTTTTGCTCTAAAAGTTCGCCCCCCTCTTCAAAGACCCGAAATTGGGTTAAAAACCCAGTTCTTCCCGATCACACGGCCAGGCCACACGGCCGTGTGAAATCCCCAGCGGCCCATGTAACTCTCCAAAACGCAGCGTTCAAATTAGTGACTCCAGGTACTCTACACGGCCAAAACGACATGGTCGTGTCAAATTCCAGCCAGCCCGTGTGAAGCCTATGGAAATCCCACACGGGCAAAAGTGCCCCTTACACGGCCCGTGTTGCTTTGCCCGTGCAAGGGAGTGCCACACGGTCGTGTGGGTGTTTGGTCAGGCCGTGTGGTTTCCTTAGCTTTTTGTCAAACGTTCCAACTTCGTCCAATCGACCCCAAACTTGTGCCCAAACCTTCATTCACGTACTAGGACCTGAAATATCACAAACAAAAACAACCTAGGGTGAAATCGGTTTAAAACACCAGAAATGAGACTCAAACAGTATAAGAATGGTCGTTAAAAACATGTGTATATATCGAGTCATCATTTGTCTTCCCACTATGTCTCCACACTTAGTCTTAGGGAGCTTATCATGGCACCGACATTTCATCTTGATATCAAGCTCGTCTTGTCGGCTTAATAACCCTACTACCAAGCTAACCCTGTTGGCCTGGTCTCCATACTTAGTTTCTTAGAATTTCATCAAGTTGATACATTGCACCTTGTTGGCTTGGCACCCCATTAGGGGTCAGAACGCCCGTCTTGGTCGATTGGCCACCCCAGATGGCCACCTTGTCACCTCCTCATCGGGTTGGCACCCTGCTAGTTTGATCTCTACATTTAGCGTTTGTGAGATTTGATAACTTGATACCAAGCTTGTCTTGTTGACTTGATACCTTGTTGCTATGAGATCCCATACTTAGCCAAATTTCATGTCGTGGTACCAAGCCTGCCTTGTCGGCTTGGTACCCCCTTGGTGTCTAAGTACCCTGTCGTTTGGCACCCTGTTTCCAGACTTAGTTTTTGGATGACCCCCTTTTTGGTACCTGGCTTGGTATCTGATCGTTTGGCACACTGTTGTGTTGTCTTGGCTTTAGACTTAGCCAAATTTCATGTCGTGGTACCAACCCTGCCTTGTCTTCTTGGTACCCCCTTGTTGTCTTAGTACCAGACCTGCCTTGCCGGCTTGATACTCTCTTCGTCTGCGTGATATCATGTCGTTTGGCCCCCTGTTGCTATTAGGGCTGGTAATCTGTCGATATTGGTATAACCAGTTACTGATTTACCGGTTATCAGTATTACCGAAATTCCAACTTTGAATCCGACTACCGGCACCGAGTAATTGCCGGTTAACCGACTTACCGACACATCGGTAGCGGTTATCATTCCCGATTATTCGAATACCGGAAAGACTTCCTCTTTTCTCCGTCTTCATATTCCCCCAACTGACCCTCATCTTCCTCCAAGTGACCCACTCTCTAAAAAGCACGGAGAGCAGAAGCAGCAGGCGACTAGGGAAAATTCCGAGGCAGAGCAACATCTCCGGGGAGCGGAGGCTCTCTATCTTCCTCGTGCATGCAGTCATCGCTAGTGGTTTTGGCCGTCTCCGATGGTGTTGCGGCAACGGTGAATCAACAGATCTGTTGAATCTATGGTCAGAGGTTGGGGTCGGGACTCAAGAATGAATGCGAAAGCCACCGTCGGAGTTTGGGGTAGGGACTCGAGAACGATCGTGAATCCTCCGTCAGAGGGTGGGGTCTGGACTCGAGAACGAAGGTGAAGTCGTCGTCGGAGGTCGGGTGGGGACTCTAGATTGCAGATTTTTCGATTTTTAAAGGTAGAGCAAAGATGGGGATTTTCTGTGGCCCTTTGTGATTGGGAATCGTGGACACGGTTGTGGATTTACATATTTGGAGAGGTAGAGCATGAATTGGGGATTTTTCGTGTGGCCATTTGTGGCTGGGGGTTTCTGCTGCAGAGATTTCTCAGTTGGGGAAGAAGGTAAAGTTGTGGAGGAGAGAAGGCTTCTTCAGTTGGGGAAGAAGATAAAGTTGGAGAGAGGAGAGAAGGCTCTCTCGCGCAACAGGTAATGGGATAGTGGGGAGTGGGGATGTCTGTTTCTTTGCTTTAAATTGAAGGATATCGGTATACGGTTTAACCGACTAATTGTCAGTATTTTATCGGAACTTATCTGGTATACCGGCTACTCCATTCCTCCATCCGACTACCGCCAAATGCCGGTTAACGGTATACCAGTTACCGCCGGTTATCGGTTCGGTTTTCGGCTATACCGTTAACCGGATACCGGATTACTAGCCCTAGTTGCTATGGGGGGTTTCATGTCTTTTGGTATCAAGGCTATTTTGCTCTTAGCCTACCAAGCATCTCTTGGCTTAGTACCCAGTCGTTTAGCACCCTGTTTTGCCGGCTTGTTTCCAGACTTAGTTTTTGGATGGCCCCCTTTTTGGTATTCAGCTTGGTATCTGGTCGTTTGGCACCCTATTGTGTCGCCTTGGCTCCACACTTAAGCCAAATTTCATGTCGTGGTTTGAACCCTGCCTTGTCGGCTTGGTACCCTCTTGGTGTCTTGGTACCAGGCCTGTGTTGTCGGTTTGGTACTCTCTTTGTCGGTGTGATATCCTGTCGTTTGGCCCCCTATTGCTATGGCTAGTTTCATGTCTTTTGGTATCAAGGCTATTTTGCTCTCAGCCTACCAAGCCTCTCTCGCCTGGGTACCCTGTCGTTTGGCACCCTGTTTTGCCGCCTTGTTTCCAGACTTAGTTTTTGGATGACCCCCTTTTTGGTACCCGACTTGATATCTGGTCGTTAGGCACCCTGTTGTGTCGCCTTGTTTCCAGACATAGTTTTTTGGATGACCCCCTTTGTGATACCCGGCTTGGTACCCGGTCGTTTGGCACCTTGTTGTGTTGCCTTGTTTCCATACTTAGTTTTTTGGGAGCCAAATTTATACCAAGGGGTGGTGGCATCGTCCAACTAGGGGGCCAAGAAGACGGGTCAACAATCGTATAGGAGAGAAGGGGTTTGTAAGCTCGTGTTTAGGAGGAATTACACTTACTTGTTTTTTGCAGCAGGTTTTAACTCCGCGCCTAGTTGGTGGATTGAATTCTGGGATCCCTTATATTCCAGGCGCTTTCTCCACGGATGCTCCCACTTCGGAATATGCTATTTCTTTTATAGACAGATGCTCGTTAGACTAATTAATGGCAGCCCTTTGATTGCTGCATCCGTTTTCTTGCTCTGTAAAAATTTATAAAAAGATGCTGGCAGCTGCTATGTTCCTTCGAAAAGTGCAGCTGGTGGCTCTTGGATTAATAGAAACAAATCAAAAAATATGGCTGTCCCATACTCCACAGAGTTCCGTTCTTTTCGGTGGGTAATTAGGAAGACTTTCCTTCTTCGGAACCGGAGGGAAAATTCCTTCCCACTCACAGGATATCCAAAAGACAAATTAGGATGAGGAAAATTTATTTCACCGCCCCAAAACCCCAACCCAACAAGGCCCTGCTAGCTCTTTTAATAATTAATGCTGAGCTGACTTTATAAATCCATCAAATCTCTTGTAGTTAATCGATGTGTACCACCTGATTTTTTTATGGGTAAACATCAGCATAAAATACTTTACCGCTGACTTTTCTAGTACACATTTTCAACCCTTGGTATTTTGTCTAAACTAAACAACACATACGATTAAATATTTAATAATCAAATCACTTTTATTTGATTTTTAATTTCATGATTAATTTTTTTCTATAAGATATCACTAAGTTCAAATAAAATATAAAAAATTATATACCAAATATGTCTCTAGTGTTTAATTAAATAAATCGTAACAAATACAATTTATTTTAGTTGCTTTTACTTTTACTTTAGTTTTTTTAATATGGGTGATATAGATTTGTCCTTTGTAGTCTAGGTGTTTATAAACTTATAATACTTTTCTTCATTTGAGTAACATGATTTCGAATCTCAATAATCAAATTTTAAAGCAATGGCTTGTGCTTAATTAAAAGAATGACAATAGATCCAATCTAGGTTAAGTGCGTCTTTTTTATTTGAGTGATTAGAGTTCAAATTCTATTAATGCACTTTTTAAATATATAAACAAATGAGGTGCAATTACTAAATAAACCTTCCTAGAATCACTCCCCAGACCACGAAATTTGGAATGGAGGTGACGGTTTTACTTTTCCGCTATTATAAATAGTGTAGAGATATAAACAATGAGGTGCAATTACTAAATAAACCTTAAGAGAATCACTCTCGGGCCACGAAATTTGAAATGTAAGTGACGGTTTTACTTTTAAGATATCATATGAAGTGTTAGATGTATACCACTGAAAGTAGAGAGAAATCATGCGATTTGAGTTGACAGAAATCATGCGATTGAAGTTCAAAACTACAACCGCTGAAGAGGCCACACGAATTGGATTGATGATATTTATATCTATCTCCTAGTTGCGGAAAAAATCCAAAAGTACCACTGTTTAAAAAAAAAATTCCAAAAATACCACCAAACCCCAAAAAATTCCAAAAATACCACCCTTTTTCAAAAACCGCCACCCCGCCCAGTGGTTTGGTCGAAAACCGCTTGTCGGGGGCGCGGTTTTGGACCAAACCGCGGGCCTAGGGGGCGGTTATAAAAAAAAAAAAATTGGACCTAAACCGCTGGGTGGGGCGGCGGTTTGGCCCAAAACCGCCACCCCAACCAGCGGTTTGGTCCAAAAGTTCGGTCGAAACTTCAAACGAACGTAACTTTGCACTCGGGTATCCGATCGTAGTGATTTTTTTTTTATTCCGCATAACTTTTCAAGATCTACAACTTTTACTAGGATGAAATTTCAAAACAGGAACTATTTGTGGATATACGGGACCTTGAGAATAACTTTACCTTTACTTTTCAGAAATCCATGTACATTTTGAAATTATGATTATATTAAAAGTTGTAGATCTTGAAAAGTTATGCGGAATCAAAAAAAAGTTCATAACATTCGGAGTTTGGAGCACAAAGTTATGGCCGCCCAAAGTTTGACGAAATAAAAAAAGGTCGTTCGGGGTGGCAAATGACGTTTTTTCGAGACGAAGACGGAACCCGACTGTTTGAGACTTGCAAGATCTCAAAAATTTATTCGGATTCAAAAAATGGATGCCGCAAACTTTTTGAGATCTTGCAAGCCGCAAACCGCCGGGTCTCGCCTTTCGTCAAACTTTGGGCGGCCATAACTTTGTGCTCCAAACTCCGAATGTTATGAACTTTTTTTTGATTCCGCATAACTTTTCAAGATCTACAACTTTTAATATAATCATAATTTGAAAATGTACATGGATTTCTGAAAAGTAAAGGTAAAGTTATTCTCAAGGTCCCGTATATCCACAAATAGTTCCTGTTTTGAAAATTTCATCCTTGTAAAAGTTGTAGATCTTGAAAAGTTATGCGAAATGAAAAAAAAAATCACTACGATCGGATACCCGAGTGCAAAGTTACGTTCGTTTGAAGTTACTTTTGGACCAAACCGCTGGTTTTGGGCCAAACCGCCGCCCCACCCAGCGGTTTTGGTCCAAATTATTTTTTTTTTTTTTATAACCGCCCCCTAGGCTCGTGGTTTGGTCCAAAACCGCGCCCCCGACAAGCGGTTTTCGACCAAACCGCTGGGTGGGGTGGCGGTTTTTGAAAAAGGGTGGTATTTTTGGAATTTTTTGGAATTGGGTGGTATTTTTGGAATGTTTTTTTTAAACAGTGGTACTTTTGAATTTTTTTCCCTAGTTGCCTTGTACAACAGCAAAGCTTCGAGATAGATGGGCTATGGGTAACAGGTTATCATGTACGCTATTATTTTAGGAGTAGAAAAGCATCCCGGATGCTTAGGTATAACCTCGACCGTCGAGCTATTAGCTCTTCCTCAGCTGCGATCACTTTGTTCACACGGTGGAAGGATTTGGAGTTTCCGTGGACGAACAATGAGTAACGAGGATCATGTACACAAAAGAGATGGTCGGTAATTTTAAAATGTCGGGACTCGTGATCGAGTTAGGTTTTTGCAACCGTACATCTGGTTCGTGCGTAACCCTCTACATCATTGTTCGGAACTGCTATATCTAATAAATTAGAGGGCCAAGTTCTATAATTTGGTCAATGTATGTAGCAGTTTCGAACAATGAGATGTAGAGTGTTTTTTGTTCATCTCGCTTTGTAGTCATATATGTGATTTCCATCCAATCCATACAAAAACATTAAAATATGTGGTTCAGTTGGAAGGGGAACGGGCCTAGCCGGATAAGACACTTTCTTTGGTTGGCAGCACATGAAAGGCTCATGACCAACTGTGAAAGGAAGCGGAGGAAACTGACATCGGTCGACACTTGTGAGCTGTGCAAGCTTGCTCCAGAAACAACCGAGCATATACTGCGGCACTGCCCGCATACCCAGCAGGTATGGCGTATACTAAATCTCTCAGACAATGTCCTGAATGTTGGCCTCTGTTTTGCAGATTGGCTGGCAGCAAAGCTGAAAGATGCGGACTCTGGATTACTCTTTGGAGTGGCGGCTTGGTACTTATGGAAGAGGAGGAACGAGTACATTTTCCAGCAGAAGCAGACAAATGATCAGGTGCTTGGACAAAGAATCCGGAGCTGGGCAAATACAATAAAGCAAGCGCAGGAAAATGACAAGCAGGTGCACCAAACAACCACCACCAAAACCTTGAGGCAGCTACACTGGACTCCGCCGCCGACCGGTTGGGTATGCGTTAACACAGATGGCTCCGTCCGGCAACCAGAATCTAAGGCGGCGGCAGGTGGCCTTATCCGCGATGAACTAGGAAGATGCAGAGGAGCGTTCACAGCCAACTTGGGAGTCTGCACGATTACTAGAGCTGAACTGGTCGGAGCCATTCATGGGCTAAAGATGGCTTGGGATCAAGGACACAAAAAGGTGCAGCTTCTTCTCGATTCTATTACGGCTATCAGGATCTTGAGTGCAGGAGAGAAACAAAACCAGAGATATTACAACATCACCAGACAGTTTCAGGAACTGATCAACAGAAATTGGGAGGTACAAGTCTCTCATACTTACAGGGAATGCAACAGAGCAGCAGACTTCCTTGCCAACAAGGGGCATGAGGTTAGCGTAGGAAACCATATTGTTAGTAGTTCGGATTCAGGTCTTTCCTTTTGGATCTTGTATGACTCAATGGGCATCGCCCAAGATCGTTTAATTTAAGTGCCAGGCAGGGGTGCCCTTTTAGCACCCCATTTTTTACCAAAAAAAAAAAATGATTATCCCCAGCCTAAGTTCCTATGCTTAATCCCAAAAGCTTAAGCATATGATTAAAACGATCCTATTGGCTGTTAGATAATTAGATGGTTATTGAGTAGTTATTAGTTAGTTAGTGGTTAACGGTATTGAGGTAAATGGAGTATTTTTCTGATTTCAAATTTAACCTAATAACATAATTAATGCAAAACTAATCATCAATAAGCAGTAAAACATAGAAGGCCACCAGGTAGGGTTTATTTGTTCGGCGACCTTCATTCTTCCCAGCACCATTCCACTCCCGCTCGGCGTCTTCGACCACACCAGTCTCGCTCGCCGTCTTCGGCCTATGTATACAAATTGTCCGGCTCTCCTTCTCCCTTTGTTCCACGCCTCTTCGGATTCTCCCGCCACTGCTGCTTGTCATTCTCTTGCCGGTCGTTGTCTTCGTCGAGGAAGCTTGCTGATGCCGTTGAGGGAAGAGGTGTTGAAGGCGAAGAGGAACGATACCGATGTTGCTTGCTGTTTCGATTTCCAGCCGATCGCTTCAAGACTCCGCTCCTCTCGTCGTTCGAGTCTACTTTGTCCCTGCCGCACGTCTATTGCTCTCTCCTGTTGTATAAACTATATTAAAGTAATATAGGGTTTGTATTAACGTTGATTGCATCTACAAACATATTATAGCAGAGTTGGGGCAGTTTTTTAGCATTTTGAATTTTCTGCAACCAGAGCGAAAATAGGAAGGGTAATTGTGTCTTCACAATAGTTATTTATTTTTCATTCATGAGAAAAAATTATCAATCTCAGGATTCGAAGCATTGTCTTTCCAAACAAAGACAACAACCATTACGAGTTACACTAAAGAAATGTTTTGTATTTTTTTAAATACAAAATATAAAAATCCAAAATATAAAAATTATATGTTTTTTCCACTATTGTTAGCTAGCCCACTAACTCACCCGAAAGTACTTTCTTTGTTATTTGATATTTTAATTTTCATATTTTATTATTTTAATTTGAGTTTAATAGTAAATTTAATTTATGTCCTCTTATAAATGGAGAATAATTTTAAGATTGCAACCCAAATATCATTGATTCGAATAATGAATTGCAGTATTGAATATGTAAATGTGATGTAGAATTCTTAAATTATTATTAATTTTTAGAACTATTAAAGCAACGATATTGTTATGCAAACTGTAAGTGACCAGTTTTTTTAAAAGTTTTAGTTTGGCTGACTTCCAGGATGTAAGCAACGATGAGGAGGAAGATGAGGTATGAAATTTGATAATATAATGGGGTGTATAGCTTATTGTTGTATAGTTTTTTCTTTTTTTTGGAAATTCGTGATAAAAATAGTGAATTTTAGTAGGAAAGAGACATGAATGATGCAATGAATCAAAAATCGGCCTTATGAACCAAAATCAAATACATGGTAACCTGTGAAACAATATTGTTTCTGGTAATATGATGAGGTGGAGTAAGTTTTATAGAAACCGAATTCCAGAAAATCGAATAAAAAATTGCCTATCCCGTCGGTTTTCGGGAAATGAGCATCTCACAATTGTTGCTAGCTTTTACTCGGCCCGTTGGTCGATTAATTTGCTTTAAAAAACTTTCATCTTGTCGTCATTGTGCTTTCTGGTTTTTGTTAGGCCATGCTAAAATCTAAGGAAATCAAGAACGAATGACACAATTTGGGATAGGAACCGCCGTTGTCGTATCCCTAGAAAATGGTGGTAAACACAGACTCACCTGCCAAACTGGTTTGGATTGAGATTTTTATCGGGTATCCGGGAACCATGTGATTATAAATTAGACTTGATCGAAATAGGTCAAAACATGAACTTCAGCATATTTGACCGACCCATGCCAAATTCTAATTATTCTTTACTTTTAAACTTTCTATTTGAAAATAAAAAATAGTGAAAGAAAAGAGATGACTGCAATTCGCCATTTGCACATCACTTATTCGAGAACCATAAAAATTCAAAAGGAACTAAAAATATTTAGGATCGTTTTAATGTTTAAAATAACCAAATAGATCGTTATGTTTAGTTTTTTTGCTAACAAATACCAAACGATTCCCTATAAAATACACTATAATTTGATCATTATGATATCAAATAATTATATAATATATATTTGAAATTAGGGATGGCAATTTCGACCTGACCCGATTTACCCTACCTGTTTGACCTGTTTTGGAGCAGGTCAAACCCGCCCCGTAGGAGGGGCGGGGCGGGCATGGGTACCTCTCATCGACCCGACCCGACCCATTCTCGTCCCGTTCTTGCCTATATTACATATAATCTTAGTCAAATTACTTAGGATTTTCCTCTTATTACATTATATTTTAGCTATAATAAAGTTGTAATTAAGTGAAAACCTCAATTTCTTCAATAATTTAACTACATTTTATCATATTATGGTTTCTTTCTTGGTTTTTTAATGAAAATGACGAATGTTTCTAATTTTTTTCGCATAATTACATACCCAACGGGTCGACCTGCCCCTACCCGCGCCCCGTGATAAATTACCCGACCTGGACCCGACCTGCCATGGGGCGGGTATGGGTATCGAGATACCCGCCCTGGACCTGCCCCATTGCCATTCCTATTTGAAATTATAAATATTGGACTAATTGGGTTGGTCGAGGTTGAACCATTGAATAACTTTAAAATACATTATATTTTAGCCACTAAGATATAAAATAATAGCATAATATATATTATGTCAGAGAAAATAGCTTGTTCTAGAATGGCAAACCAATGATGTTCATTTGTTTTACTTGATGGCCAAATCCCGTGTAGGTCAGACCCATTCAACTCTTTTATTTTATGGTTAGCGGTTAGCACATTAGATATCATGCATTAGTTTATTGTTAAATTTTTTATTTTAGCAATAAAAAGGAGTATTTTTTTGCATTTTCATATATATTTTATCACCAGGGAGAAATAAAAGGGCTTAAAGAAAAAAATTGACACTCCTGGACCAGTTTAAATCCGCATGTGTACGGTAAGTTGGCCCGTTCCACAGAGGAAAGAGAAAAAAATTGACACTCCCTATTCTACCCTTCCTACAAACGCTCCTGGAGCAGGGAATTTGAAATGGGGGAAGGGTTTTTTCCTCCCTGCTATTATATGTTTTTAATTTAAAAATATACAACAAATGTACATAGTGTGATTGGTTATGATCCTTGCTTTTCTTTAAAATGGTCATGGTTCGAATCCTAGTACGTGTCTTTTTAATGAATAAAAATAAGTAATTGTGAAGACCAAAATATCCTTCCTACTTTCACTCTCGTTGCAGGAAATTTGAAATGGGGCTCCCATTTTTCTCTTCGGTGTATTATATTATGTGTAGATTCCAATCAATACAAGATTATCTTTTGTCCAATTTTTTTTTGTTAAATCCTAAATTTCTTGATAATATGGCATGATCATAAAAATGTGAGTTTAAAAGAACACAATTTATGAATACCAATTTTACAGATGATTTCAATACGACAATTGACTAGATGTATCATTTATAGTTACTTAGTCTAATATGAAATAACGCAGTACAAGACAAATCATGAAAGTTGGGCTGGAGTTTTCATAGACACGTTGATGGGGTCATGTGCATTAGCAAGGTAGGTACCACAAAATATGTTTAATTTTTTGTAGAGCGAATAAGATTGTCCTTTAACTAGATATAGAGTATCTTGGTTGATAAATAATTTTTTCATTGCATAGAGTATGGATGTAAAATATTATTTTCTTACTAATTTTGTTATTGTATTGTGCAAAATATTTTGAGATTTAGATATTGCTATAAATGAATTGTTTCTCAAGCAAAAGAAATAAAATATTGACTAAAGGTTATCATCATGAGTTTTCTATTCATGCTACATTTTTTCAGACAAACTCTTTTTTTTGTTATGTCAATTTTCTTTTTAACTATTGGCAACTAAGTGACTACATCATTAAATAGACAAGTTATGAATGATTATTCACAAGTGTTATCAAACCCTTTTCTCCTCGGAAAACCAGGTTCCTGATATGCGGACTAGGGTTGATGCCCTACCGCTGTCTCGGAAAGTCACTGATGAAATGAATGTCCAGCTCATTGCTCCGGTCTTACCAGAGGAGGTTCGGCGAACTGTGTTTTCCATGGGTTCTAAACAGGCCCCGGGATCGGATGGATTCACAGGGAAGTTCTTTAAATCCTTCTGGGGTATTGTGGGTGATTCGGTGGTGGAGGCTGTTTGCTCCTTTTTTTCAATCTGGCAAGCTCCTTCGCAGTTTCAATCATACTTGGCTCACACTGATCCCTAAGGTTGATAGTGTGGAGACCATCTGTCAATTGCGGCCAATTAGCCTGTGCCAGTTTGTGTATAAGGTTATTACAAAAATTTTGACTGAAAGACTGGCCCCATTCCTTCCCCGGATCGTCTCGGAAGGTCAGAATGCGTTTATCCGGGAGCGTTAGATTGTGGAGAATGTGTTGTTGGGCCACGAGCTAATGCATTACCTAAAATTCAAAAATTGAGGGAAGAAAGGATACATGGCTCTAAAGGTTGACATGGAAAAGGCCTATGACAGAGTCGAATAGTCCTTTCTTCTTACGATTCTGGCCAAGCTGGGTTTCAGCCAGACCTGGATTGGTTGGATTAGGGAGTGTCTTAGCTCGGCTTTGTTTTCCATTCTTATGAATGGTTCTCCGGCAGGTTTCTTCCGCGCATCTCGAGGGTTGAGGCAAGGGGACCCCCTTTCTCCGCTTCTCTTTGTGCTTTGCACGGAAGGGTTTGAGGCTCTCCTTCGCAAGGCCATCAATGAAAGGAAATTGGAGGGGGTGAAAGTGGCCCCTCAAGCTCCTCGTATCTCTCATTTGTTTTTTGCGGATGACTCGTATTTATTCTTACGAGGATCGCTTGAGCAATGCGAGAACTTAGTTGTGGTTCTGAATGAGTATGAGGAACTCAGTGGACAGCGGGTTAATTTGGGGAAATCAGCGATATGCTTTAGTAAGAATATCACTGGTGCTGATCAGGAGTTTCTCGCTCATGTTCTGGGAGTGGGGGCTGTGGGTGTCCACGATAAGTATCTGGGTCTTCCATCCCTCATTTCCGGTTCTAAGATGGCTACGTTTCGTTTTGTGGAGGAATGGTTAATAGCCCGGCTTCAGGGATGGGCTCAGCGCTCGTTGTCCATAGCGGCAAGAGAAACACTGATCAAGTCGGTGGCCTCTGCTCTACCGCTTCATGTGATGTCCTGCTTTAAGCTGCCCCTCTCTCTTTGTCGTACTTTGGATAGGCTGGTTGCGCGGTTTTGGTGGGGTGTAGAGGATGGTCACTCTCGTATACGTTGGATGTCTTGGCGACGAATGTGTTAGAGCAAGCATGAGGGTGGCATGGGGTTTTGTAGATTTGAGTTCTTCAATCAAGCGCTTCTTGCTAAGATCGGGTGGCGGATTCTGACTGATCCCCAGTCCCTCCTAGCATAGGTGTATAAAGGGAAGTATTTTCCTCGTGGTGACTTCCTTTCTACGACTCCTCGCTCTCGACCTTCATGGGGATGGCAGAGTGACACGCTAAAACACAACACCTAACAATGGCCAAGTGTAACCAATGAAAGGGACTGCAGTATAGGCAAGTTTAATTATCAACCCGGGGTCTAGATCTACTGCTTACTCCGTGATTCTCTATTATCTAGCAAACTAAGTCGAGTGACTGTTGTAAAAAGTAAAAGCAACAAGAAAGCAGTAAATTGTTCGGGTTTCTAAAGCAGGCAAGAGTCACTCGGGATTGAGTCCCCCTAGCCCCTTAGTTAGGTTCAATTGTAATTCCCTGGGTTGATTTACTGTTGATTAGACTGCGGAAGATCCGACAGTAGCCTGGAATCTCTTAAGCTGACCAAGCCCTCTCAGTCTAACTACCTGGTAGACGACTAGTCTTCACCGGGATAGAAAGCTGAGGCTATGAACACAGAACTCCACTACTGGCGTCAAGAACACCAGTACAAAGCAGTCAACTGGCTAACTCTCGTATAGCCAATCTCCTACTATCGAATGAAGAGACTCTAACAACCTAATCAGATTCTATCTATCTCAGGTTGAAGCAGAAATTGAAACAAGCTGATCAAACTCAAATCAATTCATGAAACATGCGTCATTCGATTAAAATCAAACAGTAATATCATCCCAAGTCATTACAATCAAATACCTAACACAAGGAACTAGGGTTCTTCATACCCAAGTGAGAGAAGGGTTCTACTCCATAGAGAGAGAAGAGAAAACAAGAATCGGATTAGTCATACTCATAACGATGAGGATAATCTGCTCCGGGACGATGATTTCCACTCCTATGACGATCTCCAAGCTCGATCCGATGAAATCCAGCTCTAAGACAGCTTCTAGGATGTGTTCTTCGCACTTTCTCTCTCTAGGGCTCTGTTTTTGCTCTGAAAACACGATTCTCTCACTTTTGGCTCGAATTAGGCTTTAAAACCGACTTTCCCGAGTTGCACGGCCAGGTGCACGGCCGTGCACAACACAATTCTGGCCGAGCACCCCTAAAACGCACCGTTTCACTTAGTGTGCCCTCGTCCATCTTGCACGGCCAGGCGCACGGCCGTGCAAGCTTCAAGCCTGCCCGTGCATGGCCTCGACATGAGGTGCACGGCCAAATGGCTCAAGTGCACGGCCGTGCAGCCTCCTGGTCTGCCCGTGCACTCCCCAAAAAGCTCGCCCTTCGTCAGTTCTTCGTCCAATCGACCCCAGACTCGCTCCTAAGCCTTCATTCACGTACTAGGACCTGAAATAACACAAACAAGCACAACCTAGCGTGAAATCGGCCTAAAACACGAGAATCAACACCTCAAACGGTGTAAGTATGAGAGTAAAAACATGTGTAAATGACGGTCTATCACAGAGTATATTATATGGGAGGCAATTGTTGGTGCAGGGTATTCGATGGCAGATTGGGGATGGGCGAGGGGTGGCGGCTTTGACTGATAATTGGATCCCATCGCTTCACCCAGACCCCCTAGGTATAATCCTCGAATTCTTGCTGAGGGATTGGGTTTGAAGATGGCTGAGTTCATCTGTCCGTCTGAGGGGTGCTGGTTGTTGGATAAGCTTGGGGAGTGGTTCCCTCCGGGCGTCTGTCGTGCTATCCGTAGGATCCCTCTGGCCAGAAGGGCGATGGATGATAAACTGGTCTGGCATGAGACAGGTGATGGGATTTTCACTGTGAAGTCTGCGTATCATCTGGCTGTTCGCCTAGATCAACAATCGGGAGGTTGGCGCCCAGAGGTAAGCTGGATGGATCGGGATAGGTGGAAGCGGGTGTGGACCTTGGCAATTCCGCCTAAGTTGAAAGTGTTTTTATGGCAGATTCTACATTGGTTCCTCCCCACAACGGAAGCTCTCATTGGTAGGAAGGTGGATGTTCATCCTCGTTGCCCAGTCTGCTGGGCTGCGCCTGAGACGATGGAACATCTATTTTTTGACTGCTGTGTGGCTCGTGCTTTATGGGATTTAGCGGGGCTAGAGCATGTGGGTCAGGGCCTGCCTCGGCTGACCTTTCCGCTCTTTCTCAAGAATCTTCTGGCCGTTGTTAAGGACCCTTCCCAGGTCATGGCGATTGTAGCGGTACTCTGGCGGATCTGGAAGTCTCGAAACTGGGTAGTCTTTGAGGGCAAACAGTTTGGGATACCAGCCCTTCTTCGGCGATTTCACCAGCAAGTGAGGGAGTGGGATTCGCTTCCTAAGGAGGTTCAGGGGAATGCCCCTGTGCGGGTTACCTCGGAGGGGACACCTGGTAGCCAGAATCAACACATTTGTAGGTGGGATGGAGCCGTGAGGTCAGGGTCTCATTCGGCTGGAGGGGTAGTGCTGCTGAGCCCGGACGGGGTAGTGGTTGGTGCGAGGGGTGTGTGTTTCCCGGAGGTGGATGATCCATTGCTGGTCGAGGTTTTGGCCCTTCGGGAAGCTATCCTCTGGTGCCGGAGCAGAGGCTGTCTTTTGGTCCGGTTTGAGGGAGATGCGAAGGTAGTGGTGGATAGAATTCTTTTGGCTCAGGGGAGTGATAGTATGGCGGGTGCAATTTTCCGTGAGGTGTTGCTCGACTTGGATGAGAATTCTGGGTTTAGTGTTCGGTTTGTTGGTCGGCGTAGTAACAGGGTAGCCCATTTGGTGGCTAGAAAGGCCCTTTCGTTGTACCCGATAGCGAGTCGTTCTTTTGATTTTGTAGCCTGGTTAAGGCATGTGATGTAATGATCTATTTCTGAATATCAATATATGATTATCTTTTGTCAATAAAAAAATTCACAAGTGTTATAACTAAGGTTGTGACACCTCTACTGGGCGACTAGTTGGACTAGGTCCGACCAAAGTCGTGCTGCAAAACGGGCTCTACAAAATCAAGGGTCTGATCGTTGGAGAGAGAGAGAAGAAGGATAGAGGCAAGGGGGATGGAGAGAGAGGCAAGGGATGGTGGGTGGATCTTGAGATAGGTATGTTTTTTTTTATAGAATTTGACTATTGGAGTTTTTAATAGATATAAGTTAGTACATTCTATTTCACTCACTAACTTTCTATCTTATGTGTAAATGTATTTAGAAAATATGTAAAATGGCTTGACATCAATCAAATCATTAAACTTCAAACCACTTGCTTGACCGGCTCAACGACTTAAACCGGTTTGACAACTTTGGTTATAACCATTAAGATTACAATATTCACCATTGATACAAAGTTATAAAAAATTTCGAAAATGAAAAAATAATTTCGATGTCACATTGATGTCATACGAAATTCAGGATTTTAATTAATTTAAAAAATTTAAATATACATCATAAATACATTGTGTTCAAATGACATTCCGACCAACGGGTTGGACAACAAGCTAGAACATTAGAGTAAGGAATTGTTACTAAGCATCAGGATTATGAGGTTGTTATTAAGAATTTGATGCATGGTTAACCATAATTAGGTCCGCTCATTATTGATAATTTTACTTGCATTTTCAACACAATTAAATCATCAACACTTTTTGGTCCATTTTAGACAATTTAAGATAACGTTATCAACTTTTATGAAATAATTTATCAACGATATACAAAAAGGTGCTCCTGTGGTCAAATGCATGTCACCGTAACTTGCACTTTTTGGTCGACCTCAATTAGGATTAGGTCGGCCTAATATGTTGCTTCATTGTAAAAACAGTTTCATGGTGCCTACTTTGGAGATTCATATCTTACAATTGGCTCGATGCAAATTGGAGATTAATAGCTTGTTTTGAAGCAGGAGTGTCCCTCTACACATTGAAGTGCTTGGGAGCTCGATAGGAAGCCCGGAAGACCTTTTTTGAACCTGATTAAAAGGCTATGCCAAAACTGGGAAATTGCCTGAAATGGCTAAGTCTGGGAAAGTGTTTGTGAAGTCTACTTTGGAGCTCAATCCGAGAAGCCTGGATGAGATTCGAGTCCAGGTGCCTCTACCACATGAAAGTAGGTATGTTTGTCTACAAAGTCAAGACATTGGATGAAATATTGGATATCTGGAAGGCTTCAAACAAAAGGCTCGAAGTAAATCGTTACTGATGTTGGATAATCTTTGGACAATTGTTAATATTTTTTAGGCGCGTTATCAATGTTTATGCGAGGTATCACTAACAATATAAAACCATCATTATTAACAGTTGCTAAAAAAATTTGGACATTTAACGATATGTAAGCATTTTTTATGTAAATGTTCCAAAGTAAACCGTTACTAGTAATTTTTTAAGGTACAATTAATTGAATTATTAATGGTTTCACCCATTGTTTTTTTTAGATAAGGGTGATATAGGTTACTTTTTGTATTATTAGGTACTACTGAATGGACTCGAATCTGGGACCTCTAGGTTCATGGCTAGTGATATTACCACTAGGTTCATGGATTAAAATATTCTGTAATGTTCTTAACTGTTATGAGTCGTATCATCAACGATATAACAAATTATTATTAATGTTTTGTTAATATTATCAAAACATTAATAACACTGCAACATATTACTAGCAATTAATTAATCACAAATTTTAAGTTCGTGGTTAAAAATCTAAAGGTTACAACTTTTATGCTATCTATTACGAACGATATACAAAAAGGAAAATATTAGCGTTTCCTAATTTTTTTTTACGAAATTATTACTAACGATATCTTAACATATTTCAAAGAAATATAATATCTCGTCAACAATGACCAACAATTGAATGGTTAATGTTTTAGGGTGTGCCTACGGTGACATGCATGTCACGGTGACTTGCACTTTCCGGTCGACCTCAGTTAGGATTAGGTCGACCTCATATAGAATTCGGTCGACCTCATATAGGATCCGGTCGACCTCATTTAGGATTCGGTCGACCTCATATAGGATCCGGTCGACCTAATATGTTGTTTCAGTGTAAAAACAGTTCATGGTGCCTACTTTGGATATTCATATCATACAATTGGCTAGATGGAAATTGAAGACTAATGACTTGTTTTGAAGCTGGAGTGTCCCTCTACATATTGAAGTGATTGAGAGCTCGATAGGAAGTCCAAAAGACCATTTTTGAACCTCATCAAAAGGCTATGCCAAAACTGGGAAACTGCCTAGAAATGGCTAAGTCTGGAAACGTGTTTGTGAAGCCTATTTTTGAGCTCAATTAGAGAAGCATGAATGCGAGTCGAGTCCAGGAGCCTCTACCACGTTAAATTAGGTATGTTTTGATACAAATTCAAGGAATTGGATGAAAGATTGGATATCTTTAAGGCTTCAAACAAAAGGGTCGAAGTTGCTACGAAGGCTATTTTTCTAGCAGACTTCGAGCACAAGCAAGCTGCCAGAAAAACAGCCTTCGTAGCAACTTCGAGCCTTTTGTTTGAAGCTTTAAAGATATTCAATCTTTCATTCAATGCCTTGCCTTTGTATAAAAAAATACATAATTTAACGTGGTAAAGTCCCCTGGACTGGACTCGCATCCATGCTTGTCAAATTGAGCTCCAAAGTAGGCTTGACAAACACGTTGCCAGACTTAGCCATTTTCAGGCAGTTTCCCAGTTTTGGCATAGCCTTTTGGTCAGGTTCAAAAATGGTCTTCTGGACTTTCTATTGAGCTCCCAAGTACTTTAATGTGTAGAGGGACACTTCAGCTTCAAAACAAGCCTTTAATCTCCAATTTCCATCTAGCCAATTGTAAGATATGAATCTCCAAAGTAGGCACCATGAAACTGTTTGTACACTGAAACAACTGATTAGGTCGACCTGATCCTATATGAGGTCGACCGAAAAGTGCATGTCACCGTGACATGCATGTCACTGTAGCAAAGTCCAATGTTTTAAGATCATTGTTAATAATGTAACACAACATTATCAAAGTTTTTTCAAAGGAGAATTGGCAATATACAACATAAAAAATCACATTTCTTATGTAAGTTTAAGAAAATTATGGCATCATGGTTAACAATGACTAACTATTAAATTATGGAATTTTTTAGGTTCATTGTTTCCTAAATAATTTTTTAGTTGTTTACAAAATCAATAGTAATGATAAGTCTTCATGTTCAAACGAATGTCATAAATTGTTAACAATCGTTGCGGTTAAATTATTACTGGTTTTAAGATAATTTTGAATAATATTACTTAATGTTTTCAAAAAATTTACATAGTATCATTAACAAAATCTTTTCAATTTTTAACGTAAATTATATCACGTTAACAATCAGTATCAATATTTTTTAAATAATAGATAACAATTGAACATAACATTATCAACGTTTATGCATGTATTATTAACAATATACAATCATCATTATTGACATTTCCTAGAAAACTTTAGGATATTTATGAAATTATTAATAATTATAACTCATCATTTTTCACCATAAAGCATGGAAACATTAACAACAATATATATGTACCCGAATACGACATTCGTATGCATAACAAACGTTCGAGAAACATCCATCTCGGCTTTTTTTTATGAATGATTTGTGTATTAATAAAATAAGGTAGCTCGCAAATTACGAGCTGTTACAGTTGTTTCACAGTTGCTGCAACATAATACGAAGTACCTATTACATCGACCTTGAAAGAGAATTTCAACAAAGATGTAGACAAGATTTAGGTTGAGATGTGAGACACATTAAGATGGATGATCATGGAGGATGAAAAGGGTTGGTTGCTCTACTGAGCAAAAATTGATTGAGTGTCTGTACTTCTTGCGATCTAGAAGAGCCTTGGCAAGACTCCAATTAATGCAATTGTTCACCACTTTGTGCATTATCTTGTCCCATGTACATCACTTATCTCTGAAAGTTCTAGAGTTTCTCTCTAACCAAATGTTCCAAAAGATGGCATGAGGCAGTAATCTAACACATTGGAAATGTGTTACTCCCCGGGTGAAGTGGCTCCACTGTTCCACTAAACTGCCATAGCTGTATGGGATCGGTCCTTTGGCGTTGAGTCTGAAGAAGAAATAGTCTCATATACTTCTTGAGAAGTTGCAATGAAGTAGTAAATGACCAATGCTTTCAGCTGCTTGCTTGCATAAGCAACATCTGTTGGGTATTTGCCAACCTCTTTTCTGTAATTGGTCTTGAGTGCGGATTTTCTCTTGATAAACCAGCCAAGAAAATGCACAGATTTTCCTTGGGACAGCAGAGATCCAGATTTAAGTAGAAGGAAAGGATGATCCAAATCCTTTAAATTTATCACTAGAAAGCTTGGTGTAGCATCTACACACCTGAAATTCCCCCCCGGGCAGCAATGGAAGTAGTTTATCTTGACTACCTAAGAACCATGAGATAGGAATGCTACTCAATAGGATGCTGAAAGTCTGAAAGGAAGCTTGGGCAGCACCTCGGAAAGTAACAGAGAAGTCAACCAGACAATGAATCCTGCCTTCTTCAATGGAGAACATGTCTCTAAGTGAGGCATACTTGTCCCTTGCTCAGGGGCGGAGCTACAGTGTCCTTCGGGGGGGCCCCGGCCCCCCCGAGAATTTTGGAATAGGACTAGGAGCCCCTAGGACTTTTACCGAAATACTAAAATTAGGTCGCATACAACATTATAACAAATATTTATAGGTGGCGTGTTGGTTGAGTAACTAATCTGTCAACCCCCAAGTACAGGGTTCGAACCACACATACACTGAATGGCTAATAATTTCCGATCCCACTTTCATTTTTTAATAATTCCTGTCAGTCCTTACAATTCTCGGAACTCCCATTGCTTTTAATAGCAAAAAAAAATCAAAAAGTGAAACCCTAAAGCCTAGATAATCCCAATTCCCAGAGAACAACTGTTGCCGCTGCCCGCTAGCCCTCTACTCCCTACTACTGTTGCCGCTAGCCCTCTACTGCCCGCCCCTACTGCTTGATTTTCAATTTTCACCCTAGCATATCTGTTTCATTCGATCGGCCAGTAACAGGTGAGTGCCTTTTCATGCTACCTTTTTGCATTATGTTCCAACTTTCCTGCACAAAAACCTAGGCTTTCTACCTTTCCATGATTTTATCCCTTCCTTGCTAGTTTGTTTTACACGCACAAACCATGAAAAAGGAAGGAAAAGAATGATGGAATTTGTCTTCTTTTGGGACTTGGTGATGTTTTGAGATAGATAATTATTAGTCAAAGGGGGAATAATTCCCACGTCAAAATTTATTTTTTTAATCACAATGCTAATGGTGATACTGATAGTATGATATTAATCGAAAAGTTTATTTACTATAGCAAAAATATTTTATTATACTATAATTAGTTTTCTTATGTTATGTGCGTTCATATTTTTCTTTTAGTGAATATGAAGAAAAAACAAAAAACAATGGATTCATTCTTTCCAAAGGTGTCGGTACAAGCTATTGATCCTTTAGAGAGAGAAGAAGACAAAGAGGAAGAAGAAATTTCACATCCATCAAGTGGTACTCAGGATCCTCCTCCCACTTCAACAGTTACCAATCCATCTTTCTCTATAGTTGAACGTGATCCTGGTTTACGCAAGCCAATTTGGACATATCCACATGACAAACATGATGAGATAAGGCGGGCATATTTGACAAGCGGTCCTAACCGAGTTCGACTTCCTAATTTTCCTCAAACTCAGTATGGTGATCATTTTCGCAGCTTCCAGCCTTCATGGTATGATCAATTTCATTGGATTGAATATTCAGAAACAAAGGATGCTGCTTATTGTCTTCATTGCTATCTCTTTGCTGAAAAGCCAACCACTAAATCTGGTTGGGATGCATTTACACATGGAGGTTTTCGAAATTGGAAAAAGGTTGGTGGACTGGCTTGTTCTTTTCGTAAGCATATTGGGGATGGCCCGAATTCTCATCATAATAATGCCGTGAGAAAGGGTGCTGCTTTGCTACAACAATCTGGCCACATCGACAAAGCAATGGAGAGACAAACATCTGAAGAAGTGCAGAAGAATATAACCCGTGTGAAAGCTTCAATAACTATTGCTCGTTTGTTGGCACTGCAAGGAGTCGCTTTTAGAGGTCACGATGAGACTGAAGAGTCAAGTAATCGTGGCAACTTTATTGAGTTTCTTCAACTTCTAGCTGATCACAATGAAGAAATAGGTCGTGTGGCATTGGATAAAGCTCCACCTTATGCGAAGTACATATCTCATGAGATTCAGAAGCAAATTTTGCATGTTTTGGCTAAGAAGGTACGAAATCACATCTTTGAAGAAGTTGGAAATTATAAATATTCTATCATTGTGGATGAGGCTAGTGATGAAAGCAGTCATGAGCAAATGGCTATTGTTCTTCGTTTTGTTGATGCCAATGGGTTGATACAAGAGCGCTTTTTTGATATTGTTCATGTGGAAAATACAACATCGAAGACATTGTATACTGCAATTCGCTCGATTCTTTCATTCTATAAGTTCCCAATTCAAAATCTTCGTGGACAAGGATATGATGGTGCTAGTAACATGCGTGGTGAGTGGAATGGACTGCAGGCTTTATTTTTGAAGGACTCTCCTCAGGCCTATTATGTACACTGTATGGCTCATCGTCTCCAGTTATCATTGGTTGCAGCTGCTAAGGAAGTATATTGGGTACATGAGTTTTTCAGGAACTTATCATTTATTATAACTGCAGTTACTGGTTCTTGTAAGCGGCAAGACCAGTTAGAAGCTGCAGAAGCAGCCAAGATTGCAATTCAGCTAGCGGCGGGTGAAATTGAAACAGGAAAAGGAGCTAATCAGGTTAGTACTTTACAACGACCTTGTGATACTCGTTGGAGTTCACATCTAAGATCTATATCTAATCTTATCAAGTTGTATGGTTCAACTTGTAAAGTTTTGGAGAACATAACAAAAGATGGATGTAGCTCCAATGCTAAGTGGGATGCTACTAGTGCTTTGGAAAGAATGAAGTCGTTCGATTTCATCTTTATTTTGTTTTTGATGAAGGAAATACTGAGCACCACTGATATTCTTTCTCAAGCTTTGCAACGGAAGTCCCAAGACATTTTCAATGCAATGATACTGGTGGAGTCTACAAAAAAGCTCTTGAATGAATTCAGGGATAAAGAGTGGGATTCTTTGCTAGCAAAAGTCGTAGGGTTTTGCAAGCAATATGATATTGAGGTTCCTGATCTTAGTGCTCCATTTTTCAGAGGTCGATCTATTCGAAAGAGAGATGTTACAAATGAACATCATTATCATTATGATGTATTCAATGCTGCTATTGATGTTCAGATGACAGAATTGGGGTCAAGATTCAATGATAGAGTGGTTGAGTTGTTGAAGCTTAGCTCAAGTTTGAATCCTAGAGATGGATTTAAAACCTTTGACATTGATGCTATTTGCAAGCTTGCAAGAGAGTATTATCCTCTTGATTTTTCAGATGATGACATTGATACATTGAAGTTCCAGTTGAAGATGTTTCAGGTTAATATTCCTAATTATCCTTCTTTGGAGAAGCTATCATCTATTGCTGATCTATGTAAGGAGTTAGCAAGTACAAGGTTGGGAAAGGAATACAGCCTTATTGATAGACTGATTCGTCTATTATTGACTCTTCCAGTTTCCACTGCTACAGGCGAACGTGCATTTTCAGCTATGAAGATAGTGAAGAATAGACTGCGAAACAAAATGAATGATGATTTTCTTGCTGATAGCTTAGTTATTTTCATTGAACGAATGATAGCTAAGAATTTCAGATTAGATGATATATTGAGTGATTTTGTAGATCTCAAAGAACGTCGTGTACTTTTCAAATAATTATTTTTATACATTAATTTTTATTTTTTAATTTCGGCCCCCCCGACCTTGAAATCCGAGCTCCGCCCCTGCCCTTGCTGCTGAGAACAGGTTTGGAAAGCTATGAGAGAGAGTATGATTAGGAATCCATCTATCTAACCAGAAAGAAATAGACGATGCATCGCCTGGGCGAATCACTGTAACATTCCAGAAATTAACATTGTTACTTACAATGAGCTTCCAAATTGATCTCCTATAAGGCATATGTGAGGTATAGAGATTCCAACAATTGATGGGGTAGTCAAATTTGAAACAAATAAGATACCTCCACCAATCATTTGGGTTATTATGGAATCGCCAGACCCACTTTGCTAAAAGGGCTGCATTAAGTGTTTTGAGGTCTTTTAGCCCCAGCCCGCCATTTGACTTTGTAGCCTTTGTTAGCTCCCATCGTACAAGGTGAGGTTTGTCATGTTCTTCAGCACCGGACCACATGAATCTTCTAATGATCTTTTCCATTCTTCCAATAATATGTATAGGAGCTAGGAGTAGAGAAAGATAATAGATGCACATGCTTGCAAGTGTGCTCTTGATCAGGACAATTCTTCCTCTGAATGAAAGGAATCGCCCTTTCCATGAAGAGAGACGTTTGGTCAATGCATCAATAACTGGTTTCCATGTGGTGATAGAGTTAGGGTTGGCACCCAAAGGGAGCCCCAAGTAAATTGTTGGAAGGCTACCAATCTTGCAGCCAAATACTCTTGCCAACTCTTGTACATTCTCAACATTGCCAACTGGAAGAAGTGTGGACTTGGATAGGTTGATCTTAAGTCCTGAAATTACCTAAAAGCATAAAAGTGCTGCTCTCAGGTGCAGAACTTGGTCTGTATTGGGGTCACAAAAAATAAATGTGTCGTCTGCATAGAGAAGATGAGTAACTTGACCACTTTCTGATGTTGGGTTCATAGAGTCCAAGATGAGAGAGAGACATTCCATAACTATAATGAATAGGAAGGGAGATAAAGGATCCCCTTGTCTTAAGCCACGTTGGTTCTTGAAATAACCTTGAGCCTCGCCATTTACTAGCACCGAGAAATGAGGAGTAGTAACACATGACCGTAGCCATGAAATCCAACGAGTGCCAAAACCCATCTGCTGCATCGATGTAAACAGAAAGTTCCAATTTACGTGGTCAAAAGCCTTCTCAATATCGAGTTTTAACACAATTCCTGCTCTTCCACTTCTATTGTGGGAGTCTATTAACTCATTAGCTATTAGTGAAGCATCTAAAATTTGTCGCCCATGAAGAAATGCAATATGAGATTTAGAGATTAGCCTGCCCATATTATTCTTTAACCTCCGCATAAGAATCTTAGCTAGAATTTTGTAGAAGCTGCTCACCCGACTAATTGGTCGCATGTCTCTGATATCTTCTACAACATCTTTCTTGGGAACGAGAGAAACAAAGCTGTTGTTGATAGTTGTAGGCAGTCTGGCTGTAGCCTGAAAGTCTAATAGAGCAGCCCGTAACTCAACCTTCAAGAAAGACCAACAATGAAGGTAAAAAGATATAGCAAAACCGTCTGGTCCGGGCGATTTATGTAACATCCCAAACCAAACGAAATAAATAAAATAAATTTATTCTCGATAATCATAAATTTATAAACAGAATTCTATGTCGTAAAATTTACCTCATCGACATGAAAATATATATGTCGATAAATAATAATCATATACATATATGTGATTTAAAAGGGAAAAAAATATAATGAGGCAGCAAGTATCGAACCCACTACCTAGTGTGTTTAGGTGAAACTCCATCAATTTGCCGCTAGGCTACAAGCAGACTTATTCTAATAAGATCGCCGTAAATTTAATTATTTGAACTCGGCCAGCTATAAGCGGCCAGCCAACATCAACATCACACGCTGTCGTTTGGATATAAGTGAAGCTGCAGATATGGACTTACAAGCGGCGCCCAACATTGGAATTGGGGTTTCTTCCTTCCAACGCACCTGCAAATTTGAAGGCGGCCTTCAGAAGGGAATTAATGGTTGACGTCTGGGGAGTTAAGAGGGAGGAAAGGGTGCTGGAACTGATCGTTACAAAACCCCACTCAACTCCATCTTCTTCTTCTTCGTATACATGTTCCACAACCGAACGGAAACGGGAGAACGAGAGGGGAGAAAGAAAGGGGAAAAACAATCGTCCAAGGGTCGAGTTTAGATAATAGGACCCCTATAAACTCATATATGAAGTCAGAAATCGATTTTGAACGTTGTAAGAGGTTCATCGGAGGCTCGTCGTAAATCCCGACGTCTACGTCGGCATCGCCAACTGCGACGATAATTCCGAAATTTAGTACCGATGCGTAGAGCTCGTCTCCAGGAGCATCACGGAGTCGACGGAATCGAATTCCGAGCTCAAACGAGGGAGAAACGAGGTTCGAAAGTTTGTTCATAAAATTGTACGATTTTAAGTTCCAGAGCTGTGTCTGACAGTTCGAAAATATAAGGTACTATTCGGTAATTTTCCATACTAATCTTAATCGGCTCGCAGTTTCTTCGTTTGACGTCCAAACGACGAACCGTTTGCGCCTACACGACCGTGGGAACGAGGAGAATTTTTAGGAGCCAATCTCTGGAATTTTAGAACTTAATTCCCGACTTGGAATCAGCTAAATTAAGGTGTGTGGGGATTAAGAGGACCTTAATTATTGCATCAATTATTTATGCTTGATTTGCATATTTGGATGGATGGATTACTGTGGGTGATGAATTATTTGTTGATATGATGATTTGGTGATTATTCTTGATTGTTATGAATTTTACGGTGTAAATATCGGTATTTGACGAGTTTCCCCGTAAAAATGAATAGTTGGGTTTATTGAGTATAAAACTGATCTAAGAGATTTTTGTTTGTCTATAATGGTGTTGGAGCAGATTGAGCAGAAGGTTTTACTTGAAAATGGTTTGCGGATTAAAAACTGCATAACGGTGAATTTTACGAAAAGCTCGGTAAAAACGTGTTTTATTTATCTTTAAGATTTGGATCACTTTAAAATGGTCAGTATGGATTATTAAATGGGTTGTGGTCTGTAAAGGGTAAATTAGACCGTTGGTGGAGTTTTTATCTTTAAAAAGGTAAAAATGAGCTTAATACGAGATTTGCGATAAATACCGCGTGTAATATTATTTTCATGGTTTTGAGCTGTTGAAAAAAATATAAAAACTGGACAGACCTGTTGTAGGATGATAAATGAAGGTTCTTGTATTTTTTGGAGATTTTCGGAGTTACCGGTTGGTTAGAATTTAAATTATCGTAAAATAATGGTTAATACAAAAATTTTGAGATTTTATTCTCTAAATGGTTGTTTATGATCAGAACTGGATTAAATGGTTTTTGGTGTCAATAAAATAATTTATATGGATTTTATGAGGATTTTAACAAAGGAAAATGAATTAAAAGTATTTTCACCGCATACCGGTTATTCATGATTATTTTGAACTGAGGTTATTATATGAAGTTGTGTGATGAATTTTGGATGAGGAATTATGATCTAGAACTATTGAGTATTGTTACTGAAGGATGATGATAATTTATGTGATTCGAGATTGTATGACGGATTGGATTTCGAGAATGTCGAGTTGAAAACCGACATGAGATAAGTATGGATTGGGAATCAGTGGGATGACATTGATTCCTGGATTGATTGAGATGATGATGAGTTGATGAGATGAGAAACATGAGATCCATTTGGATTGGGAACTCAATGGGAATGCATTGATTCCTGAATTGGTTTGATGAAATGTTTGACGTGAGATATGCATGGACCAGTTAATCAGTGGGACTGCACTGATTCTGGATCGATTATGCATGGACCGGTTAATCAGTGGGACTGCATTGATTCCGGATCGTGTGTGATGGACGAGAGAAATGGAATTGTTTGATTCGTGATCATATTAATTCACATAGACGTAGAAAGGGCCTGCACTTTCACCCCCAGATGATTATGGGATTGGGTAGACTTAGCTCGCTTCTGCGAGTGTTGTGGTTGCATGAGCACCACGGATGATGATTTGCTCGAGCGGGGGTAAGTGTATGGTGACCTTGGCGCCATTAATAATTAACCGGAATTTTCACATCATGCATTGATTATGTGTTCGTGAAATTAAGTGATTATCTTATTGGATAAATTGATTTGGTGATGATTAGTTGGTGGATTCGATAATTTGATCGGTAATTTATATATGATGATTTAAGATGGCATCTAGAGTAATAATTTATGATTGATTATGATTGTTTGATTAACTGATTGCGGTCCCAAAATTAGGTCGTGGGAAAGATCCACACACACAGCTTAGTTGCTGACCCACTTCTGTTCAGTTTCTTACAGGTTTGAATGAATTGAGAGAAACTCTGGCACTGCACAATGATTGATGGAGGATTGGTTTTGAACTTTTCCCAGATTTTGAATTGACTCTCGTTTATGTTTTATGAGTCGATGATTTGGGTATTGCATAGTAGATGGTTCCGTAATGAGCATAGTAGTGAATGACACTCTGATTTGGTTTACATAAAATAAATGAACTAGATCGAGTTGATGTATAGTATATGATGAGTAATTTGAGAATTGATTGTTGTGATTTTGGATTAAATTAATGTAGGCATGTATATTATCAGTGGTAAAAAGTTGAGTTTTGCGTAACCCCGATAGAGATTCCGTTGTGCGGGTGAACCATTGGTTCAACCCATGAGTTTTAGGGTGGGGTGTTACAATTTATCTCTGTCACAGCTTTTTAGAGCCTTCCATATCTCTTCCTCAGTGATATCTTGCTCTAGTGTGTCAGCTTCAATGGTGGAAATATGATTGTAATGCAATGAGTAGGGGAATGGTCTGTTGACACTCTCTTCCGTATAAAGAGAGACATAGTAATTGACATTAGCATCGGCTAGTGTTGCTTGACCCTCGTAATTGATTCCTCGCACTGTGATTTTGTCGATGAAGTTTCTCCGCCGGTTACTGTTAGCGACTTTGTGAAAGAATGAGGTATTTAGGTCGCCCACCTGTAACCACAATTCTCTCGACTTCTGTCGCCAACTGATTTCTTCATGATGTAGTACTTGCTCAAGATCACATTTAAGATGACAACGTTCCATCCTTTCATCGTCGTTGAGAGTTCCCAACTCCTCTTTGTTGTCCAAAATTCGGATCAAGTTGAGTTGTCTATTCTTGGTCTCGTCAATTCTTCCAAAAGTAGTACGATTCCATTCCTTGAGTTTAGCTTTTATACATCTCAATTTAGATGCGAAGGAGAAGATGGGTTGTGGCTGAAGTTGTGCTTCTTTCCACCATGCCTCAGCAGTTGTGTGGAAATCATTATGTTGCAGCCACATATCCTCGAAACGGAATGGTCTCCGGATGATAATGTGATCTCCACAGTTCAGAAGCACCGGATTATGGTCAGACAAGATCCTTGTAAGAGCTGTCTTCAAAATAGAAGAAAAGTTAGCATCAAAATTAGGCGATATGAGGAAGCGGTCGAGGCGTGACATTATTGGACTTTGTTCCTGGCTGCTCCATGTATAATTGGCACCATTGAGAGGTAGGTCAATGAGATTGTGGTCTTCTATGAAGTCATTGAAGAGGGAGTTATGATGTCCATTTGCTCTGCTGTTTGTATCCTCTGCAAAGCGTACCAAATTGAAATCCCCTCCAATGCAGTGTGGCAGAGACCACCGTTGGCAAAGTTGAGATAGCTCTTTTAAGAATTGTATCTTCGCGGGGAGTCTTTGTGGACCGTATGCAGAAATAAAAACCCATTTGAAATTGGTTGAATTGATTTGAAATACGCAAGCAATCGAGTGATCTCCTATGTGGTGATCCATCAAAGTAAGAGAATGAGTATTCCACAGGACGAGTGAACCTGCAGAAGCCCCATTTGAGTTCTTGAATAATGATGCATAGCGGTAGCCCCCTCCAATTTCTCTGATGAAAGTTTGGTCAATAGACTGAGATTTGGTTTCAAGGAATCCAATCAAATCTGGCTTCCACTGCTGAAGATATTGTTTTACCTTGCCTCTCTTGGTGCGGCCACAGAGGCCTCTGGTATTCCGGCTTATAATTTTAATTGACATCAAGAGGAGATATGGTGGAGCCAAATCTGTCTATTCTAGACCTTTTCTGCGACTCCTTGAAATTCACCGCGAAAGCTAATTTTTTCAATTCTCTAGCGGTGCGGGTGTTGTCGCCTTCAACGTTTGAATCGAGTGCTGCTTCTGAGACCACATGCAAAGCTTCTTTCTGGGAGCCATTTAGTGTTACTCCTATCATCGCCACGACTTCTATGCTTGTCGCTTCCAGGCGCTGCAGTGTTTCTTCCCCCAATGAAATGATTTCCATCGTTGGTGGTTGCAGAGGTATGAGGGGGATATAGCTCGGATCAAGGTCAATGGGTGGTGTTGGCGGATGAACAAGGATAAAGGTACTGGCGTTGGATGGGGCAAGAGGGGTATCCGAATGGGTGATTGGAGAGAGTGGTTGGCCGGGATCTAAATCGAGGGGAGAGGGATGCGGGGGGTGTTCGGCGAGTGAGGGCGACAGAGGAAGATGTGAAGCGGCGGTTGGATTTTTCTGGTGGCGGTGGCGGTGTGGGAGATTGTCGTTTGGTAAAATAATTATTTGTGATTGTGGAATTGGGTTGGGTGATATTTCCGAATGCAGAGAGGTTGTGGGCTGGGGCAGAGAAACGTTTTGGTTAAGTGGGCTTTGTTGCAACTTTTGGACTTCATTGTTGATTTTGGGTAAGTGGTATCAGAGCCTTTGGTTGCGGTTTTGGGAATTTGGCGCTGAACTGAAACTTGGTTTGGTGGAGGAATCGCTTTGGAGTTGACTTTGGGTAGTTGTGATTTGGTCTCGCTTGTTTGGTGAGAAGTTTGGTTGGAGTTTGCTTGATAGTAAGAATGGTTGCTATCAGTATGAAGATTGAGAAGTTTACCGGAAAAAACAGTTTCAGTTTGTGGCAAATCAAGATGCAAGCACTATTGAAACAACAGGGTTTGTGGGCTCCGTTGTCTGGAAAATCGAAGAAGGAAAGCATAGATGAAGAAGAGTGGATTACTTTGGAGGAGAAAGCTCACTCTACAATCTTGCTTTGTTTGGCTGATGACATCATTACCGAGGTTGCTACTGAGAAGACTGCTGCGGGTTTGTGGTTGAAGCTGGAAAGTCTATACATGACAAAGTCTTTAACCAACAAGTTGCATATGAAGCAACGTTTGTTCAGTTTGCGTATGGAGGAAGGTACATCTCTCATGAATCATCTAGATCAACTCAATACTATCTTGTTAGATCTGCGGAATATTGATGTTAAAATAGATGATGAGGATGCTGCCTTAATTCTGTTAGTATCTTTGCCACGGTTGTATGAGAATTTTGTGGATTATTTTATTGCTGTGAAAGATAGTTTGTCTCTGGAAGATGTCAGATATGCTCTACATACTAGATAGGTTCGACATAAGGCATCTGGTTCAGGTTCAGAAAATCAGGCATCTGGGTTGGCTGCTACTAGTAGTAGGAGACAACAATCTGGTAATAGGAAGGCGAATACAAATTCGAATTCTGCTGGTTTGAAGGATGATATTTGTCATTACTGCAAGGAGAAAGGACATTGGAAATTTGATTGTCTTAAACTGAAGAAATATCAGGAGAAGAAGGAATCATCTGCTGCTGTGGCGGAAGAAACTAACTCTGATTCTGAAGATGGTTTAGCCTTAGCAGTGAATGAACAGGTACATCATCAGGATGTGTGGTATATAGATACTGCAGTTGATTATCATATGTGTCCAAGTAGGGAGTGTTTTTCAACTTATGAGCAGATAGATGGAGGACATGTTTCTATGGCCAATGGTGCTATTTGTAAGATTGTTGGAAGAGGCTCCATCAGGATGAGAACACATGATGGTTTGAACAATGTTAGACATATTCCAGAGATGACTAAGAATCTGATATCTTTGAGTCTACTCGACAGCAAGGGTTTCAGTTTCAAAAGTGAAGGTGGAGTGTTGTCTGTCTACAAGGGTTCTAAGGTGATTTTGAAAGGTATCAAACGGGGTGCCTTGTATAATCTACAAGGTTCTGTTTTGACATGCTCTATTGGTGATAAGTGCACCAAGTTGGTTCTGAATGGCAAGTCTCAACATGGGTTGGATTTGCCGAATGGTTTGAGTTGTTGACCGCCCTTAGGGGCATTTGGAGGCAGGGGAGATTCTGGTACAACTGATTTGGAGGAGTTTGGTACGTTTGGCAATTTCGATTGTGTCTGAGTTTGGCGATTTGCATCGCATTTGAGTTTGGCGGTTTCGATCGCGTCTGAGTACATCTGGCAACTTTGGTTGCGTCTGGTACATCTGGTATTTGAGAGAGAATTCAAGTCAAGGTGGAGATTGTTAGAATATGACTTGAATTTGATTTGAGTTTGTTCTGTGTTTTAGGCCTATTCTATTTGGGTTTGGGATTGGGTTTTGTTTGACCTTTTTCCTTGTAGGTTTGGAAAAGGTGTTTGGTTTTCTGTTTGGGATTAGGAGAAGAGTTCTATAAATACTCTTCATCACTCTACTCTGTTGTAAGGTCAGTCAGGTTAGTTTGTTTGGTTTGTCCATTTGAAATTTGGTTTGTAACCTGTACTCTCCTCAAATCAGTGAAATTTGTTCTCCTCTGCCCGTGGATTAGCTAACACACATTGTGTTAGTGAACCACGTTAAATTTGTGTTCGTTCGTGTTGGTCTAGATTATCGATTGCACGCTTCTGTTCTGACAATAATTGACAAGGAAAATGTTTGGTGACACCTAAAGAGTTACAACATCAAATTCACTCATTTTTGCATTCATTCATGTAAATTTGTGTTTATTCAGGCCATATTGGTTTTACTCATGTAAGAGTGGTAGTTATTCACGCAAACAGTAATGATTATTCACACAACATGGTGTTTATTCACACATATTGTTATTTATTCATTTTGTTGGAAAATGATTTTAAAATTTTAAAATATATAAAAATGAACGTCATTTTGTATATTATGATCAATCAAACTCATTTAAAAAATGAAAACAAAATTTTATTTCCATAAAATATGGTCAATACAAAATATCAGGGAAACAAAAATGGAAAATTTTGGCTTCTATTTGCATGAATAATCATAAGTATCAGATGAATTAGCACAAAATTACATAAACGATCATAAATTGCATGAATAAACAAAAATTTTCATGAATTAAGTGTTTTGCGCGTCTCTTTACATAAATTCTATAAAAAAAACCTTTTAGTTAAATGACATTCATTATATTTTTCTTCGTCCCTTATAAAATATTGATAGAAAAATACATGAAAGAAGTAAAAACTAAAGCTTTTTATTTCTTAACAAAATATTTTTTACGACTATTTCTAAGAATAGCAATGATTTTGATTGTTAGCATAAATGACACTGAATAAACAGGTATAGTAATAAGAGGAATTCTAAAATGCTCATAATCATTAACCACTGATACATTTAGATAAAAGTTAAATTTGTATCATAATATTGAAGGTATATGTTCAATTTATATCATAAAAGAATTTGTCGTAACGTGAATTTACAAGAAGTCTAGAAAATTGAAATGATAAAGTATAAATAGAGAAATTGCTTAGGTAGATAGATTCCATAGTTTATACCCTTTTCCGCAACAGCAACAAATTTTAGCAGCAGAAGCAACTTTTTACGGGTCTAGATAAATTATCTCTGCCATAACAGAGGCCCGACTGAATTGAAGCGAGTCCTTGAGCAAGTCCAATCCTCCATCAACCAATATCGGCTTGATGCTCATTCTCTCCAGGGCCGGCGAATTCGAGAGCAGAAACTTTATGCAGTCGAGTTCAGGTTGAACTCCAGAGATGCCAACTAGCTTCACTGATCGCAGTTGGAGAAACAGACTAGTCCAATGATCATCTTCCCAGGAGCTGGTTATTGTTCTTCCACCACCAGACTGTTCTTCCGGTCGAGCCTTAAAAGTCAAGTTGTTGGATATCAGGAAAAATGTAGCAGATGATTGAAAACAGGAAAGTCTGGATTTAGTAGTAGTACGAAGAACAAACAGCTTACCGTCATCTCTACTTCTTGCAGATTAGGTGAACTTTTCAGGAGGCACAGAGCAGCAGCACTCTCGTCCCTATCGTTGAAGTTTACGCGTATCGAAAGGTAATTCAGATCGGTACATGGTTTTGGCAGCCTGGTTGGGACGTTTCCCATGGCCAAATACTGAAGAAAAGAGAAAAGATGAGGCGAAATGGTTGCATATGAAATGTAAGTGCACCTAAGCCAATTCTATGTTTCAGTGGTAGAAACAAAAACTCTTGACAGAAGCATCCATAAGAAAATCACTCTGCATAAATGAAGGGGTCGTTCGGACAGCGAAATGTCAAAATGGGTATATTGTTAAGAATGATAGCTTCAGGAATAGGTATATTGTCAAAATCTATTGCTTGGACAAGTCACAAGTGATTCTTTTTTTATAATGGTGACTGAGATTTTTATTAACAGAAGGAAACGAAAAGAACATGAAAAGACTAAGGAGCTGCAGTAAGTCACAAGTGATTCTTAGAAGCGGATATGTTGTCAAATACATTGCTGTAACACACCCTAATACTTTTATAGTCTAACTGTAGACTGTATGCACAATCCACCATTCCACCCTCAGAAATGCATAAAATCCAAAGAGCCCTGAGTGAATACGCGTCGACAATCTATTTGCAGAACATTCTAAGGTGTACTAAGTAGTAGGGAGGGGTAATGATTACCGTGAGAAAGTAACTCTGAACCTCTAGCCTTCGTATACAAGGAAGATTAGCAAAGAAACTGAGCAGTTTACTCGAGCTTCCACCCAGCGCCACGTTCCGTTCATTTTTCAGGTTCTTGTACAACCCAATGGAAACAAGAGTCAACTGAAAAGTATGCTCAAAACTCACATCATCAAAGACACCACCAATATCAAAGAACTGCAGGTTTGGTGCATTGATCTTGAGTTGACTGAAACCATCAAAATTCATGAGAGCTAGCCTCTCGAGCAAAGGGCAATTAGTAATTAGATCCTCAAACGCATCCTGTGCAAGAGTGACATGTTGCAGATCAAGACTCTTGAGATTACCAAACCCCTTGAAACGCGAAGGCGGTCTCAGCAAACAATTGAACAGCTCCAAGTGGATTAAATTCTGATAAGAGAACAGACAACATGGAATCTCGTACCGAGTCCCTTTCCATATCTCGAGGATGAACTCCTTGATCGAGCGGCTCGACAGATGGAGAATCCACCGGTTAATGTCGGTAGCACCTACCAATTCACGGTGGGAGAGCTTAAAACTTGTCAATGGCTCACCTGTGGTGTAGCAGGACGTGATCAACAACGTTAACTAGTTTGTTCTTGATATGGGCCTGATCTTGAGAAGGAGATGCAATGCAGTTGTTGTCAAACACAAGATTGGGATTTTTCGCCCAGTTGTACCTCCATTTCCAAGACAAGGCACTCGTTCTCACAGCATCTCTAATGGAGAGCTGTGACAGAATTTGGTCCAGAACACGCTTAGGCAAGCTGCTTAATCTGTCTAGCTCTACCCAGTTTCACAAGGAAACTTTGGTGGTTCTCTATGCCTCTGAAAAATCAGGAACAAACACAAAAAGGGAAACCAAGTTCACTACTTTTCTTCTGGAGATAGAAAACCCATACTATAGAAATGAAGTTCTCATCAACAAAAAGCGAGTAACAGGAACCCTAATGAGTTACATTCCCAAATTCAGAGTCAAAACCCCGTATTTTAACCCTATGAGTTCATCAATATTTGACGACCACACAACTTAACCGGTGGATGATTAACAGAATACTACCATCAAAACAAATCATCAGGCGCGACCGGGAACCGCGGTTTTTTGGATGAGAAACCCACCATTCTTTTCGACTCTGGCATTCTCGAGCAGACCCATCAGCGCAAATCTCTGCGACATGAAGCAGCATTCTCGAGCAGACCCACCATTCTTCGGGAATGGAGTTGTGTAGCGAAGAAAAGGATCGATGATCGAACGAACGAGGGAGACAATATGTTGCGTTTTGTAGGTGAAGAAAGAAAATAACGAATCCCCCCCCCCCCCCCCCACAAATTTTTTTTTTTAGGAACTCCACCCCCAAAATTTTAATGTTCAACTTAGTTGTTATTTGTCGCCCGACAGATTTACTATTTGTCGTCTACAAATTTGAAGCAAATGACATTTTTGCCCTACACCCACAACTGTCACTCACAGCATCCTCCCACTGTCCCACAGATCTCAGCTGGCCGACCTCAAACCCAACACCTTCACGACCAAAACCTCACTTGCGATTACTTCCCTTCATCTATCGGCAGACCACTAATTCCTATATATAACTAATTTCTCATTATAACAATTGGTTGCTTTCCTTTTTCCCTTTCTAACTATGTAAATATAATTACTCGTGGTAATGGGTGGGAATCAATAAAGGAGTATTAAATCACACGCTTACTCCACATTTAATCTGATTTGATAATCCGTTAATTACTTCAATATATATTTTTATTTTATTAGTTTCCGCCCAAAAAATAGAAAACAATTACCATGATAAAGAACTTCCAAAATCAATGCGTACATAAATAGCAATTATCGCAAATCATAATTTTTAATTAACTTATAAATAATCAAAAACTGATTTTTTGACATGTGAAAAACTTATTTTTTGAAGAAAAAAAGTTCGCCGACGGCAACCGTCCGCACGTCGGCGACAAACCCCGTCCAAACGTGGGCGACGGTGCCCGTCCCAACGTGTGTGTCAGACCCCATCCGTAGGCCCGCGTCGGACGGACCCCGTCCGATCGTCTGCGGCGGACCGCGCCTCACCGTCCTTTCTCCTTCTTCGAAACCTGCCTCACGGTACGTCTGGTCGCCAGATTTGGACTAAGCTTCACCTTCCGATTGTCGGCGTCGGACAACGTTTGTAGGCCTGATCGACCTTTATTTTTGGAGTCCAATAACAAACAAACATGACTATTGAGCTAGTTCGGATGGGAGTAAGCGGTGGCAATGTTGGCTTGCTTGCCGTTGCGGGGTGGCTGGTGGCGGGTGGGAAGAAGCAACGTGAGGAACAAAGAAAAAGATAGGTTTGGCTTTTGGCGAATCCGACGAATCTACTTTTTCCTATATTTGGCAAATCTCAATTGAAAAGGTAAGGGCAAAATTGTTATTTTGTTTTAAATTATGGGCGGCAAATAGTAATTTGTCGAGCCGCAAATAGTAATTCACATTTTAAACCATCTCCACAATTCATTCTTTTTTTTTTTTGTCATAGATAATAAAGTATCCAATAGTTAAAGAACAACACTCAACCAAACGCGGCGGCAGTCGACAAATAGTCGAACTGCCGATGCAAGAGTCTTTTGAGCCACTAAATGAGCGGTCCTACTAAACCCGCGAGGGGTAAAAGTACATTCAAAGAACGAGAATGACGAGCGTAGAACTCGGATTTCCTCCAACAATGCACCCCCATATCATGATCCGTCTCTCTCGCGCGAACTCGGCGTACCAAGAGTTGACAATCCGACAGAAATTCACACCAAGAAAACCATGAGTTAAACACCAGAAAATTGCATCACGTAATGCCAGTAATTCCATTAGAAACTTATCAGAGATACTTGAATAGTGTTTACCAAAGGCAAATAACAATGCCCCATTCTTTGTAAATCCCGCAAAACCAATAGCGCCACCAGCACCGCGCTTCCATGCCTCGTCAAAGCGTACCAGAGCTCTTCCTGGTGTGCATACCCCATTCGATACCGTTCGTGTAGGGGAACTAGTTACAGCCAAAGCTCATCGACCAATTGCAACTCCATTGTGCAGAGACATGGGGGCAGTCGCATTTTGGCACTCATCTTCTTCCGCCTTAAACTGTCGTAGCAAAGTGATAGAAACCTGTATATCAGGTTCTATCGGATTAACTAGGATTGGGAGAAATGAGGCCAATCACCGAGGTGGTGATCGACTGTAGTAGGATTATAGGAAGAAGAAGAGTCGAAGAATGGAAGAGGAGAGGGAAGGAAGGCTGCGGCGGCAGCAGAGGAGGGGAAGAGAGGGGTCGGCTAGAGTGAGGGAAAGAGAGAGAGAGAGAGAGAGAGATTAGGCAATGTAATTAGGTTTAATCTTCTGCTTAACCTTGACCTAACTCTCTAAAATGGTTTATATACTAAACCACAATTCCTACTGACTACCCAAACTCATTACTCTCTCCCAATAATTCCGAAATGTCCCAACAAATCCCCCAACAATAATAATTCAACACATAAGTTCAAATGCAGAAAGAATGTAAATCGCGCTTTCTATCATCCCCGCCTTCTTTAGAACAACCTTGACCCCAAGGTTGTTAGTCGATCGCCCGACCATCCGCCCCAAGGTCCGCTGCCTCGTCATCGGCCTCATCCTCCCAGCGCCCCACCAACATCATTAATTCGGGCCTCGAACACTTGTGTCTTATAGTGAACAGCTCATCGTAGTTGAAACACTTTCCTTCTCGCCTCTTCTGCTCGATCTCCGCTGAGCTCGGTCTGAAAAAACCCTTAGGTGGGGTCCTTGGTCCTGGCCAACCCCCCGACGATGAACCTCCGGATGCAGCGCCAAATCCACTACCCATCGAGTTGAGGTTGTTTCCTCCTCCGTTGCTAGCGGTACTCAAGTTGTTCCCACCTCCTGACCGAGGATAGCGGCCTATAGCGCTCCTCCAGCTCGCCAGTTCTTCCTCCTTGTGACCTACAAGACGAAAAGCAGCCCTTAGAGTATCTGGCTCAAATATCTTGACCGCTGCCGCGATCTCCGGCTTCAAGCCAGCCATGCATAACCCCACCAAGGTTTCCTCTGGGACCCCCCTTGCATTGGTTCCCCAGCTTGAAGAACTCCGTTCGAAACTCCGCTACGGACCCGGTCTGACGAAGCTTGGCTAGCTGCTCTGGAGCCCAGCCCTCGGATTTACCAAACTGACAACGAAGCTCCTCCTGGAATAGCGGCCAAGTGATCAGTGTCCCAGCAGCGACACACGACCTCTCCAACCACTCCCACCAATGTAGCGCGTCACCCTCTATGTAGAAAGACGCCAGGTGCGCCTTCCTCTTCTCCCGAGTCGGGTGATTCTTGAACCATCGCTCAACACCGTATAACCATAGCCCAACATCCTCCTCACCGTTGAATTTCATAAATTCGATGGTCGGGGGTTTGGCTCGGAACACCAACCCATACTCATCTTCATGAAAGCGGTTGTAATTGTCGTACCTGCCACCACCAGCTGACCTTCCTGGATAACCTCGATATTCTGGCATCTCTCTTGATTGGACCCAGTCATACCCATCATCCTCAGGATATTGCTCGTACCCAGGCGGCCCATCCTCTCCCCCTGGTGAAACGAACTGAGGCACCATGGTACCTGAGGACCCCGCCCTTCCTCTCCCTAGGCTGACGGCCCTGCTGCCCTCACCGGTTCGCGGAGACGCGTTTCGGCTGGGGTCAATTCCGTTTCGACCGTACATGGTCCACCCGGTTCCGGTTCGACCAGTTCATGGCTCCCCGACCGGCTTCCTCCGATCTCCCAACCACGCCCGACCGATTAGCCCGACCCAGCTCGCCCCCCTCATGACTCGGCTCCGAACCCAGCCACCCGAGCTCATTGGGCTCTCCGGTTCGCCTCGGCCCGTCGACCTGATCTCTTGAGCCCAGTAGCCCATAATCCCACTCATGCCCCACATTCTCATAGCCCGGCAGTTTCCCTGTTTCATGGATCGCGGCAATCTCCTCCGCCGTCGGGGTCGGTAGTAGGCCCGCGACTTCCCTAGGCTCGCTCTCCATCTGGCTCAGTTGCGCCTGGAAAGCACGGCTTCGGCCAGATGCCGCCACCATCGCACCTCCCGCCGCCTCCTGGCTCCTCGACGATGTGGCTTCCCCTGCCGGCAGCAGCTCGGCGGCGCTCGCCGCCGTCACCGCCTTCTCCCCCACTCTGGTCGCCGCCTCCTTTGGCCCAGTCGACGCTTCCTCCACTTCCTCCTCGGCCGAGGACAGCCCTAGGAAGGCGGCGATCTTCTGCTGCTGCGCCTGGACCCCCAGCAGGATCCTCATCATCGCATCTCTCTCCTCTTTGGCCGCGGCGGCCGTGACCTGCAGCTCAAACTGCACCTCCGCCAGGTTACGGAACGAGTCATTGAGAGTCTTGTTGTCTGTCAAGTCTTCCATCTCGCCGTCTCGCGGCGGTTCCTCCTTCGGCATGGAGGCTGTTGGCCTAGCCTCCTTTGCTCCTCCTGCAGCGATGGTCTTTGATACTGCTTCACCCGCCTTCTCCAATGCGGGCCTTCTCGGCCTTCTCTTCAGCTGTCATTGACTCGGTCTGCACCATAGTCACGTTGATTGGACTCCCCGTTCTAGATCAGTAACGGGGCTCTGATACCAAATGATAGAAACCTGTATATCACGTTCTATCGGATTAACTAGGGATTGGGAGAAATGGGGCCAATCACCGAGGTGGTGATCGACTGTAGTAGGAATATAGGAAGAAGAAGAGTCGAGGAATGGAAGAGGAGAGGGACGGAAGGCTGCGGCGGAAGCAGAGGAGGGGAAGAGAGGGGTCGGCTAGGGTGAGGGAAAGAGAGAGAGAGAGATTAGGCAATGTAATTAGGTTTAATCTTCTGCTTAACCTTGACCTAACTCTCTAAAATGGTTTATATACTAAACCACAATTCCTACTGACTACCCAAACTTATTACTCTCTCCCAATAATTCCGAAATGTCCCAACAAATCCCCCAACAATAATAATTCAACACTTAAGTTCAAATGCATAAAGAATGTAAATCGCGGTTTCTATCACAAAGCTAGACCCCTGTATTGGATGCGCTTGTGGATAGCCCAACAACGTGATTTCCAAAGACACCATAGCAAGAAGAACATATTAGCAATAGCCAACTTAGACAAATGAAATTGAAAAAATAAATGCTTCCAACATTCATCATGGGACAACCCGGTTAAGCGTTGTAGAAGAATACCCAATCATGCGAGTTCCCATAGTTCCATGGCGACTCGACAGTGCGGGAAAAGGCGGAGAATTGATTCAGCACACTCCAAACATACAGAGCATGTATTGTCTGTGATCAACATTTTGTACACCAGAACATCACACACTGGGAGGAACCCACGAACCACCCTTCACCCAAAAAACTTCAACTTCGGCGGCAGAGGCACATTCCAAAGTAGTTTCCAGAAGCATCCATCATAGGGAAGGGGAGCAGGAGGGTGTATCTTATTAAGCTCCATGGAAAGAAGTTGATACCCCGTCTTGACCGAGTACTCACCCGTATTTGAGCAATGCCAAATAAGCTTATCCGGTATAGCTTGGTCGGCAAAGGGATGGTCAGAATCAGCTCCACCGACTTTGCGGTGAATAGGCCCTACAACAAATCAACTTTCCAACAATGTGTGATAGGACAAATCAACTCGGCCACATATGTTAAAGAGAAATGAACACCTAGGAGCAGGGAAGGACAAAAATGTGGGCAAAATGACAACCACTTATCTGTAAGTATCCGGATGGCCGTGCCTGAACCAACTCGCCAGCGTAACCCCCTAGCAAGTAGATCTCTTCCCTCAAGAATTCCTTGTCAAGCCCAAGATGGTCGTCCACCTGCAGTAACGAAGAGGAAAGTATTATCCGGGTGGTACCGGGCTTTGTACAAGGCGGCTAGAGTGGACTCAGGATTTTGAAGGAGGCGCCACGCTTGCTTTGCAAGCAAAGCTTTATTGAATCGATCAAAATCCAGAAAGCCCAGGCCACACTCAAATTTACTTTGACAGACCTCCGGCCAAGATACTCAGTGTATACCGTTCTCCTTATCTTGAGCAGCCCATCAGAACCATGATAGCTGGCCATTCATCCTGCGATAAGTAAAAGCTAGAATACAAAATGTTGACATCGCATAAATTGCTGAAGCTGAGCCAACGGATTTGATGACAACTTCTTTGGCAGCAAGAAACATGGCCTTAATCTTCCACGAACGAATCCGAGCGGCAAGACCCTCCTCCAAGAAGCGAAACGTTTGCGTTTTAGACCACTGAACCTGGACTGGCAGCCCAAGGTATTTTTCCTCGGGAGATGTCACTCTTACTCCTAGGAAGGCAGCCAACACAGCTTGTTCTTGTTCAGTCATGTTAGCACTTACACAAATAGAAGACTTATGTAAGTTAACCCTTTGTCCACTTACAAACCCATACTCTTTAAACATATGGAGTAGGTGAGAGCATTCTGGGATTGTGGCTCTTAAAAAAAAGATAAGTATCATCAGCAAACGTCAAATGAGATGTGATGGGGGCACGGTGATGAATTCTTAACCCATGTAGCGCATTACTATGCAATTCACGGGTCAGTTTAGCAGTAAACGCATCAGTGTAACGAGCAAAGAGTAAATGAGAGAGGGGGCCACCTTGGCGAACACCTTGCCCGGGTTTGAAGTAGCCATAAGAACTGCCATTAATAATGACTGAGAAGCACACTATAGTTATGCAAGACTGAATCCAGCGGACCCAAATAAGGGAGAAACCGAAGGCCTGCAGAATACTAAGAAGAAAAGGCCACTCCACACGGTCATAAGATTTCTCCATATCAAGTTTTAATGTCATCCATGTATCCCGTCCTTGAACCTTAGTCTTAAGAAAATGCATTACCTCTTGGACGATAAGATTGTTATTTGTAATTGATCTCCCACGTACAAAAACATTTTTATGCAACCTAACAATATGAGGCAAGATTGTACTAAGACGACCAACTAAAATCTTTGCAATAATTTTATAAATACCTGGCAAAGACTAATCGGGTGGAGCTGCCGCATGGAGTCGCATTGTCTACTTTCGGTACCAGGGAAATCCATGTGTGGTTGAAGCTTTGGAGTAGTCTTCCTGAGGTAAAGAAAGTGTTAACAGCTGCACTTATATCGGGGTCAATCAATTCCCAATGCCCTTGAAAAAATGTTGCAGTAAATCCATTGGATCCGAGAGCTTGATAAGCTCCAATGCTGAAGACAACATGTTTAATCTCCTCCATTGACACTGCAGTCGTCAGGAGATCGTTCATCTCCACTGTCACCTTCCTCGGTAGCCCTATATGTTGAATATAAGGGGCACGATCCACATTATTAGATTTGAATAATATTTGGAAGTATGGCAGAGAAATCTATGCCATCTCTGCATCGACATGATGCACCACTCCATCGTCATCTTGAAGCCCCACCATTCGATTACACCAACGCCGCTGCAGAGTAGCAATATGGAAATACCTTGTGTTCGTGTCCCCAGTTTGCAACAAATTAACGCGGGACTTTTGTTTCCAAAACACTTCCTCTTGCTTGAAGGCCTCTGATAATTGATGCTCCATCTCCTTTATGAGCTCCCAATCTACCACCGCTACTTCTCGAGCGTCCTCAATTGCAGCTTTAAACTCAAGTATTTGTCTGGCCAAATTGGAAGTACCAAGTCTCGCCCAACTAAAAAGACCATGTCAAACACCCTAGAGTTGATTAAATGAGCGAAGTTGGAGTGTGCCTTTAATCTCCTTACACCAAGCCAATTTAATGATTTCGAGTGTTGCTGTGTTTGTTTTCCAACGCCCATCATAATGAAAACTAGTGCGGGACCGACAAGCCTGATTCATAAGCTGCAACAATAGCATTCGGTGGTCAGAATCCAAATCTGTCAAGTGTATTACCTTCATATCAGGCCAAGAGGACAGTGCCAGCTCTGCTGATCTCTTGTTAGGCTAGGTAAACAAAGAACCATGATAACCTAAGTCCACCAGACCTGCAGCATTAACAAAACCATTAAGTTGTTCTAAAGTCGCTAAGGAAGGTGTGTTACCACCCACCTTTTCAGTGGAATTGAGCAAACAATTAAAATCCCCAAGCACAAAGGTAGGAATAGAGACCGACGAGAGCAAATCAACAATCATATTCAGTTGGACCTGTCTGGTAGAGTCCTCACATGACAAGTGAACAAACACAATACGAAAAGGAGCCACATCTGGCATTGTACAATCAAACACACAAATGAAATCATCCATAAGATGCACTATACAAGAGGTTGCAGATGACCAACCTACAACTATACTACCACTACCACTAGAAGAGCTATGACAACGAACTTCTTTGAATCCTAAACTAGCAAACCTTTCCCGAACAAATCCTTCTTCCCTTCGCGTTTAACTGAGGCAAATAACACTAGGTTGAAAATGTAACACCCTACCCTGTACGTTTTGCCTAATCATATTTTTCATAGAATTGCAATGGAATTTAAAACTGGTGTTACATTAATTACAAAAATTTACCCAAATAAAATTTCGGCATGAACTACTCGCGTAGTGGGCTAACAGTTCTTGTAACCACTAGACATGCAAAATAATTTATCTGAATCCCTACATTCGTAGACATACACATACACACATAACCATATTCATTGACTTTCATAGCTATAGTCACAGTTTTCATACTCCACAACTACATACCATAATCGTCACAACTTACACAGTTGCACAAATATACACATATCATCAACTTTCCACACCTGTGGATATCTCACTCTACATCAGAAGCTAGTATGCACATGAAAAACGTTCTCAAAACATTTTTACAAAAAGGTGTAGATCACTGGCCAAAATCCCGAGTAGTCATCCAAGCACAGAATATTTGAAGACAATACCTCATTTGCCTTCAACTCCTCGTTCTGCTCACACCTATGTACTTGCTACTGCTACTGCTGATGATCTGCTTACACATAGCATAAGCAGAGGAAAAGAATAAAAGAGGGTCATGCAGTTTCCTATCACCAAGTACATGCATTTGACTTCAGAAGAGGTTGGGTTGGTTGTACTACATCTTCGTTAAAGAACTTGTTGTCGAGAGGATACTAGTGAAGAATGGTTCCTAGTCTTGTACTCGTATGTCATTGTTGAGCTTGTTCCAAAATGAGTACCTAGAAGATTAATTAAGTTGTGTATTTATTTTTGTTATATTGATGTTATATTCATGCTATGTTCATTGGAAATAATTACATTGTTTATTGTTGAAGGTCATATCGAGCTATGCATGTTATTTGAACATTTATATCATGCATGACAAGTAATATAGAATTGAATCCAAGTTGTGCTTTCTCCCTGCTAGTATACAGGTAATGCAAATATGGAACACTTACAATATTTTAAATTTGTCTGAATTTAGTACTGATGTGTTACAATTGTTATAAATTGACCTAATAGATGAGAATAGATAATTATATGAATAATGTCGACAGTGTGCTTAATGAATATCGCTTTAGCTTCTTATGCAATGCCTATGGATGCAAAAATGTAGCCTTTTGTGGATTCATTCATTAGTGTGTGAATCCCCCCCCCCCCCCACAATATTTTGTTTAAGGGTGGCGATCCTCGTATTAACCTTTGAAAGATCTATCTATCAATGAAGAATGACAAACATTGGTACCTATTAGTAGTAGTGATGGAATTAGGGGAAGTACATGTGGCTGACTCCGCACCTAAGTCAAACAAGAATGAGTTTTCTGTGATGGATATACTGAATATGGTTAGTGCACTATTAACGATTTATATTTCTGTATATTGTAGCTTTGTTTTTCTAGTAAGTAATGTTTATATATATTATGCAAATGGATTTCTTACATGAGTTATTTCACAAGTTGTACTTTGAATTGGCGAGAGGACAAAAGATGTGCCAAACATCTGTGATTTTAAGTTGATTATTTCTTATAGGGTTCCTACACAATAAATAAGGTAAAAGGATAACATAGTTTTTGGAGATCGCTGTAAATCATTTGGTATATGATAAACTTACTAAGTAACTATTTTTATTAGATTTGATGGTGTTATGTGGGTTGGTTTATGGATGAGGTTCTCAGATACTCATGCAGATTAAGATGTAAGGGTTAGGGATCTTGTTGTGGAACGATTTTTGGTTCACAATTGGATGAAAAGTTTATTTTCTTATGTTTACTTAGTTTCATTTTGTGTTACACAACCATGTGGCAATGTTGAACGAATAAGGCTGACTCTAACTTGGTTGGTTGCCCACAGAATGCTAAGATGGAGAAAATGGTTCGATGAGCTCATAGAAACTCAACTATATGAAATGGCATGATAGGTAGAATGCTAAAGATGGAGAAAATGTTGAACGAATAAGGATGACTCTAACTTGGTTGGTTGCCCACAGAATGCTAAGATGGAGAAAATGGTTCGATGAGCTCATAGAAACTCAACTATATGAAATGACATGATAGGTAGAATGCTAAAGATGGATAAAATGGTTTGACTATATGTTTGAGCTCGTCAAACTATTTTCTCCAACATCATACCTATCATGTGATTTCATGTAATCGTCGAACTATTTTCTCGTTGAACTATGAACTCACCAAACCATTTTCTCCATCTTAGAATTCCGCGAACAACCAACCAATTCCTGAGCCAGGCTCACTCGTTCAACAACGCCACATGGTTGTGTAAAAAATGAAACTAAGTAAACATAAGAAAAAAACACTCTACATTAAATTGTGAACTAAATATCATTCCACAACACAATCCCTCACCCTCATATTATTGCATGCTAGATTATCTAAGAACCTCATTCATATGCGTTATGCCACTATCAAATCTTATAAAAAATATTGACTTAGTAAGGTTATCATATAACAAATTATTTATAATAATCTCCAAGAAATATGTTATCCCTTTACCCCGTTTCTTGTGTAGGAAACCCATCATGAATAATCGACTTAAAAACATGGATGTTTGGAACTTCTTTCGCCCTCTCCAATTCGAAGTAAACTAGTAATAACTCATAAAGAAATACATATTATGTATGCATTACTTACTAGAAAAGAAAAGCTACAATATACAAAATTATAAATCGTTAATAGTGTACTAACCATTTTCAGTACCATGACAAGAAACATATTCTTATTTGACCTAGGTGCGCAGTCAACCACATGTACTTACCCAAATTCTATTACTACAACAGCTAGGTATCAATGCTTGTCATCCTGCATTGGTAGATAGATATTTCAAAGATTAACATGAATCACCGCCCTTAAACACAATATTATTGGATTAAAATATCTACACATTAATAAATGAATAAAGGATAACCATCTTGCATCCATAGGCATTGCGCAAGAAACTGAACGATATTCATTAAACACACATTCAACATTATTCGTATACTTATCTACTCCCACCTATTAGCTAAATTTAAAACAATTAAAAGCACATAGTTTTAAATTGGGTAATGTCTATTTTTTATCCAAATCTTTTTCAGATTCTTTTATATTACCCAAACCTATCGAAATACTAAGAATTAGCCAAACGTTAACTTTCAGTTAGCAATTTTGTTAGTAATATTGACTTGGCAACATGATACTGACTTGGAAGAGACACATGAATATCAACATTCTAAAATTTTAGTATTTTAACTAAGAAAAGAGTTATAAAATTATTAACGATAACGTAAAAATGGATAATATTTCGATGCATTACGAAAGATTTGGCTAATTAATAGCATTTTAATAGGTTTGGAGAATATAAAAGAATCTGAAAAAGATTTGGATAAAAAATAGACATTACCCTTTTAAATTCATACAAAATTTGAAATACTTTCAGTGTTCCATATTTGCATAGTTCAATTTTTACCTTAAACAATGTAATTGTTCTAAATGAACTTAACATGAATATATCATCAATGTAACAAAAATAAATACACAACTTACTTCAGCTTCTAGGTAATCATTGGGAACAAGCTTAACAATGACATACGAGTATAAGATTGGGAAACATTCTTCACAAAACATCCTCTCAACATGAAGTTCTTTCGCTAAGATGTAGTAGGCTAGCCCAACCTCTTCTAAAGTTAAATGAATGTATTTGGTGATAGAAAACTGCATGATGACCTATCAAAGAAAGTCAAACAATATGAAATCACTTACACCGACTAATACTAAGTTGTTCTGGCAACTATAATTCATACCTCAGAAATTGCTAGCACATTAGTCGCGTCATCATCTATGATAAAAATATCAAAAATTGGTGTCATCAGATCATCTAGAAACTCAATCTCCTCCTTATAGGGATGCTAGAACCATATTGTCAATTTCAAGTAAATAAAAGAAATTTTAGTGATAGGTCTAATTTATTTCAAAATCTAAAGCAAATGAGCAATACTACTAGAGGGGAACAGCCCAAGAATATGGATAAGGAGCCACAAAAAATAAGGAACAAAGGACACACAAGCAAATAATCAGGCCCACTAGAGAGCAATAACTCAACAAAACATATTAGAATGCACGAAATCACATGCAAAAACAACCAAGAAACACTACAAATATAGTTGTGGACGAAAAGAAAAAGACAAACCATGAGCTATATAGAAAATAATTATCCTCTTATATTGTTCCTGTGGGTTATTTTCATCATCAATATCTTTAGTGAGCCTCTTGTCCCTAATTTGAATTACAAACAATAATTATTAGGAATCATAGGCATGCAAACAACAACCTTTAGAATAGTGGATTACAACTATGTAAGTTGTCAAATAGAGAAAAACTTGAATGACCTACGACCAACGACCATTAGCCTGCTTTTCGATCCATGATCTTTGAGAGAACTTTCACCCTCTAGAATGATAAAAGAGAATATGAAAACACACAAAACAAAAAATTAGAGAGGTTTGTGTAAAAGTCATCCACCAATATGATCTTATATAGATCTTATATATACATCGCTATTAAGAAATGATTAATTAATTTATAATTATAAAAAATCATACCCTAATCAGATCTCTTACATATATCCTATTTAAAGTAAAACTTAACCACCAATATGATAATCCAGCAAAACATAAGTGATAATTGACCGTGGACTATAATTATCTAACAATAAAAGTAAAGGGTAAATAGAAATACAAACTAACTAGCTACAAGAACCTTATCAGATCGATAACGTTGGCAATCAACACAACTAAAACAAAAGACTGAGCATAACGCAAAAAAAGTGAAAAAAGTATAAATCAACAAACAATGACATATTCAATCAATTGAAAGAACTTTTTGTTTAGGTAACTAAGCATGTCTAAAATAATCTTATAATAAATGGATTTATTTTTATCAAGCAACTATAAATTTGTTTTCTTATACTAAAGCAACTAATCTATTTTCACAAAAAAACAACTAATCTATGCTTTTTAGGGCTTCTTCACATAAACCATATCCTCAGTCCTCACAAGTTGAGTTTCTTCAATTAGAAGGTAGTCATGCTACGATGGTATTTAATATAAACTTAGACCACACAAAAGTCAATCAAAAATCATATTCTTAATTTTCATACAGTTGATTCCATATATAAAGATAAGCAGTCATGATAGATTACGAGACTATCTACATTGATCTTTCACATATAAAATATGTACTTTCATTTCTTAAATCAAAAGTTCAACCCATGAAAAGGAATCCAACCAGCAAAACAATAAATATTGGATGTACGAATCTAATGTAATTTTCTTCATTCACCGAAAAGATAGTAATTCATGCAATTTAACAAACATCTAGAGGTCACACCTCTAAAGAGCATGGTACAGGAAACCGTGCCGTGCCGGCCGGTCGAACCCGACATACCGGAAACCGGAGCCTGGCCGGAACGGTAGAGTCACAGTGCCCAAAATACCACACCGGCCGGTTTTTGTTGTCAAACCGTCAAACCGCGAAATACCGGCCGGTATTGGTCTGACCGGTCAGTGAAGCATATTGAGAAAAAAATAGCCAGTTTTGAAACGCCGCGGTATGGTCCTTGGCTCACAAGGGCCTGATTCGATTTCTTGGAGACAGGGATGAGTAAATCAATAGAGGAAGAGGGAGGAAGGAGATGAACATAGATCGATGCTTTTATGGTCGGTTTGGTGGATCTGGTTCTATTTCTCAATTCTCATCGACGATGTAAGTTGGCGGAGTAAATCGAGAGAAGAGGCAGAAGAAAGGGAGGGGAGGAGCAAATCGAGCAAGGAAGGAGAAGGAGAAGAATGTTCTATTCTTCCTCCGTCGTTTTTGTTAGACATGCACAAAAAAAGGGATAAAAGATGGAAGGTCTGGGCTTTTGTTTCTTTGTATTTTTGTCTTGCAGTTGCAGAATGAGAGAGGAAGAAGACTAGAAGAGAACGAGGTGAACTGGTGAAGACCCAAGAGGCGGCTAGGGTTTCCCTGCTCACCCTCTCACTATCCTTATATTGAATTTAAGAAAATAACCAAATGACCCACTTGTTTCTGCATAATTACCCCTTGCCACCTTCATTTTGTTAAATATTTAAATGATTGGAAAGTTTTTTATAAACATATAAACAATAATTATTGTTTAAAATTTCTTCTTTTTTTCTATTATTTGCTAACTACTTGTATTTTTTTCATTTATTGTCCGGTATATCCCGATACATCCGGTATTACTCCGAGACGGTACTCTGATTTTGCCGACACGGTTTTTTGACAAAAAATATATTTTATTATTACAAAAACGGTATTTACCGGTACGAAACGGTTGAACCACGGTTGTACCACAAAATACCCTACCAGAAAGTAATCCGGTATGATGTCCGGTACGGTTTCCTTTACCATGCTAAAGAGTGAATGCAGAGCATTGACGACCCGTCAAATTCCGACAAGTTCCTACTCAATACATCACCATCTACCCCCAATTAGGGATGGCAACAAAACTCGAACCTACGGGTACCCACCCGACACAACCCGGTCAACACGGGTAAAATCCGTGTTGACGGGTTTTGGGCCGGGTTTTGGTTTAAACCCATTCACTATTCACCGGGTTGGGTTTGGGTTTAGGTAAACCCGGCCCATGGGTACCCGCCCACACCCATATAATTAATTTTCTCAACATATTTAATATTCTAAACAACTGATCTTATTTATGTTTGTGGAGACATGTCTAATTTTTTCTTTCTAGTTGTGTAGAATGAATTTGATGTTATTGACTGGAGAGTGAAAAACTTAATTGAAAGCTTCTTCCTTATTTATGGATAATTTGTGATTTGCTTCAATTTTCTTGAGTTTTCTAGATTGGTGTTGAACAATTTGTATAGTTAATTTGTAATTTGCTTGAATTTTCTAGAATGGTGTTTTATATATGGATAATTTGTATTGAAAGATTGATATTTGACTTTAATTTTGATAGGAACTTGTTATTGTGAATTTTTACGACAAAAACCCGTGGGTACCCATGAACCCGTGGATACCCAGCGGGTTGGGTTGGGTTTGAGTTTTTCAAACCAGTGGGTTTTACCCCGGGTTTTTTCACGGATAAACCCATAGGTTTGGGTTTGGGTTTTGCAAAACCCGACCCAACCCGACTCATTGCCATCCCTACCCCCAATCTCTTCCATACAAATTTTATGTCCTTACATTTTGATACATAAACTCTTAAAAATTAATAAATAGGTCCAAGTTTATGAGTTTTTTGACCTATTTTAAGAAAGTTGTGATATGCTTTAAGAAAATTGTGGTCTTTTTTTATGAATTTTGTAGTGTGGTGATGTGCTTGTATGCTTTATAAATTGCATGGTATTTGTGGTGTGGTTTATGAATTTTTTGGTGCGGTAAGGTTCTGCTATGCTTTATAAGCGTTCTAGTATATTTTATGAATTTTGTGATGTTGCGAGGTTTTGGTATACTTTATAAACTTTCTGGTATTTGTGGTGTGATTTGTTGTGTTTCTCGTGTGTGTCTTGTGGTATGTTTCGTGATACTTGTGGCGAGACGGAATTAATGTACAACACATGCGTGTGTCCTCCAATTTTTAGTAATGCCAAGCGTACTCATTTAACACCATATTACCAAATTGAGTATTAACATCCTAATATTCTCATATCCTATTAGATTGGATGGCTAAAAAAAACATCACTACCTCGAGGTATTAACACTGCCTCTCTCACTCTTGCACCAAAAACTCTAAATGCATATAGGTTGACAGCTTTTAGGCCTGTTGCATGTATTAATGTGCTATACAATATCATAGCTAAGGTGTTAGCTAATATAATTCAGATTGCTCTGCCTGAGGTGATAAGTAGGAATCAGTCTGCTTTCATTAAGCGAAGGAGTATTCTGGATAATATACTCATGGCTCAAGAGATAGTGCAGAATTATAATAAAACTACAATAGCTTCTCGTTGTGTTTTTAAGATAGACTTACACAAGGCATTTGATTCTGTAAACTGGGAGTACTTATTCTGTATGATGAGGTTGATAAATTTTCCAGTAGAATTCATTGAATGGATAAAAGTATGTTTTAGCTCAGCTTACTTCAGCATAAGTCTTTATGGATCATTATTTGGTTTCTTGCAAGCTAAGAAATGAATCAGACGGCGACCCCCTTTCCCCTTATCTCTTTACCTTAGCTGTGGAACCACTATCGGGTATGTTAGACTTTGCTGCAAGTTCAAGGCAGATTCCTTATCACCCTCAGTGTAGGTCAATAGATCTCACTGACCTCTGCTTTGTTGATGATCTATTGATCTTCACTGAGGGGTCTGCAACTGCATTGCTTCAAGTAAATAAACTGCTGAATGAGTTCTATCTTATCTCGGGGTTGAGTTGCAACCCGAAGAAATGGGAAGTGTTCTTTGGAGGAATAACACATCATTTCAAGGCCAATGCTATTGCTCTCTCTGGATTTGCTGAAGGTAAACTACCAGTTAGATACCTTGGATTACCACTAGTTGTAGGGAAGCTATCTAGTCGAGAGTGTGCAGTTATGGTGGATAAGCTAAAAAGCCGAATCCGCTCTTGGCATGCAAACAAACTCTCTTATGCATGAAAACTACAACTGATCTCATCTGTCCTCTACTCACTTGTTCAATTCTGGATGAACATTTTCATCTTGCCGAAGAAGATATTTGACCAAATTCACAAGATATGTTTAGGTTTTCTTTGGTTTGGTGAGGGATCAGGGCGTGCCAAGGTTGCCTGGGAATTTATTGCTCTCCCTAAGAATGAAGGAGGCATGGGAATTAAGGATCTAAGCAGCTGAAACATGGCATGTGTAGCAAGACTTCTGTGGCTAATCTGGATGAAGCGTGGTAGTTTTTGGGTGGCATGGATTCTGCTGCACAGGCTAAAAGGGAGATGGCATCCCTCCCTCTCAGACAGGCTCATGGAATTGGAGAAAGCTACTTGCTTCTAGAGGATGGTTCCAGTTTTGTTTTGCTGTCACTGCAGATGGAGAGGTATCTTGGGAAGGGAAGTTAATGTCTAGATTCTCTGTACAGCAGGTATGGACATCAATTTGTTAGAGGAAGCCCAAGGTTGATTGGTGGAAGATCATATGGAACAAATTCATGATCCCCACTCATCGTGTAATTTTTGGTTAATTATACTGAACATGATTGTCACAAGAGACAAGCTCAAGCAATGGGGGAGGATCACAGACTGATTGTGTGTGCTATGCCAAGCTGAAAAGGAAACCATATCTCACTTGTTCTGCAACTGCTATTTTTCTCTTCAGGTTTTTGCAGCAGTATTTGGCTCAACTCACTAGCCAAACTCGTGGGAAGCTCTTCTTAATTGGATAAGCAGAATTGTAAAGAGAGATGGAAGCAGAGGGCTTGTTCTTGGAGCTGTTTGGAGTTGGTGTGTTAGTACTATTTGGAGGAACTGTTAGAAACTATGTTTCTAACGGGTTCGCGGTTTGGATCGACATTTGGGATTTTAGGGATTGTAGAAGAGAATTGGGGATTTAGTGATTAGAAGATAGAAATAGGGATCGAGATTTGGAATTTGGCGAAGAAGAAGAATAGAAAGGTAGAATAGACCGAAGCCTTAGAGGGATAGAGATCGAGAAATTAGGGGATAGAGGATTCGGGTTTTGGGAGATACTTTCTGAATAATTGTTCTTGCTTGATAATGAATGAATGACAAGTACATATTTATAGGGAATATACCCTAACATTAATCCTAATTCTACTAAAATACTACTAACCATATTAATAAGATTCCCTAATAATGTTAATAAAACTTATAAGGATAGACACTCGTTTCCAAAGGAAACACGTTTCTATTATACCCTCCCCCTTGAGACCAACCTTGCCCTCAAGATTGACCGGCTCGACCCACTCCTCCGCCTCTCTAGTGTCGCCCCTGCGCCGACTTCTCTGCTTCCTTCGTTTTCTTTTCTTCCAATTCGGTTCCAGAGTACAAACGAATCCAACACCAACGACTCTGACTTCTAGTGGTTCTTCTCTAACCACGTGGCTCGGGTCACTACCATGGCCAAATAACCCTCGGTCCTCCTTTTCAAACTTCACAAAGTATGAATCAGAAAATGCTTCTTCCTCGTGCTCCAGCTTGAGATCTTTTAAGATATGCTTCATAAATTCCTCCATGGGCTTGATGGTGAAAACAACTCATAACTTTTCCCCACCTTCTCTTCCTTCACCTTGAGCTAGGCTCCCATCTGCTTGGAAGAAGGAGTTAGAGCCCAAACCAATCTTAAGTCTCATTGTACTCTTCTTCTTTACATTTTCGTTTGAGCTAGGCTCCTTGTAAAGCCCATTAGCTAAGCCCACTTTGTTTCTTTCTTTCTTTTCATTCAAACTTTCTCCTTACAAAAGAGAACTAAGCAGACAGCCCAATGGAGGCCCAAGTATTCTCTTGTACCCGGCCCATAGCTTCCATACAACCAGCTTACTTCCTTCTTGTTCGGCCCATAGCCCAGCTTGTTCTCGGCCCACTGCTTTCTAAGTTGAGACCCTAGAATTGACAGAGTATGCTGATTAAAATGACCCATAATTAGCCCAACAAATTCCTCCTTCCAGACTAGCCCGTGGCGAAAGTCTGGTTCGGCCCACCTCCATTCAAGACATGCTCGCTTGGATGGTTCCACTAAGCTCGGCCCAAACGAATTGGCCCAACTCCCAGCTTGCCTCTATCCACTCCACCCCACGCGACCTCATCCTTCACCAGCCCTGGTTGTAACCTGTCAAAAGAGCAGGCCCGTCTGGCCCAACGAGATGAGCTGCTGCCTAGGGTTCATGAGGAGGTGAGGAACGCCGCCCTCCTCCGTCTTCTTCTGCCTCACTCCTTTTCCCGATGGCCCGCACCCCATCCGACGGCACTATGACCAGCGCGAATCCACTGCCGCCTTCCACTCCGTCTCGTCTTCTGGCAGAGGTTTCTTCTCCAAGGTCGCCTCCCCGATGATCAAAGCCGCTAGAGAAGCTTCTATCAACCGCGCCGCCACATTCAGCTCCGCCTCGTACTCCGACGATGACTTGCCCTCCGACTTCTCCTTTGATTCCTCATCGGTTGTCGTCACTAAGGAAGAAGAGGCGCCACCGCCGTCCTCATTCATCTCCTTCTTCTATTTCCATGGCGGCGAGCAATTCTGCCGACGGGACGTCTAACCTGCTACCGACGCCTCCTCCTCGGTCGAAGACGCCGTCATCTTCTTCCTCTTTTTTTCTGCCGGCCCCAGGTGACCAACTAGTTCGGGTTCCATTTTGCCGTGCAGCTGCGTTGTCCGCCTGTCCGTCATCGCTCGCCCGGGAGTCGCCATCACTCGCCATGTCTCCTTCGCGACTCGCAGTGTTGGCGGAGAAGTTCTGCAACTCAGATCCCTATTCCTGCCCGACATCGACACCAATGGGGTCGTCGATTTTGGCTCCCTTTGCACGAGTCATGACCTAGGTGAGGCCACCCGCATCGTCTCCCAGGTTGCCACCGACGCTCATAGCTCCTTTTGTATTGCTCGCGTATTCGGCAGCACAACCCAACTAGTCGCCTCCATCCTGCATCCTTGGTTAATGCCAGGACTTGCCAATCGCATGCACGGAGTCTCCGCAACTGGTTCTTTCCCTGTCTTCATATCCAGGCTCAGCGACATCTTCTTCTTGGTCTCATTCTCCGGTGACGATGGTTCCTCAGGTGAGGGAGAGACAAACTCGACCCGGCCACAATCGCCCTTGGATCCGCCTCCCCAGGCTCACCTCTCATCGTCTCCGTCTTTGCTCTTTCTGGCGGCTTCGCCACGACGTCCAATAATGCGGGCGAGGTGGTGGTGAAGGTCGACTCGTCAGTCCTCGATTTCTTCCGAAATCACCAATTCGTGATGCGGCCCGGCGTCGATTTCCTCTCCGGCCTTCTCACCTTGGCGTCGACGGACATGGTTGGTGACTTGACAATGTTGACTTGCAAGCTATCCCATATAGCTTGAATTTTTCCCTTCAATCGTTGTTGATAAGCCTCGTGTCTTGCATTGAAGGCTTCAATCCTCCTATGCATCTTATTGAAAAGATGATAGAACTCGTCCTACTAAAATACTACTAACCATATTAATAAGATTCCATAATAATGATAATAATACTAATAAGGATAGACACTCGTTTCCAAAGGAAACGTGTTTCTATCAGGAACGCACTTGAATTTTCCAGGGAAGTCAGCGGGAAACCAGAGCAGTGGTGCGCCAATTGATAGAGACTTCAATTTTTTCGCTTTGGGTAATCTTGTGTTTCAGGCAGAAGTTAGGAAAAATCCTCATTTATGTAGTCTGTTGTATTCAAGTTAGTAACTTGGTAGTTGTTCTGATGGTTTTGTACTCAAAACTGTAAAGCTTTGCTCTTGAGTTTTTTGCGGGCCCTGTTTTATCAGGCATTGCTTAATAAAAGTCGATAATTATCGGGGGAAAAAGAAGAAGAAAAAACAACTCATTAGATTAGGTTGAAATTTGAAAGGCTGTGGTTCTTCTACTAGTCTTTGATTGTACTTTACTAAAAACATGTTCAACACTAGTCAACTCAACTGCCAAATATTGCACACCAAAAAAAGCGGGGGAAAAAATAATAAGTCTACTAATATAATTCTTTCAACCCTTTTCTCTTTTGTGGATGGTGAATTGCAAAGTTTGGTCACCCATATTACCTATTTGTAACACTTTAGCCACCCGATTCACTTTTCTTTCAATTTGGCAATTGATATACACGTTTATGTAATCTTTGATCCCTCGCCGTCTTGTTCCACTAATTATTTCCTATGTGGCGGTCAACAGTTATGTTTGACTGTTAAAATGATGACGTGTTAATTAAAAAATAAATAAAATTTTATTTTTAATTCCATGTCATACAAAATATTAATAAATATTTATTTTTCATAAAAAATAATATACAATTTATTAAAACCCCGCCGCGGTTCCGATGCATCGCCGATCTCGCCAAGCGCGCAGAGACATCACTGCCGGCCTAAAAAAAAGCTGGCGTCTGCGATTCCATTCCCCTGATCTGATCTCTCTCCGCTATGGCGGCTATGCTCCCGCAGCCTAGATATATATGCGGCTTCCGCTGCGACGTCGCCATTGGATTTCCGCGGCCACCACAACAATTGCAATGGCCAATGGTCACGGAGACGACGAAGACGGACAGCAGCTCCGACCCCTATTAGATCGAGCAGTCCCACGGCGGCGCCACTCCGGCTGCGACCGAGTCCTAAAACCACCACGATCTGTTCCAGGGGCTCGGGTTCTCGAACCACGAGGATGATTTCTTGGCCGACATTGTCAACGACGACATTTTCACCCTCAGCGACCAGCAGCAGGGGTAGCGAGGGGAGAGGAAGAGAAGGCGGAGAAGGAGAAGGAGAAGGAGAAGGAGAGGCAGAAAAGAGAGAAGAAGAAGGAGTCGAACTGCGCGGTCGGGGCGGTGATGTTCAAATCAGATTAGGGAATGGAATCGCAGACGTCGACCCGTGGAGAAGGCGGCTCTGTTGCGGCCGGCAGTGATGGCTCTGCGCGCTTGGTGAGATCAGGGATGCATCAGAACCGTCGACGGGATTTTAATAAATTTTAAATTTTTTATGGAAAATAAATATTTATTAAATTCTCGTATGATATTGAATTAAAAAATGATTATTTATTTATTTTTAATTGACACTTCATTATTTTAACACAGTCAAACATAACATTGTTGATCGCCACGTATGACAGAATTAATGGAACTAAACGGCGAGTGACCAAAAATGACATAAACATGTTTTATTGGTGGCCAAATCGAAATGAAAGTGATTCGGGTGACTAAAATGTTACAAATATATAATATAGGTGACCAAACTTGCAATTCACCCCTTTTCTATAGAATTTCCCTCTCAATATCTTTCTTTCTGCTTTCCTCCCAAAGCAGATTCTTTCTTCCCCTCCCTGCCTCTAGGGGTGGACAACCGATTTGATAAACTGATACCGAAATTATACTATTCAGTTCGGAATTCGGAAGGGAAATATGGATATTTCGGAAACTAAGATTCTTTCAATCGAACCGAATTTCTGACTGAAAATCCAATTATTATAAATGCAAGCTCCAAATGGTTTTATTTTTTATGTTTGTACTTGTTTTGGGACTTAAATTTTTGAATCATGTTTGTGTTTTATGACGTATGTGTTGAAATGTTAGATTTTATCATTGATGATGTGTATAATTGCATATTTATTGTTTACATTAGGGGTTAAAAATAATTTAAAATGAAGATACAAGAAACCTTACAAATTCGATATTGTGTGAAATTCTAAACCGAACCAAATTATATCGGTTTAGACCGAATGAACCGAATTATAAATCAGTTCGAATTCGATTTGATATTTGATGGAATTCGAAGACCTGATATGCATAATTTTGATTCCGTACCGAATGCCCACCCCTACCTCCCCTCCAATGCCTGGGGAAGTGAAGGAATTTGCAAGAAATGACCCAATGGTTATCATAGTTAAGGGTTAATTGCACGGTTGGTCACTGAAATTACAAAAAACGTTCAAGTTTGGTCACTCAAAATATTTAAATCCATTGGTGGTCCTTCAGTTTACTCAAACCGTTCATGTTTGGTCACTCTCCGTCCAACTCCGTTAACTTTGGCTGATGTGGCAGTCAACTCTCAAAGTTGACCGTTAACTTAATGACGTGGCAATTAAAAATTAAAAAATTAAATTTTTATATTTTCCACCTCATTATTACATTCATTAAAAAATAAAAAAAATAAAAAATCAAATATTCCCAATCCTTTCTTGTTCAGTTGTTCCCCTCACCCACGTAACGCAACTCATCATCAACGACCCGGATTTAACGTCCTCCGTGAGCCGCGACACACCGGATAACTTCTACCCAAAATCTCCACCGCCACGCTCATATGGACCGTCCCCCTCGCCTTCGCCCTCCCCGGCGGTGTTGCCGCCTCCCCCACCACCGTCTCCCCGTAGTAAATCGTCGCCTCACCGCCGCCGAACCTGAACGCCGCCGCATTCGGGTTCCTCACCTTGACGTCGGCGAGAACCGTGGCGGTCCCGTTGCGGAGGCGGTTGAGGGTCTGAGGCCCGGCGCTGGTGACCCTGGCGACGGCGACGTGTGGGACCTTGATTCGGAAGGCGGTGAAGAGGAGGATGAGGAAGAGCATGGCGGCCATGAGGATGATGGCGGCGGAGCAGCCGCAGAACCTGAGGAAGTTGCGGTGGGGGAGGATCTGCGAGGCTTCTTCATCGGGATCTGGGCCGGGATCTGAGGGTTTCTGGGTTAATCGACATGGTTTATGGGTCGAGAGATTCAGGCGGAAAGGGGAGGATTTGGGTCAGAAATCATAATCTGGAAATGGTGAAGAAAGAAGGGGATTGGGATTGGGTTTTTTCAGTTTCTTGTCGTGTGAGGACTGAGTAGAAGAGAGTAGAGGCGGAGAGGTAGTAAATTGGGGGAATGAATCAGGATTAGGGATTTGGGGAAGTTCGGGGAAAGATACTCGTATTCTTCTTCTACTACTTTGGAGTTCGTTCGTATTAATCGTGTACTGTTGATTGGGTCAAGAAAAGAAGCGAGGCAACCAGCCATGTCTGGTGACTCAAAGGAAGGATTGGGAATATTTGATTTTTTTTTATTTTTATTTTTTAATGAATGTAATAATGAGGTGGAAAATATAAAATTTTAATTTTTTACTTTTTAATAATTTTTTAGTTGCCACGTCACTAAGTTAACGGTCAACTTTGAGAGTTGACTGCCACATCAGCCAAAGTTAACGGAGTTGGACGGAGAGTGACCAAACATGAACGGTTTGAGTAAACTGAAGGACCACCAATGGATTTAAATATTTTGAGTGACCAAACTTGAACGGTTTTTGTAATTTCAGTGACCAACCGTGCAATTAACCCTCATAGTTAATTTCAATGTGAGGAAAAAAGAGAGTAAACCTAATCCACATTGAAATTTTTCGGGATTGGTTTCTTCGATGAAATGAATCCGTAAAACTGCAAAACCCCAAATTCCCTTTTTGGTTTTTATTCGAATGGTTTGTTTAATCGATTATAAAAAATCGAGGATTAAACAAAACCCTCCCAACCAATACCCATTTCGCGTTTACTTGTCCAATTTCTTGACTTTTTTTGAAAGAAAGTTCTTCCCTTTTTGCTGGCGTACAATTCAAGTCCAAGTTGCTCTGTGTTGTGTTCATACCTTCAGCGCCATTGCTGTCTTCCGATTTCTTCCTCATCTTTCGATCAGTTTTGGGCTTTTACCAAGCTTTCCCGATTTTTTTCTTTCTGGGTATTGGGGGGGTTTGTTTGTTTTGATTGGATTGGATTGTTCATTGGTTCATTTCATTATAAATTATACACAAAAAGAGGAGGCCGAGAAAGGTAAAGGGGTTGGGGGGAGTGCGGAAAGCGGCCATCTTCCTTTCTTTCCCTGCAAAAGAGACTTCAAAATTTGAAGCTTTTCCCCCTTTTGCTCTCTGGGTTTGCGCGAGAACTTGATTGGGATCTAACAATCTCACCGAATTGACGTCGTCTTCCTGCCACCAGTTACTTCCTTTCAGAATTTCTGACGCGTTCGAGGTGAGTCATTTCTCCGCTGTTTTGATTCTGTTGAGTCTTCTTTTCCCCCACTTTTGCCCCTTCAAAATCTATGAGGTTTGGTGTCTTGAATGTTAAGGACATGGTGACCTGTAAGAATCTTTCTGCTCTGTGTCTCTCTCTGTCTCTGCTCCTCCTTATATTAGCTGGAGGGTCGAGGATTGTTTATGTTTATATGACACATTTTGCTGGGTAGAGACGAATAATACAACTTCTCCTAAATGATGCCTGGTTGGTGGTGTTTGATTGCTTTCTTACTTAAGTTCTGTTCATAATTTCTGTTTACTTGTTGTAGCTTTGAAAGCCATAGAATGGAATTGCAGTTGGAGCTTTGAATTTCCTTCTCTATAAGTTGGTTGTCCACAATGTGTGTAATTATTCTTTCTGTTTGGTCATGAGCAGGTAAAAGCTTCATTGATCATGAGCAGGTAGCAACTCGCATTATGGGTTGGCTTAGCAAGATCTTTAAAGGCTCCGATCATAACATTTCCGAAGGGCACTATCATGAGAATTATGAAGAGAAGCCTAATGTCTATGCACCATCTGCTTCAGGGGTATGAATTGACTCCTGTTCAACGTCATACGTCATTGTATTCTACTGTCTGAATTTCAGTTTCTTATATTGTTGTGGATTATGCATCAAGATTCAAGTCCTACCTTCTGATGTTGAAATGTGTGCACAGACAGCTCTGCAAATCACTCCTGACTTCATCTCTTGCATTTGACAATTTTCCAATTTTGATATTTGATTGTAGGATGTCTGGCCGGAGCAGGAAGACGAAGAAATGGATCGTGCTATTGCACTATCTCTTTTAGAGGAGAGTCAACCCGGAAAACATGTGATTGGTAAGATGTGTTGTCTTTTTCTATGTTTTCATTATAAGTGCAGTCCTCTAAGTCAGGAATGATCTCCTTCTTTGTTCAACTTTTTCTAGCGAGTACTATAATTTTTCGCCCCTAAAGTGCTGACCTCATTACGCAGATGAGAGTCAGTTACAAGAAGATGAACAACTTGCTAGAGCTTTACAAGAAAGCTTGAATATTGAATCGCCTCCTGCCCCTCCTCCTCCCCCTCAATATCGAAATCCAAATGCATATCATCCAGGAAATATATATCAACCAGCTCCAGTCCATTTCCCAATGGGTTTCAGGTAATTACTCGGTTGTATGGCCTACTTGCTATAGTCAGTGGATTCTGTCGTTTGGCTTTGCTCAATAACTTTGTTGCTCTGACTAGGATATGTGCTGGTTGTAATAATGAGATCGGTGCTGGGAGATTTCTTCATTGCCTCAATGCATACTGGCATCCAGAATGCTTCCGCTGCCATGCGTGCAACCTACCTATAGCTGATTATGAGGTGCAAAATTTTGTCCCATTGAAGTGAGCTTTCAGTACCTAAGTTTTTTCAGATGCAGTCCACAAAGCATTGTTGTTTTAGTCGTTGCACATTCCCCAACTTTACCATTTATGTCATTTTCCACAGTTCTCCATGTCAGGAAATTATCCCTATCACAAAACTTGCTACAAGGACCGGTACCATCCCAAATGTGATGTCTGCAAGCACTTTGTGAGTATATCTGAAATTTTTATTATGTTTATATTTGAAAATTTTGCAGTGGGCATTAGCATATGAATTTCTGTCTTGCCTGCACAAAGTTTTTGCTCGGCATTCGCCGTTCTTTCTGACCCAGTATCTTTGACAGATTCCAACCAACTTGGCCGGACTTATTGAATATAGGGCTCATCCTTTTTGGAACCAGAAATATTGCCCCACTCATGAACATGACAATACTCCAAGATGCTGCAGCTGTGAGAGAATGGAGGTTAGTCTCAATCAATTGGAGAAAACACAGTTTTCTTTTCTTTCATTACCTTTATGTTCAGTTTCTTATCTGAAGATTCCTATTAACGTGCAGCCTCAAGATACAGGATATGTACCTCTTAATGATGGTCGGAAGCTCTGTTTGGAGTGTCTGGATTCTGCAGTCATGGATACCAGTCTATGCCAGCCCCTTTACATGGACATACAGCAATTTTATGAAAGCTTAAATATGAAGGTGGAGCAGTATGTTCCTTTACTTCTTGTAGAGAGACAAGCGCTAAATGAAGCAAGGGAGGGAGAAAAGAATGTAAGTGTAAATATTTCAAGACTTCTTGAATCGCCATTGTAGAAAGTAGAAACTGTGTTATGATATCTTCATTTTATGGCAGGGCCATTATCACATGCCTGAAACTAGAGGACTATGCCTTTCTGAGGAACAAACTATCAGCCAAGTAAGGAAGATTTTTCTTATATTCTTGCTGGTTGTTGTTGTTGTTGTCAGTTTAATGTTCACCAACTGTGTGGCTGTTGATTTAATGAATCATGAATGACCAGGTATTACGGACACCGAGGTTTGGGGGAGGACAGCGGCCCATGGACATGATAACGGAGCCTTACAAACTGATACGCCGGTGTGATGTCACTGCCATTCTCATACTATACGGTCTCCCTAGGTAACACCCTCCTCGCCCTCGGTAAATAATGACACAGATTAACCGTTGTGCTTGCCGCATTACGTGTTGCAAGGAATTATATGAAAGCTGATTTCTGAGAAGAAAAGGACCAATAGGGAATGTTTCATATGTTCTCCTGGACCGAATCTTGAAAGGAAAACCCCTTCAAGGAAGTGTCAATCTTGAGGATAAAAACTTCACTTCTCCTGAACCGTTTTCAATGGAGTTTTAGTTATTGCAATGTTGTTCTTATGCACGTTCCAAAATCTAAATCCTAACAGGTTGCTTACTGGATCAATCCTAGCTCATGAGATGATGCATGCATGGATGCGACTTAAAGGTACTTACCTATCCATGTCAGAACACGAATGCTCGATTCAAATGCGCGTTAAGAATCGTTTGTGATTCACTTGGAGATGCTGATGGGTTGATTCTATCTATGCTGCAAGGTTACCAACCTCTAAGTCAAGACGTCGAAGAGGGGATTTGCCAGGTCATGGCACACATGTGGTTAGATACACAGCTAAACTTTGAATCATCATCGTCATCAACTGGGTCGAGAGCTGATTCAAGGGCTCCGTTTGATAAGAAACTCGGGTCGTTCTTCAAGCACCAGATCGAGTCAGACAGTTCTCCAGTTTATGGAGATGGATTCAGAGCTGGTCAGCTGGCCGTTCGTAAATACGGGCTTCAAAGAACTCTTGAACATATTCAAATGACTGGGAGGTTCCCTTTCTGATGAACTCTCTTCTAACATTTCCCCTGTCATTTCCCCCCTTCCTTTACACAGCCATTTTGTACTATTTTGGATTCGAACTAGAGCATCATAGCACATAGAAAGAAATTTGATTTCTGTAGAATAGAAAGTTTTAGGTTCATAGAAGTGCAGTCTTTTTTCACCATGCCCTTCTGTTGTTGTATTGTCCCCCCATTTGGAAGTGCTGTGCTTTTTCTGCATATTAGCAAAATTTTAATAATGAAATTCTATTTATTCTTTCCTTCTGGAATCTTGTTATTGCTTGCACAATGAATCATTACAAACTGATGAAGTTTAGTAACAAAGAGGATATAATTTGGGATATATAATTTTGAGTTACAACAAAAATATAAAGCTTCTTTAGTTCTTTTGCACAATTTAGTTGATCTTTCTATCTACATTATTATCAAATAGATCATTTACCATGATGCAGTCTCAACACTGCAATCATTCTCAACTCTAGATGCACGTTGAAGAGGGGTCACCGATTGATCAGTAACCGAATCATCGGCCAGTGATTTCGTTCTCCTCAAATCCGTCAAGATCTTCACTAGACTCGAGACCACCTCTTCCATGCTAGGCCTAGCCTCAGGTTCCCGTCTCAAACAAGCCAAGCTCAACCTCAGCAAAGGTAGTACCACATCCACTCCAGTTTCTCTCATACTAGGATCAATGTACGAAGCTAGAGCCTCTTCCAGTCCTCCTTTCTCCGCCAGCGAAACCATTGTTGTCGAAAGTAGAGTCTCCTTCCCGTTCCCTACAACCAAAACAGCTTCCTTCCCCGTGATCAACTCCAGCAACACGACCCCGAACGCGTAGACATCTATCTTCGGGGTGATCTCCCCGGTCTCCACGTACTCCGGCGCCATGTACCCTCTCGTCCCGACCAAGTGCACCGTGACATTAGTGTCCCTAGCCGCAGACCTTGCCAGGCTGAAATTCGTGATCTTGGCTCTAAGGTTACTGTCGAGTAGCACATTGCTCGTCTTAATGTCCTGATGAACATACGCAGGCTTGGTGAAGTTATGGAGATAGTAAAGTCCATTGGCAACATCCAGACCGATCTGAACCCTAATCTCCCATCCTACTCCGCCTTCTTCTCCACCACCACCACCACCACCACCACCTTTCCTCCCTCTCTTGAGCCAGTCTTTCAGGCATCCAAATTCCATGTACTCAGAAACCAGATAGAAGCTCTGCCCATCGTCGCAAACTCCATGGAGGTTTATCACATTGAAATGATTAATCTTCATCAGAATGTTGACTTCCTGCGATATATCAATCTCTCTGCTCATCTTCTTCACCACCAATACTTTCTCCCCAAACTCCCCTGAATAAACAGAGCCCTTGATTCTCTTTCCAGGGCTGAAATTCCCAGTCGCCTTGTTAACCTCGTCGATCCCAAAAACCTTCAGAGCTCGCTCGCAGCTCGCTATCTCGACTCGGAGATCTTGCTTCAGTCTCTCCTTCCTCATCTCGCCGGCGTCTCTCTTCTTCCTTCTCTTCCTCTGAATCACAGAAACCACCGCCACAGCGATGCTGAGTAGAAGCAGGAAGCAGGCTGCGGCTAGTCCCGCCAGCTCGAGTGCTTTCACCTTCGATTTCGGAGCTCTGTCGGGGCCCTCGGGCCCCGACGGAGTTCCAGTTTCAGAAGCCCTTCTGTGTACTTTACTCATTGAGCTCAGGGGAAGCCCCAAGAGCGGAATCAGAATTGTGGTACCCGGGCTCAATTTCGAGTCTAGGGTCAGACCGTTTGCTTCCATTATTGTCTCCGGCATGACATTGAACCTCGTGGCCAAATCGGAGACACTGTCGTCGGAGCTGATCGGGTATGTGAGCAAGTAATTCACCCCGCCGGCGACCTGATCCGCCGACGGGCAGGCGCACCGTTGGGGGACTTGGATTGTCATCCCTGGCTTCAATTCGCGGTCCGGAAATGGGTTCCCGCGCTTAATCGCCGCGCAGGTTGCCAGCCCTTCGAACAGATCCGTCGCCACGACGTAGTACGTCCCCATGGATCTCGTCAGGGTGAAGCTCGAGTTCGCCCTGTAGTACCGCTCGCCGTCGCCGGAGCAAGAGCAGGCGACGGGGACAATTACGTCTTTACCCAAATCGAAAACAGAGGAGGGATCCTCTGCGGCGTTGAATTGGGCGATTTTCGCGGCGTCGGATGACGTCAGCTCCGCGATTTCGGCGGGGGAGCTGTAATCGGGAGTGGACCGGAAGATGAGAAACGATTGGCAGGAACGGTTGAGGCCGTTGCAGGTGTAGAGAAACTCTGGGGACGGGGCGAGTTCGTCGGAGGCGTCGCAATTGAGGGATTGGAGTCCTGAGTAGTTCTGACGAGCGGCGGCCGGCGGGAGGGTTTGGAAGAGAGCGGCGGCGGCGAGGGTTAGAAGCAGGGCGAGGGGGAAATGGGTCATGGTTTGTTTGATGGGGTTTTCTCTGGGAATTGGGAACAGAACAGAGCTCTGGAAATGGCGAAGTTTGGAGAATTGGAGTCTGCAGGTGGCGGAGGTTCTTTTGGGGGTTTTTCTGCTAAGGACGAAGGATGAGTTAAAATGAGAAAAAAAAATGTGGGAGTGGAAGAGAGGTGAAGAAGAAGACAAATAGACAATTGTCCCCTCAACTTTAAGGATGTCTTCTACTTGGCACTTTCAAATTATTACTATTCGAGTCATGTAATTTAAGTGTATGCCCATTCAGTACTTCAACAAGTTCTCCAACATCTTTTTTGTTGTCTTTTTATGATTAGGGGTTTATTTCGTCAAAACTTTATTTAGAAGATTAACAGTTCTATCTATGGCATGTTAGGAGAATACGGATGGAGGAGACAGTTAGGAATTAGCTACACGATGAGTCACTGTATCAAAGGAATTTGAATGATGATACATAATAAAAAAAAATCAAACGATGAACAACAACTTTCCATCTTGGTCTTGGGAGACTACAGGTCGCCTTACGCATGGCTTTCTCTCGTTGTGCTACAAGTTATTTGTTGAAAATTGCAGTTTGCTTTTGTTTTCAAGTTGTTATCATAATGACAAAAAAGGTATGAAGAAATTGTGAAGCAGCCTTAAATCACTATTCCATCTTGGTCGAGGAATCAAAATAAAAAGTTTATGAATTTGGGGCCGAAATGGATATTTTATCCTGAGCCCGAAATGGAGAAATTCCGTGTTGACACTTGACACGACCCAGCTTCTTCTGGTGAATAGAGATTAGAGTGAGAAGAAGAAGAAAATTGGCGCGAAATGGCTGGCGCGGGAAGTTTAATTTAATGGTTGTTTTGTTTCCTGACGTAGCCAAGGGAATATAATTGGCCGCTTCATTTTTCTTTAATACTAACTAATAGTTTTGTTATTTTTTATTGAATATTTTTACTAAGGGCGCCACTGGAAATTTATATGTTTGACTAAGACACTTGATTTTGTTGGATGAATTAGACAGGAACTGAAGATAAATGCAAAGAAGAAAAAATACTTGACAACTATCAAAGTAGCTTAGTTTTATTGCTTAATACATTCTCAATTTAGTTAGTATTAGTAGACCGCGTCTTCGAATGGACTAACAAAAACATACAAATCATGGAGGGAGAACTGATTATCATTTTCTCAGCGAGATAAAAGGGTACTCATAGAGAAGATAGAGTTTCCAAAATTTATCGATTGGTACTTGTAAATGTCTAGATAACTACTTCATCACACATCATTAGACCAAGAACATTAGCTCGCATGCATTTGAGGATATTCATATGCATTCGTACGTGATTGATACCCGATCATTTTGGGGTAAATTGCAAGGTTGGTCACTGGAAGTACTAAAAAACTCACGTTTGGTCACTAAAAGTATTTTATTCTATTCATGGTCACTAAAAGTAGCTCTTCTGTTCAAGTTTGGTCACTCTCCGTTAGTCTCCGTTAAGTTTCGCTGATGTGGCAGTCAACTCTAATAGTTGACCATTAAATGAGTGATGTGGCAATTAAAAATAAAATATAAAAAACTTTAAAATTCCACCTCATTTTCATAAATATAAAAAAAATCCTTTCTCCACCACCTCCGCCTCCTCTTCCTCACTTCCGTCGCCGCCCTTGTCCCAGGAGAAACCAGTGGAGATTGAGTTTACCGAAGTGGGGGTAAACCTGGGTGTCGAACTCGACGGCGAGGCGTTGACGAAGGCGAGGTACCTGCTGGGACTTTTGAGGATCTAATTGTCGTGAGAGAGGAAGAAGGTGAGGCCGAAGGAGAGGGTGGAGGTGGAGGAGGTACTCATCGATTAGCTTGATCAAACTCCACCCTCTCCTTTTCTGATCCCCCTCTTTTCGAGTTGGTGCCCAACCCCCCTTTTCCGATTCCGGTGTTTCTTCCCACCCTTACTCCCAGACCCCACACAAAATCCCTAGCTCCCCCACTTTAGCTAACGCCCTCGTCCACATTTCCTCCCTGCCTCCCTCATTTGTACCAACTAACCTTTCCCACCCTGACCTCCCCGAAACCATCCTTCCAATTTTCCTAAGCCAAAATCTCTCAACCCTTTATTCAAACCCAGCAATTGAAGAAAATCCCCAAGCTTTTGTCGTGTATGAGCCAATTTCGAGAGAGTACATTAGAGCTTGGCAAGCTAAACAAGACCTCATCCGCCTCTTTGAAGAAGCCTCAAGTTCTGCCGCCTACTCGATCTGTCAACCAACAACCCAAAAGGTGAGACAGAGCATCAAATTGAAACACTGGCTAGGGAAGCGAAGTCCAACAAGCAGAGACCGAGCAGATTTAAACTAGAGATGGTGAAGTATAGATTTCGTCCTTAGAGCAGCGCTCCAACTGCCCACAGGACAAGAAAGAAACCCAACTCTTTCAGTGATTTTGTGCAAAAGCGAGATTACTTCTCGTAGTGAGGAAGAGGAGGAAGAAGAGGGTAGGGATGGTGGATTAAGTTATTTTATTTTATTTTATTTTTTTAATAGTTATGAAAATGAGGTAGAAATTGTAAATTTTTATTTTTTTATATTTAATTGCCACGTCACTATTTTAACGGTCAACTAACAGAGTTGACTGCCACATCAGCGAAATTTAACGGAGACTAACGGAGAGTGACCAAACTTGAACAGAAGAGCTACTTTTAGTGACCATGAATAGAATAAAATACTTTTAGTGACTAAACGTGAAATTTTTATTACTTTCAGTGACCAACCTTGCAATTTACCCTCTCGTCGGAAAAATCTCTAGTATGCTTGAGACCCAAAATGTTGATTCACGAGAGACACTTACTTGTCCATGAGTCACACCAATGTTTTTTTATCAGTTCAGTATTAAATTTGTTGGTTCCAGTCGCAATAGGATACCCATCTTATTGGCCAGGAAAAAAACCCCCTTTTCGTTATATCCTAATTTGAGAGGATTCGATTTTTCGTTCTTGGCTGTGGATAGCTATGCGACTTTAAATCTCTAATGCAACTTAAATTCTGCTGTGGTTAATACGAATTATTTGTAATGTGGGTAAAAAAATTCACGATTACTATACGATTAAATGGTAACATCGTCTCCGAGCTGTCTTATACTAAAGATCCAGAATCAGCTGTTGGCATTAAACATCCTTAAATTTCCGACTGGAGACGAGACCGGGTCAAGAGGGGAAATCGCAGGACAGCCAGCAATGGCTTCTTCTTCCCACCATATCTCTTCTCTGCCGCCCCTTTGATAGTGGCCTCTCTTTGTCTTTGATTATTTCCCCCTCTCTCTCTCTTTTTAGGGTTCTACTCTGAGTTGGGACCTCTGTTTTCTTCTGGTCGGAGTTTCACTGACAAACAAGAATGATCCAACAACGTCATTATTACGCAATAGTTATGAGGAACTCACCAAAATGAAGTGCTAATTATTATTATTTTTTGTTAATTGTATTTTATTAATTGATCAACAAGCCAAAAGAGAAGAAACGAGGTTGCCCTTCTCCCCAAATGGCGAGCTCAAATCAAATCCAATCCTTTGAGAGTGACTACTAATTTGATTGTGATTTATGAATAAAAAAAGAAAGTTAATTAATTGATTAATCCTAATATCTCTTTACTAAGTCATTAATTACATGGCGTCTAATGTTTATCTAATAGCAAAAGAACCAACAAAATTCCACACAGAAGTTGATCTAATTCTAAACCAGTCCTTCTAAACTCCATCTATCAATCTCCATAACAATTAGAAGATTTTAAGCACTCCCCGGAAACCCATTAATTCGGCCGGCGCCGCCGCCGCTGAGCCTCAGAACCAGGTGAAGCGTCGACTCCTTCTGGATGTTGTAATCGGCCAGAGTCCTCCCGTCTCCCAGCTCCTTCCCGGCGTAAATCAGGCGCTGCTGGTCAGGGGAAAGGCCCGGAATGTGTTCTTTGGCTTGAATTTTGGATTTCACGCTGTCGATGGTGTCGCTGCTCTCCACTTCCAGAGTTATTGTCTTCCCGGCGAGCGTCTTGACGAAGATCTGCATCTTTTCCGCCCAAAACTATGGAAACAAGGGAATGTGATTGTGTTAGCGGGTGGATTCGATTTTATAAGGATCGGTTTTGTGGCCGATTTCTAATCGGAGAAGGAGAAGCCCACGTTCAGAGGAATTGATTCGCCGTGATTCCATATCCGATTCGGAAATCCATCCCACACTTCTCGGCAACATTTACAAGTTCGGAATCAGATGGTACGACGTCGTACACCGAGTCCCTTGTCAGAAACGAATAAAAGATTAGATGCGCAGAAAAACTAAAATATGGTCCGACTGGCTCCAAAATAGAATGCATGACTAGATAGAACTGATATTGAGTCAAATCTAAAATGGATTTTGTGATATAAACATATGCCTTATGATTACAATTAAATTTTATAAACTCAAACCATCAACTAATCCAAAATTAGTTTAATTATGATTTCAAATAGTTAATAATAGTAAGTATAACCCAATCAATAATCGAGAATAAAACTGATAGAAGTAAACATCTTTGAAAATTGAGTTTTGAAACAAATTGTTGTCGTCCGAAAAGCAGAGGCAATCCATCTACCGCATATTAGGGGTGAGCATTGGGTGGTTGAACCCACAAATCCACAATTGACCCACCCATTATCATATAGGTGGTTCCTATGGGGGTTGTGGGTTGTAATATAGGTCACTCACAAAAGTTTGGGTGGGTGTGGGTGGACTGTGGTTGACCCACGACCCGTCCAACTTTTCAACCTCAAACCATCTATAACATATAGTTTTACCGAAAATGAAACTCTTAAAATAAAATAAAAAATCCTCTCAATTTCAATCACAGGATTGTGTTGTGAAGTGTGCTAAGACAATTGGAGGTACGTATGATCATAACTAGTAGACAAATGGAAGAAAAAAGATAGTTGTCTTCCCCAAATTGACACCATCTCAAACTACCACCGATTTTTTCTTAATTCCTTTCATCAATTTGGAATTTTAATTTGCAACTATAGGTTAAAAAACTATTTATGCTCACAACACCCCAGCGAATGAGATGCTAGGCAAGACCAAAACGTTTGCCTTATGTCTTGTGTCTTATTGAACCTTTCCTATTATCTGGCTTAGACCATGTTTATCCGTTGAATATTTTGTAATTTGTGGACAATTATCAATACCAATATTGTAAAATAAATGATTTACCTGATTTATGGATTAAGCGTTATTTAGTTTGAAAATTTCTTTCATTTTAAGTTTAAAAACTATTGAAATTATGTGATCATATGAAATATATGTTGTAAACTCACTGAATCCACCCAACCATCCATCAACCGCAATCACCCAACCCACCCACATGTAATGCTTGGGTGGGTGTGGGTCATTATCTCCTTCACCCACCACTTAGTTGGTGGTTTCAAACCCACCCAAATCCGCATAAAACCACCCACTTTTCACCCCTACCGCATACAATTGCATGAATAAAAAATCAGGTATAGGCATGTAGCATATCTACATTATTAATAATACAATTTAAAGGGTTGGTTTGCTCTTCACAATTATTTATTTACTTCATACAAATGAAAATATCAACACCAAAATTCGAACCATGATCTTTTTAGATTTTATACAAAGATAAGAATCATAACTAGTTGCACTAAACAAATATTTTGTATCTTTTGTACTGCAAAACATACACGAAGCTAAAAAAAATCTAAAAAGCAGAAGACTTTTGCATAACGGTTAGCTAGCACGTAAGTATTTTTATGGTGCTTGACTCCTTGGTTTTTTATATTTTGATTATTTTAAATGGATTTTAATAAGTAGTTTAGAATTTTTCTAACTTGTTAATGAAAGATAATCTTAAAAATGCAACACAAATATCATTGGTTGGAGTATTGCATATCGAGTTGGTGTATTGAATATGCAGAAGCGATGTAAACAAATATCATTTGTTGAAATATTGCAGTATTGAATATGCATAAGCGATATAAAATTCTTTCCATGAATTGAAGATCTTATTGATACACTAAAATCTTATCATGGTTGAGCATCATGACAGAAAATAACATTTCAGTTTACGAGCATTGTCAACAAAAGAATTTACCAAAATTTTCATCACAATTTTTCATTACTCATACTTGAGTTATGCAGACATGAAATGAAAACTCCACTTAAGAATGAATTTCTTGATGTATCTAAAATAGTCTGACGCTCCGAAAATCAAGTTGATTCTAAAAATATAGAAATTCACCAATTCATTTATCCAACATGACAGCGAAATCAAGCTTCGAGCGATCTTATTGTTTGAAATCTCAATGTAAATCTTTTCGGGTTCTAGTTTGTAAGGTTCATGTTAATTCCAAAATTGAAAAGTTTTTTCAATGGTATTGAGATTCAATTGGAAGAAGTAAAGAGCTCATATATGCCATTAATGAATATCATTTAGACATTTTACTATTATGAGTGGGGTACTTAGGTCATTTTGATTTGATTTTAGAATGATGATACTTAATCATAGTTTAATAAGCAAGGTAAGAGCTACTTTAATGGCAATTCACAAAAAAATATCTAAAGCCGATGGTTTGGTTGAAAAAACACACTAATATTACTTCTCTAATTTTGGTACTTAATTTAGTTGTATAAATTCCTCTAGAGTTGTCTGAGACCGACTACTATATTTACATGTGCCCAACTCAATTCCTGCTTTCATCCACTACTACTTTGCTAAGAAAGAGTCTATCCAATATTCCAATTACTGCAACAATTACATATGTTTTTTTTTAAATATTAACAACAATTACATGTGGATGGAAAACATAGACTATCATGTTCTTGAGCGTGTTGTTCCCCTTTTTGCATGTCTTTGATTTTGAAATTGTATACGAGGAAAGACTTTACGATGCTTCAGACGAGATGCAATACTACCAATACCATTAAGCCTTTTGTCTTCAACTCGATCTTCATTCCATTTGAATAAATTTATTTTATTGTGCATTATAAATTTGGGATTTTTAAAATAAATTCTGTTTCTCGATTAAAATTGTGATAAAAGTGACGGAGATGCACACCTAATATCCCCACCAAAACATTGAAAAAGTTAAAAAAAAACAAAGGACAAAAAGGTGGTAAGACCCAATTTTAATCTAACCAGTCATTGATATTCAAAAAATGCTTATGTTTTTTTCTAATATTTAGGTCAATGCATACTTCATCCAATGCAGAGTTGTCAAAATATGAAATGAGGCTGCGATTTTGATGCATAACATATTCAACCAATGCAGAGTTGTATTATAAATTTGGAGTGCCAAAAATAAATTATGATTTCATAGTAATTAATTTTGCGAAAAAAGTGACAGAGATGCACTACCTTCATTGATGAGAGTCAAAAATTAAACCCGACCATCAATCTCCACCAAAATATTGATAGAGATAAATCAATTGAAAATAAAGGTTTGCGATGTGGTAAAACTCAGTTTCGTTAATATTTAATAGCTAACGGTATCTCTAATATTTAGGGCAACGTATATCCATCCAAAATTGTCAAAATAAGGAATGTTGTTGCAATTTCGATACATAACCTTCTTTGTTCCCCTCGACAATTCTAACTAAAGCACGAAACCAATCTCTCACAAATTTTTTATGAACTATATTTCCTTTTTCTAATCTGATTAATTGAAATCTATCAACGAAAAAGTTTACAAATGCTATGAGGAGTATTTTGTGAGAATTTGTAACAACATAAAAAACAACACCCACTAGGTAACATTATCTTACTCTCCCATTGTTTTTTACTTCAAATTCATTCGAGAAAATAACATCGTACCCACTAAAATATATGGTTTTGGAATAAATATTGTACCCCATTGCTATCAGTTTATAAATTCAGGTTCAGTTCCGAATTATGTGGACAATTGGAAATATTGAATTTGTGCTTAGTGTTTGGTGTACTTGGTGATGGAGATAATAACGATTTTAGAAAAAGAAAAAGTTTTTGATGATGAAGACATAAGTTTCAATGAAATTATAATGTTAATGGCTTGGATAAGATAAAATTTACTAAGGGAAAATTATATTAATTTTATTTTTTTTTATACTTAAATAATTTGAACTTTTTTCTAATACCAAATAAAACGTTCTTTTCATCCAGTAATAGTTATTATTATTATTATGCAATTAATGAAATGTATTCGACCAACGGCCGGACTCAAATCTAGTCATAAAACGAGGTTGATTCTCAATTCTCTTCATAATTTATTCCAATCTCTCCATACTATCCCGATAGTATACACTTTCCGAATGAAACTTCACAATTTCAAATTTTCTTAATCCACCAACATTCACGTCAGCTTTGATTTTCCACTTCCTTTTTTTGTTTTAATTTTTTTTTTCTAGACTTAACCCTTGTTAAAAATAAATCAACATATAAATTATCATTACTATGATTCAAACACACAACCTCATGATATTAATTTTGAAACTTATAAGATAAACTTCATTAATTATATTTATTATTATAACAAGACGGAGACCATCATATCATCATACATGTATAATATGTTACATATGATTTGTTCGTGATAGTTTCAATCCCTCTATGGAACTGATATCGAGTCAAAAGTTAGATGAATTTAAAATGGATCTTGTGACATAAACATAAATTATATGATTACAAATAAATTACATAAACCCAAACCATCAACTAATTCAAAAACAGTTTAATTATGATTTCAAATAATTAATAATAGTAAAAATAATCCAGTCAATGGCCGGGAACAAAACTAACTATGCATGTGATATTTATATAATAATTTGATTCCAAATATCAGGTTCGACAAATAGGGTTGCAAATGAGTCGAGTCGAGTTTTTGCTTAGTTTGAGCTCGACTTGTTTGTAAATTTTTCAGCTCGAGCTTGGATCGAACTCGAATTTTGAGAATCCAACTCGAGCTCATACCCGACTTGAATAAAAATAAACTAGCTCGACTCGGTAGATCTCAGCATTAACACAGCTTGTCAAGCTGAGTACAATCTCTACTCAAGATGAGCTCGATTTCAAATCATTCTTGCAATCTTGCTAAAAATGTGTAAACATCATAATTTAAATGATAAAAAGAACACTAGAAACTAAAATAACATCTAACTTTCATGCACATCTGTATTAACAAGAAAATGATAAAGTTCAGAAGACTAATTAATCCTTCCATAAAGTCTAAACAAGTCAGCTCGCGAGGAGTCAATCTAACTTACAAGCTAATCAAGCTGAGCAATGTCTAGCTCAAGCTAGGCTCGTTTACTAACGAGTCGACTTGTTAAATAACTAGCCGAGCGTCGAACGAGTTTTTTTTATTCAAACGCCGAGTTGCTCGTGAGCGGCTTAGCTCATTTGCAACCTTATTGACAAATACTTAGTGATGACAATTTGATCCCGCCCCGTTGGGCATTACGCGAGCTGACACGTGATGGAGCGGGTTTACCCGACCAGTAGTAGCGTGGGGCAGGGCATGTGTATCTACTTGCGACCTGCTCTGCCCTGCCCTGCCCCGCCTTGTTCTTGGCCCATTCTATTTCAATTTTTTACAATATCTATTCATATTTATCATATTTCGAGTTTTCTTCAACTAGTTAGAGTTAATCCCTTAACTAGTTAGATTCAATCACCAATTCTACAATCCCTATTATTATTTATAAAGTGATTTCCTTCGCTTAATCGTAAATTTTACGTATATTTGCTCAAATAATATATAAAAAATAACATATAAAAATGGGTCGACCTATCCCGCCACACTCGCCGATACTACTCGCCCTAACACACACTTGGTGCGGGGCCTGATATAGGTATTGAGGACCCGCGGCACCACATTGCCATCACTGAAAATACTCAATCCAAAACCACCCATTAAATAAAACCACCCGTTAAATAAAGAACAACATCACAATGTTGTGGCAAACGTAACTGGTAATAGTTACATTCAATTGATCATTGTCTTAGCTAAATGTAGATTTAGCTTGTACAATTGTGCCATATCCACCACTAAACCAAACGCCAAACCCTTTATTAGCTAAATCATGATTAGTTCTTTTCTCTCTCAGTTCATCATCCGCTGAAACTCCTGAAAATCCAGCACGCCGTTCCCGTCCAAATCAAACGGCCGGATCATCGCCGAGCACTCATCCACCGACTTCCGATCACCCAACCGGACCAACATCCTCTGCAACCCACGCGGCGTAATACACCCTTCCCCCTTATCCTCCTCGAACATCTCAAACGCCCGCCGCAGGTCGCCGTCGAGATCCTTGCCGTCGCCGTCGACCATCCGAACGAAGTCCCCGAACTCCAGCATCCCGTCGCCGTCGCCGTCGAACTCCCCAATCACCTTCTCCGCGTCCTCCTTTGACATCGCCTCCCCTGTCGTCGACGCGAAGTACATCCCCAGCTCCTCCCCTGAAATCCGGCCGTCCCCGTCGCTGTCGAAGTGGCGGAACACCCGCAGCAGATCCGCCTCCTTGCTCCGCCCCGCGGCGGAAGGCGAAGAAAGAGGGGAGGCGACGGCGGCGGAATTGGGTTTGGACTTGTTGATGTGGATGGAGCGGAGCAGGGGAAGGCTGAATTTGAATTCTTTGCCCGAAGATGACCTCTTAGTCGGCGAATTGGCTGCGGTGGCGGCGGTGGTTGCCATTCTGAATCGTGAATTGTTTGATTTCTGGTGGTGGGTTTTTGGGGCGACGGAAGTGGGAATTGATTATAATGGAGTGAAGCTCTTAGCTCTGCCGTCGGGAGTCGGGGTCAAAAAGGAAAGTCCGATTTTTTGGCGGGGTGTGAGCGGGGAATTTGTAGTTAGTTCCGCGGCTTATGGAGAGAAACTGCGCTGCAGCTTCGTGGATTTGGTTTCCTTTCCATTTTTGGGGAATTATGATCGATGGGAATGGAAATACAAATTAGCTACGGGACGAGCGGCAGAATATGGGCTAACCCACCCATCAATAATCAAATCTGGACCCTCCATTTAGAAAATCCAGATCTAAGGATGGAGAATTAAATGTCATTTTTATTTTCACTAGCTTTCTTAATTGACTCATATCTTTTTTGTTTTAACTCGGATTTTAATTTTTTTTTTTGCACAGATGGAACGAGTTTATCGTGCTCTACAAAATGAGATCAATTTTCAATATTTTTTGAGGAAAAAAATTCTGGCCTCTCGGTACCAACTGCATACCATATGGTATCTTCTTCGTTTTTCATTCGTTTTTGAAAACGTTTGCACAGCAGGGACGAGTTCATCATGATCTATTGGATCTACAAATTTCTAGTTGAACAAATTACAAGACAAAAAAATACCACACAATACCATACAATACCACCCTGGTACGGGGTGGTATTTTATGGTATCTTATGGTATACAATGTTAAAAGTCGTAAATGACAATTAATATACTTCTACTATCATGTATTCAATCATCCTACAGTCTTGGTTTGTTCATACCACCATGGTACGCTTTTCAAATCATACAATACCACCCTGGTACGGGGTGGTATTTTATGGTATCTTATGGTATACAATGTTAAAAGTCGTAAATGACAATTAATATACTTCTACTATCATGTATTCAATCATCCTACAGTCTTGGTTTGTTCATACCACCATGGTACGCTTTTCAAATCATACAATACCACCCTGGTACGGGGTGGTATTTTATGGTATCTTATGGTATACAATGTTAAAAGTCGTAAATGACAATTAATATACTTCTACTATCATGTATTCAATCATCCTACAGTCTTGGTTTGTTCATACCACCATGATACGCTTTTCAAACCATAGGTATGCTCTTATTTCAATACCAGTCAATACCATATGGTATAGACTGGTAAAAAATGGCTCAATTTTTTTTGCTCGAAAAATATATTAAAGTGGATATCATTTTGAAGAGCACAATTAATCTGATCTAACTGTGCAAACAAAATTAAATTTCGACTTAAAACGAGTGAGAAATCGTTCGTCAAAGATTAAAGAGGAGAAAATTAAAGGCTTTCCAGGAGAGAGAGGATGCTGATGTCATGCTGATGTGGGCGGGTTACTCATAGTTACTCACCATAAGGTTACTCACCTGATCCATTCCCCCGAATATGTGATATAGGGTTTGGTTTTGAACTGCAACATTTGGCAATTGTCACTGTGACAGTGGGGATGGACGGAAAGAACAGAGACGACCAGAGCTTTCACGAAACTTCAACGAAGCTTCTTCTCTTGAAATGGACTATATTTATGTCCAAAGTTCATAGGGTTACAATCCATCCATCCATTTTGTTATTCGGCCCACTCTTAACGGTCTGGTCCGGAACCAGACCAAAATCAAGAGAACTGTGGTTCACTAGTGAAAAACATTTTAGATCAAGAATTGAGCTAACAATACTTTTTATACAATTTGGTACGGTCCAAATGTCAGTTCGGTTCATTTTGTTTTAGTATTTATAATATTCACGGAACCAATGAGCGAACTACATTATATTCGGTTCGATATGGTTCGGTCAAAGTGTCAGTTTGGTCCGGTGCGATCTGATATGGACCCTGCCATTGCACACCCCTAATATCAATGAATGTAGTCATGACTCACGACTGAATCTTAATGATGTTGCATCTTAACGATCAAAATTGTGGAGACGCTTGATCCAACTACATCAACGTGTGCTAACATCTGTCTGATTATTATGAACCAATGCCATATATGATTCTTCAAAATTGTCATAGGGACTAGTTAGGTACATATATATGGAGAATTGATATGCTTGTCATCAACTTGTATATTATCGAAAATCATGTCCACCCAACAACTATGATTTTCAAGTTTGATTTTTACCATACCTACTAAAAATTCTTCGAATTCAAATGTTAACGGATTAGATTGGATTCGAAACTACTATACACAAATATGATCATATTTGTCATCCTATTCCTATCATAGCAACCCTGAAACTCAACGGAGTCCAAACTTATGCAAGGCTCCACTACCGAGTGCCTTCACATAATCATAATCGTCTTCGTCTCTGTGAAGTGTGAACATTGGGCCAGAATCTTTGTCCGGGCCTATTTGATGCTAAAGCAGGCTTTCCCAGACCACTGGCCCAATATCGACTAGCCGCGTGCCATTGAGCTCGGTTTCACGAAAGCCGTTAAATCCCGGCGTCGCCTTCTTGTTCTGGTCATTCCGAACTTCCTAAGAGCAGCTGAAATAAACACGGGGAAGCAGAAGAGAGCTCAGAACTGAACGGAGCTTTTTACCGGTAGCTCTTCGAGAAGGATGCCGTCTCAGCTACTAACAGCAACATTCGATAAGCTCCGGCGATAGGATGGTCTCGCTCCGGTCGCAGTCTCAATCATTCTTCAATGCTCAGGTACTCTACCATCCGTTCACCTCCTACCGCGCCTTCATTTTTCCTCTCTCGCCTCCGCCGCCGGCGCTCAATCCACTGGAAGCCCCGCCACGAATCCAAGCTCTCCCACCCTGAACTTGTCGACCGAATCTCCCGCCTCCTCGTCCTCGACCGCCGCGCCGCCCTCGACGGCCTCAAATTCGACTTCTCCGGCGACCTCCTCGACTCTGTTCTCCTGAAGCTCAGGCTCAATGCCGGCGCCTGCTTGAGATTCTTCAAATCGGCCGCGACGCAGCCTAATTTCAGACCCGACGTCAAGTCCTATTGCAAGCTGGTTCACATCCTGTCGCGTGCGCGTATGTACGACGAGACCAGATCGTATTTGACAGAATTGGTTGGGTTGTGCGATAATAATTATTCTTCTAGGCTCGTGTGGGATGAGCTATTTGCGTTCTATCGGGAGTTCGGATTCTCGCCTACTGTGTTCGATATGATACTTAAGGTGTATGCGGAGAAAGGAAAGGTGGAGCATGCACTCCAGGTGTTTGATAATATGCTCAAGTACGGTAGAGTGCCGAGCTTGAGGTCGTGTAACAGCTTATTGAGTAATCTTGTTAGGAAAGGACAGAGTTACTCTGCTGTGCTTGTCTATGATCAAATGACGAGGCGGGAGATTGTCCCGGATGTCTTCACTTGCTCGATTATGGTGAATGCGTATTGCAAGCAGGGGAGGCTGGACAGAGCCGTGGAGTTTGTTAAAGAGATGGAGCATTCAGGTTTTGAGGTGAATGTAGTGGCGTACAATAGCTTGATTGATGGGTATGTTAGTGCCGGAGATATGGAAGGAGCCAATGGGGTATTGGAGATCATGAAAGAGAAGGGTGTTTTAAGAAATGAGGTTACATTTACTTTGTTAATTAAGGGCTATTGTCGAAAATGTAAATTCAAGGAAGCTGAGGAGGTGTTGGGACAGATGAAACAAGAGGGAGTGCCCTTGGATGAGTATGCCTATGGTGTGTTGATTGATGGATATTGTCAAGTTGGTAAACTAGCAGACGCTGCTCGGGTTCGAGATGAAATGTTGGAGGTAGGGTTGAAGACAAATTTATTTGTTTGCAACTCATTTATAAATGGGTACTGCAAAAATGGTCAGTTTCGTGAGGCAGAGAGATTGTTAATACAACTGAGAGACTGGAAACTAAAGCCGGATTCCTATAGTTATTGCACTCTTGTTGATGGATATTGTAGAGAAGGCCTTACCGGCAAAGCTTTCAGCGTTTGTGAACAGATGATTCAGGATGGCATTGAACCAAATGTTGTAACTTACAACACTCTTCTGAAAGGCCTATCCCGTGTGGGTAACCTTGAAGATGCTTTGCGATTTTGGCATTTGATGCTAAAGAGGCGCGTGGATCCCAACGAGATCAGCTATTGTACTTTGCTTGATGGGCTTTTCAAAATGGGAGACTCTCTTAGGGCTTTAACCCTGTGGAATGATATCCTGGCTAGGGGGTTTACCAAAAGCGCATATCCTTTTAATATAATGATCAATGGGTTATGCAAGGTAGGCAAAATAGTTGAAGCTGAGCAGATCTTTGCCAGAATGGTGGAATTGGGTTATAAGCCTGATGGCATAACATTCAGAACCCTGAGCGATGGGTATTGTAAAGCTGGAAATGTTGAAGAAGCTCTCAACGTCAAAGAGAAGATGGAAAAGGATGCAATTTCTCCTTCAATTGAAATGTATAACTCTCTCATCACAGCACTTTTCAAGTGCAGGAAAATGAATAAGCTTGTGGATCTCCTCAGCGAAATGAATAAACAGGAGTTAGCACCAAATATAATTACCTATGGAGCTATAATATCTGGCTGGTGTGATGAAGGAAGGCTGGATAAAGCTTTCAGTGCATATTTTGAGATGATAGCAAGGAAATTAGCTCCAAATTTGATTATATGTGGCAAAATTATCAGCAGCCTCTACAGTGTTGGCAGGATAGAAGAAGCAAATATGCTGTTGCAGAAGATTTTCGATTTCAGTGTTTTAGACCTGAAATTATTTGAAACGCCTCAACAGAATGATTCTAGACATTTAGATTGTGAGAAGATCGCCGATACCATTGATCAAAATGGTACGAGTTTCTCTCTACCCAACAATGTGCTATACAATATTGCTATTGCTGGGCTTTGTAAGTCTGCTAACATTGATGACGCAAGAAGATTTTTCTCCAGTTTGTTGCATAGAGGTTTCGTTCCAGATAACTTCACTTACTGCACTCTGATTCATGGCTGTTCTGCTGCTGGTAATGTGGATGAAGCCTTCAGATTGCGTGATGAAATGGTAAACTATGGTATAGTACCAAACATAACCACATACAATGCCTTGATGAATGGCTTATGTAAATCTGGAAATATGAGTCGAGCACAAAGGCTTTTTGATAAACTTCTTGCCAAAGGGCTGGCTCCAAATGTTGTATCTTACAATATTTTGATATATGGGTACTGTAGATGTGGGGAGACTGATGTTGCCTTGGATTTGAAAGAAAGAATGTTAAACGACGGAATTTATCCTTCCACCATTACATACTCTGCTCTGATTAATGGTTTCTGTAAGCAAGGAGACATTGGAAACTCTGTGAAGCTATTGGATGAGATGACTGGGAGATTTGCTGATCTCAACCTAGCCCCATTCCACAAATTAGTTGAAGATTGCATTAAGCATAGAGAAATAAAGAACATCTCTAGGATTAATGACATAGCACATGCCTATTCATGTGCTGGTGTTAGTCCTTACAAGCATATGAAGTTATTGGGGATCTCCGTTGCTGAATACACACTGAAGGAAAACTCTTTGTATGGACTTGAAGCTGTATGTTAATGGATGCTTGCTTGTCTTATGAATTGTCAAAAGGGTTGATTTCGACAGGTTTACTTTGTATCAAACTGTCCTCTTCAAAGGCTGTCATAATTACAGATCGATAGAAGGCTGTTGAAGTACTCCTGTGAACTTTATGCCTGTAAGGGGGGCTGTGGTGAGGCATGAGAAAATCCACTGGTTCTTCTGTAAGGGGGCATGTATTGAACATGAAGAGATCAGCTGGTTTCTTCTTGCTGGACATTTATAGCTCTGGCCAGTGTTTCTCCATCGAGAATCGGATTCCAACAAGGGCTTACCAACTGAAATCAGGTAATTGGAAATCAATGACTGCAGCAGTTGAAAATAGGTTCAGGTAAATACTGAATTAAGTCAGATGCACCTTGCAAAAGCTAGTCTCATAACTACTACTCTCCTGGTCATTTTTGCTTTGTTGAAGGCCTTTGTGAGGTGCTTTCGTTTGATGTGGAATTGACATCTAATTGCAATCTAACTTCTAACGTATCAAATTCTGCCACAGGTATATTCTACTGTGGTATCTGCTACTATGACGAGTCAGTTCATGGATTCTCACACAGGCATATCGACTCTTAAGGTATGCTCTTAGATGTTGAACAGAATCATGTTCTGTCGTACCAGCCTTGTTAACCTGGTGAGTTGAATTCAAATTCTGATTTGTTGGTGTAGCACTCTCTTTGTCGAGGAAATAAACAATACACCAAAGTAATATGCTTGTAAGGGCCGAGGGACTAGACTTTCTGTGTTTTCATTTTGAGTGCCCTTCTTCAAGATCTCTGGTTGCCTTTTTCCTTCCTTCGATCGGAACTTGAAGTCAGTCATACTAGACGTGAATAGTAATGCTAAAATGTTAATTTCGGTAATTAGCTGAGCAAAATTTATTATGCGCTGAAAGAAAGGTCAAAGCAGTCCGTTAACATTAATGTGATGTACTAATCATCAGACCAACTGCTTAGTAATACATTGTTTCTCTTGATTTGTTTGGTATCACAGGTACTTGCTCGGTGTGACTAGAACCTAACTGGAGCATATCACAATAAAATCATACTATCATAGTTGTGCCAAGCTTCGGGTGTCCGTCCACTTCATAGGCCTATATGCTGCTGGATCCAACATGGTGTGTCACGGTCATCAAATTTTAGCCTGTAGTGCTTTGTCTTGTGACAGACGCTACAAGGTGGTAATGTTTGGACACTAAGATGGTGGATCTCATTTGGCACAGCAGCAAGGTAAATGCTTCAATAAATGCTGGCATTAGGAAGTAGCTGTTGAAAATGAAACTATTGAAGAATAATCTAAGAAACACAATAAGGCTCGTTGCTAATGAAATTTTCAGAGATTTTAGATTTCGTTCAACTCTTTTCTATTGTTTGCTCGTGAGAGGCTAAACGACTGCTTTGGCTACTTTAGCTGTTTGCTAAGGCGGGACTTCTTAGTAACGTACGAACTTTGATTTGCTTTTATCACCTTGATGGAATCTCCCTTTCTTTTATCTGCACTGGTCATTTTCCTTAGATTTTTTATTTTTATAAAGACATACCTAGTTTGCCGACACATGTATTTTTGTTGTGCCCAAGATACTAAGCACATGTCTGTTCAAAGAAACGAACCATAACTAAGCACATGGCCGTCAGGTGGGCGGTATAATCAGGCGTCATTTAGGGCATTAATCAAGCATTTATGAAAAGAGTTTGCCGTGAATAATAGTTAGATTTCACGATCTACATTACATGAGAAACAGAGTGATAACAGTAGTTTTGTCTCTTCCCATCAGGGCCATTAGATCATCCAAATCTTCTACAGATGTGGACTAGTGATTAGAGAAAAGCAGAATACTATCTGAGTGGGATTATGACACATGGTTACTTTCACTGAGCTCTAGTGTATTTTGATTGTCAAATTGCTAACTTTAGTATGGCTCGCTTTATGTATCTAGAAGAAGAAAGTATCTAGCAAGAACTATTTTGAAACCTATAATGATGCCGGCGGCTAATGGGGTGTTTACTTTTCCAGGGTGTCAAAGGCTGGTTGGCCATGGGAAGCTGCGGTGGCAAGTTGACCACTCTCCTAAAAAAGTACAGAGAGCTGAAAGAGGCAAGTTTTCAACCCAAGCTTCTTCACTTTCAAACCATTATACTTTGCATACATTCCAAGTATTGACAGCTAGATTGAAGGAAACGTCAGAGTGATCAAACAAGACTTGTGTATTTCTTACTAATAAATAAAAACATATAATATTGCAAGAGTGATAATGCATCTCAGTTAGCATGCTGATGGGCTTAGGTCTCGGCACTTGCTGACTCCATTGGAGTCGCGCACCCTGGGATCCTCAGCCGCGCATCAAATGGTTGTGGATCGAAGGACGTACGATCAAACAGCATCAGCACTACGCCCATCAGCATCTTAGCAAATTTCGTGATCATGGCCGGAAAGGGCCACAGGGAACTGAACATGTTTGCTTAATTTTGAAAAGAATGACAATCAACTCTGAAAACTGCTTTCGGATAGCTACGGCGCATCTGAAGTTGAAAGCTCAATCTGGGGGAGAACCCCAATCATAATTTACTCTTTTTCTAACTGTAGTTGGTGGCAGAAAGGCATCCCTCATCTAATGAAACTAACTTCAGGTTTTCCTTGCAATTGCAGGCAGCCTTCCTTCATCCCCCCACTTGGAGAAAGGTTAAAAAGGATGGCCGAGTTTCTCCCTGTAACTGCCCTTTCAAGTCATGTTCCTGCAACCTAACAATCCGTCCATTGCATAAGGTACGATTCCAACTTTGTTAGAGACGGGAGCACATATCCTAGGAAGTTTAACTGTCGAACATGGTTGAAAGGTTCATAACATCATTTTGCCATCACATTAGCGTCATCTAGTGGACAAAGAAGTTAGTGGGGGTTATATAGGGCGGACAAGATGATAATATAGTGCTGGTTGCTAGTTGCTGGATTGTGGATAATAATATAAAGTAGATGTGTTGGTAAATTGCTAGAGGATAGCAAATGCACGTATTGCAAATTTGCAATTACATCCTGGAATCAAGCAACGTAAAGCAATTGTGAATTCCTCTCTCAACTCCCGGCTAACTTTTTTCTTTCAATTTCCATTAGATTTGTTAAGATGTTGTCTTACTTGCCTGAACCGAACCTTAATCCACCCAACTCCATACCTTCGATATCGAAAACTATCGCGTTTTGGCTAGGCTGGATTAGCGTGCTCGAACCCAATCGCCTTGTAATATGAATTGACTAGAAAATCATAGGAGAGGTCAGTCGATGTGTTTGAAATGCACCACACCACGAAAGTAAGTGGTGTGCATGAATGACACTGCAGGTCGCATCGTGTTTGCGGTGCTGTGTAATGCGGTTGAACCATGCCGAGTTTCCACTCTAACATCATAATTCATACTTGCACTCTTTTTTTTTTTTTTTTCCAACTCGATTCAGCGATTTGGATAGGCTGGCCTATCTAAAAGTCGTGATTCAGTTAACACGTTCTTTTGATACTCCTGCTATTCATTGACAGTAATTTCATAGATTCCTACTAGGTGAAGATAATTATTGTGATTGTCATTGTGCAATTGGGGAGCATAATAGAGCCTTTCGTTTTTCTGGTTCACTGCTTGATTTGGGACAATTTGGTTGTTTTTAAAGAACAGGGAAAAACAATAGGGTCCACACCCTACGACTTTTTTCCCGTCGGTAGTATTGAAAATGTAGGACTGGTCCGGCCGGTTAGTATAGAGGTCGAAACCACGCAGCCTGTCGTTAATTCAGCCACGTTCCTCGCCTGTTGTTGGGTATTTTGGGTTCATTGCTTTGCACTTTCTTTGTCCAGCTTCTCTACCGACACCCCTGTTTTTTTTTAAAATAAAAATAAAAATAAAAATCTCCCACTCCTCCCTCTAACAAGTAGATTAGACAAACCGGTTTTTCAAGCTCCGAATAAACTTTTTGATAATGGGAAACTCCATTGGGGAAAAGTGACCCATGGCCACATAGAATAGAAGCCATGGAAAAGGCTTTACCCAAAATGGCTTTTGACTTATTGGAAAAGTTCTGGTTGGGGTTTAATTTCCTGCGTAAATATGTTAAAAACTCGAGTTGTTGAGGGAGATCTATTTATGGTACTTAACCACTGTTTTACATATTTTCTAAAAAAAGCTAACTCATGGGTTTGAAGTTTGCACAAGCCCGCCATACTATGTGTTTGAAGACAGCAATAAATATTGGGGCTTGTGAGGATTTGAACACGTGACCTCAAGGACAAACCAACTCTGATATTATGTCATAAACGAACTGGTCCCAATAACTCGAGTTGTTGGGAAAGGTATTTGTATAGTACTTAACCACTTCCTTACAGATCCCTCAACGCAAAAAAGAAATTTATTCTCATTGCATCTACGACTATAATTTGTCCAATAGAATGAACCGGCAAATACAAATACAGATTATATATAAAAAAAAATATGCTACTAATGAACCCAATACAATACAATAGAATAGCTTAAATTTGGCCATTTCGTCTTGGATTTTGCCATCCATCTAAATCGTGGAGACAAAAATCAGATGTCGCTGTCTGATTTTTTTTTCTTGCTAATTTACGTGTTGTTTATCAGAGAAGTAGCCCGGCTATTGGAATCTATCGGAAGAAAACTGATTGATGAAGAAAGGAAGGCGTTTTTTTGCAAACCAAATTGCTTGTATGATCAGCCATTCTCCTTCTCCTTGGTGGCTTTGACTCTCTTATTCACGTTTCACGATCCACATTGTCAATTGTAATAATCTTGCTGAGCTTTCTTCGAATACCATCTTTTCAAGGGCAAACATGATTCTTTAGCAAATGATGTAATAATGCATGTGTTAATCCTCCATGTCACACATCAATGTGTGTGTGTTAATTAAATTAGCAAGGCAATTGCTTCAAGCAAAACTGATGGAGATTGCTTTGATATGTTTTTTTTTCCCTCAGTGAAAATAGTTAACTATCGTGCTACAACAACGTTGTATTGAATGTCAATTTTGTCACTATATCATTGGACTATGTTTCATTTGGTGAATCATGAGTCATAAGTGATAATTTAACGTAAGTGCATCAAAGAAAGAATCTCATGTAACTATGTTTGTAACGAGTTTTTTTTTGTTAGTTGGATTTGTGTCGTAACTTACCTCACCTTGTCTTTTTTTTTTTATAAAAGATAATCATATATTGATCAGAAAAAGGCAGTTACATCCTGGAATTGAGCCAGGCCACAAAATCAAATAAACGACTTGCAGACGGGTACAAAAGAAGGGTCTTTCGAGTCACCAAGTGGGCTACCCTATTAAAATGCCGACCTACAAACCGAACACTAAACCCTTGCTGGTTAGATAAACAATGCATAACTTCCTCGAGCAGAGCGCCAATCCGGCTATCACGGACCTCAGAGCTGGAAAGCTTCTCAACGATCACCTGAGCATCCCCTTCAAATCGTACCTCCGTCAACCCCGTCTCAGTACACCAATGAATAGCATCGCAGAGCCAGAGCATCTCAACAACCAAAGGGTCATCAAACAAAAAATAACAAGAAGAGGTCTTTCAGCATCCATCCTCTTTAACATAACAAGAAGGAATCATTTAACACTAATTAATCATAGTTAGAGGGTCCAAATCACCAATAAAATCAAAACCTTCTTCCTTCCTGTCCCATCTTCCGTAGCCGTCTCAAACAAACCTCTCATTCATCACCAAAATTGGAACATAATGAACCAACCAACCTACCTGGTTCTAAAGAGTAGTCCAGCCTAGCTTGCCTAGGATACCCATCATCATTATTCAATTTCTACTTAAGCAATCACAACCCCCCATAATTATACTTAACCAAGTAATCAGCCAATAATCAGATCGCAACAACCTAATTAACTTAATCCACCACCATCTTAAAACCCAGTAACTAATTCATCCAGTAAAGTAAAACACACCCACAATATGCTCTTTTAGCTATACAGTCTGTCTCTGTCATCCTTAACATGGGTAAAACAGTCAAAAAAGAAGTAAAAAGTTTATTTTTTTCCCCCACTTCACAAAATCAAAATTCACAGAGAGAAGTTGACATGTGTATAGACTATAGACTATAGACAAACAGTAAAAAAAAATATTAACTCTGTAGAACCTTCCTTCTTCCTTCCATCTACATCTTTCCTTCTTCCTCTACACGATTCTGAATTCCAAACCGCCGGAATTTCATCCCGAGATCTCTGGCCGCCAGCCCGCCGGCCTACAACTCCGTCAATCCCGCTTTGGATTCAGTTCAATCTGTAGCCGCCATTGATGGGTATCTTTCCCCGCCAATATTCTCCGTCACGAATCCAGAGCGAACGGCGTCTGCAACAGATCGTACGGAGCCCAGAGCGCGTCGAGCGGGCACGGCCGATTGGCGTCGAGCCGAACCCACGGCTTCCCTTTCCCGCTCCAATGCAGCAAGCTCACCGGCCCGGGATGCAAGTCCCTGCACAATCCCCTGAAATTGTCCCCTCCCAGGCCGTGCTGATTCCACCGGTGGTTCACCGGAACAATCTCTCCGGCGAAGACGAGCAGGAACGGCGGCAGAGAACCCAATTCGTAGATCCTAACCCGCTTCTGCAGCTCCATCCACTCCTCGATTTTGCGCGTATAACCCCCTTCCCTCCACCGACCCAGATCTATCACCATAACCCCTGTATTGAAATAACACGCCCTCCTGTCTGCAAACGTCAGGGACAGAGAAGGGTTTGACCAAAAGCTAGGGGTGAAATAGGCAGTGAAATTGGCGCTGCAGTACTCCGGCGCCGCCACCACTGCGCGGTCCCCGAGGTCGGTGCGCGCCAGCCTGGCAATGTCGTCGACGAGGACGAGGTCGGAGTCGAGGTAGACAATCCGGCTGACGCAGGGCGGGAGGATGTCGGCGAGGTAGCTGCGGGCGTAGTTGAGGGGGCAGTCGAGCGCGGAGCGGATGGAGGCGGAGATCAGCCCCGCGACGGTGGAGTCGTCGAAGGAGTAGACCCGGAAGTTCAGGTAAGGAAAGGATGAGGAGATGGTGGCGCGTAGGAACGACGCGTCGGCGGATTGTGAGGAGACGAAGTGGAAGGCGATGTTCTGCGGGCAGGAGGAGTGCTGGAGGACGGAGAAGATCGCGGCCATGGAGCCGCGGAGGTAGGCTGTGTCGAGGGTCATCGCCACGTGGACGGCTCGATTCGAGCAGAGTGTCGCGCCGCCGCCGCCGTCGTCCCAGTCGATGGCAGGGCATTCAGGGGAGTTGTAAAATTGAGGGGCTTCTTTGAATTGGTGGGCGGAAGGGAGCGAGAGAGGAGCTCCGGCGGCGGCATTGGAGGTGAAGAGGAGGATGAGGAAGAAGGGGAGGTGAGGAATTGGGAATCCAGGCATGGGAAGGATTCGTGAGAAGGAGAGGAGGAAGTGTTCCAATTGGGAAAGGAGAGTAGTGGAAGAAGGAGACGAGAAGAGAAGCAAAGTAAAAGGAAGGAATTCTTTTTTGAGAGGGGAACTTAGGATCTTGAGCTTATATGGCCCTTTTTTTTTAATTTGATTTGATTGCTTCCTGGCTGGCTGGCTTAATAGTTAATAGTATGTGAACTTAGAAGTGTTGAATAAGCCATTTGGTGCTTATAATTTGGATTTGAAAGAAATGAAATGAGGCATTTGATGCTTTTTTATAGAAAATGTCGTGGTGGGAATTAGAATCGAGACGAAATCGAAAGAAAACTATCAAAGAAGGAAATAGATGTGAGGATTAGAATCGGGTCAGTTGAAAAGAGTGTTAATGTGTATTTGGCCTGATTCAATGTTAACTGGGTTTTATTTACATGTTTGTTTAGAAAATTTTATTTTTAACAAAATTCATTAAACACCATGGTTCGTTAGAGCAATGGTTACCTTACAAATGATAATACCGTAGCAACTACAAATAAATTGACTCAAGTATACCAATCACTCAATGAGAACTAAAGATGACGCCAAGACCAATATCAACACTCCATGATCCCAAATACTCCACTTTGGATCGAATCTCGGTTACCATATGGATCGAGATAAAAAAGGATCGATTTCATCACATCTTTTACATCTTTCCTTCCATAAAAAAAAACTCAGCATTGTATTCCAAATAAGCCTCCCAATACAAGTGCTACGATTGTTGCTTCTCCGAAAGGAAATCACCCAAATTGAGTAACGTTCCAATCGTCATAGGGAGGGATGGGGAAAAGCCGAAAATGCAGGGAGACAACACTTCAACACAAAAATTTCTGTAACCTAAAATCAAGATCGGATCTCATTGCATAGTAATATGGTATGTTTCAAAATAGAGATAGTATGAAATTAGAAATTGAATTAGAATCGAATGGGAGATATACCAATTTTGACGATTGGAATACTGAACCGAACATTGTTTGGTGTATTTTGATTCAGTCATATAGATACTGGTTTGATCATATTCGATATGGAGTGGACCGGATTGCTGGTGTTAGTATTGAAACAAAAAAGGCCAAATGGGGAAAGAAGAGGGGGTGGCTAGCTAGCAGGCTGGGATGAAATGAAATGAAAGGGAGTTGGTTTGCACCTTTTACATTTGGTTGTAGACCGGAAGCTTGTCGCCTCCCTCCCGCCCTAAGAAATGGGTCCCAAACGACTACAAATAGTGTTTTCTTCTTCTTTTTTTGTGAATTTTTAAATTATTAACAAAATTAAGTTAGGGTTGATGATGCTGATACCCAGTTTTGTTAATTAAGTTTCCAAATGCATTTCCATTTTCTTAAATGTTAATTAAGGAGTGGAAGAAGTTAACCTCTACCACATATCAAGAGAGTGAAAAGGGAGAGGATGGATGTTCACTTTCATTACCTACCAATCAGGCAAAGATTTATTTTTTACTCAAATAAGAAACTTCACCACCTTCCCCTCCATTTTACTAGCTTCCCATTTTTACCAAATCCTAAATACAATGTTTGATAGTTTTGAATTTGGCTATCTTGCTTAACCGTGCTTACACCTTCATAGTTATCTTCTCTGTTATCAGACAATGGGATTTTTCCAATAATAGCACGTTTAAAAAAAAAAATTTACAAAACTAGCATCCATCCGAAAAAATTGACAGAAATAGCACCAATTTTAATGGAACGCACCCCTAAGGTGCGTTTTATAAGTAAACCGCACCCCACAGGTGCGTTTTACTTATAAATCGCACCTTAGGGGTGCGTTCCAAGCCACGTCAGAACAGGAAACGCACTAGGAAGGTGCGGTTTACATATTCTGCGGAACGATCTTCAAGACCGTTGGATGGAGGAACGATCGGAGGGCGGACCGCGCGCCAGCGGAGCGATCCGCGCCACGGATCGGGAACCGCAGCGCCGAGGAGCGGTCAAACCTGGGGAAGACCAAACCGCCTCGGCAAGGCGCTGTTTAGGGTTGGGAAAAATTACAAGACCGCCCCTGGAGGGTGCGGTCTGTTGGGTATAAATACCCCCTTCCCCTCTCATTTCTTCACACCACAACCCATTCTTCCTTCTCTATCTAGAATTTTTCTCTCTAAACCCTCCCCTCCCAAAAGCCTAGGAAATAGTGGTCTGTTGGTTGCGGCTAAGTCCGATCAGAAAACATTTCTTAGGTTTTTTCCTCAAAACCCACCGAGCCGAGCCGAATCTTTGTCCGAATTTCCCGAAAGAATGGCCGATTGATGGCAAGGAGAGAGAGTTTATGTTGATGAATTTCAAGCGGTACGTACTCATTATTCTGGTTTAATTTTTGTTGTTGTTATAAGCTTTTTAATTAATCTATGTACTAACCTCGTTGTTATTTTCTCGTAGGTTGGGGAGGATGTGGATATATACAACCAACGGTATTATCTCGAGCAAGGACCGTTGGATCCAACCGACTTGTACGACCAACCCAACCATCGGTCAAGGGATGTTCGGAACGATCACCCGGTACATACAATTCTTCACCATTTGTCCTTCTTTTATTTTGTTAATGTATTTAGTGGAATATAAAATAAATTTATGTTAATTTTTTAATCGTGTTGGTTGTTTTCAATAATTTAATCGAATACATAGCACCACTTACTTCGACTCTTTATAAAGATATGCACGTCTAAGGAAATGGGGTTTTAAGCGATTATCATATCCTCCCATTCCCTGGGAAAATCGGGTATTAAGAGATCCTCGAATCCCCCCTTTTTCTGTCAAAAAGACTGTGTTTCTAAGAAGATGTATACCTCTTCTAAGAGTCTAACGAGTGTTGCTCTGTATTCGATTAAATTATTTAAAACAACCAATACGATTAAATTATTTACCAAACAACCAATACGATTTATTTTTATGTGTACAAAATGAATTTTATTAATTTCAAACATTTGAATAGCCGTAGCAACCACCCTGGATTTCAACTGTCGATGGCCTTGGGAAGTTATGGATGACACACATGTGTGTGTGTTCACCGCACGGGATATGACCTAGTGGCCGTGTCTCTTGCTGTTGATGGCCCGAATCCTAACATTGCACCCCTCGTGATGATTACGGCATCTGACTATGAGCCTTTTAGTGTTGGAATAAGTTGTGTGCCATTCAAAATGCCGAGTCATTGCTTCAGTCTCAATGGCGTGCCGCACCTCTTTCTTCGAGCCAAATTGTTGGCCCTTCATAAACCCAGTGAGTGGACCCCATATTGGGACCTCTGGCGGCTCCATGTCGCTGTCGACCATCCAATTGTCGTCTGGAATGTGATTGTAGTAGGGGAATGGTACACGGTCACGAGCCACCTCATCATCATTAGCTGAGTCTGACTCTGGTCCTGAATCATCAGCACCTTCAAGAGGGTCGGAGCTGTCTGCACTGACGTTGTTCTCTCCTTCTTCATCGGAGGGGTCACTGACTGTTGCTGGCAGGGCATCCTCCATCTGATCCAGCTCATGAAAGGCACCTTCATCAGCTCCATAATGGTATTTGTGAAAACTATCGCTGCCTGATTGGAAGTTGTACTGAGGTTGGTTGGGGAGGTCCGGTTGAACTTCTTCTTCATATGACGGGAAAGATTGATGATGACCTTCACCTTGCTCTTGGTACTGAAAATAGGAATGAGGATCATGGTAACTTTGGTAGGGATGATCGCCTTATAATTCACCTCCACCATGGATACCAGATGTTTGACCGTGTCCAGAATGACTTCCAACGCCTACGACCGGCTCGGTGTAAACGAACATCTCGGCTTTGGAAAGATTGTTGGACCTCAAGAATTCGAGCATGGCATCTACCTCATCCTGAGTGGTTATGAGATATTCCTCATGCCACAATGACCCACTGTCTCTGTTTGGATATCGGTACACCATATGATCAACTCTTCTCGTGTCATCCATGCAAGTAACGTTAGTGCACATTTGAAGGAGGTCTTCAAGCAGCGGTCTGGTAGCGACCTTTATCTTCTGAAAATTACCACCGACGTAGGTGACCCCCTTTCCTGTCTCTTTTGTGTAACCATTCCACCGTAAGCCAAGCGTGAACTTTTAGAATTCCATCTGCGAAAAAACCGTAGTTCAGTTAATATCATAAAAATAAAAAATAAAAAATAACAATAAAAAGTAATACAAAATAAACTTACGAGTTAACATTAATCGCAAAACTACTAAAGAAATATAGAGCTATAACAGAAAATTGAAAAGGGAGAAGGAGAGGTGTGAAGAGAAGTGGTTTTCCGGGAAGCCTTTTATAGGCAAAATCACTGATGAAAACCGCACCTTAGAGGTGCGGTTTTCGACTGTCATGCAGACCCACGTTTGTTATTCTGCATGGCATGTCGGAAATTAATTGACCAAAACCGCACCCCCAAGGTGCGGTTTGTGTGGCAAAACCGCATCATGGAGATGCGGTTTCGTTTGGGAGAAACAAACCGCACCTTCATGGTGCGATTTTGATAGGTCAGGCCAAAACCGCACCTCGGCCAAGCGGTTTCTGTAGGTCAGACCTAAAACCGCTTGGCCAAGATGCGGTTTTGGTCCAGGATTATAAAACGCACCTCTAAGGTGCGGTCCATAAAAAAGGGTGCTATTAGTGTAAATTTTTTCGGCTGGGTGCTATTTTTGTAATTTTTTTGTAAAAGGTGCTATTTCTGGAAAAATCCCTCAGACAATTGTGATTGTCACAAAGTGTGAGAAAAATTGAGTATTCACATGTAAAATTTGAATTAATGAGTAGTTTATCACATCAAGGTGTGACGGCTCATGTTCTAAAAGGTTTATAAAATACATTCATTGTTTATTTGGAGACTCAAATCTTTTTCAATGTATACAACTAAAAATTCATTTATAAATTCATTCTTGATTAACTTAATAGCTAAAAAGTCTTTTTTACAGCTTGCAATGATAACAAACAACATCAACAATAGCTTTAGAAGCAAGTTAAGTGAAGAAGAAATTGTGATTAGTATTTCTTTGCAAATGTGTGTGAGGGGGGGCGGGGAGATTTTTTTTGTCTAAAAAATTTGAGAAAGGGTTGAAACTCATATATAATTTGTTTGAATATTGAATATTGCATATTGAATTGGAGTATTGAACATTTTGGAAGCGATATATAATTCTTAAATTAGTTTAAATTTTCAGCCCGGTTGACCAATAGCTTTAGACCTTTTGCTAATATGACATGGATCCAATAATCATAAGATGAGATTTAGTTTGATATGGCGTCAGTTCAAAGCCATTTTTTTATGTGTAATGAATTTGTACGACAAATACATGTAAAGTGAAGATGAACCTGATTATGCATTTTGATTCTTTATATAAATACAATGGTTTAAGGCTTTAAGCGATAAACAAACTATACACTCACTCTATTGGTTTAACGAATTCTGCTTTTTATCACTTTTAATAATTAGTTTATTCACAAGCTATCAAACTACTTTGCTCCGTCAATGAATAAGCGACCATCTATTCGCCAGGTTTCAGGTGCTCTGATTCACACTATCGACTGTGAATGGAGAAGAAGCATTTTGAACGCAAAATTGGAGAAGCAATTGGGTTGTTTCTAGGTTTCTCTCGATTCCTGGCGGTGAGAAGAAAGAGGAAGGGAAAAGGGGGAGAGTTGTGAGATACAAAGTTGGGAGAGAGAGAGAGAGAGAGATAGAAGAACAAATGGAAAAACAAAGAGGAAGGCAAATAAAGAGTGAGATGACACATTTAAAAGAGGAGGAAAATGAGATAGTATGAAATAATTGTCCTTCTGCTTTGATTAGTGGATATTCTTGGCTCTATTATGTTAAGTTTTGATTTATTTTAGGAGATGACATTATATTTGACATCTTTTTCTATTTCAATTTAAAATCCTAAATCAATAGTATCATTTGGAAGATTTTTTTCCTTAATACGATTATTGTAATTTCTGAGATTTAAGGGGTATTTGATAATGTCAATATTTTAGTGATTTTTTATTTAAAGTTTGTATTGAAAGAGCATACGTACCGATAGTTAGACCATGAAACTTCACATCATAGGCTAAATCGATAGGTGATATTTAACAATATGACACGGTTGAACCACAATTAAATTATGACTTCAGTATAAAATACCCTACTACCAACTTTTTCAATACGATTTTACAATCCTTTGGTTCAAACAATTCTTTTACACTGGTGGAAACAAAAGTTTTAAGGCACATTTTGAATTATCTATTGCAAAAAAGCATAAGTCAGTTAGCGATAATGAGAATATGCGATTTCATGCGACCTTCATAGTTATCTTCTATGCGATCAGACAATTGTGATTGTCATAAAGTGTGAGAAAATTGAGTATTCATGGTGTCTCCATCGTATATGCAAACTCACCATCATTTTATTACAAATATAATGACTTATCGGTAGAGTTAGAAACCTTACCTACGGTCACCGCTTTCAGTGATACCATAGGTAGGTTAAACTTCGACTTGTTGAGCCATAGCAGGCGGTCTAAACACTCAAAGGGGCGGGCTCGTGAAAGCAAGTCAAGATGTTCGCTAGGCAGCCCTGGAACGACTCTAACGTTCTGCAAGCAGTGCAAGGTCTTCAACCGTCGAGGAGGTGCTACTAAATTGATAGTTGCCTTCGTCAAGAATTGAACACATAACCTCTCGTCGCTGATTGTGCTAACATCCCCATCTCCCCCTTCTATTTACTAGCTTCCCACTTTCACCAAATCCTAAAAGTACAATACTAGTTATCTTAAAATTTGACTATGATAGTCTTGCTTACACCTTCATAGCTATTTGATTCTTGACTAGACAATCGTAAATCAAATAACTCTATCTAGTTATGGTGCGTTCAAATCCTCATACATTACAATTATCCGATTACAAATTTTTAATGATAAATATCTGCATCGTAGATAAATAACAGGTTTGATGGAGTGTTCATCTTTAATTTAAAACAAAGTTGGGAAAATTGACATTTTCTTTTTTGGTGGGTTAACTTAGCTGGAACTTGACAGCGCACAAGGAACAAAATCTCAGAAAGGGCGGGAAGGTTATTTAATCAATCAAATTAATTAAAAGGTTCTTTCTTTTTTATCCACTTCGGAATTGACTGACAGCTCCAGTGGTGCTGAATGAATAATCAATCAATTCAGTAATAATTTGAACAGAGAACTGTCAAAAATAAAATTGCAGTTGCAGCCACTAACATACAAAGGCTTCCCCTTTCCACATTAAACTGTGCTTTGTCATTCTTCTCCCGGCTCTCTCTCATAATCAGATTCCAAATCCTCGAACAGCTGGAAGCTAGCTGTTCTTGTTACCGACCTATTGCTTTCTGGGTTTTAATCCTTATGCAGTTTTGTGATATCTAATTTGGTTTATCCAACTTCGTATCTGAACAGGTTGAAACTATGCTGGTTTTGCTGAGATGGTGTTGGGAAAGCGGACTTCATGAGGTCTCATTTGGAGGGATGTGAAGATCGTTATCGATAAGTTAGATCGTAGCGAAGGTGTTTCGTGACGTTTTTGGAAGGTGAAGTTTTGGACGAGATTAAGCAGTGGCGATTGTCGCGTTCGATTTTCCAGTTTTCAATTTCTTGATCGTATTGAGAATAGGGATAACTCATTTGGCGATTAGAAAACCACTCTTTATTTTCTACTTGGGTGGGAAGGGTTTGATTTTAAGTTGTGGTTAATTACAATCTTGTTCATCAACTTTGTAAAATCTTTGCTTGGATGATATAAAATTATAAATGAACTATTGATAGGATCATAGGGGAAGGAAACAAATCTGAATACTAGCTTGCTCCACCATGAGTAAGTTAAAAAAAAAACTCTTTAAAACAAAATAGGTTGAAATAAAAATTGGACAAAATAGGTCGAAAACGAGACAAATCAACAAAGAATGAAGTATAAAAAAGAATCGTTTCATACTCGTCCTTACCCTCGTTGTAACACAAAAACACATGTAAAAAACATCTTCATTCTTCGTATGGACACTAAAGTCATATCAAAATGGTCATCCTCGCTCGCACCATAATGTTTCCGTTTGTTGGCTCTATAATGTTTCCTTTTTTGCTTGAAAATGATTATGGATACTAAATACAAAGGAAAAAGAAGAACAAGAAAAGGTGAAAATGAAAGAGAGATTCAGCCGTTTTCTTTCCAATTGTTCAATTCAAGTCAATAGGAATAGTAACTAGCTAGCTAGGGTTGTTGTTGAATGTTGATGCATACACTAGGGACGAGACAAGTTGAGCCATCACCTTCCGAAAAGAAAACTATGCCACACCAAGCAAAGCAATAATGTATATAGATTCATGCCCTAGTCTTCCTTCCAATCCAAGAAATCAAAATATTTATTACATTAAATCCCCGGTTTTCAATTCGACAACCACCAAGAAAGATCATGGAAAATTCGTCTAAGATGACAATCAACAATCCTATTTGATGATCAAACGAGCAATGAGAGAATTTTCATTATGATTTAGTGTGTCCTATTTATTGCATACCGAATGAGCTGGAGTTACGTATTTGTTATACGTCGTAAATTATAATAACTCACAAGTTCATGAAGTTTAACGGTGTTAGGAGATTGTATAAGATTCATACTCCCAACAACTCAAGTTATTGGAACCAATTGGTTCTTAACATGGTATGAGAGCCCAAAGCAGTCAAAATCGGGATTTTACGTAAAATAAAATATGGGGGTAAAATCGAAATCATAAAATCGAATCGTAAAATTGTAGAATTTTAAGGTCCATATAAAAATGAAGACAGAATAATATTACTAAGAAAAATCATGAATAACACAATAGCACTTAACACATATAATGATAATTTTTCAAGGTTAATGTTAAGAGGTGGTGAACCGATGATGATTAATACGTTGACGTGAATTGATTATAGTCGACGGTGGTTAGTGTGAGAGAACTAGATGATGTTGGTGGAGAAGAAGAAAAAGATGCGTAATTTTGCAAATTCTGATGAAAATAAGTAAAATTGACTCAAAGATTTAAATCGTAAAATCGTAAGATTTTAAGGAATTAGATCGAGAATAGTGTAGGATTTTAAGGTCAATAGATTTTATAGTGAAATCATAATCGAAATAGGTAAGTAAAAGCGTAAAAGCGTAGGATATTAGGATTTAAATCGGGATTTTGACTACTCTATGAGAGCCTTTGATAATCGAAAGGTCTCATTATGTTTCAATCCGAACAACTCCCGCTTGTTAAACACATCATATCCAGACCTATGCAAAATTCAAACCCTTGTGAGTTGTCTTTCGTTTGAGGGAGGCAAGTTAGTAGATGTTATAAGATCAATAATTGAAACACTTTCCAACCATTCGAGTTATTGGGACCAACTTGTTCGAATGATAAATGAAGACTCGTGATATTGACCTAATAATTGACTTCTACTTGGACACGATAACACTTCACATTTGCTTTCAAGTCTAGTCTAGTATATAGTTTAATTAACTCTGAACTCACTAGAGAACGATCTTAATGTGACACCAAATAGTAATATTAAAAAAGAGGAAATGGTAGCCCTTCATTTAACACAATATTGTTCTCACCCACTATTGAAAATGGTATGGTGATATTTGACAGGTTAACTCACGAAATATTAATAAATTAACTAATTAAGACATTCCATTTGCACGTAATCTGGTAATCGGAAACTCGATCTTTGCTTACACTCCAATCAAATTAAGATGCACACATATCATAAATTATGCAAGGAAGTCGCTGGAAGTAGCAAATGAATTGGATTGGTTCATAGATTTAAATAAAATGAATTGGATCATGATCAAAGTGGCATCTAAGTTTTGACTAATATGAAAATTTTAGGTACTAATATGTAATAATGGAATTTTTTTAGGTATCAAAATATAATTTTACAATTATTATTTTCAAAACAAAATATTTAGTATCAAATATAAAAGCTATAGATACTAAATTTAGTATATATACTATATATAAGCCGCCGGTCATTTATCTCTTGTTCTAATTAATTGCATGAATTTTGTTAAAGTCTTCTCCGACTCATCTTGTCTTCGATGTAAAAGCTCAATGAAGGCAATCTGACAAAGTTTTTGTTGAATGGTAAAAACTAAAAAGGAACAATAAGTAACATATCAACATGCCAACAATCTCGACTTCTCCTTACGTCTACTAACCCCATAATCTCGAAAACAGACAATCATGACTAACCAACTCAGTTGCAAATTCTCAACTCTACTAACTCACATATGGAGTCAGCTGACACAAAAACACATTTTTAGCAGACTAAATCGAAATAAACCTAAACTACACAATATTGACCACAACCTAAAACGTGACTCTTATTTCAGTCTGATTTTGGCACCTAATCTCTAATCGTTCTGCAGCAAGGATTCGACCCCTAAACCTCTCATTGATTGTAACCACTAGTTGTTGATTTCCATTTCGTGTTGGACACTAACCGATCAACTCATAAATCAAGTTTAATGATTATGTTGTAGCGAGCTAGTTACCCATGTCGGTAAAAAACCTCAGATTTAATATTATGTCATTCTCTAATAATTAGTTAAGCATGAATATGAATCATGAAGACCCACATCGGTCAAGTATTCAACATTTGAGCCATAACTCTTTGGAGTGGCCATGTTATTGTCCAGAGACTTTGCTCCATAATTTGGATTCCTGAACGATCATTGCCTCCATCACTCCAACATATGCTTGGCACACCATCTCCAACAGTTCAGAGGCAAGATGCAAGTAGGGGTGGATTGAAATGCTCGTTTCGATGGATTGATTTCTGATATGTCGATGTTTTCTGACAATAAATTGTGGTGTAATGGTTTGTAAATGCGTTGGTTTAAGGTGTTGGTGTTAAACTTTGTGTTTCTAATCAACAAAAAAAAATTCAGTGGACTTTTCAATAAAGAGGTATCCATCAGGATATCAATGTAAAGATATATACACCATTTTTTGCACCTTTCGTTTAATTTGGGGACTCACTTGCATTAAGGTTTAAACATTGAGTCCTCAAAGAACTCAGAATTACTGTGATGAAGTTGGATATAAAATCAAAGCCTCTAACCAAAAGGTGTTGTGTTGTGCTAGAATTCTGATTGAAATTTTGCTTTTCTGTATTGAAGGAAGAAATACGTACAGAGTTCAGCTAGAGTAGCTGAATTTATACTCTGGTTTACAGAGTTGAACGGAGGGAAAAACCGTTTCAGTTGTAACAACCTATCTAATTACATTTTGGTCCTAATTACATTCTATTTATTCTAAACTAATCCTAAGCTATCTGTTTATTTACATAATGGTCCATATCGTCTAATACCCCGCAAGCTAAACGTGGATGGATTTCAGGTTTAGCTTGGAGATAAGGTCGACGAACGTGTGCACCGGTAAAGCCTTGGTGAATGGATCAGCTAACTGAAGAGTTGTGGAGATGTGTTGAACCTTCAATTTCCCAGCAAGAACTTGGTCCCGAATGAAGTGACAGTCAACTTCTATGTGTTTGGTTCGTTCGTGCTAGACAGGGTTCTCTGTCATTTTGACAGCAGAAAGACTATCACAATAGATAGTATATGAAAGTGGAGGTTGGATAGGAAGTTGATGGAAGAGAGCTGTCATCCATCGTAGCTCCTGGGATGTGTATGCTAATGCCCTGTATTCTGCTTTGGCCGAAATCTGGATATTGTTTGTTGCTTCTTGGAGCGCCAGCTAATCAGCGAATCACCTAGAAACACACAGAACCCAGTTACTGAACGTCTTGTATCGGGACAGCCATCCCAATCAGAATCAGAGAATGTAGTGAGTCGTGTAGAAGAATTTGAGGGGAAGAACAATCCTTGAGCAGGAGTTGTTTTCAAATAGCGAAGGAGTCTGTGAGTTGCACGTTCATGTGTTGAGGTGGGAGAATCCACAAACTGACTTAGTTGATTGACAGTGTAACAAATGCCAGGGCGAGTGTTACATAGATACTGCAATCTACCAATGATTTTTCGATAACTGCTATGAGCATGTTCATCCAGAGGGATGGGTGGCAGGGATGGAAGGAGTAGTGGTAGGTTTAGATGCTAGAAATCCTGTATCAGATAGCAAGTCCAATGTGTATTTGCGTTTACACAAATGAATGCCAGTATCTGACCTGGAAACTTCCATTCCAAGAAAATATTTTAATTGCCTAAGATCTTTGATAGTGAAAGCAATGTCAAGTTGTTGTTTAACATAGTTGATTTCTTCCATGTTATTTCCAGTTAGTATAATGTCATCGATATATACTAGGAGTGTTGTAAATAAAGAGGCAGAATACTTAGTGAAGAGTGAGTAGTCACTGTGAGATTTTTGGTAGCCTAGAGTTTCCAAAGTAGCTGCAAGTTTCTCAAACCACTGTCGACTAGCTTGTTTTAAGCCATATAGTGACTTTGTGAGTTTACAAACTTTGTGTTGATAAGATGGAGCAACTTGCAATCCAGGGGGTAGTTTCATATACACATCTTCGTGTAAATCACCATGAAGGAATGCTGAATTGACATCTAATTGTTCAAGATGCCATTTATAAATCGATGCTAATGCTAAAAGAATTCGTACTGTGGTCAATGATAGGAACATTAGGAGGAGGGTCAACAAGAACCCATGTTTTTATTTTCTCCAGAAATGCAAACTCTGAATTTACAGCAGCTAACCATTCTTTGCTTTTGGCAGCTTCTTTGTAAGTTTTTGGTTCTCTGACTTGAGTGATAGCAAGAGCAAAATCTCGATGAGTGGGACTCAGGGATCGATATGTAAGCATTTGCTGAATATGATAAGTGACAGAAGAAATTAAAGATGCCTGACTGGTCAGATTACACTTATAATCATTCAGTTTAGCAGGTCTGACAATCTGTCTGGTAGACCTTCTTAACTGATGTTGAGTTTCAAGTCAGGAATCAGTGAGTGTGGTAGTTGAAACTGGAGCATCAATAGTAGGAGATGATGTCAGTTGAGAGGGGACAAAAGATGGGGAAGTAATGGTGTGGGCTTTAGTGAAATCCAGGTCTGCAGAGACTGCTGGAAAAACTGGAAGAAGAACTTATAGGGTCAAATTTTGATTGACCTGCTGAAAAGGGAAAATTGTTTCATGAAAAGAAACATCACGTGATATAAAAATGTTGTGTGTGATTAAGTTGTATAACCTGAACCCTTTTATGCCAAGAGGGTGCCCTAGGAAAACACAAGGGTTTGCTCTGTGATCCAGTTTAGTTCGAGTTGCTTGGATGGTTGCAGCATATGTAACACAACCAAAAACTTTTAAATGGTTCAAAGTAGGTGGAGAACCATTAAGTTTTCCAAAAGGGGTAAGATTGTTTAAAAGAGTGGTGGGAGTTATGTTGATAACGTGAACAGCGTGCATTGCTGCAAAGTTCCAGTACTGAAGTGGGAGTGAGGCTTGAAAAAGCAAAGCCCTAGTGACTGCCAGTATATGTTGATGCTTTCGTTCAACAATTCCATTCTGTTGAGAAGTATAAACACATGTGGTTTGATGAATGGTTCCTTTTGATTTGTAAAAATCTGGTATTTGGAACTCAAGACCATTGTCAGTTCTGATGACTTTAATCTTGCTGTGAAATTGAGTTTCAACAATGGCAAAAAATGAAATAATGGTGGGATGAGCCTCAGATTTAGATTTCATAGTGAAAATCCAATTATGCCTACTATAGTCATCTACTATGGTCAAAAAGTATGAATGACCTTGAATAGAAGTGACTGGGGCATTTCCCCAAATATCAACATGTACAACATCAAATGGAGCATCTGTTTTGCTGATACTAGTGGGAAAAGGAAGCCTCTTCTGCTTTGCCTTGGGGCAAACTGTACAATGAAAATCAGAAAGAACAGTAATGGATTTATCTAAACAATGTAGATTCCGGAGTTTAGTTGCTGGAATGTGACCAAGTCTGTAGTGCCATATGTCAATAGAGGGCTGTGTTGTTGAAAAAGCCACTGTAGGAGAAGGTGGTGGTGGTGCTTGAGTTGTGTCAAGAAGCAGATTATTCTGGAGTTGTGCAGTTTGAGATGGATGGTGCAGTATGTACAAACCATCAGCTAAGCTAGTTGTTCCAATCATTGTCAAACTGGGGTATGCGTGAATAAAACACAGGGAGTAATGGAACCATAAGCATATGGTTGTACTACGAACTAATTTACTAACAGAAACTAGATTAAAAGTGAAAGAAGGAACAAGCAGAATATCGTGCAAGATCAGATGATCTGAGTATTTAACAGTTCCTATTGCTGTGACAATCACTCTACTACCATTAGGCATATGAACATAAGTGTTCTGAACTGGTTTGAAGTGTGAAAAATGAAGGAGAGAACAGATAATATGATATGTAGCCCCAGTGTCCAAAATCCACTTATTATTAAGAAAACAATTCACATTCAGAGCATAATGAATTATACCTAATTGCTCAGTGGTCTCAAAACCATGAGAAACAACAGAATTTACTCTGCTGATCATGTTGTGCTGACCAGAACCCTCACTGTCATTAGAAGCTGAATAATGTGTTGGGTTGTTAGCAGTATATGCTTCTTGAAAAGCAGATGGTGGTGGAAAATGTTGCTGTTGTGGAGGAGCAGAAAATTGAGTCGATTGAACAACAGTCTGCTGAGTAGAAGAGGGCTGCTGAGAAGAAGGCTGCATTATGTGAAGCATCCTTTAATAGTTCTGCTGGAAACTCTGCCAGTCAGACTGATTGATCATTACTGCCCCATTAGAAGGCTGAGTAAGATCAGTAGAAACACTATTGGCATGTCGAGGAGGTTGTTGCTTCTTCTTGGATTGGTACCCAGGTGGGTAACCATTCTTCTTGTAACAGATATCCTCTGTGTGACCAGTATAGCCACAAAAGGTGCACACTGGCTTCTTGCGTTGCTTCTTGAAGCCTTGGCCAGTGCCATGAATGCCCAAATTTTGTCCTGCAGCTCTAGTAAAGAACGCCATTCCATCCCCAGTGGAAGTAATCTGATTCTGAGGTTTAGGAAGTAACCCATTCTCCCTTTCGTGTTGCACCATCATGGCAAACACTTTGTTAATAGGGGGTAGGGGATCTAGGAGCATCACTGTGGAACGAGGTCCATTAAAACTGTCATTCAGATTTCTTAAGAACCGGATGACTTTATCATTCATGTAATCCTTGCGTAAAGAAGCTAGGATGCAATGACAACTGATTCCAAAATCACAATCTAGAATGAAGCGATAGTTTGCTAACTGATCCCACAAGACACGCTACTTAGAGTAATACTGGGAAACACTCATTGTACCTTGTTTAAGATTGAAGATTGCTTCTTAAAGATCAGCAATACGAAACGAATCTCCTTGCGAAAACTGCTCGCAAAGCTCGGTCCAGGCACTAACAGCCGTAGTCACATACAGAATACTCTCAGCAATTGTAGGGTTCACGGATCTCTGAATCCAGCTAAGAAGTAATTTGTTGTTGCGATTCCAGGGCTCAAGCAGAGGAGAATCATCATGTGGCTGCGGGATTTTGCCATTGAGGAATCCTAATTTGTTCTTGCCATCGATGACAAGAACCATGGATCTTTCCCAACTCGAGAAATTGTTCTCGATGAGTGGCTGAGAAACAAGACATTGACCCCAATTCTCTGACGGGTGAATGAAGAAGGGAGAGGCTGGATCGGAGATCGGAATGCCTTTGTACAAGATCACACCAGAATTGCTTTGGCGACCTCCAGTATGAGGGTTTGCGGCTTCGTCGCTGGAAGAAGAAGAATCGTGAATCGCCATAGGAGGACGATGTCAAGAACTCGAAGAAGAAGAGAAAAGAGATGCGGAAGCGAGAATGTGAGACGAAATCGGCTCAGAGGAGCTCTGATACCATGCTAGAATTCTGATTGAAACTTTGCTTTTCTGTATTGAAGGAAGAAACACGTGCAGAGTTCAGCTAGAGTAGCTGAATTTATACTCTGGTTTACAGAGTTGAACGGAGGGAAAAATCGTTTCAGTTGTAACAACCTATCTAATTACATTTTGGTCCTAATTACATTCTATTTATTCTAAACTAATCATAAACTATCTGTTTATTTACATAATGGTCCGTATCGTCTAATATGTTGGAACCCTATAATGACTGAATAAGGTGAGTTCAATAATTGGAATGATTTAATTTGAATCGAGATCCACTAATACTACAACCAAATTATTGCAAACTCCAAGGATTGTAAAATTGTATGGGAGGTCGTATCAGAAAGTCATCTGTAAGATATTTTATGTCGAAATCGTGGTTTAACTATGATTCAATCGTTTTATACCAGTAAAAATCACCTACCGGTTTAGCTTTGGAAATGAAATTTTCTCTGTCGGACCGCAAATACGGTATGCTTTTTCAATCCTTGGTAAACCCACAATGAAGAAAATAAAATGTAAAATGTAAAACTTTCCTTGTACAACGTTATAATCACCTAGGTAGTTGGGTGGTATCGAACTATATGTCCATGCATTTAGTTTCACAGGATAATGTAACTAGGTTGCAACTTTAAGAGTTGGTATGGGTAACTCCAAGCCAAGAAGGGAAAGGAGGAAGAAGGACACATGCGATCAATGAATCTATTTCAAAACAAATTCAAGAAGACGACAAAAAGGACTGCCAAGAACACAATACATTCAAAATGTGGGAGAGGAGAGGAGAAGACTTATAATATTATTACAAAGATGGAAGAATTGAATGTGGGAAGGAAGGGTAGTGGGAATAGAATGGGATGGTATTATGTTTTGGCGCTCCGAAGTCCACCTCCATTGCGAGAGTAGGGTCAAATGTTGGTAGTTTGATATTATATATATATATAGGGTAAATTGCAAGATTGGTCACTGAGATTATAAAAAACGTTCATATTTAGTCACTACAAATATTTAATTCCATTAGTGGTCACCAAAATTAGTTTGATAGTTCATGTTTGGTCACTCTCCGTTACCTTCCGTTAACCTCCGTTAACACCGTCAGTTATTTGCTGACATGTCTAACAGAAATGCTTAGTCACCCAACTTTAACAATAAAATAATATAAAATGAATTGCCACGTCAGAAGCCCACCACGTCAACCCATTTAACTGACCCAACCCAACTCTGCCCACTGAACCGACGCCTCTTATTTACCCCTTCCTCATCTCGGCTCGGCTGCTGTCCTGCGGCCATCTTCACCACCCTGCCCATCTCTTTCCACCCCAGCCGCCACCAGTCCACCACCTCCTCCACCGCAGCTATTCCTCCACCCCTTACAAAGTTGAAAGTGCAAGACAACAATCCCAATCAACAAAAGTTGTCCATTCAAAATCAGCCCATCCAAACCTCACTAAATACCCAACATCAATTACACGAATAGAGCATCCAAACCAAAACATGGATAAAACCCAGGAAATTGAAAAAGGGAAACTGAGACTAATTAATAGGAAGTTTCCTCCAACCCTTCCTTTGCTAGTGGCGTCGCCGCCTCTATCCTCCTCATGTTTCCCGTCCTTGGAAGGCTTAGCAACAGCGGCGTTGCCATTGGAAACGGGACCAGGCCCCGGCTCGTCCAACACCGTCCGGATCTCTTGGGTAGGGCGATTGATGATAGGAGTTGGGGAGTGGAATCGGCGAGGAGGGAAGAAACGGGAGACGAGCAGACCAAGATTGGGGATACGTTTGGCGATCTTCTTCTATCGATTCACCAGTGGTGGTGGTGGTGGTGGATTTTGCGGCACAGTTGGACTCTGACGAGTGAAGGTCATCATATTTCTAAGGTCTTCTTCTCCGATTTGAAAGGTGGCGGTGAGGGCGAGCTCAGAGAGGGATTTGGACTTGGATGAGGCTGATGTTGTATTGGACGGAGTTGGGGAATGGTCGGTGACCTCGTGGCAGGCGGTGTTGAGGGCGAGCTAGGAGAGGGATTTGGGTTCGGAGGAGGAGCCAGAGGCGGCGACAATGTTGAACTTGGAGGAGGAGCTGGCGACGGTGAGTTATTAGGGTTTTTTGGTCGGGTCAAATAAAGGAAGAAGATGACGGGTTGGGTCACTGGTTGGGGTGGGTATATCATGTGGCGGGTTTAGCTGATTGTACGGGTCGGGTTTCATTTTTTTATAATTTAATTGGGATGAATCAGCACTTCTGTTAGCCACGTCAGCAAAATATTGACGGTGTTAACGGAGGCTAACGGAAGGTAACGGAGAGTGACCAAACATGAACTATCAAAATAATTTTAGTGACCACTAATGGAATTAAATATTTATAGTGACTAAACATGAACGTTTTTTATAATCTCAGTGACCAACCATGCAATTAACCCTATATATATATATATATAAAATTTTGTAACGATTTGGTTGATTCTGATAATTCGAGTTCGTGATAGAAGTTCAATTATGGATCCATTATTTTATTTTATTAACGATCTCTTTCAAACAGAAGTCATTTATATAATTCTGAAAGTTTGCACAGGTCCGAATGATATGTTCGGGGTCATTAAGATTTTGACACTAGACCTCTCGATTATCAAATATATATATTATTTGCGGTTTACATGCGAGTTAATATTGTGTACTCTACAATTCTATTGTCATGGTTTATCATTTTGGGAAAATTTTCTTGATCTTGATTGATGAAATAGCCGGTTCAAATAAAATGACCTGGCTCTCATAAATTTGTTATTAGAAATTTATAGAACCGGTCGAATAACATCCAATAATAATGCATTATAAAGGTGGAAAAAGAAGAAATGATTAAACAGCTAGCGTCGTGATTCAAAACTAATTGAGTCGTAATTTGTCAGTAAGTGAGAGCTAGTCAGGTCAGAGCCAGCCGACCTTTCCATGGCTTCATAAACATTATTGGAACCCACATTGCCATTTTGTCTTTGCACATTTTATGGCACCTGACAACTGAAAAGGAAGAGACAAAAGTCATTCATTTGGGAAAGTTCAATTTAGGCGAAAACTAGGTAGAATTCTCTTCAATTCAGCTCAATTGACAGATTCAAGTTTTTTTTTTTTTTTTTACAGTGGTAAATCGTTAGTTATATTCCTCAAAACCAAACGTCAGGATACATCAGTAAAGAAAGAATCCAACACATTCAGAACAGTAATCCAATCCCAGGGGAGAGATCTCTGACTGAACGAGCGTTCAATCCAGTCAGCCCGAAAGTTGTATTTTCTTCGGATAAACGTAACCGTGGCACTCTGTTAAAAATGGCGGCCATAACACTGAGTCTTGCTGCACACGCCCACGGCCAACATTCAGGTGGCATCTCCAGGGCGTTCACAAGGGATTGACAATCAGATATCACTTGGGGTGCGTTTGGATACAATGATTTGGATTTGTGATTTGTGATTTGGATTTCCAAATACTAAATCATGTGTTTGGATATTAATTACATTTGGTATTTGGATTTGTGTCAAATTCATGGGATGATTTCCAAATACATCTCTAGTGTATTTTTTGTCAACTTCAAATACATTTCAACAACTAGTGATTTGAAATACCTCCTAACAAAATAATGGACCTATTTGTAAAATATGAAAAGTTTAGGTACTATAGTGCGAGGCAAAACATATTAAGGTACCAAAATGTAATTTTACCATCAAAATTTCAGGACCTTTTTGTAAAATTTTAAAATTTTAGGTACTAAATTGTAAAATAAATAAATTTGGGTACCAAACTGTAATTTACCAAAATTTGTAGTAAGTGACCAGAAATTTAAAAATTGAAATTCAAAATCATAAAATACAAAATACAAACAAATTACAAATGAGTATCCAAACAATGAATTTGAATTACATGTATTTCAAATGCTAATATTTCAAATACATCCATTTCAAATGTTAGTATTCCAAATACCTTACATTTAAAATACACTTATCCAAACGCACCCTTGAACAGTTGTGTTCATTCTTTGAGCTGCTATGATAGCTTCCTGAAGAGCCATAGCTTCAGCTTCAAGTTAGCGGTGAAGACGGTAGCAATTTAACGATTTATTAACCTTCGTCGCTATTAATTGGTAGCGAAGAATCTACTGAATTAACTCGCATTTCTATCTTATCAAATAATATCATCAATTTTCACTAATAGAAAAAAAAACAGATAATAGAGTTATTAGCGTTAATATTGATTAATTGAGATCAATAAAAAATATTTCTCTTGCTAAAATATTGAAACGCTCAAAAATTATTCACAAGCTTCTTTCTTCTATGATTGTCATTTGCATATGGATGCTAATATATGATATGAAAATTTGAAAATGCTCAATCATATTTGTGCATATGGATCCGTAGCAGTTGATGATCATTCATTAGATGATTGTGCTGTGTTGGGAAGAACATGCAACACTATTACATACAACTCATTTAGATTTGTTCCCATTCTTCTATAATTAAGCTGACAATATATAAACCGATTTTTTTTATCTAGTTTAGGTTTAGCATGCATGCATACATATATATATATATATATATGGCAGAATTAACCGGATTTTTTGGCATGATACTATACCCTAACCTCTAATGAATAAACCCCAGTCCCTAATTTTCTAACCTAACTCTTGAGATTCGTTTAATCTTAAAAAGTAAATCAACAGTAATTTTGACAAATCAAGACCGTTGATTTTCATTTCAAGATTAAATGAATATTATGCTTTGGATTAGTGAATTATGGACTGGGATTTATCCATTAGAGGTTAGGGTATAGTATCATGCCAAAAACTCCGGTTAATTCATTGTCTAAATAGCAAAACTCAACGGGCGTACGGTAGACTAAGGTACGCCCGGGCGTACGCTAGCCTGAACCATATATATATATATATACTCCCAGACCAGGGGCGAAGCCAGGATTCCTATTCCGGGGGGCCAAAAATTGAAAAACTGCACCTAAGCCAATATTTCCATGTGGGTGGCCAAAATTTGAATATTGCACATTCTTTTGCTTTGATAGATAGATTCGTCATTCGTAAAATCATATTAAGGTAAATGTTTCGAATATTTTTTGTCTATTGAATCAAGAAACTTCACGTTTTGTAGCTAAATTTTATTATTTTCATTCAAAATGCACATTTACAAAGATAAATAATTATTGAATGAATCAAAACAAGATATTATCCAATAATACAAACAATAAATAACTAAATACTAAAGGAAGTAAAATTCAAAATCAGTCAACAAAAAAGGAAATCCGCCAAAATTGTTGAAAATGATAATAAAGGGTGAAACAATAGTTAAAAGCAGTACTAGAAAATTATAAATAATAAAAATGAATTTAAAATACAGAAACTGTGTCCATATGGATTCGAAGTTCGAATCCTCCCTAATCAAGGATTCTTACCACTAGTCTACAATACAACTTTGCAATACTAATCGCTACTTGACTTAATCTATAATTCTCGGGGGGCCATGGCCCCCCAGCCGCCAACGACAAAAACCTCAAAAAAGAGAAGTATAGGAAGTTTCATGGGTGGTTTTGAAGGGGTAAATTTCTTGGCTTCCGCTTTTGGATTACGAGTGCTATGTTGGTTGACATCCAATCCAACTACTTTGTTTGGCTGGTCGGTTTCTCAGAAATTCTTCCGAATGTGTAAGTTTATATAACTTTTTAGGTCTTTTTCGTGTCATTTAGCTCTCTTGAGCTTTATCAGAGCTACTCGTTTAATAGCAGAATAGGTTGTTCATCTGTAATCCGATTGTATATGGAATTACCGATTGTATATGGAATATAGCGTGTTCTTTTTATATTTTTGTAATTGAATTGTTCAGCCATTTCCTCTAAACTTAAGGTATGACATACTTCGAGTAAAAAATTGATATCTAGATCTCATTTCAACGGGCAAATGACCACTCGATCGGTAGGACGCGCATGCAAACCTCATTCACAAAGACAAGACCAGGAACTAGCTAGAAATAGTCATCAGGTGATCCACATTATAGTCTTAACCTGAACGTGCTGGGATTGAATTTCATAAATTCCAGCCGACTTTCTCCCAACCCTAAATTTTAGTAGTAAACATTATTTATCATCTTTTGGCCGCAAAGAAATCCGACAACACTCACAAGATAGTCCACAACTCTCGGAAAGCAGCAAAATTTAAGAACTTTCAACTTTTCCCATCAAAGTTCAGTGCTTGCTGATTTTGCATTGCAATATGAAAGTCAAACCCAGAATCCAACAAAAAGGGAAAGCATTGCGACACTAACAACCTAGCAATCCTTCTGCAGCCTCGGCGGAGCAACCCAATTTCAACCGACTCGTAATTCAGAGTCGCGGATCATTGTGTTAACAGGCTTGTATACCCGACTCAACTAGACAACACGATCTGACTCATGGCTGGTCTAAACCCAGTTGAACGTAAACCAATCTATCGGCTCTGATACCTCCCTGTGCTAACTTACTACAACAGTATCATTCCTCAACTCCCAGCAAAATGCCTGTTTAGCTCCTCGCAGCAAAGCATATGATTCACCTAAAAAGGTTGCTAGAAGAAAGGTAAATCAAGAGATTCAAGTTGGCAAGTTGTGACTTGTAAAATAGACCCAAAAGCAATACAGTGGGACTGTGGGAGTGCGTCTCTCAGGTATGCACTTAAAAGAGGAAGCCAGCAATCCTCCATACTACAACATGGAAGCTTTATCTAGGATCAATGATCCCCAATAATAGCTGTAAAAGCAAAGTAGGGACTGTTCTCTGTACCAATCTGAACACAAATCCTAATAATCTGAACCCAGGTAACAACCCATGTGCTCCAAGATGGAAAAAAAATCCTGAACAAACGGGGCCACTCTCCCTAAATTTGAAGGGCATCCTAGGAGCAAGTGGTGACTCGGGAATCATTCCATTACTGCTGCTGAAGTTTTTGAAGAAAGCGAGGCAAAAGAAAGGCACCCGCCAGTACTGAAAGATTCAATAGCTACCAGACAATTCAGGCATATGGTACTGCAATGATAAGGAACTCGCACTATCTTTTTGGGACCCTACAACAGGACAAATCTGTTCCACTTATTCATGTGTGGTTTGTCCCTAAACAGTTACAAAAGGCAGTAAAAGATGATGTCTAACCTGATCTCAGCAACTCCTCATCAGCGCAAATCCTGCTAACACTTCCATTCACAGCCCAACCTCTGTCTCGGGAAGATATTTTTGGGAGTCTGAAGGCTGGAAATAACTCGTCAAAGACATTCTCTTGGTCTGTGTAGGAGACAATAACGTTCATCCTTCCTCAAAAGGGACACAAACCTCCTGTACTAGTACATCCATGATAAGTTGAAAAACTGAAAACTAAATGTCAATATGCAGCAGATTAATGAAATGCTCCGGAAGTCCTAATTATGAGAAGACGCTATCGTGGATCATCCAAAGATAGGAATGTGAATATGCAATGACAACAAAAACCATGAAGCAAGGAAAAGATCAAAGCCTACTAGTCCCAAAAGATAGTCAATAAAGTATAGAGCGATCGTAAGCTATAGTCCAAGTTATCTTGAAGATGTACCAGATTGAAATTCACATCATAGAAGCAAAGAAATCAGTAGAGACCTCACAAGCGAGGTCCTAAGTAATAAGGATGTCACGAAAATGAAAAATGAATTTACAAAAGCCACAAACATCTGGCTCCACCAACATGATACATCCAAAGATCATACAACATAAGGGAAGCTGAAGAAATAACAGTGAATCTGCACTCAGCATACTTGGTGCAAGAGAAAAAGGAAAGCTACAAGAGTAGTGAACAACGCAGTTATGGACATTTTTGCCTTGGCACCAGAGTGAAGGTGGGGATTTTCTGAATCAGATAACAGACTAGAAAAGTTACGTGGACAAACTAGTTGACAACCTAGCAGCATCTGTTAGCAATTAAGCTATCATGGACACAAATTTATTTTTAATTCCAGAGCAGAGCAAAGAGAACACAGAAACCAACTAAGAAAAGCAGCCTTTTGAGATAGACATCTTGTTGGCCTTGTCCATGATCTGGTGGATACGTATGCGCATGGCCGCCGTGGAACGAATTAGTGAACCCATAAGGAAAACCACTAGCAGCACCATACATAGCAGCATGTGGAAACCCATGAACAGGTAGGTTAAAGAGTGAAGGGATGAGGCCAGCAAAAGCAGCAGAAAGTGTAAAACTCCCAAACCTAGCAGTCGCCACAGGTGCAAAACCTCCCATGAACCCAAACCCATTCTGAGCAAAATGATTTGGTTCTGGTGGAGGAGCCGTCTCGGGCCTCTGCCCAGATGGACGGTTCGGGATATTAACACCAGGCATGGACTTTGATCTCGGGTCAGTAGATGTCTTCCCCCTACCATACAAAGGAACCAGCTTCTCCTCCTCAACTAACGCCTTGCAAACAGGACACTCCCGAGACTGAGAGTGGAAATGGAGCCACTTGTAGAGACATGGCCAACAGAAGAGGTGACCACACAGAGTTACAATAGGGTCCTGGGCTAAATCGAAGCAGATATTGCATTCGAAGTTGCCTGCATCGCCATTGCTGCTGCTAGGAAAGGAAGGGCTTTCGGGCGGCCTGCTGGTTGATTCCCCTAACCCACTAGCCATTTCTGGAGAAAACCCCAAATCCAAGCTTCCTTATAAGTCACACACACATACAATAGCAAAATCAACACCACAAGCAAGAACTGGCATCTTATTCATGAACCCAGAAAGCCCTCCATAGGTGGATCCCATTTCTTCGACAGAATCAAGTAACCCAGAATCAACAACCAAAAAAGAGACAACACCCTAAAAAAATTATTAATTGAACTTAAATTTTCCAAGAATTAACTAGATTAGGAGAAGATCAAATAAAGTCAACAACTTATGGTCGGGAAAATGAAATCTCTCACAAATTCAACAAAAAAATCCGTCGGGTCACTCAATTAGACCACCATTATTGCAACCTTACGCATCTAGATCGGGGAACTAATCGAGTTTCTCGAATACCAAATTCCCGCAAATCAATCCACAGAATTAAAACACTTATCATCAATAAACAAGCAATCCCAATCCGATAAATTCCTTCCTAAGCACGTTTTACTCGCAACCTCCCTTTCCCCAACATCAAATCGAAGCAAATATGAACAGCAAGATTGAAATCGAATCGAGAAGAACTGAGATTCAGAGTCGGTAGACTGACCTTGAGCAGATGAGAGATCGGGGGACGAAGGAGTAAAAATCGACCGACCCACGAAATCGATCGACTCCCAAATGAAGAGTCAAAAACCAAAATGGAGGGCGCGAGAGAGAACTCTGAAACACAACGAAATTCTCTTGTTCCGGACAATGTTTTGACGCTCCAACCGTAACCAGAAATTCTATTTCTTCCGCCTTCTTCTTTCCTTTTTTTTTTTTTTTTTTTGGGTTCATTCCACGCCAAATTCATGTGAATCACGTCCGACAGATTGTTCGGCTCGTAGCGGTGTGGGTTCTTGGTTAATTACGTTTGAGTACCGAATTTACTATTTAGTTCCTAATGCAGTCACAACAGTTTTCCATAATGAAATGTAGGAATGAATTGTTCTAATATTTGCTTGGACCTAATAATTAGAGGTGAGTGGAGTCCTTGGAGTCAATTCTCATACCAGTCACCTAAGCTAAGATCCCTCTTTGAATGAGGTGATCATACCGATAAATTAAAGCCAAGTAGAACTGTAGAAGTAGAGTACGTTGAATGAAAGTCTTCTTAATCGTAATAATTTGGTAAATCAAGAAAGAATATTAAATTCGTAAGAAAAAAATAAAAATGGATACTATATCGTTTTGTTGGGTTATTTGAAAAAAAAATGAGACGTTTGACCAAATAGTAAGCATTTCCAAAAGTCAATTTTCTGTCTTGTCCAAATGCCATAAATGGGCATTCAAATTTTTCAATGGCCATACTTCTTACTTAGGAAGAAAAAATCTCAAGTCAAACAAGACCTTTTGGACTTAATTGTCTCATTTCGAGACAATTGTCCCTAAATGCCTCGTGCATATTTCACCAATTACAGGCGAGTGCTATAAAATAACAACTCAATTTTAAGACTTCAACCTTCCACAATTTCAAAGAAATGATGAAAAAGGATGTAATGATAATTAACCTACAAGGCTACAACACATAACATGTGTATCCAACTCATAATAGCAAAGCAAGCTTATAGAAAAAAAGATAAACTCATAATAGCAAAGCATCAAATAAAAGAGAAATTTAGCAACAAGTTGCCATGTGAAAAATATCCAAACAAAATGCTCTTGCCTCCCTCCAAATAGCCAATGTATTTGGCACCGTAATGACACCTGTCTAAGGAAAAAATCAGGACTTCATTGTATTGTTTACAAATTTTAGGGATTTATCGTCGAAGTATAATGTACGAGGAGGACTAATATCGGACCAATAAATAAATGAATCGCTATTTGCCGCTCGTAGTTTTACTATTTTCCGCTCATAGTTACAAAAAATAAGACGATTTTGCCATTGGTCTAATTTAAAATCCTAAACCTATCTACCTCAACTCAATCCTCACCTCCCAACCCCTCACCTCCTGCTGACCGCCAACCCCTCCCTCCTGCCAACTTCCCAGACCACCGCCGCCCACCTGCCGCCGGCCGCCACTGTTCCAGACCCAGAAGCCGCCGTCGCTGACCTCCCAAACCACATCAGCCGACGTCCCAAGCTCGCTGTCGCCGCCGCCGACCTCCCAAGCTCGCTCTCGCCGCTGTTCCAGTCGTCGTCGTCGTCTCCAGGTATTTTTTTTTTCTTCGTACCTTAGCCGCCGTCCGCCTCGCCCGAGCGGACGCCGTCTGCCTCGCCTGGTCGGGTGCCGTCCGCCTCGCCTGGTCGGACCGCGTCTACTGGGCCTGGTCGGACCGGTCTGATTGGGTTTGCCTGATTTTTTTTCATAGATATTCCGAAAGGAATAGCATGATACAAAAATATACAAGACCTTTGCAGGCCAAACTAATAAAAAAGTAAATTGTGCTAGTCAACAAGGTGTTGAACCAACGATGAGAGGACTTGATTGCCACGATAAGGGCAGCCCTTTTGTACCTACACGGCGCGAAATGAAACGAAACACGCTGGAGAGATGAACGTGTACACCTGAACTTCTACAGGATGACACCTCCCAAAACGTGAGCCGAATCCTTCGCGTTGACCATTTGAGAGATCACCTGTACAACACCAAAAAAAATATAACGTAAGAAAAAGAATTAGATAAACACCAACAAATAACCTCACAAGAGGCATGGGTTCCATAAACACGATCTACACTACCAACGATATGGGTAATTTACAAAGATAGGTAGTGTCGCATCAACACAGAGACACCTATACATTATATTACAACTAGCTTATGCATAAGTGTTAGAGAAAAGGAGATTGAAAAATCATTATCATTCAATAAAAGAGACATAATCAAACCACTTTAAGTACCCAAATGCATACATGTGTAATGGATAGGTGATGACAGAATCGTGACAAAAAAGAGTCGCATGTCAGCGATTCATGTCCAAGCAAAGGACCTACCGCAAGAAGGCGGGTTCTGAATTCTGATTTTGTTATTGTTTTTTTTATAGATAAAGATGGAAAAAGAATATAAAAATGAAACACTTACCTGATTTGGATTCGTACGTGGGGTGGGGGTGGGGAACTCCAGTTCCAACCAATCAATTAATGAAAGTAAAAAGTAAAAACCAAAATAAAAGAATAATAGAAAATAAAAAATAACGATATGTATTCCCCGCTCCCGTTATCGTAACCGTCCCAGTTTCTTTGGTTCCTAATCTGGCGGATCTCAACAACTGCACGCTTCTGAATAGGCACTTCAGTGTCTCTCCCGTCGTGGACTCTTCATGTAGATGCCCCTTGCTGCTGTTGCTACTGCTGTAGTTAGGAGAAAGAAGCCGGGATTGCAGCGACAGGAGAGCACAAGCCGAGGGAGAGGAAGAGGCGTCGTCCATTCTGTGCAGATCTGAAAGGAAGAAACAATGTAAGAAATAGGGAGGAGAGAGGGAATAACTTACAGTTTCCAGTCGAGATGAATTGAGAAAAAGGAAAGGGCAAGAGATCGAGGAGCTCTGTAAATCCAGTCGGCGTGGACGGTCGGTCGGAGTCGGCAACGTTGCAGGCTCCAGAAGGCAACCCAGCAGATTGAAAATGTCTTCGGCGACCCAAGTGAGGAGGAAAGCGAGGGAGACGCCGTGGCTGGATTTGGAGCGGAAGTTGGTCACGATCTGCGGAATTTCGGCGACGGGCTGGCTACACCAAACGAAAATTTAGGTTTCGGGTTTGACTCATTCGGTTTAATTAAATATATATTAGATTTATTTTAAATTCAATTGTTAGTATCTTAATTATTTTAATATTGATAGTTGAATAATTAGTATATAATTGTTGGTTGAATAATCAGTATATAATTGTCAGTTGAATAATTTGTATATAATTTGTATATAATGTGTTAGTTTATTAATGGGGTAAGTTGAAATAATTATTTAAATAACTATCTATCGTATTTAGTAAAGTAACTATCTAGTTAAATTAATTAGATAACAAGTTATATGTATCATAATTAGTCATTGATAAATTATGACTATGAACAAATTGCTCAACAAATAATTTGTTATAAGAGATTAATAGATAATTATTGACTATATTAATAGATAATTTATTATAATAATTATCTAAATAATTATAAAATTAAATAGATCATAGATAATTGTTAGTTTAAATAAGTATCTATCATGTTTTAGTTAAGTAATTGAGTAAGTTGAAATAATTATTTAAATAACTACCTATCGTATTAAATAAAATAACTATCTAGTTAAATTAATTAGATAACATATTTTATGTATCATAATTAGTCTATGATTAAAATTAACTATGAACAAACTGCTCAACAAATAATTTATTATAAGATATTAATAGAAAATTATTGACTATGTTTAGAGATTGCGTCAGCTGGTGATTCTGGAGGATCACGAAAGAAATTGAGAAGATTTCTTGGGCGTAACATTAGTATGACTACGAGAAATAAAAACCCAAAGGATGGAGATGAGACGGAGTCAGAGTCAGATTCTGAGCATGAGCCACAGCCACATCAGCTAGTGACACCGATGAGTTTGAGGGCAGACGGTTTTTTCTCAGTTTGATTTTCAATTGCCTAGTATTGTTGATAGTAGACCTGGTTCCAGTCACAACTTTGGGGCGAGGGATCATCATACTTCACCGTTTGAGCATTCAGGCGAGATTGATGACGAGTCTGAGCAGTATGAGTCGGATGCTGTTGAAGATCGCATTCCACGAGTCAGTCCGATCAGAGATAAAGGTGCCGCCAGCGGATTGTCACATGCCGTTACTAGGATTTATAGAGACCATGCGGAGCATTTCTACATAGCTCCACAGCCTGGTGAGGGCCATAGTGGTAATGCTGTTGTGGGAGAGGCCTGGGAGCTTAGAGGACCGTGTGCTGGAGGGCCGAGCAACCCGAGTTTGCTCCAAAGCTTTCTTGGGCATGTTGCCACCGTCTTTACACCGGACAGGTTGATAGAGGGGTGATCACTTGCTACAACAGGAGTTCGACGCTTCTGCACGTTCTAGACGGTTATGAGATCGCAGATTCTCACGCTAGGACTAGCGTAGAGACATCGGGCCTTTCTCACCTTGTTGATATCACCTTCCAGAGCGAGCTGGACACTGCTCTCATCTCGGCAAATGTGGAGAGGTGGCAGCCGGATACCAACACCTTCCACATGTCGTTTGGAGAGATGACGATCCTCCTTCACGATGTGGCTCACATTCTTGGCATTGCGGTTGAGGGAGAGGCGATGGTAGCGGACCCGAGGCAGTTGGAGAAGAGGTCACTGGAGGATGACATGTGAGCACTACTGGGCTTAGATCGCGATGATTTGGACCACGTGGCGCAGGTTGGAGAGGTCTCCAGAGAGTCTAAGTGGTATAGAGGGTTTGGTTTGTTGGGTGTGGCAGTTTTGGCTCATTTGCAGGAGTCTGGTCCGCCAGCTAGAGAGGCTCAGTGTTACCTTCTTTAGCTTCTTGGGTCCACACTGTTTATAGATAAGAGTAAGGAATGTGTTTCTTCTGTTATCAACTTGTTTGTGAAGAGGCCGGATATGCTAGGAGAGTACGCGTGGGGCTGGAGCACTTGCTTATCTGTACAGGCAGCTTGGTATTGCCTCCCAGGCGGAGGCTAAGGGAGTGACGTGTTGTTTGACTTTACTACAGTGTTGGATTTACAACCACTTTCCTACCTTGAGGCCTAGTCGGTTGGAGCCACGACAAATTATATTTCTAAATTTTGATACTTTTTAAAAATTTCAGATAATTTTTAATAATTTTTATTACATTATTCACAATATTTTTTCATAATTGAATTCATTTGAATTCATAAAACTATTCGAATATAATTTTTATAATAAATTATAAACTATACAACTTATTTATAATTAACTACAATTATTTCTAATTATTACTTAATTTATAATATTTAATAACAATTTATATTAATTAATTGCATTAAAATTATTTAAAAATCAAACCAACTGAAAATTGACTTAGGTTTGACCATGGCTCAACCAAAAATTGACTTCGGTTTGACCATGGCTCAACCGAAAGTTGACTTCAGTTTGACCGAAGGCCAACCGAACGTTGACCTCGGTTTGACCGAAGTCCAACCGAAAGTTGACCTCGGTTTGACCGAGGGCCAACCGAACGGTGGCTTCGGTCGTTGAAGGGAGGGGAGACGCAGGAGGCTTACCTTCTCCGGCGAGGACGGACGGCATGGAGGCGTGGTGGGAGGAGGGGCTGACGGCGACGGTGAGTGGAGGCGCGGCGGGCGTCGACTGCTGGCGCGGTTGGCGACGACGCTGCGGACTGACGGCGCGGCTGACGGGACTAGAGGCGTGGCCGGAGTGGCGACGTGGGGGCGGGTCGACTGTGCGGCGACGTCTTTGCTGCCTGCAGCGTGCGTGGGTTTGGAAATGTCGGGGAGAGGAAGTGGGAAGGGGTTGTTTGTTTAGGGTTTGTTTTTGAATTTTAAAAAGAATAATTCAGTAATTTACGTATTAAGTTCGAACAACGATTAGTAATTTTCAGGACGATGTTTAACATTCAGATAAATAATCCCTTCCTTCTCCCACGCATATCTGTGTGGTTAGTGTTCCCGGAAATCAACGGTTACCATCACAAGATGTCGGCAAAGGAAATCTGGGCCCGCTTCCTTCCAGATACGGAATAAGTGACGACTGATTCAAATGACATTATTTTACCGGCCCAAGCTAACATCCATCAGTGGCTCTGGGCTGTATCACTTGAAATAATGGACGGGAGCATCAACAAGCCCGTGGTAAAGCCCAAGATGAAGACCAACTTGACCGGCTCAATTCCAACAAGACGCCAAGAAAGAAAGTCAAGCTCAGCTCAGCCAGACATTCACATTCCTCGTCGTTTCCTTTCCGTTCCTATCTCCTCGCTCGCTTCGCTGGCTGGCACCGTTTCGGTATCAAATCGGATCACAACTCCCTCTCTTTCCTCAGTTCGTTGCCAAACAAATATATAAATCAAAGCCTCCGTTTGGCGCTCCCCGCAACGCCACGTCAACTCTTCATATCCCCCCGGCCTCGATCCGATACACAGAGCTCAGAGCAGCCCCTTGGTGCGACCGTCCCACGAACCAATCGCACCGCGCCACGTAACCCGGCACTCCGCTTCTTCCGGAATCCGGACCAATCCCGTCGCTCCATAGTTTCCTCCGGGGAAGCGATAGTATTCTCGAACGAATCTAGATTCGGGAAGAAAACAAATTCCTTCTGCTCGAATACGACGGCCGAGCAAGCATCCCCTCCCTCTCTCTCTTATTCCCCTCTCCACAAAGCTGCTCTGCATCACCACCGCAATTCTCATCCGTTCGCATCTGTCGGCTCTCTTCCCGGACGTTTCTTGGTGAGTATTTCATCTTTTAAGATTCAGTTCGCGTAGATCTTTGTCTCTGTTTTCTTCGGATTCCCGGTAATGGAGTCTCGCGTTGATTCGATTTTTACGTGTTCTTTCCCTCGCCCGCTACAAGATGCTGCTAAGTGCTAAGCTTAGAGCTAACTGAATCTGTGGATATGGCGGATGTAGCGGTCAATTATGATTTTGAGCTGTGGTGGTTTAGTTAATGAATCTGTTATGGTTACCTGCGGATTTGAATTCTGAACTGTTACGGAGTTTCTTGGCGACGACTTTTTTGTTGCCTTTCTAATGGAACAGTGTTCTGTGAGATTGCGATCCAGAGGAAGTGCGTTATTGAACTCTGGTTTGAAACTCTAATCTTATGTTGCTTGCCATAATTGCGTTGAAGGAAGTTTTTAATTCGAGAAGAAAAAGAAGTATAGTCGTTTTCTCAATTCTTTGTATGCGTTTTTCTCTATCAGATCAGATTCCGCACTAGCATGGAGTTTTATTTCGAGCTTCTCTTTCAATTTGCAATTGGCTGTTTCTTCTCGGAGCTATGAGAAGTTTTAGGTGCTAATTTACTATAACATGTTGTGCAGCTGTAGCTAGTAAAAAAAGAAAGCGGTTCCTCCCTCCCTCCACAGGGGACTGGAAATGGTGGCACCTTGCAAGCCTGTGAAAAGCAGTCATGGTCTGAAGCATCGTCCCTTGACTTCTCTCAGGCTAGTAAGGGGGTTGATATGTTTAGTAGTTTACCTGTCGACCGCGTTCACGTTCTTGGTCTACTTTGGACCTGCAGCAGCAGTATTGCCGAGGCTTGTTAGCGTACACGGTTCCAGAAAAGTAACGTCCTACTTGTTCTCTCTCTGGCTAGCATTGTGGCCCTTCTTGTTTGAAAAGATAAATGGGACTAGAGTTGTGTTTTCTGGGGATGTGGTGCCGGATAAAGAGCGAGTCTTGGTACTAGCGAATCATAGGACCGAGGTCGATTGGATGTATCTGTGGAATCTGGCGTTGAGGAAAGGATGCCTAGGGTGTATAAAGTACGTGTTGAAGAGCAGTTTGATGAAGCTGCCGATATTTGGGTGGGGGTTTCACATCCTGGAGTTCATATCGGTGGAGAGGAAGTGGGAAGTTGATGAGCAGGTGATGAGAAAAATGCTCTCGACTTTTGAGGATCCTCGAGATCCTTTGTGGCTTGCCCTTTTTCCTGAAGGAACAGATTTCAAGTACTGCCTTATTCCCTTCATCCCTATGAATGTCATCTTCCATTTCATGATGCGATCTGAATTTGTGCAGTGGAATCTAAGCTTTGAGTTGTACTTATAGTTAACTACAATTTTGCATCGCTGACCTTTTATTGTTTTTTGTTTTTGTGTGTTGTCACTCAGTGAAGAGAAATGCCAGAAGAGTCAAAAATATGCCGCTGAAGTGGGGCTTCCTGTATTGACAAACGTCCTTCTGCCTAAAACAAAGGGCTTCTATGTTTGCTTGGAAGTTCTGCAGAACTCCTTGGACGCAGGTAACTTGCCATTTAATCAACTCTTTCAAACACAGCTGAAAGTAATAAAATAACGGTTTCAGTATTTTACCCTTCTGAGGGAAATAGTGTTCCTCCTCATTGATTTAGCGGTCACAGCCTATGTCTGACCATGATCCCTTTGTTAAACAATTCTCTTGTGGTTGCAGTTTACGATTTGACTATTGCATACAAGCATCAATGTCCTACATTTTTGGACAATGCGTTCGGGGTGGATCCTTCAGAAGTTCACATTCATGTTCGGCGTATCCCAATGAAGGATATCCCGACCACTGAAGACGAGGCTTCTGCCTGGTTAGTCGATGCATTCAAACTGAAGGATCAGTTGCTTTCAGATTTCAAAACGGAGGGACATTTCCCTGGCGAAGGAACCGAAAAAGAACTTTCCACTTTGCAATGCTTGGTGAATTTTGCAGTAGTAATATCTTTGACTGCAATGTTTACTTATCTTACATTCTTCCAGTCGATTTGGTTCAAGGCTTATGTAAGCCTATCTTGTGCATATCTAGCTTCAGCTACTTATTTGAATTTTCGTCCAACCCCAGTCTTCGACTCTATTCAAACATTGTTTACTGCCAAAAGAAAGAAATGAAATGATGAATATCATAGGCAGAGCAACAAAGCTTGAAAGATGTTTTTGTGATCTGGGAAAATGGGTCTTAAGTTTGGCCTTCTCGTGTTGAATATAATCTATTTTGGGAGAAAAGAAACACCTCTTGCTTGCATTCATTTCCATACATACTGGCCACTGTCGACTCTCAGACTGTTGAGATTGTAAAGCATGATCCTTGTCAGATTGACGACATATTGAACAAGAATGATATGAGTCTGTGATGGATCCAATCATTGACGCATCTCGTTCTCAAACTTGATTAGTCCAAATTTCTTTGTCAACTGTGTTTTTGCACAAATCCATAGCCAATATTGATGCAGGAGGGTAGTGCATCGGCGAGGAGCCAAACATTGAGGCTTGAAGCACAGGACTAGCGAGGAAGGGATGGTCTGAGCATCTAAATCTCCATTCCTACAGATAAGTAAAATTTATTAGCCGTTTCTTTGTGGGTTTGGATTACTGCAATCCGTGCATGGATGCATTGCTAAAGTAGAATGATTAAAATGTGTCTCCATTTTGGTTAGCTGCTTCCCTATTTCCATTTTGGTACTTTTTGTCTCACTTTCTGATGTCCTTCAAGTTGGGACTGATGTCGACAATGAGACATGGATAAGAGTTGGAACAGATAAGGCATTAATTTGTAGTGTAGCCTTTTCAGGTGTTAGAAAGTAAGGGAAAATTTGATGGGAGGTGAAAGTAGCTAGTTAGGTCTTAGGTGGCTCTCTTTGAATTGAGGGTATAGAGTATAGACTATAGACAATCAAAGCCAAATACCCAAGTACTCAAATTGTCGGTGCCTTTTCAGTTTGCTAAAAGATTGGAGGCATGCAGCTCGAAACAGTTTGTTTCCTTTTTCTTTTCTCGACCTTTTCTATCTCTGGCTTTTTGCCTGTATTAGGTTTGCAGAATCCCCGTCTTTTTGTCCTGCTTAGGTAATGTCTAGAAATGAAAATGCAGCTTCCATTTCTGGCTTTTTTTGCTCTGTACCCTTGTTATTCACAGATGCTTCTTCTCTCCATCCCTTTGATTGTGAACCCTAACTAAGTTAATCCACAATTTTTTGTTCTTAATATTCGTGTACTGGTGATTATTTGTTTGAGGTTTGAGTAGTATGTGATGATGTGCATGGTTTTCATCCTTTGTTATCGGTAGATCAAACCTCGGATCGCCGATCCACTGAATTTGAGTTGCTATAGCAAATGTTGTGCTGTAACTGTAAGTGAGGTGGGAAGATCCATCAAGATCTCTGATGTTATTTCTGCCGAATAGGTAAATGTTGTTTGATTGATTGAAGACCATATGGATGTGAATTTATTCACTGAGCATATTGTTTTGAAACTCTGAGCTGCTGCTTGAGGATATTCACGTGGCTTTATGCTGTGGTTAACTGGTTATCTTGAGCTGTTTCATTTCCTTAATTATTGTTTACTGGAGTTACACTGACAGCATGCAGGCAATTTGTTGTTAAAGACGGGGAACTCATCATGTGAACTCTCATGTCTTACCACTTGAATTATCTTTTGATATGGTTCAAAAAGGCGAGTTAACCCTATGCTTAGGCGTTTCTAATTAAGCGTCGGCAAATCAACAAACACCACGATTAGAAATTCTGTGACAATAGGTATCAAGATCACAGACAACAGAGTTAGCTGACACCTAATCAAGCGAAGTTAAGCGATCCATCCCCAAACTCAATACTTAGTTTATCATTCATCCCCAAGCCAACAAGTCCGACTAAATCAAGATTGGTAAGGTCAAATGTGTCGCACTCTTAAGTGTGAACCAATCCCCCTTTTTGATGTATGGATAGCACCATTTTTCATATTGTTGAGATGGAGAATTAATCATCACCAAAGCAGGTAGATTTGTATCCGCTAGCACTTGTACTTTCCGAGTATGCATACATCGACTAGAACTAAGACCTTCTCATTGTAAATTGATATTATTTCTATCAATGACATGGTAAGTACGTTAAAAATGCTATATGGAACACATTTTTAGAGAGTGAATGTTCATATATATCGCGTACTCCAAATAATTGAGAGATTATATATATATAATTACATATGTAGTCAAAATTATATTAACAAATTATCATGATATATTCAATTAGACTACATGTAGTTGCAAATTTCACTCCCCCGATTCCATCATACCAAACCACATGTACATTGATTTTGTATACTTGATCATTATTTTCTACCCCTGAATAGTCTCATCCCAAGTATAAATTCAAAACCTCCCAACTTCTACGATCCAATCTAAACTATCTCCACGACTAAATAACTACCTCCAATTCTGCTATTAATTAGCCTCTCAATCTCCATCTATAAGTTAACCATCTATTTTTTTTTTTTTTACAGAGCCTGTTACAAGGCGCTACTAGAGGGATGGGAAAGAGGGAAACGAGTGTCATCCCTTGAATTCGAATCTTGGGCTCCAGACTAAAAATCACATCCTCGTTTGCATAAGTTAACCATCTCAAACTCGGTTTATAAAAAGTTGACTAACTCAAAGCTTAACTCTTTCTCTCTCAAAAACCGAAAAAAAGAAACCTCAACAATGATCGGACTACTTGATCACATTCCGTCTAACCGGGTCGTGATGATACGGTCACCAATTTCGTCGTGTTATGATTCTTTCCTTTACTGCTAATCGCAAAATTTTGTAGCTATTACAGGAGTTGGTTCATATTACCTTTTGGGTTGTTTGGCAGATTTGGATTGGAAAGATTTGCCTCATTACTTGTTTTGGTTGCTTATTATTATTATTATTATTATTATTATTATTATTATTATTATTATTATTATTATTAATATTTTGCATATTCTAATACAAATTAACTTCTGAGTTTGAATTCTTTGTTTAGATATGGGAGATATGGGTTTGTTTTCAATTTTTCATTATAAGATGCTACTTGAGGGTGACTCAAGGGATGGTAATGGGTAGGGTGGGTGCAGGTTCACCCTATACCAACTTCTAACCCGTCGGGTAGAGCCTCCTAAAATACCCGATTAAATAACCATCGGGTATGGAAATGACATAACCATACCCTACCCACCGGGTAACCACGTGTATTCGGGTAACCACGGTACGAATACTAAAATATGAACTTATCTATACATAATATAATACACCGAAGGAAAAAACGGGAGCTCCATTTCAAATTTCCTGCAACGAAAGTGAAAGTAGGAAGGACATTTTGGTCTTCACAATTAATTTTTTTTATTCATTAAAAAGACATGTACTGGGATTCGAAACATGACCATTTTAAAGAAAAGCAAGGATCATAACAAATCACACTATGTACATTTGTTGTATCTTTTTAAATTAAAAACATATAATAGCAAGGAGAAAAACCCTTCCTCCATTTCAAATTCCCTGCTCCAAGAGCGTTTGTAGGAAGGGTAGAATAGGGAGTGTCAATTTTTTTCTCTTTCCTCTGTGGAACGGGCCAACTTACCGTACACATGCGGATTTAAACGGGTCGAGGAGTGTCAGTTTTTTCTTTAAACCCTTTTATTTCTCCGTGGTGATAAAATATATATGAGAAGGCAAAAACAATACTCCTTTTTATTGCTAAAAATAAAAAAATTTAACAACAAACTAATGCATGGTATCTAATGGGCTAACCGCTAACCATAAAATAAAAGAGTTGAATGGGCCTAACCTACGCGGGATTTGGCCATCAAGTAAAACAAATGAACATCATTGGTTTGTCATTCTAAAACAAGCTATTTTCTCTGGCATAATATATATTATGTTATTATTTTATATCTTAGTGACTAAAATATAATGTATTTTAAAGTTATTCAATGGTTCAACCTCGACCAACCCAATTAGTCCAATTTTTATCATTTCAAATATATATTATATAATTATTTGATATCATAAAGATCAAATTATAGTGTATTTTATAGGAAATCGTTTGTTATTTGTTAGTAAAAAACTAAACAAAACGATCTATTTGGTTATTTTAAACATTAAAACGATCCCAAACATTTTCAGTTCCTTTTGAATTTTTATTGTTTAATTCCCGAATAAGTGATGTGCAAATGGCGAATTGCAGTCATCTCTTTTCTTTCACTATTTTTTATTTTCAAATAGAAAATTTAAAAGTAAAGAATAATTAGAATTTGGCATGGGTCAGTCAAACATGCTGAATTTCAAGTTTTGGCCCGTTTTGATCAAGTCTAATTTATAATCACATGGTTCCCTGATACCCGATAAAAATCTCAATCCAAACCAGTTTGGCTGGTGATCCTGTGTTTACCACCATTTTCTAGGGATACGACAACGACTGTTCCTATCCCAAATCGTGTTGTTCGTTCTTGATTTCCTTAGATTTTATCATGGCCTAACAAAAATCAGAAAGCACAATGACGACAAGATGAAAGTTTTATAAAGCAAATTAATCGACCAACGGGCCGAGTAAAATCTAGCAACGATTGTGAGATGCTCATTTCCCGAAAACCGACGGGATAGGCGATTTTTTATTCAATTTTCTGGAATTCGATTTCTATAAAACTTACTTCACCTCATCATATTACCAGAAACAATATTGTTTCACAAGGTAACATGTACTTGATTTTGGTTCATAAGGCCGATTTTTGATTCATTACATCATTCATAGGGCTGGTAATCGGCCGGTTACCGGACCGGTTAACGGTATACCGGATTAGGGAAAATCATTGCCGACTACCGGTACCGAAAAATAGTCGGTTTACCATTTACTGAATAGCCGGTTACTGGTTACGAACCCGGTAAACCGGTAACCCCAACAAATATGATTTTTTCTCGGCGACGAGTGGCCAATATAATGTCCCGGCTGCGGCTCTGAAACTGAAATCAAGAGGGAAGAGAGATTTGGTCTCGAGATGAAAAGAGCTCCGCCGCGCAAGGGAGTAACATGGCGCCGGATCTGGATTTGAGAGGGAGAGCGAGTCGCCGGCGGCGTGTGGCCAACATCTTGTCTCCGCGGTGTATCCGGATCTGGAATCGAGAGGGACTAAGCACAGCCGCGCGAGGGAGATAGCATGTCGCCGGATCTAGCCTCAAGAGGAAGAGATAGCCGCCGCGCGAGGAGTCTGCATGTAGGGGTGGGCATACGGTTCGGTAAAACCGAACCGAAACCGAATTCAAACCGAACCGAAACCGAATAACATTAATTCGGTTCGGAATTCGGAAGAGAAAAGGGTATATTTCGGAAAGCAAGGTCCTTTCGACCGAACCGAATTTTCGAATTCCGAACCGAATTTCCGAATTACTGTAATTGCAAGTTCCAAATGGTGGATTTTTATGTTTGTACTTATTATGAGACTCAAATATTTGAAGTATGTTAGTGTTTTATGACTTATGTGTTGAAATGTTTGATTTTATCATTGATGATGCATTTAATTGCATATTTATTGTTTACATTAGGGGTGAAAAATAATTTAAAAGAGAAAAAATACAAGCTAACCTCACAAGTTCGGGTTTTCATACAAAACCGAACCGAATTATAATTCGGTTTGAACCGACCGAACCGAATTATAATTCGGTTCGAATTCGGTTTGAGGTTTCTCGGAAATCCGGTATACATTATTTCGGTTCGGTTTGAACCGAACTGACCGAATGTCCAGCCCTATTTACATGGCACCCGATTTGGAGATTTGAGGCAGGGATTTATTTTGGGAGAAGGAATCAAGCCGGCTAAGGCAACGTCGCCGACAGGGCTTTGAGGAGAGAGGAATCGGGGGAGATTTTTTTGGATTTGGCAGAGGTGGATCCTGATTTCGAGGAGAAGAGGGCCTGATTTTTTGGGTTTCGTTTGCTCGGGAGTCAATTCTACCGACGAGTTATTTCTGGTAAGATTGGGAGAAGAAATAGGGATATATTTTGGTTTCGTCAAGATTGAGGCAGAGAGGAGGGAGGTGGATCCGGATTTCAGGAAGAAGAGGGAGAAGAAATCGAGAATTTTGGGGAGCAGGAGAAGAAAGCGGGAGGGAGGTGGATCCGAGAACGAGAGGAAAGGGGGAAGGAGTTGGAGTGGTTTGGTTTTTGCCGAGATTGTGGGTAGCAATGACAGAGAGGGCGGAAATAAAGAAGGGAGATGGATATACCGGTTATTTTATCGGTATTCGGTTAACACACCGGTTATTGAAAGTGGTTACCGGTTAGCCGAAAGAGACAACATGCTATTCGGCAACCGTTCGAAACACCTATAACCGGTTAACGGTATAACAGGTAACCGGCGATTACCGGTTCGGTAACCGGAAAACGTTTACCACCCCTAATCATTCAGCCGTTTACCGAACATTCGGTAACCGGTTATACCGTTAACCGGAAAACGTTTACCACCCCTAATCATTCATGTCTCTTTCCTGCTAAAATTCACTATTTTTATCACGAGCTTCCCAAAAAAAACTATACAACAATAAACTATACACCCTATTACATTATCAAATTTCATACCTCACCTTTCTCCGGCCAACTGGCCGGGACCCACGCTAGTACACATTTATGTTGGCTGAGCGTCCCATTCTCCGTAAGCTATTCTCGTGCGAATCGGCAAAGCTATCTATCGGGGACGATGAATTTGGTCATCACAAGTCCTTTCTTACTTTGCTTTACATCTCTAGTTGATGATTCGTCTAAACAGAAATTGTGGATCTTTGACTTTTTATCTTTCCAATTCAAAGTTTATGATGGTATTTAGATTTGACGAAACTGATGGAGCAATACATGAAATGAGACTTTAATGTCCTTACTTGGATAATGAAGGAGTGGTTTCTTCGCGTGAAAATGAAGAGTTTGTCAATGAAACAAGATGATAAAATTATGACCGATACTGAGTGCCTCAAGTAGCTTACGATGGGCGGTCTCTATTATTGTTCTGAATCAGAGATAGAGATTGCTGTGAATGGATTTGCTAAAGTCGAGAGAAAATACCATGGAGGTAAACAAAAGTCTGAACTATATATATCATTGGTTTTCATATTTTTTTTGTTTCTCTTTTAATAATTCGTGGGAAAGAGGGTTTTGATTATACGTAGGTTGGTTTTCTAAGATGAATGACTTGAAGAATAAGTACGCCCAAGGTGAAAAGGATGCACTTTTTTTTTTTTTACGAACAAGGGCTTGGCCTAGTGATAATACCACTAGTCTAAAACCTGGAGGTCCCAGGTTCGAATCCCTTAAGTAGTACCTTAATAACAACAAAATAAAATCTATATCACCCTTATCCAAAAAAAAAAAAAAGATGCACTTTTTGTCATTAAAAATGACATATACATACTGGTGTCTATTAAAAATTGACTTGTAACGGTTCTAGCTACAACAATTCCAATAAATAAAAACTGAAAACACATAATAGTTGTTCTTGCTTCTACAATCCACACAAACAAAAACACAATACATGATATCTACCGTTTAGTTAGCGGTGCGGGTACAACGGAGCGGGTATTAGCAATTACCATACCCATACCCTACCCGCATTTTTACAACCGGGTATTACCCATACCCGACCCTTAACCCGTCAAAGCGGATAATTACTCACGTTGACCGGTTACGGTCGGGTAGGGTACCCATGGTTCCGGGCAGTGGCGGAGGCAGCCCTATTGGGCATTGTCCCGGGACAGGGGTAAATTTTGGGAGGAACAAAAATACTTCATATATGTTTATACGAAGGATGAAATACAACATTATTGTACTTCATTACTATATCACAACTCATTATTTATCATAAATTGACAATGAATTAATTATTATACAATAAACGAAATCTCAATTGGAATAGATCTCTTTTCTTTATATGCCTATTCGATTATTTGCAAGCAATCTTGAAGACGTTTAGTGGCAGCGCCGATTCCACTAGTTTTGATGGCAAGTGTCGATAAAATATTTTCAGCTTTGAGCTATCTGAAGAACGAACTTTGAAGTCGAACTCACGACCAATTTGCTAATGGTTGTTTAGTGAGATCCATTGAAAAGGACTTACTTTAGTGTGTAGACAAAGAATGTATTGTGTGTTTCTTCCGAATATGAAAACTCGTCAGGGTTGTTTATGAAAATACCGATTGTAATAGTAGTTATTTTTTATATATGAAAATATATTATTTAAATATTATTAATTTAAGGTGCCTTCTACGGTACCCCGGGTGAAATCCGGGGTACCGCATACCTTAAGTATGAAAACGCTATCCAGACCTAGAATTAGCAGGATGTTTGGGCATGATACTATACCCTAACCCTTAATGAGTGAACCCTAGGTCCTAATTATCTAAATCATAAACTATAACCCTAAGATGGTTCATTCATTTTTTGCCTATATTTGGACGAATCACAACCGTCGATTATTGTTTCTAATTAAATTGATCTTGGGGTATAAGATTTAGAGAATTAAGACCTAGATTTTGATCTTTAAGGGTTAGAGTATAGTATCATGTCCGAAAGATCAGTCCATTCAAGGTCTGGATCGCGTTTTCATACTCAAGGTATGCGGTACCCCGGATTTCACCCTGGGTACCATAGAACTCCCCTTAATTTAATTATATTCATTAAATATTTATATATTTATAATACGAAAAAAGGACAGGGGTAGTTTCAAATCCTGCCTCCGTCACTGGTTTCGGGTTGGATTGCCATCCCTGGGTGAGGAATACAAGTTTGGAACCTCCAAGTTCAAGGCTAGTATGTGTTTGGTGCAATTTTTAATTTACTCGTTATTGTACTTTGTTATCGATGCAAATTAGACTCATTATCCTCACCCTAAATGTTATGGTTGCACATTATAAAATAACTTACAAGCATATAGTTTATCACTAAGACCCATGGCGCTAGTTGTTCAAATGATCCTTCTCTCATTCTATCTTCCTTTAATTATGTCCCTACATTTGGCGGGGCAATAGCTCATCAATTCTTATAGTGCCCTAATCGGTATCCTAGCAACGAAAAAGACAGTTGAATTGTCTTTTCTTGAAACATAAGAAATTGAAGTCTCTTTGTCTCTTGTATCAATTTGTTGATTACGGTTCAGAAATAAGATCATTTAATTTGTTGATCTGTGGCATATCACGATAATCATCTCTTCATGTAAGCTTCATCGCGTCCTCTATAATAAAGACTAGCATATATATACATTTGCTCGTTCTCGACAAAAGAAAAACCACCTAATTCACAAGTTTCAACATGTGTCTCAGAATTCTGATTCCAGGTGAGGTGGTGAAATGTGTACCCCAAATTTCCTGGCAAGAAAAACCAACACATCGTTTGGTTTGTTGAACGAGTCTAGAAACAGAAAAGATGAACTCAAACCAGAATGGATAACAACAAAATCAAGGATTTTGGTGGAAGAAGACAACCGGGAATAATTAGTAATGAATACACAACAAAAACAGCTTTGTAATTCTCATTTCCAGAAAGGCCTTCGGCCTAATTACTGTCTTTGTTTTCCTCACTCAACAAAGCCCTTTCACCACCTCTCTCTCTCTCTCTCTCTCCATTTTCCCTTGTCTTTTTCCTCTGTGCAGATTACAAATTTCTCTTCTTTCTTATCCTTTTTGTTCCTTTCAAATCTCTCTACAAGCTGGCTTTTCATTCTTTTGAAAGCCAAATTTTCCCATTCCCTCCCAAAACCCTTTTTTCTCAAATTGCCCTGTTTTGGGACAGGAAGGGAGGAGGAAGGAACCCACTACTACTAATTCTACAACTAAGGGCCATTTACCCTAAAAAAAGCCCACCCTTCTTAGGGCACAAACAAGGCAACTGGCTAAGTGCCCCATTTATGCCCTCCTTTTCATTCCCTCTACCTCTAAAAGAAAAATTACAAACCCCAAAGAAAAGAGAAAACTACCACCACTGATCTCCCTATTATTTTACAAACTTCCCTTCAATGAAGTGTTACTCGAAAGCAACATAATCCGCATTCGGCTCAACCACGATACCTTCATTTCCCCTACCCCAGTGCACTGCCCTTCGCCTTCATCCTCGCTGCTGAATAGGGTTTGGTCAGAGCAGTCGAGCGATGCCCCACACGCTGAGTTATACGACATGCATGCCGAGTGGCACACTCTCAGCCTGTTGTCCCCGTCTTTATCGCACTTTTGGATCGATATCTGGTCAAGAAGACAGTATCTCTCCTCAGTTGCATGCCACATCAGTATAACTTCATCATAAATAAGGTTTAAAAATATTGAGAAGCAGCTTGCTTACCCAGCACGCTAAGCGTTTTGCGGCTGCATCACAATAGCTGCTCCCAAACAGATTGAACAGCTTACGAGCGCCACCCGGGAATAACCTGTGGTAGTTTGGCATGACCACGACTTCCTCAAGCTGTTGGAGTATGCTCGATTCGCTTGGCGCACAATGCTGACTGGACATGTCTTTCTCCAGCACGTCTTTGCAAACCGAGAGACTGGAGAGAAGCGAGGAACTGTTCTGGCAAGTGTAGCCCGCATAGTCTGAGCATCGGAATTCACAAACCCCGTTGTCACATACTCCTCCATGAAGGCTGCATTGCTCATCACAAATAGCTGCAGCAGATCATATGACAGGTTGTATGAGTTAGAATAATAACTTCGAGCAATTCGGAACATTCCATCACCTGATGAATTTTGGGAACAGTCATTGGAACTCCATAAAAGAAGACTTTGAGTTGGAAAAGGTTATATTACCAGTCGAGCAGTCTACACCAGTGTAACCCTTTCTGCATTTACATATGCCATTTCCAAGGCACTTGCCTTTGCCGTTGCAATTGCCAGGGCAAGCACCTGCAAACAAACAAAAAGTCAAATTTGGAGTAATAGTAGAGAAAGACACTCGCTCCATCCACTGCCCATGAAGTAGAAAACACAAGGACATCACAGCTGCTCACGTTTACGGCAATCATGGCCATGATATCCTAGGAAACACTGACATCTCCCATCGACACAGTCACCATTAAGATTGCACGAACTGGGGCACTGGCCAGATACAGGAACGAGACTAGTGCCACAGAGCTCACGGTAAGCTGGACAGACAAGTTCGCCTGCAGATTAAAAGATACAGAATTAAAATGAGAACTAAAGAAAAGGATTTCAAAGTGCCAAAAGGATGAATCGAGATGTAAAAGAAGGCCAATCGTTACCATTAAAGCCAGAAAACTGAACTGGTCCACCAGCTTCAGGACAAACTTTCCATATACCATCAACAGCAACCTGCACAAGAGTAATAAGATGGCCAAAATAGACCAGATCATGAATAGGGAGGACCCAAAATAATATACTACGGAAAAGGAGAATGCTAGTCTGAAGGGCATACCTCCAAAGAGTTATTTATACATCTATGTTGGTAACAACCATTTCCTTGAGTCATCGAACCTCGCACAAAGCCAGTACGTACTAATGATGATGCCATACACCTATATATTGATAAGGGAAAATGGAAGTTGATGTCAGCATGTTCAAAACAAGCAACATTCGACTACATGACTAAAGCAACCACTGATTTCCAAAATCTCATACCGGGAGTTACTTCCTCGCACTTCACCTAACATCCTATCCGGTGATCGTGCGCTATGGGTGTCTGTACATGATCCATCAGAATAGGCCACAAAATAAGTACAATAATCAGCCAATGACGATTGTCCACCTGTCCAGAATCATACATAAGAATTTAATATGAGACAAAGTAGCAGGGTGCAGATTGAAATTGCAAAAGAAATGACCTAAAAAGACGTGGCTTTGACAAAGTTAGCACCTTTATTAGCCTGCGGGAAATAGCGAGCCCACTGAGGAAGGTCACCACTATAACTTACAATTGGGCAGTAACCTTCTGCTTCCCTGTTATAAGTACAACCAGATAACTGGGTTGTATTGCAATGATATGCTCCCTTCCATTGATTACAAGGAGCAGTAACAAATTCGGTCCCTTGGTTGCGACCCCAATCTAGACGGTCTGCCATACTGTAATTGGCCTGGTACCATCCACTATCCTCCAACAAAGCCAATGTCATTCTAGAAACTACCGAACGGGTATCCACTGATCCAGTCATGATCTCATTCATTAGAAGCCTTTTCTCCCAGTGTGACCCTGCACAGATAATATTTCATAATCATTAACTAAACACTTCCAATTCATTAAGGAGTAGCTCGTGGGCTAGGCACAGTCAAGAAAAGCACACGCTTGAATTCAGAATGAATACCTGATGTGCCACGACCTCCACCATCCTCAAGTTCTAAACCGGTAAAATTTTCAGAGAATGCCTGCCAAACGAATAATGAATCAGAAATCTAGTGGAACTAAGAGATGGTACCTAGGAAGCAATTGTTCTCCCTAAAAATTCCTGCAAGTTCATGCAGCAAAGTTTACCCCATAATGATGTCTCGAGTGCATGACAACACGAGGAAGCACCACACGAGTTACCATCCTTCCAAGCTTTTCATCCATCACTTGTTCAGTAACCTAAGGACAGCAAAAAAAAAAAAAAAAAAAAAAGCAATTAGTATAGAATTAAAAGTTTTAAATATAATTATGTGCACTATTCAGAACCAATGCCTAAAATTGAAATGGGAGTAACATGAAAGGAGACACAAAGCATAGTAACACCAATTGGCCATCTGTTTATACAAACCAACTAAGCACTTACATAAGAGGAGAGAGCAACTCTAAATATGAAGCAGACCCTTTTTTGCTCCAAGATTACATAAAAGACTAGTCATATCTGACGTCCTTAGTAGGTAAATCTCTTCTCAGTCCAACTTCTAAATTTGTTTGGTTCTTTAGACATTGTGAGTGGCCACTGAATAAATACCTGAGTACGCCTTCTCTTTCTCTCATCTCGAAAATGAGCAAAGGCATGAGGATCAAACCCAAGAACATGCATAACCTGGAAAAGGAAAAATAATTCACACTTCTCCAATCAGTAAAGAAGAAAAATAATTCACTCTTCTCCAACCAGATTAACTGACTAATCAGCCAAGGAAACAAACCTCATGAATGAGTGTCGCCGAAAGTAAAGTCTCAGCTTCAGCAGTCAAATGGCGAGGAGCAACATTCACATGTCCTATGATGGACAAAACACCAAGGAATCAGGTTTTCATTCCAGGATTAATAAGATAATAATCAGGTTCACTCAAATGAAAGCACAATGGGGATTACCAGCTATGGCACGACCCCATTGATCACGTTCACATGCCACAGCCCAAGCAAGCGTGTTGCCAGTTGTGGGTCTTGTTGTCACCAGTAGAACTAAGTCGGCATTAGAGACGCCCTCTACAAATATTACAGAACCAGAACGGTCACTAAAAAATCCAAACAGTGTGATTGCAGCTATCTACCAAAAGGTAAAATTGTAATATCATACCTTCCACATATTCTCTAGGAAGCTGCACTCCTCCATCTTGTCCACATGCAGAATATCCACTTAACCGTAAGTTCCCCTTCACAGGTTCAACTGCTAAAGCTCTCCTAAACCAATCAGCTGTCTGCCCTAAAGCCTACACACAAAAATGCAACAAAAGCTCAGTATAACCACAACCATAAGGTCTTTCTTCTATCTAAATGGACATTTGCAAAGCCATACAAAACCAACAGATAGCAAGAAACTACTGACCTTGCGAAGGCGATGTTTCTTGTCCTCCCCGGAGAAATCATCCACAGTGCAATTGTACCAGCAGTCACCAAAAATAGGAGGATCGGCATGAGGATTGCAAGGAGTTCCAGCAACAGAAATCACAGGAGGCTCACCGAGCTGATCAAGGTAAACCAAAAAGGGTCACTTGATAAATTTCATTCACAAATTTAAGAGCAAGGAATAGTAATCTAATTCTTTTCTCGCACAAACCTTCACTATGTCACCAACTTTCCGACAATCTCGATCAGGAGAATGGCCAACGGCATCATAATTTAAATATATCCTAATAGGCTGTTTGGCATCCTGTGCTTTCTCCGCAAGCAATTCCGAAATTCCAAGCAATGCCCTGCCTTTCCTATTGAGGGCTTTGGAGACACCCGAGTGACTGTAAACTTGTGGGGTAACTGAGAATACATTTCGACCTGGGCGATTCCTCTGTTCGATTATTTGATCATGAATGCAAGAATGTGAGCCTACATTCTCACTTCCCTTGTCCGTGTTTTGGGATTTCAGATTATGCAGTGAGCTTTCAGAAGCTTGAATGCTACAGATGAATAAGATAATCTGCCACACAAATAGAAAAGGAGCTCCCATCATTAGAGAAACTATCCCAAACAGAAAAAGGGTACTGAAAAGAAAGAAGAGCAACAAGTAGGGCAGCAGGTTGGTAGTTAGGAAAAGCAATGGATCTAGCAAGATAAACTTAACATAGGTATTAGGTATACCAATATATAGAGAAGCAAACTATGGAGGCTTGTGAGCTCAATAGAGCTTCAAACTACACTACCCACTAATGTTTAAGTACTGAAAACGAACCCTTAACAGCTAAATACCTGCTCTGAAATAGATATCTATGGTAAAAACCCAGCTTATGTTCGCCATAAAAAGAAATGAAAACATTGCCGTATGCAAGGTGTTAGCAATGAACAGTTCCATAAAAGGAGATTAAGTAAAAACGAAAAGGAGCGATTGAGTAAAAGGATAGACACATAGAAAGTGACTGCAGAGGAAGATCTTCACAAAATTAACATTCACAGTGGAAATGGGCAGACAAGATCATCAATTACTGAATCCAGTCACTTTCCAAATTAATAAATTTCTCATAAGGAAACCCTAACCCTCTGAAAAACTCTATTGCAGTTCCACCCGCAACAGTAAACAATTCAGACGGCTGAAATGAAAAAGATAACCCCGCTCCATAATATTTCCTCCCTTCTCTGCCCCCGTCAGATTCTCAGCTACCAAACAGGGTCATCGAAGAAAAAGTTTCAACCTTTCTCAATCAAGCAACCAGCAACATCTCCCCAAACCCCCAAAATTTCAAATGGATGAGAAAGCTAAGTGACCTTCGCCGAGAGCCCAAATCTAAAAAAGAAGAGGGATGAACAAGGAGAGAGGAAGAAGATGAATAAGGAGAAGAAGAGAGCTAACCTCGAAGACAACGACAGTGAATCTGAGCTTAGTACGAAATCCACGCCAGGAACATGGACGGCAGGGGCCAACAACCTCCATGAAATGGGTGGAAAGCTTCAAAGGTAAGTGAACCTCCTCCTCTCCGATTCCCCTCAAATCGACGATTCTCGGATCGGCTTCAGAGCCCAGAAAAATGGCTGCGTCTCCCGCATTTCCAACTCTTGTCCGGGTACAGAGGCGAAGAGAAGGGGGTTGAGCCTAACAAAAATTTGAACCCAGAAAAGCTGGGGCAGAGACAGCTTCGAATTCCGTGCCCCGCCGGAGCAGACCCGGCCGAAACGGCTCCGACCCAACTCGGCAGAGTTCCGGCCGAGACTGAAAGAAGCAAGAGGAGAGAGAGAGAGACAAGTGGGTGAGGTGGGCGGTAGAGAGGGGACTGAGATTCAACAGAGACAGAGAGCGAGAAAGGAGAGAGTAAATGGGCGATTGAAACAGGAAGCAGAGACTGGGGGAGTTTCAAACCCAAAAAAGGGAGGAGGAGGAATTGAAAGGATGATAGATGGGGAAGGGGAAAGGTGGGGGATTTGAGCGTGGGTTTCTCTCTTCTGGTTTTGGATTTGGATTTTCTTCCCTTTTGTTTTCAATGTCTCTCTAGCTTGCTTGCTTCCCTTCATTTTCTTCACCATTTTTCCTTTTTTTAATTTTCTTTCCTCACTTTCTTTTGGTGCATATGATATTTTATCATTTATGGTTTGTGTGTAGGGAAACGAGTGAGTACGAAGGAATGAGAAAACAGAAAATTAAAAAAGAGGAAAATTATGTATCGTCTAAATCAACAAATGGATATTAGTTGAATAGTGGGTGGTGGGGTGGGTACATTTTTTCCCCACTTTTTGCTTTTGAATTTAATAAATTCAATTCTCCTTGTTTTTTTTTCAAGTATAGAGAAATCTTAACCTAATTAGACTTGGTAATAAAGAAAGGGTGAATTCCTCAAAAAAAAAATAAGGGTGAATTAGTGATAACTCAAGTTCTTCCAAAAGAAGTGGAATGGATGAGGGTAAGCCTATTAGTTAGGGTTGGAAAATAGATAAGACGGTATAAAAAATTATTAACCAAATTGGACCGCACAGTTTGGTTCCGACCATAAACTGTTAAGAATGGTCTTATCTGGTCTGGTCCATGGTATATATTATATAATGCTTTAATTTCTTGGCTGGTCTTGTCCAAACCGCGATTTACCGGAGCAAACCGTGGACTCAATCGACTTCCCAATATGTGTTATCACCCCACTCGACCACTCTCCCAATTCTCCCAACAAGACCCACGTCTCAACCCTAATGTTGAGAAACTTGTCCCCTCTTTCATTCACAAACCACATTTCACTAGAGAGTAGAGACGATCGTATCTCTACATGACATTATGTTAATGTTTATGACGTTATGGTGCAAGTTGAGATGCTTTGACTTTGTATTTTTCTTTTTTACTGAGATTTAAGGTGTCAAAATTCTTCATGCATGTTGGAGTTTATGTTTTAAGGCCAAAAAAGATTTTTTTTTATCGGTTATTGATTCAATTTTTGTGCAGTTGACTAAACAAATTGTTCATTTTTCGTTCATTGTGGTTTATATGGACTAGACCGCACAAGCGTGGTCTGACTTGAATCGTATAGTACGTGGTATGGTCTATGGTCTATACTCCAGCCTATCGGTTCGAACCATAAATCATATACATGGTCTAGTCTCGACACCGCGAGTCGGCGACGGGTGGCGGCTATGGCGGAAAGTCGTCCGGCGATGCGGGCGGTCGTGGCAGCAGCGGGGGAACCTTCCACGCCAAGCTCGCTAGGCTGGAGTTCCCAAAATTTGCAGGAGAAGAGCCCGGATCGTGGTTTCCACGAGTAGAGCAATTTTTCGAGTATCATGACGTTCTGGAGGATCAGAAAGTACCCCTAGTTGCGTTTCACCTGGAAGAAGAAGCGAACCTGTGGTGGCAATGGTTGAAACGATCCTACAAAAACGTCGGAGAGCCTATATCCTGGGGACTATTCTCGCAGGAGCTGTGGGCGAGCTCGGTCCAACTAAAGGAGAAAGCTGCGACGAAGCCCTATCACGGATTTGTCAAACAGGGTCCCTGCGCGACTACCAGAAGGAGTTTGAGAAATTGGCTAATCGCTGCGTCGGCTAGACGCAACAGGCACTGGTGGGTACGTATTTGGGAGGGCTGAAGTCGGAGATCGCCGACAAGATTAGGATGTTTCGGCCGTAGTCTTTGCGCGATGCCATTAGCCTGGCAAGGATGAAAAATGATCAAATTCAGCGCCATAAGCCGGCTGGTCACGTGGCGTCGTCTGCCGGAGGAGGAGGGCCGACGGGCACTCGTGGGGGTGGCTCCACCAGAGAAGGAGGGTCGACGGGCACTGGTGGAGTTGGCTATGTTCTGCAAACTGCAAACGTGAGAGTAGGAGGACCGGTGCGCAGACCACCTGGAGAGAAGAGGTTGAACTAGGAGGAGTAGCAGCTATGACGAGCTCAAGGTCTTTGCTTCAACTGTGATGAGCGATTCACCATTGGGCACAAATGCAATAATGTTAGGGTGATGTGCTTGTTCGAGGAAGAAGATGGCGATGGTCAACCTTGGGGACAAGGTTGATTTTAAGGGGGGAGGATTGATGAGAGTTTTTGCTTTGGGCTTTTGATTTTGGGCTTGGGTGTAGGTTTCCTTTGAGTTTGTGATGGGGTAGCCGAATAGGAGTAGGATTTCGGGTAGGGTTAGGTTACGTATTAGGCTTTTCTAAGCCTATAAATATGTAAGTTCGGTATTAGTTCCGTATAAAATTAATAAATCAAAGGTTTATAGACACCAACGTCTTTCTCTCGCTTGTGAGTTACAAGCAAACCCCTTGAATCGTGGGTTACGATTCATCAAATTCTCTAATGCATATGAGAACTCGAGAAACATATATATAAAAAAAAACTTTTGAATCTAAGGGATGCTAAAAACATGATAATTCATATTATTAACAAGCAACCACAATGGATACCAGAAACTAATGCCTGTCATGGCTCGAGCTCGGCTCATTTACAGACGAGCTTGTTCGCGAGCTGGCTCGGTTAAAAATCAACGAGTTGAGTGTTGAACAAGTTTTTCTCGAGTTAGACACCAAATCATTCATGAATGACTTGTTGGTAAGTGGTATAGATCCATAATTGAACCTCTTCCAACAACTCGAGTAATATTGGGATAAACTCGTTCTTGACATGGTATCAGAGCCTTCTATCAGTGGCGGACCTAGGTTAGCCCAAGGCTTGTCAATTGACAAACCTTGTTTCCATTTTTTGACCAAAATTCCTTTGTAAAATTTTATTTTTGCGATGGTAGTATTTGAACTCAAGGCTATTTGACAATCCTTAGTGATTTATTTCATCGTTGAATACCCTTAATGTAATTCTTGGGTCCATCACTACCTTTTATAACCGATAGGTCTTGTGTTCGAATCCTGATGACCCCATTTATTCTATTGAAATCAATTCATTCTTGACACGACTTGGTTGATTTGCAACCCTCATCGCACTGCACAATCGGGGGATGCTATTGATTTCATCGAAATCGTCATCTTTTCATTGTCTTGGGACCGAAAATCCCCTAGCTAGCCATGAATCTTCAAACAGTTTTGACCATTTCCCTTTGTATTCTGGACTTCTTCTACTTCTACCCGATTTTTATCTTACAGGAGCAAATAATAATAATGTATTTGCGTTGTTAGCTTTGTCGTTTGCCATATTCGCTGTGATTTAACAGTAGATAGCGTTACAACAAAAATAATACAATGTTCCCTCCATTGTCTTGATACGGATCACATTTTTTTAATAACTATAAACAAAATACACGTAATACCTACAGAAATAAAAACAAAACAGCAGGAATAATAATTGAATTTCTCCCCAGCTGCTTATTACACTCTTTTACTTTCTGTGATGAAAGTCGAACACAAGAAAACATAAATGGCGCCAAAGTTGATTAAGGTTTTGGATTATAGAAAAGTCGCGTGACTAATCTTCTCATACGGGGTTCAGCTGAAACCCCCAATCAATAATCCAACTGTAAATATATGATCGTTGTTTCCAAAGTGATATTATATTACAAGACAAAAATGAGCTAGAATGGATGACTAAACATGTGTTTCACAATAAATTTAGAAATGGATTCCATTCCGTTTGATCAAATTGAAATTGGCTCTATCGAATTCCCCACTGTGATATTTGGAATATGAGATATCTCAAACAAAGATTTAATATCATATTGAGAACCAATTCGTTATCTAATCAATTAAATCGTTAGAAGATGTTAAATAATGTATCTCACTTACAAATGTTCAATAGTAATTTATTAGAATACATAAGTACTCTTTATATATGGTTTTATGGTATTTATTAGTAAGTTAGCCAACCAATATTTACGTAAGGTATTATTTTCGGATAATCTGAATTGTATAAAGTAAATATTATTACAAATTTAGTGTTTCCTCCTGATATACATGTCAATGAAAACGAAGTAAAAACAAGCTTATCATCTCCGCCCTGCTCAAAAAATGCAAAATCAATTGAGGACGACTTTGGACAAGATAGAGCAATAATTTTCATATGCCACTCTATGAATAGCGCATCTAATAGTATAGAGACTGCGTTAAACTAGATCTAAGCATACATTTAGAGTTGACACCATCTATAAAAACAACCTCAGAGCATGGCCATCAACCAAATATGACTCCAATCCACGAATAAGTTGTCAATGATGATCATTGGCATGTGTTGGCAAATTGAGAAGAAGCAAAATATTACTGGTCTCCACCATAAATATGTTAGTTAATTAAACTCATCGAATATATTGTGGGTTGAACTTGTATTGTCTTATTAATTGATTAAGAATATGATTATGAACTGGAATTTGTTTGTTAATGTTGCCGAAACAGGCTTATGGTGATGATTATTTCGACCATCATGTCCGTCACGACGGTACTCGGGCTATGATGTCCACCATCCTCTGCACCATCATATGGATTTACCATTGATTCAACGATGAGATATGAGACACGATAACGAAGAATGCAAATAGAGAAACATATTCTAATTTAATTGAATTATGTGTGTTTGAAACTATTGTTACCATAACAACATATAAGAGATGCCATCCTATTCCTATCCTTTCTCCAAGTTGTTGAATCTCACACAACAACGACAAAATAAAACTTGGACAAAATAATGCTCACCATAAACGCGTAAAACAATGCTTAGTAATGATAACGAAGAAAACCTTGAAAGTTAATGCCTAAATATTAATTAAATTGAAGTTAAGCCATAATAAACAAACAAATTAATTAAGGTGCGCCATTCCAAAGGCCTTGGGAGTTGGGAGTTACGCAGTTCAGTCAGTCCACAGCTGCGCACCAGATGCTTCAGCTTCAACTTGTTGTGCATTATAAGATTCAGTCCTTATTTTCCTCCCCCTCGATAATGGCAGTGTATGTAAGAAATTAAAATGTTTAACTATCTCTTTCTCTTTCTCTTTCTGAACAACACGCTGAAGGCAAGCTCGATCGATCGATCGATCCCCTGCCGAAGCCGAACGGACAACAGAGAAAGAAAACATCCCCTTATTTATAACAACTCACAAGTTCCAAGCTCTTTATCTTGATTCGCATTTATTGTAACTTTGTAAGGATTCCTATCTATCAAATAAATAAATAAATACACGAAGGTACTTGGGTTGGGTATGTATCCAAGATTTCCTATTTGATTTCTCCTTTATATAACCTTTGCCATTTTGGCAGGAAATAAATAACTTTGATTTCCTTGATAGTAAAAGCTAGGGCCAAACCGTTAGAAAAATTATGGATCAAATTGGACTCTAGATTGTTTTTTTTTTTTTTTGACAATATTGGACTCTAGATCGTTAAAGGAGAACCCAAACCCACTTTCTAATTCATGTTAGCAGCTCACTCGGCCACTCTCCACTCACATAATGAGTTCCAACTCTCTACCTTAATTTCGTGAATCTCGTCCCGACCTTCATTCACACATCACACTCCGCCAGAGAGTAAAGACGATCGCATCTTCATATGAATTATATATGTTAATGTTTTATGACGTTATGTAGGAAATCGGGTTGCTCTCACTTTGTCTCTTTGTCATTCACTCGGTTTAGTGTATTAAAAGTATGCCTGCATGTTGGAATTTGAGTTTTGAGTGAAAAAAAAAACAGTTTGCCCCTTGGTTATTGGTTGTATTTTTTGTGTAGCGGACAAGATTTTTCATTTTTTGCTCACCGTGGTAACTCTCATAGCGAAGGTTCTGAATAGAGATTTAATGAAGAATTTCCGTTCTATATGTTGTTTTAGCATAGTATATAAATGCATTTTTAAGATTTTGGTTTCACGGATTAGAGAGGTGTTGCCTTCCATCAGAAGTGCCAAACTAAGAGTGGATTAATTAGTGTGATAATATTCCTCTTGCACATGAAATTGTCAAATGGTATAATAGGAAGAATGTGTGGCTACACACTGTGCATTAAACGTTGACATCATGATAACATTTGACAATGTTAATTAGCATTTTGTTATCTCTATGAAGGTGTTTTACGTATGGAAATGGCAGCTTCTTACTGCTGTATCAGCTAGCATAACAAATTGTTTGATGGGAATTTTTCAGCTTCCGGTGAAGGTTATTCGTGAAGTTTGATTATTGTGCTTTGAATTTCTTTGGAGTTCAAGAAAAGGCAAAAGGCTAATTAAGGTTTCATGGCATATGTTACACTACCGAAGGATGTGGGTTTTTTAGGTTTAAAGATTTGAAGAAGTGTTTGGTTGTTGTAAACACTCGGCTATTGTGGTTTTGTAGCTAGCTAGTAGGAAGAAAGGTTGTGTAATTTCCCATTGGACAGGTTCATGGAGTTTTTTTTCCTTTCTTCCCAAGTTCTTTGATGGACTTAAAGCTTTTCATAGGAGAAAAAATGTGTTCAAAACGTTCTATGATTTTATTCTTTCAATTTGACAGGAATATTTTGACTCGGGCATGACTAGGGATAGCAATTTGGACTAGTCTCGTCGAATATTACCTGATCTATCATGTGTTGGGGTGAGTATTACCTGACCAACGGTAGCGTGGGACGGGGCATGAGCTACTGACCTGATCCGCCCGTCCCATTCTTGACTTGTATTATCTCAATTTTCTTCGATATCTATGTGTATTTCTCTTATATATTGTGACTTTTTCAATAACATTTTCACACAATGAAACTTTAAATAGGTGCAAAACTTGATCTTTTAATTATTTTAGACTCAGTTACTCATTCTGTTATCACTATTTTCATTCACGTCATTTGTTTTTATCATAAAAGAATTAATTTTTGAGTTTATTTTCTTTCAAATAATATGTAAGAATGAGTCGACCAGTCCCTCTTTGTACCCGCACGGATATTACTTGACTTGACCCGCGCTTTGTACAGGGCGTGTATGGGCATTGAGATACCCGATTCGCCCCACCCATTTGTCATCCCTAGGTATGATTGAGATCAAATAATTCGATAAAGCAAACAATCAATCAAAATTAAAATAAATAAAAAACAACACAAAGCCAAAAATAAGGAATTCTCTTCAATATAATTCTTCCCTTGATTATGAAAGGGGCATAACTGATGGGTTGTTAGGGTTTGGTATTTTCCCTAACCTACAACACAAGCTTCATCATTATATGGACCGCTTCACTAATTCTAATTATTATTTGATTGTTTGACATAAGCTATCCCATGAGCCATGATGATCCTCTATGTGGTGGGTACATTATTTTTATTTAATTTCAGAATCATAATTAAAAACAGGAATTAAGGTGGTCAATATTGTTGCCCTAATTAATTACTTGGGAAAGGTTGGTTAGGATTACAGCTCATCCGCCGCGAGCACGATTAGTTAAACAACATTGCTCGTCCGATACCCTAATCAAGACCAAGTATTTAGAATGGGCTTATTCTATAGTATTAGTTTAATTGGCAGAGGACCAAAATGCTTGGTCATGTCGTATTAAAATAATTATATTACTATATTACGAATTCCCTATATGTTATAATATATACGATTAAAATAAGAAACTTGCAAGGGCCAAGGAGTAATTAAAAGCTGGTCAGGGTGGTTAAGCCCGGTTAAGGATGTTCCTACCCGAAAAACAAAGAAATATATTTGGGGATTAAGAACTTAGGTTTTGATGATGAAAGTTCGAAATTTTGCTCATCCACACCGTAGTATAGGCTGGTTTTATAAAAAAGGCAACGATCTTTGTATCGGGTGTTTAGATTCGTACTTAGTAATATATCAAACTCGACTTAAAATACTAAATTACGTATAATAATTGATATCTTATGAGATATCACCGCAATTCTTGAAAAATAAAAAAAAATTAATCTCCTACCATTTCGCCAACGTACCAAACTTAGTTTGGAATCAATTAGGTCCTTCTCACCCCCCACCCTATTGGTACAGTTTTGTCGAGGCAGTTGGGTTTGACTTCGTACATAATCTTAAAATCCATTATTAGGATTAATCTTATCGCATTTAGCTAATTAGGTCACCAACCCACATCAAATAATGGCTAATTATTCAAATTGGTCTTTCGTTTCTGATAATTGGTCACATAACTTTTCATTTTGTACAGAATTGTCATATTACTTCAAACATGTAGCAAAATGATAACTTTTTATTTATATTTTTCCCCATCTCCATTCTCAAACCATCCTTTATGGAGTAGTTGTTGATCAGCCCTCCCATCCCTTCCACGAGGATAGAAAGAAGTTACCATTTACAATGGCAGCTCAAAACCTTAAAATTATTTTTATACAAAAATAAAAATGATTCGTAACCCTTTTGTACAAGGCTAAAATGGGATAATTGTTCATATAAAATTCACAATTAAACTTTTTATCGAGACCAACTAGTTTATGATATAGCCTGTTTGATAAAATGGTCGTGTGTTTGAATCTCCATGATTCTCAATATTAACAGTTGATTTAAACATCACATATAGTGAAAATGTACAAATTTTAAACTCGAGAATTAAATTTAATATGAGAGGGCATATAAGAAAATGATATGTAGTTTATAATTGAATTTTTTTAATAACTCAAATTATTGAAACTCTATACCGTAAAACCATTATTAATTATAACATAATGAGTTCTTTTGTAAGAGAGTGAATCATTATTTTGCATCACCCGCCCACTTGTTTGTTAAAAGTTAAAAACCCCAATGTCGCGTTGACCCCATCGATCTCACTGAGTATTGGAGTAGGAAAAAGTATTTCGTTCCCAATTGCCATTTCAACCATTTTCCCTTTGCACTTTTCCTCCTTTTGTGGGTTTGTTTTTTTCCTATCCATTAATTCCCGACCTTTTCTCGAGAACCAAACAGCTGTGTAGCCACCTACTGAACAACCAAAGGTTAAGACTTAAGAGTAGAATGAAGTTACAGCCCACTTGGAATAGCCCCGATCCGGGGTGGGTATTTCGATACTCATATTCGCATCTGGTAGCATGTCGTGTATCTCGATACTCATATGCGTCCTGTGGCAGGTCAGATCCAAGTCGGATAATTTATCACCTGACGTGGTTGGGGTAGATCGACTCATATGTGTATGTAATTTAATTAAAATAAAATATTATAAATATTATTTTTTTATTAAAACCCCAAGAAACAAACTATAATATGATAGGTGTAGTTAAACTATTCGAGATATTGATTCTCGCCTATTTACAACTTGATTAGTTATAGCTAAAAATATTAGCTAATAAAAATAAAATCATAATTAGTTTCAGTAAAATTACATGTAATTTAGACACAAATAGGTCGATAATAAAGCGGATCAGAACAGATAAGGTCAAATAGAGTAACCCATTCCCACTCCACTTACCCTCCCAAGACAGACTAAACAAATTGGGGGAAAACCGGATTGGATTGAAATTGCCATTCTATACTCTATAGCCCACACACATGAAAATCTGTCAAATGAGAAATGATGGTTGAGGTTGGTCCATTTGTCATGTGCCCAAAAAGTTGTTACTATAAACATGATTTATTGATCTAAGGCTTAATGCAAAATAGTGGGGCATAAAGGATGGTGCGACGTTTTGGATAGGGTTTCCAACATACCTCTGCATGTTATTGTTTCCCTCTCTTCATCATTTAATAAAAGTTATTTCTTTTAATATTATTATATTTTCCCAGGAATAAATATATATATTATAAAGGCATACAAGTGGACTATCTTTGTGGTGGGTTAGGCTCAAGCTACCACATTTAATTTAAGGAAAAAAGCATAGAGTACTAGTCAATAATGTTGTACATATATGGTTATTTTTTTCTTTATCAGTGGATATATTAACTTGATAGTTTTGTGCTTTAAAAAATCGAAACGTTTCAGGTCCGATCTTTCAACTGGGATTTGCATATCTTCACCACAAAGCAGATATATAGATCCAGTTTTAATTATTAAAAAAAGGTGCATGTGTCAAGATTAATGCTGTATTAGCTAGCTACTTATGACACCATAAAGTGTTCACCCTAAACTGTATTAGCAAGAAACCTAATTTCAGGTTAAGTATATATATGCCAGTCACTAGCTAGGTCGTACAGCTGGTGGATGATTACGTGATTCCTTTGAGTTTGTTAGTCAATATGTACTCATTTTTGTACAAATAAAACAAGTCAGGAATATAATCGAAATTTAAGGATAGCGGAAAAGGAAGCAGGAGTTCGAAATTAGGCGTGTTCTTTTCACGGAATATGGATATGAATAAATATTTGATATAGAATAAGTATTCATAATACATTTATATGAAAAAAGTGAGTAATACATCTCATAAATAACCATTTGTGAGAAACGGTCTACCATTTGTTAGAAGAGGTCAACCGTTTTTTGAAAGCGGTCGACCATTTGTCAAAATTGGTCTATCATTTGCTAGAAGTGGTCGATCATTTTCTCCAAATTAATTATGATGACTTTTTCATCATCAGATCGACTACACCATATAATCTATCACTCTCGCAATAAATAAGAGGTCAAAATCACGATGACTTGAAAATCACTATAAAATATAAACATACCCCTAATAAAACTTATGCTCGTGCTTCTTTTTAACCTTTCACTAAAGCTCCTTTTCCCCCCATTCCCACTTTAGCTCGAGTAAAAAGAACCCAAGATTATATTCTTCTCTCAAGAATATAAACGAAATGGAGAAAGGACATGGGAAAATTGGATGTGAACTGTTTTATTAGTTTGCCAAGATGTTGATTGTTGAAGTTGGATTTGGACAGCCATCAATAGCCATTAATAATAACAAGCTTAAGTGTTAAGTAGGTGAGTAGCTGTACGTAGCCATGGCCAATACGTACTTAGAAGACGTTTCAGCGGTGGTCTTTGGCGAGAAAGTGTGATTAGTCGCGTTCAGGGTAGTAGCATGTGGAGAAGTTAAAAGCTTTCTTGCTCTGTACTTAAATCGAGCCTTTCTGGACCTAACTTTACTGTGCAAAAAGCAAAGCTGCCCACTCATCGATCTCTCAACTTGTATATATATGTTGCAGATAGCTAGCTGAGGCATGTGCAAAGGTGGGTTCGATCCATAATAATTTTGTTAGTTTTTGGAAAATTTTGCACTGTCGTACGTCACTGAACTATGACTTTAGGGTTTCATCTATCTGTGTATAGAGATGATGGTTGATGAAGACCTTGCACCGTTTTGGTTTCGGTTCTGGAGGTGACGTTCGCGCGACAGTACACGTATTTGTGCGGATAAATTTTACCGTCATCGTGCTCCAGGTTAATTGATCGGGCCTGTCATAGATGTTAGAATCAATTGGTCTCAATAATTCGGTTTGTTGGAAGACATGATATCGAACACGAATCTTATATCACTTTCTTAAATCAGATACACTTAAAAAACTCAACTTTATGAAGTACATGATCGTGTTGCTTATCAGTCTATCGTATTTCTATTTTCGATTTTCATATAACTGACTCGCCACATCCAAACTACTCTATTGGCCTCTATATGATCATTTGGGAGTTATTGTTCATGTTTCATTCTTAATTAGTGATAATTTAACCTTGTATGTTAAGATATCTGTGCATACCTTAGATATAGGTAACATATTTAAAGTAGAACGGATGCCGCACGAATCAGATTGCAATTGTCATCGACGGCCAGAAAATCTCATTGCTCGATAATATCCCAAAACGGTGACTACTTTGGTGCACTCACAAAAATGAGTGCGTTCAATGCACCCTACTCAAAAACTAGTCTTAAGGTGTCGGATTTTGAATTTTAATTTGTAGAATTAGTGTAATATGATGATATAACATATGATAACAACTAATTAGCGGGTTACCCTAAGCCCTAGACCTCCAATTTTGAGTTCTATCCCTAAACCCCAGATTGTAAACCCTAATCCTAACCCTAAATCTCTAAACTCTAAATCCTTCAAATTAAAATAAATCTTCAATGATTTTTGTGCAAATTCAAGTGCGTTATTGTCCATCACATCATAAGTGATGATTGACATCATTTTGACATAAATCGCATGTTTAAAATGACGGTTATGAAACGAGTGCACTGAATGAACAAAAAAAAGTGAGTGCACCGAAGACGCCACCATCCCAAAACATGGAACTATCAATAAATATATCGTATTAATTACAAATTGTTGCCATGTTGTTACACATTGTGAGGGGAGTACTTACAGACAGATTTGACAGTCAGTTTCCAGTCATGCATGATAAATGGAATGGTGTAACAATGTCCCCCTGGAAATCTCAGCCCTAACAATATGCGTAACGTAAACCTTGATATGACATCAGTTTAATTTTAATTTAGATAAAAAAGAGAGTACGTTATTTTTTGTACAAGGTCCAGCCTAGCTACCTAATCTCCGTTTATTAATCAGAGACCAAACAATAATGACGCCAGTAATTTGACAATTCATGTCAAGTTAGTTGGAGGGTGATTGTGGCCTGCAATCAACAAACACGTACCGAATTCAGTTCAATTATGATGATGTTGCGGACTTGTGGTTATGAAGGTTTGTGCATCACCGTTATTGTTTTAATCTCGTCAATCCCTTTAAAATTTTTGATTCGGGTTTAATTATACACATTTAAATTCATTTTCTTTATCGTTTGATTTGTGATTCATCATTCTTTAAGCTGTTTCACGCTAAATTGTGCTTGGTTTGACGTATTTCAGGTCCTAGCAGGTGTATATGGCAAACATAGCGATTGTCGGACCAATTGGAGTCAAAACCGGGACAAAGTGAAGAAGATGTCGAATATCACGGTTCAGAGCAGATTGTCACGACCAGACCGTGAATTTATTAATGCTTTGGATTGAAAATGTTAAGGATGCATTTGTTTGATGAAAGAAGTTGTGAACTCTTCAAGTGTGATATCCGTCTCATTTTATAGTCTTATATTTCACATTATCTCAACTGGATCGTACGTTGAATATGTCGTAAATGACGGAATGAATCTACCTTCCGAATTTTCTTGTGACATCTAGACTGTGACTTATATGTAACCACAATTAGGAATACGGTAACTTTTTTACTAAGATTATATAATTTGGGAGTGGACCAAATTAAATTTTACTTAGTACATGAGAGCAAAAGTGGTTAAGCTATCCTTTTCAATTATTATTTTTTATATTATATATCGTTATGCTGTATTTCCATTTTCTGTCGCTTGGTGGTGAGTGGAAAATGACGATCTAGATTTGCAAATAGGATGCTTTTGAAGGATTTTCCTTTTGGTATTTCTCTCTTTTTAAAGAAAGTGTGGCTTGTGTTGTGTTGATATTTTCTCCCTGCAAATAGGATGCCATCTACGAGCTCCATGCTGCAATAAAAATGTTGCATTATATATAGATCTGATAGGAAAGCACAAAAAGCGACAAAATCTTATTAATTCATAATTTATTTACAACTCAGATTTGCAATCAGCCTCTAAATGTCCTTATTATAGATACAAATTACTGTATTAATATATAATCAAGAACTAATATTGAAGATCACGAAAATGGTTTGGTTTAATTAATCAACTGCACGATCAACCCACTGTAGAAATTATTCAAGTAGCTAGGGTGAGCATATGAGTGGTTAGTCCTTTGTTTGATATCGCGATTCACCCGCAAATCATCCAAATCATAGTGATTGGATATTTGATGTGGACTGAAAATTTTTATAATATGCGCTTACTCCGATGGGTGGATTGCGGATCATCCAAAATTGACTCGTATCCCACTTTCGCATGATAAATAGTTGTTTTTTTTGTTTATACTATTGAATAGTCATCTTATTTTCTAACGGTACCAGACACACACTGTGACACTGATCATCAACTTCCAAAGGTGAAAATGGGTAAAGTGCAAGGCTGGTCACTGGGATGACTAAAAATGTTCGTGTGTGGTCACTAAAAATATTTAGTATTATTCGTGGTCGCTCAAATTAATTCAACAATTCAAGTATGGTCACTCTCTGTTACCTTCCTTCGGTCTTCGTTAACGGTGTTCGTTTTTCTTTGCTGACGTGACTTGGAAATTTCAATGAAATATTGACAAAATATATAAGTAATGCATCTTTTTTTTTTAAAAAAATAATTATTTATAGAAATATGATCAAATGACGGGCTGACCTATATCAACCTAGGTCGAGAACAATAACCATGCATGGGCTTGTTGCATTGCATCCTATGGAGATTGATATCAAACATCAACATTTAATTTAGTTTACTAGTATAAAAATCATGTGAATCTTTTGCTTCCTGTACAAATTGTTCAGAAATATTGACAAGACAATAAAATGGAAACAAATCTGTGGGTGACAAAATATAAGGAGTAGACTTAATAGTTATTTGTTGCTCCTTGCTAAGTGGGGAAAAAAAAATCAAAATTCAAGACTGGAAACATAGACACGGAAATAGTCAATAGAGGCAGAGTTGGAGTTTCATTTTCACTGGATGGAGACCACACAACAGCAACAGAGGCAGGTCAGAGCTCAGACCAAGGAGTGGAGAAGGAGAAGATCCCCCGCAACTGAGACCAACATTTAATGGAGGAGCCGAGCATTTGACCACCATCCAATATTTTGTTCTTGTTATAGCTGGTTGGGCTTTAAATCCATTAGCCACAGCCCACAGAGTATGCGCACAATTTGTCTTGCTGGACAGTTCCTTAAAGCCTCGCGATTTTAGGAATGCGGGTAAAGGGAGAAAGCCCATTGAAAATCTACCCCATCAGAAGTCAGAAGTAGTATGACAATTATCGTGGGCCTCAGGACTTGGAGCATATGGTCTCACAGATACTCGACCTACGGGATGGATTGCAATCATCAGTTATTATAGGTAGAGACGACAATTTCGACCTGACCTGACCCGTTTTACCTGATTTGTTTGGCTTGTTTTGGGTGAGTCCGACCCGCTTTGTAGGCGGGGCGAGCATGGGTACTCTCATCGAACCGATCTGCCTTGACCCGCCCCATTTTCGACCCGTTCTTGCCTAAATTATATGTAATCAGTCAAATTATTTGTGAATTTTCTTTTATTACCTCATAATTAAGCTATAATAAAGTTGTAAATGAGTGAAAACCAATGTTATTAAAGCCGAGCCGAGCCGCTCGGCCCGATCGATAAAACCACCACTCGGTCACAAAACCGACTCGGAACAATCTAAAAGCCGCTCTGGTTTTATGTAGCGGTTGACGAGCGACCGAGGCAGTTAACCACTCGAGCCGATCGTCCGATTTTTGCCATTCAACCGTTAAATTTAATTAAAAAAATTGCAAAAAATTGAAAATTGAAATAAACAAAAAACGTCGTGCTCTCAAACTGAATCCTTATTTCAATTTCATAATTTCGAAGGAAAGAGACGAGCTCTGATTAATAAATGTCCACTATTTATACTGATAACGTTATTAGGTATCGGTTCTCTAACGTTTTTTAAATGGTCTAATGCCGGTTGGACCCCTAAAGTGCGAGCCGTTCGCATTACCGGGTCATGCTCAGGTTCGGTTCTGACAACATTGGTGAAAACCTCAATTTTTCTAATAATTTAACTACATTTATCATAATATTGTTTGTTTCTTGGTCTTATAATAAAAATAACGAATATTTCTAATATTTTTCATATAAATTACATACCCATTGGGTCGACCTGCCCCGACCTGCGACCCGTGATAAATTACCCGACCTGCCACGGGGCTGTTCTGGGTACCAAGAAACCAGCCCCGGACCTGCCCCATTGCCATTTCTACTTACAGGGGAGGATGACTTTTCCATCAAAAAGCATTTTAGTTCAACCTCAAATGCGAGCGATTACTAGACTGGAGGTGATTGAGACTTTACATTGTCTCAAGCTTGTTTTGTTGAGTAATACGGGCTTCAGCCCAATTCCCTAGTCACGAGTGAGTTTATGGGTGTATGTGGACTATGGTTATCTGAGTTATAATCTAGGGTTTGGGACCCTAATTTGTATATATAAGTATGTAACTGAACCTGCTGAAGTTAAGCGGAATAAGAGGATAAACTAGTTTCGGCCGTGGACTAGTCTCGTTCATACAGAACGAGAAAACCACGTAAATCTGTGTGTCGATTTCTGTTTCTATTTCGATATTTCTTTTACGATTAACATGGTATTAGAGCCTATGACTTCAAAATAGATTACAGCTCGCCTCAACTCCAAGAGCTACTGATGAGCCTCACATAGGGTCCCAATTGAATCACAAGTCGCGCAACAAGCTCAATCAATCAAAGATATTGATCAAGAACAAAACAAAGTTCGCAATAAGTTCAGGTAAGCTTGTTTGAACTCGATTTGGACGAAAATTAAAGGGAATTCTTACACCAGGAAGAATGCACAATTATTATGAGGAAGCTTTCGATGCAATCGAGTGCGTTTCTCGATTGATAAGCAAGGTTCAGCAAGTTTTGGAGCTCTTCCAAAACCCAATCAAACCCACAAACTCTCAAGTTGGGAATTAGGGTAAAATTCACTCTATTGCCTTCTGAATTGTACAAAACAAGACTTGAGCCTTTTATAGGCATATTACATACCTTAACCTATACTAAAAAAAATTAAAACAACACCTAATTCAACTAGGAAAGTAATTCTAACTAATCCTTGTGGCACAAGGATTTGATGCCTTACAACACAAGAAAACAAACAGTACTGACTTCTGACTAGCACCTTTGGGACGTCTCGAACATGGATAAAATGAACTCCAACCCTTCAACCAATTTCTTTAGGTTCTAGATTGAAACATGTACTTTCATGTGGCATAGCTCTCTTAGAATCTCCTTCATCTGTATCGAATAAGGCTCCAAAGATAACTTCACAAACATAGTTTCATACTTGGCCAATCCTAGGCAGATTTCAGCTTTTTGGAGAAAATTTTGAGAGCTTTGAAAAATGGCTTCAATGGCTTCTCCTTGATCATCCAAACCCTCCAGTATTTAGAGGAACACTTTGTCTTCATTCCCAAGCTTTCCTCTTGAATTTCCATCGAGCCAATTGTAAGAATCAAGCCTCCAAAGTATGTCTCCTGAAACAAAGAAAATACTTAGCCTAATTTCGTTCCTTCTTCCCAATTGAGCTTGCTTCTTTATCAAGCCATGGAAGCTTCAATTGCAAGAAATTTGGGATCATATCAACTACGTCGTCTGGGAGTTTCAGTTTCGAACGTTGATCGAAGGGAAATGACTTCTTGGTTGGCTCGATGGGACTGCGGCTCGGCCATCTTCTCCATCTGCATCGGCCGACCAGGTTCAGCAATGGGCATTGAATGATGCCAAGGTCCATAAGATCCTCCTCAATTATGTTTATACTGTCATCATTCTTGGTCTATGCATGCTTCCCACCACCGCCGCCATGTGGAAATACTTGGCCGTCACGTATAGGACGATCACAGCTTCTCACCAATATGAAATTGAGGTATAGATTTCCTATCTTTAACAAGGTAGCATGGATGTGACCTCTTACTATTATGCTGCCCGTAATTTATGGACCGAGCAAGACCTTGTGATGGCATCCCTTCTCACTACTGTTGGTTGGGCGGAAGTTTGCGCCGAAAGGGAGAAGATGAGGCTTATGCAGTTTTTGATGCGGGTGAATTGGGAATTGGAGTTGATCCGTGCTTCCTTGCTTAATCATGATAATCTGAAGGTAGAAGGGGTCCTCAGCTTGTTGATTCAAGAGGAAACAAGGTTGCGAACACAGGCAGTGCTCGATATCCGACCTGGTACCGACGATGGGGCTGCTGTCTTCACCGCCATGCACAGCTCGCCACTTTCGCCTTCTTTCGAAGCTGCTGCTGGTGGCGGAAATCGATCCTCTTGTTTGTGGGAACAGGCTGACCAGTTGGGTGATTCATTCTATGCAGCTTCTAGGGCTTCTTTTCAGCATTGGGTTTCCACTGCGGATGTTGAATGTTTCCATAGTCATGAAATGGGCCACACGAAGAAGTATTGCCGAAACAGGAACTTCTGCCACTATTGCAATCTGCATGTCCCGCTTTGGAAGGTCGATTCCGCGAAGAGGAGGGTCGCGGGTATGGGGCTGACTCCGGGGGAGGCTCGCCTGGTCCGCGCCCTGCTTATGTTACGCAGGCTGTTGGCGGCACTTCTGGTTTGCAAAGTGTGCTCGTGACTCTGGAAGCTCTCGAACAAATGGTTAACAATGCTATTTCCATCGCTTTTGCCAGCCTTTAGGTTTTCGGTAAGTTCCCTCACTGGATACTTGATTATGCTTGCTTTAACCATATGACTGGTCGTGTTTCCGCCCTTAAGCAACTATAGTCTGTCACTGATTTATCTCTTCAAGTCGCCAATGGTGAGAAGCTAAGTGTAGCTGGCATGGGGACAATTTGTAATTTTGATGTTGTTTTACCTTCTACGTATCATGTGGCGAAGTTGGTTCCTAGTTTGGTTTTTGTAGGTCAACTTACTAATCATGGATATCGTGTTACCTTTTCACCTTCTAGATGTGTTATTAAGGATCCGAAGACCGGGAGGAAGATCGGTAAGGGTAGCAAGATGGGGCGCATGTTTGTTCTCGACCAGCTACGTCCCCCATCATCATCGTCAACAACATCACTAGTCACCTCCTTTCCCACGGTTTTTTTCGAGTTTACCATACATAACTTTTCAATTATGGCATGCTCGGTTAGGACATCCAAACTCTAGTAGACTTGTGACAATGTTTAAACAATCGTTATTTGGGGCGAACACCCATGGTTAGTGTTCATCGGATTTTTCATGTACTAGCTGCATTGAGACTAAGACTACCCGAATTTCTTTTCCTTATAGTCTTACCATTATTTTTGAGCCTTCTGATTTGATTCACATTAATCTTTGGGCTCCTAGTCCTATGATTTCATGACTGGGTTATAAATATTTTGCATTTTTCATTGATCATGCTACTAAATATACCTGGGTGTACTTTCTTCGTCTGAAGTCTCATCTCTTAATTGTTGCTAGTGATTTTCTTGCCATGATTAAAACCCAGCTTGGTAGGACTGTTCGTGTAGTTCGTTCTGATCTAGGAGGGGAATTTAGCTCTGGTCTTTTGTTATAGCTTTACCATTCTATGGGGATTGTCTCAAAAGCCTTGTCTTGGGGTGTCCCAACAAAATGGTGTCGTTGAGAGGAAAACTCGTCATGTGCTAGAGGTTACTCGTGCCCTTCTGCTCTCTTCATGTGCCCCGTATTCCTTTTGGCCTGAGATCGTTGCTACTGTTGTGCGTCTTATTAATTATAAGATTACACATGTTCTTGACCAAATTAGCCCATACTTCCGTCTGTTCTCCAAACCGCCACCATATTCTCGGCTTCTTGTCTTTGGGTGTCTTTGTTTTGTTCTTCTTCCTCGATCTGAATGCACTAAGCTCACTTCTAAAACTGCCCATTGTTGTTTTCTTGGCTAGAATGACATTCATAAAGGCTATCTCTGTTACGATCCTACTTCTCATCGTGTTCGAGTTGCATGCCATGTAGTGTTTCTTGAGAACTTAATGTAACATTCTTCTCCTTCTGTGTCCTATCCACCTTTGTTTGGCATGTCCCTTGCTCCGCCGTCGTTTGGTTTTGATGATGGTTACCTTGATGAAAATTATCATGAGCTACCCCTCGACTCCACTCCCTCGCCCACGTCATCATCTTCTGACTCTTCTGACAGGTCTTCTTCATCTACTTCGCCTTCGCCATTACCACCCCCTGTGGAGCAACTTCGCAGTACCAGGGGTGTTCCACCGGTACATCATATGGATAATTTGACTTTCAGTGTTGATCACATTCCTGTTCCTACTCGTTATTTACAGGCCAAAGGGAATCCCGATTGGGATAACTCCATGACTGAGGAGATTGATGCTCTCTATGCTAATTGACTCGCTACGACACAACTCCTAACAATGGCCAAGTCTAACCAATGAAAGGGACTGCAGTATAGTGGCTCAAGTAATAAATATCGAATTCACGGGTCTCTAGAGTTACTATTACTCAGCTTCAGTTCATTATCTAGCAAACCAGATGAAGATGGAAGAACTAAAACTACTCTAACAAACTACAGTTAAAGTTAATCTAATTACAGGTTGGGAACTCACTTAGGTATGATTCCCCCTAGCCACTAGCCAAATTAATGATTGATGATCTCTAACATGTTTCACTTTCATTCACAATGCGGAGAATCCTTGGCTAGACCTTGAGTCTCGACTAAAGGAACAAGGCCCTCTTGAGTCAATTGCCTAGAGGGACGTATCCTTCTCTAGAATAACCGATCAAGGCGTTCTGAACTAGACTCCCTCTATCGAAAGAGGTTCCTAATCGATACAAAGCAGTGAATCAACCCTCGACTAAAGCAATCGATCCACTACTATCAATCTATGGTGCTCTATTGACCTAATCATGTATTCGCTCTCATAGGATCAAAGCAGAATCAATAATCTCGACTAAAGCAGAAATGAATCATGAAAACATGCATAAATTAAATATGAACTCAAGATTATCAAGTAGGAGTACTCATACAATCATCCAATCAAACAAACATAGCTAGGGTTCCTCAAAACCTAAGTGAAGGGAAGTTACTCCATAGAGAAGAGAGAGACTGTAGTAAGAATCTTCAGATGATCAGTCTTCAAGTCCGGGCTTGTTCCTCGAGCTTCCAAGGCGAAGAAATCCTCCAATTCCACTCCAAGAATACCCTCAAATCGCTCTCTCTCTCTCTCTTTGGTTCATCCCTAGGGTGTTTGGGATCCAAAACCCAGCTCTCCCTCTCCTTTGGCTCGAATTTGGGTTAAAACCCAGAATTTCCCGACTCACACGGCCGTGTGACTCTCCCAGGCTGCCCGTGTGAGTTCCAAAACGCGGAGTTTCGATAAGTGGCTTCAGGTTTCCTACACGGCCACGACCCACACGGCCGTGTGAGTGTCCAGGCTGCCCGTGTGGGATTTGCCGAGCTTTCACACTGCCACAGTGGATCTCCTACACGGCCAGTGTGGCTTGAACCGTGCAATTTGGTGCCACACGGCCAGGTCACACGGCCGTGTGGGGTGCAAAAGTGCCCGCGTGGCTTCCTCAGCTTCTCGCCAAACGTCCAATCTTCGTCCAATCGACCCCGAACTCGTTCCCAAGCCTTCATTCCTAGGACCTAAAATAGCACAAACAAGAACAACCTAGCGTGAAATCGGCCTAAAACGCGGGAATCGACATCTCAAACGGCTCAAGAATAGGGGTAAAAACATGTGTAATCAATGACCTATCAAACTCCCCCACACTTAACCGTTTGCTTGTCCCCAAGCAAACCTAACTCAAACCAATGCAGATCTCCAGACCTCTATAGCAACAAACAACCCCAATCGTCGGTAGAGGATTTTCTAGATCATAAAGCAGCTTACGAGGTCAATTGGTCTTCTAAGATGTCCCCTATCTCTCTCAATGCGAGTACTAGACTCAAGCCAGGATTATGAGAAGAAGTAGAAGTAAGACAGTCAGTTCATGGATAAAGGGACTCACAACATTCACAACCAAGGACTCGTTGTACCGGGGTGCTCTTTCACTTCATTTCACCGTTGGAACCCCTTTTTCACTTTCACTTTATTTCTTTTTCTTTTTTTTTCATTCACTTAGCGGGGGTTCCAACTGCAGTCTTTTGCACGGTCAACCCTTATTAGTCGAGCAAGGACAATTTCTGTACATCTGGCGCTCGCCAGAGTACTTCTTTTAACTCCTTTTCCTCAACTCATGTGGAGGGTCAATGAAATTAAGGGGGGTCGGAAGCTCTATCCGTGCCCTTAAAAATACATCCTCGAGTAGGCAAACCGTTCAGTGGGTGGAAGTTTTACTTGTACTGGAGACAGCTTAGCTTCACCTTGTAGGAGTACCCCACTAAGGATCACTAAAATCTCCTCCAAAACCGGATTTTTGTGCAATGAACGGTGCCGCACACGTTGGGCTTTCCCCATGTTTAAGATTTTGATGATTTCGACATAGAGGACCAACTGCTTTTCATTTCTCACATGAGCACCCTGTTCGATACACGAGTCCATAACACAATCCAAATAGAGTCACCATTACCACATGAATTCAACGGTCTTGGCTCCACTAATTCACAAAATCAACTGGCACAACAGAGAGCTAGATAGGAAAAATCTTATACTTCAACATCCTCCAGTGCTACACTACCTCCCTAGGTTGCACATTACTATAGAGACTGTCAATTCAAAGCATACCGAGTAGGCAATTTGCATGGAGACACGTACTTGGAGCCCTCAAATTTAAAATTTGGACAGTGGACTAGGCTCGAAGCACACAAACAGTCAAACATTCACCCACACTTAAGCACGACATTGTCCTCAATGGAGGAAAGATAAGGAGGGTAGAACGAAGTTACCAGATCCAGGGGGAATGATGGTGGACGAGGCAGGCGGTGCATTCCAGGAGGAGAGAGTGGTCAGAACACAAACACCACACAAAATCTCACAAAGGTTGAGTTATTGACTCTAAAATCAAAAAACAAAACTGACTCAACCGAGGTGAAATAGACAAAGAAATGCAAACCGACTGGTTGGGTTGCCTCCCAACAAGCGCTTCTTTCATGTCGTGAGCCGAATGATGGTTCCTAAGTTTCGGTCCACCCCAAAACCTCTTTGAAGTTGAGGTTCTCGTCAACGAGGTGGAGTCTCAAATCACGAGCATGTGGTATGGTCGGTGAACGAAGCTCGTGCACTTGATGCAGATGAAGTCTCCACCCTCGAGACCTCTTCTTCTCTTCTCTCGTCTCATTGCCCCAAACTAGATATGACAGCATCGATTGACCACCATCGCGTCCACCAAGAGGGACCGATGTCGATGTGGCCTCGGTCTGGCAAAGAGACCCTGCAAATGGGTCCTTGCTAAGTAGTTCCTCAAATTTTGGTGGAGATATCACATGTAACTCATGGCCGGTGCAGGCCTCTTCCACCTCAACTCCGTCCTCAGCCTGGACGCCAATTGCTTCTTCATGTGGTATCACCCCTGGGAAATTATCAAGAACTCCTTATGTTTCACTTTCGTCATCCTCCACAACTTCTTTCTGCACCTTTTCTTGCTCTTCTTCTTCCAGCACGGATTGGAGGGCAAGTCGCCAAGCAATTTCTTTCATGAGATCTTCTTGCATCTCCTCACTCATGCCCGCTTCTTCAAAGCTCAGTTTGGGATGTGGGAAGGTGTGGTCGGCTATGACAGGACATTCCTGATCATGATCATCACGGGAGCTCTCCGTGACAACTTCTGTCTGCTCCACAATGTCCTTGTAGCCTTCTTCTTCCTCCTCCTCTTCTAGTATGGTAGCAGAAGGGTGATATGGAGCTGGTTGTGCATAAGATCGCTCAAGATCATCGACGCTCTTCTTAATACTCAGAAGGATCTACTCTGTTTCGCGATAGGCCTGGGTACACAGATCCATCCTGGACCATGATCTCTCACTGTCTCGAGCAAACTGCTCCATGAGAAGCCTCAATTCATAGTTTGGATCTGGCTGTGGAGTGTAGCATGACTCTGCAGAATGGCCCGTGAAGGCCGCCATGGGTAACTCCAGCCTCGATGGACCTTCTGGTTGTGGGAGAAAGTCTTCTTGGTAATGAGGTTGTTCTTGATATGCCCAGGGGTCTGATTGTTCTCCGTAGTAAGGGGGTTGGTACTGGAACCCGAATCCATAGTCTTCTCCTCCTTGATTGCTCCAGAGGGTCTCGGGGTAATACCACTCGGACGGTGGTGGATACCCCAAATGCTTGGAGAAGCCATGAGGATCCATGATTCAGATCTGCACCAACAAAAACAAAAACACCCAAGTGAAAAGCAAGGATGAAAAAGAAAAGAAAAACGCTAAAGTAATAAACTTCTGCCTTTCCTAATACTCTAGAAAGTCCCCGGCAACGGCGTCAAAAACTTGACTCACTACGACACAACTCCTAACAATGGCCAAGTGCAACCAATGAAAGGGATTTCAGTATAGTGGCTCAAGTAATAAATATCGAATCCATGGGTCTCTAGAGTTACTATTACTCAGCTTCAGTTCATTATCTAGCAAACCAGATTAAGATGGAAGAACTAAAACTACTCTAACAAACTACAGTTAAAGTTAATCTAATTACATGTTGGGAACTCACTTAGGTATGATTCCCCCTAGCCACTAGCCAGATTAATGATTGATGATCTCTAACATGTTTCACTTTCATTCACAATGCGGAGAATCCTTGACTAGACCTTGAGTCTCGACTAAAGGAACAAGGCCCTCTTGAGTCAATTGCCTAGAGGGACGTATCCTTCTCTAGAATAACCGATCAAGGCGTTCTGAAGTAGACTCCCTCTATCAAAAGAGTTTCTCAATCGATACAAAGCAGTGAATAAACCCTCGACTAAAGCAATCGATCCACTACTATCAATCTATGGTGCTCTATTAACCTAATAAGGTATTCGCTCTCATAGGATCAAAGCAGAATCAATAATCTCGACTAAAGTAGAATTGAATCATGAAAACATGCATAGATTGAATATGAACTCAAGATTATCAAGTAGGAGTACTCATACAATCATCCAATCAAACAAACATAGCTAGGGTTCCTCAAAACCTAAGTGAAGGTAAGTTACTCCATAGAGAAGAGAGAGACTGCAGTAAGAATCTTCAGATGATCAGTCTTCAAGTCCGGGCTTGTTCCTCGAGCTTCCAAGGCGAAGAAATCCTCCAATTCCACTCCAAGAATACCCTCAAATAGCTCTCTCTCTCTCTCTCTTTGGTTCGTCCCTAGGGTGTTTGGGATCCAAAACCCAGCTCTCCCTCTCCTTTGGCTCGAATTTGGGTTCAAACCCAGAATTTCCCGACTCACACGGCCAGGCCGTGACTCTCCCAGGCTTCCCGTGTGAGTGCCAAAACGTGGAGTTTCGATAAGTGGCTTCAGGCTTCCTACACGGCCACGACCCACACGGCCGTGTGAGTGTCCAGGCTGCCCGTGTGGGATTTGCCGAGCCCTCACACGGCCACAGTGGATCTCCTACACGGCCAGTGTGGCTTGAACCGTGCAGTTTGGTGCCACACGGTCAGGTCACACGGCCGTGTGGGGTGCAAAAGTGCCCGCGTGGCTTCCTCAGCTTCTCGCCAAACGTCCAATCTTCATCCAATCGGCCCCGAACTCGTTCCCAAGCCTTCGTTCACGTGCTAGGACCTAAAATATCACAAACAAGAACAACCTAGCGTGAAATCGGCCTAAAACGCGGGAATCGACATCTCAAACGGCTCAAGAATAGGGGTATAAACATGTGTAATCAATGGCCTATCACTAATCATACGTGGGAAATGGTCCCTCAACCTCGGCCTTTCGTCCCCGTTGTTGGCTCTCGTGGGTCTATGCCATTAAGATGCGTCCTGATGGTTCTCTCGAGCGGTTAAAAGCTCGAGTGGTGGCATAAGGATTTTGTCAGGAATATGGGATTGACTTCGAGGAGACGGTTGCGCCAGTCGCAAAGATGGTTATTGTTCGTTCTCTTTTGGCGGTTGCATCTTTTGGCGGTTGGCCTTTATTTCAACTCGATGTCAAGAATTTATTCCTGCATGGTGAGCTGAAAGAGGTTGTTTACATGGAACCTCCTTCTGGTTATACTTATTGCGAGCTAGGATAGGTGTGCTTACTTTGTCGTTCGCTCTATGGTCTGAAGCAAGCTCATCGGGCGTGATTTGACAAGTTTCACTCCACTATTCTTGCTTTAGGCTTCAAATAGAGTCTTAATGACCCCTCTGTTTTCACATGCAGTTCTTCTCGTGGCCTTGTTGTGCTTTATTATAAGTTGATGACATGATCATCACAGGTAATGATGAATTAGGGATTGCGGACCTTACAAAAGATCTACATGTTTTGTTCACTCTTAAGGAGCTTGGGTATGTTTCCTACTTCCTGGGCCTTGAGGTCAAGCATACAGTGATGGGATTCTCTTGTGTCAGAGTAAGTACACTGATGATTTATTGGAGTCTTCACGGTTTGGGGAGTGGAGTTTTGTCTCTACTCCTATGGAGCTCGAGTTGAAGCTTAGGCGGGAGTCTGGTGATCACGTGCTCGATGGTGGTAAGCATTATCGTACTGTTGTTGGGAGTCTCATATATCTTACATCTGCTCGTCCCGATAATGCTCGATATTGCCTATGCAGTCCAGATAGTTAGTCATTTTATGTCTGCCCCTCGCGCAGATCATATTGCAGTTGTCCATCGTATTACTTATAGGGCACGAGGGAGGTTGTGTTCTTTCTTCCATTGTCTTGTTCATTTTTTCTTCAGGCCTTCTCCGACATTGACTATGCTAGATGTATGGACACTTGTCGTTCGATTACTGGTCGGAGTATTCGCCTTGGTGAGTAAATCTTCTACTGAGGTAGAGTATTGTGCTATGTCTGTTGTGGCTTCAGAGATTGTATGGCTTCGGCGACTTCTTGGAGATTTAGGAGTGGATTGTGATATTCCTCTCCAACTCTATGTTGATAACACGAGCGCCAATTCCCTAGTCACGAGTGAGTTTATGGGTGTACGTGGACTAGGGTTAGCCGAGTTATAGTCTAGGGTTTGGCACCCTAGTTTGTATATATATGTATGTAACTGAACCTGCTGAAGTTAAGCTGAATAAGAGGATAAACTAGCTTTGGCCTAGGACTAGTCTCGTTCATACAAAATGAGTAAACCATGTAAATCTATGTGTCGATTTTTGTTTCTGTTTCGATATTTCCGTTACGATTAACAGTTCGGAAATTGGGGTTCTGAAACACCCTAGTCCGGCTGGACACTACTTTTACCAAAATACCCTTTATAAACCATGAAACAAATAAGGACTGAAAATACTTGGGAAAATAGCGGAATATTTTCATAAATAACTTTAACAAATACTGAGATTAAAGTGTAATTTCTTAAAACAAAGCCCTAATACTTGGGCGAACTTCAATCATAAAATATGAATCTGAATCTCCAGTCTATACTCACAATTATAAAATGAAATAACGAAAAAGTCTCTAATGCTGCCGCTTATTGAAAACCTTGACTAGGCATCCTTCGTGACGCTCGAACTGTCCTCCTCTAGCTGGCTTGCCTCGAACCATTTTTTTCTCCATCTCGCTGCTCTCTAACTTCTCCTCTAACTAGATGATATCGAGCTGGTTCTCGCTCATTCCTTTACTAAGGCCTGGTGAGTGAGATGGGGCCAGTCTACGCCCTTATGTTTTAATACTTCTAATACTTGAGTACTTTACTTAAACACTTAGCTTTAACTGGTGGAAGTTGTTTTTACTTCCAATCTTAAAATCTTAACTCTTAAATTTTGAGGGAGTTGAATTTACTCTCCTCTCTTAAAGCTAAATCTTGACTTAAATACTTGACTGACACAGGGATCCCTCACTATGTAGTCCGGTTGCCCAACTCATATGTATGAGAAGCCCTCCAGGCTTCCCTTAAACTTAAACTTATCGTGGAAGGCTCTTCTTCCACGATTCTCAAGAGCATAACTGCTGCTCATCTGAAAAATCTCAAGAGCATAACTGTTGCTCAACTTAAATATCTCAAGAGCATAACTGCTACTCTGCCTCAAAGATCTCAAATGGCAACGGACTGGCGCTAGTGACTAAAAACACTTAAAACGATTTCACCTTCTTGCAGGTGAGTTACTTCTTAAAAAGAACTTGTTCTTAAACTTCAACTTACATGTAAATAAAGCATGCACTATAATATGTATAACTGGCAGCATAAATCACACGCAATCACATGCATCATATAAATACACAAAGGCAAGTATGACATATAGCAGTTAATCTCAAAAACTAAAATACCATAAGGCGTAGAATTTACCTCCTTTACACTTACCTTAATATCAAGTCGATTGAGTTGAACCAACCACCATCCAAAGGTTGATCGTGTTAGAGTCCACTCTCCTTGAAGTGTGTACACAAGCCCCACTCCTCCATATGCTTCCAAAAGTTTTATACATGATCACCCATCTCATATCTTCATCAGATTCCCCACCGCATAATTCCATCCATCCCATGCACTAATTATCCCTGAAATCCTTAGAAGCCTCTTACTTACGGGCCAAATCCGATCCTTGCAAACGTAGAAAGCAAGAACACCAAATCCTTACTTCATCCATCGTCTAAACTTCCATTCCAAGTTATGACAATTACCCCACACACCTCCGACACTTTTACTCCTCGCCTAATTGTTCATCCCGAAATTCCCAAAAGTGATTAATCTCTGCATTAGTTCTGTCGGTATGTACATATAAGTAATTTGTAACCGCACGCATATATGTACAAAGGAACTCCATAATTATAACCAATGCAGTCAAAATCGCACTTTAAAACTTACACTTTTACCTTTTTGGTCACCACAACGTTTCTACGTAGAATCGTGATTTTCCCTTACAAATGTAGTCAAGATATACGTTTTAAAACTTAAAAAACTGACGATTTTACGCTTCTAGGTCACCCCAGCGCTTCTAGGTAGAATCGCTCTTTTGACTGCATTGATTATAACAATTAATAGCAAATCGTCACATGTGTCTAATCGATCCATACCTTGTCTAGCGATCCACCACTTCATTAACTACAAAACTTCCTCTTGCGACGTTCGTCCCGTTACCGTCATGCGTTCCTGGACTGGAAGGATTTACGTACGTCTCGGTTGATTGCAAGGAAACATCCTCTTTTCTTTACGAGGAATAGTACCGGCCGGTCTCGCAGCTGTATCCCTCTCCCACCTTTGGCTTCTTGATTCTCTCGTTCGGTCCTCAGCTGGCTGTAGGAAGAGGACAGCATTGTTGATGATCTTCCACCTTCTCATCCCATCGACCCCGATTGAACCCATAGAGAGCAGCGGCTGGAGAATCACGAGCAGAACAGAAGTGATGGCGGTGGTGGTGTTCCGTAGGGAAGGGAATCGCGTGCTGAATGGTAAAGAATGAATTGATATACGGGGGTTTTCTTAGGTTGCCGCTTAGGGTTTTCTTGCTTGGATGTAACGGTGGGAAAATAATAGCCTTCAACGTATACGACTAATGAGGCCCAATCATGACCTTCAATTAATCGGCTAAAAACCATAAATGGATTAATTGGTGGTTTGATCCAAATATCAATTTGGTTTGATCCAAATATCAATTTGGTTTGATGTAAACTTCCCATACGCGCGATCGTCGACCTAATTCGTACATCTAAGAGGGTTGAACCTAACCCAAAATTCGGGATGTGACAGGTTCTAAGAAAGAGAATACGTTTTGCACACAATAACTATATAAATAAGGTAAGATAAATGAAATATATAAGTTATTAATGATGAGTTTGGTTGTCTAAATTTATACGTTGCTTGGCCCGTTGAAACATCCCCGATACTTTTGAATCAAACAAATCGAAATACTCAAGGCTCCGCAGCCGACCAAAATAGTGTAAAAAAATCTCAATAAAATAAACAAATCCAAGTTTTTTCCACAAGAAATTCTAATGAAATGTCCTAAACAGTTGGGTGACCCAAAAGCCATGGTCAACAAGACCACCCCAAATTCAAAACCTCGAATCTCCACTTTATATACTCATAATCATGAACAAAAATAATGAAAGTAACTCTAACTTTAACTCATTGTCGAGCTTTTGGGAACCCTGTCAAATGCTGGTAAAGCTACTCGCCTCGCTCTGCCTCTTCACGGAACCTGCCACCGCATACCCTTCCTCAACCTGGTGAGTGAGAAGGGGTCAGTCTCGTCGTTACTTCCTAAGGTCTTTTCCCTAAGAAAATCCTTAATAACACATTATTAGAATTTCCTTCATAACACGAAAGTCGTTCTCGATTTCTACCCTTAAATAATCATTCCTTACTAGCTTAGAGAAGTTCTCTGCTACTATCCTATGATCATAGAAGTTCTCTACTTCTATCCTGACTTATGCTCTTAAAACTAGGGTTCACCACGTTACGTATCATCGTCTGGTGTCCCAACCTAGTATGCCAAACGCGTTACGTCTCACCGTCCGGTTGCATACCCAAACTCGGCAATGGCACTGCGTTTCCTCTCGCCATCCAGTTCATGCCCGGTCAACTACTGCATTACGTCTCGCCGTCCAGTAGTGACCCCAACATTCTCTATCAACTGTTGCGTTACGTCTCACCGTCCAGCAGTGATCCGACCATCTGCCATCTCCAGTAGTGGCCCAACCACCCGGGGGTTCCCTTACTATCAACCATACATTACATGCACACATACATTCATTCATACATAGCACATCGCGTGCCTCCACCTTCAGAAGGCGGTGGGATGCCTCAAACACATAACACGCATAACTCGCAAATTAACTAAATAATAACTTGAAACGAAAGGCATAAACTAAAAATAAATCGACCAAGATTTTACCCCCTTTACACTTACCTCTTTATTCGCCTCAACGTCTGCATTCTCACGCTTAAGCTCCGGATGCTTTTCCTCCTTCGGCTCCTACTCTATCGGTTCCTCCTCTTCCTCTTCGAGGATCCCCACCGTTGGGGCTCTATCGCCATTATCTCCGAGGTCTCTTCTCCGACCACAATTCTGTGGCCAACTTTGAACGGTTGACACCCCGGATCGTCTAGGAGAATAGGGTCGGGGCCTCTCCATCGCATTACCACCAACTACGCAATCGCTGTTGCCGTGTTCCCGGCCTTTCTCCTGCCTCCGCCAATCACGGATCTTCCTCTCATACTCAACGGTGTGAACCTCCTCATCGCTTCCTTTGCCTTTATTTTATGGAGGGCCGCTCGGCCTTTTTGGCCGACTATATATATGTTTTTTAATTAATAATAATATAGTAGTTATTATTATTATTATCATTCATAATCCGCGGTTGCAACCATTCGTACGTAACCGTTAACCCAACCGTTCACGTATTATGGTCGAACCAGAACCCAAAAGTCGGGGTGTTACATTTCCTCCACCCTTATACAAACTTTCGTCCCCGAAATTTCCTCGGAACTCATCCTTCTATCAGTACCCTTCGCATACTTCCACGATAATTTATTCTTACCCTAACAACTTCTTTGGTAACCTGTGATAATATATTTTTCCTTAGCTTGTAGCACTCGTGACTCGTGTAACCTTGAGTGACTCACTGCCCTTTTTATTTCACAACTTGACCCAAAAGTGATGAAACAAAATGCCGATTTGGCTTGATATGCCGATTTGTTTTGATACCAAAATGTTCACCAATACTTAGATGGTTAGAAACTTTGTCGTACGTGCGTAACTGCCTGGGTATTGTCTCTTAATTTCCCACAATTTTTCTGACAAAGGGGGTTTGCCTTCTGTGACCAGTGATGAAGTTTCGATACCCATCCCATTTGGACTAGGCCAACCAGGAAATAGGTCTGCTTATTTAGAGTCTCTGGCTTCTCTTGTCTGTCTGCGACCAGCTTGATGCCTTTTCTTAGGTCAGTTTCAAGATTACCAATTTTAACCTATGTCACATCCCGATCTTTAAAACCCTTAAATAACAGTTTTGCTCCGGAGCATATTTAAAATTTTGAAAGAAAGAAATAATAATGTGCTCGAAATACCAATACTGAAAATACATCTTATAATTTAAAAGCAAAGCCCTAACATTTGGGCAAACCTCAATCCATAAAGACTTATCCTTTTAAATCTCCAGTCATTACTCATAATCATAAAGCAAATAACTAAAGATTACAAATGCTGCTTACTCCGATCCGTGGTCAGGCATCTTCAGAAGTGCTCACGTGGTCCTCCTCGGGTAGCCTGCTCTCTCACTAGATGCTCCTCGACTGGATGCTCCCTAGCTCCTCCTATACGACCTGGTGAGTGGGTTGGGGTCAGTCTACGCCATTACTTAAACATGAATCACTTACGGGTGTTCCCTTAAGTGTTCACCTCAAAACTTGTGGAAGTTGTTCATACTTCCACCCTTTAAATTTTAACCCTTAAAAACGTGGGAGTTGTTGTTACTCGCCACCCTCAAAATCTTAAACCTTTGACCGACTCTGGGATCCCCTCACTAACTAGTCCAACCGCCCAGCTCATACGTATGAGGGCCAACATAGGCCTTTCCTTAAACTTTTTTTATGGGAGTAATCTATTCAACCCCATAAACCTTAAGAGTATATCATACTCTTCCTTTAAACTTCATGTGATGTCTAAGTGATTCATCCACATGTTCCTTAAGAGCAAACTTGCTCTTCCTTTAAACTTTCACTGGGGCGGGGGACTGGCGTTAGTGAACTACCTTTAAATCTTTTCACCCTAATTTAATTAGGAGTGAAATACCTCTTAAATGTTGATCTTTTAAAGATCAAGCAACCTTCATTAAATAAACATAATATAAAAGCTTCAAGTAAATACCGAAAGCTCAAATAATCATATACTTCACAATCATAACTCAAATAGAGCATCTCAGATAATATCTCAAATAAAACATGCTCATCAATAACGACATAAATCAATCACTGGCATACAATTCACATAAACACACATACTTAAAACTCGTAAGTCAAATACTTGAAAACACGTAAGGCGTAGAATTTACCCCCTTAAACCACTCACCTCTCTAGTGCCGATACTTTAATTTCCTTGGACGTGGAGTCGCTTAACCCGATCGCTTCCTTAATCCTATAATCGAGAATGTATTCCCTTAGTTGGTAATCCTCGATTTTAGTCCCATTAACGTATTGGGAAAATTTCCCTCATTGATTACTTAGTCCCAAAATCCTTTAAAAATGGCCCTCAATCTCTTTTAAATCATTTCCTCAAAACTAAACTTTTCAACCTCTTTAATCAAGAATTAAATCATCTCAAGCAATTCAATATTTCTTAAAAATAATTCTCATAAATTTCTCAAATTATATTATCCACCTAAGACTCCACATTCTGATCTTGGTTAACTCAAATCATTAATCTCCATTAATAAACATAAGCTCCTCTTTCAAATAACCTCTTTTTCCTATAAAAATTAATCATATCTAATTTTTAAACCGAGTCACGAAAACTAATAATTCTGATTCATAATTTTATAACATCCATAAATAATCCTAGTTTCATGGAAAATTATCAAATCACCAAAACGACTTCGTACAGTATTTTAACTAATTAAAACTAACATTCGTTTAATTTTTACAAATAAAAATACAGATCCAAAAATTCTAAAATTTATACACGAGAATCATACAAATATTCTTAAATTTATAAAATTATCATATTATGAAAATACCCACGTAAAAGTGTCGAAAATAAACATAACCATGAAAAATACGATTTTCGGGCCAAATTATCAAAACTTAAAACTCTGAGGGACTAAGCTGTATGTACTGAATACATGGGGGACTGATCTGGACTATAGACCAGCAGTCTTTAGAGACAACCAAAATTCCGTCACTAAAAGACTGTAAGTTTAGTCACTAATTCCCAGAATTTCACAACTCGTATAATTAACTTAAACGTCGAAATTGACGAGAGGTATCGGGTTCGCTTACCTCTTGGGCGTTCCTATACCTAGTTCCTAGTGAGTAGAACTTCTGTTTCTTGCTTAGATCATCCTTTGATCGTCTCGTACTTTCGTCGCCGAAACTACGGAAACAACCATGGTTAGTTAATCACGTAGCTTTGACGCTTGAAGAGGGCTACGAAGTCATCGTTCTTACCTAGTTACTGTGAAAGTGTGGAAGTTTACGATGAAGGAAGCTACTGGTTGCGTCCTCCTCTGATGATGGCGATGATGGCGACGATGAGACGTTGGCGGGCGAAAGCAACGAGAACGGAGTGATGTCGATGATGACGGGAGGACGAATGGAAGGAAGTGTTGGTGACTATTTGTACGACATATTTTGATCTCTTGTAGGGAGATGATGGCCCAAAAAGATAGAGAGGATGTGAGGCGATTTTGCTGCTGCTAGCTACCTTCACTCTATCTAGTTTGCTGCTTATGTAAATAGGAAGAAAGGAGCAGAGGAGTCTTGGTGTATATATGAACACTATGATTTTTAGACATTAACTCAATATTGGTTTTGTAAATGTAGAAGGGATCCGTTAGATGTGTAGGAGCATATAAAATTATATCTTCTATCATAAGTGATAAATGAGACCTGTAGATCTAACGTGGTGTGGGGGACAAAGCTGTTGATGGTTGCTGATCATTAAGCTAGTAGCTGGGCTACAGTTTTCCAAATGATTCTCTATTGTGAGGAGTGGGGATTCAATTGGGTCACGGGAGAGAGATGGAGAAGTTGGGTGGAATGGTGTGGTGTGGTGTAAGTGTGTAACAGATGGGGTGGGTGACGTGGGGTGGGGTGGGGTGGGTTTTCTATTTTTTTTTTTTTTTTTTTGCTTTACTAATAATAATAATAAGTTATTATTATTATTATTATTATTCCTAATTCGCAATCCTTTATACGTAAGCGTCTATCCAATCGTTCATTTATCATGATCGAACATGAACTCAAATGTCGGGGTGTTACATTTCCTCCACCCTTATAAAAATTTCGTCCCCGAAATTAGAATTGTTGGATAGGTATTGAGGTACAAACACTTGTATTCGACTGGGATTAGTTTGACTGGGATGTAACATTTCCCTCCCCCTTAAGAAAATTTCGACCTCGAAATTGATATTGTGCTAACTTACGAAGTTTGAGCCTTCACTCTTATTACAACTGTCATCATATTATTACTAAATGACGTTAGTTGAACCAAAAACCAATGCAATAAGCTTATTTAAACCGTTCCATCTCATGTCTTCCAACCACGCCCACATAGTCACCTCAATGTGTTGGTTCATCTACTCCATCGTCTCCAAAGCCACCCTCCATCTTTCCCATTGCAAAGACTCTAGGTTGCCCACCAGCTCTCGACATTTGACCCTGATCCACACTAGTATGGTGGATGTTTCCGCCATTGTTGTTGGAGGATCGGTTTGGCTGGTTTCCAAACTGGTGCGCGTTGTGAGTTCTGCCTCCTCCGCCACGAACAGACTGCTCAGAAAGAGCTCTTCCTTCCCCTCCCTTCCTGGGGCATTCTCTAGCGAAATGACCCGGCTCATTGCAGTAAAAGCAGACTCCCAAGTGTAGCTTGCATTCCCCAGGATGAATCTTCCCACACTGGTTGCACGGGTCCCGGTTACCGAAGGTCGGTCCCGACCTCATCGAACCAGCCTGACTTTGGGTGCCTGCATAACTAACCGAACTGCTCGGTCTCTTCCTGGTCTGATTCATCGGGCTCGGTCCCTCTGTTATGCTCACAGCCTTTCTCTTCTGACCATCTCGTTGTACCCTTTCTTCGTACAAGCTCTGTTCTACCCTCTCCACTCGGAGGGCTGCCTGATAAATCTCCTCTCTACTGTTCCAAACATGTGCGCTTAGGTCCCTCCTAAGGGTAGGCTTCAGGCTCTCTAGGTAGTGACTGCGTTGAATCCCAGCATCCTGGAACTGTGGCCCCCCATAAGGGAGCAGCTTATCAAACCGGGATGTGTACTCCGCCACTGTTTCTCTTTTTTCACTTCCCCACTTCTGCCTGATCATAAGGAATTCCCTCTGCTGCTCGGTCCGATAGGACATTGGTATGTAGTGGTCTTTGAAACGTTGCACGAACCCTTGCCAAGTGATGGCTGGTGGATCCTCTCGACTGGCTGGCAGTGTAGCCCACCAGTTGTAAGCAGCACCCTGCAGTAGGGACACTGTCAGCAACACTTTGTCCTCGTCATCTGCTCGCATCTCTTGTAGGGTGCGAGTGACTTTTGACAGCCACAAATCGATCTCCATGGGATCCGTCGAACGATCCCCGTAGAAATCCTCTACCTTCCTCTTCCGGAACGTATCATAATCCGGTGGACGCCTAGGTTGCGGCGGTGGTGGAAGGTTGACGTGGGCATTACTAGCTCTGCATATAAGTAAGGCCCTTTTAGTAATCGAGCTATTTTTTTCAATACGATTAGAGTAGACTGGAGATTTTATAAATCCTTAAAAGAAATCCTTGACTCGTTTGGCCAAAACTTAAAACACGTTTTTCTTTTCCTTTGAAACATAAGCCTTTAAAACTACGACCGATATTCCAGTATTCCTTGGAGACCAAGGAACAGAAGAACACCGGCTCTGATACCAAAATGTCACATCCCGATCTTTAAAACCCTTAAATAACAGTTTTGCTCCGGAGCATATTTAAAATTTTGAAAGAAAGAAATAATAATGTGCTCGAAATACCAATACTGAAAATACATCTTATAATTTAAAAGCAAAGCCCTAACATTTGGGCAAACCTCAATCCATAAAGACTTATCCTTTTAAATCTCCAGTCATTACTCATAATCATAAAGCAAATAACTAAAGATTACAAATGCTGCTTACTCCGATCCGTGGTCAGGCATCTTCAGAAGTGCTCACGTGGTCCTCCTCGGGTAGCCTGCTCTCTCACTAGATGCTCCTCGACTGGATGCTCCCTAGCTCCTCCTATACGACCTGGTGAGTGGGTTGGGGTCAGTCTACGCCATTACTTAAACATGAATCACTTACGGGTGTTCCCTTAAGTGTTCACCTCAAAACTTGTGGAAGTTGTTCATACTTCCACCCTTTAAATTTTAACCCTTAAAAACGTGGGAGTTGTTGTTACTCGCCACCCTCAAAATCTTAAACCTTTGACCGACTCTGGGATCCCCTCACTAACTAGTCCAACCGCCCAGCTCATACGTATGAGGGCCAACATAGGCCTTTCCTTAAACTTTTTTTATGGGAGTAATCTATTCAACCCCATAAACCTTAAGAGTATATCATACTCTTCCTTTAAACTTCATGTGATGTCTAAGTGATTCATCCACATGTTCCTTAAGAGCAAACTTGCTCTTCCTTTAAACTTTCACTGGGGCGGGGGACTGGCGTTAGTGAACTACCTTTAAATCTTTTCACCCTAATTTAATTAGGAGTGAAATACCTCTTAAATGTTGATCTTTTAAAGATCAAGCAACCTTCATTAAATAAACATAATATAAAAGCTTCAAGTAAATACCGAAAGCTCAAATAATCATATACTTCACAATCATAACTCAAATAGAGCATCTCAGATAATATCTCAAATAAAACATGCTCATCAATAACGACATAAATCAATCACTGGCATACAATTCACATAAACACACATACTTAAAACTCGTAAGTCAAATACTTGAAAACACGTAAGGCGTAGAATTTACCCCCTTAAACCACTCACCTCTCTAGTGCCGATACTTTAATTTCCTTGGACGTGGAGTCGCTTAACCCGATCGCTTCCTTAATCCTATAATCGAGAATGTATTCCCTTAGTTGGTAATCCTCGATTTTAGTCCCATTAACGTATTGGGAAAATTTCCCTCATTGATTACTTAGTCCCAAAATCCTTTAAAAATGGCCCTCAATCTCTTTTAAATCATTTCCTCAAAACTAAACTTTTCAACCTCTTTAATCAAGAATTAAATCATCTCAAGCAATTCAATATTTCTTAAAAATAATTCTCATAAATTTCTCAAATTATATTATCCACCTAAGACTCCACATTCTGATCTTGGTTAACTCAAATCATTAATCTCCATTAATAAACATAAGCTCCTCTTTCAAATAACCTCTTTTTCCTATAAAAATTAATCATATATAATTTTTAAACCGCGTCACAAAAGCTAATAATTCTCCTCTATAATTTTATAACATCCATAAATAATCCTTGTTTCAAGGAAAATTATCAAATCACCAAAACGACTTCGTACAGTATTTTAACTAATTAAAACAAACATTCGTTTAATTTTTATAAATAAAAATACAGATCCAAAAATTCTAAAATTTATACACGAGAATCATGCAAATATTATTAAATTTATAAAATTATCATATTATGAAAATACCCACGTAAAAGTGTCGAAAATAAACATAACCATGAAAAATACGATTTTCGGGCCAAATTATCAAAACTTAAAACTCTGAGGGACTAAGCTGTATGTACTGAATACATGGGGGACTGATCTGGACTATAGACCAGCAGTCTTTAGAGACAACCAAAAATTCCGTCACTAAAAGACTGTAAGTTTAGTCACTAATTCCCAGAATTTCACAACTCGTATAATTAACTTAAACGTCGAAATTGACGAGAGGTATCGGGTTCGCTTACCTCTTGGGCGTTCCTATACCTAGTTCCTAGTGAGTAGAACTTCTGTTTCTTGCTTAGATCATCCTTTGATCGTCTCGTACTTTCGTCGCCGAAACTACGGAAACAACCATGGTTAGTTAATCACGTAGCTTTGACGCTTGAAGAGGGCTACGAAGTCATCGTTCTTACCTAGTTACTGTGAAAGAGTGGAAGTTTACGATGAAGGAAGCTACTGGTTGCGTCCTCCTCTGATGATGGCGATGATGGCGACGATGAGACGTTGGCGGGCGAAAGCAACGAGAACGGAGTGATGTCGATGATGACGGGAGGACGAATGGAAGGAAGTGTTGGTGACTATTTGTACGACATATTTTGATCTCTTGTAGGGAGATGATGGCCCAAAAAGATAGAGAGGATGTGAGGCGATTTTGCTGCTGCTAGCTACCTTCACTCTATCTAGTTTGCTGCTTATGTAAATAGGAAGAAAGGAGCAGAGGAGTCTTGGTGTATATATGAACACTATGATTTTTAGACATTAACTCAATATTGGTTTTGTAAATGTAGAAGGGATCCGTTAGATGTGTAGGAGCATATAAAATTATATCTTCTATCATAAGTGATAAATGAGACCTGTAGATCTAACGTGGTGTGGGGGACAAAGCTGTTGATGGTTGCTGATCATTAAGCTAGTAGCTGGGCTACAGTTTTCCAAATGATTCTCTATTGTGAGGAGTGGGGATTCAATTGGGTCACGGGAGAGAGATGGAGAAGTTGGGTGGAATGGTGTGGTGTGGTGTAAGTGTGTAACAGATGGGGTGGGTGACGTGGGGTGGGGTGGGGTGGGTTTTCTATTTTTTTTTTTTTTTTTTTTTGCTTTACTAATAATAATAATAAGTTATTATTATTATTATTATTATTCCTAATTCGCAATCCTTTATACGTAAGCGTCTATCCAATCGTTCATTTATCATGATCGAACATGAACTCAAATGTCGGGGTGTTACAACCTACTTTAGTCTGACAATGCTCCTTGTCTCCCTTAAGCAGGGCTAGAGGTGGGGCTAACTAAGACGAGGTAATATGAGGGATTCGAGAGACCCTACCAGTTATAGCCGTCAAGGGAGACGAGAGACCCTACCAGTTATAGCCGTCAAGGGAGACCAAGAAATCCCTCATATTACCTCGTCTTAGTTAGCCCCACCTCTAGCCTTGCTTGCTAAACCTTGGCTGCCCTCACAATAGGGTGCCCCTCAACTTGTGTCTTGACTACCAAGGAACGTAGCACCATCCGTGACTTGTCTAAACTTGGTTAGTGGAGACTGCGGTTTCTATCACCATCCGGTAGGAATCCCTCACATACCTATCCTCGATCTTGCACTTTATTGGTAACATAGTGCGCTTGCTCTTACCTTATTTGTTACATCGTTTATCTCGCCGATTGTCTCCTTCCTTTCAAGGACTTTTCACCAATCTGGTTTCCCAGATCCACGATCTTCTTCTTAGGGACGTACGGTATCCATAAGGGATCCCTCATTTGATCTATGTACATGAACGTGCCTCTTTCTAACCTTAACGTAATGATCCCATGAAATCTTGTCAGGCTTCTTATGACGTACTACATTCCTCCTTTGCTTTGCTTAGGTGCCATTAGCGTTGCTTGAAGTCTAACTTTCCACTGCTTCTTGGGATTGTAGTTCTAAGGTCAATTCCTTAGATCGTAGCCCTAAGAATTGACCTACTTAGTTCAATTCTTGGGATCCTTGCATCCTTTCCTCTTGATAAAGGCCGCCACCTGTCGTAACTCATTGCCTACTGTCTGTCTACATCTTAGGTACTTAGCATCTTTCTGAACCTTATGCCGATCAACTCGTATCCCTGTAGGAATTGAGTTGCCTTGGACTACCTCTTCTTTCTCATGAAAAAAGAGTTCACTAAACTATCCTTTTAGAAATCCACTCCTCTCCTTCCCGAGACGAATAACAGTCCCGCGGGGCTTCTTAGAGTTATTTTCTTATCATGATGAGAGTATACTGGGGATTCTAAAAATCCTCAAAGAACCCTTACTCGGTTGGCCAAAACCTCCAATCTGACACCCTTTTTCCTTTCCTTTAAAAACAGGAACCTTGAAAAACTCAAATCATCACTCCAGTATTCCTTGGAGACTAAGGAACAAAGGAGTGAAAGCTCTGATACTAAAATGAAACAACCCGATACTTTTGAAACATACAGAAAGACTCAAGGCTCTGGAGTCGACCAAAATAGTGTCCAAAAAATCTCAATAAAATAAATAAATCCAAGTATTTTCCACAAGAAATTCAAATGAAATGCTCTAAAGAGTTGGACGACCCAAAGCCCATGGTCAAGAAGACCACTCCGAATTTAAAACCTCGAGTCTCCAGTTTATATATACTCATAATCATGAACAAAAATAATAAACTAACTCTAACTCCTTGCTGAGCTTTTGGGAACCCCGTCAAATGCTAGTGCAGGCTTGCAGCTACTCGCCTTGCTCTGCCTCTTCTTGGAACCTGCCACCGCATACCCTTCCTCAACCTGGTGAGTGAGAAGGGGTCAGCCACCGCATACCCTAAGCAAATCCTTAATAACACATTATAGAATTTTCTTCCTAGCATGAAATTCGTTCTCGCTTTCTGCCCTTAAATAATTATTCCTTACTAGCTTAGAGAAGTTCTCTACTACTATCTTGTGTTCATAGAAGTTCTCTACTTTTATCCTGACTTATACTATTAAAACTAGGGTCCACCGTGTTACGTATCGCCGTCCGGTGTCCCTACCCTAGTGTGCCAACCGCGTTACGATTCGCCGTCTGGTTGCATACCCAAATTCGACAATGGCACTGCGTTACGTCTCGACGTCTAGTAGTGACCCCAACATACTCGATCAACTGTTGCTTTATGGGATGTCTCAAACAAATAACGCGCATAACGCACAAATTAACTAAATAATAACTTGAAACGAAATGTAGAAACTAAAAAGACCTCGACAGGGATTTTACCCCCTTAACACTCACCTCTTTAGTCGCGTCAATGTCTGCATTCTCACGCTCAAGCTCCATATGCATTTTATCCTTCGGCTCCTCCTCTATCGGTTCCTCCTCTTCCTCTTCGACGAACCCCACCGTTGGAGCTCCGCCGCCATTAGCTCCGAGATCTCTTATCCGGCCACAACTTCGAACGGCTGACACCCCGGGTCGTCTAGTAGGATAGGGTCAGCGCCTCTCCATCGCATTACCACCAACTGTCGCGATCGCCGTTGCCAAGTTCCCGGCTTTTCTCCTGCCTCCACCAGTCACGGCTCTTCCTCTCCAACTCACCAACGTGCATCTCCTCATCGCTTGCTTCGCCTTTATTTTGTTTCCCAGCTTTGCTCTTTAACGTAGCTAGTCTCACTCTCGGTGCCCGATTCTTTTCCTGCTCAAGCTATGATATATTAATCATGGGGAGAGCGGCTCGGGGAGTGCGGTTGTGCTTCAATTCTTGCACCGCTGACCCCTTTTTTTTTTATTTGGTGCGACAAGCTTCTATAGGTGGTGGGGTCTCCCGCTGCGATGCTCTCTTTTCGCTTCAGTTGCTCGGGAAAAAGAATAACGAGGAGGGAGGGGGGAAATAAAGGGTTTGCGGCGGGACTTGAATTGGGGAAGCGTTGTGGGGGATGGGGTTAATGGGAGATGGGGCGGGTACTTAAATGGAGGGCCGCGCGGCCCATTTTGGCCGACTATATATATGTTTTTTTAATTAATAATAATATAGTAGCTATTATTATTATTCATGATCCGCGATTGCAACCCTTCGTACGCAACCGTTAACCCAACTGTTCACGTATTATGGTCGAATCAGAACCCAAAAGTCGGGGTGTTACACACAAAGTGTTCGATCTTGTTTTGTGTATGATTGCTATGCCGCATTCTGTTTGTCTTGTCTTCTTGTTGCATCCTATTTATACTTCCTCTTGGTGCAACGGTATTTTTTTTTATCTTACTTGATTTTGGAGATTCTTTCTTCCAATCATATATTCACAAATATGACAAGTAATAATTATGTTTTACCTTTATAGAAGAGAAAATTTTCCCCGATAGATTCAACCATGGCCTCTTCACCTCATCCAACAAGTGGACCTTCGCCACCCTTTTTCCATTCATATAATTGTCATTCGGGAAATGCATGCACACGATTAGGAAGTACGCCTTACTCGTGTTTGCCATGAAAGAAACTACGTCACGGATTGTCTAGCCCACCGACGCCGAGGAAACTCTTCTTCTTTTGGGTGTCAAATCATATACCATTTAATAAAATATAAATGGATTAATTACGAACATAAAATTCGAAAACTCAATATTTACATTAGAAAAGCTTATAAAACAAGGAGCTTGTGCACCAAATAACACCACCAGGGGGGACAATATATGTCATACACACTATGAGGTCAATTAAGTTGCTCCGTTTTTTTGGGAAGAAAACCTAATCAGCTTCCTAAGGTTGACGTACGTCCATGGCGGCGAACTCGCCGTCCTCGTCCTCAGCTGGTGGCGACAAGCCCCCAGACGTGGTCGCGGGGACCAGACGACCTGCGGAGCTGTCATCATCGCCGGATGGAAAGAATACGAAGGAATCAGTCCAGGCTAAGAAAAGGGCCCGGGCGCTAGATTTTGAAAAGACAGCTACGGAAGGGATGGAGAACGTCGTTGAGATGGAAACTAAAACGCAAGACTTAAACGATACCAACAATGATACCAACCCCATGAAAAGAGGCTGGGGAAGACGCTTTAGTGAGGTTCTCCAACAGGACAACTGGTATGTTGCGGAATCTGATTAAGAGGACGTGGCGATTGCTGAAAAGGAGGAGGATGACGTATTGGATGAGGAAAATTTCGACCCTAAGTGCCCTTCTATCCTATTCTAGGCGGCGGAGAAGATTCGCTAGAGAAGGGAGTGGCGATCTGCATTGGTAGTAAAGGGACTGGGGCGTCGTGTCTCTTTCATCCCGCTATCAAGGAGACTCAATTTCTTATGGGCGAAGCATGGTGAACTGCAAATATCTGACATGAAAAATGGATGCTACCTAGTCCGATTTCGGAGCCAGAAGGGTTACGAATATGCTACAATGGGTGGCCCATGGATGCTTGGGGATACATATCTTACCGTGCATCGATGGTTTAAGGGTTTTAACCCGTGGACGACGACGATCACCTCCACTATGGTCTGGGTGCAGCTTCCAGAACTTCCGATTGAATTCATCAATTAAGAAGCTATGATGTGTATTGCAGAGGCCATTGGGAAGCCGGTGCGAGTGGATAGGGCGACTGAACTCGGGGCTCGAGGGAAATTTGCCCGAGTCTGTGTCGAGGTGGACCTTACTCAACCTTTACTCTCACAATATAAAGTAGAGGGGGTCACATACTTGATCCAATATGAGGGCCTGGAGTCAATCTGAACAAATTGCGGAAGCTATGGTAAATCAACTGATCACTGCCAATGCAAACAACACCAAGATATGGAGGCGGAAATGGGTGGTGTGGAAATGGAGGCACGTGGGGCTGACCCAACTAATGGGAAAACTTATGGGGACTGGATGGTGGTTAAGAGAAAGGAGCGTAGACCGGAAAGATGGGTCTCTGGGGAGAAGCCGGTAATAGGGAGGAGTAATGTGGGTAATCGGTTCCATGTATTTGGGGAAGAGGAACAAATTGATGATGGGTTAGCGGAAGGCATTGATGGTAAGAAGGGAAGTGGGGATGAGACTGTAGTAGAGACAGGAGATAAGGTTGCCCATGCAACTAAGCAAGCTCCCCATGCAATGTTACAAGGGCAAGTACATGCAGGGAATACTAAAATGACGCCAAACACAAATATGGCGGGGGGTACAACTGGTGGACATAAGGAGAAGGAAGGTATGGATGTGATGGGCAAAGCAGGGCCGATACAAAACCAACAACATAAACAATCTAAGGGTACGATCGCAGCTAAGATAGATACAGATGGTGGGGGTTTACAAGGTGGTAAGGGTGTTGGTGTGAACCTGAAGCCGTCGAACAAGGCTGGTGGTGGTAACGGTGCGGCAAAGAAAAAAGAAACGATGATGACTAAATCACACTCACAAGCTGATGGTGCGGGGAACCGATCCCCTTCTGTTTCCATATGAGACTTCTTAGCTACAACTGCCGTGGATTGGGAAGCACGCGGGCAGTTAGAGCTTTGAAGTCGCTCTTGCGGCATGCTTCCCCACGGGTCGTGTTCCTTATGGAGACCCGACAATTAGTTGATGAGAATGCAGCGACGAGGCTGAGTTTGGGATTTGCGCATGGGGTGAGCAGGCCATGTGATGTATCGAGACGAGGAAGGGCGGGTGGTCTGAGTGTTTGGTGGAAGGAAGATGTGAACTTAACGTTTATGAATGGAGATGGTCACTACATGGATATGAAGGTGGAAGAACCTAATGGAGGGGTTTGGAGATTTACGGGAATTTACGGTTGGCCTGGAGGAAGTGAGAAGTATCATACCTGGGATCTACTTCGATCCTTGGCATTGCAGTGGTCCGGCCGTTGCTGTGTGGGGGTGACTTTAACCAAATTACCTCTAATCATGAGAAAAAAGGTGGAAACGTGGTCGCAGAAGCTGAGATGGCTGCTTTTTCAGACTGTCGGTTACAAGACCTTGGTTTTAATGGATACCCCTATACATGGGAAAACCGCAGAAAGGTTGGAGGCTATGTTGAGGAGCGTCTGGACCGGTTTGTTGCAAACGATGAGTGGCGGGGGAAGTGGGGCAATGGACGAGTTCTCCATCTCGACGAAACCCGATCTGACCACCGCCCGATTGTGTGTGACTCGTTAGGGGAGGAGGATGAGGAGATTCGGTGGGGGTATTCTTTCCGGTTTGAAGCCCAATGGACAAAGCATGAGGATTGTGAAAACAAAATTGCTACTGCGTGGAGCTCCACTCATGGAAATGCCCTTGCAAAACTCGTCCAGGTGAGAGATAGCTTGGATGGATGGAGTAGGGAAGCCTTTCCAAAATTTTGTAGGCAGAAAGCAAAGATCAGGCGAGCACTCAAAGCGCTTGACCGTCGAGAGAAGACACAGGAAGTCCTTGATCAACGGGCTAGATTGTAGCTGGAGTTGGATGAGCTGGAGAGTGATGAGGAGCTTTACTGGCAGCAACGATCAAGAGCCGATTGGCTGAGAGAGGGAGACAAAAACACCAATTTTTTTCACAGGAAAGTGTCAGCTAGACGACGAAGAAATACGGCGAGGAAACTGAAGGATGCTAATGGCCAATGGTGGAATGGAAGCGAACAGGTGGCTGCTTGTCTTAATAATTATTTTTGAGATCTCTTTACAGCAGGGGAAAGGCCGTTGAACACCCCCGTGCTGGATTCAATCACTCCGCGCGTAGGATTGGAAGAGAATGGTATGCCGACCAAACCGCTTTCCCGAGAAGAACTCCTCTTTGCTCTTCGGCAGATGGGTAAGAGGAAAGCGCCCGGTGATGATGAACTCTCAGTGCTTTTCTTCTTAAAATACTGGCATATTATTGGTGATGATGTTACAACACTTCTGCTTGAGATTTTTGAGTCAGAAACCATGCCTCCGGGACTTAATCACACACTGATTGCCCTCATCCCGAAGGTTAAGGATCCGGAAATGGCTAAGGAGTTCCGGCCTATTAGTTTGTGTAATGTGATGTATAAAATGCTAGCGAAAGCTTTGGCGAATAGGTTGAAGAGCCTTTTAGACAATATTATCTCGCCGGAGCAAAGTGCCTTTGTCCCTGGACGGTACATTGCTGATAATGTAATGGCGGCTTTTGAATGTTTTCACTATATGAAGAAGAAGACAAAGGCCAAGCATGGGTACTTTGCGTCTAAGACTGATATGGCGAAAGCCTATGACAGGGTGGAATGGTGGTTCCTAGAGGAAGTAATGCGCTGTATGGGTTTTGAAGGAAAGTGGATCAGGATGGTGATGCTGAGCGTCCGTTCTGTTACCTATGTTGTCCTGCTTAATGGAAATCGAACAAAGACTTTCTATCCTGGTAGAGGGATTCGACAGGGCGATCCCCTCTTCCCTTATCTATTTCTATTAGTGGCAGAAGGCCTCTCATCCTACACGTTGAAGGCGGCGCAGGAAAAAAAGATCCATGGTCTCAAAATCACTAGGGGTGCCCCTGTGATTTCCCACCTCTTTTTTGCTGATGACTCTATCTTTTTTGCTAGGGCCACAGTACAAGAGAGTTTGGAGCTGAGACGTATCCTACAAGACTATGAAAAAGAGTCAGGCCAGTTGGTGAGTCTCGAGAAATCAGAAGTCGTGTTTGGGGCAAGTGTGCGGCCTCATTTCAACGCCTCCAAGTGGGAACTATCCTGGGTATGCGTATTGTTGAGAAATATGACAAGTACCTAGGATCGGTGACACAAGTAGGCCATTCGAAGAAGGAACTATTCACTTTCCTGAAGGAGATAGTTCGGAAGAAGCTTGCGGGGTGGAAGGAAAGGATAATGTCAGTTGCGGCGAGGGAAGTCCTCATTAAGTCAGTTGCCCAAGCACAGTTGACGTATGCAATGTCGGTTTTCAAGGTACCGGATGGGATTATTGATGATATTCATGGTATGATCATGCGGTTCTGGTGGGGTAAAAAAGGTAAAGGGTCAGGGATCCCTTGGATAGCTCGAGAAAGTCTGATTTGACCGAAATCGGAGGGAGGAATGGGCTTCCGTGATCTACGGGGTTTTAACACCTCCCTTCTTGAGCGCCAGCTTTGGAACCTCAACCAACGACCCTCTTCCTTGATTTCACGTTTGCTCCGAGCAAAGTATCATAAGCATGACTCAATCCTTGACGCTAAGCTAGGTCATAGGCCAAGTTATGTATGGAGGAGCCTTATGAGTGCTCAGGAGTTTCTGGTGGCGGGGCTAAGGTGGAGGATTGGAAACGGCACGTCTGTGCGGGTGTGGGGCGATCGATGGGTTCCGACGGCTCCAGGATATAACATTCAGTCTGCTCCTTGGATCGTTACCCGTTGATGCATCGGTCCGGAATTTGATTGATGAAGACTTGGAGAAGTGGGATGAGACGATACTAGAGAGCTGCTTTCCAACAGATGTGGTAGAGTTGATTAGACAGATCCCGATCCGAGCTTTGGGCGATAGTGATCGGCTGATATGGGCGGAAAGCAAGGATGGTAACTACACGGCTCGGGAGGGGTATAGAAAATGGCTAGCCGATTTTCGGGAAGAGAAGGGACTGGTAGCAGTAGGAGAAGCATCTATGTTGAACATGATTTGGTCGATGAAAGTGCCTCGAAAAGTCCAAATTTTTATGTGGCGGTTTGCGCGAGATTCCCTAGCTACGGGCGACCATGTCAGTGTACGAAGTACGAGGCGGGGCGATGATTGCCCATTTTGCAATCTGAAAGAAACTCAGACTCACCTCTTCTTCGACTGTGCATGGGCGAGTAGACATTGGAGGGTCTCTCATGTAAGCGATTGCTTTATGCTTAGGGGAGGACGTGAGTGCATGGATTGGGTTGCTAAGGTGGGGGAGAGTGTGGCAGAGGAGGTGTTTGCGGACTGGGCCATGGTACTATGGATGTTGTGGAAGGAGCGCAATGCCCAGTGCTTCAACAGCGAAAAGATGGTGGAGGGAGAGATCATCCCGCGAGCAAGGGCTATCCTCGATGACTATCGGCTGCAACAATTGGAAAATGAAGCCGGGCAACCCCCCCAGGGCGTGCGACGTTGGGCCCGACCGGAGGAAGGGAGGATTAAAGTCAACACTGATGTTGGTTACTTTGGAAATGGTACAGGACTGGGCGTTGTTATTCGCGATCACAATGGGCAATTTATTTTAGCAGCGGCAAAGAAGATCAGAGGGGTTGCGGCGCCGGAGATGGGTGAGGCCTTGGCTGCCGAATTTGGTTTACAACTTGTCCACCAACATCGTCTTGGACGTCCTGCCCTGGAATTGGATAGTCTAATTGTGGTCAATGCAATTGTGGGGGCCGATGTGAATCTGACGGAGCTGGGTGTAGTTTGTCGAAATATTAGAAGTCTATTGGGGGAGGAAGCCTCAGGATCAGTGCGACACGTCTTCCGTGAAGCAAATGGGGCAGCTCATATCATGGCACACGCGGAGACTAGATGGGGGGTGGGGCCTGAGATCTGGTTTGACCGGCCACCGATTTATTTGCTTGATCAGCTTAAGCTCGATGATATAACAACCTCCATTGTTTAATAAAACTTTATGCAGGTTATGATAAAATATATATATATATATATATATATATATATATATATATATATATATATATATATATATATATATATATATGTCATACACTAAAAATTCCAACTGACATGTTATGTTCTCCACAACCTATTTAGATACAACATATATGGATGCGGTCCTTTTTAATCATCTAGGATTTGACCACTTGAGTACTAATTAATCCAAATATAAGCAGGATGTTAACAAAAAAAAAAAAATCCCATCAATTTACAATGACCAAGATAATCCCAAAAAGAAATGACTTCTAGCTCCAGTACTTCCCATACTCAAATATTCCATTTTCGTCACTATCTTCTACTTTCATTATTTGTCAAGTCCATGTAAGTTTTTTCTCTCTAAGGTCATGCCACCTGACCCCACAAAGCTCTTCTCCACGGTTACAGTTTCCAGAGGCGAAATCCCCATATTACCCACATCTCGAATGTTCAAAAGCCCGACAGAGTTGCTCATACTTCTCCAGGTCAAAGCCCTGAAGCTTCATCAGCTTCTTCTGCTTGCCCTGAAACCTCCTGCGGAAGTAACCCTCGAATGTGGGCTCCGTGGACGTCCTCAGGAAGAACGCATAGGCCAGCCCGAAATGGACCGAGGCCGCGAAGAAGCAAATGGGCTCCATCACGTCCCAGCTCAGCTCCCAGAACGTCAGCCTCATGAACCCCACAGTTTGGGCCGTCAAATAGCCCAGCCCACAGTACAGCTCGGCCCGGACTTGGGCTCTGGCCCTTTCGTCGATCACGGCCTTCTGCTTCTCCATCTCCTCCAGCGCTCTCCTCCTTGGATCGTTCTGGACCCCTATTGATTGCGAGATTGTGATCTCCATCGATTTAGCTACCTGTTTTACAAACAGTAATTAACAACTTAATTACTAATTAAACGCTCTTAAGGAAGTTGATTACTGATTAGATGAGAATTAATATACCTGTGCGGGTCTAAGGAAGACGATGTTGCCCAAAACGATGACGTTTCCTGCCCGGTCGAGCGTTTTGGCGAACTCGGCGCCTTGCTCTTCGTTCTTCCCGCATTCCTGGACGCAGATCTGGGCGAACTCCGGCAACGGGATCGAGCTCGCCGGGATCTTCCTCAGCCTCGCTTTTAGCTTCTCCATCTGATTGAGCCTCAAGATCTTCCTCGCCTCCTCAATTGAAAATCCACGGTGCTCGCTCGGCGGAGGATTGAGTCCGGTGAGCTGAAGCCGGTTGTCGGCGAAGTTGACGAGGCGGAGCTGCTCCCTCAGCTTCTCGCCAACGGGAAAGGAGAGGAAATACGGCAAGTGGTTTCTCAGCGCCGTCCGGTGATAGAAGCGCCTGGAATTGGAATGGGAATTGACTCCGCCCTCTGCGGCGGCGGTGGCGGAATCTCGGAGAACGGTGGGTTTGGGCGGGTGGTCGACGGCCGGCGAGGGGGATCGGCTGCCGCCGAGGGAGAGACGCTTGTAGATCAATTTCCGAAACGCCATTGAAATGTTTGGGGGATTCCGGAGTAAGCGAGAATCTTGGAAGGGAGGAGGGATTTATTTGAATTAAAATCGCTTCCTGATTTTGAAGGGTGGAGGGCGGAGGGGATCAAATATATATACGGAGGGAGGGAGCTTGGGGACTGTAGTTAACATGAGATTCACAATGCGGGAATCTTTCTCTAACATGATTCCGTATTTGCTAGAGAAAATATAATAATTTTCTAAACAATCTCTAAACTTTACTTATTTGCGCCAATCTGAAGTTAAATTACTGTAAAGGAGTTAGAGGAAAATACTGTATTTTTTCCCACAAAGAACACATGTATTTGAAATAAAATTCACAAAATATACACAAAATATTCCCAATTTATACATGTTTGCTAAATCGCTAAAATCAGACGTGGTGAACAGGATCATCACGACCGTCAGAAGCGATCTGACGAATGGTTCCTGGCCATTCTCGCTGACTTATGGATCTTGCTTACCCCTTAGCCGCTGAATCCATTCTTTAGCTTCTATTGGATCTGAACCTCTATTCCTTCACAAAAGTAGATGAGATCAAAAGCAAGAAAAATTACGTGTGTGCTGGGGAATAATGAGATCCCAAGCAAAGAAAACGGCCATCACATAGGAAGGAATTAAGGAAGTCTTTGTCAGAGTTTACTACAACTGCTTACATAAGATATCATATTGGTAGAAGGGACATAACCCTTTGATTTACTACTTTTTCTTTTAGAAAGCAATGCCCTTGGTCGTCAATTCTCTCTAGCTATATGTAGGGATGGCAATGGGGCGGGTTTGGGGCGGGTTTGCCTAAACCATCCCCATCCCCATCTTCAAATACCCAAATACATACCCGCCCCATACCCATGCGGGGGAATGTTTTGCAAACCCATCCCCATACCCGTGGGTTTCGGGTACCCATGGGTAATACCCATCCCCGTACATCCAACATTATTATACCTAACACTTACAAGAAAAGTTTTAATTATAACCATAAACAAACCTATTATATCATGAAGTCAACAAAACACGGTCATTTTCTAAATACGATTCAAAGAATATGATCCTAAAACATCCATTAATACATAATATAGACTACAATATTTTTTAAATTATTATGCTCTAACTCTTGATACATTTATTAAGTAATAATTAACTAACATAATCTTGTTGACAAGAGGGAAAGTGAAAGAGTGGAAGGAGAATTGAGGGAAATGAATTAGGTTTTGATTAAGGTGGTTACTCAATTGCATTTCTACTATTTATTTTCTCGAGTTATCATCATCATCATTGATAGATTACAATTTAATCCCCATATTTTTTTATATGTGAAGAAATTCTCTTGGTGGGGCGGGTATGGGTATGGGTATGGGGCGGGGGAGGCTAAAACCATACCCGCCCCATACCCATCAAACTTTTTGCGGGTTTTACCCATACCCGGTCAAAGCGGGGATTCCCCGCGTTGACTGGGTCGGGGGCGGTCGGGTACCCGCGACCATGGGTTTGATTGCCATCCCTAACTATATGTGTTATAATCAATTAATCACAATTCACATAAAATAAAAATTTAACGAGAATTTCGAGTAATCCAATCTGTAAGTGAGTTCTGACATCAAGAAACGAACGTACTAGATTCCAACGTGCGCCTTAATTACCATCTCCACTAGCCTTGATTGTTAAAGAAATTACATTGTTAGGCAGCCCAACCATAATCAAAACTGAAGTAAGCTGGCAGGCTCACCATCAAATGTCATTTTGTGCGATTCCTACAAACATTAGGCGGCCCTGCCGAACCATATCTCTCACTCAAGTGTTCATTGTCAAGTATATTCCCATGCTGACGTGATGAAGCCCTTGTGTATATTGGAATCTTTCCTATTGATGACGATGATGATTAGAGTTTTTCATTGGATCTTTCCAACTTTTTAAATTTCAGATCGAAGCATATATTATTCATGGTTTCATTGGTTATGGATGAATCTGTATCTAGTACGTATGTGTTAAGCTGCCAGCCAAGTGTTCATATGTACTTGGCGTTTAAACTCTTCTGTTTTTCCTTTTTCACTTCTACGCGAGTAGTTGTTGTAATGATCATATGGAGCTCTCCGTTTTTTTTTTGGCACCGATGGAGTTCTCTGGATTTCTTATACGTATACCTAACAAAAGATGTCTTCTCGTCGGATTAGATTAAAGTTTGGGGCCTCTTAACATTTATGGTTTTTCCAAAATTCGAATCAAGTGCATGTGATCTCAATTGTTAAAAATATGTGATAATATTCTTGTTCGTACTCAACTGTTATTTAACCATTGATATGCTACTATGTTTGATGGTGATTTGGGAAGGAATTGAGAATGTAATCTCAAGTTCATCAGACGTACGCTACTCTGAATCACATATATGTATATAGAATCGCGAGTATCATATATGAGAAATCATTATGTGTAATTTATATATAGTAGCTTAATATTGATAAACAAAGTTATAGATGAATTGGATGCTTAGAGTGTGGATAATATTTGGATCCATATACTATAAGGATTATGACAATACACATAATTCCATGGATTAGAGGTGGCAATTAGGATCCAAATCCATGAATCCAATCTAATCCATCCACCAAATTATCCACCTAATCCAATCCATTTAAATCCAATCCATTTGATCCAAATCCAATTGGATTGGTGGATTCATGGATCAATCCACGGATCGAAATGACAAATTACGATTTGATACCTATATTTTTATATTTTACATTTTGGTACCTAAAATTTATATTTTTATACGAAAAATATCATTGGAAAATTACATTTTGGTACCTAAAATTTTTCATTATGACATTTTAGTACCTAAACTTTTCAAAATTTACATTTTGGTCCAAGCCTTGGATGTTATTTGGATTCATGGATCAATCCACCAATCCATTGGATCCAATCCATGAATCCAATCCATTTGATCCATGAATCCACGAATCCGATCCACGGATCCACGAATCCGATCCAATTGCCACCTCTACCATGGATGGAATCTTCCTTCACTTACTTTCTTTTTCGGCTAAATTGCAAGTTTGGTCACTTGAATTACCAGTAAATTTTACGTTAGCCACTAGAATTACTTTATTCCATCCGTAGTCACTTAAATTGGGTTAACAGTCCAAGTTTGGTCACTCGCCGTTAGTCTCCGTTAACTTTTGCTGATGTGGCGGTCAACTCTCACTGTTGACCGTTATGTGGGTGATGTGGCAATTAAAAAATAATAAATAATAAGATTTAATTTTTAATAATTTCCACCTCATTATTACAATAAATAAAAAAAATAAAAAAATGTCACAAGCAACGGCAACGACGGAGGATGATTCTTCTCCGCCGAGGTCGTCAGCTCCGACCACGTCTTTCTCTCCAAAATCGACACCATCTAGAGACTAGAGCACAATTCTTAAAGGATAGCCTCTGATTCTGAATCTCGAATTGATGTTGGTTTTCTCCATCGCAATGTCGGGCCAGGCGTGGAAGGCCATCGTCTGTAGCAGGGGAACCATCACCACTGCCCATTTCCGTCCTCGTTTCTTTGTTTCCTCGGCGGCGGATAGTTTGGGTTTCCCTTCTTTTCTTCCGAAAGCTGTCGAGGAGAGAGCGGTTTTCTGGTAAGTGGTGGTGATGCGATGCGGCTACGCCTCCGCCACCTGGTACGATTCCGGCGACGAGATTCCAGCTCAACCTCCAGGTACGATTCCGACGACGAGTCGCACAAATACCTAGCCGATTCAGAAACCAATCCAGCGAGGACTCCACCGATCCGGAAACAAATACCTAGTCGATTCCTCCGACGCCATCTTCGATCGAGCTAGAGGAGCCGATGGCTCTGCTTCTGGCCGAGCCCGTGTGGGAAGACGAGGCGACAGCAGGACTACAATTCTTCCAGGAGTGCGAGGGTGAAAACAGCAGCAACCTCTACTCTTCCTCCGACGACTATTTCCGCGCCCTGCTGCTGGGCGCCCACAGTAAATAGTTGGTGATGTGGGTTTCTATAATGAGCTCTCAGCTTCCTTCCTTTGTGTTAACTAGGATGATGATAATATGAAGGAGAAGATGACGAAAGGGTGGATAGTGGTTTCTTCTCTTTTGGGCTTGCAGAGAAAAAAAGGAAATGATAAATAAAAAATAAATATATTTAATTTAATTTTTATAATAATTAGGTGGAAAATAAAAAATAATTATTATTTATTATTTTTTTAATTGCCACATCACTCACTTAAAGGTCTACAGTGACAGTTGACTGCCACATCAGCAAAAGTTAACGGAGACTAACGGCCAGTGACCAAACTTGGACTGCTAACCCAATTTAAGTGACTACGGATGGAATAAAGTAATTCTAGTGGCTAACGTAAAATTTACTAGTAATTCGAGTGACCAAACTTGCAATTAAGCCTTTCTTTTTCATATATAATTTCTTTCTTTGGGGGCTCATTGTGTTATTAGTGGATGATGACCTATAAGCACCAGTGCACCACCGATCACCAAACAGAACATTTGCAGGGAGAACAAGGATGTGGACAAGTCGCTGATTCATTGGGAGGCAATTTGTTGAGAGATTCTGGTGGTTATGTACCAATTTGATCACTTAACTTTTGTGTTATATTATATTGATCATTGAATTTTATTTACTAAAGTATCAATTTTTTTTTTGAATGAATTCAAGGTGAGATATAAGTTCGGTTCGATTTAAACATCTTGTAATCACAAAAATAAAAAATCGGATATAAGCATCCTCTTTGAACCCAAAACCAAATCATTAAGACCATCTGACGGCTCGGTGAACTTAAAAGATACTAATTGAGAAGGAAACTGGTTGAAATAGATAACATTGCTCCATTCAAATGAGTTCGGTGCTCTAGTTGCTCCAGAAACCGGTTCAGAACCAAATATGACTCGAATTGACAAGTAGGGTTGTAGTAACTAAAACGATATTCAACCCAGAATCTTGGATTAGGGCTTGACATTTTTCACACCCTGGTTGGAGGAAAAAAACCATGTTTCTATGGAACTTGAGCATCTCACAATAGACAGAGAGCATCTCACAACAGCCATGTTGTGACAACGACGCAGAAGTTGAGATTTGGAGAATCTCAATCTCTCTGGAGTTAAAGCTTCTTTCGGCATGTTTATGTGAATGAAACATGCATCCAAACTCTTTCATTCTTTGTTTATGGGGAATGATATTTTCTGTCATCCTTTCAATTGAAATTCGGCCAAGGAACAAACTCAAATATTATGCTTTACTTCGCCCCTTCAGCCAGGGGAATATGCCAAAGGCAGAAACCTCTTTTTGTTCTTTGTTTCTGCATGTGCCATTATTATACCTGGAGGTAGATGATGAGGGTAGGCAGCTTTCATCATCCAATTAGGTTTCTGAACGGATTCCCTCTTAGGTTCCAACAATTTTCCCATTTGTCCGAGAAGTCGGGAGGAACTTGAAAAAGAAAGAATATAGCAGCAGGACACAGACTCGAAAAAAAAAAGAACTTGCATTACCATGAAAATAAAATTACAACAAGAGAAGCATTCCCGAACACAAAAGGACAACTTGACGAAAACATAAACCATTACAAAACAAAGAGAACCTAAGAAGATTCCCCCTAAACACGTGCTCGTCCAAACAGTAGGACAACATCACAAAATGATTCTACCAACTAGTAAGGGAAAAGCTAACACTAAAGAGCAGTTCCCCCTGAGAATCAACATACTTAGGGTGCAGGAGCAGAGGCAGTAGAGTCCTCTGAGGAAGAGTTGTCTTCGGACACAGTGTAAACTAGACAACCAGTTTTACTGGCTTCTCCAACATATTTGGCTTTGTTAGCAGAGGAAGGTTTTGGTCGAGGACCAAGGATAGAGGCAGAAGTAGGAGGAGGAGGAATGTCAATGGGTAAGTCAATGATCATGAGCACATTCAGGGAAAAAATCCCAAAGTACACTAGTTCTTAAAAAAAATTCCCAAAATACATAAGTTATAATTTTTTTTCCAAAAGTACACATGTTTGAGCATCACCGTTTTTGACAAACGCAGTGAAAGGTATCACCGCGTTTGAGAAAAACGGTGAACATTTCACCGTTTTAAAAAACAACGGTGACGTATTCACCGTTTTAGTCTAAAACGGTGAAGGTATCACCGTTTTAAACAGAGACGGTGAACACATCACCGTTTTAAACAAAAACGGTGAGGCCTTCATCGTTTTAATAGTCCACGGTGAAGGCGCTGACGTGGACTAACGCGGGGTATTCACCGCGTTAGACAAACACGGTGAATACCCCATGTTTGTTTGCGTCAGCGATCCGCGTCGCTGGCGCGTTCACCGTGGCCGTTGGATGCGGTGAGGCGCGGATCGTGGTTTTTTTTCCAGATCCGACGCCTCACGCTGAGCCACGTCGCTCGATCCGTGCCTCTTCATCGTCCTCGAGAAACGCGGTGCCTTCACCGTTTCTGACGGACGCGGTGAACACTGGGAGAATTTAATTCTCGGCAGATCCCTTCCCCCCTTCCCCCAACTATAAATAACCCTTCCCCTTTCACTTTCAACTCACACCACAAACATTTCACTTCTTTCTCCCTCAATTTATCCGCTCTAGTCTCGTTCTAAGTATGCTCTGTGGTTGCGGCTAAGTCCGATCTTCCACATCAGAAAGAATTACTAGAGTTTGACCCTAAAGCCCCCGTCCCGCTAAGTTCCCGTCCCTTACAAACCTAAACCCGTCGAACCTCTGTCCGGCTTCCGCCAAAAATGGACGAAGAGGCTCTTCGTGTAGGTTTTTGGTTTATGATTTTTTTTAATCGAAACAATTTGATTTTTTGTTTTTTTATCAAATCAATCTCTGATTTCATTACTTTTTTATAGATGGGTGCCGAGATATACGATCCTCGATTGTATATCCATTATGGCCCAAGGGATGCGAGTCTCTTAACCGATCAAGAAGCTCATCGCTCCCGTGCCATTTGGGATAACAATCCGGTAATTTGATGAGTATTCTTGCTTTATTTTATTATTTTCTAATGTTTTATTTTGCTTTATTTAATCTAATAAATTGATGTTTTTCCTATTTTTTTTAGGAATCTCTTGTTCCCGTGGTTCATAAAGGGACCAATAACTTGCCCGCTTGGCATCCAAGGTTGGAGCCCTATATAGCGAGTACCGGTTTGGGAATGTTGCGCCATTTCTTGCGGATCGAGATCGACAACGATCTGCTTACGGGCTACGGCAATGGCGGAACGATGGCGTCCCGAAACCCATACATTCCACCTTGCGGAGGGGGAAATGACGATCACCCTCAAAGACGTGGCGATCCTCACCGGACTTCCTATTTCTGGAGATGCCATCATTGGTTCCACGACCAAACCCGAAGGAGGTTGGGGGCCGCTCATACGTGATCGTTTGGGCTTCGACATGCCGACCACCACACCAATTCAAGGACGGGGGCATCCACCGTTAAATGCGGGGCAAGTGTCGGTCCCGTGGCTGGTATCTCACATCCAGCAAGAGGTGGAAATCAATGACGAGACACGGGAAGAACAAGTCGAGCGCTACACCCGCATCTACCTCATCGGTTTGGTGGGTGGATTTTTGTTCCCCGACAAGTCCAACCAGTGGATTCAAGGCATATGGTGGCCATTGCTCACTGGTGACTAGGATGCAATTGGAGAGAAGAGTTGGGGATCGGCCGTGCTAGCGGGCGTATACCGGGAGCTGTGTACTTGCTCGAAGGTTGGGGCAAAGCAAGCTGTTGCTGCGATGTTCATCCTACAACTGTGGGTATGGGAGCATCTTCTAATGTCCGCACCTCTCGACCCACGTCCATACCGGAGAAACGATGATGAGCTCAACTTTCTGCAAAATCTCCCCTACGGTGTCAAGTAAGTTTTTTTCGTACTTAGCCCAATTTAAATTTTATTACATGCTTGAGCTAGATTTAAATTGAATTTATTCCGTACTTAGCCCAATTTAAATTTGATTACATTAGCTAGATTTAAATTGAATTTATTCCGTACTTAGCCCAATTTAAATTTGATTACATTAGCTAGATTTAAATTGAATTTATTCCGTACTTAGCCCAATTTAATTTTGATTACATGCTTAGCTAGATTTAAATTGAATTTATTCCGTACTTAGACCAATTTAATTTATTATATTCTTAGCTATATTTCAATTAAATTGATTCTGTACTTTTACTTACAAGGTGGATAGGAGCAAATACGAATGACCATCAACCTGAGCATTCGTTACTGTTTTATCGTTCTGAGTTAGATAAACCATGGTGGAATCAGGTAATCATGTTTTGTCCATATTTGAACAAGTTAAATTTTGTCAAAGTAAATGGTCGTTAATTCCGAATTTTTGAATGAATATAGGTTATATGGGATCCATATCCACGTGAAGTGGTTGAGCTGCATCATCTTAGGCACCCTCTGGATCACGAGACGTGGTTGTGCAAGGTGCCATTGATCTGCTGGCACATGGTGGAATGGCACCTACCCGATCGATCCCTGAGGCAATATCGAATGGAGCAACCAATTCCACAAGACCCGCCAGCAGGTTTCAGGGAGCTACATGCTATGGACCTCCGACACACTACAAAGAACTGTCAGCTAAAGCATGGATTCTACATCAACATCTGGGAGAATCGATCCCAATGGGTGGTGCAAGGGATGCCGGAGACGAGACCGATGGGCTACCACGATGGGTACATGCAGTGGTATCGGAAGTTCACCATGAGATGGGTGTCAAAGCAAGGTGCTGTGATGAGTTCGTTGGTAAGTCATCCTAATCTCCCTCATTCTAAAATATATTTATTTTAAGGTTTAGTTAATTTGATATATTTTGTGCTTTCCTTAGGTTGATGGTTTGGAACACGCCAAATACACTCTCGAAAGTGCTCCAACCATGGATGAGCGGAAGACTACTTGGTTGACCCGACTTATGAACAACCTCCTGAGTTGCACCAGAGAGCAAAGGAGGGATGTCGTGGCCTATCCTCCCGTTCCTGCCCCGACACGACCCTCATTCCGTGATGATGCACCCATTGTGCCCCCGGTTGAGCCCCCACGAAGGAGCAAACGCAGGCCTCTGCCTACGTTCGAAGAGGTGCGTACAACTCAAGCAACCGAGCTCCCTGAATCGTTCGAATACCAGTGGGCACCTGCAGCGGATGCTGGTGGAGGGTCATCGAGTCGTGGAGCATCTCAGGAATGGGACACTTTCTCTCATGGGTTCTCTCAATTCCAACATCAGCAACAGAGTTCGATGTATCAGACCCCGCAACAACAAACTCCGCACCCCCCGATCATTCGTCAAGCTACCGGTCCATCTCAGCCACCACCACCACCATATGTAACCCCAGTTGGGGCTCGGGTCAAGAGAAATCCGCGACCAGCCGTTGAGCGAGCCCGCCAAGAAGCAGCGGCGGAGGGGGAAAGAAGGGGTCGAGGACGTCGTGGAGGACGAGGATGAAGAGGTGGAGATGGGGGCCAAAATGAAGCAAATGAGTGAATTTATCGTTTTATCATTGTAGTGAACTATCCATGTTGTTTTTGTGCTTTTTAGGTGTTGTTATTTGAGTTTGCATTGTCTAAAAACTATCCTACGCACTTAAGTTGTCGAATGAATATTCTGGATCATTTTATCAAGAATCAGTATCTTCCCTAAACACGAAAAAGTTGGGAAAATCAACCACGATCACATAGAATTTTACAGATCTCAATTCCGAGTCCAAACGAGTGAGATAAGTGAGTTCAAAACTGCACATGTCGTTAAAGTAACTTTTGCGTACTAAAAACTAAAACGCGCGTATCTTATTCGTTTGAGGTCGAAATAACGAGCCGTTTGCGGCAGCGCGATCGTATCGACAAGGAGAACATTTTAGAGTTAACAAAATACTTGGACTTCAAATGCAAGCGGTAATGAAAATTTAAACAAGCGATCAATTTAGTAGCAGGATACAAGTAAATGCAAATTAAGTTGATGGTTGTCCTGGGCAACGCCTCTTGTCGTGACCAGGTTGTCTGCACTTAGAGCATCGCTTCGGTCCCCTTCTCGTCCGTTCAACTTGATCCATCTCATTGTGTATCCTTTCAACTCTAGGACGGCCTTTGGTGCGTTTTAGGTGCAACAGTGGGATAATCAACTTTCCAGCGTATATAGGCCAATACGCTTCATCTGGCATGGGGCTCAAAGCTGCATTATATGAGTTCCGTATCGCTTGTTCAGTGTAGTAAGGACTCACCAGGCTGTTTCTGTTCATGGTTATTGACTTAGCAACCGCCATTGCATGTGAACAGGGTATCCTTTCGTTCTGATACTTTTGACAAGAACACTCCCCTAATTCGTAGTGCAATTTAACCGTTTGACGATTGTGACCACGTCTCCCTCCACCCCATATACCTGTTTCGACAGCGAATATTCCTTCACTGCGGTTAAAAAGAACAACCTTATGCTTACTTGATTTTTCATCGTTCTTCTGCATTTGAGCGAATACGTCATGTGCTATTGAATGACCTTGCAACTCCCTCCCTATAGCTTGCTGTAGCCGAGCAACTCGCCACTCGTTGACCTTCAAGTAAGACATTTCCACGATGACAGAAATAGGCATCACTCGAAGACCCTTGTACACATTATTTATACTTTCTCCATGGTTGGTAGTTGCAATGCCCCATCTGGCCCCGTTGTCCATATGGAACGTCCACATGGGCAACTCTTGACCTTCAGCCCATACTGCTCCAGCTTGGTGGGTCTGACGGATCGTTTTCATCTTCTGCTCGTACTTTTTTGGTTGATGTGCAACCGCTGAAAGGTGAACAAAATCGTAACTGGTCAATACATGATGAATAACATCAGCTTAATAAACACAAACTTAAATCGCATAAGAAAAACATTAGTACCTGCATTCCAAAGTTGATTTTTTATGTCTTTCTTCTTCCCAAATTTGTGCTGGAAATTGGCGAGCCAGTGTCGAATACACCATCTCCATCTCCATCCCCACTCGTCGGGAAAACCACCAACAGCATTCCTAATCCCCGCATGTCGATCGGATATAATCTTAATATCTTCCCGCTGTGTCACGTGTTCGTGTAGTTAGTCAAAGAACCATGCCCAACTTAAGTTGTTCTCCCCTTCCACTAATGCAAATGCAAGCGGGAAAATCCGCCTGTTTCCATCAACGCCAGTGGCAATTAGAAGACATCCTCTGTACTTCCCAGTAAGGAAAGTTCCGTCAACCTGAATAAAAATTTAGGATCTAATTAGTATGAAATATACGTAACAGCAAATAATACAACATTTAAAACCGGAACCAGTTGGTAAAATACCTGAATAACCGGTATGCAGAACCCAAAACCGTCAATGCATGGTTTAAAAGCCCAAAAAAGACGATGGAACATCAGCTTCTCCTGTACTCGAACTTGATCCTCAGTGTATACATTGTTGTATACTGGGACGAAAACAGTCCCAGGATTGGACTCCTCCATTGCTCCCATAAGTCTAGGGAGTAAAGCATACGAATCCTCCCAATCACCATACACCTCAGCCATGGCTTTCTGCTTACCATGCCATGTTTTTTTGTATCTTATCGTGTAAGAATGCCGATCCTTCACCTCTGCCATGATAGCTTTCACCTTGATATCTGGTTGTGCTTCTATAAGGTGCTTAATAGTTCTCCCAACCTTCTTTGCTTTTAGTTGCCTGTGATCTTGGGAAAGTATAGAAGAGGAGCATGTGTGGATCGTCTCAGCTTTGCGAATCACCCAAGCACCCTTTCTCTTCATATTTGCAGCCCGCAGTTGCCACGTACAACCCTCTGCATCATGCTTGCATATGACATGTAGTTGTTTACTATAAGAATATTTTACCTTCCACTCGAAATTGCGCCTCAACGCCTCTTCTGTAAAAGCATCCTGCACAGCGTCTTTCGATGTGAACGCCATACCCACCTCCAAATTGGCCGTCGGATTGTACACTGGCATAGGGACAAAGTCGGGGGGATCATTCTGACTATGTAAAAATTGAGTTGGAACCTGTGTGTAATATGGCGTGGGTGCCTCACGAAATGCCGCCTCATCCTCGTTATCATCAGTATCTTCCTCCTCCTCGCTCACTGATCTCAAATTTTCCTTAGTATCCTCGTCGCTCGACTAGAATGGATAGCTCGGGCTAGAAGGATCAACATGACCACGATCACCAACATCGTCTTCTCGCTCATGTGAAGTACGCCCTGATCGAATGGTATTCTCGATTTCAGACCACTCTGGCCCCCAAGCAGGCCATTGAACACCATCGGCCTCAACAAATGGGGTTGGTTGAGGGGGTTGAGAGTATTCTTCCCATCCTGCACTACTACCTCCACCGTAGTTGATTGAAACCACCCTCCCCGTAACCTCCTGTATAACCACCGCTTTGGTAGTTGCTCGAACTACCACCCCATTCGTACCCTCCTGCAAAACCATCATCATAAGAATACTGGTGAGAATGAGACTCACCGACCGCCTCGGTCTCAACATACACCTCTGCAAGCCGGACTTGGTTATCGCTTAGGAACTGTAACATCATCGTAACCGCGTCATCATCGTTTATGACAACTTCTTGGAACACGACCCCGCCAGCACTCATGTCTGGATACCGGTAAGTAATTTTGCCAAGTCTCGTCTGTCCGCTCGTACAAACCCTGTCTGCACAAATATCACAGAGTTCTTGAAAATTGAATCGGGAATCAATTTTCAGCATAATGGATTCGCCGTCCTCATAATCAATGCCTATGTTAGAGTTTGTCACCCTTCCATTCCACCGAATAGTAAGATGAAACTTCTTGAATTTACCCATATCTACAATTTACAATAAGTATCTATTAGCTTAAAGACAGTAAAATTATCAAAAATCATATTGTACAACTAATATTATCCATCTCATAACTAACGAAAATAAATTCAACTAACTAACAACAACATAATACGAAAATTAAATCATACTATAACTAACGAACATAAATTCAACTAACTAACAACAACATAATACGAAAATTAAATCATACTATAACTACTAAAAACATAATTAGACTATAATACGAAAAGTCTCAACATACCAAAAAATTTCTGTTCTGTGTATTATGCTCGATTTTGGTTGCTGAAATTTGAAGAAAGGGGAGTGGTTATGTTTTTACAACTGCTGGTGGTTTGCTATTTATAGGAAAATCTGTCTACTATTCACCGTTTTTGTCAAACACGGTGAACACCATCACCGCGTTTGTCTCAAACGGTGAATAGTTGGTAGTTGTGACCTAATTTTGACCAACCAGGGGTGGGAAACGTGGGAAAAGATCACCGCGTTAACCTACAACGGTGAATGTGTTCACCGTTTTTAACTAAAACGGTGATGCATTCACCGTTGTAGGCTAACGCGGTGAATCCTTCACCGTTTTAATATGAAACGGTGAACACTTCACCGTTTTAGTTAAATACGGTGAAGTATTCACCGTCTTTGTCAAACGCGGTGATGACCTTCACCGCTTTTGTCAAAAACGGTGATGCTCAAACATGTGTACTTTGGGAAATTTTTTTATAACTCATGTATTTTGTGAATTTTTTTTAAGAATGTGTGTACAGTGGGATTTTTCCCACATTCAGTGCGCTGACATACATTATGGAGGACACGCTACGAAACTCAGACAAATCAACTCCTAGATTAATGAGCAGGCGAGTGATGATGGATCCGAAGGGAAGGAGACCCTGAAAATACTCATCTCCCATAGGAAGAAGGTGTGCAAACAGGTGATTGGAGTAGTGGAGCTTGCGCCTGGCAGTAGCACTGGAGATGATCCAGTGTTTCATGTGAAGGACTCGATCGAGATTGAAGGATCGAGGGAGAAAGACATGGGTAAGAAAGTAGTGAAAAATCCTTAGTCGAGGGGGAAACCAGCAAAGAGGGATAGGCACATAAGAACCACCGGTTGGTTCAGTTGAAAATTTTTCATACTCGGTGTTGATGTTGAACTCCTGCTTTCGGAACTCAGAGGGATGGGCAATGTCAAGACCTTGTGAAGGAAATCTAAGGAATCCTTTGAGAGCACCTACAGGGATGGTCAGAAGATGACCATAGACGACTATGGTGAAACTCTTTGTGCTCACTCCCTGACAGTGGAGGTTGGAGTAGAAATGTTTAATAGCACCAGGACAGGCAGAATGGAGAGGCTGTCAAAGGAGAAAGTCCCACCCTAAGCATTCTATAAGGGAGATGATGTCAAACTTGTAAAGGTTGAACTCGTATGGACCGAGTTGAGTGATGTGGTGGAGTCTTCTGTTGTCAAAATGATGGAGATGGCGATGATGGTTGACAACAACCGGCTCATGAAACATATACTCAGGATAGGTATGGATAAGTCCATCAAAGCGAAATGGTCGTGGTAGGTGGTCACTCATTGTTAAGGGATTGAAGTTTAAACTGGCTTGTAGGGGTTTGTAGCGAGTGAGGAGAAATGAGAACGAAGCAGGGTTTAAATATAATCGGAGAAGGATAGAGGAAGAGGATATGAAGAGATTCTGTGAAAGTAGCAAGCATGAGCCGTAAAGAAGCAATATTTCATAAACCGAGAAAAGCAATATGCCTAGAGCAAAAAGACCCAATGGGATTTTTATCTTTTTAGATTTTTAATCTGACCATAAGATTTTAACCCTAGTTCAGTGCATAGCTGAAGAAATCTTTCACAAGAGAGGGGTGTGTGAACAAATCAGCCAATTGAAAGTCAGTAGGAACAAATTGCAAGCACACATGTCCTACTTGAACTAGATCCCTTATGAAGTGATATTTTATTTCTATGTGTTTAGTCCTAGAGTGTTGAACTGGATTTTTGTCATACAAATTGCACTTGTGTTATCACAGTACACATGGATATTTTGTAATTTAAAACCATAATCAGATAGTTGTGCTTACATCCACATGGGTTGAGTACAACAGCTTCCAACTACCATATATTAAGCCTCAGCAGTGGATAGTGCAACTGCTTCTTGTTTTTTGCTAAACCAAGAAACAAGAGCAGATCCTAGGAATTGGATAGTTCCAGAGGTGCTTTTCCTATCAACAAGACTTCCTCCAAAATCTGAATCACTATACTCGATTAACTCAAAGGAGTCTGTTATTGGATACCATAATCCTACCTCAATAGTTCCCTTAAGGTATATGAATATTCGTTTTACAGCTTTAAAATGACTTTCTTTGGGTTTGGACTGAAACCTTGCACATAGGCCAACAATATACTGAATATTTGGACGACTAGCTATTAAATAGAGGAGTGATCCAATCATCCCTCTGTATTTCTTTTCACAGAAGGGTACCCCAGCTTCATCCTTATCTAATTTGAGGTTTGTGGCCATAGGAGTTGAACAAGTACTTACCGAATTCATATCAAACTTTTTAAGCATAGACTCAGTATAGTTGGTTTGACATATAAACATACCCGAATCAGTATGTTTGATTTGCAATCATAGAAAGTGAGAGCACTCATCATGCTCATTTCAAATACTGACTTCATGGATTCACAGAATTTAGTGCACATAAAGGGACTAGTTGATCCAAAAACAATGTCATCAACATAGACTTGTACGATTAAAGTATCTGAGTTTTCCTTTTTGATAAAGAGGGTCTCATCCACATTACCTTGAGAAAATCCCTCACTTATTAGGAAGGCAGATAGTTTTTCAAACCAAGCTCTAGGAGCTTGCTTTAATTCATACAACGCCTTTGATAATTTGTAGACATGATCAGGGAATTGATGATCAGTAAACCCAGGTGGGTGGCTTACATATATTTCCTCCTTAATTTCAACGTTAAGAAAACACTTTTTACATCCATTTGAAATAAGAGAATTTTAATGTAGCATGCATAAGCACATAGAAGTCTAATAGATTCAGTTCGAGCAACGAGGTGAAGGTTTTATCAAAATCTATACCTTCTTCTTGTGAGTACCCTTGAGCTACAAGTCTGGCCCTATTCTTAGTTACTTGTCCATTCTCGTCAGTTTTATTTCTAAATACCCACTGTGTTCCTATTATTAATATATCAATTGGTCTAGGTACTAGTTCCCAAACATGTAATCTAGCAAATTGCACAAGTTCTTCTTGCATAGCACACAACCATTCATCATGAGTTAATGCTTCCTTGTAATTCTTTAGTTCTAGAAGTGAAACAAAATCATACTGACCTGGGCAATACTTACCTCGAGTGTGAATTCCATTGTTCAGGTTTCCAATGATCTGGGACGCAGGATGCCGATTTTGTATATGTGCAGGAACATTCTTTTCTTCTGCTTGAGCATGTTCATCAGTTGACATGATTTTGTTTTCCTTTATCTCTTTTGTTGATGAGACGTTCTCTTTTGCATTCTTGTCATCTTTATTGAAAGCAGGGAACATAAAATCCATACATTCTGCATTTACTTTCTTAGAACAGGCAGAATCATCATACTTAACAAAATACCAATGTTGTCAGAACCGAACCGGATCATGACCCGGTAATGCGAACGACTCGCACTTTAGTGGTCCAACCGGCAGTAGACCGTTTAAAAACTGTTAGAGAACTGATTCCAAATAAACGTTATCAGTATAAATAGTGGACATTTTTTAATCAGAGCTCGTCTCTTTCTTTCGAAATTGTGAAATGGAAATAAGGATTCAGCGTTTAACGACTGAATGGCAAAACCCGGAAGAGCGGCTCGATCGGCTCCAGCGTTTAACCGCCTCGGCCGCTCGTCAACCGCTACATAAAATCGGAGCGGCTTTTAGACTATTTCGAGCCGATTTTGTGACAGGGTAACGGTTTTACCGGTCGGACCGAGCTGCTCGGCTCGGCTTTAATAACACTGCAAAATACAGACTCTTCAACTCTTTTAGATTTGAGGTTATAAGACTCTGTATGCTTGACCTTTCGTAGAATATCCAAGAAAATAGCTCTTTCAGACTTAACATTAAACTTGTACAGATGATCTTTGGTATTTAGCATATAACACTTGCATCCAAAAGGGTGAAAGTATCCAAGGTAAGGAGTCTTTTGTTTCAGAATTTCATACCGAGTCTTATGTAAGGTTTTTCTGATTAACACATGATTAATTGTATAAACTGCTGTCATGACAGGTTCTCCCCAGAGAAATTTAGGAGAACCATATTCCAGTAGCATAGTTATAGTAGTTCAATTATAGTCATATTCTTTCTTTCCACTACACTATTCTGTTGTGGTGTTCTAGAGGTGCAGAAAAGGTGTGATTAATTCCCTTATCATCACATAGAGCGCCAAACTGATAAGATATGAACTCCCCACCATTATCACTACGTATTGATTTAATCCCATTTTTGGACTCATTTAACACCTTAGACACAAATGTTCTAAACATACCAAATGCTTCATCTTTTGAAGCCAGAAGAAAAACCCATGTGAATCCAGAAAAATCATCAACAAGTACAAGAGCATAAGACTTACCTGCAAGACTTACCACATTTGTTGGCCAAAGTGATCCATATGGATCAGTTCATAAACTTGAGTTGTGGTGATGTCCCTTTTTGATTTAAAGCTTTTCTTGACTAGTTTTCCACCAACACATGCATCGCAAAAGAACTTAGGGTTTTCTTTTAAAAGAGGAATGTCGCGGGAAGATTCCATTCTAGATAGTTTTGAGAGTTTTGACAAACATATATGTCCCAACTTTCTATGCCACAACAATTCAAGATCATAGGACACAACTTGAAAACATGTTTCATTGAACGTTTTAAGATTATTTAGATTCACAACATACATGTTATTTTTCTGACCCACTGAAAAGCAACTTGTTATCACATATCCTGAAAATCTGACATGAAGAAGCTTCAAATATTACCCTATTTTCAGAACTACTAAGCTGTCTAATAGAGAGCAAATTATGTTTCAAACCTTGAACAAACAAGACATCTTTAATTATAGGAAATTGACTCTTACCAAACAGTACCATTTCCCATGATTATACCTACTCTATCATCCCCAAATACTACCTTAATTACCTCCTTTTTTGTAAGTTAAAGATGAAAATAGTTCCTTTCTACCTGTCATGTGGTGAGAGCACCCACTGTCCACATACCAAATGTTTTCACATTCTCCCAGATTCTACAATTAGTCACAAGTTAGCACACTTTGGTACCCAAAATATCTTGAGTATAGTAGGTTTCTTTCAACTTTGCATATTATAGCAGAATTTTGCTAAGTGACCTTGTCTCTTACAATAGGAACAGGTAAAACTATTGTAAGAGACAAGAATGCCTAGTCTGATGATTTGTAAAACTGTTAAAGTTTCTCTTTTGAGGAATTCTATCAAGAAAAGGTTTGCCAGAAGTATTAAAATCATTTCCCGACATCAAACATTTGGTATTACAGAATCAATTTAGTCGGTGATTTTCACATTTCAGATAAAAAATTTGCTTATTCAGTTTGTCATGACATTCGTTTTGAATGAATTCTGTTCTTTTTAAAACATTAATTTCCTTTGCCATAGCATGATTGTCAGTCATGAGTAGGCAATATCTGCTTTTAAGCCTATGACACTCTTCCGAAGGTTTTTGGAAAAAATTCCAAAGTACACTAGTTATTAAAAAAAATTCCCAAAATACATAAGTTATAAAATTTTTTCCAAAAGTACACATGTTTGACCATCACCGTTTTTGACTAAAACGGTGAAGAGTATCACCGCGTTTGATAAACACGGTGAACATTTCACCGTTTTAAAAAAAAACGGTGACGTATTCACCGTCTTTGTCTATAACGGTGAAGGCATCACCGTTTTAAACTGAGACGGTGAAATAATCACCGTTTTAATAAAAAACGGTGAAGCCTTCACCGTTTTAATTGACAACGATGATTGCGCTGACGTGGACCAACGCGGGGTATTCACCGCGTTAGACAAACACGGTGAATACCCCGTGTTTGTTTACGTCAGCGATCCGCGCCATTGTGCTTTCACCGTGGCCGTTAGATGCGGTGAGGCGCGGATCGTGGTTTTCTTCCCACGATCCGACGCCTCACAACACGCCACGTCCCCTCTGGAGTGACCCTTTTGATGAAACGCGGTGCCTTCACCGCGTCCATCAAACACGGTGAAGGCTAGCCCATTAATTACTGCGCAGGCGCCTCCCCCCTTCCCCCAACTATAAATAACCCTCCTCCCTTCACTTTCAACTCACACCACAAACATTTCACTTCTTTCTCCCTCAACTTATCCGCTCTAGTCTCGTTCTAAGTATGCTCTGTGGTTGCGGCTAAGTCCGATCTTCCACATCAGAAATAATTACTAGAGTTTGACCATAAAGCCCCCGTCTCGCTAAGTTCCCGTCCCTTACAAACCTAAACCCGTCGAACCTCTGTCCGGCCTACGCCAAAAAATGGACGAAGAGGCTCTTCGTGTAGGTTTTTGGTTTATGATTTTTTTTAATCGAAACAATTTGATTTGTGTTTTTTTTTTATCAAAACAATCTCTCAATTCATTACTTTTTTATAGATGGGTGCCGAGATTGTCTAAAAACTATCCTACGCACTTAAGTTGTCGAATTAATATTCTGGATCATTTTATCAAGAATCAGTATCTTCCCTCAACACAAAAAAGTTGGGAAAATTAACCACGATCTCATAGAATTTTACAGATCCCAATTCCGAGTCCGAACGAGTGAGATAAGTGAGTTCAAAGCGCGATCGTATCGTTAAAGTAACTTTTGCGTACTAAAAACTAAAACGCGCGTATCTTATTCGTTTGAGGTCGAAATAACGAGCCGTTTGCGACAGCGCGATCGTATAGACAAGGAGAACATTTTAGAGTTAACAAAATACTTGGACTTCAAATGCAAACGGTAATGAAAAATTAAACAAGCGATCAATTTAGTAGCAGAATACAAGTAAATGCAAATTAAGTTGATGGTTGTCCTGGGCAACGCCTCTTGTCGTGACCAGGTTGTCTGCACTTAGAGCATCGCTTCGGTCCCCTTCTCGTCCGTTCAACTTGATCCATCTCATTGTGTATCCTTTCAACTCTAGGACGGCCTTTGGTGCGTTTTAGGTGCAACGGTGGGATAATCAACTTTCCAGCGTATATAGGCCAATACGCTTCATCTGGCATGGGGCTCAAAGCTGCATTATATGAGTTCCGTATCGCTTGTTCAGTGTAGTAAGGACTCACCAGGCTGTTTCTGTTCATAGTTATTGACTTAGCAACCGCCATTGCATGTGAACAGGGTATCCTTTCGTTCTGATACTTTTGACAAGAACACTCCCCTAATTCGTAGTGCAATTTAACCGTTTGACGATTGTGACCACGTCTCCCTCCACCCCATATACCTGTTTCGACAGCGAATATTCCTTCACTGCGGTTAAAAAGAACAACCTTATGCTTACTTGATTTTTCATCGTTCTTCTGCATTTGAGCGAATACGTCATGTGCTATTGAATGACCTTGCAACTCTCTCCATATAGCTTGCTGTAGCCGAGCAACTCGCCACTCGTTGACCTTCCAATAAGACATTTCCACGATGACAGAAATAGGCATCGCTCGAAGACCCTTGTACACATTATTTATACTTTCTCCATGGTTTGTAGTTGCAATGCCCCATCTGGCCCCGTTGTCCATATGGAACTTCCACATGGGCAACTCTTGACCTTCAGCCCATACTGCTCCAGCTCGGTGGGTCTGACGGGTCGTTTTCATCTTCTGCTCGTACTTTTTTGGTTGATGTGCAACCGCTAAAAGGTGAACAAAAGACTAACAGGTCAATACATGATGAATAACATCAGCTTATCAGCTTAATAAAAACAAACTTAAATCGCATAAGAAAAACATTAGTACCTGCATTTAGGGCTGGAAGTTTGGTACCGGTATTTGGGATATACCGAATACCGTACCGAATTTGTCTATATTTGGTATTACCGAATACACATATTATTTTGTGGGATTGGGATTGGGATTGAGTTTCAATTGTTATTCGGTATTAGGGATTACGGGATTGGGATCGGTATATACCGAAATACCGATCAATACCGAAATATAAGCTAGTGTGTATTTTATCCTCTCAACTAGTATCTCTCATTCACTACTACGCGACCCTCAACCACCAAGAGTGCCATTTAATTATACATAGATCATTATATAGCTATTTCACACTAGTATTAGTCGTTTCTCAACCTCAAATTCATCAAATTAAAGATTACCAATTACAAAAACTTGAGATGTTAGCTCTAGGAAACTCAAGACTTTTTGCTTAGTCTCTTTGCCCTAAATTAAACAATAAAATCTAATTTATATATTTAATTATTAATTGCAAAAGTAATTAATTTTGTATTTGATAATACCGATTGGGATACCGAGTTACCGATTGGGATACCGAAATATTTAGGGATTGGGATTGGGATACCGAAATTATTTAGGGATTGGGATTGGGATTGATTTCAGGGTGTAATTCGGTATTCGGGATTTCGGTATTTGGTATTGGGATACCGATACCGTACCGATTTCCACCCCTACCTGCATTCCAAAGTTGATTTTTGATGTCTTTCTTCTTCCCAAATTTGTGCTGGAAATTGGCGAGCCAGTGTCGAATACACCATCTCCATCTCCATCCCCACTCGTCGGGAAAACTACCAACAGCATTCCTAATCCCCGCATGTCGATCGGATATAATCGTAATATCTTCCCGCTGTGTCACGTGTTCGTGTAGTTGGTCAAAGAACTATGCCCAACTTAAGCTATTCTCCCCTTCCACTAATGCAAATGCAAGCGGGAAAATCCGCCTGTTTCCATCAACGCCAGTGGCAATTAGAAGACATCCTTTGTACTTCCCAGTAAGGAAAGTTCCGTCAACCTGGAAAAAAAAAATTTAGGATCTAATTAGTATGAAATATACGTAACAGCAAATAATACAACATTTAAAACCGGAACCAGTTGGTAAAATACTTGAATAACCAGTATGCAGAACCCAAAACCGTCAATGCATGGTTTAAAGCCCAAAAAAGACGATGGAACATCAGCTTCTCCTGTACTCGAACTTGATCCTTAGTGTATACATTGTTGTATACTGGGACGAAAACAGTCCCAGGATTGGACTCCTCCATTGCTCCCATAAGTCTAGGGAGGAAAGCATACGAATCCTCCCAATCACCATACACCTCAGCCATGGCTTTCTGCTTACCATGCCATGCTTTTTTGTACCTTATCGTGTAAGAATGTCGATCCTTCACCTCTGCCATGATAGCTTTCACCTTGACATCTGGTTGTGCTTCTATAAGGTGCTTAATAGTTCTCCCAACCTTCTTTGCTTTTAGTTGCCTGTGATCTTGGGAAAGTATAGAAGAGGAGCATGTGTGGATCGTCTCAGCTTTGCGAATCACCCAAGCACCCTTTCTCTTCATATTTGCAGCCCGCAGTTGCCACGTACAACCCTCTGCATCATGCTTGCATATGACATGTAGTTGTTTACATTTCAGAATATTTTACCTTCCACTCGAAATTGCGCATCAACGCCTCTTCTGTAAAAGCATCCTGCACAGCGTCTTTCGATGTGAACGCCATACCCACCTCCAAATTGGCCGTCGGATTTTACACTGGACTAGGGACAAAGTCGGGGGCATCATTCTGACTATGTAAAAATTGAGTTGGAACCTGTGTGTAATATGGCGTGGGTGCCTCACGAAATGCCGCCTCATCCTCGTTATCATCAGTATCTTCCTCCTCCTCGCTCACTGATCTCAAATCTTCCTCAGTATCCTCGTCGCTCGACTCGAATGGATAGCTCGGGCTAGAAGGATCAACACGACCACGATCACCAACATCGTCCTCTCGCTCATGTGAAGTACGCCCTGATCGAATGGTATTCTCGATTTCAGACCACTCTGGCCCCCAAGCAGGCCATTGAACACCATCGGCCTCAACAAATGGGGCTGGTTGAGGAGGTTGCGAGTATTTGTCCCATCCTGCACTACTCGATCCACCGTAGTTGATTGAACCACCACCCTCCCCGTAACCTCCTGTATAACCACCGCCTTGGTAGTTGCTCGAACTACCACCCCATTCGTACCCTCCTGCAAAACCATCATCATAAGAATACTGGTGAGAATGAGATTCACCGACCGCCTTGGTCTCAACATACACCTATGCAAGCCGGACTTGGTTATCGCTTAGAAACTGTAACATCATCGTAACCGCGTCATCATCGTTTATGACAACTTCTTGGAACACGACCCCGCCAGCACTCATGTCTGGATACCGGTAAGTAATTTTGCCAAGTCTCGTCTGTCCGCTCGTACAAACCCTTTCTGCACAAATATCACAGAGTTCTTGAAAATTGAATCGGGAATCAATTTTCAGCATAATGGATTCGCCGTCCTCGTAATCAATGCCTCTGTCAGAGTTTGTCACCCTTCCATTCCACCGAATAGTAAGATGAAACTTCTTGAATTTACCCATATCTACAATTTACAATAAGTATCTATTAGCTTAAAGACAGTAAAATTAACCAAAATCATATTGTACAACTAATATTAAATCATACCATAACTAACGAAAATAAATTCAACTAACTAACAACAACATAATACGAAAATTAAATCATACTATAACTAACGAACATAAATTCAACTAACTAACAACAACATAATACGAAAGTTAAATCATACTATAACTACTAAAAACATAATTAGACTATAATACGAAAAGTCTCAACATACCGAAAAATTTCTGTTCTGTGTATTATGCTCGATTTTGGCTGCTGAAATTTGAAGAAAGGGGAGTGGTTATGTTTTTACTACTGCTGTTGGTGTGCTATTTATAGGGAAATCTGCCTACTATTCACCGTTTTTGTCGAAAACGGTGAACACCATCACCGCATTTGTCTCAAACGGTGAATGGTTGGTAGTTGCGACCTAATTTTTACCTACCAGGGGTGGGAAACGTGGGAAAAGCTCACCGCGTTAAACAACAACGGTGAATTAGTTCACCGTTTTTAACCAAAACGGTGATGTATTCACCGTTGTTATCAAACGCGGTGAACCCTTCACCGTTTTAATATGAAACGGTGAATACTTCACCGTTTTATTTAAATACGGTGAAGTATTCACCGTCTTCGTCAAATGCGGTGATGACCTTCACCGCTTTTGTCTAAAACGGTGATGCTCAAACATGTGTACTTTGGGAAATTTTTTTATAACTCATGTATTTTGGGAATTTTTTTTAAGAACGTGTGTACCGTGGGATTTTTTCCAAGGTTTTTGAAGGCATTCAAAAAGTATGTTTTTTTTTAATTTAAGGTGAGCACATTCATCATAATCAGAGTCAGAAACTACCTCGTAACTTGATGGAAATACTTGATCATCACTAATTGAAGAGGAGGTATCACTTTCACCTTTATATGCAAATGCCATATAAGCCAGATTTTTTGTTTCTAGATCTTCCTCTAAACTGTAATTACTCCAGGAAGCAGCCAATGCCTTTTCTTGAGCTTTGGAATTCAAAGGGCACTTAGACCTCATGTGTCATGTTTTTCCACACTTAAAGCAGATTGTTAGATCTTTTTCACCGGAAGACCTATGGTCTTCCTTAGTTTCTTGTTTAAACCTTTCTCGTCCTTTAGATGGTTTGTCACACATTCTACCTTTTTGGCATAGAATCTATTTGAAGGATTCTTATAAGTTTGTCGAGTATGAAATCTTTCAATTCCTTCTTTGTCTCTTCTATGTTCATAAATGATTATTATATTGTCTTGAATCATTGTAAGCTCTTCAGTCTTGAAAATCCTTTTTAATTTTCAACATGTGATGAAATTTGCTACTGACTAGTGCAAATTCTTTTTCAAATTCTTCAACCATGTTATATTTAGACTTACTATCATAATTTTGAGCCTTAAAAGCAATAACTTTCTTTTGTCTGTTATCCTCCTTGTTCATTTGAACAACTACTTCTTCATGATTCAGTAAAGAGCCAACAGGTCTTTCAATAGATAGAACATTCAGATCCTTTGCTTCCTTTATGGTAGTTCTTTTAGGAAACCATTCTCTAGGAAGACTTCGTAAAATTTTGGGTAATGTCTATTTTTTATCCAAACTTTTTTGGATACTTTTTTATCAGCCAAACCTATCGAAATACTAAGAATTAGCCAAATATTAAATTTCAGTTAGCAATTTTGTTATTGACTTGACAACATGATACTGACTTGGAAGAGACACATGAAAGTCAACATTCTAAAATTTTAGTATTTTAACTAAGAAAAGAGTTACAAAGTTATTAACGATAACGTAAAAATGGCTATATTTGGATGCATTACGAAAGATTTGGCTAATAAAAGAATATGAAAAAGGTTTGGATAATATAAAATAATTTTAATAGGTTTGGATAATATAAAAGAACCTAAAAAATTGTTAACCAGATCTTAGTGGCAAACGTTTTACCTAAGCCTTTTAGTCTATTGATCAGATCATTAAATCTCTTGTACATGCTCGAAATGGATTCTCCAGAACTCATCTCAAAAGATTCATATTCATTCAAAAGAACATCTATTCTACTCTCCTATACCTCTGATGTACCTTTATGGGTAGTCTAAAGAGACTCTCAAATCTCCTTAGCGATTTCGCATTGAGCTACTTGACCTCTTTCTTGAGGACAAAGAGCTGAAAACAATATGTGCATTGCTCTCGAATCTAGTTGAGATGACAACTTCTGCTCATCTTCCCACTTCTCTTCGTCTTCATCATTATGGGAATGGGTCCTTTACGGACTATTTCCCATAAGTCACCATCGTCACCTCGGAGATAGATTTTCATCATCTTCTTCTAGATAATGTAATCTGTGTCATCGAACCATGGTGGATTTGTACTTGCAGAGTATGAGGCTGAGGCAGATGAAGATCCAGACATCCCTAGGATTCCTCTTTGGCGATCTTTAATCCTTCAAAGAGCCTGCTCTGATTCTAATTGTTAACTCAAATGAGAAGAGTGACTCTATTTGGAAGATTTAAACTCTCAAACTAAGAAAATTTTCTGGATTGTGAAGTTAACAAAAAGGACATTTTATTGATTATAAGAGAATTACAAATGAAGAGCAATAAGAACCCTAACCCGAGCCAATCTAATTGGACCTTTAAACTGTCAACAAAAACAACCTACTTCCTAAACTCAATTCACCCAGTACACAAACACTATGAATTGAGCTACTGAAGCAAACCACAATGGACCCAAAGTAGAAGAGACTCTCAGCTCTTTCTCTCACTACAGACTTCCAAGTTTAATCGTTGTCACTAATACACAATATATAGAGATTGAGGGAGATGACTGTTTGCTAATGAAGAGGATCAATGGCAGTGGTCATCACCGGTGACTGTTTTTGGAGAAGACTCGAGGAAGATGTCGCGAGGCTTTGAGAGAAGACAAGCGATAATAGCTCTGATCGAGGAAGCTGAGGAACTGAGTTCTTTCTTGGAGACTTGGAAGGACGATTTCCCTAATACATTGTCGTAGCAAGCTGCGTTAGTGAGAAGCTGCGTTTTAAGTGGAAACGACGCCGTCCTTTTCTGTCAACATTTATGAACCAAATACATCACTTTTGGACAAGAATTATATTATTGAATATTGTGAGAAACACGGATAATCGAATTAGAAATTAGGGTTGAGAACAGAAGAATTAGGGTTGAGAATTGGGAATTGAGATGAGAATTGAAGAAGAGATGAGGAATTAGGTTTAGGAATTCTGATATTCTGCTTGATTAATCGAAATAACAAAGACTGTAGCTTAAATAGTTCTCCCTCTCTAATAATGACAAATTACCCAAATACCCCCAAAGAGCCACTCGGCTCCCCCTACACCGTGTTTCTCACACTCCCCCCCCTCTTCCAGACTGAGCTTGTCCTCAAGATCGAAGGCCGGATAAGTCTGACGAATCGTCTCCGTTTCTTCCCAAGTAGCGTCCTCTGGTGCCAAGTGCCTCCACTGAATCAAGCTCTCTGAGACCCGTCGTTTGCCTCGCAGAGGCCAGCGCACGTCCAACACAGCCTCAGGCTCCAGCTCCAAAGCGCCATTTTCATTCACCGGCGGCTCGGGTGATGTGGCCGGCGGCGCTACTCCTCGGTACCTGCGCAGAAGTGAAACATGAAAGGTCGGGTGAATCCGAGCCGTGTCTGGCAGCTGCAACCTGTACGCCACGGCCCCAATCCGCTCCAGCACCTGGTACGGCCCGAAATATCGAGCTGCGAGCTTCTGGTAAGCTCTCCTAAATACGGATGTCTGCCGGTATGGGTGTAGCCTGAGTAGAACCCAATCGCCCACTGCAAACTCCTCTTCTCGCCTTCCGGAATCCGCCTGCTGCTTCGACCGGTTGTTGGAAGCGGCCAAATTGGCCTTCAACTGTTGCAGTGCCTCGTCCCTGTCTGCCAACCACCTGTCCACCATATCCACTGCACTCGCCCCGGACTGGTACCGGACTAGCATCGGCGGCGTCCTCCCGAAGAGAGCCTCGAAGGGAGACATCTGAATAGACCGGTGGTACGTGGTGTTATACCACAGTTCCGCCCAGGGTAGCATAGCGAGCCAACGGCGCGGCTGCTGGTGAGCAAAACATCGCAGGTACTGTTCCAATATCTTGTTCACCACCTCGGTCTGACCATCTGTCTGTGGATGATAGGCCGAACTCATCTTCAGCTCCGTTTTCGCCAAGGCGAACACCTCCTTCCAGAACCTGCCCAGGAACAAGGCATCTCGATCACTCACTATCGAGCGGGGAAACCCGTGGTGCCGAACGACCCCCCAGACAAACTGCTCTGCTACACTCTGGGCAGTATACGGATGATCTAGGGCCATGAAGTGTGCGTATTTGGTGAGGCGATCCACCACCACCAAGAGAATTGTCTTTCCACCAGATGGCGGAAGACCCACTATGAAGTCCATGCTAATATCTTCCCATACCCGCTCTGGCACCGGTAGTGGCTGAAGTAGTCCTGCTGGCCTCAACTGGGAAGCCTTGACCCGTTGACACGTGTCACAGGATGCAACATAATCCTTGACCTCGCGGGTCATCTGGGGCCAGTAGAAATGACTGCGAAGCTTCCTCAAGGTCCTCTCGTACCCCGAGTGGCCGCCCATCGGTGAGTCGTGAAATTCCCTCATTACAGTCGTCGTGAGGGAGGTGGCTGGAGGTAGAACCACTCGACCCCGGTGGAACACCAAGCCGTGCCTGAAGGTGTAGTTGCCCGGTGTCGGGCTCAGAGCGATATCCCGGCGCTCCTGCAGGAACGGACTCGACTCCACCGCCCTTCGGACCTCCTCCCAGAACAACACCACCGGCCCCGTCACTGCCGCCACCTGCGGCCTCCACTCCACCCGCGACAGGGCATCCGCGGCCTTGTTCATCGGCCCCGGTCTGTAGTGCAACTCATAGTCGTACCCCATCAATTTCACCACCCACTTATGCTGGTCTGGAGTGGACACCCTCTGGTCCATCAAGTGCTTGAGACTCTGGTGATCGGTGTAGATCCGGATCTTCTGACCAATCAAGTAGGGCCTCCACATCTGGACCGCCTCAGTGATGGCATGCATCTCCTTCTGGTAGGTGGACCAAGCCTCCTTAGATGGAGGAAGAGTACGGCTCATGAAGGCGATCGGATGCCTTTCCTGTGAGAGAACCGCCCCAATTCCCCGGCCAGAGGCGTCAGTCTCGATATCAAAAGGCTAGGAGAAATCCGGTAAGGCCAGGACTGGCGTCGACGAGAGGGCGGCCTTGAGCTCCACAAAAGCTCGCTCTGCTTGGGGATTCCAGCTGAATCCCCCTTTCTTCAACAGGGCATTCAACGGACCGGCTATAGAACTGTACCCCTTCACGAACCGCCGGTAGTAGCCAGTGAGACCAAGGAAACCCCGCAGCTCCGTTGCCGACTTCGGCACCGGCCAGTCCATCATGGACTGAATCTTCAGCGGATCCACCCTAACGCCCTCTCCTGAGATCACATGCCCCAGATAGTCCACTGACTGGACCCCAAATGCACACTTCGAAGCCTTCACATAAAACTGGTTGCTCCGTAATATCTCAAACACCTCCTGCAAATGCTGCATATGCTCTTCCCAAGTCTTACTGAAAACCAGAATGTCATCAAAGAATACCAAGACTGACCTGCGAAGCAAGGGCCGGAAAATATCGTTCATGGCAGCCTGGAACGTCGATGGCGCATTACAAAGCCCGAATGGCATCACCAGGTACTCGTAGTGGCCACTGTGCGTCCGTAAGGCCGTCTTAGGAACGTCCTCCTCGTGCATGCGTATCTGGTGATATCCGGCCCTCAGATCGAGCTTAGTAAAGTACTGGGCACCTCGCAGCTCATCCAACATGTCATCCACCGTGGGAATGGGGAAACGATCACGGACAGTGGCGGTGTTGAGGGCTCGGTAGTCCGTACAAAACCTCCATGTGCCATCCTTCTTCTTTACCAGCAACACCGGCGAGGAGAACGGGCTGGAGCTTGCCCGAATCAGCCCGGCTGTCATCATCTCCTCCACCTGCCTCTCGATCTCGGCCTTCTGGTTATGTGCATACCGATAGGGGCGAACGTTAACTGCGTCCGTGCCCTCCTTCAGCCGAATCCGATGGTCCACCTGGCGCTGTGGAGGAAGCTGGGTTGGCTGCCCAAAAAGCTCCTCGTACCGGTCCAGCAATGCCTGTAAGTCTGGGGCTAACGGCTGCGGATCGGATGACCCCAGTGGCCAACAGAGTACTGCCAGCTCGGCATCATCCTCCAGCTGCGGGTCACCCCACTCCACTGGCCCAGTCGTCGTGGTCAACCCCTGGAGTTCCCAGTCCTTGTCCCTCCATTTGAATCTCATAACCATCTTCACCCAGTCGCTAGTCACCGGTCCCAAACTCTTCAGCCAAGGCATGCCCAAAATGATGTCGAATCCCTGCAAGGGCAGGACGTACAAGTCAAGAGGGACCTGCAGCCCCTGAATCATCACAGTCACTCCTGCCAACTTCCCGGTGCACTGTAGCGGCGTCCCATTGGCCACCTTCACCTCGAATGGAACGATTGTCACCTGTGATGTGGGCAATTGGCGTACAAACTCTGCTCCGACGAAGTTGAGGGAAGCCCCGCTGTCTACTAAGGCCACTCCCCACTTCCCGGCGACCTGCGCCTTGAAACGCAGCGTGGCCGACCCCGCTGTCACGCCGGCGACCACGGCGGAGATGACCTCCTGCCCGACGCCTCCCTCCTTCTCCTGCTGAGCTGCTGCCGCCGCCGAGGGCCTCTCCTCCTCCCCGGTCAGCCGTCGCGAGTTAGCCCCGCTAGGCGCGCTGGGCGCGCTCCCCGTCGCCGCGTCGCGCGTCTCGGTCCCACTCGCCGCGGCGCTCGCGGTCTCTCCCGGCACGAGCGACTCTCTCTGCGGCGCTGCTGTCGACGCCGCTGGGTCAGCGTAGCTCGGGCCATCCACCGCGTCGCCCCTTCGCCGCCAGTCGGCGGCTACGCGCTCCAGCCGGTCTAGGACGTCCCGCAAACGAGCATCGAGCGCGAGCTCTTGGTCCCTATCGGAAAGTCCTTGAGAACTCATATCGACAGGCTCTGATACCAATTGTGAGAAACACGGATAATCGAATTAGAAATTAGGGTTGAGAACAGAAGAATTAGGGTTGAGAATTGGGAATTGAGATGAGAATTGAAGAAAAGATGAGGAATTAGGTTTAGGAATTCTGATATTCTGCTTGATTAATCGAAATAACAAAGACTGTAACTTAAATAGTTCTCCCTCTCTAATAATGACAAATTACCCAAATACCCCCAAAGAGCCACTCGGCTCCCCCTACACCGTGTTTCTCACAAATATCTTCTGATTTTTTCGTAGGGTTTCACCAGCCATTGGTTTGAGCATATACAAATCACAAATCATATAACTGTTTGAAGGTAAGTTATCATATGTTGGAATCTTTTGCGACGAGAATCAGTCTGTGGTGATAACTCACGAGTGTGTTTGTATATATTTGAAGTATAGGTTCATGTGTGAAAATTAAAGATTGAGCTTGGAGGATGTGTTGAAATCCGAACATCAAACTTTTTTATATGTTTAAAATTGATTTATATTGTAATAATAATGATAATTATTATTATTGGAAAAGACCCAAAATACTATTTTATTTCGTTTCTTTTAATTTCCCCTATTTTATAGATAAGAACTTGACCGATAAATCACTACTGAAATCTACAACATAATAGTTCCCATGAGATTTAACTTATTGATAAACTGATAATGTGCAAAAGCTTCTTAGCCAGCTACAGTCAGAAATCCGATTACATGCAAGGGAAGGGAGGTAGCAGTTTTTATTTTGCTGTCCAAGCCTATGTAAAGATGGAAATGTAAGGGGGAGACCTTGGTATCTTTCGAGCTTTCATCCTTTTCGTAATCAAAGTGAGCTTAAATAGAAATTGATAATTACAAGGAAAAATCTTCAAATTTTAATGACGGACTTGTAACCAATGTAGTCAAAATCATATTTTAAAGTTTAAAAACTCACTTCTACGTTTCTAATTCACTAAAATGCTTCTACGCAAAATCGCAGTGTTTATAACTATTGTAGTTAAAAACTCGCTTCAAAGCTTAATAGCTTACGGTTTTATGCTTCTAGATCACCAAAACGCTTCTATGTGAAAACACAATTTTTACTATATTGCTTGTAACACCTTAGTCGAATCCAACATTACAGTACGAGCGAGATCTATGATTCATTAGAAACATCAAATCTTAACTGACAAGACGTGCATTGGGTGAAATACATGAGTTGTGTACAGCGGCGGATCCAGAACACAGAGAAGCACTGGGCCGAATTTCATTAGAAAATTACAACCGTAAAAAAAAATGATTATAGTTAATTTACAATTTAAATTGTACCCGATAGTATTTTAATTAAGAGAATGCATTAATAATGGAGTCTACAGAGCAATTGGCGAGAAATTCATCGCTCATTTGTTGAGCAAATCAGTTGTCGCATGTTTCATTGTTGAAAAGGTTCTCCTCGTAGTAGCTGTTGAAACGAGCAGCATCAACACTAGACAAATCAATCGACTAATCAATTTGCATTGTGTGTCTATCCATGCATCCACCAACTGCTCTAGTAAATTTTTAAGGGAACAAACCTCATATTTCTCTTAGTATTTTTCATTTTAAACTTTTAGAATTTTACGTTTCATGGTTTTTTTTAGACGCATAATCTTTGGGGCTGAAATTTCTAGGCTAAATTTAGAGTAGTGATTTGAATATGTTCATTTGAATCATATTTCTTGTTAAACCCAATCTTATTATAAAATAACACTGGAACGAATGCCTAAAATCGAAAAATTCATAACGACTATACTAACTACGGATCCAGAAGAGGGCTGGGCCGGGGCCTAGGGTGGCCACCCCCTGGATCCGCCACTGGTTGTGTAAAAACTCTCAAGTTAAACGTGTCAAGTGTGGAGCAATTCAAAAATGGGTGATCTCACGGGAAGCCACCATAATGCCTTAAAAAGCACAATTTTGCGGGGAAATAGGATGTTACACTGCATTTCAGCCAACGGTGGTGCATGAATTCCACACACAATTGCCAAAATTGATCAAAGGGGGGGAAAAGTGTTCAGAAAGAAACACTTTTCCCTCCATTGAACAACTTGTTAAACAATCGTACCTCCAAAGTAACTAGAGCCTGTTTCCCACTTTTTGACTGAACCACAGACTCCATGCAAAACAAATAACGTTGTGCAAGCCAGCTTCCCACGATATTGGAAACCTATAGAGCTAGAGATCGTGGAATGAATTGGGAATTGTCGTGTATCGATTATCGAGTTGGCGTTCAATCTTTAAAAAGAAGAAAAGGAAGTGCGAGGTAATAATTAAGTTAATCATGCATGCTTGCTTTGATTGAATGCCGTCAATTATTTATTAATCACACTACGCAGAAAAAAGGAAGTGAAAAAGTTGGCACTTCCACGAATTTGGGAAGAATGCATCTTTGACCAGACCGGGTGAGTGAAAAGGAAAAGGGAGATCCATCCATTCAGTCATCTTTTATTTTTTCTCGTGTTAATTTGTTCATTGATTGGCGATGAGCTATGTTAGCTATTAATGATTGAAGTTTATGATAAATTTTTTTTCAAACACATGTATTTATTTCTTGGGTTAATTGCAAGTATGGTCACTGGGTTTACTAAAACCGTTCATGTTTGGTCACTGCAAATATTTAATTTCATTCATGGTCACTAAGATTAGTTCAATAGTTCAAGTTTGGTCACTCTCCGTTAGTTTTTGCTGATGTGGCAGTCAACTATTATAGTTGACCGTTAAATGAGTGACGTGGCCAATAAAAAAAAATTTATATATTTACAATTTCCACCTCATTTTACAACTATTAAAAAATAAAAATAAAACTTATTCTGGGTGTCCCCAATCAACGCCGTGAAGAAACAGTGAGCAGGGAAACTCCATTCCAGGCCAACGAAACGAACCCAGGTTTGGATTCAACTAGCGAGTAACGTGGGTTGTAATTGTAGTTCCAAAGAAGGATCTTCACCTGGCTCATGGCGTAATTGCTCAGCGCCACAGCCTGAAACCCACAACTCTCCATCAGTACCCGCCATTGCTCTCTGTCTTCCATCCTTTCCCTTCTGATTCCAGGCTTCTCCTCAGGGCCGACCACCCCGGCGATTCTCTGACCCAGCAACATTCTCTCCACTTCAAGCCTCTCCGTCGAATCCCCACTCAAGCTCGGCTCCAGATACTCGAACACGGCGGAGTAGTCAATTATTATAGTTTTTGCTGATGTGGCAGTCTACTCCTACTCCAACGTCCTCGACGGATTCTGTGCTTCCCTCACTGACCCGGCGCCGTCGCCGGCGGGTTGTGCTCCGACCCCGCCCTCTCCGGGAAGAGCTAGTGGGTGGTCGGGATATTACCCTCCTTCCTCAAAATGTCGAAGGCAAATGCAGAGGAAGCGGCGGGGATGCTATTGAGCGAGCGGGGAAAGGGTTCTATCTCGGTGTTGATTATGTCGGAGGAGGAATCGGAATCGTTGCCGTCGTCGTCGGGGAAATCGCGATCTGGGACCCGAGCGTCCATCATCGTCGATTGTGCAGGCGATTCGGATGATGATCGGAGCTTCTTGGCCGCCGCAGCGAGGCACGACGTCGTATTGGGGTGGAGGAGGATGTCTAGATTGAGATCCGGAGCAGAAACAAAGGACGCCGGGAAATGGGTTTTGGCGGGGTTGTTGCTCGGAATCTTCCTCTTGCTCATCGATCTATGCTGTAAATTGTGATTGGATGATCGGAGGAAGGAATCCGGGGGAGAGAGAGAGATGGGGTAAGCGAGTTTGGAAATTGCTCGCTGCTGTACTTGCAGATGATTTGGAGTTTATATGCACAATTCTGGGAACCGAGAGAAAAAAACAGGGGAGGTAGAGAGAGAGAAAGGAGGGGACGTGTTGAGTGAGACTCAGAGAGCAGATATTATTATTCCATTAATTGATTCCTCCTCTGCCTATGAATATGATGTTAGTTGTTGTTTTTCCATGGTAAGTTTTATTTTTATTTTTTAATAGTTGTAAAATGAGGTGTAAATTGTAAATATTTAAATTTTATTATTTTATTATTGGCCACGTCACTCATTTAACGGTCAACTATAATAGTTGACTGCCACATCAGCAAAAACTAACGGAGACTAACGGAGAGTGACCAAACTTGAACTATTGAACTAATCTTAGTGACCATGAATGGAATTAAATATTTGCAGTGATCAAACATGAACGATTTTAGTAAACCCAGTGACCATCCTTGCAATTAACCCTTTATTTCTTAATCTTTGGTGATCCTACAACACAGAAAATTTGTGTCGCATACAAATTGCAATATAATATCGATTGAGACGGTGGGTATGGGTCCAAGATACCGTCAGTAATAAATCCGGACCGCAGATTTAGGAGCCCAGCTCATCGTGCGGTTGGCCGGACGCGGGGGAAGGTGAGGGGTATTTTTGTCCATTTTGAATTTTTTTTTAATTTATCCAACATTTAATAGTTGGCTTTTCAATGAAGGAGAGAGAAATAGTCTTTTCTCTGCAACTCTTCTTTTTCTTTCTCTCTTCCTTTCTCTCTTCCAATCTTCTTCTCCTAATCTAGATTTGCTCCCTTCTCTTATTCTTCTTTTTTTTAGCAATCGACAAAGAAAAATTGCAGTCTCCCTCTTTCATTGCATTTCTCTTCATCAAATTGTTGGCCTCAATTCGGATTTTCCAGTGTTATGAAAATCGGGCTGGACCGGCCGGTTAGGCCGGAAAAACTCGGACCCGGGCACTGATCCGGTCCCGGAAGCATAAAAGCGGCAGGAATCCAGCGGGCCGGCTTTTGTCCATTTTTGCTTTCGTTTTTTCAACTGAAAAGACAGATCTGTAGCTAGCTTTTGCTTTCTTCAATTGAAATATTCAAAAATAAAGCTAAACCAACGGAAAAAGGAAAGTTTGTAGAGAATAAAATTGAAAAGGGAAGAAATAATCTCATTCCCATTCCCTTGCCCTAGCAGCCACCTTCCTTTTCAATTTTGATTTTAAGATATTATCATAAATTGAGAAAAAAATAGACAATGATTGATTTTGACTTTGCATTATTAGCTGGCTATTTCCGGTTTATGAACGGGTTTTAATACCGGTTAATCACCGGTTATTCGATAAACCGTGAACCTCTTGCTAATCCGGATCGATGTCCGGTTCGGTTTTAACAACATTGGGATTTTCTTATTTTTTGGCATTTTGGTGTTCTTGATTGCAGAGGAGGAAATAAGAGGAGATAGAAGACAGTTTTTTTTCTCCCTCCTTCTGTTTTTTTTCTTTTATGCAATATATATTGATATACCACACTATACCATATGGTATTGGGTGGTAACGAAATATATATTGGTATTACCACACTATACCATATGGTATTGGTTGGTAACGAAATATATATTGATATTACCACACTATACCATATGGTATTGGGTGGTAACGAAATATATATTGATATTACCACACTATACCATATGGTATTGGGTGGTAACGAAATATATATTGATATTACCACACTATACCATATGGTATTGGGTGGTAACGAAATATATATTGATATTACCACACTATACCATATGGTATTGGGTGGTAACGAAATATATATTGATATTACCACACTATACCATATGGTATTGGGTGGTAACGAAATATATATTGATATTACCACACTATACCATATGATATAGTGTGGTAATATCAATATGGTATTGGGTGGTAACGAAATATATATTGATATTACCACACTATACCATAAGGTATTGGGTGGTAACAAAATATATATTGATGTGGCAAATTCATACCATATATGGTATTGGGTGGTAACGAAATATATATTGATGTGGCAAATTCATACCATATGGTATGCTCTTATTTAATGCCAGTCAATACCATATGGTATTATGGTATAGTCGATACCATATGGTATAGACTGGTAATAACTGAAAAAAATTTTGTGTCAAAAAAATATCAAAGTGGATATCATTTTGAAGAGCATAATTAATCTGATCTAACTGTGCAAAAAAAATTAAATTTCGACTTAAAACGAGTGAGAAATTGTTCGTTAAAGATTAAGAGAAGGAAAATTAAAGGTTTTTCGAGGAGAGAGAAGGAGGTCCTGATGTGGTCGGTCAAAAGTCAGCGTCAGCAATGAATAGGGGATAAGTGCAATTTACCTTACTACCCTTTAGCATTTAATTTAAATAAAAAAGTCACTGACACGTGGAGAGAGGAGAGGGGGGTTACTGATGGGTTACTCACCCATCAGTTACTCACCCGATCTGCTCCCGTGGGTATGTGCCGCTCTGTGGTTTCACGACTGCCTTTTTGTCTCTCTTTCTCTTTTTCATTTTTTTGTACTCAGAAACCCCAGCCCCATGTGTAACTTTATAACAGAGGGTCCTACTAAATTTGGAGGCCACCTGCAATTGTACATGGGCGATGGGCCGTGCTTGGGCCGGCACGGCACGAGCACGCTTCGGGCCCATTTATTTCGTGCCGTGCTTCGCATGGTCCGTCAGTTTTCATGTCGTGCCATGCAAGCCCATTTGTTAACTTTGCGAGGCCCAGTCCAGGCCCGAGCACGGTTCAAATCGTGTCGTGCCTATTCGTGCTCGTGTCATGCTCGTATTCGTGTTTAATGAAAAAGACGAAAACAAAAGAGATAATGAAAAAGAAGGTGAAAATAGGACGGAGGAAGATAGTATTAACCGATAATGTTTGAGAAAAGTAACAAATAAGAGGGGAAAGAAAACTGGAAGTATAACGAGTGTGATTTGGCTTTGTTTAATTCTTTGTCCATTTTTACTAATGTTAGTAATTACGTATATATCTTTATGACATTTCTAACAACAACAAATAATTATTTTTCTACTTGTGTTTTGTAATATTTGAACCTATAATTCTTTTTATATTTAATTTCTATAAAATAAATATTGTTTTGTGTCATGTTTGTTCTTATACTCAATAAAGTCTCGAAAATATTAGGCCCGACACGGCCCACTTATATACCGTGTCGTGCCCGTGCTCTTGCCCGTGCCCATGAAGTTTAGGCCCGGCACGGCCCATAAATTATTCGTGCTCGTGCCAAGTTGGCCCATTTATTTCGCGCCCGTGCTCGTGCCGTGTTCTAACCGTGTCGTGCCGTGCTAACTCGTGGGCGGCACGACCCGGTGTCCACGTACACCTACAATCAAATTCAACGCTAACGGGACTTCGTCCCCAGCAGCCTTGTAGCTCCGGGAACACTAACGTGTCTCGCTTGGATTCGAACCTGGGATCTGCAACTCCCAAACCTTCACTATCGCGACAACTTTTACCGTTAGGCTATCTTACCTTTGGTCTTTCTCTCTTTCCTTTGAATACAAGAATTAGTTGAAGTTCACAGGGATGGATTAAAACACATAGATTAGTTTTATTTATACATTAACACTCCCGTCTCGGCTCCCAAGCATTTTGAAATGTATTATTACGATGCGTTAATACCTTATTTTGGCTCGAACTATGATCATATAATCAAATTTGGTCCGTTGTTTTAGAAATTAACATTCTGGTCTCAACTATACAACATTCAGACTCAATTAGCCAGACACATGGTTTGACCGTCAAGTCAACATGTCATGTCATTGCCTCGTCAGCCTAAAAATCATTAAAAAAAATTCAAAGTCAAATTATTTTCCTAATTTCTATTATTTATCATTTTCAAATTAACCAAAAAATAAAATTTAAAACATTTAAAATAATTTGATAGTTCTTGGTTAATTTATAAAATTTATCATTTTCAAATTACCCAAAGAATAAAAAATAAAAGTCCTTTTATAATTTTTTTTGTTTAATTTGATAATGATAAATAATATAAATTACAAAAAATAATATAAATTAGAAAAATGATTTGAATTTTTTAATGATTTTTGGGCTGACGAGGCAATAACATGGCGTGTTGAATAACGGTCAACGGTGTTGACCATCCAAATTGACGGTCAAACCCTTTGTCGGTCCAATTGAGTCTATATGTTGCATAGTTGAGGCCAGGATGTTAATTTGTGAAACCACAGGCCAAAGTCTATTATATGCAATGTTGTCAGAACCGAACCGGAGCTTGACCGGCTAATGTGAATGTCTCGCACTTTAACAGTCCAACCGGTATTAAACCGTTAGAGAACCAGTTGTTATTAATAATAATATCATAATAAAAACACATAAAGTAGTAAAAAAATATAATTTATGTATTATATTAATTACTTACTAGACAATTTAATAACTAAAATGAAATTTGCTATAAATGTATCATTCCGTGATTTGCCTTAGTATATAATGAAAGAGATGAGGCCAAGAAACCCTAGCCGGCAGCCGCTCGCCATTCTTTCCCCTTCCCATCTCTCCTTCGCCATTTTTCATCCAAATAAAGACCAAGGATGAAACCTACCTCTACTCTCAATCGACCAAAAAGCACGCCTTTCTCATTCTCGCTTCTATATGTCTTTCAATCGACCCTCTCCTTCTCCTCTCTTTTTCAGAGAATCGACTATAAATCCTAGCCAACCCAAGTTTCAGCGGCCGCCTCTCTTCCCATTTCCCCCTCATTCCTATCTCACCAGAGGGAAACAAGGCAGCGACAGCGAGCACCCAGAGGAAGAAAGCGCGGATACCGCTTGTGGGAAGCTTGTTTGAGGATGGGGTCACCGGGTTGATTGAGCGGGAGATGAAAAGCTTCGCCAACCCTGCCCATTTTTTTTTATTGGGCGGCCTGTTATGTGAGAACCGGTCGGACGGTCCGAGCGGCCCAAGCCGCCCACTGACCGCCCTATCCAACAACAGTGGCTTTTGGAGGGTACCGACCCGGATTGGTCACCGGGTGCCGGTTTTACCGGTTTGACCGGCCAGTTCGAGTCGATTTTAATAACACTTAATAGTTCAGGCCAAAATAAGATATTAACCCTATTGAGATGAATGAGATCGAACAAAAATTAACTGAACTTAACATTACTTATACGAAAGTGGGCCTGACTAATAAGTAAAAACGGTCAATTGACAGTTACCCCTAATCCCTCTATAATATATAGAGGTACTTCAGGAGATTTTGAGCATTTCAAATTCCTTGCACTCTCCTTAATTGTAGCTAGGGATAAATTTGTAAGTTCAACTTAGAACTTAAATATCTTCTTACGAGAAAAAAATGTCATTACAAAGACTTGAAATTGAGTCCTTCAGATTGATGTCAATATTCCTAACCAACTGGACTACAACAATGTTTATGTATTTTTTGAATTAAAAAGAGAAAATACTGAAATATCTCAAAATCATAGGACTATCCACCGCAACAATCGATCATCGAATTAATTAATAACTGTAATTATTTACAAAGTGAATCATCATGATACACCTAGATTTATGAATCAACTAAGTGAGTTCCTCTAATCACACAATTCTTCACCAAGAACCAAATAGTACATTTTGAGTTTATGAGTTACCTATCTCATTCACCGTCGATTTTCCTACTTCTCATCATCGAATTCACCTAAACACGTATAAAACCCATATAACAAGTTTAATATCTTTATTTAATTCATTAAATTGTTAACTTTACTATTATTTATATACGTATTTATTATTAACATAATTAAGTTTATATATTTATGGCTATTAACGTACTATTAAACGTAATATTAGCTTAGAGAGGAAGTAAAATACCCATACGTATTTTATAACTTTTCCGTACCATATTTTACTAACTATGCTTAAGTTGGAAGCAATTAGTAGTTAGTAGAACACAACAACAACCTTTAGGAGGGGTATGTATATAAACAAAAGATGGCATTTTTGTATTTTTACCAAATACCACACCATCAATTTCCACAAAACTAACTCTATCCAAACGTGGAATTTTCTTGGATTTCCACAAGTCAATTCCTTGGTTTGGTAAAACAAAGCAATTCAGGCAAATTCCCACATCTAAACGATCTCTAAATACAAACTCACCCAAATAATTTAGAATTTTAACGGTTTGTATCCTCCATACCAAATGAACCAATTTACATGTCGCTTAACTAAGGACGATCTCATTGTCCAATCCCATCATTCTAATGTTAATCCATAAAAGTAACACATATCCGCGTTTGTTAACACATGTTTCACATTGTCATTTATTCGTAAAAAAAAAACATTGTCATTACTGTGTCCGGTAACTTCGCTGCAACTGATTCGGTATTGCTCATCATATGGCCTCCAAACTGATAAACATATCGGGCCACTGGTTTTATGACAAAACTCAAAGTGAAGATAAATCATCGTGTGGTGAAATTTTGGGGCTTGTTGGTGTCCATTAATCTAATTGCAAGCATAATGATTGCTAAAATTAAGCTTTCACGCAACACTCTGAGAGTTGGGGGTGTGAACTTGGAGTAAAAGTTGATATTGGGTTTGGGAAGGGAAGTGGTGAGCGGAAGAAATTGTGTTTGGATTTGGTAGCAGGTAAAGTTAATGGTTCGGTTTCTTTTCGTAAAATGCTTTGAAATATTTTAGTTAGAGGTATAATATCATGGTTATGTGGGCTCAAATGAACCAAAAATGAGATTGGGGGATGGGAATTCCAACTTAGAAGGAGTGAATTAGATTTTGATAAACTCAAGTTCATGATTAACTTAAAGAATATTTAAATTTAGACTTTTTGGTATTGAGATGTTCATAGAGAGTTTAAAACTGATCCAAGGCCATGGATTGATATTGGTTAGTTGATTGTGATTTTGAGGAAGGTGTATAAAAAGTCATGGAAGTAGTTTGCAGCAAGTGAAGGCAGCTGTTGGGCCAACCATGGAGTCTCTTGGGCCGACAGGCCCATGACCTACAAAAGCCCAGCGAAACAATCGAGCCCGGCCCCAATAGGCCCAGGGCACACTAATAAAAGGTTCGAAGGCGGTCTTCCCGAAAGAACCGCCTGACACGTCCCCAACGGAACTCTGAGAAACCGCCCGACACTGGGCCTAACGTCTCTCTGACACCTCAGTACGGAGGCTGACAAAGGTACGATCCTGACAGCCTCCTGAGAACGGGTCCTTATGCGACCTTGGACGCCCGACAAGGCATTAATTATCCTCACTCCGACATCCTCTAGTATAAATACCCACTCATGGGACACATTTGGGGTAACTTCTATCTACTCCATTCTCTCTCTTATTCATTATATCCATTTCTCTCACTAACTTAGGCATCGGAGGAGGTCCCAGGGCTCCCCTGAGGACCTTTGTTGCAGGAATTCGAAGGTCGCTTCTCACCTCCCAAGACCGCACGAAGACTGTGAAGCCTCGCAAACCGCCCGGTACATTCCAGGCATAAACATTTTGGCGCCCACCTTGGGGCCTCACAACTTCGTCACCGGAAAAAATGGGAGACGACTTCGAAAGCTCCTCCCAAAGGAATGACCCAGAACAACGCCCTCCGGGGTCTATCACTGAGAGTCGAAGACGAGTCGGAGTTTGAAGAGATAGTCAAAGGTCATGACATGCAAATCGCGAACATGCAAGACAGCCTGTCACAAATCCTCTAACTACCGAAAACGAAGGAAGACCCTCCTGAGGGGCCGAGAGGAAGGACGCGAGAAGAGATGCAGATCTAGGCATCCTTGAAAAACATTTACGGTCGACTTACGGGAAACACAAGAGTCCCAATGTTCTTCAAAAACCCGCTCTCCGAGAAGCTGTTCAAGACCCCAGTACCGCCAAACTCCTCCTCCCTCGGACTACCGGCGTACAATGGGACCTCAGATCCCGCGGACCACCTTTGCGCGTTCATGTCAAAGGTGCAGCGCATCAACGCCCCGGACTCCGTCTTGTGCCGAGCGTTTCCCGTTACCTTCAGCGGTCATTTTCGGACCTCAGATTCCGCGGACCACCTTTACGCGTTCATGTCAAAGGTGCAGCACATCAACGCCCCGGACTCCATCTTGTGCCGAGCGTTTCCCGTTACCTTCAGCGGTCATTTTCGGACCTCAGATCCCGCGGACCACCTTTGCGCGTTCATGTCAAAGGTGCAGCACATCAACGCCCCGGACTCCGTCTTGTGCCGAGCGTTTCCCGTTACCTTCAGCGGTCATTTTCGGACGTGATATGCCTCCCTCCCGGAAGGGGTGATAGAAATTTTCGGAGGTACCCTTGACACTTCAAGGAGCGCCCGGAGAGCAAAACATCATAGGTGGGTTTCGAACCCACATCCTCTCCCCACAAAGGAGCTCACACAACCAGTACACTACGAGGAAACCTTTAGCTTTACAAACGCAGCGGTCAATCATCATTGCTTTACAAACATCTCACAACCCTGGGGCTCAAAGCCCGCCCCTACATTCAAAGTCGATGCACCTCAGACCGGAGGTGACCGCCCTCTAAGCAGCCTTACCAGGCTCACATCCATCCACGACCCGCCTTGCGAAGGTAGCCCACAGTGGAGTCCGATGCGCTACTCATTTAGTTGAGCAGACTTCGTTCTCAACGAAATAAAAAATAAGGAATTCCTTGGCCAAGATTCGAACCCGCAATAATTAGGATACAAGAACGCCAACTGGCCGGCGACAACATCTTCTCATGTCAATAGGGGCGGCCGCCTTTTAGCTATTTGTTCCAAGATCCAGCGCAGGAACCGAACACGGCCTCACTGCCGTCTCGTCTCCAACATGCAAGGAGCCCAAGGCCGGGACCGCCTCGCTCCACCTCCGAGCGGATGCAAGACCGGGACCGCCTCGCTCCACATCCGATTCCCCAAGGCGATCCTATCCCTCGTCGATGGGTCGCCTCCCTCATCAACGCGATCCGTCTCGCACGCGGACCCCTTCGTCCGAAAGTCCAATAAGCAAGCCCATCACGCCACTAGAAGACTGGAGGCATCTACTTACGAAAAGAAGAAGAGAAACCCGTGCACCATACTCAAACACCTAACCCAACTCTCATAGGCAGGGGCAATTACCAGTCTGCCACGAGACCGCCTTGAGGATCAGAAAGCGACCCGTCCTACTTAAACCGCTTCCCAGCTATCTTCTACCGCTTATTCTCAAGCTAAGTACTTCCTTCTACGATATATTCAAATACTATGCCATGCAGACCGCTCCCAATAGCACACAATGATGTTTCTCACTACGTCCCGTGCTATGACATATTTCACGCATGCTGTCCCTCCACGCAAAAGCCGGAAACCGCCTCCCAGTAGGCGCGCCATCAGTATAGCTAACACGATACCGCCTCCCAGCAGGAGTGACATCTTCACGCCTCGAACTTGTGCAAAAGGCTGCCTCCAAAGCCCATTCCATTCCGCGCGCCTTCCCAAAGCTGCTAAGCCCGCATTATGTCTCACGGCGCCCTACCTCTCAAATCCGTCACCTACAAAGCGTTCAGCTTTCAAGACCATCTGAGCCAAGACCTCCGTGCGGGCCCAATCCGCATCCAGTCCGATCACAAGACCCGTCTGCCAAGTCCAAGCTGCAACCTCGCGTCGAGCTCCAGCCTCAATCCCAGTGGGTAGTCCAAGCATATAATGGGCCGCATCCCGGTCCACAACCAACCATGGCCCACAACGAGCGAAGCTTGGCAACACGCCATACACGACCCATTAAGCTCTCAATTGTCGCATTGCAAAAATAAAGGAGGACCGCCTCCGCAAAGCCTCAAACCCTCAACACGCCAAGCACAAGATGATCATCACCACCATGCTACGTTTCCCCTCCGTGCGATATTATCATCGCAAGATGATCATCGACTAGAAGACTACAACCACGTACACACCCCTAGCCCTCCAACTGGGCCACCCGAACATCCACTCGGCCTAGGGCACCTCCGAGCCCACTCAACGTTATCACTGAAGACTTGGGCCGCCTCGCATCAAATCTCATGTGTGCGTCTGACCTAGCATCACCAACGCACCGCATCCAAGATTCCAATGCGGCCCATCACGCTCTGTACATTAGGCCCACCAAGGGTGTAAAGCATTCGTCCTCTACTCTTGCATTCCAAGTCCTCAACTCGAGTCCCGCATCACACGGGCCCGCCTCTGTCCGGCCCGCACTCCAAGTCCTCAACTCGAGTCCGCCAACCGTGCAAATCGTCCGGCCTGCCTTAAGACGCAAGCCCGCGCACACGCATCCGAAGACACCACCCGGCCCCCGTCTCCCACATGGCGGTGCGTCGACACAAGATAAGTCTGGTCGCGTGTATCATACTCATCTGCGTCATCACCCACGTCTTCCATGACCACATCAGACGTGGAACCGCATACTAATCAAATTTCATGCCTTCTAGGCTAAGCTCTCTGATTGTTCAAAGATCCCAAAGCGCTTCCCGCAAAGTCAAGAGATAAACGCCTCCCAGAAGGCTGAAAGACAGAATGCCTCTCGACAGACCAGGAAGAAGTGCATTCTCATAGGCTGAAAGGAAGAAACGCCTCCCGATAGGCTAAAAGAAGACAGGCCTCCCGATAGGCTGAAAAAAGAAGCGCCTCCCGGTAGGCTGAAAATAAGACTTGCCTTTAGTAAGCCTGTCCCACTAGGCACACCTCATACCAGGTGCAACCCAATATTTATGTCCAGAATCGCAACCTCCTCCGCGAACGTGGTCTCGCATACACTCACGGTCCGCCTAGCCAACGACGCCCACGTAGAGGCCCATTGGGCGGGTACAGCATAACCCCCTCCATCCCTATACCAGGATTCGGATGCGAGTCCTAACTCGATAAGATGAACGGTGCTCACCAGTATGCTACAGTGAGGTCTTGTACATATGATCTGTAGCACTCGGAATTTGACTCTTACTTTTCCTAAGACAAATCACAAAGGTAAATATTTTGTACAAAAATATGTCTCAAGTGCTATGCTTCAAGCCCCTGGGCACGGTCGAAAATTCGCCTCCGGGCAATGCTCCTTTCGGAGAATGGATTCCGCCTATGAGCGATGCTCCCTCCGGGAACGATTCACGCCTTCCGCCTTCGGGGCAAGGCCCAAAAACCGCCCCCGAGCGATGCTCCCTTTGAGCGATGATTTCGCCTATGAGCGACCCTCCCTCTAGGCACGATTAGTGCCTTCCACCTCCGGGCAAAGCCTGAAAATCGCCTCTTCCGCCTTCGGGGCAAGGCCCAAAAACCGCCCCCGAGCGATGCTCCCTTTGAGCGATGATTTCGCCTATGAGCGACCCTCCCTCTAGGCCCGATTCGTGCCTTCCACCTCCGGGCAAAGCCCGAAAATCGCCTCCCAGAGACGCGCCCTTCGGGGAATATTTCACCTAACAAACGACACTCTCATCGAGTATATTTCGCCTCCATGAGATGCCCATCTCATGGGGATGCATCTTCCACTAAGACAAAGCCCAATCTTGCTTTTCACAAGCATATCGTCATCATCAAAACACCTGTTGATAGGCTTACACACCTCCTAATAGGCTGGAGGAGAGACGCCTCCCGACAGGACCTAAGGAAGACGCCTTCCAACAGGCTCACAGACCTCCCAACAAGCTCAAAGAGGAGGCACCTCCTGAGAAGCTTGAAAGGATAACAGAATAATCCTTGCGCGCCAAACCACGCCAGGGACACCAAAGCATCAGTGATGTACCCTCAAACAAGCTTCTCCGGGGCGCTTAAGGGGAAAGGATGACTGAGCTCCTACACGTCCTATGTTCGCATCACACGACCTACAAGACGGCCACGGGAGACACCCCCTTCGCTCTGACATACGACACCAAAACGGTCGCCCCAGCCGAAGTAAACTTACCCTCCCTCCGTGCTCAAACACGAAAGATAAAACCGCGACAAGCGTAATGCAACCATGGAAGGCGTCCCAGTCTCCAAAAAACACGGAATGACAGGCGCCTGAGAAAGTACTACTCTGACACAGTCTGAAGTATCTCATGTCCGCCCAAGAAGCTGATGACTCACACGCTTCTTAGAAGCCAAAAGACTATGAGGATATCCCGCCTCGCGAAGGCGCTCCCATTGAGCACTCTCTTCACGAAAATGTCAAAGTCGACGAGCGACACTCCCGCCACGGGAAGGTTCCGCCTTCTAGTGCCAACAAGCCCACACGCCTCCGGGTAGGCTTGAAGAGAGACGCATTCTGACAGGCCTAAAGGAAAAATGCCTTCCGCCAGGCTCTCACGCCTCACGACAGGCTCAAAGGAGAAACACCTTTCGAAAGGTTTAAAAGAATAACGCGAAATGTGCCAAACGACCGTTCAAGCAAATGACACTCTCCACCACCCAATTCAACTGTCGATCGTTCGAAAATTTCCGCGCCAAGAAACCGCATAGCAGGAACGGCAGTTTCCGCGGCATACCTGCAGACGAACGGTCCAGATGAAGCTTCAAACAAGCTAACCCTCCAAAGGCTGAAAAAACGCCTGAGAGACGCCCAAGGGGCAAGCACAAACGAACTCTCGCACATCCGATGGACGCAGCATGCGGTGTATAAAACCGCTACGGGTGAAACTCCATTCGCCCTCCCTAGAACACAGCTAACGCCTAATATTCAGCCAACAACTCACGCTTAACATGCACACAAGCTCGTGCCCATCTCGCGGCCCAACAGCTTATCACATGCAGCTGGCCATGATATAGTCCCAGCACGCTTCCCTCTCATACAACAAGTTCGCAAGAACGTTTAAGCCCAAACACGTTGCCTTCATTCACATGTTTCATGTTTTCGGCACAACGTTACTAACGAGGCGTTCGTTTCCAACACGCTCAAAAAGGTCACTCCAACGACCAACCACCCTCAGAGACGTCCAAGAATCCCAGCGGTCCGACCCGCCCTATGCAAAATTCTTCCCATTAACACTAGCACAATCACGCTCGCGAAAAGATAGGCTACTAAACACTGAAGTCGCTAAGTACGCGAGCGAAACATCCAAAAGTCGGAGATAACCCGCGGCACCAAACGGTGGCGGTCCAACGCTTCAAGTGTGCAAAAGAGAACGTTACAAGTTCACAAGGCACGTCAATGCCAAATTCGAAGTAGCATACAACCCCCATCACCACGATTAAGGGGCAAAACGTGCACAAAATAGGGGACATTCAGCGGTCCTCGAGTAGCAAATGTCACAAAGCAAACTGAGAAACATACACAAGGCATCTTAAACTTGAGGAGATGCGCCACCCTCAGGGGCGGTCTCTTCATCTTCTTCTCCTTCGTCTTTTTCCGAGTTGACATCGGAATCGGTCCACGCACCAACGGCGTCCCAAATCTGATCCGTGTTCCAAACCGCGTCAGGCTGCTCGCGACGGAACCAGTGCCTGATGGCAGCCACCGCATTGCCCACCATGGACTTGTACTTCTCATTGTCAAGCAACACGAACTCATCTGACTTCAAGTAGGCGGGTCCCGCCTCAGCCCGGGCGGCGGCCAGCTCCGCCTCGCGGTTCTCTTCCCAAGTCGCCTTCTCAATCTTCAAGGCGGCCAGCTCTGTCCGCAGCGCCTCCTGTTCTTCCAGCAGGGTCTTCTCCAGCTCCGCAGACTTTAGGGCCTTCTCGCGGAAGCGGTCCCTCTCTTCACCGACAGCCTTGACCGCCCCCTTCTCGGCCAGCAACTCCTCCTCCTTCTTGGCCAGTCGCTCCTCAAACTCACGCTTTACCTGCGGTCTCAACTTACCCATCATAGTCTCCCGCCCTTCATCGGCGCTTTTCTTCAGTTTCGCTATCTCAACGGCATTGTCCTCCACAGTCCGGGACAGGCGGTCATTCAACAGAATGACCTGCGAGAACCCAATCTGAGCCTGTCAACGGCATACACATGATTAGCCAGCAAACAACAGATTGCGTGACGAAACATCCACAACGAATTACCACTTACCGAAAAGAAGAACCGCGAAGCGGTCTCTGCAAGTCTCCTGTGACTGTCCAAAGCTGAAGGGGTGTACTCGGAAGGCATAACGAGATGATCACTAATAGTGTGCAAAGCAAACTCAGCCGCCTCCCCATCCGTGGCCGCCTGAGTCGACACCTCTATAGAACTCTGTTCCTCCCCGCGCTTCACGCCCTTTCCCCGACCAGCCGCCTTCCGAGGCGGAGAACTTGCCTTCGCTCTTTGGCTAGCTTGACCGAGAGCGGTCTTCTCAGCCACCCTCTTGGAGCCTCTCCTCCCGGACACATCAGCTGGAGCCGCCATAGGCTGCACCGGCGGCGGTTGAGCAACAGAGACGCCAATATCTCCGACCGCCACGGACGAGCTTCCACCTCGGCCGACTCCGGTCTTCACCACTACCCTTCGCCTCTTCGGACGAACCGCATCCGCCAGAGCTCTCAAACCTGCCAAAGGAAAGCATAAGTAAACATACATGAGAAGAGGGACATATTCAAGCAGAAAAACGCAGCACTAACCATAGAATTTGCGAACGTGCTGGTATGCACTCTCGGGACCGCTAGGAAAGACTCGCAGCTGAAACCCTTCTACAAGGCGGTCTACGTGATCTCTCACTGACTGTGAAAACTGGGTCGAAACACACCAGTCGTCCTTCGATCCCACCACGTACCCCGTCAAAGGCGCAGTATCGCCATGATACCACTTCCATGAGGGACGTGCGAAGAAAAACTCCTTGTACCATGGAGAATCAAGCTTCGGCGACCCCGTCACAAACCCCACGGCGTCCTTACGCCGACCGATAGACCAACAGTTGGTCGAATCCCTAATGTTATAAATCAGTCGAAATGCATCAAAGGAAGGGGTCTCCCCAAGGCGTTTACACGCATACCGATACATGACCGACTGAAAAATAACAGAAGGGGACAAGCGCCCAAGAGTACACTGAAGGAGGTGCAAAGTCTTAGTAAGAATAGGGTCTAAGGGGAACCGCAATCCCAAGTTAACGTGCTCCACGTGAATAGGGATCCAACCCTCGGGGCATGACCCAGATCTACTTGTCTCCGTAGGAGCCGCATACTGCCAATCCGTAGGTAAACTCAATGCGTTCAAACGGTGAAGCACCTGACCCGGCCTCAAGGTCGCCTCGTGCGGAGGTCCATGAGAAAACACGCCGGTGGGAACCGCGGCCCCGTCCCACATTCCCTCGTGATGAAGAACGGCATACGTAGAATCCGCAATGGCCACCAAAGGCGATCCCTCGTCCTCAGAGTCAACTGCTTCCACAGACGACGAGGTACTCGCCAGCGCCTCCGAACACTCTTCACTACTACCAACCGCATCATCCACATTCAGCGTATCACTATCTAAGTCTAAACCCCCAAACTCACCCAGATTGTCCCCAACCGCGGACGAAGTGGCCACAACCCCAACTGGTACAGGTCGGATGTTAGCAAAAGAAAAATCTAAACTTAAAGCGTCCTCGATCAGACAATCGTCCAATTCAGAACCACCCCCAAAGTACAATTCAAGTCCAGACAAATCCCACACGCAATCAGAGGCGTGTCGGGCAGGGGCAGAACGAGCCATACCTTGCGCAGCGGTCGCGGAACCGCCAGAGGTGCCCACTGACTTCTTCCCGGTGGCAGGGGAAAGCGGCGGAGCAATGAAGATCGACGGCGGCTTCCCCATGCAGACCTCGGGGGCAGTGGGCGCATCGGACACAACCTCCGTGGCGGCAGCTAGAGGCGCGCCTACCCCGGCCGACGAAGCTAGGCCTCCGCTCGACATCTAGCGCCGACGAGGAAGAGGGAAAAGCCGACGTCCCGAGCCGGAATAAACCCAAAAGAAAAGCACACAAGTCAAAGGCAAACAAAGACGCGAGAAACAAAGGAGAAAGAAGCTCCGAAACTCACCTCGAAAGTACAAACACTCGGCCTTTTAAAGAGGGGCGACGACGGCGAAGCTCAGAGCTCCGCAGAAAGTTGCAGACGACCCAAGGAGGAAGACGACGGAGAGTTTTCCCCAAATGAAGAAACACAATGGCGGAAACAGTGCGCCTCTCTCCATTTAAAGCAAACTCTCAAGGGGCAAAAGTCTGACCTTGTCAGAGCGCGAAAATCGATGCCACCACGTGGGACAACCGAGTGCGGTTATAGACCGCCCATCATACAAACAAGTCGGTAAAGCCGCCCCTTAGGCGTTCGAACGCCACGCCTCCGCGGCCAGGGGCAAGCAGATAATCATAGGCCGAGCGACCCAAGACCGCTCCACGGCGACAAAAACAGTTAGCCGCGAAAACCTAACGATCATCACGACTAAGGGGCAAATGTTGGGCCAACCATGGAGTCTCTTGGGCCGACAGGCCCATGACCTACAAAAGCCCAGCGAAACAATCGAGCCCGGCCCCAATAGGCCCAGGGCACACTAATAAAAGGTTCGAAGGCGGTCTTCCCGAAAGAATCGCCTGACACGTCCCCAACGGAACTCTGAGAAACCGCCCGACACTGGGCCTAACGTCTCTCTGACACCTCAGTACGGAGGCTGACAAAGGTACGATCCTGACAGCCTCCTGAGAACGGGTCCTTATGCGACCTTGGACGCCCGACAAGGCATTAATTATCCTCACTCCGACATCCTCTAGTATAAATACCCACTCATGGGACACATTTGGGGTAACTTCTATCTACTCCATTCTCTCTCTTATTCATTATATCCATTTCTCTCACTAACTTAGGCATCGGAGGAGGTCCCAGGGCTCCCCTGAGGACCTTTGTTGCAGGAATTCGAAGGTCGCTTCTCACCTCCCAAGACCGCACGAAGACTGTGAAGCCTCGCAAACCGCCCGGTACATTCCAGGCATAAACAGCAGCGAAGAGGCAGTTGGTCAGGGTAGTGATTGAACCAAGGAAGGTATTGAAAGACATAGAAGCAAATCGGAGCAGTTGAAGAGAGAGAAGTGGTAGATGATCAAGATATTAATGAAAATGGAGAGGGTATTGAAGGGCATGGAAGTGAACTAGATCAGGTGAAGGCAGAGAAAGAGGAGAAGAGCATATTGATGGAATTGAAGATGAGTGTTGGTTTTACGAGCTTATTAAAATTGCCCCGAGGAAGATGAGTTGGCCAAATACAAGAAAGAGGATTGAGGAGTTGGAGATCAAGCTGACAAGAAACTCAATTGAAAGAAAAATTCAGGTTCATGGAGAGAAGGCCATCAAAGTAGCATAAATGGAGTTGCAGAAGGAGGATTAGAAATTGAATTTTGGTTTAAAACATATACGTCGAGAGATTAAAGATGGAGGGGATAAAAAGTTGGTTGTACAACGGAGAGTGAAAACTATTGGATCTTTATGTGTTATGGTTGTTGCAACTACCACAACCTATGTTTATGTTAAAACGAGGAATCATTGATTGATTTACTAAAGTTAAGGTCGATTCACTATTCAAATTATTGGAACCTGTAGATAAGGAGTGTCTAATTTTGTGTCTCATTACTTTGATCGAGTTTATTAGTATATTGGATGTAACTTTAATTTTGTCATTTGCTCTCAAGTTTTGATGGTCTCCTTTTAATTGAGTTGTTAGCATATTATTTACTTGAATCAACAACTCCTCACTTCTGTTTTATTTTATATAAATTCATTTCTTTTTTATTAGTGGCATGTTATTCATAGAGGAGAGCTTTGAACCATTTATGTGAGATTGTATGTTTTCATTTCAGTTTCAAACTATCTATGGATCGTGTGGGAATTTCAATGAGCTTTTATATTATATATTTCTGGACAATCTATTAACCAATATCCTTTAATGGACGCTCAATTATTATTATGAAAATGAGATTAATGATACATTTTTATATTCTTAAATGAGGAGGGTATTTCCCTGAATGTTCGACATATATATTCATTCTTTATGTAGCATCTCGATTGAATGTTTTTCAATAAATTTAAACGAATTAATAGACTTAAACATAACATAACATAAAAATATTAAAATATGAATATTCCGGCCAACTGGTCGATTTATAAGCTAGTCCAGTCAAGGAACAAAACAGCGTAGGCCGCTCAAGGCCTTCAAGGAGCAAGCAACCAAATGAACTGGAACTGACCTGACCTATTTGGGCTTTTGGTGTCTCCAATTCGATCAGCATCACAGTACAATTGTACAAAACAGATTGCAGAAACAGGGTCCCATTTAGATACTTTGATATCTTTCGGATTTCGACATCAATAAGAATAATAATAATTATTGGTATTATCCATTTCACTTCAGTGAAAGCTACGCATTATGTAAAATCCTCATAATAATAATGATATATATACCAATTAATTAATTAAACGGAATAATTTCACAACCAAGCTTCCGACAGGGCCGTCCCATGAAAATCGGAGGCCCTGTTCGACAATTTAAAATGTGGCCCCAAAACATTTTTTCATAAATTTTTTAAAAATAAAATTATTAAATAATAATAAAAATGACAACTTCAGAAAATGATTGGAAAATAATAATATTATCTACGCTTAGAAATTAACTTTTTCAAATTTTCGGGTTGACATAATTAGAATTGGGTGCATACAATTCATATTTAGGCGTTGGATATTTTTGAGAAGTTGAGAATTTTGAGAAAAGAGAAGAAGATTAAATACCTAACTGTTAGTTTTGATTCAACAAATAAGTCATAGCTCAGTGGTTGCGTCTTATTTTGATGAAAAGGATAGGACCGCGGTTTGATTCTCCTCCTGCACCTTTGTACTTTGGGTTTTTGTGTGTGTGGGCCTCGCCAGCCCAAGGAGTTCGAGTGTGGGCCTCGCCAGCCCAACGGGGCCTCCGAACTAAGGATTTATATGGGCCTCCAGACTTAATTGATTATGAGGCCCCAATAAAATTGAGGCCCTGTGCTGTGGGTCTGACCAGCACAGAGCCTGGGCCGGGCCTGGCTTCCGATGAAGACACAAAGATCTCATCAGTTTGACTCCCACCACCATTAACAATCATAAGATAACATTAAGATCATTTGGAGAATATGAGTTTAAATCTATAGATTGTTAACAATCTAAAGATTCTAACTCTTCGTCTTCGGATTGTTGAAAATAGATTTTAAAATGTTTATGATTTGGTAACTCTCATTGTTAACATTCAATGAAAATAAAAGTTTTAATTTTATATTAAGTAACATGTTTATCCTTAATAAAAAAATTAGAGTAGTTCAAAAAATATTAAAAACTTTGTTGATAAATATATTTAATATGATAAATAAATAAAAGAAGGAGAAAATTGATTATGGACCTCCGAACTAAGGATTTATATGGGCCTCCAGACTTAATTGATTATGAGGCCCCAATAAAATTGAGGCCCTGTGCTGTGGGTCTGACCAGCACAGGGCCTGGGCCGGGCCTGGCTTCCGATGAAGACACAAAGATCTCATCAGTTTGACTCCCACCACCATTAACAATCATAAGATAACATTAAGATCATTTGGAGAATATGAGTTTAAATCTATAGATTGTTAACAATCTAAAGATTCTAACTCTTCGTCTTCGGATTGTTGAAAATAGATTTTAAAATGTTTATGATTTGGTAACTCTCATTGTTAACATTCAATGAAAATAAAAGTTTTAATTCTATATTAAGTAACATGTTTATCCTTAATAAAAAAAAATTAGAGTAGTTCAAAAAATATTAAAAACTTTGTTGATAAATATATTTAATATGATAAATAAATAAAAGAAGGAGAAAAAAATCTCACGAATCAATATATAGAATTTCTATGATTATGAGAAATTTGATATACGTAGATTTAAAGTCTATAAAACTAAAATCCACAATTCAAAAAGCAACAAAAAAAAAACATAAATTTCTATAAAATTTACGGATTCAATAAATCCACACTTTATATCCCATTCTCCAAACCACATTAAGTCAATAAGAATAATTAAGTAGTAGAGCAAAAGGGAATGAGACAAAAACAAAGGTAGATTTTATATATACAATTTTCAACTAAAATCCCAACTTTCTCCCCACAGTCAGTCAGCACATCCACATCTGTCCACAATATTCAGAGCCCAAAAAACCAAAAGTCTTCCCTCCAGCTCACCCAGCCCGTACATATTTCTTTATATATAATATTCTTATTATATATAATATATATCTACACACTATAAACTCTTCTTCTGCTAGTAACGCTATTGAGACAGAGAAGAGTAAACAAAAGGGGGAAGTAGATGAACATCCCAGAAGGGAAGAGGGGTAAATCTGGTTAGCATTGAGATGAGACCTTCAAACTCAACATCTCAAAATGATGGTATCTTTGTGGTTCATCATTTGCATACCGTCTTCAATCGCTTTGCTGCTTGAACGAATCCGGCGATCACTTGCAACTCATCCATTTGCTTCACCACCAAAACCAAGACAAAACACAACCCGCTGTTCCATTCAGATTCTTTGCGAGTTTTGATATAGAGAGATTAATGTAAATGCAGTAAGGTGTGGTGAACACTGTGATCTGTACCTGTGACATGAAGTGCCTTTGAACGACCTCGATTAGCTGCTCCTTGGACGGATTAGGGAAAGCATCCATCTGATTACACACCAAAAACAACACAACCTAATCAATCAACAAGGGTGTTCAAAGTACCATGGCAATCCAAATTGGTACCAATGACACTACGATTCAGTTAATCTGTTGATACGAATTACAGGATGTAAAACAGCTAAGGGTTTACCAGATTGAAGTGTCGCCAATATCTCCACAATGCGGCCATCTCCAGCTTGCTAAGGTCAACCTTCTGCAACCAAAGTCGAAGAATGTTAAGAAACACAGCTCAATAACACAAGAAGCCAACCAAAGAAGAGTAACAGAAGTAGTTTGACGCGTTACTAACCGCAGCAGCGGACCCATGAGGAGTAGAAACAGAACTCTTGGACTGTGAGTCACAAGATACAGATCTGCTGAAGGACTTGTGGGAAGATCCTGATGACTTGTGCGTCCTATTATGGCGCGATCTCTGGGACTTGTGGGTATCATCAGATGCTAGAACATCGAACCAAACAAAAGAATAGAGTGGAAACGAATCAAAGGTTGGCACAAATCATGGGTCCACTTGAAACAAAAGGGTAAAGAGATGGTGATAACAAGACAATTAAGCTTTTGGCTAAAGTGGAAGTTTAAAGGTGGAGACAGAATGGATCCTATGCACCAAACTCTTTTCTTTTTCTTCACAATATTTTCCACTAACAACGACAAAAGCAGAGAGAGCTCAACATCACAGAGTTAAACGCTCAACCACTGAATTAGAATAGGGTCTCAATTACAGCAAAAAACCATACAAAGCAGAGCTGTTCATTAACTGGAGAAAAGTGATGAACTAATGTTGAACAAAACTTAACCAAAATGATAAATTGTGTGTACCAATTAAGGAAACAAACATTCTGTTAATGGAAAAACTTACTCATCTCTGAAACATTCCACTGCACGGTCTCGAATTCGAGATCTTCGTCATCTTCATTACCAGTTGGATGCTCCAGCACACTAAGAGCATTCCTCTGCAGCTTCACTTCTATGCCATTAGTCAGAACCTGGTGAAAATTTTCACAGAAAAAACCCTTCTCGGATGAATCAAAATTCCAAATTAGTTCAAATTCCAGCTCAAAGAAGGCACAAAGTCAGCTGCAGTAGTTTGCTTGGTTGTACAACATCACACCGAGATATTATGAACCTGCCTAAAACGGATAAAAAGATAGTTTTTTTTTTTTTTATGAAGCCGCAGGACAAACATGTTTCCCTCTCCCATGTGCAGAGCTCTGAGAAGAGTTTTTTTTATTTATTACAAATGTAAAAAGGGGGGCTTTTTCCAAAATAAACGAGACGCCATGAGCGAGACCAAGCTGAGGATAATGATACTTTCCTCATGCAAGGTCAAAACTGGACTAAACGCTAATGGAACCCAATTAAAAAGATAATTTCATCACCCAACTTCCACCATGCAACCCACCAACAAAACCCAACAACCAAAAAGCAATCTAACAATAGAAGATCAATCAAAATGTCATCTGTTAATCCCACAGTAATGAACCACCAGATCCACTTGTGAAGATTGCAGATTGAAATCAGGACTGATCGCTCAAAACCCAGAATTGAAACCTAACTTTTTGTGCACAACAGAGATTAATTCATGCAAAATTTAGGAATGAAACCAATTAGACCCAATCCATATTCCCCCAATAAAGGAAATCAGAAATGTTCTAGGGAGGACAGTTATCTTATCTAAACCTATAATTTATTCATTTAATCAATAACCCCCCAATACATTAATGCAGAAAAGAAAGCCCCAATGATTAACCATCAGATTGAAACGAAATTTATCATCACACTAATCCACAACCCCACAAAAATTTTGACCCGCATTGTCCAACCAACACTCTCATCAACCCACACTCAATGCAATTCAATCCAATCCAATAACTTCCAAACCCAAAAGCAAAAAGAATTCACAACCCACACCCAATTCAAGCCAAACCCACAAAACCCATTTGCCAGAAAGCTCGAAAGAGAGAGACTGACCAGCCAATGCCAACCGCCGAGGCCAACAGCCTTCTTGACAACGCCTTCCAGCCCCACAAGCACCGATTTGGTCCGGTTATTCCCGGTCACCACCACTTTAGTGTGGCGCGGCAGCACGGAGAGCTCCTCCTCGCTGCTGTCCCCGCAGCTCTGAAACTGCGAGAACCCTCCTCCTCCTCCTCTGTAGCCGCCGTTCACCGAACTCTCCATTGCCTCCAGCATTTTTTAACCACCCCTGTTTTTCTATTCACACTCTGTATTCCTCTTTTCTCACTAAAAATAAAGTAACTCCCCAATTTCACAACATCAGGACCCGAAACCACAACCGGAATGGAGATCGCGCATTGCCGATTGCGGTTCCGTCGGTTGGGGAGATCGGAAGAGGGAAGAATTCGAGTGATCAGTGGTGGTTTCTTTGCCGGGAGAAAACCCCACAAAGCACCCCAAAAAAAATGATGAAGAGTGCTCTGCTTTGCTGCTTCTCTTTTTTTCTTCTTCTATGAGAGAGAGAAATGGTGAGAGTGACTGGTTTTTCCTTAATGGCAGTGTAGGCTATGGATCCCGACGACTGCCAACGCACCAATTGGATAACGCCACGTCATCGGAGAGAGAGAGGCAAGTATTCGTGGAGGTTAAAGTAGGCAAAAGAAAGAAACCACCAGCGGTTTTTTTTTCTTACTCCAAAGCTCCTTTTTTACAACGGAAATTAATTAATTAATTAAGCTGCTCTGTTTGACAATTGACCATGGTCCATGGTCGAGAAGAAGAAACGGTGTTCCCAGGTGAAGACAAGCAAATTACATATCTATCCTTTCTGGATTAGGGCTTCATGATTGGCGCAAATTACTTATCCCAAACCCATTGTCGTAATTTCGCATTACGGGTGGTAAACGAAACGCTGTAACGGAAGTCGGCGAGTGGGGCCCGGCAACGCTTGATGGCCGGAAGCGGGAAACGGCGTTGTCTCTGTCCTCCGGGGAAAAATCAATCCAGAAACTTATTAATTAAGGAGAATATAAGAAAAAAATATAAACTAGTGAAATAAATAATAGAAAAGGCAGTTGCATCCTTTTCTTTTCCTACCAGTTTTTCCCGCCATTGCTGGGGGAATTTCCCGCGGACAGAAGTTCTTTTTTCCCATCCGTCGAATGCCCTCTGCATCCTCCAGCCGTTGGATCGGGATAGTGGGGGACCAGGGTAAGTTCGAGTGCGGCTGCGGCGCAGGGTATAATCATTTTCAGGACATTATTTTATTATTATTGTTGGAAGCAAACATTAAAGAGGACAGATATGGAGGGGGAGAGAGAGAGAGGATAATGAATAATGGAGAAGAATGAAGGCGTTATATATAATAATAATAATAAAAAAAGGCATGTGGATGTCAGTGTCGGACGGGACAATATAATTGTGATATGTTTATTATGCAGTGTACAATTAATTAATTAATCAAATTGATCTTCTTTTTTTGGTTAAGTTTTCCGATGAATTACTATTACTCATAGTTAGCTACTTAGCCTGCTAATCTTTGTAGAGTTAAATTATTTGATTAAGAAACAGCTAGAGAGATCACTAAAAAAAACTAGAGAGAGAGGGTACGGTCGAGGAATCGGGTAGCAGCAGGGTAAGAAGGTCCGCGTGATAAGATAAAGGAAGACAAGACTACCAGTGGGCCGGGCTGGGCTCCATCCTTTAACTACCTTTTTGTTTGTTTCCCTCCCTCCGTCTTCTATTCTTGATTTCTTTCTATTGCCAAGTCAAGGAGAAATATATAGATTATAGGGTAGTTATTATAAACGGTCACAAACCTATTTACTTTGTACAAAACAGTTACAATCCTTTAATTTTGTACGTTTTGATAACAAAGGTTTGAGCGAATAACAAAATAGTAAATCCGTCCAATTTCGTCCAAAACTCCGTCCCCAATCACCCCGTCAGCATGACAAATCAGTGTAAATAATAATAAAAAAATGGCTAATCAACCCACTTAACCCGGCAATCCAAACGGCCAGATTAAACCCTTACCCATCGGGAGCCGAATTGGACTATTACCCCAATTCGATGATACATCTCTCCCCCCTAGGGTTTCTCCTTCTCCTCATCTTCCGATTATTTGTTCATAATCAATTAGTGTACATCGCTAGATTGTAGAGAGCCTTTTTTGGTACGAACACGGCCAGTGTATATCGGCGTATGAATCTGTAGGAAGGGTTTCATTTTCTCTTCAATGGCGCGGCACTGGTGAAACCACAGCCGAAGTCGCTCCACAACTTCCCTGTCTCGTTGAAATGGGGCAAAATCGCCACGCTCGCCGCCGGAGGAAGCAACAACTCCGGGTGTCATCCTACTCCGTCGCCGCTACCGAACGAGTAAGAGACGGATTCCGATCCTGATGCTTTCTAAAGACAGCATCGTCGGCTACCTCTTCCTCCTGATGGTGCTGTTGTATTATAAAATGTATTGATATTTGCTCTATTCTGATCTAGATCACGATTTACCAGATCGATACAACCAACTTTTCAGTTCGTGTTAGCATTTGAATGATTGTGGAGACATTCGGCCGGTGAGATAATACTTAATAGAGGTTGCGCAGTATTATTAAATTTACAGGTTATTCATAGGGTTATATAGTTGCTGAAGTTGATTGCTTTCGCAGCAGTTTGGTTGCGAGGGATTCAGGGAACTTTCTATAGCCACAAGTTAACTTATAAATTGGCTTTCAGCCACATAGTCATTTTTTGTTAAAATTTTGAGTTTAGGTTTTCAACTTTGCAAATCGCGTGAGCTCGTACTCAGTTTTCGGTGGACTATATCATCCTACTATCGTGTCAATAAAGGGAGTTATATCATTATTAAGTATTAACAATATATAACCCTTTCGAATAATGGAAAAAAATAGGTATTAAAATATGTCTTTTCTTCTACTTCCAAGCTGTCATTACATAATAATTGTAATATGACATTTTGATTTCCCTGTCCAGAAATATGATCTGGAAGTTATGGCGTAGCCCGGCCCACCCACTCCAACTCCAACCGCATACAAGACTAATTTCTAGTTTGATACCGTTTTGTTGCTGTTATGGTTGTATAGAGCCGCAACAAGAGAGCCATATATGTACGACCATAGCAATATGAAAATATAAAAGAGAAATGTATTTAGTTAGTAATTCTAAACTATTATGAGAGCTTACGACGAGAAATTGAAACGCATTCAATTACTTATTTAATTAGACCTTGTTTAGTATCAATTTTGAGACCGATGCAGTCAAAGTCTAGCTCCTAGCTAGAAGCGAAATGATGATCAGTAAAAGCGAAATTTTTTACGCATCATGTAAATTTGATAGAAATCTTCTAACTATAACTTGTATTTTGTAAAATATAAACAAATAAGTGAAGTAGCTCATATTTAAAAGATCACTCTCACGCACATAAACTACATGATTAGGCTCTTAAAAAGACACCACCTTCGCGATGCATTCGGGAGAAATGAGAAGTACAAACCATTGCCAAATGATAAACTTAGAAGAGTTGTCATCAAACTTCACTAATAAGTGAAAGTGTCGGCAAGTGGGAGGTTGAAAGAGAAGAACATTGATGGAAGCATACTCAGAGAGGTGTGGAGGGAATCATGAAGATGCAGAGGGTTGTCGCATCCAGTGACGATGACCAAGGTGTTTTAGCAAGGGAGCCACCTAAGAGGAATCGAGACGCAACATTGTGGCGAACGAAGGGAGAGGACGCTCGCAATTGGACCATGGATGTTGTATGTGATGATTTAGAGGCAGTGAGATAAAGAGAATCGAGGAGAAGCGACGAAGAATTAGGTATGAGAGATTCGTATAAAGGAAGGTTGAAAGGATAACCCAACTTTAAAAAAAATACAACTGCATCATTTCCCCCCCTTTTTGGCGAGCAAAATTGACCCAAACCTGACCTAAAGTATAAAAATGGTTTAAAAGCTAAATTCTATAAGACTTTTACTAGCATTGAACTCTTTCACCGAGACTTTTGTTAGGCTTTTGGTGCAAATTGATTTTGCAATAAAAGCTACAATATTTAGGACTAAAGCGTAAAAGCTTAACCTTTTATGCTTTAAAGTTTAAATATAATTTTTTTCACTGCATTGGTTGAGACTAGGGTTGTTAATGAGCCGAGCCGAGCCGAACTTTGCAAAGCTCGGACTCGTTTATGAAAATGAAAGCTCGAGCTCGGTTCACCAAATAAGCTTAACGAGCCCAATATCGAGTTGAACACATAAATGTTTATTATAGCTCAAGATTGAGTTAGAACTGAGCACAAAATTACATTCAAACCTGCAGCAAAGTCTAGCAAAACAAAACACAATATTTATCCCAATATCAATACATAAAATCTATGAATTCCAATCCTTTCTAATGCCAAGTCGTTAAAGGAGCTTGTTCGCGAGCTTTCGAGCTGAACATGGTATGGCTCGAGTTCATATCGTTTAGTTTAACGAACTTGTTTGCGAGCCGGCTCGATTAAAACGAATCGAGTCTCGAACGAGTTTTCTCGAGTCGGACGCAGAGCCATTCATAAGCGACTTGGTTCATTAACATCCATAATTGAGACTAGACTAAAGTAGGAAAATGATGGACATGACAAGCTATAAGAGAATTGATGGAGAAAAAGATACGCAAATAATATTGTCAATAAGCTCTAGATGATCCGTTATTGCGAACATGGAGAGGAAAAATATGGAGATCGTGAATCTAATGAAATTGGATCATAGACTGGTGAAGGAAAAAAAAATAGTAAGTGAGCAGAGAGAAAACAAGATGGATTATTCATTATATGCAAATGTATCTCCTAAGATTCAAGATTGCAACCTGTTTTGACCAAAGCCTATAACAAAGGGTCAAATCCACGGGCATAATATTCGGTAAAGAGTCACAATCTAGCTACTCCATTCTTCTTCTTCGATCTTCTACTTCTGTTTCGGTTTTTGTGCGTTAGAGAAGGAAGAAATTTGTGGCATTTTGTGGAAGCTACGAGGCGTAGACAGGTTACTAAGGATAAATTGGGTATGAAAAATAAATTGTATTATTTAATTTTTTTAATAAATTACATTTTAGGTAGTTATAAGAATCTATTAATTACAATTCTCTCTCTTTCTCTCAATTTCATAATCTCCAACCAGATCCCCTTTCCTTATTTTTCTCAATCTTTCTGCAAAAGAAAAAAAAAACACGAAATCGCTACCAATCCATTAGACAACCACTACCACTTTGAAAAATATAAATACCATTGCAGAAATAAATCTATACCATTACACGAGAACTACTAATATAAACAATCTACCAATATAAATATATACATTTCGCAAAAAAAATCAATACCATTGCAGATTTGATCAATACCAATACATGCAAATTAATACCATTACATGATAATCAATACCAATGCGACAAAAACAATATGATAGACCATTGATTGCACATGTTTTTTACTCCTATTTGAGCCGTTTGAGATGTCGATTCCCGCGTTTTAGGCCGATTTCACGCTAGGTTGTTCTTGTTTGTGATATTTCAAGTCCTAGCACGTGAATGAAGGCTTGGGAAAGAGTTCGGGGTCGATTGGACGAAGATTGGACGTTTTGGCGAGAATCTGAGGAAGCCACACGGGCACGCCTAAAATCCCACACGGCCGTGTGACGTGGCCGTGTGGCACCATTTTACATGGACAAGCCACACTGGCCGTGTAGGGGACCCGTTGTGGCCGTGTGAAGGCTCGGTAAATCCCACACGGGCAGCCTGGGAATTCACACGACCGTGTGGCCCTGGCCGTGCAGCATGCCTGGAAGCCCACTAATCGAAACGCCGCGTTTGAACACTCACACAGGCAGCTAGGAAAGTCACACGGCCGTGTGGCCTGGCCGTGTGATCGGGAATTTCTGGTTTTAACCCAATTTCCAGCCAAATGAGAAGGGTTCCGAGTTTTAGAGAGAAAAAGTGCGACCTAGAGAGAAAGTGACGAACCTGATTCTGCAAGTGTCCTAGATCGATCTCCATCACCATTGGAGCCCGGCTTGAGCTTGGAGAAGATCCGATTGAGTGCCAGAAGCAGATTATCATCCTTCACAGTATGGTTTCCGCATCTGAGCTAGATTTCCCATCTCTCTCTATGGAGTAACTTTCCTATTCACCTGGGTATGAAGAACCCTAGATTTGTATGTTAGGTCTGATTGTATGAACCCAAGTACATATTCTATGATTTGATTATATTCAATTGAGGTTTGAACTGTTGAATGGCATGAATCCTGATCAAATTCCTGTTATTTATGCTTTGACCTAGAATGAGAATATCTTCCTAGGTTGATAGAGCATCTTTGATTGAAGGTATTGAATTGACGACTTTAGTCGAGGAGTCAATTCACTATTCTGTACCGGATTTATTTCGGTAGTGGAGGTTAGTCGCCCGCTGGGGACTCAGATTGAGAGGGTTTGGAGACCTTTAGTCGAGACTTCAGACTGTTTAAGAACCTCACGCAGTATAACTATCATTGAAATTGAACTTGGTAAATTACAATCCGGCTTAACTGCAGTCTAGGGGGAACCATTTCCGGGTGACCTCTCTCGACTTGAAAACAACCTTTTTACCTGCTTTGCTTGTTTGCTTGTTTGCTTGTTTGGACCTTCACTAAAGTTTCACCGCTAAATGATAAGAACTCACGGAGTAGTCACCACACTTAGGACCCGGGTTGACATTAAAACCCAAACCCGCTATACTACGCTTTAGGAGGTGGTTACACTTGGCCATTTTCTAGAGTGACGGTAGGAGCGAGTCACAATACCAATGCGAAAAAACACTACCACTACGAAAAAATCACGACCATTGCAAAAAAATCAGATATAGGATTTTTATTCATCCCACCTTTTCCAGCCGCCTGTGTGAGAGAGAGATTGCGAGGGGAGTGAGTGAAACCTAGCTGACCCCTTAGTGGATTTCATGAGGGAGAGGTGGCGCTCCATCTTAGACATAGTGGATTTCATGGAGGGAGAGGTGCGCCCTGCATCTTAGACATGGTGCCATGTAAAGGGAGTGGAAGCGAGTGAGAACTATTGTCCACGGCGACCTCATCCATCTTGATGTAGTCCCGGCAAATCTTTGAAGTTGCACTCGTAGGGCAGGATGTCGACGCCACGCTCGTTGCTCATGACCTTGGTTTCTCGTCATCGTCGTCGACTGAGGAGGTAGGGAGGAGGGATGGCGGGATGGCGGGGAAGGGGATGGTGGTGGTAGGCAAAGGGGGTTGTGGGGTGGGTCAAAGGGAGGAGAGATGGCGGCTATGAAGATGGTTGTAGTAGGATTTAGGTATAACTAGTCTTCATTACCCGCGCTCCGCGCTGGGATTTGAGGCCTACCGAAGATATATAATTGGATCATTTTGTGTTTCAAGAGATATATATCATGATATGACTGATTTAATGTTGGTTTAGCGCTGATGGTTTACATTATCAGTTTAAAATCTCAAGGAAGCCACGAAGAAGTGGATTTTCACAATGGTATACAGTTGTTGGATTGTGCTGCAATAAAATGAGCAGCATCAGGTTCTATCGTATGTATGATCAAATGAAGAAAAGACCAAATCATAACTTGTAAGATATCAGTCCTCTGAGAAATTTTAAAATCATTTAGACTATTTACAAATTGTGGTTTAATATGTAAAGCAGAAATATAGTAGAGACAAAATCCATATACAATTGTTAACATCAAATAATACTAAATTTTTTATTGAAGAATTTCTGTTACAAAACCAAATCCAGACAAATATGGAAAATCTCGTGGGGATCTAACCCACTGGTACATATTGTGCAACTAATTTGACCATTTAATAACCAAAACTACCTCCGGACACCTGCATATAAGATAACAGAAAGGAACAGAACTTCAATTGCTGCTCATTAGTATTCTCAGAGAAGAAAAGGTAAGGATTGTCACAAACTAAATGAGATGACACTAATATGTTCAAACACTCAAGTAACCACTGATTTGTAACTCTTTTGGATGGCCATACATTCAGAACACAGGTAATATCATAGTGGATCAGTGGAACTATTCCAATCACAAAATGAAGTTCCCTAACCATCCATGACCACAACCTAGCAAATTTATTTGTAAAGAAAATAAGACCAGCAACTTTAAAAGGGAAAAACAACATGGACAGTAAAGCTAATAAAGAAAAATCCCTCACCCTCAATCCGTAGCTTACCATTTAAACATAAGAACGCATAATCTACAAATAGAATGAGAAGAAATAGAGCAGTTAGTAATCACACCATTATCAGGAAATCCAATGACAAAAGCTTCGGAGGAATAGTGACAAATCACATGAGACCATCAAAGCAGCTTAGAAAATGATTCCGAGAAGGTTCACATCACCACCACCATCATACGTACACACAACCAAACAAATATCAGATAACAAAAAGAAAGTAAGAAATCGAAATCGGAACCAATTCGGAAAAGAAATCATCGGAGTATATACATGACTGTTGGAAGGCAAAAACACAGGGTAAAAGTCAGAAAAAGGCAACGTACCAAATGGTGTGCCAGAACTTTGGCGTCTGGAAAACTGGTGGTGATGTTGTAGGATTAGGAAAGATCAAACCAAACCCAAACATTTGCTTCCAACAAAGGCTACTGCAATAATTCAGCAGATAGGATATATAAGATTCATATATGAGAATCGAAGATGCTCAAGAAAAAGCGACCACTACAAACCTCACCATTAAATATCTTCCTGGGTCTCCTCCCAATTTTTTGACTTCTACCATCACCATCGCAGCTTCAACAAACGCCGGAAATCAATTAGTCTTCAACGTTTGCATCGGCGTCAAAGAAAGAGTCCCCACCGACTTGATCTCAGCGAGGAGAGGAGAGGAGAGGAGAGGAGAGGAGAGGAAGAGACCAAACCCATGATAGATAGAGCAACCACCTGAAGAATAAAATTTTCCCTTGAAACATGCAGATCCATCGACCAATGTGCGCCTTCCTCTTGTAGATAATGCAGCGGTAGCAAAAAATGGGTTCCCCATCTTGTCAATCTCCTGTAGGAGTTCGATTTTAACAGCCCATCTCACAACGCTTCAAACCGAATGCCATAGGCTGGGAAAAGCTTAATGAACCATAGCATTTTTTAATCTACTAACACCCCTAGATGTCGTCGTTGAATCGCCCGCCCGGATCTCCTCTAAAAGAACCCGACAGGTCTAGAAGATGAACAAAATGCAAAAAGAGTGAAGATGATAAATCAGGGAGAGGATAAATCACCTGAAATCAAAGACAGAACCGGCTTGCCTGGATCTTACCCGGATCCTTACCGGAACTCTCAAAACCGCCTCTTTATCGCTTTCAAATCCGTCCATCTCCTAAGAAGAGAGACCAGAAAAAACAACATAGATAGGAGATGGAAAGAAAGAGAGAGCGAGAAGTAGATAAGATAGAGGAGTGAAAAGAGTTCTGAATTCTTATCTTTAATTTACACTGCACTCCCTCCCTTATCCTGATTTGGCCCACTTTCTCTCTTGGCAACCGGGCTGAATTAGGTGGAATATGTGGTAGAAAAAGGGGCACATCAACCAACGGCGGGCTTCCCAACTTTGCCAACCCCAAGGTGAGAGAATTCGCCGAGTGATCAACGCGTGAGAGGGGACGTAAAGTAACCGTAACCAAAAAGGAAACTATGATAAAAACGCAACTGACCCACCTAGTTTCATTCGTTTCCAATGAGCCCTCACCAAATGGCCGCCCACACCAAGATCCCTTCCCAGTCGAAACAGTAATTATGAGTCACTAAGCACAGTAAAAGGTCTCTTGGGCTACAGGGAATGGGGATGTTGGGGGTTTTCTTTTTTCAATATAGAGAGTGATCAGGTGTGTTGCTTTTTCATTTCCAAAATTACCCTTAATCTAATATGTATCGTCAATTTAAAAATAGGATAAAATAAAGATAATAAAGAGTGTAGATTTTGGTAGCCACCATGATTACTCAAAATTGAGTAACCACGCTAACCTATTCCAGGAGGTGGGTGGTAGTGTTAGTTGGGGTTTGTAATGTAGCTTGGTGTGGTGCATTAACAGTAATTGGTGTCATTCAAAACACGCCATTATTAATGCAATTGCTGACTCTTGCTGTGTTATTTATGTTCCATGGACCTTCTGGTTGTGGGTAATAAGCTCTGTGTGATACTCCAAAGATTGTGCTTTTAAATCTCAGCTGGATAGAGTGGCACGGTAAAAACTTTGATAAGGCAATAGGTAGAGTTAGATGATAGTTGTCACCATGAGAAATTTGTTAGGGATTAGACTTTAATTGATCTCTCTAGGCAGGGCTTCGCGTAGTGTACCATAATGACGAGTAAAATAAGGAGATTTTTTATGGTGCTTTAAATGCAAATTAATTAACTCATAAGTTGGCACATTTACAGAGAGGGGAATAAGAGTACTGACTTTCTTGCTTCTAGAGGTCACTAGATGGAACTTGGTTTCCACTTTGTACCTGTTACTGATCCTGTTTTACGGCTTTATCTCCTGTATGACATTGAAGGGATTTCCGAATTCCGGATGGTTTTGAATGAAGGTTAGAATGCTTCGCATCCATTTATAATAATAATAATAATAATAATAATAATAATAATAAGTTAACTTAAACTGTTACATTTAAAACTGATGGTGATTTAGTTTTCCGTAACGATCGAGAAGATGGTCTATCGAGATACAATATAAAACTACTTCCACCAAGATTAAAGATTTGGATCGATAATGATGTTTGGGGCTCTGATTCAGATTCCTTCTTTAGATCTCTTCGGGTATGGAAGAAACTTGTGGAGAGGCAGGGGGTTTCTTTCGTAATCTACACTCCGACATCCAAATTAGTATGGTATATGGTTGATATATATGAACGTAATTATAGAGAGATAAAGGTTAGAGAGAGAATCATGTGCTCAAGGCCTCAAACCTAGGTTGGAAGCTTAAGAATGAGGCTTGGGTAATTATAGAGAGATAAAGGTTAGAGAGAGAATCATGTGCTCCAAGCCTCAAACCTATGTTGGAAGCTTAAGAATGGGGCTTGGGGTAATTATAGAGAGATAAAGGTTAGAGAGAGAATCATGTGATCAACTGCTCAAGGCCTCAAACCTAGGTTGGAAGCTTAAGAATGGGGCTTGGGATATAGCCAAAATGCTTTACACTAGGCTCGAACACATAGATAACATGACTTTGTAGTAGGATATGCTCAAGTTAGTGTTGACATTTTTGGTCGCCTTCACGGGAAGGCCTTGCATCTGTTCGCTGCTTCAAGAAGAAGAATGGGCCTCCAGATCCAATTCGTCGGAGACTAGGGATGCAAGGATCCATTGTTAGGCCCATGTAAGAATCAAGTGAAATGAGACCCAATCACCAACTTCAGCACTCAGCAGGCTTGAATACCCCCTACAACCTCGAAAATCAATATATCACGTTAGTAAATATATGCTACAATTTCGTACTTATTTTAGTCGAAAAACTTCTAAAATAGGCAAGAAAAATGTTACAATATATACATTTTCAGTGAACCATTTGGCAAACAAATAATAGAATTCATAGAATCTGCCGATAGCTTGTAGCGAGAAGTACAAGGTTGAATTCGACAAGAAAAGAGAAAAGAAGCCACCAGGCTTACACTAGTTTCAACGAGCACAAATAGTTTTGATATGGTTAGAACTTCAAAAGTCGTGATTTGAGGAATGCCAATGGGGATGAATCAGTATGATTAATATAGCTCTCTAGTTTGAATTGTTTTTCCTGTTCTGTACTTGAACGCCTTGTATTAGCGGTGCACTCCTTGTGCTATCGTCTTTTTATCTTCGTTTACGCTGTTATTTAAGTTTCAATAAAAATATCATCATTATAAAAAAATATATAGTCTCTTCTCGGTCAAAATTTACACATACTTGAAAAAGATAAATTCTTAGATACCCTGTCAAGTGTCAAACATTCCATATTGAGAAAACCATACGTCCCAGTTCCCCAACTGAACCCAACATGTATATGGGAAAATGGAGTATGTACTATGAATCTATGATACAAAGGAGTTTAATAGTGTTACACAACAATGTCAACAAGAAATTTGCCAAGGATGTATCCATCTCTACAGCATCAAAGAACAACAAGGATCACCAAAAGGGATTCACAATCATATACCCTTTCTTCATTGTATCTGCCTTCCTATACTGTCAAGGATCGATCAATCGAAAGATCCTTCCTCTCGTCCCTATTTCTATCTATACATTATACAGTTTTATCTCACAGATCAAAAGATATTCTTCTGTCAAAATATACTAAACACTGCAAATATCAGAACATGAAGTTGAATGGCATGAAGCAGAAATACTTGTTCTTACGCTTCTTCTTCGTTCTCCCCTTGGAAGAAGAAGCCTTCTTCTCCCCACCATCTCCTCCAGATGAGGACTTTCCTCCATGAGAAGAATCCGATGATGAACCCTTGTCCTTGTCAGCCAATTTGTGCTTTCTAGATGGTCGCTGCTTAACCTCATCGTTCGACCCAGATGGACCTGCAACCCGAGCGGATTGCTGCTGCTGACATGTTGGCTTGCTTTCACGAATGCTGACCGGTGATCCTATTGGGAGAAAAGTATGGAGGATTCACAATCAAAACTTAGGTTCTATTCCAAATGCGTCCGTGTCTAATTAAGCTCACAATTCACAAATTTATTTATCTTCAACAAACCTGGAGAAGCTGGACCAAGTACCATCTCATCTGGCTTACAGGAGGGGGAGACATTCTTTTGCACAGATTCTGGGATGCTTTCGGATTCTATCTCTCGAAGCAAAGCCCACGAATCAAAATACTCATCCGATGATATTGAAGCGCAACTCGAATTGTCTGTGCCTGAAGAGCTAGACAACGGAATATCCAGATCTAGCATTTCCAAGTAGTCTCCTCGAGCATAACAATCAGCATCAGCCTCCAAATCATCAGCCAACTTATCTGCGACAGCAGCCCTATCACCCTACAAAATCGGAATAGACTTCAAAACAAACAAACAAAAAAATAACAAGGCCGATGAAGCACTCAAGCATATCCACGACTGAAGAACAATATCAAAAGGTTGAAACTGGAATATACCTCAGCCTTGCTTGTGGATCCACTGCTATCAGTACTGAAAGCAGCAATCATTAGCTTCTGGGCATCCACTTCCTCCCGCTTATGATTTAGACGATCTCGATCAATGAAGACTCGGCATAGGCTGCTGGATTCCTACAAAACCCCCATCCAACCAAACCCTGACATTTGACCGACAGCTTTTGGTGGAGAACAGGAAACTACATAAATCATAAGCACTAGAGAATCAGGGGCTTTAGATTGAAATACCTTTGCCTGCTTGCCGCTGTCATTCAGATCGGTCTCGGTCACCCAATATTGCTGCATCAACCAATCCGTCTTCAATACACTCGGATCTTGGCCTTCATAGTATTCCAATGTGCTTCTCCAACCAGTAAATGCAGCATTTGTGAAGAGCTTCAACGCCTCCCCCTTCACTTTCCAGAACCCAGTTTCTGTATTCTTGTTGTTCTCCATTGATTTCTCGATCAAGTACCATACATCAGCTGCGCTACCAATACCATTTCCAACAGAAAATTATCAAAATCCAAACGGAAACTACATCAAACCATCTAGTTAATTAAAGCCATGATCAAGAAGCAGTTTTTTACCTGGTAAATTTGATGGGGTGTAGATGTAGGGGCAAATGTCGTCAACAACGTTGCTGGGGAGAGGAGACCCTTTCATCATTTTGTGAAGAGAGCTGCAAATCTCCTCCGGTGTACAATCGAAGCCGATTTCAGCATTAGGGTTAAGTGAAGGAGGACACATGATGAATCAAACTTCAACAGCAAGGAGTTGGGGGGAAGATTTGCAGCAATGATTGATTATCACCTCCTCCTGCAAAGAAACTGAAGATTTTAATTGAGTATGGAAACAATGACCAAAGAACATCAAACCATCAGTAGACCGATCGATCTCCAATGATCAAACCCCAAAAGAATAAGAAAAAATATACAAAAAGGGATAATCAAAACAGAAAAGAAAAGAGAAGATTTCATCGATCACCACCAGAAGCAGCCATTGACTTAGAGATTGACAAACGCACAAAAATGGAATTCGTTCAAAATCGCATAACTCAAAACAAAACCAAGAACACAAAAATGAGAGAACCCTTTTCAATTCATCTCTTTCCCATTTCAACCCATCATTTGCCCTTTCTCTCAGTCTCCAAGGAAGGGCTAAAACCCAGAAAGGAGAACGGAGAATGAATATTCAAAGAATATATGGAGATTCTGGAATCAACAAGTCAAAAACAGGGGAAACAGAACCAGACGCCATTCGAGCGCAACCATATAGAAAAAGAGAAAGAGGGATCTACGGAGATGGTAGAGAATTGCGAACCTTGAAGAATCAAAGAGGAAGCGATCGAGAGGGAAATAGCAGGAGACTGAGTTGAAGCGGGACTAGACTCTGGGGGAAGTGCGCGACGAGTTGGCTCAGTTGCTTGGTGGCTACTGAAAATTAGAGCAGAGCTCGCAATGTCGGAGGCGTATTTATAAGGCAGCCGGAACTCAAGGCACTATTGATTTAATTTAACCATGGTTAATCCCACAGTTAATGCGAAGCTTTAAAAGGGTTAACGCTAAATACCAATTTTTTTCTTCCTGTGTAACTAATCTATTAACTAATTAAGCTACGAAATAATATGGGACGTGAAAATAATATAATTTTATTTATGGGTGGGGTGAAGTCATTGTTGCAACTAGGAGCTGCCACGTGGCCGGACCATCCATTTTTCTGCCTCTCTTTTCTTGGAAGTTTCGTGGCGCATCACCAATTATACATTTGAATTCCTCAAATTCTCATTTTAGAATGGTAGATCTCAAACAGTCGAATGGTTTGGAAGTTTTGATTGTTAAATAGATGTATTGTTGTGAATGTATGTATAATATTATATATGTATTGTAGAATTTGATGTATTGTTGTGAATGTATGTATAATATTATATATGTATTGTAGAATTTGATGTATTGTAAAATACAACATTTAGTATGTGTGATTGTGTATTTCACATCAACTAAAAGCTGAGACAAAACAATCGAAATTAAAAGCTGAGATATAACAATCACTCATTTTGAGTGATAGTCTCTATCGCATCACAGAAACAATTCATTTATTATTTATGCTAAAAAAATTATGCATTCTAAACAATACATGTATAGTAACAATCTCACCAAAACAATCGTAATTTCAAAACGACCCATAAAATACAAATAATGTGTAATTCACTGGTAGAAGGAACTAAGAGGTAGTTTGGAAGTTGTGATTCTTTAGATTGATGTATTAAGTCAATTAGTGTATTATCATTTGATGTATTAATTCAATTGATGTATTAGACAAATACCTTGTTTGAATGTTTAGATTGTATTTTTTTTTAAGCCACAAGTTACTTTATTAGTAAGTGTCCCTTAATTTGGAGTTAGAGAAACCTGATTCATTGCCATCTATCTAGAACGGCTATGGATTTTGAAGCTAATCATCCTGGCTTCAGATACAGTTCATAACCTATGGTTCACCCATCAGTAACTAAATCTGGACCATTCATTTAGAAAATCCAAATCTAAGGGTGGACGATTAAACGCATTTTTATTTTCCCTATCTTTTTTTAATCGGCTCATATCTTCTTCGTTTTAACTTGGATTTCAAATTTTTTTTTTTTTTTTGCACTGATGGAACAAGTTCGTTGTACCCTACAAAATGAGATATATTTTCAATATTTTTTGAGAAAAAATTACATGCCTCTCGTTACCAACTGCATACCATATGGTATCTTCTTCATTTTTAAGTCGTTTTTGAAAATTTTTGTACAGAAGGAACGAGTTCATCGTGATCTATTGGATCTACAAATTTATGGGTGAACAGAATACAGGACCAAAAAATACCACCCTGGTACGGGGTAGTATCTTGTGGTACACAGTGTTGAAAGTCGTAAATGACAGTTAGTATGCCCCTACCATCATGTATTCAACCATCCTACAGTCTTGGTATGTTCATACCACCATGGTACATTTTTTCATAGCATATGATATGCTCTTATTTCAATACTAATCAATATCATATGGTATAAACTGGTAAAAAATGACTCAATTTTTTTGTTCCAAAAATATATCAAAGTGGTTATCATTTTGAAGAGCACGATTAATCAGATCTAATTGTGCAAAAAATTAAATTTCAACTTAAAAAGAGTGAGAAATCGTCCGTTGAAGATTAATAGGGGAAATTAAAGACTTTTTTATGAGAGAGAAGAAGCACTGATGTGACAGATTCTGATCGAATTATGCATAATTATTGACCATATGATTACCCACCTGATCTACTCCCAATTTGAGGTTAGAGAAACCTGATACATTGCCATCTAGAACAGCTATGGATTTTGAAGCTAATCATCCCTACTTACTAATAATTTAGGTTTTTCTTACCACGAAGTACAAATAGGGTAATTATGCAATTAATAGTGGGTTTACGAGAATTTAGTTATCGTCGTCATACTCAACAAACAATTAAAACTAACTAAATTAATGTTTATCACCAAAAACAAATTGCATGTTTGTCCGCTCTCACTTTCTAGTTTCTTTGATTTGCTAGCTATTTGGTTATATATGGACCGACAGATGCTGTCAACGTAAAAATAACTCCGCCACGTCCATCTCAAATCTCTGGTCTTTATCTCCTGCAGCTTAATTACTTTATTATATTATATACCTCTTGTAAACGCGTTGTTGTCTTTGGAATATTAGTTACCTCATCCAGGGAGCGGTTACGGTGAGTACTTTTTTATAGTAATCACCGTGGTTACTAAGGGTAAATTGGGTATGGAAAAATAAATTATATTAATTAATTAAATTAATAAATTATATTTTAGGTAGTTACAAAAATCTATTAATTACAATTCTTTCTCTTTCTCTCACTTCCATAATCTCCAGCCAGATCTCCTTTCCATATTTTTCTCAAACTTTCTGCAAAAGAAAAAACATGAAATCACTACCAATCCATTAAAAAAATACTACCATTATACAAAACATCAATACCATTCAAGAAATAAAAACACTACCATTTCAGAAAACATCAATACCATTGCAGATTTAATCACTACCAATGCGACAAAATCAATACCAATGCGACAAAAATAATACCAATGCGACAAAAACAATACCAATACGACCATAACACTACCACTACGGGAAAAAATGACTACCATTTAAAAAAAATCACTACGGAAAAAAAGACTACCATTGAGGTAAGCCTTCACCTCCGGTATACCAGAACCGGCGGCAGCCAGAGCTATGAATGTCGTGATGATGGTTGCAAACAGAGACAACAGGGAGAGGACGTCGGCGGAGATTGATTGAGGTAAGCCAACAGCAATCAAAGCCCAAAAAAAATTGGGCGAAAACGAAGAGAGGGAGAGAATCCGGAGTTCAATAGAAAAATGGGGGAGAAGAAAGAGGGACCTGGATGCGGGAGATCCATGAAATGGAAACTAGCTAGCTCTGGCTCCTAATTAATCACCATGAGGAGAGCTCTTCGTCCGCTGATATCCATTAACGCTACGCCAACAGCTGACGAGGCGGAGGTTGATCGAGAGCGGGAGCGACAGGGAGAGGAGGGAGGAGACGACGGCTAGGTATTAGGGTTTGAATAAAATATATATAGTAATCAGGTGTGGTGTGTTTTTCATTTCCTAAATTACCCTTAGCTAATCTTAATCATTAATTTAAAATTATAATAAAATAAAGGTAATGAATGGTATAGATGTTGGTAGCCACCGTTTGAGTAACCACCCTAACCCATTCCACCTCATCCATGTAAAAGCTAAATCCATGTGTCTGGAACTTGAATGTCTGGATTTGATTCCTTTGCATGCCTCCATGTGTCTGGAACTTGAATGTCTCGATTTGATTCCTTTGCATGCCTAGGAATGAGAAGAAATTGGAGATTTTTCCAGAAATAGCACTGTTTAAAAAAAAAATTCCAAAAATAGCACCCAACTCCGAAAAATTCTAAAAATAGCACCATTTTTGTAAAACCGCAACTCGGAGGTGCGTTTTTCGATGAAAACCGCACTGGTAGGGAGCGGTTTTGCAAACCGCACCCCCAGGGTGCGATCTGGCTTTTTTTTTTTTTTTTGCAAACCGCACCCCCAGGGTGCGATCTGGCTTTTTTTTTTTTTTTTTTGAAAAATCCTAATTTAGGTGGAAACTTCAAACGAACGTATCTTTATGTTCGGGTATCCGATCGTCGCGATTTTTTTTTTGATTCCGCATAACTTTTTGAGATCTTGCAAGCCGAAGACTGCCAAAGGTGGTTTGGTCTCGCCTTCGTCCCAAAAAATGTCGTTTGCTACCCTGAACGAACTTTTTTCTGATTTCGTCAAACTTTGGACAACCATAACTTTGTGCTCCAAAATCCAAACGGCATGAATTTTTTTTTTATTTCACATAAATTTTTAAGGAATACAACTTTTATCATAGACATAATTTCAAAATGTATGTGGATTGCTGAGAAGGGAAGATAAGCTATTCCCAAAATCCTGTATATCCAAAAATAATTCCTGTTTTGAAAATACATTCCTAGTAAAAATTATAGTCCTTAAAAAGTTATGCGAAATAAAAAAAATCATGCCGTTTGGATTTGGAGCACAAAGTTACGGTTGTCCAAAGTTTGACGAAATCGGAAAAAAGCTCGTTCGGGGTAGCAAACGACATTTTTTGGTACGAAGGCGAGACCAAACCACCTTTGGCAGTCTTCGGCTTGCAAGATCTCAAAAAGTTATGCGGAATCAAAAAAAAAATCGCGACGATCGGATACCCGAACATAAAGATACGTTCGTTTGAAGTTTCCACCTAAATTAGGATTTTTCAAAAAAAAAAAAAAAAAAGGCAGATCGCACCCTGGGGGTGCGGTTTGCAAAACCGCTCCCTATCAGTGCGGTTTTCATCGAAAAACGCGCCCTCGGGTGGCGTTTTCTTCGAAAAACGCACCTCCGGGTTGCGGTTTTACAAAAATGGTGCTATTTTTGGAATTTTTCGGAGTTGGGTGCTATTTTTGGAATTTTTTTTTAAATAGTGCTTTTTCTGGAAAAATCTCAAGAAATTGACCTGCACATCCCAACATCAACAGTCAGATTCGATCTCTCCTCCGAAGAGATTGACAAATCCGTATTAGTTATATGTTGTTTTCGCGAGCGTTCAACTATATATAGTGAGCAAGCAGGTCTATGATACTGGACGAATTAACTATGATATTCTTGTGGTCTTTGAGACTCGATTCATTTATGTAACATGTCAGGTTGTCCTCTTTAAAATCTTTTCTATAAAAAAATAGATCAAGCCAGTTTTTTGGCCGACAGTAAGAAATTAAAGTCTTATGCATTTTTGGCCCCTGAACTCTAATGTTTTTCTTAACATGGCTGTTGAGCTATTTACTTTTTTATCATGACCCTGAGGTATAGATTCTTCCTAATCTGACCCTTAGCATAGGGCTCATGCACAGGGAGGGGTTACGGTGATTACTATTTTGTAGTAATCACCATGGTTACTAAGGGTAAATTGGTTACGGAAATATAAATTGTACTAATTAATTTTTTTAATAAGTTATATTTTAGGAAGTTACAAAAAACTATTAATTACAGTTTTCTCTCTTTCTCTCACTTCCGTAATCTTCAGTCAGATCTCCTTTCCTTATTTTTCTCAATCTTTCTGCATGCAAAAAAAAAAAAAAAAAAAAAAACAAGAAATCACTACCAATCCATTAGGCAACCACTACCACTTCGAAAAACACCGATACTATTATAGAAAAAAACAAGAAATCACTACCAATTCATTAGGTAACCACTACCACTTCAAAAAAAATACCAATACCATTATAGAAAAAAGAAATCACTACCAATCTATTAGGCAAGCACTACCACTTCGAAAAACACCAATATTATTATAAAAAAGGGTTAAAGACACATTTGGTCACTGAGATTACAAAATCGGGACATGTTTAGTCACTAGAAAAATTTAATATCAAATTTGGTCACTACAATTACTAAAACTGGACGCATTTAGTCACTCGCCGTTAGTCTCCGTCCAACTCCGTTAATGAAGTCCGTTAAGTGCTGATGTGGCAAACAGAATTGCCTAATCAGCCGGATATTAACCCAACAAAAATAAAACCCGACCCGCCACGTCATTATAACCCGCCACCTCATTAAAACCAACCCAACCCAACCCATCACCCAACCCTACCCAACCCTTCTTCCTCCTTCCTCCCCAACCCAATTTAGGGTTTTCCCCATTAATCTGCCGGCCGCCCTTCCTTCATCTTCTTGAGGAATGTGGCGGTGCCGGCTCGGAGCTCGGTGGTGAAGCAAGTGTTCCGCTCATCGAGTTTGAATTCCTTCCTCCCTCTCTGGTCTTGTTTTAGCGGCGGCCGAGCGAACGAATTCCTATCTCAATTAATTTCTTCTTGTTTCTCCTCCCCCCAAAAATTCCTTCCTCTCCCAAAATCCCTCGATGCCGAGAGGCCTCTATTTCAGCCTGTCCGACGGGGAGGATTGCGGCGGCTGCTTCTCCCCCTCCTCCGCCGACAGCGGCGGCGGTTGGGGAAGCTGGGGGTCGAGGCTGATCAGGAGAAGCCCGAAGAAATCCTCACCGCCGTCTATGCGGACGCTGGATCTCGGCCGGAGACCCGGCGGCGGCTGCGGGTCGTCGAGTGAAATCGTGGGGGATGTGTTCTACGGGACGGATGACGCGGAAGGGATAGAGGATTACAAGTACAAAGAAGACCTGCTGGAGCATTACAGGAGGGAGAGCGAGAGGAAATCGGTGAGGAGGAGGAGGAGGAAGATGCGCCGGAGCTGGTTCGGCGCCATTGTCGATTGCTTCTCGTTCCTCAAGTTCTTCTGCTGCTTGCGGTGATGAAAGATGCCCGATCGATGAGCGGAACACTTGCTTCACCACCGAGCTCCGAGCCGGCACCGCTACATTCCTCAAGAAGATGAAGGAAGGGCGGCCGGCAGATTAATGGGGAAAACCCTAAATTGGGTTGGGGAGGAAGGAGGAAGAAGGGTTGGGTAGGGTTGGGTGTTGGGTTGGGTTGGGTTGGGTTGGTTTTAATGAGGTGGCGGGTTATAATGACGTGGCGGGTCGGGTTTTATTTTTGTTGGGTTAATATCCGGCTGATTAGGCAATTCTGTTTGCCACATCAGCACTTAACGGACTTCATTAACGGAGTTGGACGGAGACTAACGGCGAGTGACTAAATGCGTCCAGTTTTAGTAATTGTAGTGACCAAATTTGATATTAAATTTTTCTAGTGACTAAACATGTCCCGATTTTGTAATCTCAGTGACCAAATGTGTCTTTAACCCTTATAAAAAAAATAAGAAATCTCTACCAATCCATTAGGCAACCACTACCACTTTGAAAAACACTAATATCATTATAGGAAGGAAAAAAAAACAAGAAACCAATACCAAAACATAAAACACTACCACTATCACAACATATATCACTTATTAACCAATACCATTGCATATTTAACCAATATTAATAGAAGAAGATCAATACCAGTACGATAACATAAATACAAAACAAACACTACCATTACATGATAATTAATATCAATGCGCAAAAAATAATACAACTACGAAAAGATAAATACCAATATAAAAAAATAATACCAGTACAAAAAAATCTTATCTATAATCCGGTCAAGGGTATTGTCGGCTATTTCTTGCCGTCGTACCAACATCAAATCGTCGGCGATAGCTCCTCGCTGGTAGTACGGTGAGAAAGAGAGGATGATAATGACCTGAAGCTTTTTTGGAAACTTGAATATTGGCAAAGCCAGCATGCTTTCCTCACCGGCGAGAAGGAGGCGCAGGGTAGATAGTGAGATCTTCATCTCGTAAAACCCCATCAAACAATCCTTAATTTCATATTCTGGAACCCACCAACAAATAGTGACCAAAATAAATCAATAGGGACAAAGAGAAGGTGACCGGCAACGAGACGGTGGCGGTAGCGGTGGCGAGGATGGGCGAAGAGGAGGGTGGCCGGTAGCGAGAGCGGATCTGGTGACTAAGGGGGTCCAGATCGGGTCAGTAACTGATGGGTCAGTAACCCATCAGTAACCCCTTCTATGGTCCCCACGTGTCAGACACTTTTTTATTTAAATTAAATGTGAAAAGGGCAGTATAGTAAATTTGCACTTTCTCCTATTTATTGCAGATGTTGACTTTTGACCGTACCACATCAGCGCCTCCTTCTCTCTCCTCGCAAAACATTTAATTTTCATTCCCTTAATCTTTAACGGACGATTTCTCACTCGTTTTAAGTCGAAATTTAATTTTTTTTGCACAGTTATATCAGATTAATTGTGCTCTTCAAAATGATATCCACTTTGATATTTTTTGGACACAAAAAAATTTGTCAGTTATTACCAGTCTATACCATATGGTATTGACTGGTATTAAATAAGAGCATACCATATGGTATGAAAATTTTTGCCACATGAATATATATTTCGTTACTACCATATGGTATAGTGTGGTAATATCAATATATATTTCGTTACCACCCAATACCATATGGTATAGTGTGGTAATATCAATATATATTTCGTTACCACCCAATACCATATGGTATAGAGTGGTAATACCATATGGTATAGAGTGGTAATACTAATATATATTTCATTACCACCCATTACCATATGATATAGTGTGGTAATATAAATATATATTTCGTTACCACCCAATACCATATGGTATAGAGTGGTAATACCATATGGTATAGAGTGGTAATACTAATATATATTTCGTTACCACCCAATACCATATGGTATAGTGTGGTAATATCAATATATATTTCATTACCACCCAATACCATATGGTATAGAGTGGTAATACCAATATAGATTTCGTTATCACCCAATACCATATGGTATAGTGTGGTAATATCAATATATATTTTGTTACCACCCAATACCATATGGTATAGTGTGATACCATATGGTATTGGGTGGTAATACCAATATGTATTTCGTTACCACATAATACAATATGGTATAGTGTGGTAATACCAATATATATTACCTAAAAGAAAGGGGAAAAAACAAAAGGAGGGAGAGAAAAAAAAACTTGTCTTCTGTCTCATCTCATTTCATCCACAACCAAAGAACACCAAACGCCAAAAAAGGAGAAAGATCGAAATTAAAGCCAACGAGTTGATGAAGAGAAGAAACGCAATTAAAGAGGGTGACTTCAATTTTTATTAGTCGATTGCTAGAGAAAAAAAATAAAGATGGAAGAGAGCAGATCTAGATTTGAAAAGGAGATTGTGAGAGAAAAAGTAAGAGAGAAGGAATAGAGAAAGGATCTGGAAAGAGATTGGAAAAGGAAGAGAGAAAGAAGAAAATAAAGTGACAGAGAAAAGGTTATTCTTTCTCTTTCATTGAAAAGTCAGCATTGAAATGCGGAATAAAAAAAAATTAAAAATACAAAACGGACAAAAATGCCCCTTCCCACCTCCGCGTCCAGCCAACCACCCGATTGCTCCATCCCATATCTACGGTTCCCCTGTATTTACTGATAGGTTAGTAACTATTGGTTACTGACCCTATCCCAAACCGACTAGGGGGGGGGGTGCTTAGTCACTTGGCTAAGCCCCTCCTAGCCATTAGATCTGGACACTTCAATCCAATGGTTAAAAAGTGGGAAGGGCTATTTAATTAATGACAGGGGTAGTTTGGGTATTATGGAAAATTACGAAGTATACAAACCCGATTTACAATCAGTACAAACCATACAAACATACGAACAGTACAAACTAGAGCGACAAAACATACAAACAGATTTACAAACATTACAAACGTATGAACTGTACAAACAATACAAACTAGACTGACAAACAATACAAACCATACAAAAAGAAAAAACAATCGGGTTGACTTTGGAGGCTCCATCCCTATATAGAGGGGCTTCTTCCCAAAGTCAACCCGGGTGTTTTTTAGACATACAAACAGTACGAACATGGTGGACAAAAATGACAAACTAGACCGACAATCCATACGAACGGGAAAAAACACCCGGGTTGACTTTGGAGGCTCCATCCCTATATAGAGGGGCTCCTTTCCAAAGTCAACTCGGGTGTTTTTTAGACATACAAACAGTACGAACATGGTGGACAAAAATGACAAAGTTTACAAACATTACAAAATAACAAAGCGTACAAACATTACAAAATATGTCAACAAACATCACAAAATTGACATTGTCACCGGAAAATTCTTCTCCGTCCACGATGGTCGTCGGGAAAAAAAATTCCGACCAGAAAATTTTCCGACCAGAATCTCTCTCTCTCTGGACCTTGATCATGGAAAATTGCTCAATCTGGACCTTGATCATGGAAAATTGGGAGGGGGAATTAAAAATGGCCGCAACTCTCTCTCTCTCTGGACCTTGATCATGGAAAATTGGGAGGGGAAAATTCCCCATAAAAATTACCGCAACCTGTGGACGAGAATGGGACGCTGGATTGCTGGCCGGCGGGAAGAGATGGGACACGGAACGGTGACGAAAATCCCAGCTGAGAAGAGATGCGCCAGGTATTGAGAATTTTTTAATTAATTAATAATTGAAAATTAAAAAGTCTACAATTACTATATTGTCCTTCATTAAATTGGATTAATAGGAGCCCTTGGATTTTAATGAGGTGCAAGGGTGGAGATTCACTTAGCCATGTGACTAAGGGGACCCCCCTTAGTCACCAGATCTTAGCCCGCCGGCAGCGGCAGTGCAGGGGGAGAGAGAGGTTTATGGAGGTGTTGACGGTGATGGAGAATGGGGTTGCAGTAGGGTTTGGATTAATATATAGAAATTAATTTTTTAAAGGATAGTAATCAAGTGTGATATTTTTTTAATTTACAAATTTACCCTTGATCTAATCTTCTTTTTTTTCCCCCAAGAAATGTCAAGAACCCTTGATCTAATCTTCACCGTAAATTTAAAAATAAAGTGAAATAGAGATAATAAAGGGTGTTGATTTTGGTAGTCGCCGTGATTACTCAAATTTGAGTAACCACCTAACGCATTCCCTCCCTTGGTGGCCCAAGCAGTGTCGGGGCTGCAATCCTATTCTGTTCCGTTTGAATAAGGATTAGTAAAAAAAAAAAAAAAGAGTTGGAATATATATATATATATATATATATTTTAATTGGCCGCATGAAGGATAAAAAAAAACATTGTTGTTTTAGCTGGAGCAGCGCTACAGGTCTGCGATACGCAAGGGCGTTGACTATTTGTTTCCCGTAAAAAATAAAAATTCAGCCAATAATGGTTTAGGACAATATTCGATAGCATTGCTGGTTGCTACTTGCTGCAACGTTGCAATATTGGGAAAAGAAAGCAGAAGCCAACGTGATGGCTAATTTCAAATCCCTATTGTTTTAATATAATAATAATAAGAGGTGGACCTTGTTATTTTAGGGAGGTACCGTACCACCATCCTTTTTCGGTTTAAAGTTTAAACAACATTGCGCCAAAGTGGTCGCACGGATTTGGGGAGTGAGTAGCAACGACGTTAAACAACATTCTTGTTTTGGCCAAAGTTGCTTGCAACGGTGGCCATAGTGATGAGTAGGGGTGTCAAAATGAGCCCGTTGGGTTGAATCGGGTTTGGGATAGGGTCAGTAATCAATGGTTATTGACCTATTAGTAAATACACGGGAATCGTAGATCTGGGGATGGAGCAATCGGGTGGTTGGCTGGACGCGGAGGTGGGGAGAGGCATTTTTGTCCATTTTTGTATTTTTAATTTTTTTTTATTTATTTCGCATTTCAATGCTGACTTTTCAATGAAAGAGAAATAATAATCTTTTCTCTGCCACTTTATTTTCTTCTTTCTCTCTTCCTTCTCTCTTCCTTTTTCCAATCTTTTTTCAGATCCTTTCTCTATTCCTTCTCTCTTACTTTTTCTCTCACAATCTTCTTTTCAAATATAGATATGCTCTCTTCCATCTTTATTTTTTTCTCTAGCAATCGACTAATAAAAATTGAAGTCACCCTCTTTAATTGCGTTTCTTTTCTTCATCAACTCGTTGGCTTTAATTTCGATCTTTCTCCTTTTTTGGCGTTTGGTGTTCTTTGGTTGTGGATTAAATGAGATGAGACAGAAGACAAGTTTTTTTTCTCTCCCTCCTTTTGTTTTTTCCCCTTTCTTTTAGGTAATATATATTGGTATTACCACACTATACCATATGGTATTATGTGGTAACGAAATATATATTGGTATTACCACTCTATACCATATTGGTATTACCACACTATACCATATGGTATTGGGTGATAACGAAATATATATTGATATTACCACACTATACCATATGGTATTGGGTGATAACGAAATCTATATTGGTATTACCACTCTATACCATATGGTATTGGGTGGTAACGAAATATATATTGATATTACCACACTATACCATATGGTATTGGGTGGTAACGAAATATATATTAGTATTACCACTCTATACCATATGGTATTACCACTCTATACCATATGGTATTGGGTGGTAACGAAATATATATTGATATTACCACACTATACCATATGGTAATGGGTGGTAACGAAATATATATTAGTATTACCACTCTATACCATATGGTATTGGGTGGTAACGAAATATATATTGATATTATCACACTATACCATATGGTATTGGGTGGTAACGAAATATATATTGATATTACCACACTATACCATATGGTAGTAACGAAATATATATTCATGTGGCAAAAAATTTCATACCATATGGTATGCTCTTATTTAATACCAGTCAATACCATATGGTATAGACTGGTAATAACTGACAAATTTTTTTGTGTCCAAAAAATATCAAAGTGGATATCATTTTGAAGAGCACAATTAATCTGATCTAACTGTGCAAAAAAAATTAAATTTCGACTTAAAACGAGTGAGAAATCGTCCGTTAAAGATTAAGGGAAGGAAAATTAAATGTTTTGCGAGGAGAGAGAAGGAGGCGCTGATGTGGTACGGTCAAAAGTCAGCCTCTGCAATAAATAGGAGAAAGTGCAAATTTACTGTACTGCCCTTTTCACATTTAATTTAAATAAAAAAGTGTCTGACACGTGGGGACCATAGAAGGGGTTACTGATGGGTTACTGACCCGATCTGGACCCGTTGAATCGGGTTGCACATTTTTGTCATTTCTCATTCTAGTTTTTGATTCTTTATTTTGATTCTTGGGTTGGTTAACTTGGTTGGGTTTGTAGGCTCTAATACCAAAGTTTTCTGCATATATTTTGATACCAAATTGACATATCCTCATATAATATTTTAATAGTTTTGTCAAAGAATTTGATACCAAACAAGTGATATGCATGGTTTTTCACGTAGCTTTACTTTTCTTTAGTTTTTTTGTTATATTTCTTATGAAAGGAGATAGTGACATGGTTCAATTGATAATTATTTGGTTTGTAGATAGATTTCAGTTTCCCTAACTAATTGTTACTAAGTTTTAATTATTCATTAGTTTTTGTTTTATTTTAGTTAGACTAGTTATTATATCAGTAATTAATTCGGTTTTTGAAACAGCTTCCTCTAATGTTTCTGTAGTTTCGATACTCATTTGTTCTTCTAGTGTAACCATAGTGATATCGTTTATTGAAGTAAGATCGATAGGTCTATTCCTTCTATTAGTTTATTTATATGGTGAGTATTAGGCATTATAGTATTTATATCTTATCTTTTAATTCTAAGATTAGTTCTTGTAGTTTCTTTATTTCACTATTGTTGTCATATTGATGAAGTATCGTAATATTTCTTATCTCTTCTTTTTCTTCTTGTTCTTCTTCTTTTAACTTGTTTGTTATTCTTCTAGAGGGATGTCGTTCGTCTATGCTAATTCTTGGATTACTATAGTATGATTTAATTATTTTTATAGGGGATTCTAAATGTATTAGTGGTTTAAATAAATCTTCTATGGTAATTACTTCTTTATCCTTGAATGTTAAACTATGATGACTATTGGTCAAAGCATAGTTTATTTGATATGTTACTGAAAATGGTTTACTATTTTCTCTCATAAAATTGTCTCTTTTTAGTTCATATTTTATAATTATTGAGGAATCAAGATTTCCGTCAGTTAGACTTAAACCTTGTTGTAAATTAATATCAAATTTAATTATTACTACTCCGAAATTTCCTTGTCCTTTTGCTATTATGCTTTCTTCATTGTTAATGAGTCTGTCATCTCTTATTTCTAGTTCTATTGGCGGACTTATTCCTGTTTTCATTATTGATTTAAAATAATTTGTATCGTACTAATATGAATATAAGCTATTTTATTTCGTTCTTCATGTTGTAGTTTTGATAACTTTTTTCTAATGTGTTCCTTATTTATTATTTGGATTAGAAAATCTTCTTTGATTTGTCCTATTGGTATAGCTGTTTCTCCTATCATCTTTCCATATTTAATTATATTTTTTCTATCAAATAATTTAGATAAAAATGACTTAGTGATGAAATTTTGGGTTTCTGATAAAGTAAAATTAGTTTGCGCTTTTATTTTTTTTGATATCTACGATACCATCTAAGAAATAATTTTCTTCTTCATTCTTGTTTTAAATAATCAAAATGATTTTTACTAGTACTAAGGTTGTCAGACATACCTGATTCTTGTTAGTTGAAATGGTTTGATTCCTTGTTGCTTAGCGTCTTCATGGTGATGCTATGTGAAGAATGCTGGAGATCATCGTTGGAGTTATGTTTAGGAATTTTTTGTAGGTCTGATGATTTTGTTGTGTGGTATTTTTGGTAGGGGATAAGAGTGTTTCCAGAGTATTACATCAAACACTCAGTGCCTAAGCACCTCAAGACGAAGTCTTGGTTTTTGAGAGAAATCTCAACTCTACTCGTTTATTCTCTGCCCTCCTTATGAGAAATATGATACATATTTATAGCAGGTCTTAGCCTGCTTCTACGTAAGAACTTACATCACCTTCCAATAGGTGAGAAAACAGACAAACAACCTTTTACAAAGCTAGATAGTTACATTTGTGCAGAGAAAGTGATGGTATGAGCTTTCATCTTTTTTAGTGGAGTGACTATTCCTTGTCTTCTTCTCTTCCTTTTTCTTAGGGGGCGAGTCATCCTTGATTCCCTGTCTATTCCTCTCCATTATTGCTGCTAGTGGTGGTGATCATGTCTGTTGCATAGTCGATGCAGATATGGTCTTCGTGGAGCTGCAATAATTCGCACAGTTGTCTCTTCTGTTCTGTTGGTAATGGGGCCAATTTGTTCCTTCTAGATTGATGAAATCTCGTGCAAAATTTGTAATTATATCCCATTCTTCCTTGGTGAATTGTGCCTTGGAGTTGCTGATGATCACCTTATATTCACTTCCGTAATTGACCTTGATATTATCCGTTGGTTTGATGTAACGGATTGCTTGGCATACTGAGAATAATGATTTCACCTGATGATCTTCTGGTATTTTAGTTGTCTTCAATTCATCCCTTGTTGGATATTTTCCGTTTGAGACTCCCATTCTGATGAGGGCTTTTGATGGTATAATCATTTCTCCTTGGCCGAATACAGGATAGCTGGATGTATACTTTAGATAGATTTCTCTGTCTTTGGCAAAGAATTTCAGATAGTTTTGAACAACCATCTTGAATTTAATGGGGGAATTCGTCGAGGATGCCAACTTTTCTGGTGTAAATGGTATCCTATAATCCATATTGGTGGAGAGCGAATACCATTGCTGGTGAGGCTTCTTCTGTGACTACCACTTTTGGTCCTCCTTTGAATGTTGGATAAAAACCCATGGTAGTATGTATCTCTTCATAGTTGATAAGATCATTCCAACATTGTTGGAATTTCTGTATTGTAGGCTTTTTGGCTTCTTCTTTTTCCTTTGTGGTCTGGATATTCCTAATGTTAATACCAGGAATCCTTATTACTAGTCGTTGTTGTGGAACAACCAGCTCATTCTTTTTCTTCATGGTAAGAGCTTTGTATGATTCGTCGAGTGCTTGATTTGCTTCTTCCTTAGTTGTGAATGACTCATGTTTAACATTATGTCCGATAATATGCTGAGAAGCTATTGCCCAATTGGTATAGACTCCTTGAAATGGTCCATCATAAATGACATATCATTTTCCTTTTTTTTTACTTTCTTTCATCTTCTTCATATTTTTCATCTTCTTCTACCAGATCTGCCCATTTTGTGGATGTTGATGCTGATTTTTCTTGTTGTATTTCTGGCTGAGTTTTTTCTTTGATTTGTTGTTGCAGAATGGTGATGGTGGTTTTGAGTTGTTCTAGTTCCCCCCTCCTTAGAGAAAGCTGAGTTTCAAGAGATCGGATTTGTTCTTCCTTTTGTTGTTGCTGATTCTGCATCTGCTTGATTATTCCCTCCATTCTCTTGTAAGGGTGTCGGCCAGAGGTTTGGCTGTTGACTTAATATACTTAAGATATGGCTTGTAATAGTGTAGCTGTTGCTGCCAGCGGATTAATCTTCCTTTGTTAAAGTCTGCTTCAAGTTTGTATCTCCAGAAACCTGTAACATATTTGGAGTCTGTTCGTAACTCAAATCTATTGGTTAACAATTCGAGTTTTCATTTCTTCAATGTCTTGAGACAAGCTAGTGTTTCTAGCTCATGAATTGGATAGTTCTTCTTGAGACATAACTTTTTTGGATACTTGTTTGTATTAAAAGGTACTGAGTAGTCTGTAGAATCTTTCGATTCTTTAGATAGTAATTTATCATAGTGGTTGGTAGATGAATCATTTTATTCATTTTGAGATAGTAAATTGCCATAGTGATCAAGAGATAGTAATTTCTTTCCTTCGGGAATTGCGAGCATGCAACCTGTCCATGTATCCTTGCATGCATCTGTTTTAACTATGAGAAAATCGCGATCAAATGAGTTATATAATTTAGGTAAATGATCACAACTAGCCTTCATGAATTTTACTACTTCTGTATCTTTATCTTACAATTTCCAAGGTATCTTGTCTGATATCTTTTGCAGAAGGTGTGTTCGTTCTTTTGCTAAGTTTTTTAGAAATCCTTGTTCGCTAATATAATTTAAACTTCCTAAGAATCTTTGTATTTGTTTTCTATTTTCCATTTTATCCGGAAATTTATCTAGTTTTTCTTTAACATTGGTTGTTAATTCTATTTCTCCTATACTATTTATTTTTAGTCCTAGATATTCAATTTCATTAACTAGTAGTTTAGATTTCTTTTTTGAAATTATTAGTCCTTTTTCTTTTATTCTTTCTAATACTTTGATTAGTTTTTCTTCATGATCTTTCCTATCTTTATTTGAGAAGATAATGATATCGTCAATATATGCTAGGCAAAAATCTTGTAATCCTTCTAATTTTTTTTTTGATGAATGGGTGAGCTTTATTTCATCAAATACAATCAATTACAGTGTTCTACATGAGACTGTACATGTAAGCAGACTGCAAGAAAACCAGAAAAGAGATCAACAACTAACTACAGTTTATACCACAAAAGTCTAGACCTAGGTAGATCAGCAAATCCCAGGTCTCCCATCTCCTTTGCTTCCATAACACCTTGCAACTTCCGCACCAGCTCAATAACCGTCATTTGTCTGCCTCCAAACACTCGACGACATCTTTCCCGCCAAATCTCGCTCAGCACTAGACACCACAGGATTCTGCCCACCAAGCATTTGTTGAATCGCCTAGTCGCCTCCATCACTGCTTCCTGCAAATTACTGGGCACCGGCAGACCCCACAGGGGGGGGGAAAAACTGCACTCCAAACAGCCTGCACATAAGGGCACTGAAAATACAAGTGAGACTTAGTCTCCATCTCCTGCTCACAAAGAGGGCACAAACCTACCACTGCAGAGTTCCAGAGTTTCACCATATCCATTGTATGGATACGCCCTAGCAATATCAGCCAGGTGAGTGTTGAGTTTTTTGGGATGCCTCCTTTCCATACAAGTTTCGACCAACCTACTTCCTCCCCCCTAGGTCTAATACTATGCCAGACCCTGCTAACCTTGAACCTGTCCATCACTTCCCCGTCCCATTCAACTCCTCTATCAGTTAAGCACAACTTCCCTGCAATCTCACTTCGCAACTTCAGAATTTTATTCCAAACCCAAGACCCCCCTGTACTTACCTCCCAAATACTAAGATTCCGAAGTCGATACTCCTTTATCCAGGCAATCCAAAAAGTGTCCAAACCAGAGAGAATCCCCCAGATATGCCTTACGAGGCACGCTTTATTCCATGAATAGAGGTCCTTAAACCCCATTCCACCTTCATTTCTAGGTAATGCTACCGTTTTCCAAGAAACCTTTGCTCGCTTCTTTCTCTCAAAATCACCCCAGAGAAATTGGGAGCATAGTCTCTCAACTTCCCTGATCACCTTCTTAGGTAATAAGATGACCTGCATCCAGTATTGCGCCATACTTGCCAGAACAGAAACCACCAATTCAAACTTCCCAGCATATGTCAACAATTTTGGCTGCCATCCCATAATACGCTTCCCAATTCGATCAACCAGATTCTTACAGTCAGCAGCTGACAACTTCCCAGCAGTAAGTGGCAAACCGAGATATCTAACAGGCAGACTCCCAGCTTGAAACCCTGAGCATTGAACCAGCTCCTCTCTCACAGTTGCAGAGATCCCTGCACTAAAGATCTCACTCTTGCTCTGATTACACTTTAACCCAGAGATGGAATAAAACTTGGCCAAAACATCAGCAACCACAGAAACTGCATTCACATTCCCCTTAGTGAAAATCAGCAGATCATCAGCGAAACACAGGTGTGTTAGGCTGATTCTCTTACACTGAGGATGGAATGGCAAGAAATTCCTAGCAGCAGCTCTATCTAGCATGCAAGTAAGGACCTCCATGCTAACAGTAAACAGATAGGGTGAAAGTGGGCACCCCTGCCTCAACCCTTTTCTAGCTGGGAAGAAACCAGTGAGCCCTCCATTAATACAAACAGAAAAACCTGTCGACACCAAACAGCCCCTCACCCAATTCACAAATTTGCTAGGGATACCCATGGCAGTTAGTGTACAGAGTAGAAAATCCCAATCAACACTATCAAAAGCCTTCATTATATCGATTTTTAAGGCACATCTGGGGGAAACATTCTTTCTATTATACCATTTAACCATCTCATGAGCTAACACAATATTATCTGTAATTAACCGACCCTGGATGAAGGCAGATTGGTTGGGGCTAATTAGTTGGGGTAAGACAGTTTTGATTCTGTTGGCCAGGATCTTGGAGATGCATTTGTAAACAAAATTACAGCAGGATATGGGTCTAAAGTTTTTCATGGTGTTAGCATTTGGGACTTTTGGGATAAGAGCCAAGATTGTAGAGTTTACCTCTTTGCGCAGAGTGCTAGTTCGAAAAAAATCCTGGACAGCAGAGATAAGAAGCTCCCCTACCAGGTCCCAATGTAATTGAAAGAACTCTGCAGGGAAACCATCTGGCCCTGGGGCTTTCCCCCTCTTCATCTTCATAACCACCCTTTTAACTTCATCCCCTGTAACCTGAGCACATAAATCCTCACCATCACCCTCCAGATGAAACTTAAGTAGTCTGCCTAGGGTATCAGCCGAGACTCGCTTCAGATTTGGATCTTCTGCCCCTAAGAGTTGTTTGTAGAAATTCACTGCTTCCAACCCAATTTCTTCAATATCTTCCAGAATCTCTCCTTCCCCTGTAACCAGTTGCTTAATAGAGTTCCTAGCTTGCCTAGTTTTAACCATGCTGTGAAAGAACTTAGAGTTTGTATCCCCCTTTGTAATCCACTGCTGCTTTGACTTCTGGCGCAAGTAACTGTCCTCTGCTTTCTGCAAAGCAAGAAGTTGGACCATACACCTCTTTTCAGCTTGAAAAGTGGAAGAGGCAGGGCGCTCCAACACTTCTTGCTGAGCAAACTCTAATTCTGCTTTGGCCTTCTTAACCCTATCATGGATCTCAGAGAATTGTTCCTTATTTAGGTTCTTCAGGATACCCTTGATACTCCGTAGTTTCTGGTACAACCTTGCCATCGCTGTTCCAGTAGTAGAACAGAGCCAACCTTCATTCACCAACTCTTCATACTGGGGGTGCAATTTCCAGAAGCTAAAATACTTAAATGGCTTGGGCAAGGACTGAACTGCAGAGTCCATTTTGACAAGTAATCCACAGTGATCAGACAAGCCAGGCATAAGAACCGTTACTGAACTTCTTGGGCAAGCTGCCATCCAACCCTCAGTGACAAGAACCCTATCCAGCCTCTTGGCAATTGGAGACTCTGACTGCTTGTTTGACCAAGTGAACCAAGGTATCAATCAGCTCAAGATCTTCAATCCAGTGTTTGAAGTCCTGAGTACTTTCCCCTAAACTTGCTTGATTAGAGCTTTCCGAGCTATCTAAAATTGCGTTAAAATCGCCAGCCACCATCCAAGGGATTGAGAGATCCACTCTACCAGCAATCTCCCTGTAGGTCTGCCTCCTTTCCCCCACATCATTAGACCCATAAAGAAAGGTGAGTTGAGTTGGGGAACCCTCCTGCAGAATTCCATGGATGAAATTGCTTCCACTGTCAACCACACTGAATCCGAGATCCTTCTTCCAAAGTAACCAGATTCTCCCAACTCCTGTTAAAGAGTATGTTTCCTTGTGCTCCCATCCTGGGAATTTCTCATCTACGATTTTCTTCACCTTATCTGGACTAACTCTGGACTCCAAAACAGCAACAATGTCTACTCTATATCTATTTACAGCTTCTCTTATACTATCTTGTTTAGCAGGGTTATTAAACCCCCGCATGTTCCAGATAAGAACATTCATTACTTGGAGTTGTGTTTTGCCCCTTTCGGAGGCCGACCAGGCTTACCCTTCTTCTTGTTTAAACCATCTCTTCCCAATTCAGGGAAATGAATTGGGTCCTTGTGAGGAGAAACAATGACCTCCCCCACAGAAAACTGAGCCAGAGACGACAGAACCCCAAATGAACCCTGAGTTACCTCAACACCTTCTAAATTTTTATCCATAAATCTTTGATAAATTCCTCGTGCCTGTTTAAGTCCGAATGGTACGACATTCCACTCATAGTGTTTTTGAGGTGGACATGAAAAAGCTGTTAATGGCTTTGTGTTTTCTTGTAAACGTAATTGCCAATATCCTGATTTAGCATCTAAACTACTAAACCACGTTTGACCCTTTAATCATTCTAATATATAGTCTTTTCTAGGTAGTTTATAACTATCTCCTACTGTTTGTTCATTTAGTTTTTTATAATTTATTACCATACGTCTCTTTCCTCTTTTTAACTCGTTATTATTTTCTATATAAAACGTCGGAGCGCTATGAGGACTCTTACTTTCCCTAATGATATTTTTATTGAGTAACTCTTTACATTCTTCTTGAAATTCTTCTACATCTCTTTGTGTATATTGGATTTTATTGGGGACAATAACTTCTATATTTGGATCTTTAAGTTTAATTTCTATTAATTCTGAATTTGTATTTTTTATACTATCTAATGGGTGTTCACTACATACTTCTTCTAGTTTTTCCTCAACTATTCCATAAGCTACCTGGATATATTCAAGCCTATTTTTTAATTTTTGTAGAACGATTTTCAATACTTCATTTTTTGTTATAATTTTAGTTGTAATGATTTTGGACTCTTGGTTTTTCATTCTGGGTGCTCGAAGACTAATATTTTTAATTCTTTGGGTAAAAGGTTGATATAACTTAAGGAAATTATTTTCTATTATCATATCTAACCCTGAATCATGTAAATATATCGTTTTAGCAGTAAAAACATATTGTTCTATAATGATGGGTACATAATTTTTTACATACCAAATCTCGTGTATCGATTTATCTACGACTACAATTTTTAGAGGTTTGTCTAATTTTCCCAATTTCTAATGGTTGTCCTTTTTGTAAAACAAAGTGTTGCTCGTGTATCTATATATGCTAGAAAATCTTTGTTTTCAATAGTGACTTTTATAAATGTTGCATTGGGATTACTTTTAGTTAGTACCTTTTTCTGACTCATCTGACTTATCTATATCTGATGTTTCAAAGTCTGTTTCCTCTATAGGTTCAAATCCGCAATCGAAGGCTATTCTTAGCACTTCTTGTTTCTTATTATTAACGTTTCTCTTTGGACATTTATTAGCATAATGTCCTTCTTCATTACAAAGCCAACATCTAAAATTTGGTTTGCCTTTAGGACAATAATCTTTATTTCTTGTTTTTTGTTTATATTGTTTTCTATTTCTGAAATATTTATTAGGATTTCTATATATATTTTTTCTATATTCTTTATAAGTTATTTTTCGCCATTTTTTATACTTTTCGTATTTTCGTCTTTTCTTTATCCTTTGGTTTTCATTGTTACATCCGTATTTTCCTATTTTATCTGAGAAATCTTCACAACAAAGATCAATTTTTGCTTGTTTTTTAACTTTTCTTCATTACATCTTCTTTTATGCCATTCTTGTAATGTTAAAATTCGTCCTCCCATGAAGCTCTGTCTTTTTTACTCTTCTCTCTGCTCTCGTTTCTGGAGTGTTGATGTCCGGATGAAACAGGGCGTGGGCATGGGCATAACCACCGTCGCAACCACACGCCGCCGCCGGCTGGGCCTCCGCCGATGTCCGTTTCAAGGCAACCGATTTGGACAGTACTGCATCCACTCCAACCCTTGTTGGCGTATGTTCCTTTACTTTCCAGGCCTGCTCTTCTGGATTTTACAGCTGGGGTCTAATTTTGATTTGAATTCGTGATGGTTGGAATTTGGATAGAGGGGTTTTGAGCTTTTAGGGGTTTTTTCAATTCTAGGAGAAAGCTATGGCTGAAAAGATTGGTGCTTTTTGGTCTGCTAGTGTTTGTATTGGAGCAGTCCCCGACGGCCTCACACGACGTGAGGAAGAACCACGTAAATCAAAGCCTTCTTTACTATTTCCGCACTATTTATCAGTTTGGAAAGTAAGTAAGAAAATTATTCTATTGAAATTGATGTTGATAATTTTTTTGGGGTTCATTTTTGTTGTTTTCGATTCCGTTTCCAAGTGTTGAGGAAGTTTAAGCTGGAATTCTGAATCTTGGGGCATATGCTTTGATTCCTTACTTCATCCGGAATCTTTACCTGAGAGAAGTTTGTAAATAAAGTACCGAAAGAGTTGTATATTTCACTTTATTAAAGCTCAATTCTTCAATCATATTACTGAAAAAAACTACTATTCTAGTTCAGTCTTGGTGGTTTGGACTGGAGAGAGTTAAGGGTTGGCTTGGATATTTGATATTTACTCGAGTTAGATACAATTTAACAGCTGATAATTAATATACTGAACTAAGCAATTAAAACTTTTTGACAGCCGAGACGGCCTTTCTGGCTTTCCAGCACTACATTGTGATGCTTGCTAGCGATCTCGTGCCTCCTATGGGCGGTACTCATGTAAGTGATGTATAACACCCAAGTTTATTTAACAACTCAGAATCAAAATGAATGTTACCATTTTTTTAACCGCATTATTGGAAGCAATGTGACAAAACCCGCGTCGTTGTTTTTGGCTGAGCTTCAGACACTCATTGGGACTAGAGGCTTCCAACTGTGATGGGAGCATCTTTTGCATACATTTTGTCAATCATAAAATGGGAACCAACGATTTATACTCTCATCTCATGATTAGCATATAAGTGGGGGGATTCTACGTTTTCTTGGTGTAACTCTTTTGTTTAATTTGTGTCTTGTGGTTGGTAGAGAGATTTGTCCACACTATGAGGACAATCTAAGTTCATCTTGGGATACAGTACGACAATTGGGAATTTGACCAGGTAAACTTAATCGCCCTCTTGATTCACTCATCATACGGATATGGTAGTTGGGTTCCGAAATAACTTGTATTATTCTGGTTTTTCTTTCTTTCTTTTCTCACATTTCTCATGCACTTTAGTGCCATAGTTATTGTTCCGGTGGTTGGTGTCGTTGGCCTTGGTCTGTTCACCAGGGGATTCCTGATGGTAATTGTTTTTTTCTTCTTCTTGGGACATAGATGTCTGTCTGCCTAAGATATTGAACTTAAAATGATGATTGAAAGTAATTTGTTACTCTACGCAGCTTGCTAACTGTGTGGAGATTGGTCTGCTACTGCTTGTCATTTGCCAGGTAAGTGTAATTTTTTGTATAGAACCTTAAGATGGAAGCAAATGCCTGCTCAATGTGTGAAAGTAATTTCCTTGTGTTTGCTGCTCCACTCCAGTATTTGAAGCACCTCCATTCGAGGGCCCATGCATTACTGGAGAGATTCACTTGCTTTCTGCCTTGGAATTGTTTGGGCTTTTGCTGCTACCCTTTAGGGCTGACAAACGGTAATACGGTAACCGGTTTACCGTTTTATCGAACCAGTAACGGTCGGTAAACGGTAAACCGATTACCGTCGGTATCGGTATCCGGTTGCGACGGCGACGATCCAATTTACCAGACACAGGGTCGGTATTTACCGTCGGTAAATCGATAAATACCGAATGGGGAACGGCGGAACGCTGCGTTTTGGGCAAGTGAGAAACCCTACCTGCGCCCCTGCCCAAAACGCGAAAACGCGCCTCCTTCGCTTTGACCTTCGACATTTCGACCTTCACCCTTCGAGCTTCGAGCTTCGTCCCTTCCCCTTCGCACGCAGAGCCGCCGACGCAGAGCAGAAGACGCCGCCACCTCTCCTTCTCCAGTCCGCTTCTCCCGCCGCCTCTCCTTCGCCCACCGCCTCTCCTTCTCCTCTCCGCTTCTCGTCGACGGCGAAGAATGAGGCCCTGACTCTCCCTCGGCGACGCAGCTTCAAAGAAGGGGAAGAGGGTGAAGAGCGAGCTTCATCCGCCATTCCTCCTCCAGCAAATCCTCCGCCACCTGCCCTAGTTCCCTTTCGGCCTTCCCTCGCCACCTGCCCTGACTCTCCCTCGCCGCCGCAGCTTCAAAGAAGGGGAAGAGGGTGAAGAGCGAGCTTCATCCGCCATTCCTCCTCCAGCCAACAGGCCAACAGCCAACGCCCAAGTCCCAACAGGCCCCAACGCAAACCAGCAACTCAGCAGACAGCAAGTCAACAACAGGCAACAAAATCAAGTCCAAAACCAAATGTATGTAATTGAATTGTTGACATATTGAATTTGAGATTGTGTTTTGTGTGAATTGAGAATTTGTTGAATTGAGAATTTTGTGTAATTGAGAATTTCCAGAGTTTTTGCTTAGAATGGTAGCAAATGTGCTGTGTGATTGAGGGAAGAATGTGGGGATTATCATTATGCATCAATCAGGAAATGGTGGCTGTCAAATTGTCAAGTTAATCAGATGAGCTTTTGCATTTAGGATGTTCATTGATGGCTGGCACTGTCTAAATCACTTTACCTTGCTGCAATTTGTAAGCTCTAAGCCAACCTCGTAATGTGATGCTGGAATTATTAGCTTTTGGGGATTATAATTTGGTGATCACATCCTCTTTTGTGTTTCAGTAAACCATAAAATTTTGTTATGCCTTGTATAATTGCGGCTACATAGATGGCAAATGCAAAAGTCCAAAAAAAAATCAATCTCTTCTATCGGGGTAATTAAACTTCAAAAATTTAGTGTGATGGTTTCTTATTTTTTGCTGGTTTTTTGCACCATCTTAGATTCTTAGTGTGTTTCTCTACTGTATTTTGCCATTTTTAGTAGAGTTGTTTTTTCTTGTGTTTTTTACTTTTGGTGGCTATGCATTCTAAGTACAGGTTGGAAGTGAATTGAGATTGTTTTTTTTTTTGTAGGACGAAACCTTCTGCTGGCAACCGTGGAGGAGGTAGTAAGAAGAAAGCTAGTTCGTTACCTCCTTGAAGCTCTTCAAAAAAAGGGAAGGCTTCGACTAGCAAACCTTCTTCCACTACTGCAAATCCTCCTCCACCTGCAGCAGCAGCAGCAAATCCACCTCCTGAGGCAAATCCTCCTCCATCAACAGCAAATCCTCCTCCATCTGTTGAGGTACCTGGTGTACAGAAGAAAATTGACAAGGGGAAGGGGAAGGCGAAGAAGTCAAAATCTAAGTGGTGGATTCCTTACACCCGTGTGTTGGTTGATGACTACCCATACGGCAAATGCAAAAGGTGTGGGACGCTGATCAAAGCTCATTCAACCTTCAATGGGACTAGTGGTTTGAAGAGCCATCACCTAATGTGCGAGAGGAAGGCAAAGGAAGCTAGTGGTCAGTCTGTATTGAACTATCAACCTGGAACAGAAAGTGGAGTCGGTGAGGTAGGCTCTCTTACTCCATGGAAGTTTGATCAGAACAAATCTAGACATGCATTAGCTATGATGATAATCTTGGATGAGCTTCCATTTAGATTTGTTGAGCGGGAGGGGTTTAGGAGATTTATGGCAACAGCTCAACCTTTGTTTGTGATACCTGGAAGGCAAACAATAAGATCTGATTGTTATGTCATTTTTCTGGAGAAGAAAGAAATATTGATTGAGTTTTTTTAACTCAAAGTGCAAAGGAAGAATATCTATCACTACAGATACATGGACTAGTGATAATAACCAGAATTTTATGTGTGTGACTGCTCATTTTATTGGAGATGATTGGAAGTTTCAGAAGAGGATTATTTGCTTTGTTCCCATTACTAGTCACACGGGGAAGGATATTGCAGATACTTTGGAGAAGTGTTTACAAGAATGGAAAGTGAAGAGTTTGTTTTGCATGACAATGGATAATGCCAGTTCGAATGATGTTCTTGTTGAGTGCATGAGAATGAAGTGGTGGGGAACAGATTTGCTAGATGGGAAGTATTTGCAGTATAGATGTGTGGCACATATCATCAATCTGGTTGTTCCTGATGGATTGAAGGAGGTTGGAGTTGCTGTGGAGAGGGTAAGGGATTGTGTGAAATGGGTGAAGTCATCCCCAGCTCGGATGGGAAAGTTCAAGAAAGGCATTGAGTATCTAGAGATGGATGGGAAAAGACTATTGTCTTTGGATGTTCCGACTAGGTGGAATTCCACCTATCTGATGTTGGATTCCGCGGAGAGGTTTGAGCAGGTTTTTACGTTCATGTATGCTAGTCCTACTGATTCTTCCTTTCGAGAGTATGTGGATTCAAAGAAGGGTCTTCCAACTGAAGATGATTGGAGCAGTATTAGGCGGCTCATGAAGTGCCTGAAGTTCTTCTATGAGCTTACTCTTCGTGTATCAGGTATATGAACTAATAACTTTCAAATTTTAAAATTAAATTGAATGATTATGAGTTATGAGTTATATTATTTATACTAATGTCGGTAAATTTTTCTTTGTATCAGGAACATCATATGTCACTGCACATACTTTCTGCAAATCCATTGTGGATATTCATGAAGTGATAGCAAAATTGAAGAAAGATGCAGATAGACAGATACAAAGAATGACATCGAGAATAGAGGCAAAGGTGAGAAAGTATTGGTTTGAGAATGATGTTGCTGACGAGGAGGACAACTTTAGGATAAATAGGATAGTTTACATGGCCTGTGTGCTGGATCCCAGGCGTAAGCTAGACTATTTGACTATGATGTTGGAGGAAATGTATGGGATCTCAAAAGGGGAAGCTTTGGCAGATGTAGTAAAGAAGGAGATGATTGCATTGTACGATGTCTACAAGATGAAGTATGCAACTTCATCCTCTGTTTCTGTGCCTACTACCCAGACTACTACTCCTACTGAGACTAGTGACGGATCCTTTGATATTGAGTCTGCATTTGAAGCTCGGTTCCAGCAGAAGAGAAAGGAGAAAATTGAGAGGGGGGGGGGTCGAGGTTCTGGTGAGTTGGAGCAGTATTTGAGAGAGATTGGTGATGCTATTAATGAGGAGATTGATGATCGGAAGTTTGACATTCTGAAGTGGTGGGCTCGGAACAGTGTTAGATATCCCATTCTTTCAGAGATGGTTAGGGATATATTAGCAGTTCCAGTCTCCTCTGTTGCATCGGAGTCCGCTTTCAGTTGTGGAGGTCGAGTTCTTAGTCCTTTCAGGTCCTCTTTAAGCCCAAACATTGTGGAGGCATTGATATGTGCCGAAGATTGGATAAGATATGAAAATGGAAAGACTGCAGATGAACTGAATGATAAGGAAGAAGATCAAGAGACAATCGATTATGAAAGTGGTAAGAATTCAATTTATTATTCTAATTTGTCTATATTCTTTACTATTTAAATTTTAAACCATTCCATTAGTAACATACTAACATTTGTTGTATTTTATTTGCACTAGTTACTAATACTTTACAATCTCGAGTGAAAACTGCAAGTGACATCCCAAGTGGAGCACATGGATATGTTGTTGGGGTTGATGAGGAAGAGGAGGAGGAAGAGGAGGAGGAGGAGGAAGACATGAACCAAGATGCCGATGATGATCCCGATGATACTCTTCTCAGGACTTTGAAGAAGAAAGGTTGTGCAAATGTTGGTGGTGCTACAAGTTCTATCGGAGAAGGAGGAGCATGAGCTCTTGGTTATTAACTTATTTGGTTGTCTATTTTAATTTTTAAGTTTGGACTTTGAACTTGTGTTGAATTTAGACATTATCATTGTCCCTTTGAATTTGACGATGTTTGTTGAATTGTCGTTTGATGAATTTGAATATTTGATGAATGATGATGCTTGATGAGAGTTGGTGTTGATTTATGAATCATGATTGTTGACCCTTTGAACTTATGTTAAATTAAATAGATTAATAGATAGCAACTTAGTGTTTGAACTCAAATATTAAGTTATGGCATTAACATATAACAATATAACATATACTTCATTATTCACAAATATTACATACAACATGAAGAAAAATATTATAAATAAGAGTTACAAATGTTACAAATGATACATAAGTATAGGTCTAAAAAATGTTATAAATTATTAATTAAAAAAATGAAGAAAAAAACTCAGAAAAAAATATTACAACATCTTCCCCACTAACAGAATTTCGGTTCGGTAAATGGTCGGTAAACCGAACCGAAAAACTGCCCTACGGCTCCCTTTGCGGTAATTCGGTAAACCGGTTTCTAACCATTTACCGGTAATCGGTAAACCGGTTACAAACTGGTATCGGTAAACGGTAAACAGTTTGGCCACCCTCGGTATACCAAACCGGTAAATTCGGTAAACGGTTTACCGTTTACCGACCGATTCCCACCCCTACTACCCTTACTGCTACTGGTGCTTACAACAATGTTGCACCCAAAACCAACAAAGTTGCCCCACAGATCCATCATTTCTCATATCATCTGCTCCATGGTATGGATATTCTCTTACTTCTGCTTTCAGCTTACTCCTAAGACTTACCTATTTGATTCCATGATAGACTTATTTCATCTTTGCTAATCCAGGGTCAGAGTTCCATATCCATTTCAATGGGGTCCACCCATATTTAGAGCGAGCCGGATGATGCCTGTTACAGCTGCTGAGGTTCAGTTGCGACGTTTCTATTTTTCCTTTTTCTACGCAAAGATATATTACTATTTCGTGTGTTGCTATTGATATATAAAATAATTATTATAAAAATAAATTAATATATACATAATGTTAAATTCGAATTCAATTTAAATATGGATATTAAACACATTATACGGGTTTTATACGTGCTCAGTACGAGAGTTGTCAAATAAACCAGAGACAAAACTACTTAGAATCTAGTGTGCCCCCCCCCCCCCCGGTTCCCAAGGTGCTTTTGGGATATTTGGATAAATTTGGAGAAGTAGTTCTCGGCCAGCATATTGTTTCATGCAACAATCATGTAGTCTGACGGTAGCTAAGCTAAATTTTCAGTGTGAAGCACATAAGTTTGATCCATCTCTCATTTTGCTATACCCACTTTTTACCCTAAACCAAACACCACTAGTGTCAGAAATTACAACGAAAAAGCCACCCCAAACCCACTCATTTTCATTCTTTATATTACTTTAATCCAACTAGAAATGAAAAAGTGAACATCTTCTTAATATCTCATTGGAAATTTTTCGAATTGAAATTTTAATAATTCTTCTTCATAAAAACTATCCTTATTTAATATTACAGCTATTCAAAATAAAAGTGTCATCAACACATGAAGTGCTCTCAGCCCCTCACCCATCATTATAGGGAAAAAAAACTACATTACTAACTAGCTTTTTACCCGCCCATTGGGCGTTATGTTTTATTTGGTTTTTTAATTTATATTATTTTGTTATTTTTCTAATTGTCTTTTATTTATGGAATAATAAATTTTTGTGTTGTTTGTTTGTTATGTTTGAATCGGCGATATAAAGATGTTTACTATTAGCATAGTTTCTATTTTTTATGGATTATGTATGCTATATTTATTATACATTGAATTGTTAATCTGACTCGGCTCGTTTCTGCTATAACTGCACACTTCTGTATTTTTTCTTGTTTATGAGGAAATTAATTTAATTGTATTAGTTCTCTATAGACATTTTATTTATTTTAAAAATTTCATCGGACTACAAGTTTAAGATGTAAGTACATAATGTTAAAATTATAATCTATGGTTTAAATAACAAAACTGGTTAATTCTTTTTTAGCACCCAATCCTTACGAAGTTGTTAATAGATTTAAAGAATATGCTAAATTAAGGTAAGTTAAATTTCCTGTCAAGTATCAGAATGCAAGTCCAATAGACTCTTGACCCGTTTTGACACTGACCATGACGCGTTCGTATTTGATTTTTGACTTTTGTGAAATGATGTAACCTTTCGGAAGGGAACTGTTGTTTTCACTATAAAAGTCTTCGGCAACCAAACTTCTCGTCCAACGTTCTTCTTCTTCTACTCGTTTTCCTTCTCCAAAAACACAAACACAGAAGTCAAGAAAGGTGCTGCTTTCTGACTTTGATTGGAGGGACTCCTGGGAGTGGTTTGCCTAAATCCTACCAGCAACAACGAAGTGGGGGCAAATAAACACTCTAAGGAGAGTGATCAAAATCACGACTTCAAACCGTTTTCTCCATACTGTTTCCCTGACACAATCAACAAATGTAAAAAAGAATAGTATCAAAGAGTTTACCGGTCAACATTGGAGCGAACAACCCTCGGATCCCTCCTCATAGCATGCAGGCAGTCTACAAAATCAGCTGCAGTCAACTTAAGAAGTCGGTCGTAGCCGCCCAATCTCTCGTCGAGCATGACCCGTATCATGCGCAAACCACCAACATCCTCATCATCAGCCGCCATCGCAGCCTCAACAACCGTAGCTCGTAGCTCCTCACTAGCTCCATGGAGATCGATGACAACTCTAGGACCAACCATCGATATAGCATTTTGGATATTAAGAATGAAGTCATCGGTGCTTGAGCAGGCTTTTGGGGTAGTGTGCAGTGAACAGCACCGCCAGGCCCTCGGCAAGAAGATCGGCCTCTCTAGTGGCGGACCCAGGAATTTTATATATGGGTGTTCTCTTTTAAAAAATAAATTAAATAAAAATAAAAAACTTGAAATACCACTTATCTCTCTAGAGCGGATTTTGACTTGATCTCAGAAGGATTAACAGACCTAAAAAGGTCCGCGTGTGCGCAGCTGCAGGTGAAACAAGGAAACAAAATGAAGTTATAAGATTAAAGCTCTAATAAGGTGATTATCATAAAATAATGACAAATAAAATGAATTCAACTGACCAACGGGTCGGGCAAAAGCTAGTAGATATATTTATAACGTATGGGGTTTAAGTAGGGGCGGACCCACCTTAACGTGAGAGTATTTTACTTCATTTTTAAATTAATGATACATTTAATTATAAATATATAAAATAATTATTTTAAAAATAAATTAATATATACATAATTTTAAATTAGGAATTCAATTTAAATATGGATATTAAAAACATTATACGGGTTTTATACTTGCTTAGTACGAGAGTTATCAGATAAACCAGAGACAAAACTACTTAGAATCTAGCGTGACCCCGCCCCCCGGTCCCAAGATGCTTTTGAGACATTTAGATAAATTTGGAGAAGTAGTTCTCGACCAACTTATTGTTTCATCCAACAATCATGTAGTCTGACGGTAGCTAAGCTACATTTTCAGTGTGAAGCACATAAGTTTGATCCACCTCTCATTTTCCTATACCCACTTTTTACCCTAGACCAAACACCACTAGTGTCAGAAATTACAAAGAAAAAAGTCACCCCAAACCTACTCATTTTCATTCTTTATATTACTTTAATCCAACTAGAAATGAAAAAGTGAACATCTTCTTAATATCTCATTGGGGATTTTTAGAATTGAAATTTTAATAATTCTTCTTTATAAAAACTATCCTTATTTAATATTATAGCTATTCAAAATAAAAATGTTGTCACATCAACACATGAAGTGCTATCAGCCACATACACATCATTATCGAAAAAAACTACATTATTAACTAACTTTTTACCAGCCCGTTGGGTGTTATGTTTTGTTTGGTTGTTTAATTTGCATTATTTTGTTATTTTTCTAATTGTTTTTTATTTATGGAATAATAAATTTTTGTGTTGTTTGTTTGTTCTGTTTGAATCGACGATATAAAGATGTTTACTATTAGCATAGTTTCTATTTTTTATGGATTATGTATGCTATATTTATTATACATTGAATTGTTAATCTGACTCGGCTCGTTTCTGCTATAACTGCTCACTTCTGTATTTTTGCTTGTTTATGAGAAAATTTATTTAATTGTATTAGTTCTCTGGAGACATTTTATTTATTTTAAAATTTTCATCGGACTACAAGTTTAAGATGTATGTACATAATGTTAAAATTATAATCTATGGTTTAAATAACAACATTGGTTAATTATTTTTAAGCACCCAATTCTTACGAAGTTGTTAATAGATTTAAACAATATGCTAAATTAAGGTAAGTTCAATTTCCTATCAAGTATCAAAATGCAAGTCCAATAGACTCTTGACCCGTTTTGACACTGACAATGACGCGTTCGTATTTGATTTTTGACTTTTGTGAAATGATGTAACCTTTCGGAAGGGAACTGTTGTTTTCACTATAAAAGTCTTCGGCAACCAAACTTCTCGTCCAACGTTCTTCTTCTTCTACTCGTTTTCCTTCTCCAAAAACACAAACACAGAAGTCAAGAAAGGTGCTGCTTTCTGACTTTGATTGGAGGGACTCCTGGGAGTGGTTTGCCTAAATCCTACCAGCAACAACGAAGTGGGGGCAAATAAACACTCTAAGGAGAGTGATCAAAATCACGACTTCAAACCGTTTTCTCCATACTGTTTCCCTGACACAATCAACAAATGTCAAAAGAATAGTATCAAAGAGTTTACCGGTCAACATTGGAGCGAACAACCCTCGGATCCCTCCTCATAGCATGCAGGCAGTCTACAAAATCAGCTGCAGTCAACTTAAGAAGTCGGTCGTAGCCGCCCAATCTCTCGTCGAGCATGACCCGTCTCTTGCGCAAACCACCAACATCATCATCATCAGCCGCCGTCGTAGCCTCAACAACCGCAGCTCGTAGCTCCTCACTAGCTCCATGGAGATCGGTGACAACTCTAGGACAAACCATCGATATAGCATCTGGGATACTAAGAACGAAGTCATCGGAGCTTGAGCAGGCTTTTGGGGTAGTGTGCAGTGAACAGCACCGCCAGGCCCTCAGCAAGAAGATCGGCCTCTCTAGTGGCGGACCCAGGAATTTTATATATGGGTGTTCTCTTTTAAAAAATAAATTAAATAAAAATAAAAAACTTGAAATACCCCTTATCTCTCTAGAGCGGATTTTGACTTGATCTCAGAAGGACTAACAGACCTAAAAAGGTCTGCGTGTGCGCATGTGCAGGTGAAACAAGGAAACAAAATGAAGTTCTAGGATTAAAGATCTAATAAGGTGATTATCATAAAATAATGATAAATAAAATGAATTCAACTGACCAATGGGTTGGGAAAAAGTTAGTAGATATATTTATAACGTATAGGTTTAAGCGGGGGCGGACCCACCTTAACGTGAGAGTATTTTACTTCATCTTTAAATTATTGATACATTTAATTATAAATATATAAAAAAATTATTTTTAAAAAATTAATATATACATATTGTTAATTAGGAATTCAATTTAAATATGGATATTAAACACATTATACGGATTTTATACGTGCTTAGTACGAGAGTTATCAAATAAATCAGAGACAAAACTACTTAAAATCTATCGTGACCCCGCCCCCGGTCCCAAGGTGCTTTTGGGATATTTGGAGAAGTAATTCTCGTCCAGCATGTTGTTTCATGCCACAATCATGTAGTCTGACGGTAGCTAAGCTATATTTTTAGTGTGAAACACATAAGTTTGATCCACCTCTCATTTTGCTATTCTCACTTTTTACCCTAGACCAAACACCACTAATGTCAGAAATTACAAAGAAAAAAGCTACCCCAAACCCACTCATTTTCATTCTTAATATTACTTTAATCCAACTAGAAATGAAAAAGTGAACATCTTCTTAATATCTCATTGGGGATTTTTTGAATTGAAATTTTAATAATTATTCTTTATAAAACTATTCTTATTTAATATTATAGCTATTCAAAATAAAATTGTTACCACATCAACACATGAACTGCTCTGAGCCCCTCACCTATCATTATAGAAAAAAAACTACATTACTAACTAGCTTTTTACCCGCCTATCGGGCGTTATGTTTTATTTGGTTGTTTAATTTACATTTTTTTTTCTAATTGTTTTTTATTTATGGAATAATAAATTTTTGTGGTTTTTGTTTGTTCTGTTTGAATCGGTGATATAAAGATGTTTACTATTAGCATAGTTTCTATTTTTTATGGATTATGTATGTTATATTTATTATACATTGAATTGTTAATCTGACTCGGCTTTTCTGCTATAACTCCTCACTTCTATATTTTTCCTTGTTTATGAGGAAATTAATTTAATTGTATTAGTTCTCTATAGACATTTTATTTATTTTAAAAATTTAATAGGACTACAAGGTTAAGATGTAAGTACATTATGTTAAAATTATAATCTATGGTTTAAATAACAACACTATTTAATTATTTTTTAGCACCCAATCCTTACGAAGTTGTTAATAGATTTAAAGAATATGCTAAATTAAGGTAAGTTAAATTTCCTGTCAAGTATCAGAATGCAAGTCCAATAGACTCTTGACCCGTTTTGACTCTGATCATAACGCGTTCGTATTGATTTTTGACTTTTGTGAAACGACGTAACCTTTCGGAAGGGAACTGTCGTTTTCACTATAAAAGTCTTCTGCAGCCAAACTTCTCGTCCAACGTTCTTCTTCTTCTAGTCGTTTTCCTTCTCCAAAAACACAAACACAGAAGTCACGGAAGGTGCTGCTTTCTGACTTTGATTGGAGAGACTCCTGGGAGTGGTTTGCCTAAATCCTACCAGCAACAACGTAGTGGGGGCAAATAAACACTCTAAGGAGAATGATCAAAATCACGCCTTCAATCCGTTTTCTCCATACTGTTTCCCTGACACAATCGACAAATGTCAAAAGAATAGTATCAAAGAGTGTACCGGTCAACATTGGAGCGAACAACCCTCGGATCCTTCCTTATAGTATGGAGGCAGTCTACAAAACCAGCTGCAGCAACTTAAGAACTCGGTCGTAAGCCACCCAATCTCTCGTCGAGCATGACCCGTATCATGCGCAAACCACCAACATCATCATCATCAGCCGCCGCCGCAGTCTCAACAACCGCAACTCGTAGCTCCTCACTAGCTCCATGGAGATCGGTGACAACTTTAGGACAAACCATCGATATAGCATCTGGGATATTAAGAACGAAGTCATCGGAGCTTGAGCATGCTTTTGGGGTAGTGTGCAGTGAACAGCACCGCTAGGTCCTCAGTAAGGAGACCGGCCTCTCCAGTGGCGGACCCAGGAATTTTATATAGGGGTGTCCTCTTTTAAAAAATAAATTAAATAAAAATAAAAATAATTAATTTTTAAATAAAAAAATACCTGACACGTTCAAGTTAAAAAAAGTCCGCAATGTATTTTCATATTTGGAAATAATTGTAAAATACACTTGATGTCTACACTGCTCAAAATAATTGTCTTTGTATAACCTACTAGACAATCATTTACGAACGGATCACATATTTGATTTCCGAACTTGTTCTTGATGTAACCCAAAGCTAAAAAGAATCTTTCAACACTTGTCGTACAACCATAAAATCAATACAAATTAAGGGTAATTTGGAATTAGTTTAATTGTTAGGTTTGGAAAATAATTAGAAATAGCTAGGGAATGTCATTTTACTATTATGGGAAAAATAAGTTTGTATAAGAGGCAGAACAAAAAAATATAAGATTTAATCCTGAGTAATCTCCATTAATATAATCAATAAACTCTTTTAATGGTTATTTATTAATATAATTGAATTGACCCTCTGAATTATTATTTTTGGATATTTTTTTCGCACTGGAAGGAGGCCTAAGCAAAGAAGGTAGAAAAAATACAAAGGGAGGGTTACAGAGTAGAGGAGGAGCTGCGATGCGTCTCTTCAAGGTGGTTCCTATCATGTCATCTCGTAAAATGGAATCTGAACCAATCAGAGGTTCAACAAGCTCATACATACAGTAGGGAGCATGTAAGAGCATTTAAGCAAGTTGGATATTCTCTCTAAAACTTGAAATACCACTTATCTCTCTAGAGCGGATTTTCACTTGATCTCAGAAGGACTAACAGACCTAAAAAGGTCCGCGTGTGCGCATGTGCAGGTGAAACAAGGAAAGAAAATGAAGTTCTAGGATTAAAGCTCTAATGAGGTGATTATCATAAAATAATGACAAATAAAATGAATTCAACTGACAACGGGTCGGGCAAAAGCTAGTAGATATATTTATAACATATGGGTTTAAGTGGGGCGGACCCACCTTAACGTGAGAGTATTTTACTTCATCTTTAAATTAATGATACATTTAATTATAAATATATAAAATAATTATTTAAAAAATAAATTAATATATACATAATGTTAAATTAGGAATTCATTTTAAATATGGATATTAAACAAATTATACGGGTTTTATACGTGCTTAGTACGAGAGTTATCAAATAAACCAGAGACAAAACTACTTAGAATCTAGTGTTACCCCCGCCCCACGGTGCCAAGGTGCTTTTGGGTTATTTAGATAAATTTGGAGAAGTTGTTCTCGGCCAGCATATTGTTTCATGCAACAATCATGTAGTCTAATGGTAGCTAAGCTACATTTTCAGTGTGAAGCACATAAGTTTGATCCACATCTCATTTTACTATACCCACTTTTTACCCTAGACCAAACACCACTAGTGTCGGAAATTACAATGAAAAAATTCACCCCAAACTCACTCATTTTCATTCTTATATTACTTAATCCAACTAGAAATGTGTCATAACCGGGTTGCTCATTAGTACGATATTGTCCGCTTTGGGCCAAGCCCGCACGGTTTTACTCTTGGGTGTCCTCCCCAAAAGGCCTCGTACTAATGAGCTTGGTGGACACTAATATACAAGGGTTCCTTCCCTTGTATTACCGATGTGGTACTTGGATTGTCCCATAACAATCCTCCCCTCAAGCCAAGGACCACGAACTTCATGTCCTCACCTCAGCAATTATCTTGATCCGCCAGATGCCTTGTATCGATGGGCTTCTCGGTACAAGGACTTTTACCAGACGCGGAACTCTCTTTGATCCGCCAAACAGACGTGGATCTCCCTCGATCCGCCAGATGAGCCCAAACGTGGATCTCTCGTGGATCCACCAAACCAGACGCAGATCGCAAATCCCGAGGTCACCGAAAGAGGGTCCACCAAACTGACGTCCACCGCCCCAGATCCGCCGAACCAGGCTCTGATACCACTTGTCATAACCGGGTTGCTCATTAGTACGATATTGTCCGCTTTGGGCCAAGCCCGCACGGTTTTACTCTTGGGTGTCCTCCCCAAAAGGCATCGTACTAATGAGCTTGGTGGACACTAATATAAAAGGGTTCCTTCCCTTGTATTACCGATGTGGTACTTGGATTGTCCCATAACAAAATGAAAAAGTGAACATTGTGCTCCAAAAAGGTTGGTTTTGCGCGAGGTTTCTTGCGTTTTAGCATGTTTCAGGATCTAACAGGTGAAACCAACCCCAGAGTCGAAAGTTGGATAAAAAGGAGCGAAAACCGGGAGAAGAGGTGAAAAGAAGGCAGTTCACGGCTTTCCTTGGATGTTCACGGTCTGCTTAGACCGTGAATTGGAGCTGTTGCCCGTAAACATCAAGGCGTTCAGGGCCAAATCTCAAGTTACTGACGCTAATTGAGTTCACAGTCACTAAGACCGTGAACTGGAGCTGTTGCCCGTGAACCAGTGCAAGCGAAGCGGTGCGTTTCGACGCCCATCTTGAGTTCACACCGCGTTTCAGATTTCACGATCGTGAACGAAGGCCGTGAACTGACCATGATCCCTGTTTAAAAGAAGAGCTGAAAGGAAGAGAGAGGGAGAGCCCAAAGAGTGAGAAAGTATTCTTCATCATATTTTAGAGAGAGAAAGACGATCCAAAGGAGAAGGGGGCTAGGGTTTTGATCCAAGAGTGGATTTGGGAAGATTCTCTCCAAGAGAAGTTCAGCACAAGTGCAAAGAAGATTGGAAGCCTCTTCATGATGATTTCTACCTCTTCCCCTTGTGTTTCTCCCATTTCTAGCATGGAGTAGATTCCTTTTTCACTTGGGTGTTGTGAAACCCTATCTACCATGTAGTTTTTGTTATGTGAATTGAATGATTGTTTATGGGTGTTGTTTAATTCAATGATTGAAGTATTATTCATGTTGATTGTGCATGTTTGTGCTTAGCAATCTAATTGGCCAATTTAACCTAGACTAGAGAGGGAAAACCCCCTTTCAAGGAAGGCTGAATTGAGTTGGTATTCCTAGGACTTTCTAAGTCACCTATCTAGGTTAATTTAGGGCAAACCTCGATGTTGGATTAAGCAATTTGGTTTAGCGCGATTAAGCCGACCAACCATTGGGTTGAGTGAGGGAGTAAGTCAACCATCGATTGCCTAAACCGAGAGGGCCGAGTGATATCCCTCGGTTTAGCAATCAAGAGTGTGAACTACTACCATATTTGCGTCCCCTAGCGGTTCGCGGTCACCTTGCCCATAACAATCGTTTCGATTCATATACCATGGTAGTAGTTAGGGGGAAACGACACCCGTGTGATCCTTCTCACAAAAGAGCTTTCAAAACCATATACTTTTACCTTGCTTTACTTTAATTAGCAAACTTTTCAACCAAAACCGAGTTGCTAGATAATGATTCAAATGACCGAAGTAGGGGTACACGGACCGGCCCGAGTCGATATTTAAACATACTTGTCCTGTACTACACCCGACTAAGGTCTATACTTGGATCTTAGGCGGGAATTAATTGTGGTATTCGGGACGAGTCAAATATTTATTTATGTGGTGAAGGAGGATATGAAGATGCAAGTGGAAAGTTTCTGATTCAGTGTGATTTTTATGCTTATAGAATACAAACTCGGGTTCATGAAGGTCACACGTGTTGTTATCTGTCTCTGAGAAACTATTCCAGCAATATGTGGTGAATGTCTACGTTTTAGTGGAAGCAGAGAGTTTGGACTGGATTAGCAATAACCAACACAAACTTAGGACAATGTAATTGAATGATTTGACGGATGCATTTTCCCAAGGAGATGCGAGTACTGAAACCACAGGGAAAATGTAATTTTGAGCTCCTCCCAAAAGGTAGTCCAAGGTACAGGTATGAGAATTACCAAGATGCTATGGCCATATGTCGAGCGATGGGATATCCAGATTTGTTTGTGACTTTCACTGCAATCCAAACTGGCCAGAAATTCAATTCATGATTAATTTTATCAAATCATCAGGAAGAAAAGACACTCATAGAGCAGACATCATTGCAAGAGTGTTCAAGTTAAAGTTGGATCAACTTTTGCATGAGATCAACAACAACAACAAAATATTTGGACACACTTGTGCACGTGAGTTTTTTTATATTAATTTTTTACTGGTAATCTTCTTTTTAAACAATATATTTATCATATCCTCTATTATTCTAATTTGTAATGGTTCAAGTCATAGAGTTTCAGAAACAAGGACTTCCTAAAGCAAAAAAAAAAAAACAAAAACAAATTACAAGTACCATTGCGTGCACCCAAAATCGTACCAATAATAAATAATACGACAAGACCAATACAAAATATAAAATACTCACTAAAACACACCGGCCATTGGGCGGGTAAAAAACTAGTATCATTTATTTCTAATAATGTCAGTGATTGATAGAAATACGATTGTCAAAGGAATACTATTTTGTGGTTGATTCGTATTTTTCTTTAGTCTTTAAGTTTTCATTACTATAGGTGATCGTTCATTTTTTGGTGTGAAGATAGTGAAGAATAGACTATGAAACAAATTGAATGATGAGTTTCTTCGTTAATGGTTTAGTTATTATTTATATTGAAAGAAAGATAGCTAAAAGTTTTAATTTAGATGCTATATTGAGTGATTTAAATGATCTTAAAGAACGTCGTGTACTGTTAAAATAATAATTTTATTTTTATTTACGTTTAATTATTTTTGGCCCATCCGGTCTCGAAATCTTGGCTCTGCCCCTGAAATGAATGAAAAAAATGAAGCAGCTTCACAATAATACAGAAGTTTTAAATATATAAAATTTGTATATATATATATATATATATGGTTCAGTCTAGCGTACACCTGCCGTATAATATACACATGTGTTCACACTCATTTATTCATTTTTAATTATAATTAAATCAATTATGGTTAAATTAAAATATTAAATGCGCCCCAAAATTAAATGTTGTTTTCGCTTTCAACCCAATTTTGGACTTCTCACTTATTATAATTTGCTTATAAGTCAATTATATCTTCACAAGGGTTAATCCGTCAACCCAATTGAAGAAAGACTGAAAGAGACCTAAAAAACTTAATCCACTGAAAATAAATTCTCTAAAACTTATTCATTTCGTCAAATAAATCCCTGTAAATAAAAATTCCAGAAAACAGAGAATAAACACGCTCTCTTCATATGAGTAAATCTGCAAACACAAATGATGAGAAAGCTACCGAACTTGATAGTTTCAATAAAGATACATTTCTTTGATTTTGAACAGAAATTTCAAACATACACAATTTGAAACAAATGTTTCGATTCATACATAAGCACCAATCTGAATCGAAGAATGATGAGTGGCTACTCCATCTTCTCCATCAATTCAATGTAGAGTTCATGTCGTCGATTAGCCATGTACGAAACCAACTTCAGTTTCAGATCACGTAAGGGGCATATAAGCAGCAGTTTCCCTGTTGGATTCTCAAGATTCATAAGTTTAAGTGCTGAAACTTGGATGATTCCTGGATTGTGTTTGAGATGGGCTAGAATCCGATGCTCCTATTCCAGAGACTTCATAGTCCTCTGCAGATTTCACTACCAGCAGAGGCGAATTTGGGATTCTTGGAATTTCAGTGAAGACTTTGTCATAGCTTCCTTCAACTCCATATAATCCCCGATGCCGATGATGGTGATGGATCTCTGCAGGGGTAGTTTGTTATGACACGCATGTTTGCTTTGTTTCTGGTTCGAAAACGTGGATTCGACAAGCAGATTCAATGGGATTCCTTGATACACCGAATTATCAAGCAGATCGACGATAAGTAATTTCCATAATCCGATAAGAGTTAATCGACGGCGCAACAAACAGAGGTGGAGTATGCGTCTCCAAGTCTCTGAAATTTAACTCTACATAGAAATAGTTCTCCCATCAGTTCCAAAACGTAGGGGCATGGGTTCTCAAATTTGGTCTCTATTTTTTCCCTCTTCTCATATATGGGGGATTGTTATCTAAAGAACGAGTTGATTATACTGTGATTATCTGAAGAAATGAAACAAAATTCATGAATATGTTAAAGTTAAGGATGAAATAATACGTCTCTGAAGGGTGTATGTTATCATAGTCACGCAGCTAACAGCTCAATCGAAGGATCGATTGAGTTCGAATCAAAGACGAAGCGTTCTTAATACGAAATTGGATAAAACGGAACCAAAAGTACAATTCCACACATGGGGAAAGGCTCGATTGGTATAATGATAGATGCCCGGCCACGATCAACACGTTGTTGATTGATACTATCACAGCCTTCCCTTCATCTCCTAGAAATGTCTGACGAGCATCGACACTAATCATCAATGAACATTGAGCTGACAATTTCCCAGGACCGCTAAAATTCGCGACGAACATCGACCCTTGCTCTGAATCCGAGTTCGGACTATCCAAGATGCCATTCTTCAATTCATGGCTCGAGGGAGCTTCCTCCATCAGGGAATCGAACTTCCCATCCACTTTTGCGCTTCGAATACCCCTGGGAAGTGACGTATCATCAACTGCAATTTTCCCACCATTGCCGTTTTCAACTTGTGCCGAACCTAGTTCATCCAATTCCAAATTGGGGTTTTTTTAATCCGGAAGCTGTAAGACGGATTGAGCATACTTACACATTCCTTGCACCTCTTCGAACTTTCATGCAGTGGTATATTGGATCGGATCACCCTCATTCTCTTCAATCCATTCCCCCACTTTAGCTTCGCGTTTCACCATTGACAGAGGCGCTGCAACTCAAAGTCGATTCTTCACTTCAGCTCGAATCGAGCTGATTCCTTCCAGCGACTGCATTCCTGTTGTGTTGACAAGCTCTTCGTCACAGTGAGTTTTGCTCGACACTTCCCAGAGGTCTCTACCCACTTCAGCCTCTCGCCTTCTTTGTTTCGTCGGCGGTAAAAAATAGAGGCTCCCTGGTCCGGCAAGCCTGGGAAGTTTGGTCCTTATCATAAACCTTTGGCTCAGCCCATTGGTTCCCCTCACTCCGACCGGCCTCAAGACCTTCTCTGCCCCCTTCTCGTCGACCCGATTCCCCCCAGCTTCATGTTGGCCATTCCAAAACTCCGACTCTGTTTCCGCGGAGTAGAACAAAGACGTCTATCAATGGAGACGCCAACTTATTGATTCCGCGTTGTACCCACTCGAATTGGGGCAATAAGGCCGCAGTAAAGGCTTCTATTATCTGCTTCAATTCCTTCTCATTAAGTTGCTCAATTTCCATGTCTGCTTTTCGAATTGAACGCCAATGAATCAACAATAACAAAACAGAACAGGTCTTCTCTGTTTTGCGACGAGTTCGGAACTCGTACGAAACAACACACGTCTTCTTTCTCGCCCTTGTGTAGAACAGGTCTCTGATACCACTTAATACACCCCTAGGGGGTGTATGTTTATCAAAGTCACGCAGATAACGACTCAATCGAAGGATCGATTGAGCTCGAATCAAGAACGAAACGTTCTTAATACGAACTTGGATAAAACGAAACCAAAAGTGCAATTCCACACCTGGGGAAAGGCTCGATTGGTATAATGATAGATGCCCGACCAAGATCAACGCGTTCTTGATCGATACAAGAGCTCGACGAGTTTGGAACCCACCAAAGCTCACACAAGTGCGCAAACTTGCAAAAACCCAAAGGTTTCAATTCAATTCTTCAAAGTTTGAATTTTACAACGAAATATAACGGTATTTAAAAGCAAAATAAAACCTAATACAATCCTAATAGAACTAGGAAACAATTAAGGTAAAATTCTACACTAAAAAGGACACAAAATTCGGGTTTAAACTGCCTTTCTTGAAGCACAAGTAAGCTGCCAGGAAACAGTCCAAAAGCAGCTTTCGTACTAACTTCGCGCCTTTCGTTCGAGGCCTTCTAGAACTCCAATCTTTCATTCAATTCATTCCCTTTGTGCATAAATATACCTAGTGTCATGTTGTGGAAGCCTTTGAACTTTAATCAGATCCATACTCCTCGAATTAAGCTCCAAAGTAGTCTTCACAAACACGTTTTCAGACTTAACCATTTTCTCGCAGTTTTCCAGTTTTGAGGTAGCAACTTTGAGCCATTGGAAAACAACCTTAATGACATCATATGGATCCAAAAAGCATGTCATTGGAAGGAAGACAACTTTATCTTTAAAGCAAGCCCTTGAACACCAATTTTCAGGTAGCCAATTGTGAGAACCATGCCTCCAAAGTAGGCATCTCGAAACTGTCCCAACACTTGACCAAATTCTGCCCTTCTTCTTCCCGACTTCGATAGCTTCTTTGTCAAGTAATAACAACGTGTAGAGTTGGCTATTTGGGATCATATCATGGAAGCTCCTGGGTGTTACTGTCAAACCAAAAAGAACAAGATCCTGGGTGTTTTAAGTTTATGATGATGTGGAGAAACGATGTTTTATATAATGGATACTTAGAATGTTTGATTATTATATCTAAACTTTTACGATATTATAGTGTCCAAAATATAAATTATGGATGTATTCTGTAGTTGTAATTATCAATAATAATTAATTAAATTAAAATTAAGATTAATTAATAAGTGTGAATGTAGGCGTACAACATGCGTCAGACGTGTAACGCCCATACATACTTGAAAACATTCACAAGATCATACCGATTAAAACCCTTTACAATTCTGTTTCGTTTACAAACCAAACCATAATTTACATAAAATTTTAAAACTTCAAAACACCTGACAGTAGAGAAGACCATCTTCTCTCAAAATACTATACACAAGTCATGTCGGAATCTGAGTCCACCATCCCACCTCATTGATGCTGAGCTGAGCCTTGCTGAGTTTCCTTGACTTCTAGTCCCAAAACTTCTAATCTGGGGAACAAATTTTGACGGGGTGAGACGTCACCTCAATGAGTAAAAGCTAACCTATCAACAATATCAATATAAACATAATATCTGGTGAAGTCAAACCCCGTGCTTAATCTCTTAGTTTCCCGAGATAACCAATTTCAATATTCACCTTGCCAAGGCATTCCAGACATGTAACCATGCACACTTCAGTAGTCAATCCCACAGACACACACACACACACTAGTACACACATTCATACACACAAAAGATTAGCCAGATTACGTATCTTTTTTCCTTTAAATTGCCAAGTCATGCACTCCCCTGGGTTTATCCAGTAGATGCATAAAGCATCGCCAATCGATGCATAAAGCACCACCCAATAAATGCCTTAGGCACCGGCAATAGATGCATAAAGCACCACCAACCACCAGACCTGGTATCGCTCTCTTAGAGAGCTAGGCATAAATCTGCATTATCATATCTCATAGAGTGCATGACAGGGCGCCATTAAGTTTGATATAGGCGGTCATGCAATTCTTTAGTTAGTCACATAACAAGTAGCAAGCAGTATCATCAATCATTTAACACATATCTTTCACGTACTCATCACATTCACACAGTCACATTCACCATTTCATATAATCACATCGTCGCCTTATAGGCTTCCCAGTATCACATTTTTGCCTAACATGCTTTCCAGTAATCATAGCCAATTAGGCTATCCCAATATCATCGTACAGCCATTCAGGCCATACATTATTCCCTCATTGCCTCATTGTCTTTTCAGCACTGTAAAGTCGCCTCTTAAACCATTTCATATCACATACACATTTCATTTCTCATTCATAATCATCACATATCACGTTTCACACATACCATCACATAGTCATACACACATCACATTCACCCATCATCCATCACATATCATTTCATTCATACATATATAGTCATAGCCATCTATTAAACCAACATTTCATATTTTATACTCGGGCCGCTTCATGACCCGAATACCATATTTGTATCCATACTGTTAATGGGTTAGAGTTTACTCACAGTTTGATTGCTAATTCGCAAGCCCTTTGCGTTTTGAGGATTCCCCAGTTTGCTCCTTGCATTTATAAAGTCAATATAATAATATTTAATCACTTGGAACAAGTAGGGAATCAATATCGTTGATAACCAACTCAAATACATGCAAATCGGGATGTTACAGGATGAAATAGTATAATCTGTACAGGTCACGTCCGGGTCGAGGGCGTGACGTGCTAGTGACCTAATTGTACATTTTATGTCGAGAGTAACCTTATACCCTAGTTCACTATTTTGGTCATTTCTCTCTCAATTCTTAACCAAATTGACTCATTCTTTTTCCTACTTAAACAATATTCACATGGCTATAACATATCCAAAATGAAGATAATTTAAACCAGAGGTTTGGGCTCAGGACTCAATTCAAGTTGACGGTTCAATACAAATTCTGCACAAGTGATCCCATGACCAAAATCTAATTCATACATATGCACCCCTTCAAATACACCATGCATCATGAACCTTGAAGCATTTGACATGATAAGTCATACTTAATTACGGCCCATAAACTTTTCAACCGCCAAATAAAACTACATATGCATGCATGCTTAGATATATATATATTTATTCCTGTTAAAAGATCAATTCCACCACAATTCCATATTAACCACATCCCTCTCTTGCCTGCTTCCCTCACGGCTTCAGCTAACAAGAGGACTCAGTCCCACACTCATTCAATCTAAATAAAGAAGATGCAAGCTTAAGATAGTTTCACCCATGCATAAAAGATTCCAGGACCGAGTAGTTTCATCGTCTCAATGTTATTATCTCTTAGCAACAATATCATCCCTTCACCGTAAACCTTACATACTTAATTAGCAAGGAAAGAAGATCACCATACCTGATATGATCACAATCCCAGTGTTAAACTTAACCCCTCTTCTAGCTTTACTCTCTATAAAGAAAAACGATGGTGGTGTTACTGTTATGGATGAGAGGAACAAGTTAGTTAATGTGGCTATCACACTTATCTTCGCCACCAGAAAGAGGTGAGAGTGGGATCAGCTCCCCCTTTTCCCATGAAGGACCCTTAGCTTGCTGGCGTGCCTAGTCTTCGCCACATAAAGTCCACGTGTTGGAAAATGATCCTAGTTGTGATGTTTGTGGTTAGAGGAATGATTGGGAAGGTCAAGGTGGATTGAAAAAAGTTATTTCCAAAGACACGGTGCACTGTTCGCCTAGACACGGAATTACTGTTCATTCAGACTCAGAAGTACTGTTCACTTTCCTCCCATTGGTTCATACTCTGCGGTGGGTCCCGGTGCGCTTTGTTCAACGGGATGGTAGCGTGTTTATTGCCTTGCCGCCACTTTTGACTTGCTTTGGGAACACTCCGGTTAGCTGCAGCCTGCATGTGCTTGCTTTGGATAGTGTGCCGCCCTCAAATCAACTCTGATATCCCCTTCTGCCTCTGGTTAGTGTGCCTCTGTCTGACCGGTGCGCTGATCGATACTTTTTCATCATCAAATTGATAAGGATGCGTTGGGAGAAGAGCTCTTCTTTGTAGGAGGTGAGAGGCTAATTTATTAGGTGCTTCATTCCATCTGTACTCATTCATCCCCCATTTTTCATCTCAGTTTCTCTCTCCTTTCTTTCTCCTCTCTCCCTTCAATCTCTCAAAATGGCCGCCTCCACCATCGCCACATCCTCCACCTCCACGGCTACCGTCGCCACCGCCTTCACCATCCCCACCGCCTCAACAGCCGCCGTTGCCACCTTCTCCACCTCCGCTTCCACCGCTTTCACCGCCTCCACCATCTGATCCCGCCGCGGGAGCCGGCGACGTCGAGATCCCCATCTTCTTCATCTCTCTCTGTTTTGATTCATTGTTTGAGTGAGCAGTTCACAAAATTCCCATCTTCTTCATCTCTCTCTCTCTGTTTCTACTAACCTGTTGTTTCTTCTTTCTTCGCACCGGGATGAACCAGGTGAACGAAAAATGGCCTCTTTCTCTCTCTTTTATGCTTTGGTTTCGACATATATCTGCAACTTTCCACCTAACTTTTTCTTCTCTTTTCTGGTTGTTGTTTGCATGTACTCCCCCTTGCAATCGGTTTCTTGGAGGTTGGGTTGAGGGAAGATCATCGAACTTTTCTTCACATATTTTCACCACCGGCCCGGCGAGCAACCATTGGCGGCGTGCGCTCGCTGTTCTCGCCACATATTTTTGCCCATTTTCCTGGGATTAGTTGGCGGATATGGGAGTTCGACTCATGATCCTGAACAGAACCAGATCTGTCGATTCGGGTGAGCTGCTTAACTTTTCGCTTTTTCTTTTACCCATCACGTAGCTGTTTTCCTTTTCTAAACCTCCTTTTGCACCCATCTCATTCAAATTTCTCCCCCAAAAACTACAATGAATTTGTTTCTAACACTTCTCACTTTTGAATTTGTTCTGCGAGAATTGAAAATCGGAGAGGAAGCCGAAAGGATTGGTCAAAGCGTTCCTAATGAGGACAGTAAGAGCGATCAACAGAGGGATTTGACGGTCCTGGAGTGGATCTGGAGCGATCTCGAGCTTTTTGGAAGAGGAAGGGAGGATTCGTAAACGACCCAGATCCTCAGGTTCTATACTGGTTTCACGTGACTGTTCCTTTGTCTCTCATATTTTGTTTCGTTCATAATGGTTTATTTGATAATCTTTTGTTTCTCTCTGCTTTGCCTCTTTTCTCCTTTTCGAAAACTAGTAGACCTTAGAGCTTGGAGCAATCAACTGACGAATTTTATAGGGGGAGGGAGGAATCAGAAGTGACCCTGATCCCAAAGGTTTGTTTTCTCTGTTTTTCCTGATTGAGATTTTTGTTATTCATCACGTTGAATCTTTATGCACTTTCTCTTATTTGAACTTTATCGCTATTTTCGATCTCAAATCCTCTCCTGCCCAATCTTCAAAACAATTTGTTTTTTTCCAATCTCGGAGCACTTTCTTATTTGTCTGATTTTTCTCTGATATAGACACGGTGCACTGTTCGCCTAGACACGGAATTACTGTTCATTTAGACTCAGAATTACTGTTCACCTTCCTCCCATTGGTTCATACTCTGCGGTGGTTACCGGTGCGCTTTGTTCAACGGGATGGTAGCGTGTTTATTGCCTTGCCACCACTTTTGACTTGCTTTGGGAACACTCCGGTTAGCTACAGCCTACGTGTGCTCGCTTTGGAGAGTGCACCGCCCTCAAATCAACTCTGATATACCCTTCTTCCTCTATCGGTTGACTCTGCTTTTCCTTTTTCTCTCGGAGGCCTTAATATGCCTCTGGTTAGTGTGCCTCTGTCTGATCGGTGCGATGATCGATGCTTTTTCATCATCAAATTGATAAGGATGCATTGGGAGAAGAGCTCTTCTTTGTAGGAGGTGAGAGGCTAATTTATTAGGTGCTTCATTCCATCTGTACGCATTCATCCCCCATTTTTTTTATCTTAGTTTCTCTCTCCCTTCAATCTCTCAAAATGGCCACCTCCACCATCGCCACCTCCTCCACCTCCACGGCTACCGTCGCGGCTGCCTTCACCATCCCCACTGCCTCAACAGCCGCCATTGCCACCTTCTCCACCTCCACTTCCACCGCCTTCACCGCCTCCACCATCTGATCCCGCCGCGGGAGCCGACGGCGTCGAGATCCCCGTCTTCTTCATTGTTTGAGTGAGCAGTTCACAGAATCCCCATCTTCTTCATCTCTCTCTCTGTTTCTACTAACCTATTGTTCCTTCTTTCTTCGCACATGGATGAACCAGGTGAACGAAAAATGGCCTCTTTCTCTCTCTTTTATGCTTTGGTTTCGACATATATCTGCAACTTTCCACCTAACTTTTTCTTCTCTTTTCTGGTTGTTGTTTGCATGTACACCCCCTTGATTTCGGTTTCTTGGAGGTTGGGTTGAGGGAAGATCATCGAACTTTTCTTCACATATTTTCACCACCGGTCCGGCTAGCAACCGTTGGCGGCTTGCTCTCGCTGTTCTCGCCACATATTTTCGCCCATTTTCCTGGGATTATTTGGCGGATATGGGAGTTCGACTCATGATCCTAAACAGAACCAGATCTGTCGATTCGGGTGAGCTGCTTAACTTTTCGCTTTTTCTTTTACCCATCACGTAGCTGTTTTTCTTTTATAAACCTCCTTTTGCACCCATCTCATTCAGATTTCTCCCCCAAAAACTACAATGAATTTGTTTCTAACACTTCTCACTTTTGAATTTGTTCTGCAAGAATCGGAAATCGGAGAGGAAGCCGAAAGGATTGGTCAAAGCGTTCCTAATGAGGACAGTAAGTGCGATCAACAAAGGGATTTGACGGTCCTGGAGTGGATCTGGAGCGATCTCGAGCTTTTTGGAAGAGGAAGGGAGGATTCGTAAACGACCTAGATCCTCAGGTTCTATACTGGTTTCACGTGACTGTTCCTTTGTCTCTTGTATTTTGTTTCGTTCATAATGGTTTATTTGATAATCTTTTGTTTCTCTCTGCTTTGCCTCTGTTCTCCTTTTCGAAAACCAGTAGACCTTAGAGCTTGGAGCAATCAACTGACGAATTTGATAGGGGGAGGGAGGAATCAGAAGTGACCCAGATCCCAAAGGTTTGTTTTCTCTGTTTTTCCTGATTGAGATTTTTGTTATTCATCACGTTGAATCTTTATGCACTTTCTCTTATTTGAACTTTATCACAATTTTCGATCTCAAATCCTCTCCTGCCCAATCTTCAAAACAATTTGTTTTTTTTCCAATCTCGGAGCACTTTCTTATTTGCCTGATTTTTCTCTGATATTTGGTTTTCCCTTATTCTGCAGTATGTACATGTTGGCTTTGAAGGATGGGGTTGAAGTTGCAGGAGTTGATTATCTTTCATCAAATCAGCTAGAGGATTGAAGAGGTATGGGACAAGTCAGATAAGAAGTAGATGCCCATATTTACGCTTTTTGCTTGACGTGATCGATGGTGGGAAACCAGATTTGCTAACCCTGATGTTTTAAGGTGAGAATTTGATGGTTTTGCTTCAATTTTATTTGCGTTTTTTGGTTTCAGTTCTTCTAATTCTGACAGATGTTAGGTAGTCCTTGAAGTGTGATTCTTTCCATATTCCATGATCTTTTCCTCACGTTTTCATTTGGGTTTCGCGTTATAGTTTTTTTGTTTCGCTTTTTATATCTGTCCATTTGATGAAAGTGAGATGTTTTGAGAGTGTCCTTGAATACACCATGTTAATCTCTGGTCTCAAATTTTCTCAGCTACATCCTCTTCTCTTTCTGTGTTGCAGGTAGCTGTTCTCTGGAGTTGAGCATATACCAAGCATTCACATGCTCTTCTGTTTTGACTTCTATGATCAGTACACGATTTGCACTTTCTGCGGACTCTAATGTTGTTTGCTTTGTATCGTGATTTTTGCTTTGCTGATTGGTTGGGGTTATGCAATAGGATTGATTGTCATTTAATCATCCTAGGGTTCACGAATTGGGGAATTTCAGCTACTGTAGAGTGTCTGGAAACTGAAATATAGCATCAGTAAAGAATCAAGTCATGGGTTATGTTAGGTTACCTGGTAGTTAAGACTTCGAATGTACTTTATTAAATCATGATAAGTGTGTTGTTTCACTTAATTGAATTGTATGTTCACTAATCTTGAAGTTTGGATTAGAGTCTCGCAGATAGGCATACTGCTTTTATCGAGTTTTACTTATTTTGCTTATATTCTAAAAGTATAGTGCAGGCAATAGTTTTAAAGTACAGTCCAGTGCAGGTAATATGTACTTATGTTTGTCTCCGATGCGTTTTTCTTGTCTATTCGTTAATTTGTTTGTTCACGCTCTTTCCTACTTAAGAAGAGTTTGTTTGTTGACAGAGATATAGACGACAAGGTCACTTTCGTAGTCCGTCTGATTCATAAAAAAGACACTGTCACCTGGAGATTAGCTGGTGGGATACACGTAATCTGCATCCTTATCTTCTTTGCTCTGGAGTGTGCTTTTACGTTTTGATCGCACTCTTATGATGTCTTTTGTTTCTTTTCTTTGATTTTTGGTTTGGTTTTTCTTATTTGTCTCCTTCCAGAAGGTAGTGCTGGAGATCACAATGTCCGAACAGCTGGGAAGGGCTGTCGATTTGAAGGTTGGGAGGGTTGTAGTTTTCCCATTAATACTCCGTGTTGTGTTAACTTCTTGGTGTGTGGAATGTTTTGGTTGATTTTCATCACGATTAGTCACTTCTTAATGGTTTTTTGTGCTTCGGTTTGGAATATCAGGGCATCATTTTCATTTCTCAAAGTTGATGACTGGATTCAATGAGCCTGAAGTTCAGAACTTTGCTTGAGACTTATTGGAATTTCAGCAAGATCAAGTGGCTAATTTTGAGAGATTTGGAAAGGATTCGGACAAATTCAGATTGCAGGTTTGTTTATATTCCTAAAAGTAGTGATCACTCTGTTATGTAGTGATGGATTTTGTTAACATGCTCTTTTGTCTTCGCATTTTTCCTCTACTGTTCAATGTGTTTCTCTGACTGCATCTACTGAAAAGACAAGCTCGCAGGAGGATTTGCCTTCAATAAAACTATATGAGAATGCTAACTTAAGAGGTTATTGATGTTATTCAGAGTGTAAGGACCTGGCAGCATATCTTACACAAACTGCAGATTCCAGATGTTCACTGTTTCTTTGATCCAAAGTTATATTGCTGATTCTAATGTTTAGGGTTTATTTATTCAGATTTGGCAACTGTAAACATATAATGGGGCCCCAATGGTCAAGTGAATCGTCGTAGTTTATATGTAAATTACAGTTATTTAAATGCATTATTTGTACCAAGTGTGTGCAGTTATTATCCAGACCAGTTGTAAGTTGGCAAGGACTGTCTCAATTAGGAATGACAATGGGGCAGGTCCTGGGCGGGTTTCTTGGTACCTAGACCCATCCCGTGGCAGGTCGGGTAATTTATCACGGGTCGGGGCAGGTCGACCCATTGGGTATGAATTTATATGAAAACATTAGAAATATTCGTTATTTTTATTATAAGATCAAGAAAACAAACAATATTGTGATAATTGTAGTTAATTTCTTGGAGAAATTGGTTTTTTCACTAATTTACAACTTTATTATAGCTAAAATATGATGTATTAAAAGGAAAATCCTAAGTAATTTGACTAAAATTACATGTAATTTAGGAAAGAACGGGTCGAGAATGGGGCGGGTCAGGGCAGGTCGGGTCGATGAGAGTACCCATGCCCGCCCCAAAACAGGCCAAACAGATCGGGTAAAATGGGTCAGGCCGAAATTGCCATCCCTAGTCTCAATGCTTATATGTTTTGAATCCCTTTCACATAGGTTCTTCTACACAGCATCCCATACTTTTGGATGCTGATTATGTGACTGCATATTATGCCGTCCACAAATTGTAATATATATTAAGTTCATGTTCATGCATTGCAATCGCAAATAGCAAATTTATCATGAGCTGAAATGTTTGATGATCCTTAAAATTACAGAAGTCAAACGTATCCTGCGGCAGAGCGTGGGCAACTTCAGATTATATATCTGAATTACTTTCAGATTATATATCGAAAAAATGTTTCAGGATCCACAAAATTACTAAAGTCAGACTTATCCCGCCGCAGAGCGCAGGCTGATTACTAGTAAGGTAATAAATTTTCATGTCAGCTACTCTCCACTAGATATTACCTCTCATTCAAATTAAAGTTGGTTTGAATCTAGGCCCACGGCAAAGGAGAGGAGGAGCTAGCCAACCATCTACAAACAATTACCATTCATCCCTAAAATTAAAAATACGCCCACAGCAAAGAAGAGGAGGAGCCAGCCATCTACAAAAGAGAAAGTGACCCCTATGCAGACTTGTTTTTCCTTTGCATCACATCTAAACCTCCTTGCCCTTCAAAGATCGCGTCATGGAACCCAAGCACAGAATATCATCAGAAAGTATATAGATCAAACAAAACTTCCAAGACGACAGAGAGAGCACGAATCCATAATAGAAAAAATGATAAAAACAAAAACACCGTAGAGAGAGTGAGAACAATCACCTGAAATTAAAACACAGATCTTAATTTGGATATGCTACTTCTCCAAACCCTCTCAAAATTCCTTAAATCCCCCGACCAATCAACTTGAAACTGCACCAATTTTCAAATACGGGATGGAATAATAACACAGATCTTTGGATAGGTAATCATGTGCGTCATTATCTAGCTTGGTTTCCTCAATCTCATATGGAATTGGGGGACCAACTTTTGGAGGTAAATGATTGTGTGATTACACTTATATGCTCATTTTACTGTAGAAACCAAGGATTTGATACAGAAATACTTTATGCTATAACAATGCTTGAATGTTGATGAGCACAAGATGTCAATTGCACATATTTTAACTTCTTAATTGGTTAAACTGGTTAAAAAAGGGTGACAAGAATACGTAGTATTTTCATACAGTGACCAGGACCCGCCGAAAAAAGAACTTTGTGGAGGGTCTCCGAAATGATGAGGGGGTATGGGTCACTGATGAACCGAGAAAGGCTGGTGTGGCGACTTCCTTTTATCAGCATCTTTTTACCACTGAGAACCAAGTGGAAAACATGGCTGAACGGGTGGCGGCTCTTCCTATTGCCCTGAGTGTTACTCCAGCAATGAACGCCACCCTTACGGCTGAGGTGCTCCCTGAGGAGGTGCGGAGAATGGTCTTTGCTATGGGGTCTAAGCGGGCTCCTGGTTCGGATGGTTTCATTGGGAAGTTTTTTAAGCCCTTTTGGGATATCGTGGGTCCATCGGTTATTGAGGCGGTTTGTTCCTTCTTTGCTACAAGTAGGATGCTGCGCAGTTTCAACCATACTTGGCTTATGTTGATCCCAAAGGTGGAGAATGTGGAAACTATGAGACAATTACGTCCAATCAGTTTATGTCAATTTGTCTATAAAGTGATCACTAAGATCATGGCGGAAAGACTGGCATGTATCCTCCCAGAAATCATCTCTGACGGCCAAAATGCCTTTATACGGGAGAGTCAGATTGTGGACAATATCCTCCTGGGACATGAGTTAATGCACTACTTGAAAATTAAGACGCGAGGGAAGAAAGGGTACATGACCTTAAAGGTTGACATGGAAAAAGCCTATGATAGAGTCGAATGGCATTTTCTTCTTGCAGTCCTAGACAAGATGGGCTTTAACGTTGTCTGGAAGGGTTGGATTTATGAGTGCCTCAGATCGGCCTCGTTCTCGGTCCTTATGAATGGGGCTCTGTCGGGCTACTTTTCCCCTTTAGGGGATTGCGTCAAGGCGATCCTCTCTCCCCTCTTCTTTTTGTAATTTGTACGGAAGGTTTTTCGGCGCTTATCCGGAAGGCTATTGCTGATAAGAGGCTTGAGGGTGTAAAAGTTTCCCCCCGGGCCCCTAAGATCTCGCATTTGTTTTTTGCGGATGATTCGTACTTATTTTTACGAGGAACCCTTCAGGAATGCTAGAATCTGATGGTGGTCCTAAATGAATATGAGGAACTGAGTGGTCAGAAGATAAAATTGGCTAAATCTGCGGCATGCTTTAGCAAGAATATTGTGCGAGAGGATCAGGAATTCCTGGCGGCAGTGCTGGGGGTGGGAGCAGTAGGGGTCCACGATAAGTATCTGGGCCTACCTACGCTGATTGCTGGGTCTAAAACGGCAACGTTTCGGTTCCTGGAGGCTAAGTTACTTGAACGCCTCCAGGGGTGGAAACAACGGACGTTATCCTGGGCGGCGAAGGAAACTCTAATCAAATTGATTGCCCTTGCGTTACATCTGCACGTTATGTCTTGTTTTAAGCTTCCTGTCTCCCTATGTCGTCTTCTGGACAAGTATGTGGCGCGATTCTGATAGGGTGATGCGGAGGGCCACCCTCGGAGTCCGGATCTGGTGACTAAGGGGGGGTCCTTAGTCACTTGACTAAGGCCCCCTCAGCCCTTGGATTGATCTAATGGTCCAGATAAACCCATTAATTAATATTAAATGAGAAGGGTAGTTTTGGCATTATATAAATTATTACCTTCTATTTTTTGATTTTGTTTTATTTATTATTATTGAATACTTTTTCCATCTGCTACGTCTCTTCCCTTTCCCTTTTTGCAATGTCCAGAGAGAGAGAGAAAGTCGTGGGCGGAGGATGAGAGAGAGAAAGAGAAACGCGGCGGCTACGCTGGAGGAGAGAAAGGCGGCCGGCGATGATGGAGATCTCGATGGCGCCGACGACGGTGGAGAGAGGCGGCGACCTCGATTGCCGTTGTCGCAGAGAAACAGAGGAGAGAGAGAGAGAGATCGTGGCGGAGGAGAGAGAGGCGATGGCGGAGAGAGAGAGAGGCGATGGCGGAGAGAGCTTCGACGATGATGGAGGAGAGAGAGGCGATGGCGGAGAGAGAGAGAGGTAACGACGGCTGTAGAGAGAGTCGGCGGCAGCGGCGGCGGCGGCGGCGGCGGTGGAGAGAGAAGAACAGTGATTTGTATAGTTTGTATGTTTTGTAACATTAGTTTGTATTGTTAGTATTTTTGTACAAAATGTCAGTATGGTTTGTATAGTTTGTAACATTAGTTTGTACTCTTAGTATGTTTTTCTTTGACAGTTTGTACTCTTAGTATGTTTTTCTTTGACAGTTTGTATTCTTAGTATGTTTTTCTTTGACAGTTTGTATTCTTAGTATGTTTTGCTTGTATTCTTAGTATGTTTCGCTTTGTATTGTAAGTACTAATATGTGGACAAAAATAACAAACATTACAAACATGGTTGACAAAAATGACAAACATGTGGACAAAAATAACAAACATTACAAACAATACAAAAGAAACCAACAAACATTACAAACATTACAAAATAACAAACATTACAAACATTGCAAACAAACATTACAAACATTACAAACAAACATTACAAACAGTACAAAAGCATACTACACGTACAGAATATCACTACTTACAATACAGATTGGTAAACTTGTATTACAAACAAATGAATACAAAGTATACAAATCATAACATAAAAGTATACAAACTTGAATAACAAAAGTTACAAATTACAATATATACAAAATAGTCATACAAACATTACAAACAATACAAACATTACAAACATGGTTGACAAAAATAACAAACATTACAAACAATACAAAAGAAACCAACAAACATTACAAACATTACAAAAGAAACCGACAAACAGTACAAAGCATACTACACGTACAAAATATAACTACTTACAATACAGATTGGTAAACTTGTATTACAAACAAATGAATACAAAGTATACAAATCATAACATAAAAGTATACAAACTTGAGCAACAAAAGTTACAAATTACAATATATACAAAATAGTCATACAAAGATTACAAACAATACAAAAGAAACCAACAAACATTACAAAATAACAAAGTGTACAAACATTACAAAATAACCCGACAAACAGTACAAAGCATACTAAACGTACAAAATATCACAAAAAATGACAAACAATACAAAACATACTAACAGTACAAATCATAATTCCCAGAACTCTCTCTCTCTCTCTCTCTCTCTCTCTCTCTCTCTCTCTCTCTCTCTCTCTCTCGTTGCACCTGGTGGACAAAAATAATTCCCAGAACTCTCTCTCCTTGGGGAATAAATTCCATTCCCAGAACTCTCTCTCCTTGGGGAATAAATTCCCAAAAAGTGACCGCATGGAATTCTCTGGGTCGGCGATGGCGGATGCCCGGCGGGGAAAAAACGAGACGGACGGTACGGAGACAGGAGGCGGCGGGCTGCTTAAATTTTTTATTCATTTTATAATTAAATATAAAAATAAATATGCAATTACTACATTGCCATTCATTAAATTGGATTAATAGGAACCCTTGGATTTTAATGAAGTTGTGTGGCTGAGATTCACTTAGCCATGTGACTAAGGGGACCCCCCCTTAGTCACCTGATCCTAGCCCCCACCCTCGGATTCGGTGGATGTCCTAGCGGAATATGTGTAGAAGTAAGCACGATGGAGGGATGAGTTTTCGGCAGTTTGAACAATTTAATCAGGCGCTCCTAGCCAAGATTGGCTGGCGCATCCTTACGGAGCCGACCTCCCTTCTCGCCCAGATTTACAAAGGCAAGTATTTCCCAAATAGGACGTTCTTGCAAGCTACGGCCCGCTCTCGACCCTCTTGGGGATGGCAGAGTATTCTGTTTGGGCGTCAGTTATTAGAGAAGGGGCTAAGGTGGCAAATTGGTAATGGGAAATCTGCTTCTTTGTTGAACTCTAATTGGATCCCACAACTCCAACTTGATCCCCCAGTATTTAATCCTATGATCATTCCGGAGGGTGGTGATCCACCCGTAGCGGACGTTATCTGCCAGGGGGAGGGGCGATGGGATGACCAAAAACTTAGTCAGTGGTTTGATCCTCCCTCTTGTAGGGCCATTAAAGCGATTCCTCTTCCTCGTCAGAATGTGGAGGATAAGTTAATTTGGCATGATACGCCGGATGGGTTGTTCTCGGTCAAGTCTGCTTACCATTTAGCTGTTGCTTTAGATAAGCGGAGAGATGGCTGAAAGGCCACGGTTAGTTGGATGGATAAAGCGAGTTGGATCCGTTTGTGGAATGCGAATATCCCCCCAAAGCTAAAAGTCTTTGTCTGGCAGATTATTAATCGAATCTTACCAACTACTGAGGCCCTTATTAGCAAACAAGTGCCTGTGCTCCCTAGATGTCCGGTTTGTTGGGATAGTCCGGAAACGATGGAGCATTTGTTTCTCGATTGCCCTGTGGCGCGAGCTTTGTGGGGTTACTCAGGACTGGAGTACGTAGGGGAGGGGTTGGCTCGGCACACATTCCCATTGTTTCTTAAAATGTTGATGGCCTTGATTCACCAACCCCAGTTGTTCATGGCAGTGGTTGCTATCCTGTGGCGGATTTGGCGCTCCCGTAATTGGGTGGTCTTTGAAGGCAAACAGTTTGGGTTCCCTGCCTTAATGCGTCAGTTTCATCAGCAATATGAGGAATGGGTACAACTGCCGGTGGATAAGGTGCTCCAGCCTTCGGCCCCGGTGGGGGAAGGTATAGGGCTAGACGATACTGGGGAGTCGTTTGTATGTGGGATGGGGCGATTCGGCCAGGGTCGCATTCGGCTAGTGGAATTGTCCTGTTATCCCCTGATCAAGAGGTCCTTCTGGTAAAGGGCGTTCAGTTCCCTCTTTTGGGAGATCCGATGACGGTGGAGTTACTGGTCCTTAGGGAGGCGGTATTATGGTGTCTGGCGAATAGCTTCACTAATGTCCTATTTGAAGGGGATGCGAAGGTGATCATTGACAAACTCAATCAAGGGGATGCCAGAGACAATCGGGTGGGTTCTGTTTTGGAAGAGGTCTTGCACTATTTTCGCATCCACCCGGGTTTGAGGGTTCGATTTGTAGGTCGGAGTAGTAATAGGGTAGCCCATCTGGTGGCTAGGAAAGCCCTCTCTTTGTACCCGATCAAGAATCGTGGCTTTAATTATCAGGCCTGGCTGGTTTCCAGGATGTAATTATCTTTTTTGGTATCAATACAAGATTATCTTTTGTCAAAAACAAAAACAAAAACTTCTTAATTAGGGTACATTTGTAATATAAACGCCATATTTTTTCAGTCATCTACAATGAGATAGCCTTTGGTGAAGTGTTAATGGAGATCGCTGTAGATTTTTTGCAAACCAGAAGAATTTAGGAGCCGAATATTTAGTAATTTCTTATTTTCTTGATGTCACTGATGTCATTTCAGGTTGCTCCACTCATAATGGGCCTTGATAGAAATATTGTATCCTATCAGTAGTTTTGTTTTGCTTAATAATTACCACACATTGCTTTTTTTCTATCCTTCTAAGGACCTAAGTATGATAGCTTTGGAGTTACTCATTTATTGAGCATATTGTATCTACTATGCATTATGTTTTTACTGTCATTTTCCTATCTCAACAACATGGCTTCATCTATCAACTTATGTTACAATTGCAAATATGAGTGTCATTTATTGGGTATATTGTATCTACTATGCATTATGTTTTTACTGTCATTTTCCTATCTCAACAACATGGCTTCATCTATCAACTTATGTTGCAAATGCAAATATGAGTGTCATGTAGAAGATATTTATGTGCCAAGTGTTAGGGTTAGTCAATAGAGTTGTAAAACCACATTGATGGTAGATGAAAAGTATAAGAATTGAGTCTTTTGGCAGTTTAATTAATTAGTTAATTTTATATTAATTCATTATCATTTGAATATTGTGAAAAGAAGTGTCCTTATAGAAAGGTAACTTCCTTTTTCTGTGAAACGATGTGTTCTTTTGCGAAAGGTGACTACCTTTTTCTGTGAAAGGATTTGTCTTTTCGGAAGATAACTTCCAGTTTTCACAAGTATAAATAGATGACTGCCATAACTCTTTTTTTAACAAAAATGAGAGAATTTTTCTTCTTCCCATTTTCCTTCTCTATTTCATAAACACAAAAGTCTGCGAGATTGATGCTTCCAGACTTTGAATTGAAGGAACTCCTGGGGGTGGTTTGCTCGAGCCTACCAGCAATTTGTAGTGGGGGAAAATAACACTCTAAGGAGAGTGAATCATTCACGCCTTTAATTAGATTCTTTCCTACCAGTTTTTGACAATCTTAGAGTGTTATTTTTTCTTGAAAAATGGATTATGGAGTGGAGAGTACGTTGAAGGCGTATGCTTCTGATTCCAACAAACTCAATCGATTTGATGAAACCAGTTTCACGCACTGCAAGAGAAGATGAAGTCTCTGTTGACTGATTCAGAGAAACAAGACATATAAATGAAAAGTGTATGTATTGAAAAAAAGGAAGAAGAAGAAGAAGGTCTCAAGATCAGTTGAGAAGCAACGACAATTGGACAATGAAGCAATGACAGTTGGTCCGTGAAGCAAAATGTCTTTTCATAATGCTTGCTTCATCCCTAACTTCCTGTAGACAAAACTACGTGTTGGGAATTTTTTACCCCTTGGTTGATTCCGAAGACACAAAGTGGCACTCGATCTCGAAGATCATTGGGAAATGTAATACGCTGCCCCTATTCCTTTAATTTGGGATGTCAGAATGAACGCATTGGATGCATCTATTATTGCATGCATATATTGAAAGAAACATGCAGTTCTTGAATAGATTTCAAGCAATATAAGCCTAAGACGTCACCTATGTGAGCATTAAGAGTGGTGCCGTTCTAACAAAAGTAGAGATAAACTTTTGTGTATACTCATGAAACAGGATCAACACATGGCCATAAAAGTGCTACCCTTGTTGGTGGTTGTGGTCCAAAGAAGAGAAAGTAAGCGTGTGACATCTCCGGATCTAGCTTTGGATCATGACTCCTAGGCTTAAGCTTGTCAATTTTTCGCTATGAACTTTGAGTTTCTTACACTAAGTAAAGGTTCAAATCGCAAAGATACCTTTATCTATGCATTACTTGTTTGGAGCCGGTATTATCAACTCTTGTTGACTAGTTGGAGGATTGTTAAAGTTAGTCAATAGAGTTGTAATATCACATTGATGGGAGAAGAAAAGTATAAGAATTGAGTCTTTTGGTAATTTAATTACTTAGTTAATTTTATATTAATTAATTAACGTTTGAATATTGTGAAAAGAAGTGTCCTTCCAAAAGGTAACTTCCTTTCTATGTGAAACTATGTGTTCTTTCGCAAAAGGTAACTGCCTTTTTTCTATTAAAGGATGTGTCTATTCAGAAGGGAACTTCCAGTTTTCATAAGTATAAATAGATGACTGCCATAACTCTTATTTTTTAACAAAAATGAGAGGATTCTTCTTCTTCCCGTTTCCTTCTCTATTTCATAAATACAGAAGTCTGCAGGACTATTGATTCGAGACTTTGAATTGAAGGGACTCCTGATGGTGGTTTGCTCGAGCTACCAGCAATTTGTAGTGGGGGCAAATAACACTCTAAGAAGAGTGAATCATTCATGCCTTCAATTAGATTATTTCCTACCAGTTTCTGACAATGTGTATGTCTTTAAAAAAAGGAAGAAGAAGAAGAAGGTCCCAAGATCAATTGAGAAGCAACAACATTTGGACAAGGAAGAAGCAGTTGGGTCGTGAAGCAAAATGTATTTTTGTAATGCTTGCTTCATCTCTAACTTCCGGTAGACATAACTACGTGTTGGGAATTTTTTACCCCGTGGTTGGTTCCGAAGAGGTAAAGTGGCACTCGAGTCTCGATGGTCATTGGGAAAGATAATATGCTGCCCCTGTTTCTTTAATTTGGGATGTTAGAATGAACGCATTGGATGCATCTATTATTACATGCCTATATTGAAAGAAACATGCAGTTCTTGAATATATTTCAGGCAATATAAGCAAATATATATATATATATATATATATATATATATATATATATATATATATATATATGGTGAGTTCTACGGTACCCCGGGTAAAATCCGGGGTACCGCATACCTTGAGTAAAAAAACGTTATCTAGACCTCGAATTGACTGATCTTTCGGACATGATACTATACTCTAATCCATAAAGATCAAAATATAGGTCTTAATTCACTTAATCTTATACCCCAAGATCAATTTAGTTAGAAATAATAATCGACGGTTATGATTCGTCCAAATATAGGCAAAAAAATCAATGCACCATCTTAGAGTTTATAGTTTATGATTTAGATAATTAGGACCTAGGGTTCACTCATTAAGGGTTAGGGTATAGTATCATGCCCAAAAACCCTGCTAATTCGAGGTCTAGATAGCGTTTTCATACTCAGGGTATGCGGTACCCCGGATTTCACCCGGGGTACCGTAGAACTCACCATATATATATATATATATATATATATATATATATATATGGGGAGTTCTACGGCACCCAGGGTGAAATCCGGGGTACCGCATACCTTGAGTAAGAAAATACTATCCAGAACTTGAATTGACTGTTCTTTCGGACATGATACTATACCCTACCCATTAAAGATCAAAATCTAGGTCTTAATTCTCTAAATCTTATACCCCAAGATCAATTTAATTAGAAACAATAATCGACGGTTATGATTCGTCCAAATATAGGCAAAAAATCAATGCACCATCTAAGGGTTTATAGTTTATGATTTAGATAATTAGGACTTAGGGTTCACTCATTAAGGGTTAGGATATAGTATCATGCCCAAAAATCCTGTTAATTCGAGGTCTAGATAACATTTTTATACTTAAGGTATGCGGTACCCCAGATTTCACCCGAGGTACCGTAGAAGGCACCATGGTGCCTTCTACGGTACCCCGGGTAAAATCCGGGGTATCACATACCCAGGGTGATCTTTCACCGTACGTGTGATCTCAACGGCTCTAGATTTTTCGTTGTTAAATCACTTATTAATTATAACCATAATTACCAAAACCCTCTTACAAGATATAAATGATTGCAATTTAGTCTAATTAATTGGTTTGGGTGGGTGAAGTGATTTTTTGGATTGATCTTTTGATTCAATTAACCAACCCCAATACCCAACCAAACCCACGTCCCTAGAGAACTAAAGGACACCCTCCACAGACCATCCCTAATTCCCTCTTCTTCTTCTTCTTCTTCTTCTTCTTCTTCTTCTTCTTCTTCTTCTTCTTCTTCTTCTTCTTCTTCTTCTTCTTCTTCTTCTTCTTCTTCTTCTTCCTTCTTCGTCCCGACTGTCCCTCCACCTTCATATTGATTCCGCCCAGATCATCCTCTCATCCACGATCCTCCCCGAAACCCTAATTCTACCCAACCGCCTCAAGAGCTTCGAGTCCAGCGTCGGCCTCGGCTGGAAGGCATTTCCATCCTGAATTCCCTCCGTCGTGGCTCCCGCTCCTCCCACTTCCACTCCCAACAGGAAGTGATCCTCTCCATCCTCTCCTACGACGGCGAATGAATCCACTACTTCTTCGAGCAGGCTGTCCAATCGGGTGTAATCGAAGGGAGGCACGCCAAGAGGTTGGGGGAAATCAGCGCCTGGGCGGAATTCGGAGGATATAGCGCGAGCCTCTCGTTTAAAGTTAGGGATTTGAACGAATTGAAAGGGGACATAGTCGCGATGTCGTCGACGTTCGAGATCGCGCACTGGAGAGGAAATGGGTGCGGCGATGAAATTGAAACGAAGATGGTGATGAAGAAGCTTTTGATCGTTCGGGATTCGCCGGTTTATGGCATTGGCGGCTATTAGGGAGGGACGAGTAAAAGAAGATATCATCGTCGTTGTTTACTCCATCGAAGCTATATCGTCTGAGCCGATTCCTTCTTGTTTTCCGGTGAGAATTTCTCTGACCCTCTCTCTCAAAAAGGGTTTCCCCCCAGCTCCATTCAAGTGAAAACCGCTGCTTCTTTTGAATCATTCCCAATCGGAGAATCGTCCCTCCGCCGGCGGCTAATCAGTTAGATAATCTATTTAGCTTTCTGGGTACATGCCCAATGCAATCGAGCTCGACGCCGAGGGAATTTACCGAAACCATTTTAGTTTGTGGCGATGCGTTGAGTGTTGATTTGCTATGCCTGTTGATCTTATCGAACTGGAGCAGTCTTGTGTTATAATTGCTTGAGTAATCATAATTTCATATAGCCGATTGGCGAGTCCAGTGGTAATTGATAGTGGGTCTCATTCAGCTTTGTGTTATTGATATTGTATCATTCTTCTTATGAGCCACTGGTCAGGTGGATTCTCTTTTTTTGTTTTCTTTTTTACCCCTTTTAGGTTCAGCAACCTTTGTTGTACGTCTCTAATAATTTTCTTTGTGTTTCCAATTGCTAGTTGTTCTTTTCTGTTGGCTGCTTAAGGAAGCCATTTGATGTTATGTTTCATTCTCTTCTAAGAATATCATGCTCTTGTTTTTCTTGTGCAGTCAGATGTGTTCAAGTGGTGGAAACCCGGGGGGAAGTGGTTCTTGGAATTTGCAAGGGCTATTAGGTTCACCCCTATTATCTTCTGGGGGAGATTTGGGTACTATTCATAAAACTTTTATAACATCCTACCTTCCATATGGTACAACCGTCATCTCTTCTCAATGGCTGCGACTACCCTGAAGAATGATGGAGTTTATGGCTTAAGTTTCTATTTCACCAATTTTTGCCGAATATTGCATCCTTTTCCTTCTTATAACTATAAAGACAATAAAACTCCATTCCTTCAAAGAATTGGGTTTTGGAAGAGGAATGTGAAATCTACGATATGCTATCTGTCTCTAGAAGGTAGAACTGATAGGCCGTCGATGTTTGTTCCATATCTAAAAGTTTTCTCTACTTGTTTTTTTTCCCCAGATCCCCTTTACCATTCCGGCAACCAATGCATGTTGTAGTAGGTCGACCCATTGAATTACAGAAAAATCCGCAGCCGACTACAGAAGAGGTATGGTAGCAATCCCTCTGTCGAATCTTTTATGCCTATTGAATCTAGGATGCCGAGATAGAGCCTCTAGGGGCTCCTGTTGGTGATCAAATTAGATGAATTTGAATGGTTCATGAGGAAAGACAATTACTTTCTTGCTTACTCGCTGAGAAATGGGTGTCAAAGTCTAAGGTTGATTGGCTGAACTGTGAAACAAAGTGTGTTCGAGATAGGTGTTCACATAAGAGGTCAATAGATACCAGATGCTGTTAGGTGCTAGCAGATTTCAAACCGTTCTCGTGCTTATATTTATCGCTTCTTAACGTCCACATGTGGTCGAAGCTCATGGTCAATTTGTGGCGGCACTCGATGATCTTTTTGAAAGGTACAGAGAGCGGGTTGGCTGTGTTGATCTTCAACTAAAAATTATTTGATCAGTGATACTGGCTTCTGAATGTGTCTGCTGAATAGAAGAATAAAGGATAGTTGACCCTGTATCTCCCCTCTTGAACAACTGGATTAGACTTGTATATGCTAGCCTGCTACTTGTGCTTGTGGTAAAGAGAGGTTCTTTTTTTCATTTCTAAGATAGGGTTTACTTGCCACCATTTTATACATTGTATTGTTAGGACAAAATAAAATTCTTAGCTGATTGATCCAATGATGGTTTCATAAATTACGCCTGGAGAAATTCTCTATAACGAAAACTCAATTGAAAGTTGAAACTGAGGGTTATTAGCAGCTTGGTTGGATTGGATTGTCCTATATCAGGTTTATTTGATGCACGGTGTTGGTAAACTCAAATAGTTTCTCCAAATAGCATTGCAGGCTATCAATCTTAAGCTTATGATTTAGATCATACAAGTCAACATTGGGTCGAACCAGAGTGAGTTAAGTAGAGGGGAGTACTCATGCTCGTCTTGCCCCATCTACAGACTAGACAATATCTGTTTCGAAACAGGTCGAAAAGATTAAATAGGACGAGTTCGATTCGAAATTGTCAATCTAACATTCACCTCACAAATGCAATGTATCACTATCACAAAAATCCGCAACAAGTGAAAACGTAATTCCAAAAATTGTCAATCTGCCAATGCAAGGAACTGTCTCCAAACAATACCATAAACAAGTTCAAAATTTAGGATAAAAGGAAATGAATGATGAAAATCTAGAGCACACTAGGTATCTCTTAACCCCTTGTTTGCCTTCTTATTGCTTGCTTCTTCGTATTCAAGTGTCTGAGCTTTAAACCTTGGCGCATTTGCAATTGCTTTCTTGAGGACTTTGTGCCTTATGTAATTTGTTGGCTCTTTGACAAGGTACAGAGCCACCTGCATTCTCCTCCTCTCATCACAAGGCTGTATGAACAACAGATATAATGTATTAGTAAACTTTGTTCTACATAGACATTTTTGTAATGTACCATACAAAGAGATCGTCTAGGCGGAATGTGATTTCTTACACAAATGCCATAGTGAGAATCACAGGCTGCACCCATCATCCAGACGCACACCCAAATCCCACCATCATTCCTATGTAAGAAGATACAATATGTAAGTAAGCTAAAAGTTAATTTTATATTAAAATGATGCTAGAAAAAACACACATTCATACTTGTGATGTTGTTCTGCAAGTGAAGGAGTTGACCAAGAAAACTCCTTAATCTTTGGTGCTGCATATATGGTTTTCACTTCCTTATGCAAAGCCTTGAACAATTCGTTCATAAATTCAATCTGCAAAAGTTACAAACAAGAATACGTAATTTATTGGGCAAATATAATATTTGGTTTTAGGCGAAAAGTCTAAAGATACCATTGTTTCCACCGCACTCATACGGACTGTTTTCCGCTCCTGTGATGGAAACGAATCCAGGATTTGGACTTGTTTCTTGTCCACTAAAATAATAGCTAAAAACCAATGAATTCCTCCATCATCCATAGTATCTTGCATGGGCAGACACACCTACACATATACGAGAAAATCACACAATCAGCTTACTAAATTGAGGACACGATAATATGCGTGGCGTGGGAAGTCATGACCTTCTGCAGTTTAGAGCTTTTGAAAGGAATTTTGTACAGAATGCCTCTAATGCAATAGTAGGTGTCATGCCACAATTCATGACAAGATCCTGTTTGTAGAAAAAATTAAAGAATTCAACATTGAGCTTGCTTAATAAAGTAACCAAGTATGCTTAACTAGAATAGAATTACAAGGTAAAATCGATATATACCTGGAATTCTGTAGGCAGAAAGCACACCCGTTTTCCACGATCAGCATCCCTCCAAAGTTCGTCAAGGGTCAAGTGGCAAGCTAATGCTGTAATTACCTAATGCGCCACAGAACATAAACACAGAATATATAAACACTATAGTTCAAAAAGTGAAACAAATTACCAATTAGTAGTATAATAGGAGAACTTACATCGGCATGGACACTTGAGTCAGGGCATAAGCTCCACAATGTCTTCCGGCTATAAACTTCCATCATAGTTTGGACCAAGGGTTCGTCAGGTGGAAGATCTTCAGCAAAGATATAGTGAGCAAGCTTCACATCTTCCTCACTGTAGCTTACGGTTTGAGGGAGCTTAAACCTGGTGGTACCCTACAATGATGGGCAACGACATTAGTTGACAGCAAAGACATTAAACCTCAAACAAGATGGGAACAAAATCACGTGTCATAAGCATATTAACCAATATCCAACTTATACAATGCTTCTAAATTGTGCTTAATCCAAGCAAGAGCATATTAACCACTGCTGGTTTCTGTCCAACTCTTAAGTGCTAAGAAGAAATTCAATCGCAATTGATTCAAACAAAGAATATATGCAGCCAAGGTAATTGCATAGAGATAGCTTTCGTTCAACGTTGTTAATCTCAACAAATAAGTAAACTACATACTTCAACTAATGCACTAAACCAAAAGAATTAGACTGATGTGTAGAAGAGAATAAGAAGCTCCAAAGAACAATCAAAGCAGACTTTGGACGTCAATTCCAAAATTGATGAAATTGAATGATGAATATAGAAAATCATAACAGAAACAGACTTCCACTGCGCAAAACAATGACGCCATATGCCGTGCAGCAGAATCCAACCACTCCCACTAACACCCCATTCATAAGAGGCTAAGCAGTTATTAATAAATGCTATGTAATCTGTGTCTGTCTGTCTTGGGCTTTTGCTAGTGTATTTCAGTGTTTGTCAAATCGTATGGTATTCTATAATAAAAAAAGTTGTTTTGAAAACAAGATCGATATTTAATTTTTAGTAGCATGAAAAGATTGAATCAGCATTAAACCATAGTTTCAACGTAAAAAAAAAAATCCTTCTACTAACTTTTGTGCAGCATAAAACTCTATTTCATTGCAGGGAAAGAAGAACACAAAGAAGAAGCAGAGAGGTGGTCTGTACAACCAAAAGTGATTCCCATGTATCTTGATCCATTATGTACGAATGTATAGCTAGCTTGTCCCTTGAAAGTAGGACTGGCTATTTGGACCGGGACCGGATGAAAAACCGAAAACCGGACCGTATAACCCGGACCGAGACCGGACCGGGACCAGATAGTAAACAATCCAATCCAATCTTTGGGCTTAGATTTGAGGTAAAAAACCGGATAAGAGAGCTCAACACCCAAAACTTAAGGGTAATTTGCATAAACGGTCACAAACCTTTACACTTAGTACAAAATTTAACCAACTCCTCACCCTTTTAGGCCTTAGGCCACTCAAATTCCCACAATCTCAATATAAAATCAAGACCAAATTGGGACCGGACCGGGTCAAGACCGGACCGGATCAAGACCGGACTGTATCCAATCCAATCTTCGGTCCTTATATTCTCAAAAAAACCGGACCGGACCGGATCAATTTGGGCCAATTTAACCGGACCGGACCGTATAGCCACCCCTACTTGAAAGCCTTAATCATGATCCAATGAAAAGTTCTGTTGATCTGGAGGGTTTCCTTTTTGAAGAACAGTAATAGAGTGTCTAATGACAAGAGAGAATAACAATGGCGATGGAGGTGGCAAAGCAGGGCAATTGGGTAAGTAGGGCAGAAGGAGCCAGCATAGTTCCAAAATAGATTAAAACGATAGAATTTCTTGTTCTGATAAGCACACAGTGAAAACTCCAAATCAAGCAAATTCCAATCCAATCTAACACAATGAATCAGTCCAAAGCATCCAGAAGTTCTCAAGACCAAAAGCCCCAATTCAAGTTCAGTAAGATGAAGATAAAAAGAACACCCCAACTCGAGCGATCCATTGCTTCTGTTGGTGGCTTCTAAATTAGTATTTTAACATAATATAGACATCACGAAGAGGGCATCATGGAGTGAAACTGCCAAGTTTAAGTTATCTGGTTTACTTTGGATAACCATACCTTCGTCGACAATTGTTGTGCTGGAAAATTGGTGTTTTTTCCCACACCTTTCTCGTAATGGTCAACTCCAGATTCACCGTCAAGAACAATCACATTCGAGCACGGCGTCCGTGGGGGGGGGGGGGGGGTCACATCATCTCCCATTTTAGTTCTCTTCGCTGGCGATACATAGTTCTCCAAAGCCTTTGATGCAGAACGCGTTAGCCGTGTAGTCGACTGGCCGCGAGACATTTTGTTGGGCATATTGATCTCCTCCCTAATATAATTTGTACAAGAAATCAACACGTGGAGAAGGAGAACAAATACACCAAAATCACATAACCAAAGTTAACAGAAAAACAAAAAAGGATTGAAAAACTATACCCTTCCTTCCCCATGATGCAAAGGGCTTGTGGTTTAATTAAGTGTGAGGCAGAGGGGTATCTCGAATGCAACAAAGTGCTGTATCTCGAATGCAACTGAGGGTTGTGGGTTAATAGCCGAGACATAGGGGTTTTTAACCTCATGAATTAGGAATAACGTAGTAGCAGTGTAGAAGTTAATTGTGCTAGGTGTTTTTTTTTGTGGGATAATTGTGCCAAGTCTTATTCGAACTCAAGGAAACTTCTATATTTATCCCCTCATTTAATGAAACACAGTTAATTAATCTTCCACCTACTTCCTTATAAGCTTCTAGTTAACTCACGGTGGTTGTACAGATTTTAATTTATTATTAAACCTTATTATTAAACTGTATATTCACTTTTCTTAATTTAATAGCCCATCTGTGGAAACAACAAGGCTCTCGTCCAGCCCATGGTCTATGGACAGCCCATGGAGTCTCGTGATAGCCTCTTCCTATACAGAAGAACCTATTTGGCTGTCGTAAAATTAACAAACTGCCCTAACAGAGATTAGTTGTGAGTTGCAACACTTGTTAGCTGCGATTCTCACACCGAGGAGGACATGGCAGCGGAGGGATCTCATCCAAACGATGGCATCGATGCTTCTAATCCTAACACCGAGGACATGGCAGCGGAGGGATCTCATCCAAACGATGGCATCGTTGCTTCTAATCCTAACACCGAGGACATGGCAGCGGATGGAACTCCTCCAAACGGGGATACTAGTTCAAATTTAGAGGAAGATGATTTTGCCAATCTACTACTTCTACAGACAGAAGATATTATGAAACTCAGATTCAAAGATCTAGACGAAGCATATGATTTCTAGAGGGACTACGGGCTGGCCACTGGGTTTGATGTAAGAAAAGAGGAAATCGGTCGAGATAAGGACAATGTCCTGATATGGCGCTGGTTTGTATGTTCTTGTGAGGGAAAAAGGCGTAAAAAACAGACAGCACGAAAGAGAGAGCCAAGAGCAGAGACAAGGTTTGACTGCAATGCTAGGATGCGTGTTCGATATGACAAGTCTACGTCGAATTGGTTTGTGGACACTTTTGATAACGAACACTCTCATGCACTGATTCCCCAGATGTACAAGCACTACATGAAAGGGAATCGTCGTATGAGTGATGCAATTAAAGCGGCAATTAATTTTCGAAGAGCTGCAGGCATGAAAACGCATCAAATCGTTTCACTAGCCGTTGCAGAAGCTGGAGGCTATCAGAAGGTGGGGTTCACAAGGAAAGATGCATATAACTATGTGGACAAAGAACGAAGAGAACAGATTCGTGAAGGTGATGCTGCTACAGCCCTGGCCTATTTACAAGCAAAACTTAGTGCCGACCAACAATTCGTCATTGAACTAAAGAAAGATGGTGAAGACAGGCTTATTAACTTGTTCTGGGCAGATTCGATTTCGTCAGGGAAACTCGTTATCATACCTCAACTCTGACTTCCAACTTGAGCTTCACACGCTCACCATCTCTACTACCGGATGCCATCTCCCTCAATACCTTCCTAAAGAAAGGCAACGCCAAATAAGTTTCAAACTTCATTGCTGAAACCTTTATCTTCCTTCCTTAAAAATCAGGAAAAGGAGGGGGCGAAGTAAACTACCTGACAGTAACGGCCATAACAGAATCTCCAGGAAGTATTAGATTGTAAGCAAACCAGAGATCATCTGAATCCACAGGCGTCATCTACACACCACCGCAACCAATTCCGTTCCCACGAGAACATATCAGGTAACAATAGAGCAAAAATTGAAACAACGAACGAGCAGATTGAGCCGGAAGATGCTGAAAACGGCCCCTAATAATTATACCTTGACGCTACCCGGGCCGTTGTGTGTGTAATATCTCCTGACGATTTTCATGGCGAGAAGGTGCAGCAGTTCCGAGCCAGGGGCTATGTACCGGCAGCCAGGGCGACGCCGCCGGAGTCGAAAGACGGCGACGCCGCCGGAGTCGAAAGACGGCGACGGAGAGCTTATATTGGAGTTAGGGATTGAGGGATTGCTGAAGAAGGAGCGACGGAGGGGATTGGTTGACTCCTTGGCCGTGCATGTTCCTAACATGATTGCAATCCGAACAACTTGCCAACCAAGATGAAATGAAATGAGAAATCAAAATCGTCAAGCTATAATGGAATCGAGAGAGCAGAGAGGGAAGAGCGAACAGGACCTTCTGGGCGAGTCCGAGCACGCATTCCGTCGCGGTTCTGTTTGGAGCTCCATCTTTGGATTGTCGTTTTTTTAGGGTAGGATTTGGGATTTTCGTGCTGGTTTCGTTAGCCTTTGCACTGGAACGATGGTGAGGAAGTGGGTGGATCTGAGGAAGACTGAAGGATGCGAATGAGGAAGGTAAAGTTACCCTCATTCTATTGTCCTGTACGACATCGTGTTCCATCCGGTCAAGCCTTTCCTTTTTTTTCTTTGTGGTTTAATTAGCCTTTCCTATTTCAAAACTACATAAATTAATAAATTCATGATTTGGTTGGAAAATCTTTTTATTTGGTTCAAGATTTGGGAAAATCCAAAACAAATAAACGGCGGGATAGTTTGGGGGAATGAAAATTTATATTCATTGTTTCTTTATTTTTTTAAAAATTCTAAACCTATGTCCTCAATTTAAGTATCTAGAAAATTGTTTAAAGTTACCGCTCATATAAACGAGGTTCTTTTTCGTATAAGTTCATTAGATTAATACTCTATTGTTCAAGGTTCTTGACCTAAAAACCCACATTAGACCATGTATCAAGTATGTACGATGTGATATCAATGTATAGGTACAAGTGGAAATCGTGTGCAATATCAAAATATGAACTTGGTGTGTTAGCATTAACAAATCTAAGATATAAGATCTACTTAGGATTCGGGTTTAAACCCGTTCAAGAACTGAGGTACCCGCCCCCGCCCCATTGCCATCCCTATCGACCCGTGGATACCCGCCCACAACTTCGGGTTTATACAGATTCACTAAATAACTGGTTAGGTTGAGTTTGCTCGAATTCTACAGATTGGTGGTGAAAATTTTGTATGGGAAATTTGTGATTCAGGGTTTAGGGTTTATGGTTCAGGGTTCAGGGTTTATGGTTTAGGGTCCAGGGTTTAGGGTTTAGGGTCCAGGGTTTAGGGTTTAGGGTTTATGGTTCAGGGTTCAGGGTTTAGGGTTAAGGGTTTAGGGTTCAGGGTATAGGGTTTAGTGTTTAGGGTTTAGGGTTCAGTGTATAGGGTTTAGTGTTCAGGGTATAGGGTTCAGGGTTTAGGGTTCAGGGTCCAGGGTTCAGGGTATAGGGTTTAGTGTTCAGGGTTCAGGGTATAGGGGTCAGGGTTTAGTGTTTAGGGTTCAGGGTTCAGGGTTTAGGGTTTTGTGTTTAGGGTTCAGGTTTTAGGGTTCAATTATCAATTATATAATTCTATGTCCATATTTTATTGCCTTAGAGGTTGTAATTTTTTTGTAAATGTCTAATTGGGCACCATATATAAAGGCATAGAACACAAACTATAAGAATGGCACTTGAGCTGATAAGAATAGTGAAGGCCTTCTCATTAGTTAAAATCTTCAGCCAATATCACTAACCCAATCCATGTAAAATCATTCTCCATGAGACCAATTCGAAGGAAAAGGAGACAAGAAGCTAATTGGATGGACATGGAAGAAGAGCATACATTATTCTTTATTTCTACCACATCGACAAATGGAGAAGAACACACATTCACTTACCTATATAATAGTGGCGGTGTCCATTGGGAAACACCAAACCATAATTGGACTTTCTCGTGGCCCATTCCATCGAAGTCGGCCTAGAGTTCTGTCTAATTAGGGCCCGACGAGTAGAAGAATTGAAGTACGCTTTTTGCAGTTGAGGGCTTGTGATCAGAAACAACCAATATTACGACCACCGAAGAGGCCCAACAGTGCAGCAGGCGCGTTCTCCCGGTTGGCCGGCTAGTTGTAAGGTTGGGCTGTTGATAGAGGCCCATTAGTTGGGTTTGGCCGGCCAGAACACACATTCACTTAAAACCATCGAAATACAGTCTATCAAACACAAAACGTTTCCGCTTCCTCTTCCTCTTCCCTTCGGCGCCTCTGTTCAGTTCCCGGCGAAGACATCAATCGGAGACTGGTTCATTGCATGGTCGGGTTTGGCTGTCCTCCTATTTGCCTGACCGACACTATTCGCATCCCCAAGAGTTGATTCTCAAGATTTTGCCGCTTCCTCTTCCCTTCGGGCCCGTGTTCAGTTCCCGGCGAAGACATCAATCGGAGACTGGTTCATTGCATGGTCGGGTTTGGCTGTCCTCCTCTCTGCCTGGCCGACAATATTCTCATCCCCAAGAGTTTATTCTCAATATTTTGCCAGCATCTCACATTTTTATTTTCTTTCCTCTCATCAACAGCAGCGAAGGTTTATCAGGCCTCTGAGAAGCTCCAGTCCACAGGTGCGTTAGTTTCCATGCTTCTGATACAATGTGGTTTCATCTATTTAAATAAGGGACATGATTAGTTCTTCTTGATTCGATTTAACTTTTATGCATTGATTCGATTAAACTGAATCTGGAAAACTCCTTAGTTGTTGCAGACGTCTTTAGCTGTGTGCTGGATTTTGTTTGAGCTTTGTATTACAAAGCAGGCTCAATTTTGAGGTTGAACTGATAGGTTGCACAACTCTCCTGGAAATGATTTTTCCATCCCATCTGGAGGTTTCCCATCGCTGCGTGTGCCAGTTGTAGTTGTACCACATGTTTGCTATCTGCATAATTATTTATACTTCCGAACACCCTTTTATTTTGATTTTGCCCTGGCCATGATGTGTCTTCTCTTCATTTGTACATGATTATTTGATTAGTGTCAGAACAATATCCTCTTTTGATATAGTCGATAAGGGTCTCTTTGGTTTTTTGCAATTGAAATACGAATTGGTTATTAATTCAACATTGCAAAAGTAATATGCACTATGGTCCCAAACAACAACTAACATAGTTTGTTTTTATGATTCTAAAAATGGCAGATACTTCCAAAAATAGAGGTTGAGCAGAAGGAAATCAGTGTGACATATATTTGAAGATGGACATCATACCTCAATGGAACCCGTAAGTAATGGTTTCCCAACCAACTCATAATAAACCATATTCTTGTGTTCTCATAACTACTTAATACAATTGCTAATAATCTAAATTATAGGTTTTTTACCCTTGGAGATGATTTTGTTACGAATCTAAATTATCAAAATGCCGTGGCAATGTCTGAGACCGTTGAAACTATAGATCTAATCCCAAAGCAATTGAATGGTGATGATCAGGTGAGTAAGATAAGACGTTTGTTATCTATCCTTCTCTATCTCTTCTGTGATTGATTTGCATCTGATTTGTTTATTTTTTTGCAAATCATCATCTTTTGCATTATATCAGGGCACTTCGTACATTTTCTCTGGCGTTGTAATAGAGCTGAGGAGATCTTGGTGTGATGCATCCAGAGTATACTTGATTCACTTGACCATTGAAGATGACATTTCTGATGTTGAGGTCGTGTTCCCATCATCATACTTACGGAGAATCATTTCTTCTGTAGTCAGTCCTTCTGAGATTGACAATGCCGACTATGTTACACTTCTCAACTTGATTGGTGACAAGTCATATGCATCCATGGTCACAATCGGTCCTTGGAACAGCGTGGGCAATGATTTTGATCTATTATTGGTTAAGTTGTTCCTGCCTTTAGATAACTAAGTAGCAATTGGGTATTATTAATATGATCGGATTAATGTTATTAATGGTCCACCTATCTGTAATCTCTCCTGTTCTGTAAGCGTAATGGATATGTGAACACTAATATCTTTTGTAAGTTTAGTATCTTTTTGAGGGGTGCTTGATGTAAAATATGAATTTAAATTAGTCATGGTACTTTGAACAAATTAGTATTAGTAGATGTGACTTGATTGCTTTTGACAACAGTGGAAGTAAACTATATCTATACTTGACTTCCTTTCGGGATACTATCCTAGGAACAATGTTTTATTATATCACACTTATGAGCCCCTGGACATATTGAGTGGAAACAGTACAGAGGTTTTCATCATGTTACGGATCAAGTAATTGTGTCTAAACCAATGTTCGGGTTTCCTGCCAGATCCCAGATGCAATGTGGACATACAAAGAGCTGACATAACAACTATATCCATACAAATTCAAGGAAACCTAACATCGTTACAATCTCGGACAACAGATGTCTACATAGAGTGCCCCAGCGAGACATTCACCTGAACTATTTCATCAGTCAATGGAACATAACTTGTGCAGAAAACCATTCACTATAGCTTGGGGAGATGACGCCTGCTAGTCCCCGGGTTGTTTCGCGATTGCGTGATGCCGGATGAAGGACATACAGAACCAAGGGTATGTCAATTGAATTCCAGTTCTCTTTCAGGAAACCATTTCCCATCAAGAAACTGCATAAAGGAAGAGAAACAGTAGTAAGAACCTCACTCTTTATCACTACAGTCTACAAAGTACCAGCAAAAGATATCACGTAAATGCACAGATGCATATACCTGTCCATCAAGAGCGGCAATGGCATCGTTCATCTCCTTCTCATCAGCCATTGTCACAAACCCGAACCCACGTGACCGGCCGCTGTCCCTGTCATACACTACTCGAGCATTTGTGACCTTGCCGTGCTCGCTGAAGACTTGCTCGAGGCGGGAATCATCGACGCTCCATGGTAGGTTCCCAACGTAGACTCTGCAACCAGGTTCGAACACACGGGGAGGCCGCTCCGGCCTTGATCCTCTGGGAGCAGCTTTGTTAACTGCCAAGAACCTCCCTCCCATGTCCTGTGTACATCACCAAGTTGAACTCAGTTGAAGGTATATCAAACCAAGTTTGCTCAGAGAGGAATGCCATTAGTTCAAAAGTTCATGAATATCCTACTAACATAAAGACAAGTCAATGATGGCTGAGTGGAACATTCCACACAATAACACCTTTCACTGAAATGCAGCATAGTAGTATAGACCAGAAAGTGAAAGTACTTATTACTTCAAGCAACTGTTTAAGAACACACTTTCAATGAACCGAACCTCTCTAGCTGGAAGATACAAGAGTTGTACCAGTTGAGAGAAAAATTAACAATTCAAAGCAAAAATGCTCAATTGCAAATAAGTTCGCTTATTCCAGCCAACCCAACAAGATTATCAATCTCAAAGCTTACATTCGTCGAATTTCAGCAGTAAAGACTCAATCTTTCAATGCAACTGACAGAGGCCCAAACTGTTTAGCTATCAGTTAAATACCCTTGCACAGTTTTCATTCTCACACTACTATCCTCAGCCCCATACCAGCAATCAATCGTCAAAACAGATGGCAAAGAAACGGTGAACTTACATAGTTGTTGAACTTATCGACAGCCTTCTCAGCTTCTTCAACAGTACTCATGGTCACAAATCCGAAACCACGGCTGCTATCAGTCTCCCTGTTGTAAATGACCTGCCAACAAACAAAAGACAAAAGAAGATTTCACAAAGATGCAAATTAGAAGTTAAAACCCAGTAAAAAAGGTTAAGTAATCCATCGAAACAAACCTCAGCAATCTCTACAGTTCCAGCTTGCTCGAAGAGCATAGCCAATTTCTCACTATCCACATCGTACGGCAAGTTACCAACGAACACTTTGGCGTCCTCCGACGGCTCCTGCGCCTCAATTGCATCATCCCCATCTTCGGCGGCGGCGTAGGAAGCCACCGGGCCCTCTTCGGCTGCCGAAACCTCACCTTCTTCTTCATGTTCCGAGTCAGCAATGGTGGCTGTAGTGTTCTGCTCATCCTGCTGCGCCCAATTGGAAGTCTGGGCTACGAAGGGGATAAAAGAAGGGAAATGGAGGTGGGTAGTGGGTTTGAGAGATAGGGAGTGGGAGAGATGGAGTTTGAAGGGTCGAGATGGGATTGATAGAGCGAGGAGAGGATGATCTGGGCGGAATCAATATGAAGGTGGAGGGACAGTCGGGACGAAGAAGGAAGAGGAAGAAGAAGAAGAAGAAGAAGAAGAAGAAGAAGAAGAAGAGGGAATTAGGGATGTTCTGTGGAGGGTGTCCTTTAGTTCTCTAGGGACGTGGGTTTGGTTGGGTATTGGGGTTGGTTAATTGAATCAAAAGATCAATCCAAAAAATCACTTCACCCACCCAAACCAATTAATTAGACTAAATTGCAAACATTTATATCTTGTAAGAGGGTTTTGGTAATTATTGTTATAATTAATAAGTGATTTAACGACGAAAAATCTAGAGCCGTTGAGATCACACGTACGGTGAAGATCACCCAGGGTATGAAATACCCCGGATTTTACCCAGGGTACCGTAGAACTCCCCATATATATATATATATATATATATATATATATATATATATATATATATATATATATATATATGGGCAGTTCTACGGTGCCGAGGGCAAAATCCGGGGTACGGGTAACCAGGGGCAAGGAAAATTACCAAAAGCATCACGAAGCGTTTATGCTTTATTCATTGGACTTCAACCTAACTGTACTCGGTTTAATGATATCGATTAAGAGGTTAAACCCTATGGATACGACCCGCCGCCCTAACCAATTTCCAGTCTCCCTTCTACGATCCCTCATTCGCCTTGGAGGGTCCCCTCTAAGTTCGAAGTTCGATCATAAGCTGCCTATCAAATCTGAAATCTCCAACAAAATCATCGTTTCGAAACCCAAATCCTTTTATTATTTGATCCACATTCGATTTAGCTCCCTATCCAATCTCAAATCCCCAACATCATCATGTTTCATACGCCAAATCTATGTATCCACATTCGAAGAGAAGATCCCCATCCAATATGAACTCCTCACATAATCATCGTTTTGAACCCCAAATCCTTTTATCCACAAATCGACGTTTTGTTCATCGCCATTTTATTTCCGTGCGGAATTTACTCGCCTATCTCTTTCTAACACGATTACGGCGACCATGTCTATTATTGTGTTCATCAAACTTTTCGTTTGCAAAAGAACCCTTGAAAGAGGTTTGCTAACCCTAGGGTTCATGTCGCTAGTGCTTTGTCATCTTGTCTTAGCGTTATTGTCATTTTCTCGAAACTTCTATCACTCGGTGAAATTAAGGTTTCCTGATATGCAGTGTTCGTCTCGCCCAGAGGATTGAGGAAGGAGATGAAGAATACCTAATTTGATTCGAAACAGATGGAGAGGTCTCCTTAATTTGTGTTTATGTATTAACGGTGCGTTTAGGACTAATTCTAGTTGGACTGGGTCTGATCATTGATTTTTGCAGGCTTTTCAATAACATTCAAAAGTGGGCTTGTACATGACCCATGACACCTAGTTTGTTGATAATGGATACTGAGTTCCGGATTGTCATTAGGTTGGGCCTTTGATAATTGTCTATCTCAGTGGCGATTCTTTGTTTTACTTATTTTTATCTGCTTCTGCTTCTGCTTCTAAAATCCCGATCATGCATTGAGTTCACGCAATTTAAACATAATTCCGTGTTCTATCTTTTTTGGGATTTGGTAAATGCTAGCGTGTCTCTTTACACATTTAGCAGTACGAGGTAAACTACAATCCGCCCAATTTAACTCTTCATTAATTGAGATCCTATTCCACTCTCTCACCGATTTCCCCTCTTTATGCAATGCACTCGTACATAACAAACCTCTTGTAGACTAATTAGAGGCTTGTGGTTGGATACTGAGTGAGGATACTTTTTTAATTTATGTTTTGAAACGGAAGTTAGAATTTCACTTTTGAAGTACCTATGTACTTTAGTTGGCCAAGTATTTTCAAAATGTAAAATTTTATCAGCGTATAGGTATACGATTGTTGTATAAGGTGTTGATGTTAAAGGAAATGGGTACTGACAGCTTAGGGTATTAGGTTGTTGATGGTATAGAGTATATGGTATATGGGTAGGTTATAAGGTGTTGATGGTTTAGAGCATATGGTATCGATTGGTTAAAGGGTGGGGGTAGGTGTTGTCTTATTTTTTCTCGATTTTATATTTTCTTTATATCTGCTTATAAATGCTGATCATGCCTTATTACTAAAAAAACTTAGACATAATTATTGTAGCGTGACACATTTATCAGTACGAGATAAAATGATTTGGTGTGTGCAAGGTAGGTTCCTATTATCTATTTTGCCTTGTTGGTTATCCTTGTTGGTGATCCCGGCCATTAGCGATTCGCCACATATGGAATGAAAATTAGTTAGAGTTATTAAGTTCATCTTTCTTCATTTATTGTTTGATTTGAACCTACGTGTTTTTGGTCCGAATGATTTTGTAGTGGCGTTGTAAAGACAATCCGTCCAATTTAACTCTTCATTAATTCCCCCTTTTCTTTTCTTTTTTGGTAGAATAATTACCCCTTTTCCACTCTCTCAGTCCCCGCCGAAGTTGAAACAATCCCCTGTGATATATTTATCGTTCATTTTAACCCTTCACTTAATAAGAAAGCGAAATTATGCAAGATGGTCATCAATGTGATGTAGCTTAATTGGTTAATTGTCTGTTATTTGCTTAGTCAATAAAGTAGAGGTTTTTGGTTCGATACTTAGTGAGTATCAATTTTTAATTTATGTTTTGAAAAGCAAGTTATAATTTTAATTTATCAGCGTATAGGTATACGATATTGTATAAGGTGTTGATGGTTTAGAGTACATGGTATTGGGTTAGTGTATTGATCATCTCCATCCCTAAAATACGATATTGTATAAGGTGTTGATGGTTTAGAGTATATGGTATTGGGTTAGTGTATTGATCATCTTCATCCCTAAAATTGAACAACAATTTCTAAACGAGGTCCCTACCGCCACATCATCAATTTTAGCAATTCATCACTTAACAATTTCTATTCATCTACATCCCTAAATTATGCTAGCAATTGCCAAGGTGGGTTCCATTTTATATTTCAAAGGAAACACTTATTATAAATTGAAAGTTGGGGATGGAGATAGAAGAAGGTGTTGTTGGTATACAGTGTAAGGTCTTGAAGGTTATGGTATAAGGGAGGAGCAAGGTGTTGATGGTTTAAAGTATATATGTTATTGATTGGTTACGGTATAAGCCTATAAGGTGTTGTTATTGTTGTAGAGTATATGGTATTGATTGGTTCGTGTACTGGCTCAGATGATTACAAAAATGGGACACTTTCCTAGTCAGATGATGTAATGGCTCCCCTCAGTACCTGACAGTTTTGAGTGCTGGAGAAAAAGACTGAAAAAAAAACAACGAAGCCTTACAGTAAACTTCTTAACAAAACACATACAATGCTGGCCCCTTCACTGCTCCACCCCGCCCTGCATCAATCGACTCTCATGTAAGCCGAGGACGTTTGCTTGAGGATGCCTCAGGGGTCTCTTCATGCTCCGTATGCCTAAGGTCATAAAAAGTATTGGTCACTTCGACGATACGGTAGACTGGCAAATAGGCGGAATGGTCCTCCCTAGCATAAACCCCCATATCCATCCCAACCCTTCCAAGAAAGGTGGTCAAGAAGGTGGCATATGGAAAGGCAGTGTACCAGTTTTCCCCTCTAGGAGCAGCCTCAACCATGTTCAGGCACATGAGAGATGCGAGGTTAAGAGGAACACCTCTTTGAGCTTGCACAAGGATAAACAGGTCAAGTTCACGAATTATCGAATGACCACTATACCTTGGCATGAAGCAGTTGACGATCATCCAATGGAGGAATCGAAGAGGATTTGGGAGGAAAGAAGCCTGGATGCGCCCATTCGTCAGTTTCGCCAGTTCAACTTCGAACTCAAAATCGTACAGCCGAAGATCGCTTCTGCTATCAATGTGGTGTCCTGCGGCGGGGAGATCGAGGATTTCAGCAAACTGATGAGGCTAGAAGCAGGCTCTATAACCCAGGAAGACCGACACGAGATGAGAATCGGAGGGACCAGACAGCTCTAAATTGTGGTAGAACTTCCTCACCACATGCGGGCAGTAACTGGTGCTTCCTCGACTCCGGAGATCAAAGAACTTTTCCCAGTCAAGATTTTTAATTAACTGCTTCACTTCTTGAGGGAAAGGACTCAGGTGGATGAACTCGTACTCGGCCACAATAGATGTCTTGCTCGTGAATGAAAGATAGTCCGCGAGACTTGGGGTGGATCGGCAGTCATCGTTTGATAGAGTTAGTATGCCCATATCCGCAAACGATTTGCCTTTGTTTGACATGGAGTCAGAGGAAGAAGGAACAAGGGAAGGTGAAGATGGAGGAAAGAGAGATTGTAGGTGTAAGAAAAAGTGATCGTGGGGGTTGAGTGTGGAGACGTGTGATGGAGACGATTGAGTCTGGAATGTCAAGAGTTAGAAGATTTGGGAAGATATGTAGTAATGATGATGTTAACTCGTGTAGGTTAAACTAGGGTAACTAAAGCTAGTTAAACTAGGGTTGGCGCTGATACCGCAGGAGAAAACTAATGGGCTCGCACGTTCCAGGCCCACTTTTGAATATTGCATGGGTCATGTACAAGCCGACGTTTGAATGTTATTTAAAAGCCTGCAAAAATCAATGATCAGACCCAGTCCAACTAGAATTAGTCCTAAACGCACCGTTAATACATAAACACAAACTAAGGAGACCTCTCCATCCGATTCGAATCAATTTATGTGTTCTTCATCTTCTTCCTCAATCCTCTGGGTGAGACGAACACTACATATCAGATCAGGAAACCTAAATTTCACCGAGAGATATAAGGTTCGAGAAAATCACAATAACGCTAAGACAAGATGACAAAGCACTAGTGACATGAACCCTAGGGGGTTAGCAAACCTCTTTCAAGGGTTCTTTTGCAAATGAAAAGTTCAATGAACACAATAATAGACATGGTCGCCGTAATCGTGTTAGAAAGAGATAGGTGAGGGGAAATACAATGGCGAAAAAGAAACAAGACAAAATTTTTTTGGGAAATTCAATCTACGTCGAATGTGGATGCAAGTAATTGGGATTCAAAAAGATGATTAAAAAAAGGGAGTTCAAATTGGATGGGGAGCTTCTCTTGGAACTGTGAAGCGGCGTCCCTCCAAGATGAGAGAGGGATCGTGTAATTGGTTAGGGAGACTGGAAATTGGTTTGGGCGGCAGTGGGTCTACCCAATTGGGTTTGCAGTCTTAATCCATTTAATTTAATCGGGGCAGTTAGTTGGACTAGGATTAAAACAAACTTAACACGGCAGGAGCCTTTTTGTAATTTGTTTAGTTATTTAGTGGCGCAGTTAGGTTTAACAAACGTGAGCCATGGAGATTGAAAATGAATGGTTAAGATCGGCCAAGGTACCTGTACCCGGATTTTTCCCTGGGCACCGTAGAAGTTTATATATATATATATATGTTGATGCCAAGCTCCGAGGAGCCTGCTTCAATGTGTTTGAGGTCCGGTGAGCGCCGATCTTCCTCCTGGCCAATGTCCGCCACCACCAGCCTCCGAGATGGACACCTGCAAAAGAGGGACCCGCCGGCCGTGGTCGGCGGGGACCTGCTCCGAAGCTCAAGTCAGTATTTGAGAGGAGAGTAACCAGGAGCGGCGTATTAAGCCGACTCTCGAGAGAGTTTTTGGAAGTTCCACTTCAAATGAACTCTTGAAAAAGCATAAATGAGCGTCCTATTTATAAGTGCCTCCTGCTTCTGACGTGGATGGCGTGTGATAAATAAAATAATATATAAAAAATACTTTTATCTCACCACCAACCTAATGTGCAATGGTTGGCGTGAGTAACACAAACACATTTCAAACAAAATTATTACCTCAATTAACTTATTTGATGGCAAAAAGGAACATATGAACCAAACCACTTACCTTTCTCTTCTCCCTGTCCACGTGTAGTGCGTAGGCAAAAAGAGATGTGTGTTTTGGTGGCTTGGGTGAGCACTACAAACTATCATAATGTTTGATTGCCTGGGAGCTTATACTTCGTATATGTGAAGTGGTAAGAAGAGTTAGGCCTTTTTTTATTATCCAAATCCAGCTCAGGTCCACGTGTAGCTTAATGGGATTTTGCTACAAGCCATCCACCAATTAATAGCTTTTACTCATGGAGGAGAGTGAAAATGATGAGGTGTCAAATATTTATCAGCCTATTAAAATGGAATGGTGGGTTGTTATGACTCAAATCCTTCAATTGTCACCTTTGAACACGTGGCCATGAGGTGGTCATTTAGTGCATTATTTGTCTCTTCCTTGTGGATTTGTTTTGGGGAAGTGGATTAGTGGCTTCAATGGGAGAAAAGGAACCACCAATTTAAAAGTTAATTGGTTGAGAAGGTAATTAAACATCCTTAATCTTTTTCTCGTAAGGATTTGTTTGCATCCATTTTACCCATGTGTATGGGTTGATAGATGGTGAAATTCTGGGTCCATCAATATATATATATATATATATATATATATATATATATATATTTGCCATATATATATATATGGTGGCTACTTCGGCGCACTCACTTTTTTGGGTGTACTGAGTGCACCCAACTCTAAAAGTGTCCATAGTACATTAAATTTTGAATTTTAATTAGTACTCTCGATCTAATATGATGATATAAGATAGAATCATAACAAATCAATCTATTACCCTAACCTCTTAACCTTCAATTTTGAATCCCAACCCAAAATTCCAAATTGTAAACCTAAACCCTAACCCTAAATCCCCAAATCCTAAATCTTTCAAATTAAAGTAAATTTTGAATGATTTTTTCCAAATTCATGTGCTTCTTGTTCATAATATCGTAAGCAACAATTGATACTGTTTTGACAAGGATCGCATGCTTAGAATGACAATTATGAGGCGGGTGCACTGAGTGCACCCAAAAAAGTGGGTGCACTGAATACGCCACCATATATATATATATATATATATATATATATGGGCAGTTCTACGGTGCCCAGGGCAAAATCAGGGGTACGGGTGACCGGGGGCAAGGAAAATTACCAAATGCATCACGAAGCGTTTATGGTGACTTCTACGGACTTCAACCTAACTGTACCCGGTTTAATGATAGCGATTAAGAGGTTAAACCCTATGGATACGACCCGCCGCCCTAACCAATTTCCAGTCTCCCTTCTACGATCCCTCATTCGCCTTGGAGGGTCCCCTCTAACTCTAAGTTCGAAGTTCGATCATAAGCTGCCTATCAAATCTGAAATCTCCAACAAAATCATCGTTTCGAAACCCAAATCCTTTTATTATTTGATCCACATTCGATTTAGCTCCCTATCCAATCTCAAATCCCCAACATCATCATGTTTCATACGCCAAATCTATGTATCCACATTCGAAGAGAAGATCCCCATCCAATATGAAATCCTTACATAATCATCGTTTAGAACCCCAAATCCTTTTATCCACAAATCGACGTTTTGTTCATCGCCATTTTATTTCCGTGCGGAAAATTACTCGCCTTACTCTTGCTAACACGATTACGGCGACCATGTCTATTATTGTGTTCATCAAACTTTTCGTTTGCAAAAGAACCCTTGAAAGAGATTTGCTAATCCTAGGGTTCATGTCGCTAGTGCTTTGTCATCTTGTCTTAGCGTTATTGTCATTTTCTCGAAACTTCTATCACTCGGTGAAATTAAGGTTTCCTGATATGCAGTGTTCGTCTCGCCCAGAGGATTGAGGAAGGAGATGAAGAAGACCTAATTTGATTCGAATCAGATGGAGAGGTCTCCTTAATTTGTGTTTATGTATTAACGCTGCGTCTAGGACTAATTCTAGTTGGACTGGGTCTGATCATTGATTTTTGCAGGCTAAAAAAAAAACATTCAAACGTGGGCTTGTACATGGACCCATGACACCTAGTTTGTTGATAATAGATACTGAGTTCCGGATTGTCATTAGGTTGGGCCTTTGATAATTGTCTATCTCAGACTCTCAGTGGCGATTCTTTGTTTTACTTATTTTCATCTGCTTCTGCTTCTAAAATCCTGATCATTCATTGAGTTCACGCAATTTAAACATAATTCTGTGTTCCATCTTTTTTGGAATTTGGTAAATGCTAGCGTGTCTCTTTACACATTTAGCGGTACGAGGTAAACTACAATCCGCCCAATTTAACTCTTCATTAATTGAGATCCCATTCCACTCTCTCACCGATTTCCCCTCTTTATGCAATGCACTCGTACATAACAAACCTCTTGTAGACTAATTAGAGGCTTGTGGTTGGATACTGAGTGAGGATATTTTTTGAATTTATGTTTTGAAACGAAAGTTAGAGTTTCACTTTTGAAGTACCTATGTACTTTAGTTGGACAAGTATTTTCAATCGGTAAAATTTTATCAGCGTATAGGTATACGATTGTTGTATAAGGTGTTGATGTTAGAGGAAATGGGTACTGACTGCTTAGGGTATTAGGTTGTTGATGGTATAGAGTATATGGTATATGGGTAGGTTATAAGGTGTTGATGGTTTAGAGCATATGGTATCGATTGGTTAAAGGGTGAGGGTAGGTGTTGTCTTATTTTTTCTCGATTATATATTTTCTTTATATTTGCTTATAAATGCTGATCATGCCTTATTACTAAGACATAATTCGTTATATCTGCTTATAAATGCTGTATATCTGCTTATAAATGCTGATAATTTATTGTTTGATTTGAACCTGCGTGTTTTTGCTCCGAATGATTTTGTAGTGGCGTGGTAAAGACAATCCGTCCAATTTAACTCTTCATTAATTCCCCCTTTTCTTTTCTGTTTTGGTAGAATAATTACCCCTTTTCCACTCTCTCAGTCCCCGCCGAAGTTGAAACAATCCCCTGTGATATATTTATCGATCATTTTAACCCTTCACTTAATAAGAAAGCGAAATTATGCAAGATGGTCATCAATGTGATGTAGCTTAATTGGTTAATTGTCTCTTATTTGCTTAGTCAATAAAGTAGAGGTTTGTGGTTCGATACTTAGTGAGGTATCAATTTTTAATTTATGTTTTGAAAAGCAAGTTATAATTTTAAATTATCAGCGTCTAGGTATACGATATTGTATAAGGTGTTGATGGTTTAGAGTACATGGTATTGGGTTAGTGTATTGATCATCTCCATCCCTAAAATAAGATATTGTATAAGGTTTTGATGGTTTAGAGTATATGGTATTGGGTTAGTGTATTGATCATCTTCATCCCTAAAATTGAACAACAATTTCTAAACGAGGTCCCTACCGCCACATCATCAATTTTAGCAATTCATCACTTAACAATTTCTATTCATCTACATCCCTACATTATGCTAGTAATTGCCAAGGTGGGTTCCATTTTATATTTCAAAGGAAACACTTATTATAAATTGAAAGTTGGGGATGGAGATAGAAGAAGGTGTTGTTGGTATACAGTATAAGGTCTTGAAGGTGATGGACGTATAAGGGAGGAGCAAGGTGTTGATGGTTTAAAGTATATATGTTATTGATTGGTTACGGTATAAGCCTATAAGGTGTTCTTATTGTTGTAGAGTATATGATATTGATTGGTTCGTGTATTAGGGTTTGGTTTAGGGTTTAGGGTTTAGGGTTTAGGGTTTAGGGTTTAGGGTTTAGGGTTTAGGGTTTAGGGTTTCAAGTTAGAATAACATAAACCAGATGAATAGAGTAATGTTGGTAAAACGAAAAAGTTAGTTAATCTACAAATTCAGACTATTTAAAAAAGTACATCCCCATTTCCCACCGTCAATTCCTAAACTTATCCCTTGATCCGATGGTGAAATACCTTCGATCCTCGTCGCGTGCGTGTCACCCAATCAGATATTGCCGAATTCGGAAAGTCGCTTTTGCCCATAACCAATGCTGGCGTTACCAAGGCCGAGGCAATGGTAGGGACTGTAATTTTCAGTAAATGTGAAGGGAGGGAAAAGTAAAAGTAATTACGAGTCAATCTTTAAATTCGTTAATCAGTGAAGGAGAGGCCGTGCTCCGATCCTTGAAAAGAACCCTTTCTTCCATCTTCTCAATATGAGACTCCGAAAACCATCTCCTGCTGCTGTTCGTTCCTCCTCCTCTCAATCCCTGAAAAGAACCCTTTCTTCCATCTTCTCAATATGAAACCCCGAAAATCAACTCCATCCGCCTCTCGTCCTCCTATCCCATGCTTTATTTTCGGGTGCAGTGGTAATGATGAGACTGCGTATTATTTTAGATCTCATTTCCTTTCATTATGTCATTGTTAGATCGTGACTGTTAAACTAAATCCTTCGTTGTATTGTTTCTCCTTTTCTCTCCATGCAGGGTCTTTGTTAGAGGCAGGGAGGGAGCAATGACAATAAGTCGCCGTCTGAATATAGCCAGAAGAATCATCACATGTTGTTGCGATTCCATAATAGGTGTTGTGGAACCCTACTTCATGTGGTGATTCTTCTGCGCCATATTGACGCGTACTTGTTGATCATGCTCCCAAAATGTATACAAGATAGGAAAGTTGCCATATGTATAATAGGATAAAATAGTTAGGGAAAGTACAGCTTTTTGTTTTTGTTCGACTCTATGTAACATTTGTTTATGTTTGTATACTGTTTTGTAATTTTTTTCTTCTGCTTCTCTCTTCGCTTCCATGGCGGCTTCCAAAGTGTTTGAGATCTTCTAAATATGCGAGGGATCCTCCACTCCCAATAAAAATACTGTACTTTGTACTATTACGTTTGAGATCTTCTAAATCTGCAGGGGATCCTACACAGTACACTCCCAATAAAAATACTGTACTTTGTACTTTAGCGTTTGAGATCTTCTAAAATCTGGAGGGAATCCTACAGTCCCAATAAAAATACTGTACTTTATTTGTTGACTACTGACTCCATTTTTAGAAGTCTTTACGATTGGGCCAACCGGATTTTTTGCCGGATTTCGAACTCTGCTCCTCTGTAGCCACATGCTCTACACATTTAATGAGTGCTCAAAATTAGTGCAAAAAATACGATGTAATAATTGAATAAAAAAACTAGTTCTCAAGAGTATTCAACTGAAATGTTGCACAGGATTTATTTAGGGTCGTTTGGATGTGGAAATTTTAAAACGTTGAAATTTGTCTGAATTTCCATGTTTTACAAAACCAAGGAATTGACTTGTGGAAATTGAAAAAAAAACTCACGTTTGGATAAGGTTTAGTTTGTGAGAATTGATGGGGTAATGTCAAATTACTAGGGGGGAGGTGTAGTATTCTCAATTACCATCAAGTGCTTACAAATTGCCATCAAGTGACCATTAATGAGTGCATAAATTAAACGACACCGCAAGAGCCAACAGTCTTCTTATATACCAAACGACTCGGCATAGGAGGACTTCCAGTTTCAGTTCAAGTTTCCAACACCGAGCAAATATATGGTCCCAAATGCCACTTTAGCAACTTTAATCGTTTGGAAGTTGTGATTCTTCAAATTGATGTATTAGGCCAATTAGTGTATTATCATTTGATGTATTGATTCAATGCATGTATTAGGAAAATACTTTGTTTGAAGGGCAACGATGAAACAAAAAGTAGGGTAGACAATCCTTCATTAACAATCTCACCTTTTAGTAGAGATTTATAATCATTCATTTTGAGTGATTGTTGGTGGGCCCAACAAAAAGGTAATGCATGTATTCTAACTCAAAGTGAACCAAAAAAACGACTTAATCTTATCATTACATGTATTTGCTAAATACCTCACTTCAAATCTCAACCTCCAAACGACCCAAGTACTATATATCAATTGTGACCATGGTCCTACTTAATTTTCGTTGCAATTCAATATTAAATTGGTGAGTGTATTATATTAATTGAGTGCATCTCTCAAATTGTTTTTTTGTCGTTGTTTATTCGAATTATGTAAGGTGTTGATGGTTTAGTGTATATGTTATTGATTGGTTCGTGTATTAGGTTTGGCATTGCCAATTGCTAAAGGTTGGTTTAGCAATGGGATGGAGATGCTCTAAGGTGTTATGTTGTAGAGTATATGGTATTGATTGGTTCGGGTTTAGGGTTTAGGGTTTAGGGTTTAGGGTTTAGGGTTTAGGGTTACAATTACATGTACCAAATCTGTAGATTAATTTTGGTAAACGAAAAAGTTATTTAATCTACAAAGCCAGTCTAAAAGCACATCCCCATCTCCCGCCGTCAATTCCTAAATTTTCGTTTAATCCGATGGTGAAAGAGCTTCAATCCTAACCGCGGCGTGTCACCCAATCAGATATGGCCGTTTTCGGAAAGTCGCATTTGCCCCTAACCAGTGCTGACGTTACCAAGGCCGAGGCAGCGGTAGGGAGTGTGATTTTCAGTAAATGGGAAGGGCTGGGAAAGGCAAAGTAAATTTATGAGCTCATTTATAAATTCTTTAATCAGAGAGGGAGAGACCATGCTCCGAAACCCAAGAGGCACTCATCTCCTGCTGTTGTCCGTTCCTCCTCTCAAATCCCTGAAAAGACCCCTTTCTCCCATCTTCTCAACCCCGAAAATCATCCCCATCCGCCTCTTCGTCCTCCTGTCCATGCTTTATTTTCGGGTGCAGTGGTAAAGATGAGACTGCGTATTATTTTAGATCTCAGTTCCTTTAGTTATGTAATTGTTATGACTGTTAAACTAAATCCTTCGTTGTATTGTTTCTCCTTTTCTCTCCATGCAGGGTCTTTGTTAGAGGCAGGGAGGGGAGCAATGACAATAAGTCGCCGTTTCAATATCGCCTGAAGAATCATCATATGTTGTTGCGATTCCATAATAGGTGTTGTGGAACCCTACGTCATATGATGGTTCTTTTGTGCGACATTGACGCGTACTTGTTGATCATGCTCCCAAAATATATACAAGAGGGAAAAGTTGCCATATGTATAGTATAAAAGTGGGAGGAGGGAAAGTAAATTGTTTTGTTTTTCAAGATTTGTACTTTTATTAGTGTTTGAGATCTTAATAATATATCGGTGAGGGATATTTCACTAAATAAACATACTGTATTTTATTTCTTGATTACTGCCTCCATTTTCAGAAGTCCTCTGTCGGCCCATGCTCTTGTCATTTCACTGAAATGTTGCACATGATATATTTTTAGGGAAAAACCTCCAGGTCGAATTCAATCAAATCCATCGAACTAAATAAAACGAACACCGTAGCAGGCGAGTAGTTCTTCTTATAAACCAAAGAGACACACCGTTAAAATGACACACAAGTAAAACGACACCGCAGATGGCAACAGTCTTCTTATAAAATAAAAACGACACATCAAGCTGATACTGGCAGTCTTCACATAGTCCATTAGTCCTAATCCGAATAGGATAAGGACGTCCATCTTCACTCCAAGTTTTTCAACAATCCTTAGTTTGCTACTTCCTTGTAACAGGCCTCTTCTGCAAAATCGAAAACGACGATTTTAGACGTACACAAATATTGGATGTAATGCATTGTGTATACACGAACAATTATATCTTATTCTTACCCCTAGGTTGCTCATAATCGTCATCATCGTCATTTTCATCATCGTCATTTTCATCATCCTCATTTCCTGACCACAGTACATGTTCTTGCATTATGATTGGTAGAACCGCACTTACTGCAATGCTTTTGCCTTCTCTTCTGTACTGTTTCCGACTGATCTTGAGTGGTTGGAGGATCAACATCGTTGTCATCGCCACCGCCACCTTCTTCCGAAACACCATCATTCCGGGGCATCACCGTTTGAAGGTTGGCTTCACATAGCCAACAGGAGGTGGCATACGGGTCCTATAGTGGCCAAATTCCTGGCAATTGCTACACTGTCGTGGTTCTCCTTTCTTCCGTTTAGATTTTTTAGCCCCCGAACCTTTAGCTTTGACTTGTAATGGATCCAACAAAATATTCATTCGCCTTCGGCCTATTAATGCCGGGTATGTCCACGTTTGCCAGTGTCCACCATGTCCAACTGTTCACATAATGATTTGAATTCCCTCACGAGCAATCTTGAAGCACTCACTAGATTTTGCCCCTATTTAACATTAGTTGTAAGCTGTGTTGTTGAATAGTACCATACCTGATTGACACAAGATTTTATACAAAGTGAGTAAAATTAATGTTCACCTAGCTTCGAACCAATACTAAAAAAATATAAATTAAAAGTGATAGTCATGGCAAACCTCAATGCGAAAAGTTGCGATTCATCTAGTCTGCCCGGTTCGTCCAAGCTCTCTAGTGTCTTCGGCTTCTTTGACCATCTTCGACGTACTAGGCCTTCAGGAAGTTCCAGTATGCTCTCTTCTTTCAGTACAAAAATCATATGACGACATGGTATTCCCATATAATTGTAGTGATTACAACTACATTCCATTGCAAAGGGTTCAACTGCGTACGTGACTTGAAATACCTTAGCCATGCCAGACACCTTGACCTTGTACACATGCTCAATTTCCGATCGCTCTGTCTCCAACCTTATGCAACATGCCGACTTTTCAACCTCGTCTCTGAATAAGAAGAATGCGTTCTTTGTGAAAAACGCCGCTCCACTCTTCTGAAGTGAGACTAAGACATTGCTTGTGATGGTTCGTTCTCGATGAATGGATTCAAAATCAGCATGACGCTCATTCTCCCTCATATCCCTAGTCCAACGATCAAAGTGAATAAAGAACTCAAGGAGATTTTTATCCTTCTCGATATAGTTGGCAAGTTGAGAGTTCAGTCCTTCACATCTTGATGTTGTACTCAAGCCTGCGAAGAACTTCGAACGCAAATATGCATACCCCCATTCATGTCTTTGGTCAAATAAATTGGAGACCCAATTGTTGTGCTGAAGGGAGCATTCCTCAACCACTGTTTTCCACTTTTCTTCGAATTCTGAAGGTTCCCAGTCAGCTGACACAAAATGCTTCCATCGGGGCAAAAAAGTTGGATGATTCTTCACATTTCTGGTTATAGTCTTGTCTATATGCCAGGAACATAGACGATGTGTTGCATCGGGAAATACTTTCTGAATAGCATTACGCATTGCTCTATCCCCATCTGTAATAACAATCTTGGGATCTACAGCGCCTAGCCTTCTCTTCAAAGCTCCCAACACCCAAATATAATTGTCCTCTCTCTCGTTAGCCAAGAAAGCACATGCAAATACGCAAGTTTGCGAATGGTGGTTGACACCTTAAAAAGTTCAAACAAAGTTAGATTATGCAAACTTCTAGGGTTATTGTAGCATGCTCGGGATAATTCTATGTGTGAAGGAAAAGTACCTGAAAAAATCACGAGAGGCATCTGGTAAATGTTCCTTTTGTAAGTAGCATCGAATGACAGTAATTCACCAAAGCATGCATAATCAGCAACAGAAATACTATCGGCCCAGAAAATGTTAATAAGCCGGTCGTCGTCATCCTTCTTTAGTTCAATAACGAAATGCTCGTCCGCGGTGCATTTAGCTTGCAGGTAGGCTAGGGCTGTTGCGGCATCACCTTCACTGATTTGTTCTTTCCTCTCTTTGTCCACATAATTATATGCATCCTTCCTCGTGTACCCCAAATTGTCGTAGCCTCCTGCTTCTGATACGGCCAGATTCACAATTTGAGAAGTTTTCATACCTGCAGCTCTTCTAAAATTTATCGCTGCTTTGACTGCATCACTCATACGACGTTTCCCTTTCATGTAGTGTCTATATTCTCTCGGGATCGTTTCGTGTGTGTACATCATCAAACTGGTGCACGTACCACTTCCCATCGACATTGTGTTGTTTAACACGCATCTTGGCTCTGCAGTTAAATCTGGTCTCCCCTCTTGCTTCTCTCTTTCGTTCTGTGCTCTTCATGCGCCTCTTTCCCTCGCCAGAGCATACATAGTCACGCCATATCATAACTTTGTTCTTATCACGACCAATGTCTGATTTTCTGATGTCGAAGCCTTTGACTAACCCATAGTCCATGTAGAAATCATAGGCTTCTTCTGTATCATCGAACTTCATTTTTTTAATATCTTCAGGCTGTAGCAATAAGAGATCGGCGACATTATCTTCCTGGGTGGTGTGACTTGTTCCGGCACCAGCGTTTTCTTGGACTCCCTCCGACGTCAATACTAGGACTCCCTCCGACGTCAATGGTGAGTCTGCCTCCGACGTCATTGTCACGGCTGGAAAGTTTGGGGAACCAAGGACGTAGATTACACAACCCTACTGGGAATGATGGCCGAATTAATGATTAAACGGGCCACTCAATAATTATCCCCATTAATAACACGATTTGTGATATCTTTTATTTTTGGTAGGAACGAGTTGCACTTTCTGTTCTTTATCTTAGTGATTTCTTTACCATTTTCACAAATAACGAAAATATTTAAAATGAAAAACCTTTCGTAGTAAAGCCAAACGCCAGCTGACTCTAGGTGTCTACTACGTGTATGGGGAAGGATCAAATATTAATATGAGCGAATATTTACTAATACCACTCAATTCTCTATTCAATCGAAGAAAGTATCTTTTTACTTTTAGGTTTAATAACTACCCATGTTTATCCCAAGTTCATGTACCTTAGACTAAACCCTAGCTATTTTTCCGCGGGAAAAATATGGCGCCACAATTTATCCTAACCTTGTATATATAATTAACCTTCATCGGTAGAGCAGTGGTTCCATATCCTTCTTTGCCGCGATTTTGAGTACAGAGTAAAGCTTAGATTACAGGCACAACATGGAAAATAGGAGACTTACTCGCTCTTCGTCCAAGCTCGTGGTATGTATAATAGCTCTTTTTACCATTGAAATTCATTCTACTTAATTTATTAATCGCAGGTTCACTGTCATTGTAGGAGACAGCCGAATTTGTGACTCCAACAAAGAAACCAAGGATACCCAAAGGCAAAGGTGTAAGCACTCCACCCACTCCTGCTTCAGTCATCGTTTTTATTTCGGACGATGAATCTGACTCTGAGGTCACACCAAAGAAGCCAAATGGAAAAAGTATTTGTCTACCTTCTGTTGACAAGGTAATAAAGGTGTCATGTTTGCCATTGAAGTGTTCTTTGCCGTTATTCCGTCATGACGAATGCATTTCAACTCGTGTTTTTTGTGGCCCCTATTCCAGGTTGTTTTGAAGTTTAAGCTACCTACCGCTATGGAATACGATGATGAGCAAATCCAGCTTGCTCACTACATATTTTTAGCCCATCTGCCACTTGACGAAGTATTGGTCAAAACCTCCAACAACTCTTGTACGAGGAAGTCACTGTGGTCCTTAAGCCCTCGCTCATTCGTAGATGCTGATGTAATCAACGGAACTCCAAATTTTTTTTTACATGTCAACTATCAATGCTTTTCTACATAGAATTATTTTATAACAACTCGATAGTATCATGAAGTGTTTTTTGTCCATGTTATATTAGGTTATAACAGCGATGGCCTGCCACTTGACTCTAGAAGAGTTGTGGACAAATTCCAAGGACGGAAAAGGAGTGTGCTATCTGCCTGCTGAACTACAGGTTGTGTTCCGATTATACTTAATGACAATTTCCTCTCACCAAAAAATTACAACACATGTTTTTTTAACGTGAATCATATTGTGTTGACAAAATTTCAATTGTGCAACTACCACATGGGCAGGAACTAGTGATTTCATGTGGAATAACACCCAAGATGGCATTAGACCTATACCAATCAAAATTCCTTAGTCGAACCAATATGGTGAACAAGGTAAACTGTTCGTCTTAATAAGTATTACATGGTTTGCAGTTTATTTTTTTAATACGTGTTGACAATTTCCGCATATGTAGGTGTGTGTTCCGATGAGAGATAATGCCCATTGGTACTTGGCTGTCATTAAGTTGGACAAGGAAGAAGTCCATATCTTGGATCCACAACCAAATGAAGACCGCAATTCCTTTCGACTACAATCTGTTCAAACAATGGTAAATATGTGACATTGTGCCGTTATAACGCAACAAAATGTAAATAACTCTTTCTAAGTACAAACGTTTCTTAATTTGTACAGATGTGCTTTATGCAAGCCTTGTGGAAGATTCTCTATCGTGAACAAGGTCCGGGATTGTCGCCACCAAGGATTGCGGAGTTTTCGTACCCAACTCCTTCAATTGTGCAACAACAACTTCATCGGTAAGTATGCCCATTTTTTTGTGATATTAAACGACGACTTATCAACTTGGTTCTTATCACGCAATGCTTTTATTTTATGTAGGTCTGACAGTGGAGTCTGGGTATGCATGTGGATGTATGGCGCAAGCTGGGACTCCTCTTATATTTGGGTAACGACAATTCTAATTCCCATATTAGAAAACCACAATTGATTGTTATTTTTAATCATGCGGTAAGCACCATGTTTGTTGATGTTGATAGCCATGCACTCAAGTGAGGAGGATGCAGATCGCTTTGTACCTTGTTCGAGAGCCCATGAACTACATAAGGCATATGGTGCTCACGGAAGCAAGAAGAGTTGCACCTCAAGTTGAAGCTGCAGTGGAAGAGTACAAGACAACCCATGAAAAGAGGAAAAAGGAAAGAGAAGAGCACAAGGAAACCCGGTCAACGAGCCCAAAACAACCTGATTTTGAGTTCTAAGTTTTTGGTTTTGATGAAGGACAACAGTTATGTTTTTTTTTTTCAGGATGATGGACAACCGTTTTTAATTTGGTTCGGTGAATGCTTATTAGTTTTGGCTTTTATATTTGGTTTTTGGTTTGGTGAATGCTTGTTATATTTGGTTTTTGGTTTGGTTTGGTGAATGCTTGTTATATTTGGTTTTTGGTTTGGTTTGGTGAATGGTTTTAATATTTGGTTTTTGGTTTGGTTTTTGGTTTGGTGAATGCTTTGTATATTTGGTTTTTGGTATTGTGAATGCTTTCTATATTTGGTTTGGTTTGGTTTGTTTTTTCGTGGAAATGGCAAAGGGACTTCACCAAAATTCCACCTTCCAACTTGTGAGTGAGGTTGCGTCTGTTCAAGGCTTCAAGCCATTGTATCTTGTAGAGAGGTTTAATTGGGATCATGTATAGTTAAACTGATTGGCTCCCAATCGTATAATTAAATTTGCATTCATGTATAGGTAACCCAAAAGGTAAAACTGATTGGAAGTAGTGATTTACATTGATGAGGAGAGTGGCTTAAGTACCAACTCTTGAACAGATTGAAGCTACAAAGTAGGAGCCACTAACCCACTAACTAAAACTAATGACGTTACTAACTAATAATAATAAAATTAATTATTTACAGAAATTGAATTAATGCACAGCCCTTATCATTCCATTCCTTGAATTTCCACCAACGATGTTTTCACTCCACTTTTAGTCAGAGAATTCATTGTAGTAATAAATACAATGAAAAGGCATACATAATTAATGGATTCTTTATTGTGTATAATTAAAAGGATATTTTACTATAAACGAAGCATGATAGATCGACAGCGGGATAAAAGAAGCATGAGTCTTGATGAAAAAGGGGGAAAAAATCACCATAGATAAAAAATCATTATAATCAACCTAATTGGAACTGCTTAGAACAAAAGCGGATTAAAATCTCCCCCAATGAAATTCATTTGCAATTTCATAGGTAGTCCCTACTTCCACTTCTATAATTTTGACAAAACATTGCAATTTCATCAATAGTCCCCACTCGTGGGCCAATTTCAATTGCAACCAAATTTGCACCCTTGCAATAGCTTCTCACATCATAGCAAGTGTAGGATGCAATTGCACCTCCTTGCTTAGGGATGACCATTACTGCATCTCGTCACCTGTCTTAGGGAAATTAGCCATGGCAAATTCACAAAATACTGCATGCATAGAAAAATATTTGTCTGGATAATTAAAAAAATGGGAGACTTTCCTAGTCAGATGATGTACTGGCTCCCCTCAGTACCTGACAGTTTTGAGTGCTGGAGAAAAAGACTGGAAAAAAAAAAAAAACGAAGCCTTAACAAAACACATCCAATGCTGGCCCCTTCACTGCTCCATCCCGCCCTGCACTGCTCCACCCCGCCCTGCATCAATCGACTCTCATGTAAGCCGAGGACGTTTGCTTGAGGATGCCTCAGGGGTCGCTTCATCCTCCGTATGCCGAAGTTCATGAAAAGTATTGGTCACTTCGACGATACGGTAGACTGGCAAATAGGCGGAATGGTCCTCCCTAGCATAAACCCCCATATCCATCCCAACCCTTCCAAGAAAGGTGGTCAAGAAGGTGGCATATGGAAAGGCAGTGTACCAGTTTTCCCCTCTAGGAGCCGCCTCAACCATGTTCACGCACATGAGAGATGCGAGGTTAAGAGGAACACCTCTTTGAGCTTGCACAAGGATAAACAGGTCAAGTGTACGAATTATTGAATGACCTCTGTACCTTGGCATGAAGCAGTTGACGATCATCCAATGGAGGAATCGAAGAGGATCTGGGAGGTAAGAAGCCTGGATCTTCCCATTCGTCAGTTTCCCCAGTTCAACTTCAAAATCAAAATCGTACAGCCGCCGAAGATCGCTTCTGCTATCAATGTGGTGTCCTGCGGCGGGGAGATCGAGGATCTCAGCAAACTGATGAGGCTGGAAGCAGACTCTATGACCCAGGAAGACCGACACGAGATGAGAATCGGAGGGACCAGACAGCTCTAAATTGTGGTAGAACTTCCTCACCACATGCGGGCAGTAACTGGTGCTTCCTCGACTCCGGAGATCGAAGAACTTTTCCCAGCCAAGATTTTTAATTAACTTCTTAACTTCTTGAGGGAAAGGACTCATGTTGATGAACTCGTACTCGGCCACAATAGTCGTCTTGCTCGTGAATGAAAGATAGTCCGCGAGACTTGTGGTGGTTCGGCAGTCGTCGTTTGATAGAGTTAGAATGCCCATGTTTGCCATGGAGTCGGAGGAAGAAGGAACAAGGGAAGGTGAAGATATGGAGGGAAAAAAAATTGTAGGGAAAGAGAGATTGTAGGTGTAAGAAAAAGTGGGGGTTGAGTGTGGAGACGTGTGATGGAGACGGTTGAGTCTGGAATGTCAAGAGTTAGAAGATTTGGGAAGATATGTAGCAATGATGATGTTAACTCGTGTAGGTTAAACTAGGGTAACTAAATCTAGTTAAACTAGGGTTGGCGCTGATACCGCAGGAGAAAACTAATGGGCTCGCACGTTCCAGGCCCAATTTTGAATATTTCATGGGTCATGTACAAGCCCACGTTTGAATGTTATTTAAAAGCCTGCAAAAATCAATGATCAGACCCAGTCCAACTAGAATTAGTCCTAAACGCAGCGTTAATACATAAACACAAATTAAGGAGACCTCTCCATCTGATTCGAATCAAATTAGGTCTTCTTCATCTCCTTCCTCAATCCTCTGGGCGAGACGAACACTGCATATCAGGAAACCTTAATTTCACCGAGAGATATAATCACAATAACGCTAAGACAAGATGACAAAGCACTAGTGACATGAACCCTAGGGTTAGCAAACCTCTTTCAAGGGTTCTTTTCCAAATGAAAAGTTCGATGAACACAATAATAGACATGGTCGCCGTAATCGTGTTAGAAAGAGATAGGCGAGGGGAAATACAATGGCGAAGAAGAAACAAGACAAATTATTTTTGGGAAATTCAATCTACTTCGAATGTGGATGGGGGGCTTCTCTTGGAACTGTGAAGGGGCGTCCCTCCAAGACGAGAGAGGGATCGTGTAATTGGTTAGGGAGACTGGAAATTGGTTTGGGCGGCAGTGGGTCTACCCAATTGGGTTTGGGTCTTAATCCATTTAATTTAAACGGGGCAGTTAGTTGGACTAGGATGAAAACTAACTTAACGCGGAGGAGGCTTTTTGTAATTTGTTTAGTTATTTAGTGGCGCAGCTAGGTTTAACAAACGTGAGCCGTGGAGATTGAAAACGAACGGTGAAGATCGGCCAAGGTACCCGTACCCGGGTTTTGCCCTGGGCACCGTAGAAGTCACCATATATATATATATATATATATATATATGGTGATGACTGGTGTACGCCAGGTGTATAGTATACGTCAGGTGATCTAGCCGTTAGATGTATATATATATATGTTTAGGCTAGCGTACGCCCTGGCGTACGTTAGACTACCGTACGCCCGTTTGAGTTTTGCTATTTAGATCATGAATTAACCGGAGTTTTGGGCATGATACTATACTCTAACCACTAATGGATAAACCCCAGTCCCTAGTTTTCTAACCCAAATCATGAGATTCGTTTAATCTTAAAATGAAAATCAATAATAATTTCGACAAATCAGAACCGTTGATTTTCATTTCAAGATTAAATGAATATTATGCTTTGGGTTAGTGAATTGCGGACTAGGGTTTACCCATTAGTGGTTAGAGTATAGTATCATGCCCAAAACTCCGGTTAATTCATTGTCTAAATAGCAAAACTCAACGGGCTTACGGTAGGCTAGGGTATGTCTGGACATACGCTACCCTTTGCCATATAATATATGGTTCAGACTAGCGTACGTCAGTCGTACAGTGTACGCCGGTCTAGTTTTACTATTTAGAGCACGATTTAACCGAAGTTTGGTGCATGATACTATACCCTAATCTCTAATGGGTGAACCCCAGTCCCTAATTCCCAAGCCCCAAGATTCATTTAATCTAAAAAAATAATAACCGATGGTTCTGATTCAGCGAAATATATTGAACTGCAAAAACCAAGTGTGAACACAGGCGTACAACATACTTCAGTCGTACGCTAGACTTTGCCATATATATATATTATTGAGATTACCACACTATACCATATGGTAAAGTGTGGTAACGAAATGTATTTTTATGGATATCATGTTTTACTATGGTCGTAAAGGGTTGTAATTAGATTTTTATTATTTTTGTATGGTTTTACCTTCTCATACCATGTGGTATTGTATGGTAATTACAATTAATTTGTGTTCATTCGATTAACCATGTTCTACTATGGTGATATTGTATGGTAGTTAGGTTTATAATTTTCTGTAACATGTTTTACCATGTGGTGCTAGTTGGATTTGTAATTTTATTTTAGCATGTTATACCATATGGTATGATATGGTAAATAGATTTGTAAATTTCTGTAGCATGTTTTACGACGTTATACCATGTGGTATACTGGTATGGTAGTTAGATTTGTAAATTTTTTTCAACGTATTTTACCATGTTTTACCACGATAGTAGAAAGTGATAATAAATTTCATATTTGTCTGTTTTTAGCACTAAATTATTTAATGAAAAAATCACCATTTTGAGTTGAAATTTGAACAGAAATAGCTAGTATGGTTAGATTCATTTTTGTTGTAGATGGGAGAGAGAGAAGAAATAATGTACTTTTTTAATAATAAAACAAATAGCAAAAGAGATGGGAGCCAGTGAGGGGTGGGGGAGTGGGATCCACGTCAGAGCGTCAGCGTCAGCATTAAATAGGGGGTGCAATTAACCCTATTACCCCTCCGTGTTTAATTTTAATAAAAGAAAAAGGCTGACACGTGGAGGCCAGAGATGACTAATGATTACTGATGTAAGGGTTACTGAACTGATCCGGTTCATGAAGCCTAAATAATTAAGAAAATGAAACTATTGAAGCTACTCTAGTTAACATATATAAACCTAAAACATAATTACTGTTCACAAAGGGTTACATTATCTCATCACCATGTGGGAAAGATATTTTGTCAAAAAAAAACCCATGTGGGATAGATATGTGTGTGAGATAGAGAAAGAAGAGAGGCCCACCCTCTCGGCTCCTGAAAAAAAAAGCAGAACTATTATTGTGGGTTATACTATCAACAATTTTAACGTGAGATGTTTTGATATTAATTACCAACTATTATTTTTGTGTAAGGTTATATGTTAGGGTGTGCCTATGATGACATGCATGTCACCGTAATATGGACATTTTGGTCGACCTAATCGTAATAGCGGTTGACCGAATTGACTAATTTGGGCACCCTGAGGACTCATCGCGGTCGACCTCAAAGATCATATGGTCGACCGTTTGTAGTTTAAGTTGTTATTTTTGGTCGACCACAATAAACCTCAGTCGCCCTTTTAGTTGGCGTCAGAAGCAACATGGTCGACCGTAAAGGTATATAGGTCGACCACTTGATGGCAGTCATTAACAAAATGGTCGACCATTTACAGCAAGAGGTCGACCAGATTGAAGAGAAGTGTTGTATCATTTATCCATCATATATATCCACCCTTTGAAAATATCATGCAATTTGAAAAACTACACACATATAACGAATATTGTATGTTTCTAGCATAATACGTGACACTTAGTAGTCAGAAAATTATAGGAAACACTTACCAATTTCTTGCATAGGTTTGATTTACTCTTACGATTCGCCTCACTAGTTGAAGGTAGACTGTCAAGCAAAAATGCAGTTTTTTGTTGGACATTGACGAGATACAGAAAACAATGACGTGCTTCATCGTTCATAACTGGCATAATATCTAGCAACGAAACACTCACTATATGTTATAAAAAGCGAATACAAACAATTGCAATTCGGAAATTTAATGACATAGGGGCATTGACTAACCTTCTGGCATGCACTAACCTTCTGCACAAACACCACGCCGCCATCCATCAACTTGTTACGAATTTGTTCGGTCTTCATGTTAGCATGTACCATTTTCTGCACCATATTTTAATTGAGATGAATTGACATGGTACAATGTTAATAACTAGGTTCTGACAAATAAATAAACATTATGGCTCTTACCGAAAACATATTTGGCAAATACCACACATTTGGCTATTTCACATCATGTTTTTCAGACATTGTTAGTGCCCTTACACACAAATCCACTACCTGTCAACCAACAATCAACCACAAAATCCTCGTAAATCGTAACATAAATAGTGCACAATTCATACGAAAGTCGTAGCAGTATAGTACTTACGGATGAGCAAATCCAGCTACTCTCGCTAATGACCGAACTCAAATAATTTTGTTGCACATTTTCAGAAAAAAAGTCAACAACGGTCAAACTGCAAAAATCAAAATAACAGAAATGTCAATTGTGATTTACAACGTACAGGTCGACCTATTCACAGTCAAGGTCGACCACATGTAGTCATATACTACTTTAAAAAAAGGTCTCTTACTTGTCCCAATTCGCGTCTCCAGCCATCTCTTTAGTAACAACATAATACAAGTCTTCAACTGGATTTTGCAGATTTTTGGTGAATCCTTCTAGGCCCTCCACTTTCATGACCTACAAATCATAGTTAAAATTAAAGTAACATATGAACACAAACACACATTATATATGATATGTAACGTAAACTTACTCCGTGCTTTTCGAAAGGACTCTTAGATTCATCTCCGTCGCTATCAGCACTAGATAATCCTTTTCTTATAAATGATCCTTTTGTGGAGTGGTGTGGGAGTCACTTTCATATCGAGGTCTCTTGTCCCAATTCGCGTCTCTAGCCATCTCTTTAGTAACAACATAATACAAGTATTCAACTGGATTTTGAAAATTTTTGGTGAATCCTTCTAGGCCCTCCACTTTCATGACCTACAAATCATAGTTAAAATTAAAGTAACATATGAACACAAACACATTATATATGAATATGTAACGTAAACTTACTACGTGCTTTTCGAAAGGACTCTTAGATTCATCTCCGTCGCGCTATCAGCACTAGATAATCCTTTTCTTATAAAATGATCCTTTGTGGAGTGGTGTAAGAGTCACTTTCATATCGAGGTCTCTTGTACTTAGGAGAGAAACCCTTGCTGCCAAACGTTGTTTCACTCTGTCAAACATATAAACAAAACAAATTAGCACTAATGATAGTTATACTAATATCTTCACTCACATATGAATATACTTGTCTACCTTTAACTTGTGCTCTTTCAATAAATCGTCTATGCTCTGGTAGCAATTTGCAAAGTCATCATGGTCTTCCTCTTCTTTATAAAAGTCAAATTTCTTTCTTGTACCATCTCTTCCTCCATTCTCCATTCGTTCTGCACTTATTTCTTTGATAGCACATTCTAGCCTCTCAAAACCATCATGCATCATCCCAGTCATATCTGTCAATCAAACTAACAATTGCTCCAATGTATCACGAATGGACTTCTGATAATCATTGACTTGTTTTTGACACGCCACCAGCTGCTCTTGTGTGGCTTTCATCACTTTCATGATTTCACCCAAATCGTGATGCAGTCTCTCATCATGCCCCATCGTCTAAATCTAAACAATTTAAAGAAAAATTCAAATCATAATTCAACTTCAATTTTCTACAATGACCAAAAATAGAGACGTGGTCAACCTGACATATTATTAGGTCGACCTTAAAGACAATTTGTCACTACCAGAACCTTTAAGGTCGACCTTTGCTCTTCCTAGGTCGACCTATCCAGCAGGAAAATACCAATTTACCAACAAAAGCAAGTGCAATATTACCACGAACAACGGATAGGTCGACCAGACAACTTGAGCGGCCGACCTTTTAAGCACAACATAGTCTTACAAACAAAGCCAAGGTCGACATTCAGGATGAACAACCACAACAAACAGGAACGGCCGACCTTGAAGAACATTAGGTCGACCTATTGGGTTGATCTTCCTTACCTCGCAAGTACATAAGTCCGAGTGTTGTGCCCTAAATTCAATTGCGAACAATTGTCAAGCAGAGGTCGACCTGATTGAGATAAGGGTCGACCCAATGGTATTCTGCACGCAACAATAAATCAAATTAGACGATAGAAATTACGCATTATACAAGATGGCGGCGAATGCTACATTAGGTCAACCTCACCTTCGACGTGGTTGACCACTTTTAACATGTAGAATAGCAACCGCGAACGATCTTCTTCACAAAGGCTCTAACCGTAAAAAAACATAATTCAGAGTTTTGGTGGCAGAGAAGGTGAAATATATTCGTATTTATAGATATTTAGGACGTGAACGGGTCGAATTAAGTGGTAGATAAGTTAGAGTTACCTTTCTGGTGTTGGAGTCCTTATCCAATTCGGATACGGTGTCCATGAGGTCGACCCCGTACTTATGCGGTCGACCTATTAAGTGCAAAATGGTCGGCCTATGAGGTAATTGGTTTGACCTTTCATTCTGTTCGCTTCCCAAAGAGGTCGACCATTTGTTATAGACGGTCACCGCGTCGTTGAACCTCATAACACTGAAACAGCATGTTCGGTCGGTCTCATCCTATATTAGGTCGACCGAAAAGTCCATGTTACGGTGACATGCATGTCACCGTAGCAAAGTCCTATATGTTATTATAATATTATCTACATGTTATATGAGATTAAATATAATTTATATATGCATACAATATTTTTTTCATATATCGAGGTTAAATCGTGCTAAGCTGGCATAAACCGATTGACCCATTAACCCTTGATCCACTAGCTAGATCGGGTCAACATGCTAAACCAACTTGACAACCTTGATTTGAAGTATCATTGTATGAAAATATGATCTATGATGAGTAAAAATAGGATAAGTATAATTAAATATTGTGATAAATCAAGGTAAACGAGTCAAGAACAGGCGGAACAAGGCGACACAAAAGGAAAGTAGTACACATGTCAAACCCCATACTATTGGGTACCCCAACATGGATCAGATCGAGTAATGCCCGACGAGACGGGTTCAAATTGCCATCACTACTACCAATTTTATTATAGCTACAAGACTTTGTTGTAATTGCTTTAACACTTTTACATCATTCGTTTTATATTTTGATATACTACACAACATCATGTGATGTGCTATAAACTGAATATAATTTTTCAAATTTAAATAAAATACAAAGATTATTGTTTAATTGGAAATAATATATCTCTAGCTAAATTAGAGGTAACTGAAAGATTTGAAAAATAACTACGTTAAGATAGAAGAGGGCAAAATAAATATTGGATTTGGATCGAGATAGGTGTGATCCAAATAGGTAAGCACTTAATTATTTATATCGTCTTAATTATAGAGTACAAATGATACTTTACAAGGTGTTTGGTATATATGGAGTTCAAATGTTTCAACGATATAATGTACAACTCTCCATCACTAAAACATGCAAATAGATTTATGTGAATTTTATTTTTCACAAATTATGACATATGTAAGCTTCGCGTTTATTATATATCATTCTCGATAAGCGAATTTTTCTTTCATTTTCCAAGCTAATTTACCACTGAAAACACAATTTTCACATCTTAACTCCATATAACCAAATCAAATGACATGCAAAACCGAATACTAAAATAAACGAGTCAAACAGTCGCAACAAAGTGTCACAATTCATCTGGTTGTTTTTATTTGAGAAGATGGACTTGCACTAAAGATTTCCAAATATTCTCTTCATGGACCATACAATATATAACGTGGCCCATTAGTGTCGCTAAAACAGGGTGCTAAGACATGACTTCGCCTTTGGTTTCACAACTATAATAATTAAGCTTTGCTTGACATAATTTAATCGAATCTTTGCATCAAGAATTCTCACTTTGTTCTTTTTTTCATAAATAATCAAGGGTTAATTGTAATAATCAAGGGAGTGGGAGGAGATTAGTGGATTTTTTTTATATATCTCATGAATTTGGTTACAGAGTTCAGCAATATCAAGATTATTTTTCTCTATACATCTCTATTCTTAACCCTCTCACCTTTTACCTCCTTGAGCTCCTCCTCCGTCACCCAACAATTCGCTTCGATTTCTTCCTAAGTCACCTACTCAATAAACCAAGTCACATAATCTCATTAGATAAAATATTTCAAATCAACCACTAATTTAATGCTAGTAATATCTCGTTTATTCTCGGTGGAATGTAATATTCTCCTACATGTGGAGCTTTTTTGGAAGGACGACAAGATATCAACTTTTGATTATAAAAAGATGCAATAATTCCAATAAGCATTATAAGGACCCCGAAGACTAGATCCCATTAACGTATTCAATATCGTATACTACGGCACACTATAACTATCTATTAACTATGACAAGAAATGCCAAAAGGTTTTTTTTTTTTTTTTTTGCTTAGCATAATCTAGAGAGGTAGGGTGTTAATCGGTTGGTGGTTTTTTCGGTTAAACCGAAGCCCGAACCGAAAACTGCGGTTATTCACCGAACCGATAACCGAAAATAATGATTCGGTGTCGGCTTCGGTTGGCTGTTTTGGGATTTTTGCTAACCGGCAACCGACGGTTGCAACACCGATATAATCTCGGTGCACCGCCAAAACCGCAAACCTCTAGAGACTCTCCCTCTCTGCTCTCACCATCACGCCTCATACCTCTCCCTGAACTCCAAACCCTCCTTCTTCACTCGTCACTCTCCAAATCCCTTCAATCTCACCTTCCTCGGTGTGATTCCCTTCTTCCTCATACTCTTGTATTCCTCTATCTCTCCTAATGGTGAGATTTGGCGGAAAGATTTGACGGCGAGGGTCGTGGTGGCGACGAACGAGAACTTTGACCGGCGATCTCTTCCTCTCCTTTCTTCTCGAAGCACGATCCAGAACAGTGGAAGCAGATCCATCCCTCAGTCCTTCTTCCTCTTCCTCCTGTGTTCCTCCGTTTCTCCTTGGCGATTTGGCAGAAGCAGATCCTTCTCCGCCGTCCACAACGCGATTCGGCGGCGAGATTCGGCAGTCGGATCCAGAAATCCGGCCAGATCCAACTTCTGCTCCGTGCATGTTCATCGCCGGTGAGGAGAAGTATTGGGTGGAGCCTGGAGGCGCAGAATGGAGAGGGAAGGATGAGCAGAGAAGACTCGAGAGGGTGGATGCACTCGGTTTCGGGAAACCGATCAACCGATTGTATTTTGTCGGTGTCGGTGTCGGATAACCGATAATCATATCGGTGTCGGTGTCGGTGGGGGGATTTGGCTCTTTAATGGTGTCGGGTAACCGACCCGTCGGTTCGGTTAAACCGTAACCGAACCGACTATCACCCCTATTGCTTTCAGCGCGTACAGAAAACTTTGTGCACATTATAAAGTGGGAAAGAACAGAGATGGAAATTGGAAAGAGCATATTTTGGTAGATCAATGATATGCTTCTCTTACTGCAACCGCAAAATTATGCCTTCTTGGTTGCTAGCATGTTTTTTCCTTTAGCCTTAAGGTCGTCACTTCAGGGTGAAACTTTCTCTGTCCCATTACAAAAAGATGAATTTGTAAAATTGCTTTTCTCTTCATTATTGTACGAGTTCTTTTTGGGTGACAATGCCAACACGGCAAAACCTACCAATTTGATTGTGTCTTTTTGAGTAAAAGTAAGCTGTAGTTCATCAATTCAACTCAATTGCCATGTACAAGTTTCTTAGTATTTGGAGACCATCTCTGTTCACGAACTAATTTAGAGTTAAGAGATTAGATTGACCAGGAAGGCAGGAACTCGTGCCTTTGATAATAGTTGATGTCCAATAATTCAATTTATGTTGCCCTAGATGTCGAAGGAAGACGGCCGGAGTCTCCCTGTATTGAGAAGGGAACAATTGCATGAGAGGATTATACCAGTCAGCTGGTGGCATGGGTTCAGGCTTAGATGATAGGGAGATGTAAATCAGCAAAGGATGCATAATCTTCCTTACAAAATAAGTAACTCACACAGGCGCGTAGCCAAGATTTTGTTGAGGGTGAGACCATTTAGAAAAATATATACGATAAAATAATTTTTATTTTTTTATTATGATATAATTTTGTATTTACAAAAACTTGATAAATTAAATATTTGTCAAAACTATAAAGAATATCACTATATATGTATTAAAAAATTTATTTATGGTTTAGTTAGACATTTGTTTTTGAATGTTGTTCTTTGTCGAGACCGTTTAGTATCAATAACTCGAGTTGGTGGGAAAGATCAAAGATCTAATAATGAAACTTATACTATTTAGTATTTACTAACACTTTTCTTCTAGCGAAAACCAACTTATACGTGCTTAAAGTTACTGTAAATTCGAATATCATGTCCTTAACAATTGGGGTTACAAAGATTCGAACAAATAAGATATCGGTCAACCATTCTCAATTAGAAGTGCCCTAAATTTCATTCTCAATTAACTATATACTAATTAACTCATTTTCGTCCTTATAGAAACCGCCGGTTACACTCTCTACCCCTGATCGGAATAAATTATTTTTACAAATTAGCTATGATTTGGTGGAAATTTATTGTAGATATTGAATAAATACATCTTTAATTTTAGGCAGATCATATGCACCATTATCATTTGTACATAGCTCGTTATAAAACATTGAATATGTCAATGCACAACTTATAAAGCATACATCAAATATTTGAAAGGTCAACCATCTTCATTTAAATACTTGTTATTTTTCATACCCGATTAACTATTATACTTAATTGACCATTTTTCATCCCGAGTCAGGGTGGGTCCCGGGACCCACCCTTTAACCCTCAGCCTCCGCCCCTGAACTCACACAAATCAAAAGTCACAATTACAACCTCACAACCTATCGAATTTCCACATCTGACTTGAGTATCAGAGGTCGTTCTACCAATGCCTAGTCAGTACCTTGCGTTGTTTGTAGGAATTGAAATCTACCCAACTTGATGTGCTTGATCTAGGCTCTTTCATAATTGTCAATATCTGTTGATGCCAATAAGTCGATTTTTTTGGGAGAGATTCAGTAATGGATCTTATACCATATACTAACACACATTCTCAAATGAAAGTAACTCATATAAGCTTAAAAGTTTGCAAAGTCTGTAATACTGTGCGCTTAACAAATGAGATCATTGAGATTCAGATAGAAAATATGTCCGATTACAAAATGTCTAATACTATATCTAGAATCAATTGATTCCAACGATTCAAATCGATGATAAAAGTTGAGTAATAAATCTTTAATATACCGTAACAATTTCAAATGTACACGGTTGCTTTATGAAAAAGAGGGAAATCCAAATTTAACTCGGACGTATATGGGCCGGGTTGGGCTGGGCACAATGATTCTTCCAGCTTTCATTTTCTTGTCCCATCTCCATCACAAAGTTTACCTTTCCGCAACTTTTTTTTGGGCCACCATATATTTGTTCATAAATTTCATTTACTTGCCCATTAAATTATGGTTGAAAATATTGGTTGGGGAATATGTAGTGGTAGACCAATAATTTTTCACGATATATATAGATTAGATTTGTGAGTGGTGGGGCACGAATGTGTGTGCCTGCCCACTTTTGGGCCTATGAGAGGGCATCGGAAGAACATGATATTGCAGTCTGAAAATGACCCTCCATCCCGAAAGTCTCTAGTTTATATTAAGGGTTGTTCAACGGTTTGGTCCGTATTGGAGGGCACCAAATTAAACTGGCATTTGAAATGGACTATACTGAATATCTTGTATTTGGGTTTTTTGTCTTGTAAATTTTTAAAATACATAAAAAAAATTAGACGGTAGTAACATTAGAATCGAATTAAACCATATTGAATGCAATGGTACTGCTATGATATTCAATCTTTCTTTGACTATCGAATTGAGATTCTCATAATTTATTTCGTACCGGATCAGACATCACAGTTGCTTACCCATATTTTTATTTGGGCATCCATCCAAAAACAAATTCTCCACTCCTCCAACCAATCTACATATGATCTGTCGTTGTAGTTATTATTTCCCACACAAATATTTATGAGGTCATGGCCATATCAGGACTTGCATAAAATATATTTGGGAGATGCTCTAGTCTTTTCCATTACTTCCCTCCCTAGTAAGTCATATGTAATGAATGTCAACTCCAACGAATGTATACAATTCATCCAATGTTGGACACTTGGTGTGGGCACTAATGACACCTACAAAAATTTCGATTGGAATGGAAGTAGTCAAGCTTGTAGACTATGATCGTGGTTTCATTAACATACTCTATAAACTCAACAACCACTAACTAACACGAACAAGACTCAAATGATACAAAACAAAACATTAATGACTGAAGCAAATAAATCAACACGACACAACAAGACTTGAAATTCAAACAGCTTCCTGCACGCCGCTACCTTCTTCTCTAGCTCCAATCCGAGTTCAATTCTCTTGACTTTAACAGTTTGTACATATCTACTGTAAGTTGGGCTTAAATCAATATTGTTGTTGGGAAGATACGAACAACGACAATCTGATAACTCTAATCACAATATTTGAAAACTCATGATTTCTATACTTCGACTTGTTATAAAACATTAAAATAATCAATTTTTCATTAATCGAGTGGTATATTTTACGGATAGATAAATACTACATAGGAAGAATGGGATGTTTGTGGTGGTGGGAGGAAGTCCCCACTTCCTGCTTGGGTCCGTCCTGCCGCTTCTCATTTTTCAAACCCTTTGGCGATCAATTAAGAACTCAACCCTCCTTTCACTTTCCTTTCCTTTGCATCAACACTTGTACTTCTTCTTCTTCTTCTTCTTCTTCTTCTTCTTCTTTGTGTTATCCAGTTATCCTAAATCAATTAGCAACTTGCCGTTCGGGCAACGTGTGCCAACAGGGCTGTAAATGAGCTTTGAGACCCATTTTTCAACATAGAGATTTGTGCTGCAGCGAGATATACATGGATGACCACAACATATTTTTCGCGGTCTAAATTCTTCGATTTGGAATTGACCAGAACGGGCCATCTTTCCAATGAGATCGAATGATACAAGAATTCATCAACAATATTGTGAAGAGGTCGCTGGTAATTGTGGGCAGTTTATAAGAGAGTTTGATATATTCAGGCCCGGCCCAGACCCTGTGCTGGTCAGACCCACAGCACAGGGCCTCAATTTTATGGGCCTCTTAATAAGTCTTGAGGCCCACTTCGACTGGCAAGCCTACATATAATTCAGTAGTCCGGCGGCCCAACTTTGGGCAACAACTCTCGGCCACTTCGTCTGGCAAAGGCTGAAGCCCACTTGGGCTGGCAACAAGTCTGGCAAGGCGGAGGCCCACTTGGGCTGGCAACAAATCCCACACAAAAACCAAATGTAGCAACTGCCATGGAAGGGAATCGAACCATTGATCTCCTTATCATTAAAAGGAGAATTAACCACTAAGCTAGAGCTTGTTTGATGTCTTACAAGGTACAATTAACTGTTATTGTATTAACGCCTCTCTTCTTCTTTTTCCAAAAATTTCTCAACTTCCCAAAACCATCCACGCCAAATATGAATTATTCACACTCAATTATAATTAACTCCTAATCTATGTCCATCCTACTATCCAGGCTCCTAATCAACTTATTTTAAGTTCCAACCTTTTTTTTTCTTTTGTAGGGAATTTAATATTGATTGAAAATTTGAAATCATTAATCTTTGATTATGATTTTTAATTATGTCAACCCAAAATTTTGAAAAGGTAGTTCTAAGCGTAAAAGAAAACAGAGAATTGAGGAGCTAGGATACTAGTAGTCGATCTTGATGGCAATTCGAGAATTAGAAGTGAGGCTAAATCTTTGGCACAAAA